>OY979694.1:202513217-204913217 GCA_963855945.1 Thereva nobilitata | reverse complement strand
ATCCACCAGAAGCTTAAGCATTACGAAGCCCAAAAAAACAGAGAAAGGCAAAGAAATGAAAGGAGATAGCTAGACGGCTAGACTGTCCCGGCTCTGATGAGCACCTTTGAGAGACCCCTTTTTAAGGGTCATGCTGGTGACGCTCGTATCGGTGTGGACTTGAACGACATGAAAAAATGGTTGGTGAGTCGTAGTCAATAGGAATCTGACAACGTTACAACGCTGTCGTAGTCATGGAAGCCTTAGACAGGCGGTCACACATATCCCCTGCTCCACCGATGTCACACCCGATCGTAAAAAGCCCGAAAGGCTAGTTCGACAACTCAAGACAAAACGTCGAGTCCTTAGTCAAGCTAGGTACTCCGAAGAACCTAGTGTGCGCCATTAACGATTTTCTCGTGAACGGCTGACTGCCTTGCAACTTGCATTGGTGGCCGAAAGAGTACAGGCCAACCTACTGATTCCTCAAGAAATATGTCTTGGGCCCTCTCGTATAGATTATCATGGATAAAGATGTATTAAGTCCCAAAAGAAGTGGCAGCTCTGGAATTCTTGGACGACATGAGGGTGTTGTCGGACAGTAATTTGATTAGGTCGAAATCTCCGGGTACGAAGTAGAGAGTCTGTTAAGGGTAAGACCGCGGTAGCCGTATTCCGTAAGCGAAAAAGGTTGACAATTACAAAGGTTGTAAGTAGATACCAAATAATCGTACAGTGGTAGATAGTGACCTGCCATTCCATTACAGAACGGCGAAAAATTTGGAACGTCTGCTCTATCGCACAGAGGAGATGATGAACGCGTGCGGTGAGGAGAGCTACAAATTCACGCAACTTCTAACTGGGCATGGTGCGGAGTAGGCATGGCACGGATATCGACCATACTTTTATCGTTCTTTTACAATGCCCTAGATTTGCCAGGCACTGACCTAAACTGTTTTGAACAACATGCTCGACTACATGGTAAGATCGGAGGAGATATGGAAGGAAGTGAATGAGATGATGAATGCCATCCACTGGAGGCTGACTAGAGGTGTCCCATAGGGTGAAGAAGAGAGAAAGGATCATACAGCGGAAGAAGTAATATAGGCCTGAGGAAGAGCGGAAGAAAAAAAGAAATTATTAGCGGAATGAAATCTGCCAATAATTTTTGAGGCTTCCAGCTTCCTACGACTAACAAACATTTTTTCTAAGATAAGAAGTTCTTTAGTAAAAATTGTAGGCGGCTTAATTTGCTCAATTATAAAAAATTAAAGTCATTATCAAAAAGAGAACCTTCAATTATAAAATACTAAGAATTCACAAAAATAAACCGTGAATGGGGTATCACTAAGCGCAACCGAATACAAAACATCGAGTCAAGTTCAACCACCGAGTGTCAATTTCTAAGGAAAAATATATTTTTTTCACAAATTTTACGTTTCAGCAAACAACTTTCAAAGTTTTTGCGGATTCACAAAAACATACCCTTTTTCAATTTCAATGCCTTTTTGGTTATTTCAAAGGTTTCATATATCCAATGTTAACAACTTTACAGAAGTCAAAGACCTCGTTTTTTTGTTTGTTTCATGAAAATCGATTCGACTGTTTACACTGATGCTAGGAGAGAAATGCCGCACGTGGCTGCCTATGTAAATATAATATTTAACAAAATATCCCCCACGCCATTTCAGAGTAGATTCGGGTTAAAATTTCTCCAATTCTCGATAAAAGAAGAAATTCAATATTTACCAATGTTTTTAAGCAACTTTTAATTTGGATGTAAGGACTATTAAAAAAATTACTTGGCATGGTCACCATTGTGAGTCTAATCTCCCTGTGGGCCGGTTCATCTTCTTTTTCGCAGTAATAACACCACCGAAAATGTTCTGCATACTTTTAGGGGCGGAATTTAAAGAAAAATTTGCATTTCCATCTAATTCTGCATACTTTTAGGGGTTTTCATTGAATGGACGACATTGAACGTGTAGAACGTAAGTAATACAGGGTGTCCGTCGCCTGATTTCAATGGGATTTGCGCCGCCTAGAGTTTCGCTAGCAGGGAGAAGCGTATCATTTCAAACGGGTCTGTTCTGGGTTAATTAATAGCCATGAATCAGTGGACAAAAGCACACCACGCTTTTGCCGTTGATTCGTATTTCGCAAGTTATAATTCAATCAACGTAGCAAGACGTCGTTTTTGTTTACAGTTTGTTATTTGCAAAATAAATAATGGCCCGTCGAAAGAGTTGATATGGGCGCGGGTACAGAATTTCAGGCAATCAGGGTCAGCTGCAATTGAGCCTCGGTCTGGAGCATCAAATTCTGTAACGACTCCAGAAAACGTGAATCGCGTGAGAGAGGAAATCTTTATCACTATCAGATATGTTGCTGATGATGTTGGCTTATCAGTTGACTCTTGCCAAATAATTTCATCAGTTATGCTGAAGTCTAAAACCCTGGCCTCTGGGAGAAGTTCCGGAATTTTCCCGCAGCTTCACCTGCTTCGTTTAGTTACAAGTGGGAGGTAATAACAGATAGTAAATCCAACACCGGCTTGTTATCATCTCGCCTCAAATTATTGTTGACAATGCCATGTCTATCCTTCCTACTCAGTGTCGCACTCATTTATTAGAGGAGTTTTTCAGAGCTAGGGTGGTGTATAGGTGCCATAATTAGCTTAACCTTAATAAATTTACTAAAGCCTATAATGAACTCCTTATGGTCTTTACCAAACTAAGATCTCTACGAAAGATGCTTGACCTGTTATATTTCGCCGGAGTATATTCAGACTAGCAAACTAGCTTATGTTTCCAAACCAACTGAATAACAATTCTTGCATATACCGCCCAATAGCAACTAATTTTGTTTTCTCTAAAAATACGGCTTTAGACAAGAATAGAAGGTATTGCATCACTTGGGCATGAGAACTAGGTCACGCAGGCGTGTTAGTTGTGCGTGGAGTTGTACGAGAAATAAATAGGTGATAACAAGATGTAATTAATTGGTTAAAATTTCATGTAACAATTGGTGGTAATGATATATAATTATCTTCTATTAATTAATTAGTAGAATACTCCTGGGCACATACCTACATGCCTTCCTCCTAATAGATTTAATTCGCAATAAAGAAGATGTTCTGAGCTGCAATTTGCTCGACCAAAGCAAAAACAATTCGCAGGCAATCAGCAGCCTGGACAACGGACAAGGCTACAGATAAAAGAAAAACATGGATTTAAATCGTAAGAAAAGGTAACTTTTTTTTATATGGGAAAACCAAGCTTTGGACTCACCCTTTGTAGTACCAGTCATGTCATTCGCGTCATGGTGCAATGTCTAGTAGCAAGCTTGGTTTGAAAGATAGAAGTGAATATGATAGATCAGGGGGGTCTAGGAGTGTTGGAGCAGGAGGCGATTAACCTTACTTCTGAACTCGGGTGTTGTACGAACTCGGGAAAACTGATTGTGGGAGATTATTTCACAGCCAAATTGCTCTATTTATAAACGAACTTTTAGACGTTAGTATGCGCGAAAAAGGGGATTGCAGGGTATGAGAATGAGCCGAGTGGGCTAGTCTTGCGATGCGGCAGCAATATTGCTGTGCAGACAGGAGGGCGGACATTTCAGTGGAATAGTCGCTATGGTAATAGCGATAAAACTTTGACATGGCTGCTACATCCCTACGATGGGTAGAGAGTCAATGGAGATGCAACGGCTGTCATCTGCGATGATTCGGATAGCGCGGCTTTGCACCTTCTCCAGCCACGTTAACGCTGTTTTCGAGGTGCCAGCCCAAATAAATGAGTTATACTCGAGGCGGGACCGCATGAAGGATTTGTATATTGTAGCTCTGGCTGCCGGTGGAAGAAGAAATTTGCATCTTTTAAGAAATTCTAGGCATTGGGATGCTTGTTTAGCGGTTTGGAATGTGATCATTCCATCGCAAGTCCCCAGATAAAGTTATACCCAAGCTGTTAAGAGAAGGATCAGCTGGAAGGTTTGTTTGGCCTACTGAGACAGAAGGAAGGGCGATGCAGGTTCTATAAGAAATGAGACAGTACTTCGTTTTGGAGGAGATGAATTCAAAGCGATTCTTGCAGCCCCAATTAAGAATGAGTTTGTTGTCCCTGTTGATAGAGTTGGACATGAGTTCACAATGGTGAAGACAAAGTCTGGCACATGCTTGTCTTATATTGTCGAAAGCGTAGAAATAGCGTAGGGTACTGTCATCAGCAAAGCTGAGTTGCACTTACACTTGTGCGACGTTCAGAGCAGAAATTTGCTCGACTTTTAATGAAAAAAAAATGTACGCGGAATTGATCAACGGAGTCTGAAGCAAAAAGAAGAGCCTATATAGCGGAAGAAAATAGTCCAATTGCAACTCCGCCTACAACTGACACCGGTTCGCGATCAAGTTCCCATGCGCAAGTACCGCAATACCTATTAAAAAGGGTATACTGCAGATATTATAGAAATTTTATCCGAACATCTGATTCAAAGCATGTACTAGTTTTGGGGAGTCAGGTTTGGTTCCTATATAGATATAACCAAAGCTTTTGGCAGCGTTAGGACATGCGGTTCTGTTGGCTAAGCTCTAAACTATTGGTATTGACTTACTATTATGATGAATTGGATAAGCAATTTTATTTCTATTGAACTGCATCAATGTGAAATCCACACCCTTTTTGTCTGGGTTCTCATGGGCTGTTTCTATCACCCGATTTATTCCTAATCTTTATAAAAGACCTTCATCAAGGCTCGGAGACATCAGAGGGCGTCGGGTCAGAGGTCTGTCTACAGAGCACCAACAGCTCAATGCCCTGCCATGTTCTGGCGCAACCTGGGAATCTCAAACATACACAAAGATATAGCATTGGAGTTTTCATAGATCGGATCGGAATGGATAAAAAGACGACGTTCATAAATACCATGGTTCTTGTTCATAATCAAAATGGGTGTACCGATTTGCTTACTTCACTTTCCACAATTGTTTTTCACAAAATTACATAATCACAAACTTCACCCTTTTTCAACGAAAACAGCAAAAATAGAAAAACACAAACGTATTTCAAATACCCCAAATATTTATCCAAAAAACATGTCTTTTTTTGCCCACATCCCATATGCCCGCAAAATCGAAAACAAGAAGAAAAAAACAAGTTGAAAAATGTCCTTTACCTTTTCTCAACTATCCTTTTCCCCAACCACAACAGCCACACACATGCTAATCTTTTTTCCCCTTATAATATGCTTAGAACAAAACCGACAAGATTTTATCCAATTTACAAAAGTTTGTTTTGTTGGGAATTGGACAGGATTCCAAAATGTCCAGCAACTTCACAAGCGGGTCGACAAGAAATTAGTCGTGTACGAAACCATGTCGAACCCTTATTTGTCCTTTCATGTTCCCTAATCAACTATAAATGACAAAATGGCCACTTAAAATAGATACATTTTGTCTATGTGTCTTGTTACCTTGGGGATTATGTATTAAATCATGTTTTTTGTGGTTTTTGTTTGTAAGATTGTAATTAGATATTTGTAAAATATGTTATCGTCGCAAAAAATCGAATTTTAACGTTTGTTTAATAATTCAATCTTTTTTTTTCTTAAATACACAGGATATACATTCACATTCACAAATCTAATAATTTCTGAAATTTTTTGTTGAAACTTTAAAAATGGTCGATTATTGACGTATACATAGTAAAGACGCTTTGTGTAGGATGGAGCATATTTTTCCATAAAAAATTTGAGAAAATTTGCCAAAGTTACAGTAGACATCAGTTATATATCCATTGGAACGAACACGCATGACAACCATGCTTTTTAAGTCGACCTTAAGTCTTTGACAACAAGAAAATGAGCCTATTGTACGGACATGAACGGAGGTGACGTTCTCCGAAAGAATAATCTCGACGTGAGTACAAGGCGAGGTTATAATAAAAACCAAATCCAAGGGCGATTTATTAGCATCTCTGTTCGCCTCGAATTCTTTCTTAACCCTACAGTGCCATGTAGCCCCCCCCCCAATGCCCAGGGCGGAACATTTTGAGACGCGGCACAAACCCTTAAAAATCGTTACTTACTTACTTACTGAGAAACCAATAACAGATGTAGATCAACTTTCGTTAATTGTGGGATTTGTTCAAGGTAAAGGCGCGTTCTCACGATTCAAGTTTAGTTGAGTGATTATAGTTAAAAGAAAATGGCGAGTGGAAATGGAGAAGTGCGCATTTCGCCAGAGACGGTCTTAATTCTAAGTAAAGAGAGTGCTGCAGTTTCTTCGCTGCCTTCTGGTAGCTAAACGCCATCGGTTAGCATCGCGCAACCAGGAAAGAGCTTGTCCAATAGGAGTTAAAGAGTATCGATCCGGTACTTAGTTTGAGTGATATTTTGATAGAGCCTTAGTAGGTATGGGGACGATTGAGCCAGACAACCTGCTAAATGTGACGTCATCAGTTTTCTGCATAAGATTTATGGCGTCCGAAGTGTAGATGAATGTCTGGGTTGACTGAATAAGTTTGAAGATGCGTGTTTAGGGTGGCTGAATAAGATTTAGGGCGCAGGTTTGTGTCTTGGCTGCGTGATCAATTTACCTAAAACGACGTCGAGGGGAACCCAATTAGGAGAGGCTGCACCAACAGGGAGATCATGGTCGAAGCTTAGAACTATCGCGAAAACAGAATCCACTGGAGGGCAAATGTTTCTGCTCCATGTGCCATGTGGGTTTAAAGGAGAATAAGAAGAAGAAGGCATTGCCCTTTTAAGGTTAATACCTTTTTCCAATATGAAGGCAATTGTTGGACGAAAATTGGAAACAATGGGCGCGTTTAGGCCAAAGTTAATTTAGCTGAGCTAGGCAAGTTAACAACGGCATAAACAGCAATTTTTTTAGCGCTGTTAGCTAACTTATTTCTGCTTTTTGGCTTAGCTAAAATTTAGCACAGCCAAAATGAATTGACGTTTGCTTGTAATTTTATGTTGTAAGCAAATAATTTAGAAATATTTCAATACAGAGTGAAGATTTTATTATTATTATTCATTTTTTAGCTTTTTATTATTTGTAAAATGGGAAATGTTATTATTTTTGCCTGTTATTAGTTGTAAAATGAGAATTGTCAAATGGCATGCTAGAAACGGTGCTAAGTTAACAGCGCTAATTTAACAGAGTTAAAATAACTCGGGGCTAAACGCGCCCAATGAAGTACAAGTTAGAGTTAACCGTCTAAAACTCCCAAAATGACCTAAATGATCTCGCGGATTATCTACAAGAAGAATAATGTTCTTTTAAAACAATTATTGACGTCACATGAAACAAAATGAGTTTAAGTTAATTTATATACTAAGCAAAACGAATCGAAGCAAGCATTGGCATATACAGAAATAGCATTACATATGTTGCTTTGCACTTATGGAGTGACAAATTGCAGTGCAGAACGTTTGTTTTCCCTAATTGTTTTCCCTACTGAAAAAAATACAAAATTATACGTTCCTGGATAAGTGAAGAATGTTTGAACAATATAGCCATCCTTAATATTGAAGCTGACTTAACGAAATCCGCAAATGGACGATTTTTTTAACAAATGTGTCCATCGCAAAAAATATACATCTTTAGTAAGTGATGTTTATTATTTTGTATGGTCTTTTTTCATTATTAAAACATTTTCGCTTTTTTCCGTTAATTTATGGGGCGGCAAATATTACAGGCCCAGGGCGTCAAATCTTAAAATACACCACTGCCCCCCCCCCCCCCCGCCCACCCCTCGGGCCAACGGCGAGTCTCACACAATGGAAAGAGTTTTCTTCGGGACTCGTGAAGTCCATAGGTATATCAAAGAGCTTAAGCCAATAAATACACTGGCCACGAGAATAACCATTATCCACCCTTGGTTCTTAAAAATGCGGCTCACCTTTAACGATTTTGAAATGTTGGTAAACACCACATTGAAGGCAAACTCTACTATTGAGTTGTGACTTGACATAGGATCAAAATTAATCATATGATAACTGAGAAAATCCTTTACACTCCACATCCATTTTCAGAGCGAAACGTAGACTCGACAGGTTTACGACAGGTTCGACCATTACGCGTTTATTAGTCAGAAAGAATTTGACAAAGAAATAAAAGAATAGTTCTATACATTACAAGAATAGTTTTATACATTTAAATTCTCTTTTACGAATTCGATTTACTGCTCACCGTTGCATACCGAGTTTTATGGTGCTCGAAGATTTCGTCAATTTAGAGCAGACCAATTCCAACTGCTGTCCAACGCAATATGTACTTCGTTACTTTATTTAAAATGCCAATTTTAGGACTTTGAAAACACTAAAAAATTTCAATTTTCAATATTTTGCCTTTTGCCAACTATGAAAAAAAGGCAAAAAATTTAAAAATTTAAATTTTTTTGTGTTTTCAAAGTCATAAAACAAAAATTTTAAATAAAGTAACGAAGTATTGTGTATGCTCACAAGAAAGTACATAAAAAAAACTACAATTTAAAAAAATATTTACCGTAATAATTTTAAAATTTTTTCGAAAACTGGCAATTGTTGCCGTAAAATTTCAACCACGTATTTATAGCATCAAAGTACATCTTTTCTCCAATTTTTATCCAAATCCGACCTTTTTCCCATTATTTATTGCATTTTTAGTAAAATAAAACAAAATTTCATACATTTTGGTTTTTTGAGGTTAGGATTCATTTTTAAAGTATTTATACCGAATCAGTTCGATAGTCTATTCATTCACGAGTATTTTCCAATTTTTTTATTTTTCTACGACCAACAGAACTGGTGAAATTAAAAAAATAGTGTAGCAACGCACTTGAAATGCATCAAAAATGGACATTTATGCAATTTTCTTGTGCAGCACAGGACCAATTTTGCAGACATTTTTTTTTCGCTTTATCTTATCATATGTAAAGAAAAAAAACAAAAAAATCCAACTTCCCAACTACATCACTATCATATGACAATTTCCCTCTACTATAAGTGGAAAGATGTCACATTATACCTTAATCTAAGCCCACCGGTTTCAAGTAATTGGTGAGTTAGTATACATAAACTCACGTCTGTAATTCCTTATGGGGAAGGTAGCGCAAGGAAGAAATGACGTAGTAAGACTATTCTTTCAATACCTCATTCATTTTTCAAAACCTCCCTGTAAACAACATTACCAGTATTTTTTTTGTGGTTGGAGAATGATCAGCTTGTCAGATGAACTGACTGTTGAGCACGTCACATACAATCGGCCATGGGAGAAACAGTCGCCAGCGGGAAAAGTGTAAGCAGCTTCCTCTGGAATCAAATTGGAAGTGCTTCCTGGTCGCGCTTCAGAAGCATTTTGGAAGATTTTCCTGTGCATGTGGCTACAAATAAGTCATTTTCAACTTTGTTGGTAAATTTTCTGTTTTGAGAGAATCTCTGAATTTTGATGTGTAAAGTTTTCATTTCTTGTGAAATATTCTCTTTTGAAAAATTTCCATTTAGAGTTGTGCGCTCAGTAAAAGAAGTCGGTTTATAATTATAGTAATTGCGATTTCGTAATTATGATTTTGATTAGTCCAGTGAAAAACTTATAACCTTAAAAATAGTAAATAATATTAGGTGTAAGTTCTCTTTTCCAAGCCTTATGTAATAAAATTGTTGAATTTTTTATTTTTTTTTGTGTGTGAATGCAATTTTAATTTACCTTTTTGTTATTGAAATAAAAATATTTATTCTTGAAATCTATTGGTATATCCTTGTTATTAAAAAACGAAGAGCGAAACCTTTTTCCCTGCTCCCAAAGCAACAAAAATTAAAGCTTGGAAAGCTTAAATCTTCAAAATAGCTTCCCAGGAAGCTCATTAGAAGAAAATCTAACAAACTGCTTCTTACTAATTACATGCAGTGGTAAAAAAAATATGGATACGGATACGAAAGGGAAGCACTTCTAACTTGCCCAAGGATAGCTTCTTCATGCATCAGTGAATGCTTCTATTTCCCGCTGGGTCACTCCTCAGATCCACACCAGCCATTTATAAACTCTGTCCATGTGTATGGGGGCCTTTAGGCACATGGGCAGACTTGATGGCCATGGTGTAGCAAACCTTAACGGGAAATTGCAGACGTTTGAAATCAAGGTAGCAGTCTGATGGGTTCGGTGGAATCGGCGGGATGAAGACTGTTTCTCCCTAATTGACGCCTGTGAAAATCTTGCCTTTGAAGACGTGCTTGTTCAGAGTTTTCACTTGAAGCCTTGCACCCTTCCACATTTTCTGAAGGTTTAAATTGCGCAACAACATGATTCGAGCGCCAACCTTGGGGTAGAGGAATTGAGGTGGTTTTCCTGGTGGTTGAGTGTGTGTAAGAATTCCACAGGGTTATGTGCAGCATTCAGGGCCTCCTTTACCGAGTCCATAGATTCAGATTTCATATGCTCTGTCAGCAGGCTGAGTCGTTTGTTGGAGTGCGAATAGCTCTTTTCCTCAGCCATGATGCCCCTTCCACTGCATGTTGGGGCATATTCTGTCAGTTAAGCTAAAGCCGGCTATACACTATGCTATTAACACCCTCCAACGTCGGACGCTTGATGGTAGGACGCATCGTGTGGCAGATTTCTCGAAATGCGAGTGTCCAATGTCAAGCGTCCACCGTTCGTATTTGGACACGTTCGGGCTGTGAATGGTTGAAACCCAAAATTCGAATGAAACGTTCACCGCATCGTGTAGAACCGTCTTTATCAGATCTCCCACAATATCGCAAAGGTTTTTTTTTGTGCTGAGATATTAGGTGCAAATATGTCGCGGTCATTCGCTTGGTCTATTGTACTACGCCCCTATACCTTACATTTGTGGGCCAGACTAGTTCAACAGCCTGCCTGGTGGCTTTGTCGCTTACACTTGACTGTTCAAGCTTCCCGGATTCCAGACCGCAGTCCTGCCTTCGGTCTGTTCGAAAGGAGTTCACGAAAGCGGGCTCTGGTATGCTCCGTGGGCTCCCCAATTCCACTCTGGCCCTCCTTGCCTTTACTCTTTAAGCGGCTCACATACTCCGTTTTAACTGGGCAGTTGAGCGGTGTAAAAACATGTACAATAAACTGAACTGAAAGTGTGTGGGTTCCTGCGCAGTTTATCGGAGCAAAAGAGGGTCCTGAAGCTCAGGTCTGAAGAGTGAATGAAAATAGTTCAAAACGCCCCTTTCACACAATTTATCGCTCAAACATGACGTCACACGTGATAAACTGCGCGGTTAAACTGAAAGTGTATGGGCCGCTTTAGTGAGTCGAGAACCTTAGGGCAGAGTGGCGACGCACACTAATCCCCAAAACCTGGACAAAATTAATTTACTACCGTAAGAAAAATTATTTTTTTATGAAAATCGGTATATGGGGGTTTTCGGGGTTCCTGAGTAAGAATCCGTTATCAGATGTTCAAAAAAAAATGGCGGATCCAATATGGCGACCAACTTTATGAAAAATTAAGCAAATTTGATGAAAATTGGTATATGAGGGTTTTCGGGGTCGCTCAGTAAGAATCCGTTATCAGATTTTCAAAAAACAAAATGGCGGATCTAATATGGCGACCAACTTTATGAAAAATTAAGCAAATTTGATGAAAATCAGTATATGGGCTTCAGTCGTGATTGCTGACGATGATTTGTAAATCAAATCGAAATGCATTCGGAATTTATTATTGAGAATATAAAATATTTTTAGATTCCAATAAATTGCGAGTAGAATCATTAAGGTGTTTTTGTTTAAGGCCTTACATACGTCTAGCAGCGCAAAAAATGCGCTAAAAGAAACATTTTTTTAGTAGGAATAAAAATAGAAATTAATAAAAATAAATAGTACACATTGTTTATTGGTATTTAAACTTTATAAAAAAATTTATTCCACTTTATTTTTACAAAAATTACTAGGGTAAAAAATCACGTGATCCGTTGCTCTACGGTCGGCATGATATCTCCAGTAAATGTTGATCGGTTTGCGAATTTTAAAAAAATTCTTGCAAAATAAACTTGCAGTTATAGTATGTCGAGCCGGAATTTTCAATTTCGAAAAATTTAGCAATTTGTGGCAATTTAAAAAAAGTATGCGTTTTCGTCATAAATTGTACACTTTAATTATTCTTATAAAATTTGTAAATCAAAATATCAAAAATCCGGCTCGACATACTATAACTACAACTTTATTTTTCAAGAATTTTTTTTAAAATTTGTAAATCGATCAACATTTACTGGAGATATCATGCCGACCGTAGAGCAACTTTTTTTCTTAGTGGTGTGGATCACGTGATTTTTTACCCTAGTAATTGTTGTAAAAATAAAGTGGAATAAATTTTTTTATAAAGTTTAAATACCAATCAACAATGTGTACTATTTATTTTTATTAATTTCTATTTTTATCCCTACTAAAAAAATGTTTCTTTTAGCGCATTTTTCGCGCTGCTAGACGTATGTAAGGCCTTAATTATATTTGATATTATATCGATTCTACGTAGTTCAGTGTTTAAAAATGTCTTTATCTGATCACACATTCGTTATTTCCTACCTTAAAGAACCCCAGATACCGATTTTCATTGGAATCGGAATACAATTGGCAAATTCGTCGGCCATATTGGCGCGGCCTTTTTGAATTTTTTAAGTTTTGACCACAAATTCGTTATTAGCGACCTTAAAAACCCCTAGATACCCACTTTCAACGAAATCGGAACACAATTTACGAATTCATATTTGGCTGGCCATTTCATTTCGGTAATTTTTCAGCGGCCATTATGAATTTCGAGAATCGGACTTCGAGGTGTTTCATGGGACTGGTGCGCCTGCTATAGCGCACACATACAGAATCTTTCTTTTATTAACATAAGATGATATAGATGAAAAAAAAGTTAAAATATAGCCCCTGAATAGGACGCTAAACACTATACATTGAGCAAATATGTAGTATATCGTGGATAGAATGACCTGGAGCAAGCAGGAGCAGCTGATTTTTTTATATGTTTTGCAGAGATGATTAATAAACAATTACATGCGTATTTCGTAGTGGAAGTCGGTGGAAGTTTGTACTTAGCCATCAATTCATAAGCCGAATCGTTATTAAAATACCACAATTTACTACATATTTGATCATAAATAAACGATACAATTATTTATTTATGTTTATTTCAATAACACAGTATAATTGTACTTACTCTCTGGAGAAGAATCCATTTTACACAAAAGAAAACGGGTAAACGTACTGCAATATACACGCAAAAAAGTAACACGTGTTTTTGCTCGGAGAGAACGCTGTTCGACGCTCACTTTCCAAATGGAATACAAAAGAGATTTCGAACATTTGTGTTAGGGCTGCAAAAAATAGTGCTTCATTCAGTTATGCTAATTATCTAGCAAAATACGGACGTATTCATTTTGTGGGAAAATTTTGAATTATTTTAGTGTAATTTCAAAATTGTTATTTCAGTTTGATCTTAGTAAAATTTTCAATTTTATAAAAGTGTACGGGTTATTCAGTTGTGCTATCTACCAAAATTGAAAATATTAATTAAATTAAAAAACCGTAATAAATAATTTTATTGCATTACTCAAACATCGGCATTTCTTCAAACGGAAAGTCATTCATACATTATTATTACTTGCTACCTGTTTTTGAGAAATTCTAAGGAGAGGAGGAGGTAAAATCGTAAAAAATTATTCAGAAAATCTGTCACTTTGATACCTTCGGGGCGCTGTGAACCCTTCGTAGTGAATGAAATTAAAAAAAGAATGAATGGAAATTATTCGTTATGAAACCCTCTACAAAAAACTTGTCATTTTTTTTGTTAAATTTGAAGGAAAAAAAGTTATAGCCTTTAAAAGAAAATATTGTGACTAATTTTTGTGTTCTGAGGTTTATAACTTCTTAATTCTTCAATTTACGACAAAACGCTTAAAAAATAAATTGTAGATAATTTAATTCTAAACAAAAAGTTCTTCTTTATAAATTTTCCGTAAGATGTACTGTTACGGAGATATAGTGGAAAAACCATTTGCACACCTTTTCCAAGATGGTGGCCAAATGTTGAGGGGGGGGGGGGGGGTGGGGGTGGGTCTACTCGAAAACTCAAATTTAAGCTAACACCTGCATTTTTGCAATGTTAAAGTACCATTTCCATGGACTATTAGGGCAGAGTGGCGACGGTCTGGGTCTGCTTGTTGTTCCATTAGGAAAGTAATTACGATTCCGCCTTTTTTTATTTTTGCAGGGTTTATAGTTTCGGAAATCTCGCTTATAGATGTCGATGTCTTCCGCGTAAGCCAGCATGAGGGAATATGTGAAGAGGACTGTATCTTTTGATACCACACTCGTCTCGGATCTCGGCTAAATAAGCGTCCGTTGAGAGATATTTCTAGGATACCAGGGAATATACAACGAATACAATCCCGAATACAATCCCAAATCAACTACTATTTTAACATGTCCTTGATTTAACACTTTCGAATTTTCCTCTTCATTCAATTCAATTTTCTAAAATAAACTTCAAACAAAGCCAAAGTAAATATAATATCCACAACCATTCAAGGACTTAAATATAAAATTTTAACTTTTTCTCCACTAAAAAGATCCTTTGGACTTTTCGAATTCAAGGAAACCCTTAAAACAGCTTTTCACGGTCCCTCAACTCGAAAAATGGAAAAGCTGAAGTGTTTCCCAATTCAGAACAAATCCCAAAAAGAATCAAAGTACGAAAAATCTAAAAAAAAAGATTCCGTGAGTCATTTTGAATCCTTAAAAAGGACGACTTCAGTTTCAGTTCAGTTTTTGCTTCAGTGGTCGCAAAATTTGTGGGTTTTTCTGATATTAGTCGGTCGGTATTGGTTCAACCTGAAAGGAAATTGCTTCTCAGAATTATTAAGTTTTTTCTCGAAAAATCTAATTAATACGAAGAAGAAAAAGGAAACTCAATCCTCTTGGTATGTGAGGAAATTTACAAATTGTTTTTTTTCTGTGGGGGAAAAAAGTAAACAAATAATTAAGAAGGTTGAAAAAAAGTTACTTTTTAATTAACGAACTGTAACAATACTCGTAAACCTTCCAGCAAAATGTAAAGGGCAAGCGATTTTTATTTATTTATTTTTTTTTATTTGTTTTTTTGTTTTAAACTTTGCGATAATTCAATGTAACCAAAACGAGCCCGTTTACAATTAGTTCAGATTACTTTCTCAATAAAGCGAATTGTTATTTAATCAGACAGGGACGAAGAAAATTCAAGGAACTTTTGTTGCTTATCTGAGAGGTGGATGGAAATCACAGTTTTCTGTGATGTGATTTTGCAGGATACCTTTTTTAACCGACTTCAAAAAAGGAGGAGGTTATCAATTCGACGCGTAGGTATTTTTTGGTCCTGTTCACGCATAACTTTGTAACGCAATGACTTTTTTGCTTTTTTTCTTTTTTGTTTGAAAGGGTAGTTTCCCACGGTGGTCCCGTACAATTTTTTTTAAATTCTGATAAAGGAGTTCGAAGGTAGGCGTAAAAAACTGGTAAAATTAGTACACCTTGAACGGATAGAAGTATTTTCAAAGGCAGCGAACAAATTACTTTATTGTCGCGTGCTCGAGAAGAGGCCAGTGGATGAATCGGCAAAGGCGTTGACCTGCAAATAAAAATTGCGGGTTCAAACCCCGGAGGGTAGTTCGACTTTTTTTCTTTTTTTCTCTTTCTAAATTCCATTCTGATTGGATTAATGTTGTAAAGAATTACAAACTCTTCGGTGAGAAATTTCATGCATACTCTACTCATGCAGACTGTAAGAGAGTATTCCTTTGGAATGAAATTCTATTTAAAGCAGTTTCTGAAAAGCTTTATTTACGTATTTAGCCATCTTGTCGTAACAATCTGCCGTAGCACAACGACTGAGAGGCTTGCCTCTCGTCCTGGAGGTTGCGAGTTCGATTCTTTGACCTGGAGCAATTTTTTTTTCAATCGACACAATAAATATTTCTTTTTAATTACCTTTGGGGAATTTTGTTTCATATTAAATAAGTTTTTTTTAAATTGCTCCGAAAATTCGCAAATTCATTACTGCAAAAACTATTTAGCTACTGCCTCAATTCTTTTCGACGGCGCGCGGCTGAGTGTCATACTTCTCGTAATAAATAATTTTTTTTTATATTGCCCCCGAAAAAAAATTAACGGACTAAAAAGTACGAAATAAAATAAAATAAATTTTTAAAAACCGACTTCAGAAAAACCAAAAATAATGCACAAAAAACCAAAAATAATGCACAAAAAAGGATAAAATAATTGTTTGAAATTCTTTACAACATTAATCCAATCAGAATGGATTTAATAAGAAGAATCACTTTTGAAGACGGTGCCAACACCTGTTTTCGGGGTGATGTATTAAGGGCATAAGGCTAACAAAGAAATGAATACAATTTTCGCAGCAATAGTTAATGCAATGAAAGTCAACTACTACCTGGCACCGTCTTCAAAAGTGATTCTTCTTATTAAATCCATTCTGATTGGAGTAATGTTGTAAAGAATTTCAAACAATTATTTTATCCTTTTTTGTGCATTATTTTTGGTTTTTTGTGCATTATTTTTGGTTTTTCTGAAGTCGGTTTTTAAAAATTTATTTTTTATGATATAGAGTCTATATTATAGACAGTCGTAGCTACTTAAGGACATTCATAGTTTCATTTAAAAGGTATGTCGATCTAGAAGTTTTCAGTAGAAGATCGAAGAACAATTTGAAGACAAAATATCGCAGTACTTTCAAGTCAATCTTAGGCAGAGTCGCTGTGTTTCGAATAATATGCGGATCTTCCTCCGCGATAGAGATCCTATGCAGAAACTTTGCTTCAGGTCATCGACCTACAACGGCCTCTCACACAGTCGATATAATATCAGTAGGTGGGAAGGCGGTTGAGTGTGTGAACTAGGTCATGGCCTACTAGCAAGGGGTACAAACACAGGCATTCATGTAATGACGTACGCATGGGAAACCCATGCCCATGAATTGCCGCCGCCCTAAATCATAGATGATCTGACTATATCACTTTCACTTTGATCTAATTTCCTTTACCTATGAATCAAGGCCATGATCTAGATCCAGTTATGTAGGTCGCCTAATTCCTTGCATGCGGGTTAGTAGGTCTGTACGTCGTGACCTAGTTCTCAAACTCAACCGCCTCCCTACCTACTAATATCTTTTACAACAGACAATATGGTGGTAACCCTAGATACTGCATTCTAGTAAAGAAATTCATTGATGCTAAGTACTAACTACACCTCAGAAGACCTAACCATTGCGAAGGTAAAGGTAAAAGATGAGCATCGGATGTCTTTGACCCTCGACGTACAAACGTGCAAAACGGCACTTGAAAAACCGCCCGCACAAGCAAAAGCCAGTGGAAAGGGTAACAATTAAGGAACAACTTGTTAGGCAGCGTCGATAACGCAAGGCGTACTCTCTTGGGTATAGTAGAGGGAAATTAAACAAAAAAAAAGCGAAGTTATGATGTAATTGGGAAGTTGGATTTTTTCATAGTTGGCAAAAGGCAAAAAATTGAAAATTGAAATTTTTTAGTGTTTTCAAAGTCCTAAAATAGACATTTTAAATAAAGTAACGAAGTACATGTTGCGTATGCTCACAAGAAAGTACATAAAAAAACTTACAATTTAAAAAAAATATTTTACCGTACGATGATTTGGCATAAAATAAATTTTAAAATTTTTTTCGAAAACTGCCAATATTTGCCGTAAAAAGCGAAATTTTTTTTTGAAATTTCAACAACGTATTTATAGCATCAAAGTACATCTTTTCTCCAATTTTTATCAAAATCCGACCTTTTTCCCGTTATTTATTGCATTTTTAGTAAAATAAAACAGAATTTCATACATTTTGGTTTTTTGAGGTTAGGATTCATTTTTAAAGTATTTATACCGAATCAGTTCGATAGTCTATTCATTTACGAGTATTTTCCAATTTTTTGATTGTTCTACGACCAACAGAACTGGAGAAATTAAAAAAATAGTGTAGCAATGCACTCAAAATGCATCAAAAATGGACATATATGCAAATTTCTCGTGCAGCACAGGACCGATTTTGCAGAAATTTTTTTTTCGCTTTATCTTATCATATGTAAAGAAAAAAAACAAAAAAATCCAACTTCCCAACTACATCACTATCATATGACAATTTCCCTCTACTAGTAGTAAAGAGAACAGAAATCTGACAGTACCTTGAAGGAGGCATTTCCAACCATTGAAAATTTTCACGACGGCTTCATCTCCAATTGGACTAGCTGAGTTAATGTTGTACGGACGCGTTGTTTGCCGCTGAAGATTAGTCTTTCAATGCCGATTCCCTCTGCAGTGGTTATTTCAGCGGCTAAAAACATTGCCGGAGATGTTCAACAGATGGAGCTTGGCAAATATGGTTTTGTCAAACTTACCTCTGCACAAAGGAGACGCTTCAAAAAACCACAGCCAGATGGCCTATCCAAGGGAAAACGCCCTGGAAAAAGCTTTGGTAAAGACCCCCGAAAAAAACTGAGCTGAAAAGAGTTTGCTTAGAGGAGGAAACCCCGGATTTTCAGAACCAGAAGAGGGCCCAGCTGGGCAAAGGGCCCGCTCCTCCTTCCCTTTAGCCTTGTGGTAAGCAGTGTCAAGCTTGACCTTATCTCGACGGATTTGGTCAACTACACCCTTGCAGTCATACTACTGTGATTCGAGGTTATTTCCCCCAGACTTTTACGCTCACCAACGAAAAAGTGTTGGCGACTATCGTCGCACAAAACTTGGTTGTCGCTGACAAGTGGTCCAGAGTTGGGCGAATGCCATTACACTTCACTTGATCATATTGGCAGACAGCGGTTCCATGGCCAAGTTGATTAGCCTGAAAGGAAAGGTCGCCTAGCGATTCGCCCATATCAGGCTAATCCTCCCAAGAGACAGCCACAAATGCAGAGACCGTTGGGTGACAAGCAGACCTCAGTCTTCCTTCAGTACCGAGGACTGCAGCACTTTGGCCAAATGACTAATTGACTACGGAGCTGCGATCGCCCCATCCCTTGGACTATTTGCCGATGTTCCAAATCCGATCACCGCAGCGGTAGCAAGGGTCAAGCAACCTGTGGCGGAGCAAGCAGCGGGGCGAATAAAGAACATTCCTGGCTGCTCCGGAGGCAGAACAGGGGGCATATCAGAGTCCCCAAGACCAAAGGAGGTAGGACAAAGAGTCCGAGACAACCTAGGACTATCAGGCTTGTCAAACGCGCCTTAGGCAAAAAGGAACTCCAGGTGAACTTACACCACGCCAAATGGGGGATCCTCCACTCTATGAAAGACTTTCGTGGAGAAGAATCCTTCCCCTCTCCTTATTCAGGGGCCTTGGCTAACTGATAGCAAAGTCAGAGGACTTACCACCAGTTCAAGTAAGCTAGTATATGCTGGGAGATACGGGAAGCCTCGTGCTACCCTTTTAGCTGACAATCGTGTATTCATCTCCACATCACTAACTTCATTTCTAAATATCTAGCGGCTAGCTATCAGGAAATCGTCCTTTCGTCCTGCACGCCTCTTCCGTGGTTCCTAAGAAACCCAAACGAGTCTAAGTTTCAGGGGCTTGTGGCCTCGAAACCAGACCTGGTCACCGCTTTTATCAGCTCAGTGTTTGAACTGGAGACGGCTGCCACGCAGCTCACTAACGTTCTGATTTACTCCTACCATGACATCAATATTATCTCTTCTTACCAATCGTCGCGTTCTGTACCATGGTGGAATGACAGGGTTTCTACAAGGCGTGGGAAAGTTATAGGAAACTGTTCAATAGGACAAAACAGACAATGGGAAGAATACAGGTTGCCCAGTGCATACTACAACAAGGAGCTGAGACGCTCCAATTACCTGGAGGAAGCATTGTGAGAGTATACCTGAGCCAATTAGATTCCAAAAGCTCCTCTGGAAGGACTACTCCAACGAAGTGGTCCTTCTTAAAAAGAAGTATGGCTCATACACCTCTAACTTGGAAGAAACCTTGAGGTGCTTGCTCAGTGAACACTTTCCAGGGTCAATCATCAAGGCCGCTTATCCCCTGGATGCTGGGTACAGTTATAAAACTAGCCTCGACCAATATTCCCGGAGCTTCTGTTGGTTATTCGAAAATATTTTCCAAAAAGTTCCACACATACCGTTCCGCAACCGCTGTTTTAGCACTGTCTGAATTCTGGCAACTTAAAAAGCCCAACCATGACACACTAACCCACCATAGCGAAGTTCAACTAATTTCACACAGATGGCGCACCCGTCAACTCAAGACAAAACCCAAAATAAGCTTCTATTAAAGACGCAAACCAAAAATGCCGAAATATGGAAAAATTGGTGGCTCAGTTGTGCCATAGCTATACGACTACCCGCGCGATTTCAATAGGAAAACAGTAGTAACAGAATACCGATGATGCTGTTTAGGTGACATAATGCCTATCGTCTCACAACATAACCCGAACCCCAATCAATTCTTATTAGTGTATTCCAAACGGACCAACATTTAATAATCACAATTTATCCACTGCATTTCTATTCAATCTCAAAACTTAAATTAAATTCCTGCATGCATTCATACAAACCTAGTATAGCTATCCTTATTGGGTCGATCCGGTCCAAAAGGTGTGCATATGATGATTGTGTGGTTGGTGACATTGTTCAGTACCAATGGTATAGCATCCGACACTATAGCCGATGGCGTAGCACACAGTATAGCCAGCAGCCATATCATCGAGGCGGTAAAGACTGTTAGCGGTCGAGTCTGTTCGGAGAATAAATTTTTCTATTTTAATCAGCTTGCATTACTCTGTCGTCATCAAATAGATACAAACCTGTAGCTTCCGCAAAGGATTCACGATGGCGCAGTACCTCTCCCCAGATAGGGCGGTCAATGTGAAAACAGACACTCCAATCGAAATGTCCTTGGCGCACTCAGTCACTCTGCATAAAGTGCCACCCCATGGCCAGGATTCAAAGGTGTACACTATGGAGGCCATCGGAACGCATATGAATATAACCAGGAGGTCCGCCAAGGCCAGTGATAGAATGTACCTGCAATAGAAACCACACATGGAATAATGATTAGTCTCATAAGCAATAACGATGCATTTCCCAGCAAAGTGCTCCGTGCAATGAGAAATGAACTGGACAAAACTCATTAAGGACATTTTACAGCCAGTCCTTCTCGTCCTGCCACTTTGTGGGTTATTGTGCCAGCAACGGTAATAGGCTGTAAATTTTTCCCATACTTTCGAAGCCATCCCCGACGAACACACTTAAACGCGGTCATATCCAGTGAAGTAATGCACATTCCACTGCATAATGTCAGCCATTACGGACTGCGATTTTGACTAGATTGAAGGAGCGTCAGAACATTTTGCTTTATTGTTAATGGCCGGGGGACTTATGACAGCCTTAACTGTGGCTTGGGAGGACGAGAATGACTCGGGTTATAGCCGTGCAATTTATAGCTCTATGCTCTGATAACAAATGATTAATACCTGTGCATTGCCATGGCTCAGTTCATATCGGCTTTATCTTCGGTGATCAAAGGACGAACGTTAAAGTTATGATTTTAAGAATCTCAAGGCTTGGCCGATTTCAAGCTGGTAAATATGTATGTAAGGACTTTCAAGTTGATGTCATCACAGTTTATGGTTTTCGGAAATTTTAGTATTTTTACTGCTGGAGGATATCTTAAGGAAAGAAGGTAATTTCGCAGCAGTGATGATTTTAGAGGCGTATTAAAAAGTTTATAGTAAGTGGAGTTCCGATTTTATTAAATATTTTATAGTACATATACCAGAATTGATATAAGTAAGGTTGTGTAGGTACATTTCCGACAACCTGTTAAAAATTTAAAAAAAAAAACAATTTATACTTGATGTGGCCATGTCATTTAGAGTTCACCGTATGTTGCCATAGAAAACTAATATTTTTTTAAACTTTTCATGCAATTTTGGATCTAGAGGAGAGTGCGGGTCGTCTTCAGCCCAAAAGGCGCGAAGAAGATGCGAAGTACCTACTATAGGCCGATTTACCCAAAATGCTTCATGCTCAAGATACTGGAATAGCTCATGCACTCTGACACCCGCCAATCGGTAAATATGGATTTACTGTCCTCAGTATTACATGCCACTTCCAGAGATAGATCCACTAAGATATCTTTGCACGAGGTGGTGGAACCTGTCGAAAGGACCGTTCATTACAAGCCCTGACAGCCTTCTTAGACATAGACAGAGCTGGACTGGCCTACCAAGCTACCGGGAGTTTCCCGGTGGGCCGTGCTGAATGTTAAATCAAAACTGTTTCCTCTAAATAATTTTTTTTTGAAAAAAATAAAATTTTCCCACAAAAAAATAAAAAAATTTCAAGCGTATCACAATTCCTTCAAAGAACACAAATCTCGCGGTCTCCTACGAAATTGCCAATTAGTTTGTTGAAGACTGTTATTTAATAAGGATTGTGTGGAATTTAAAAAAAATTTAAAAAATTCAAAATGTCAACGAAACGACGAAGAGGTTGGGAGAGACAAAAAATTAAAAAACAAGAACTTCTAAATGCTTAGTATAAAAATTATCCGGACATTATTCATCGGAAATATTCCAAGCTTTCTAATTTTGGAAAAAAAGATAGGTAAAAAGATACGTAATTTTTGAAGAAAAAAGTAGTGAAAGTTGAAATTGTAGTTAAAAAATCAAAATTTGGACTTTGACGACTCATAACTCTGGAAGTTGGTAGGGTTGGTAGTACCAAAACTGCGGTGCTTAAATAATCCTGAGAGAAGCTAGTTCAAATAACGACAATAGGTTCAAATAACGATAAAGGACTCATCAGACTTGACCGAAAAAGCCAATCTCTTTTTCAGTAAATGTAGGACGTGGAAAACAATTCCCCGTCCAAAAAGTGGTGATCTTAGGTTTGAAAAAAATAGTGATGCTGGAAAAGGGTAACGTAGTTTTTGCACGGGTTTTAAAGAATGCTCGGATTTTGTTGACAAGTGATGTTTTATGGGGAAACTATCGGAACCTGAATCCAGAAAAGTTCATTTCATTTAGAACCGGGTTCAGTTTATTAGATGGTGCTTGTGGCTCTTGGCCGAAGTCTTTTCAAAAAGGGCTTGACCGAATGTTATGAAATTTTTTCCAAAGCACCTTTTCGTTAATGTGCTTCGACCGGCATCCCAACGAAGCCGATATCATTTTTGGTTTGCGCGATATCGTGCGGGTACAAAAATCACGTACGTCGTTTAAAAAAAACGGCTCAACCGAATTTTATGAAAATCATTTCAGATCATCCTTTAGTTAATACGCTTCGATCGGCACCTCAACGAAGACGATATCTTTTTTGGTTCGCCCAATATCGTGCAGGAAAAAATTGCTACGAACGTACGCATAAGCACACCTACACTTACACACATAGTTCTTCTTATAACTAAGCTTAAAGAAAAACTTTTGAAAGCAAAAAAGAACTTTACTTGATTGTTAAAACAAAATGTATTGAAATGGGCCGAAATTTTTGAATTTCCCGGTCCTAAATTCATTATCAGTACAGCACTGGACATAGAAGGGGATTTTAACAATGTACGTATAAAACCGATTCAAGAAGCACTCATAGCTCCCTAAACGTAGATGCCAGATTTAGGTAATGAATGGTGGCTATGTTGCGCCCAAGAATAATCCAAGAGGTACCCCAAAAGCGGAACACCACAAGAGGTGTGTTCTCCCCGTGCTGTGGTTAGTAACAAAAAACAGCATACAAAAAATACAGAAGACAGAAAGGTTTTGATTCATGATCAGTAAAATCATGGAAGGATACCTGAACAGAGTTAGTGGCTGGGCAGCGCTCTGGCAATCAACTCAAAGAAAACTGAGGTAATGAAATTCCCTGATAAGACGAAAATCCCAGCTTTCGATCTCCTCAGGTTGGAGTCTATCCAGACCAAAAACCCAACTGAAGTCGAACATCGAGAAAAGGGTAAATAAATCCTTTCTGCGCGTGCAAAAAGACCTTCAGCAAGAGTTTGTCCTTACACCAAAGATGTTTCTGTGAATGTACACAGGCGTAGTACGTCCGGTAAAATAACCCAAGGTGTATAGGTGCCTCAAGGAACTTAATGTCCACAAATCCACAGATCCCGACAATGTACACACTATAGTCCGAAAACAATGGGTCTCACCTCTGCTTAAACCCTTTGCCGACATCCTCAGCAACTTCTCTAATAGTGTTTCTCCATAACAAATTTCTTCACTTTCTCAACATTTTCATCGGTTGTTGAGGTGACCAAGGCGAGGTTGACATCTTCTCGGCCTTCTTGAAACAGCTTGTACCACTTATACACTTTTTTTGACTCAGAGTACACTCACCGTATGCCACTGTCAACATTTCAAGAGTTTTAGAGCACTCAATTCCATTTTTACACAAAATTTGATGCAAATTCTTTGATCCATTTTTTTCGACAGCAAAAAATCGCTGAACACGCAAAACACGTCTAACCTTAGCGGCTGCCACAGCCAAAGTAGACAATAACAGGCCCAGTGTTGCCAGACCCACTGAAAGTGATTTCCCCAAACTTTGTGTAAAAAGTCCCCAAAAATTATACCTTTCCAACAAATTTTCCTCATTTTTAAAATATGACTGCAATTATAAATTACAATGAATATTTTTAGAGAATTTGGATGATTTGAATACAAAATTTTACCTGAAAATTCTGTTTCAGACTCCCAAGCTTTTCTATATTTCCTAGTTGACATTTTTTTCAATTCATCGACGTATTTTTTTATTAGTTAAAAATCTTTTCTGGCTCACACCACTCTGAATTACTGGCTGGACTGGCTCACACTGAATTAAAAAGTGTTTCTGTGAAAAACCTAACGAATCCAGTTCTATGAAATCGTAAACACAATTTCGAAAAACACAAGTTCGGTCGGTAATAATAACAGTTCTGATCTGTCGTTTTTTTAGATCTCGATAAACATTTACTGACGGTTTTGTATTAAAAATATATTAAATTTGAGAATTTCATGCTTCTTGGTTCGAATTGTATCAGTGCAGAGCATAATAAGCAAAAATTGATTTAAAATCTCTGAATAAATTTTTCCCCACTAAATTTGTTTCCTCAATTTTTCGCACGGGCATAATATTTTCCGCAGTTTGGGGAAAAAAACCCCAATCTGGCAACACTGAGCAGGCCATACACTGAAGCTACTGACAGAAACAGGCGCAAACCCGGTGCGGACATTGGCTTCGCCCAAGACCCTCGTAAGTACAGGCCTGGAAGCAGAGTTTGTGTTTGTGTTGGTAATAGACCCATTATCTGTCAAATCGGAAGATATTATATGGAGGAGGTAAAAGTTCGGGATATTTTGCCGTAAAAAGTCATAAAATAATATATTTAACCAGTTTTTATTGCAATAGGATTACCAGTGAATAGTGCTTCAGTGATTTAATTAAGAAAATTTAAAAAAATCGAGTGATTAAGTGTGTTTTAAGTGAGTTAATTGTGAAGGTGGCCAATTTTGTTTACATTCGCGGTGGTTTTTTCTTGTTTATTTAGCGGAAAAATGTTGAATTTGTGTAGTAATATAATAAAAAGTGCTTTTTGAGTGATTAAAGATTGTTATAGAATAGTTATTAAACACATTAAGTGCAAGTACCACCACACAACATACATAACAATAACTTTTTCACTTTTCCTTCACATTTTTCTGCACTTATGTTTTTAATAAGTATTCTATAATAATCTTTAATCACTCAAAAAGCACTTTTTATTATATTACTACACAAATTCAACATTTTTCCGCTAAATAAACAAGAAAAAACCACCGCGAATGTAAACAAAATTGGCCACCTTCACAATTAACTCACTTAAAACACACTTAATCACTAGATTTTTTTAAATTTTCTTAATTAAATCACTGAAGCACTATCACTGGTAATCCTATTGCAATAAAAACTGGTTAAATATATTATTTTATGACTTTTTATGGCAAACTAATGCAAAAATATTCCGAACTTTACATCACGGCGTATAAATCCAACAAAAGTGACAGATTCTGGGACTACGAGCAGCTGCGTTAGTGTTAGTGAGGTAGGCAACTTCCAGGCCTGTACTTCAGAAGGTCTTGCTTCGCCATAACCAAAGTCTAGATATTAACAAGTCTTTCATCTTCATATGGTTAGTAAGTGAAAGGCGAACAGCTATATGCACACATTCTTCAAATGACGATGTCAGGGTACCAGAGAGAGAATGCAGCATTTTTATACACGCTCGAACACAACTAGCCAGCAGAAGATTTTATGATTTTATATGGGGATGAACTTGATGTATTGGTGCATATTTACTATTTATGAAAAAAAGCTGATTCAATTTTCCTTCCTTTTCTGTTCTGCATGCTTTATCAAAGAGGGAGAATCTGGCTTTGTCTCGCCGAGTTCACGATGTATGCGTTGAGTTGTGCTCAGCAATGATGTTCATATATGCACGCACACAACTAACGGGGGGAAAATTTTGTATGAAGATGAAAGACTTGTTATATCTAGACTTTGGCCATAACCTTCTATATTTACAAGCCATGAACAAGAAAAATATTGAGAGCGAATTTCCGCTCAATCGGACTACAACTCGGTGAAATCAAGTTTATATTGTTAGTGTAATTTGGAGAATTTGGGAGAATTTGGTAGTCCGATTCTCTCAATTGAGATTCTTGTTCATGGCTTGTAAATATAGAAGGTTATGGCTTCGCGGTATGTAGCGACTTTTCAGTGACATGATGTTGCGGTGTCGGCGGCGCGCTCCGACTTTGAACGCAACAACGAAATCAAAGTGACAAGTGGACGTGGAGAAAAATTGAAAACCTGAATGATTTACATATAATTTTTCTATCCTACAGGGCTTGTCTTTGTTTTAGGTGCTAATTTAATTACCCCAATTTGGAAAAATAAAGATTTTCATTAAATATAAAATTCAACAAATTTGCTATCACAGCCAACGCCAACACACGACTCCAAACATATGCCACCACCACAAAAACACGACTCAAAACACAAACATCTCTTGACACTACGCGGCGGCAACGCGCAAAAAGTTGAAAGTAAAGCAACTTGCGCGGTGCGTGCGTAGCGTAAAACAGAATTTCGTTAGTGCGCATTTGAATACACTACTTCTATTCTCTCTGTCATTGCCCGCACGGCGTCTGCGCCTGTTTCTGTCAGCAGCGTAAGAGGAAAGCCCACACGCCACTCTTGAGGATTTACCCGCGGGTTTTCCTGTCGGATTCCGCGTCTTTCTGGAAAAAAATCTACAGTCTTTGCAAACACGCAAACGACGGGATCATTGAAAATGATTTTGCGATATGTTGAAACTTACCTCTATATAAATATACACGCGAAATAATTATAAATGTAACAAAATAGAATTTCTTGTTTTCTGCCTCTTCAAATGCACTCGCTTTTTTCGCCTTCCTTTGCACACACACTATAAAAACCTGAGCACTCACACAAAAAGAATTTCACTACGCTAAAATTCGGCGAGGGCCCTTCCTGTAGTTCTGTATTCCAAGCACGATACACGACGATACAAAGACACATGCATCTCAGCATCTCTGCGTAACGCTTTTTCGTTACATTTTTCGTTACCAATTTTCATACTTACCGACCCTATAATCATTTTCAATGATAAAACTTTTCGCCCACACACTACACATTCTTTCCTGCGGGATAACGCGCAAGGATTTGAGCTTTCAAAGGAGATGAAAAACTCAATAGGCATTGTTGTTGCTTTGGCACTTAAAGTGTGGGGTGTGGAATTTGTAAAATTATGAAGGTTTCAAGTGCCATTCCGATTTTTTTTGCAAATAAAAGTTGAATTTGAAGAATGATGGAAATTTTTTAATTTTATTTTTTGATGAAATACTATTAAAAAATTTGGGAAATTTATTCTAATCCCCCTTTTAAGGGGTTAAGGGGATTAAACCACCCCTAAATTAAATATTACAAAAAACTGAATTTCATTGGATTATTATTGAAATTATCGCAAAAAATCCTTTAAAAGGGATGTTTTTTTTTCATTTTTAAGGGTTCCGACCACGCCAAAACGAGCGTTTTGAATGTACTACGAAGAGCAGTTTAAGCCACTCCAACCGGCAGGATTGCGCGTGTGTACAATTTCTAGTGTGTGGCTAAGGAAGAAAGGAAAACTCGGTTTAATGCACATGATTTCTCGGGGGTTAACGTGGCGTGTCACACTGTAAAAAAAATATGTAAATTCACAGTGCAAATGTACAGTAAAATTACAAATCGCGATATGAAATACTAATTTACTACACAATTATTGTAATTTTACTATAAATTTTGTAACTTCACAAAATAAAATTGGAAATCTCCAATACTGCATAACGTAAATGTTGATTACATGAATGTGACGTATATTTTACACAATAGGGGTATTCACGCTTTGTTGTATTCAGCCTTGTATCGTTGTATCAGGTTTATTTGGTTACACCATTGTAAAATAATACAAGACTTTTCCATATAAAATTATTTACAAGAGTGTTGTAAATTTACAACACTAAAAAGTGTTGTATTACGTATTGTATCATTGTATTTAATATTTGACAGATGTTTAAAATGGAGCGGGAGATGGTAAAGTGAAGAAATTCATTTATTTATATCTATTTATATATTTTAAAACTTTAGAGTAATTCAATTGAAGGACAGAAAGAAAAGAAAAGACAAAAATGTTCTTCTTCGATGTATTTACAATAGATTGCAAAAGGAGCGTTCACTCTTCGTTGTAAATTTGTATTGTATTTTTACACTGTTTACAATGATACACTTAAGCCTGAATACCCCTAATGTTGTGTATTTTTCTAAATCGTTTATGTAGGAAAATTACAATATTTCTTATATATTTATCAATGTTATGTACTGAAAAAATCCTAACACTTTGTACTGTAATTTTACTAAAGAGGCGTAATTTTAGAACATAAATTTTCAGTAAAATTACAAATCGGTTATTGGAATGTAAGGTTTAAATTTTTCCTCTCGTGGATATAATTCACAGGTAACAATGGAATACTAAGCATATAAACCCAGTTGCTTTCAAGTTAAGGCCAGACCTTTGACTTTGTCAGGGTCTGGGCAGTTCCTGTAACAGCCAAGAAATTTTGATAGGCATTGCCTCACGAACATGCTTAACAAGGCATTGTGAGCTAAATGTTAAATTTTTATGTATAGGGAGTGGGCATTAACTAAGAATAAAATTTGGCGCTTGGAAATATTTCAGGCAGGGGCAAGCACATTGGCGGTAATCTTTAGCTTTGGGTTTTTCCCTATTAGGTTTCTCTCTTGTAAAAAGTTGCAACAAGAGTTTTGGAAATTTACAAAACTATGAAGAGAAATTTCCAATACTGATTGTATTTTTACATCCCACAAAAAATTTATATTTACTACACAGTTGGAAAAAATACGTAAAGTAGATTAGGAATATTCCTAATAATATATATATTGCAAATTTGCAAAACTGCTTGTGAATAAAACTTCCAGTATTTTTTTTGTAAAATTACCACAGAAATTTTTTACAGTGCATATCATCCACATACTTACGCGCAATCATGTAAAAATTGGGATTGCAAAGGATTGCGCGCGGGTTTTCCTCTCAGTGTATGGCGGCCTAATGAATACAGCTGAATATTTTATCATACTTCAGGGGCATGTATACGAACATAACAAAATAAAAAAATCGATAATCGAATGTACGTAGCCCGCGAAATTTGAAAATTTACCTTACTTTTTGAACAGACCTCGTATTATGCGCATTTTTGAATTGCCAGTTTTGTGCCGGCGGTATCTGTGCAAGCTACTAAAACATGAAACGACGAGAAACAGCAACGGGCCTTTTCAGGATCAAATCAGTAGTGTCGCCTTTTATTATTGCCAATGTACGTCTCAAACCGAAATATATTTATTCGACTTTTTTAGGGGCGCCAAATTGCAAATATTTAGGCTGCTCCGTGTTCCCCAAATTTGCAAAATTGGTGTACTTTTTTACCGCTTTTTTGCGAAAAAAAAATGTTGACGTCGCCATGGGGCACGTTCTGCACAAGGTGAGAGACGTATTCTGAATATGACTGCCTAGGTGTCTGTTTTGCCAAAATAAATTTTTATTCTTTTGATTTCTTATGATTTATTCTTTTTTTCATTATTCCTTTTTTCTATCCCGGAATGTGCACTGCACACAAAATTTTTTTTATTAAAAAGGCGTTGCAACGCATGCGGGTTTTTGGTAGTCTTAAATAAGAACCTACTCCTTGTATTTCCAATAAAACCTGTAGCAGCTCCCCAGTTAGTGGATGGTGTAGAACTACTGGCTGACCCAAACACCATCGTCCTTTCGTGGGGCTTCGAAAATTGCCCTAAAACTAAGAGTTGGCGTCGCCATTTTGCCCACCATTTATCCTCTGAGTCACCGTAAGAATCTAGCAGCCCTGAGAGAGCTTTATCGCTACTGTCATAGTGATTACTCCAGTGAAATAAACGCTATCCTACCTCCACGGCAATCTTATACCCATAACACATCTTATTCATGCCCAGTCCGTTCCCTGTACCTACAGTTCCCCTTTTCGGTCACCACACAACCAAACAAATCGGTCACAAATAGAACTGTGGAACAATCTTTCGCAGTCAGTATTTCGGAACTCCTACAACTACCAAAACTTCAAACGCATCTGCTTCACCATCCTCCCTGCTCCTCATAACAACCAAAGATATTCTATCACCCTTCTAAGCTTATAACTAAACATTGCACAGATGTTTTGGAAGGCATGAATGAATATACCCAGTAGGAAAGTGAACTAGTTCTAAAACTAGTAGAATAACTACTTTTTAACGAGGATTCTCAGTTGGATACCTTTTATATGAAAACAACCAACTACTTTTGTACAGCGTTGTCCTACGATGGAGTCAATTCTCTCCCTCTGCATTACTTCGAAATACTTTGTGAACTTCGAGAACTTTCAGGTTGAAAAACTCCGAGAACTAATTCATTTTGAACTACTTCGAGAATTAGTTCATTTTGAACTAACAAAACTACTAACTAAACTCTTTAGAAAAATCTTGTGGGCTTACCAATGATATTGTGATTTGAACTAGCTCCTCTCAGGATTACTTTGGCACCAGTTCTGGAAATATTCAGTCGCCCACTAGTGCTAAATTTTTTTCTATTTTCTAAATAGTCAGTTTATTCCGACTGGGTACATTACTAGAGAGTATTAAACCGTAGCTTTAATCAGTTCTGCAGTGGAGTATTGGCTAACCTCCTGGACACAAGCTTCAGGGCCGTGTTAAGGTGAAACCCCAATGTACGCTTGGCTTGCTTTGGTGCTTTGCCTTGCTTTAACATATTAAATAAACCAATGCGTTGTTATGAGCAAAAACCAAATGACCCAGCGAGTAAGGCACAAGTTTCACATATAAAATCTGAAAAGCTCTGAAAAGCTCACCAAGTTCAAACCAGTTCAAGAAAGCAAGCGTACATTGGGGTTTTACCTTTACAATCATCTGTTTCCTTTCAAAGCAGAAGCGAAGATAAAAGTTATTTAAAAATTATTATAACAAAATTTTAAAATGAGGAATTGGAAGTTTTTTTAATGTTGTTCACAGGTCTATAAAAAATACTCGGAATTCAAAATCGTTCCTTTCACTTTAAAAAATTGGTTGACAGTTCTATCACATGAAATTAAGTTGGCTGCAGGCGGATGAAACTGTGAATTTTCTTAAAGCCGGACTGCAGTCGAAATACAGTCGCGCACAAAGTTCAGTCGAAGCTTTCATTTAATCAGCTTTAATGACATTCCATTCAAGTTAAGTCAAAGAAAATCTTGATGAATTTAAAAAAATATTCAATAAAAATATAATTGCAATACAAAATCGCGACGGGTTTATTACTTATCTTTTCTCCAGACAACAGTTCTTGGTGAAACTGAATTTGTAATATGTACTTGTGAACTTACAAAAAAATTCATCTCAAGGATATCGACAATTAAAATTTTTTTTTATTAAGCAAAATAAAACTACTAAATTTATAAAATCCCTTTCGACGTTCAATCGGATCAACTTGCATAAAAAAACATTTTAACAAGATAAAACTTATGATAACAAAAAAATTCTTATAAAGGAAGTTTCTTTTTTTAATGGAAATTTTTTCCAAGAAGATGTTCTCTACTTGAAGCGTTCAAGATTGTTGGTTGTACTATAACTTGTCGAGTTAAGAAGTTTTAATCGCGGTTCATTTAAAAATAAACTTCCGGCAAATAAGGATAATAAATACCACCGCGGATGTTCTTAGAACTTCTGTAAATTTCTTAGAGAAGTTCAGGTATAGATTTATTTTCACGCGAATTTCATTTGTTTCTTAGCTTGATTAATTGTTTTCTTAGAATAGTTACTATGGAGTGGATTTTATACGTTTCTTCTAAGAAATTTGATAAATATTCAAGAAATTTCTGCGGTGTCGGAAAAGTTAAGTTTGAGATGCTTGAGCCATCCGTATCCATGTTATTGGTGGACCATTTGACAGTAGACAGTTCTAGCTTTATTGTAAAAATTACGCGTCGTGGTGGTTAAGTTTTAGAGGTATGTATTATGTATATCAGGTGCAAGATGGAGAATGAAAAGTTAAACTTTCGCTGGGCTCGGTAGCCTAAGGATTAAGGCGTATGACAAGCAAAGGGCTAAGGCCTAGGGTAACTGGGACCTTTACAAAAAAGCCCCCACGGATTATAACAAAGAGCTGAGAAGATCCAATCGAAAGTCATCGAAAGCCTTCTGTGAAGAAATAGACAAACTTCCATTAATAAATAATCATTTGCTGGGTTTCCTAGTAACTGACTCTGGAATGGACTTAGAAAGAACCTAACATTGGATCGGAGGTATTTTCTGCCCATCGGCCTTATAATAGGAACAAAGGCCTAGCACACTCACTCCCACAGTTTACAGCCCTCATCTTCGCGCACACTCCGGTTTAGAAATTCGTTTATAACAAGAACAACTCGACTGTGGAACAACCTTCCACAGTCACCATTCCCGAACTCATACAACACCCAAGAGTTCAAACGCAAGGCCCACCGCCATCTCCTCCAACACCCACCCGACTCCCCCTAATCTATCCTATCTTTCTCTCTATCCTTCGAGCTAAGCTTACTACTAGACATTGCATCATGACGTGCACGACATGACATGACGGAATGGTAGTACAAAGGGTGACACCTGAGCTTAGACTATCACATAAAAAAAAGCAGGCAAACAAGAAATTTTTTGTACTCTCTAAGTCTACGCTTATAGACCCCTGCAATATTTTCATCCAAAAACGGTTCAAACCCATAGAAAACATTTTTTAAAAATACTGATTTCGTTCATAATTGGGCTTTTCCTGTTAAAAAATGTGCTCTAGTGTAATCAATTATTGGTACAAATCCGGTTATATTCCCCAGCTCCTCAAACTTTCCGGGATCTCCTTCAGAAGGCTTTTGAAGTGGTCCTATCAATCCTGCTGCCACTAATCCGAGTTAGTTTTGCGCTGGCCAATATTCCGAGGTATTGGAGAGAGGCTAGGGTGGTCTTTTTAGCAAAGCGTGGTAAAGATTGTACAGAATCCTATGGACCCAGGGCCAATCTGCCTCTGTTGCTTTTTCCTGAAAACTATGGAAAAAGATTTAGACCAGCACACCAGGCAGGGTCTTACAGGGGGCGCACTCCACTCCCGGCAATTTTCCTATCGGTCGGGGAGGTCTACAGAGACTGCCGTCCGCGTGGTAGGGAGAAATATCGAGAGGTCCCTCCGGACCAAGGAAAACTTCCTCTGTGCCTATATTGAGAGTGCGTTTGACAACGCTACCTTCAAAGCGATTAACGAAGCTGCAGCAAGAAGGTGCATTGAACCACCAACTGCGAGGTGGATCACGTCGTTTCTCAGGAGCAAATTGATGATTGCTTAGATGAACTGCGAATCGATACGATAATGGCTGTCCTTAAAAAGACGTCCTATCGCCTCTGGAGGTAATGGAGATAGGACAGGCCATCGACAAAGGTATTAAGGATCCGTTGGAGGGAATCGTTGACAAGAAATGCAGGGACAGAGTAGAAAAGCTAATTGAATGCTATACTCCAAGAATACCCGAGACGTCATGCGTAGAGATGAAGATTTGTTTGGAAGAGGAAGTCCCGATATCAGAAACCCCGCCCCGTAGCCCTAAAATAAAGACAAATTGTAGCAGAACAAATTAAGGACTGGATGGAAGGAGGGATTGTCAGTAGTACGTGTGTCAGAATTTGCAAGCTCGATAGTCTTGGAAGAAAGATAGGCGATGCGTAGATTATCGAAAATTAAACAAAAAAAAAAAACTATAAGGGACAGTACCCGCTGCCTATTATCGAGGACATATTAGAGAGTCTTTAAAATCCACGAGTTTTTGCAACATTAGACCTTCGCAATGGATTTTTCACGTCGATGTCAGCAAGGAAAGTCGAAAATATACGTCATTTGTCACCGCCGACGGCTGAAGACACCTTTTGGGGTGTGCAACTCCCTGAAGACACCTTTGGGGTGTGTTTTCCAGCGGTTTATCAATTGCATTTTTCGAACACTACTAGTTTAAAAGGGTACGTTACTAGTTTATATGGATGACATCATTATGCCATCTCGTACAGAAAAGGAGAAACGTGGAAAAGCTTTGAAGGTAGCGGAACAGCACGGCCTATCGATTAAGTGGAAAAAGTGCAGATTCACAAAGAGAAACATGGAGTTGTTGGGCCATATTGTGGAACGCCAAGCCATCTAAGGAAAAAATTCTGGCCGTAAGAAACTTTCCGAGACCATAGAATGTCAGACATATCCAGAGCTTATTAAGATTGACTGGGTATTTCCGAAATTTCCTAATTTCCGATGTACTTAAAAAGGATTCCGTTTTTTCGTTTGGTATTCAGCAGTAAGATGCCTTCCATCAGCTTAAATATATTCTATGTTCAGATTAGATTTCGAGTTAAACGAAAAATTTAAGTTGTCGATTTTTTATTTCCAACAAAAACCCTGACGAACTCCACCAAATCCTATATGTATCTATTTTTCTGCGTTAGTTAATGACAGTTTTCAGCCGTTTACATCCCAAACGCAAAATGGAAACACAAATTTTTGTATAGAAGTTTTATATACTTCCTTGCCCATCCACCAACTTGGAATCCCAACATTTGCCTTACCTATTCGGAAAGCTTCTTAAAAAGCTTTAAAGTAATACCCTTAAGCTTTAGATTTACTCATACAAAGCTTTAGATTTTGTTGTTGCATTGCTCCATATTTCAGGCAAATAGCAGGCAGCATTAGGCGTGATTAGTACTCAGTTGGGTGAAAGCATTGGTAAAACGACACTCGCGTTTAAAAATATAAAGCTTTCCTTTCGGCACCGGCGCAGTTATTACTTACATTTCCAATCATATAACTCAACAGACAGTCGGTAAATAAATTGATCGATTAACTTTTTACATTTTAACGGTTTTCGAGCTTCCCGCCTACAATGATTGTACTCCACCGTCCATGCTTAAGACTTTCACTCATGGACACAGCAATTTTGAGCTTGATTTCTTTTATGGCGCGTGGCACAATAGTCGACTGCAAAAAATGTGACCCATCGAGAAACAGGATGAAATGCTTTTGAAATGTTAGTATTCACAGCGACTATAAAAAATCTTGGTGTGCCGTGGAAGTTGTGTGGTGTGGAAGTTGTGCATAACTTTTGAATGTGCATTTTCCGGAAAATTTTTGAGGGCCCTCCGTGACCTATCGAGAAACAGCTTGGAACTACTTTTAAAATGTAGTACTCACGGAGTAAAAAAAAAATATGTTGGTGTGCCAGGTCAAATCTTGTGCTAATGCCTTTTTGTTGTTATTTTGGGACCGCAACTGACCTATCGAGAAACAGTTTCAAACTATAACCAAATTAAAGTGTGAACCTTTTTATTCTGGAAAATTGGGTCTGCGCCGGTGCTAAGTGCCTGGCACACCATCTTTTATTTTAGTGGTTTTTTACTACTTAAACTATAATTACTCCTACTTTGATTATCGTAGAACAACAAAATTGTTGGGTTGTTTTTTAGGTAATTGTGTATTCTTTAATATTCTATAAACAACAGAAACGTTAGTTACTCCACTCAGGAGGGTTTTTGATATTTTCCTTCTGAACATTCCAAAAAATTTACTTTTTTCGCATTTTTCTCACAAAAATTCATTATTAACAGTACTTTTTTTCTTAATTTTTTGATGCATCAAACCATTCTCTAAAATAATTCCATGCACAAGAATGGTCTAGGTGGTACACTTTTCCAGGTAATGAGTATTAACGGGAACGGGAACAGGAAAAATAAAAAAAACCTAAAAAACGCACATTATCATAAAAATCATCTAACCGCAACTGACCTATCGAGAAACAGTTTCAAACTATACCCAAATTAAAGTGTGAACATTTTTATACTAGAAAAGACTGGTGTGCCAGGTCGGGGCCGGTGCTAAGTGCCTGGCACCAGGGGCGGATGGGCCATAATACGAACCGGGAAATTTCCCGGTGGGCCGGCTGTTCAGAAGCCCGCAGGGCCGGTGGCTGAAAGTACGTCTAAGTGATCTACCTACCTATCTACATAAACATTTACTTACCGTAAATAAAGAACCGGAATGAATTTTTCATTTTCTTAACAAATTTTTGTACATTTTTTTCTGTAATTTAAACTATTATTTGCCTATATAACACAGGCCTGCGATGGTTTTCCCCTAAAAAAATTGAGTAATAATTTCTGTAGCTAATAGGTCCCTAGCTATGAAAAAAATATTAAAAATTTTCCATCACATAAATTTTCTGAGAAAAGGAATTTTTTCAAAATCTTAGTATGACTAGAGTTAACGTCCAATTCCTTTGTTAACAATATGGTTTAATAGTACTGTTGACATTTAAATAGTCATGTACCCTCAGTAGTCGTTGTTTATCTTGATTGTGAGTATAATTTAGAGTTTCGTGTGTCGACTGTGCTAATATATTTTTGTGATTTTTGTGTGGTTAAAGTAAAAAAGCGTTACAAATGGCTCCTCGAAAATGTGTTAATTCTCCTGATAACTTCTGCTACATATGTGGAAATTATGTAACAACAACAAAATATTTCTAAATCTATCGAACAACTGTATGAAAGTTATTTTAAAATTAAGATAAAAAACCAAGACAAGAAATGGGGGCCTCATAAAATGTGTTAAACTTGTATACGTGAACTTCGTATATCATCAAACGGAGAATCACATTCTTTTAATTTGAAGACTCCAACGATTTGGATGGAACCACAAAATTATATTGATGATTGTTACTTTTGCAGTTCACACATAAAAGAATTTAATGTTAAAATTAAAAAAAAAATAACGAATCCTAATGTTCGTTCTGTGATTTTATCTACGTACAAAGATCCCGATGACCAAGAGTTATGCCGTACTTCCGGCTCATCATTAGCACTCTCTCAAGAGGCTGTAGAAGACATTTCAGATTTTGACGATGAGTATGAGTGCAGTGAAATACCTCAACTATTTTGTCAATTTGAATTAAATGATTTGGTAAGAGATCTCAATCTTCCGAAAGATGGCGCGGAATTACTCGGTTCATGATTAAAAAAAAAAATTTACTAAGCGCTACAACGAGCTTTTATTGGTACAGGAAGAGAGAAAAAGATTTTCTTCCATCGGAACTACAAGAGAAAAAAATTGAACAGGAGCTTTGAAGAAAGTAGAAAAAGATATCATAAATGTGCTTGATGTAGGTAATCTAGTTTCTTAAGTCTTGTTTAAAACTAGGAGCCGGTTTAGACGGTGCGCCTGTGCCTCACGAACTTTGTGGGTAAAGTGAAAAATGGGGTGGTACCTCTCATCATCGCCACTTCTCGCTTCATCCACAAACGTTCGTGAGGCACATGCGCTGAAGCGCACCGTCTAAGCCGGCTCTAATGCTGTTAATTTTGTAACTAAACTCATGCATTTCTTCAATCAAATTAAATCTCGATGTGGTATAAAAGAACCAGCGGTGTATTTTAACTCCACATACCTAAATAATTAACAAAAAAACATAATTATTCGAAGGGGAAAATAAAAGTTATATTGCGCAGGCCTGTGAATTAATCAGCAAAAAATTGAGTTTTTATATTTGTTCTTCCGACTACCCATAAATAACTCTCAAACTTTTATGTTTTGTTTATTTTGTGGTATAGATGTTTTCAAACTCGGCTTGACAAAAGCTTCATTTAGCTCCTCCTATCAAATCACTTGTTTTCATTTAATGACTGCGTATTACTAGAGGGAGGTGTATTTTTCTGGCGCTTTAATGATTATTTAAAAAATTTACAAATTCTGATTGAAAAAAGTCTTTTTATATATATTTTTTTATTTTCAGGTTTTTGTATTTTGCTCATTTGCTACAGAAATAATTCGTAGCAATTTCTATTACAAAATACGAAATTTGTGTTTTTAGCACTTTGATTACTAGATTGTTGACGATTTCCGCCAGTCGGGTTTTGCTATAGCCTCGCGCTTGTGTGTAAATGAAAACTAGTTGGGATGTGGCTTTTGACCCTTTCGGTCTACAAGATTAACTTCCCAGTATTCGTTCAAACAAAAAAACGACTCGAACGATTTTTATGAAAATATTTTCAGATCATACTCCCTTTAACACGCTTTGAACGGCATCTTAACGTAGTGGGTATCTTTTTTGCTTCGCGCGAAATCGTGCTGGTACAAAAATCACTTACGTCGTTCAAACAAAAAAACGGTTCGACCGATTTTTATGAAAATCTTTTCAGATCATATGTCCTTTAACATGCTTCGAACGGCACCTTAACGAAGTCGAAATCTTTTTTGGTTCTCGCGAAATCGTGCCGGTACAAAAATCACTTAAGTCGTTCAAACAAAAAAACGGCTCGACCGATTTTTATGAAAATCTTTTCAGATCATATGTCCTTTAACATGCTTCGAACGGCACCTTAACGAAGTCGATATCTTTTTCGGTTCGCGCGAAATCGTGCAGGAAAAAATGACCCCATACGTACGCACACACACACACACATATTTCTTCTCAAATTTTTGCTTAAAATGCTATTGGGACCTTGAAACGTGTAAATACATTGAAAATTTCGAATCCGATTTTCGGACCGATTACAATAACTTCCTACTGGGAAGTTAAAAATAGGTCTTAGGATTTTAAAGGAAAATTGCGTAACACCCTGTAAATGTATATTTAAGCCATATCCGGAAATTAAAAAAAGGGCCGACAAATATTATTTCCCGGGCCGCTAAGATGTTGCCCATCCGCCCCTGCCTGGCATACCACCTTTTATTCCAGTATAAAAAGGTGTTTTCCCGTATAAAAAGGTTCACACTTTAATTTGGTTTAGTTTGATACTGTTTCTCGATAGGTCAGTTGCGGTCCCAAAATAACAACAAAAAAACTGGTCTGCCAAGGCATTAGCACAAGATTTGACCAGGCACACCAACATATTTTTTTTACTCCATGAGTACTACATTTTAAGAGAAATTCCAAGCTGTTTCTCGATAGGTCACGGAGGGCCCTCAAAAATTTTCCGGAAAATACACATTCAAAACTTATGCACAACTTCCGCCCAGGCACACCAAGATTTTTTTATAATCGCTGTGAGTAGATACTAACATTTCAAAAACATTTCATCCTGTTTCTTGACAGGTCACGTTTTTTGCAGTCAGCTCTCGCTCTACAACCCTTCGTGGCCCTTTTTTGTTCCATGTACCCGAAACTCTCGCAAGAGAGACTAGGTACATGTCAAAAAAGTACTCATCGATTCTCAAGAAATCGAGTACTTTTGAACGAGTACAAAGTACTCATTGAGTAATTCTCTACTCATGAGTATTTACTCAAATTCTTTCCACCGATTCCGTATCCCTAGACTCAGGTATGATCATAGAAATTCGTAACTGGGAACAAGCCGCTAGAAATCATACAAACTGGAGGAAATGTTGGCCTCGGCTCGATACATCGCACATTGAATGAGTGGCGAGTTTAATTTTGTGACTACATTATGCTTGAAAATTTTAGATATCAGATATCTTCCCCAACTGAACCGAGATATAAAGAGCGCGTTTTCTTTTGAACACAATCTGAAAAATTTGTCATCTTACTATCAAAAATATTCAAACGTATTACGAAAAATTTTGCAACAGAAGTTAAAGCACGTTTGCTATAAGCGCTAAAAGACATGATATACATATACTAAACCATTACTCAAAGCTGAAACAATTTTATTAAAAAAATCTGTAACAAAAAGGGTAATAATCTCTTATATGCACTTACGTGTTTGGAATATTCCTCATCGCTCTATGCCGTAGAAAAATGATAACAAGTGTTCCATTCCCAAGGACACCCACGACAAAAATCATCGCAAATAAAACAGGAACAATATAAGTTTCTGGTCGTTCTGCATACGGTGTATATACATCTTCGTCTGGATCCTTAAGGATTTGCGTTGTATTCGGTAGATTTACCAGCAATCCCATATTTTAGTTAAATTTATTATATGAAAAAGGATTTTTTCGTACACACAAAACTCAAGGGTTAAATATATCACCACCTGACTCTTGTTTATATTTACGTTGAATTCATCCACATCTGTAAATAAAGGAGAAAGATAAATTATCATTTTTTTATTATTTATTCTAGTCCTTTTTAAATATAAAAAAAAAACAGGTGTAAAATTTTACTTGTAAACTCTTCAGACAGGAATAAATTTAATAAATTAAGGAAATTTATATTAAAAATCTATTTTAAGGATTTTGCTTGTGAAGTTTTTGAAATTTTATTTATATTTATTTTTTTCATGTAATAAATTAAACTTAAAAAGTTTACACGAGAGCGAGTCTTGAATTTCTTATAAATTACAGCAATTTACATATTACATTTAAAAATAACCCACAAAACCCTCAAAAGATTTATTTTGTTAAGTTTGCCAAAATTAGTTGTTATTCCTGCCTTTCAATCATCCTAATCCCTGGGAAATTTTCATCACGTTGTACATGTACACACACAAAGTTGATACTTTCTAATATTCTACGAGTACTTCTTAGAATTCCCTAAATATAATTTCAACAAACTTCACGAGACCCCATTTCGGCACAAAGAAACTCCTCCGAAAGCGGGGGTGGATAGGATTCTTACAGTATCCTTCCAAGGAGACGAGGAGGAGCACGTGGAAGGGGAGAATTTTAGATAACATGTCATAAGGCAATTGACTTCCTTCCATAAGACCGTAAGGACTTGAATGTTCATTCCAAGGAGATGTCAATATTTTAATTAAAACATTGAGCATCTGCCGAGATCCAAATATTCTTTTATATGACAGGAGAAAGTGAGAGAGCACCTGAGGGATTTAGACGCTGAAGTGACACGAATTCAGAAACGATGAATGAAAGAAATTATTTATGGAATATTAAGATGTCAACACAGAGGAAAAATCCATTTTTTATTTAAAAAGTATCGATTACGATTACAGGAGATTGGCAACGCTTCAACTTCCACCCAGAATTACATCAAATTTGAAAGTCATATTTATTTTGGGAAGTGATAAGGATAAGGATTGTATCCTGACATCGGGGGCGGGAAAATTAATAAAAAAATATGTCTTATACAAATCCCAATCAGCAAAGCCCAATCAACCATGCAAACTACAGGGTGGGACAGAAGAACAGACAATTTGAAAGGGAGTGTCAATCACGGTGTTTCTAAAGGAGTAGATTAGAAAGCTGTCGGTCCTGCCCTGTTGTTAACACCTTGGATCTTCTTGTTCTTATTTGAATGAGGTATCAGGTCACTTAATTAGGAGAAGAAGATTTTAAAACCTTCTCCCAATATCCTATTACGACCTTCACTTAGTGATTCTGGTAACTGTAAATGGAGACTGGGTGGTCGAACCCAGTGGAAAGGAGTGGAACGGATATTGAACATGAGCACACCTTTAAAAGCCTACCAACCCAAGGTCTATAGTGTCATCGTATCGAGGTCGCCCCCAGTTGTATAAATTCCTCATCCTGGCATGGAGACTCTGCAGGGGCGGTTTCAGGGGGGGGGGGGGGTAATTGGGTAATTACCCCCCCTAAGAATTTTCGTTCGCTTATTTATTTTTATTCTTAAAAATTACCACAATTTCAAACAAACAAGATAAGTTATGGTGAATCTAGTCGGCGATATATGACGGTGAATTTTTCCAAAACTGCTGGAGAGTTGTGGAAGGGACCGATACCCGAGACTCCCGCTAATATGGCACGCTATGGCTGATTCCACACGAGCGTACACACGACACGACAAGAGTCGGCTGCAAAGTGGTTTATGAAGAAGAGGGTGAGAAAGGACGATGGGGAGGGCACACAAATTTGAATGATCTTTTCAGCAGATTTTTGATCTGTGTTTGCTTGAATATCTGACCATTTTGTAAAAAAATCAAGAAGCGGTTCCAAAATGGCGCCCGATTTTTGCAATTGTGTTCCCCGACCCAGCGACATGGGCATCAAATGTAAGGGGATGACAGATAGAATACAATTAGTTGTGTCGCGTCATTCCAAATTCAAAATGGCGGATTACTTTTTTCCTCACAACCCCCTCAGAATGGGTATCAAATGAAAGGGTATGACGATTGTAATGCAGTAATCTGTCTGACGTCATTTTGATTCTAATATGGCGGCCACCACAAAATGGTGGAAAACATATAATAGACTAAAAAGTAGGAAAGAAAATTTATGTAATATGTTTTATCAAATCAATATAAATAAATATATGGGTTCATTTGCTTCCTTTGCTTATCTATACTATTATATAAATGGAAAAGATTTGATTGTTTGTTTGTTCCGGATAAACTCAAAAACTACCGAACCGATTTTAAAAATTCTGTCGCCAATAGAAAGCTCTATTATCAGCGAGTAACATGGAGTATACTCGTATATGACCGAAATTCAAAATGGAAGCGGAAATATGGTTGAATTTGCCAATTTTATTTCGATTCCAATGAAAGTGGGTATCTAGAGGTTTTTATGGTCGCAAATAGCGAATTTGCAGTCAAAAATTATAAAATCAATATGGTCGACGAATTTGCAAATTGTGTTTCGATTCCAATGAAAATCGGTATCTGAAATTTTTTAAGGTAACAAATAATGAATTTATGATCAGAAATTATAAATTCAAAATGGCCGTGCCAATATGGCGGACGAATTTTGTTAAATTTGTTCCGATTCCAATTAAAGTGGATATCTAGGGGTTTGTAACGTCGCAAATAACGAATTTTTGGTCAAAACTTATAAATTCAAAATGGCCGATGAATTTTCAAATTGTGTTCCGATCCCAATGAAAATCGGTGACTGGGGTTTTTTAAGGTAGCAAATAACGAATTTATGATCAAAACTTATAAATTCAAAATTGTGGGACCAATATATCGGACGAATTTTGCCAACTAAGTGTCATTTCCCGGTTAACTGTATGTAGGTTGTCCAAGAGTTGGAAAATCGGAAAATCTTGACATTCTAGCTACAAATGGAAGAACATTGAACATAGTGTATCCTGAAGCTCTCTAAGCAATCGGTTCAGAATGGATCAACAAGGTTTTTTTTGTGAGATGGTAAGAAGAGGAAATGTGGGATTTATATGGGTTCCAGCTAGTTGTATATAATTTAAGACAATCGTCGGAGCTGACACGCACTTTTAATTTTTTTTTGATGTTGATTGTTTTGTATTTATGGAATAAAAAAATATTTAAGTTTTTTCTTTTTTTAAAATTACCCCCCTAAGCCAGTTGGCTAGAAACGCCCCTGAGACTCTGCCAAATTCGTGGAACTTTTATGGACTAAGAAGCAAAAAAAAATAATGGAGACCGAAAAGAAGGTTTTGAGTGTGATAATGGTCGGGTATCTCGTGCAGCACAGAGGTTTCGGTTTCACAATCGCAGTATAATCCCAGGTAAGTTGGTCGAAATAATGAAGAAAATTTAACCTAGGTTTGCCGGCATGACCGTGAAGCTTACCAAACCGGGAAGTCCAGGGCAAAAAAAGATCGCAAGAAAATCGGGAGCGCTATGATGAACTCCGGAACTCCACTTTTGCGAACTTCTACCCTGGACCAAGGGCAATGCGGTAGTATGAACCTGGGTAGCTCCAAGTATCACATCTGGGGTTATGCCTCCCGGTCCAAGGTTTCTGGGAATATTACGGAAATGCAGCTTCATGCCTTCCAACCTGCGCCGGGCACATTTGGTATGTTGCCACAACGCAATAACTATTCTAACGGAATAAGTTAGTTGGGATCGCTATGGTAAGTGAAGGGCTACCTCCAGTGCGACCGGAGGACGAATTACAACTCCACAATTGCAACAACTCGTGTACCTTGTGTTTTTTTGTGGTTGTTTGGTCGCGTGTGACTGATGCCTAAAGCCATCCTGTAGAATTTAGGAAGCTAAACAGTGATATGATCTCCAGTGTGGAAAGATCTTTTAAGTTTTCCAAAACGTAACTGGCTAGTGTGCGCTGCCTGGCTTTAGCTATAGCCGGGCACTTACACAGGCAGTGAACAAGTGTTTCTCTCTCGTTCGTCGCCCCGCAGCTACGACAACAGACGTTGAACGGGACGCCCTAAAGATAGTGGAGGTCTTCAGTGCTCTCCTCTTTTGGCTGGCTAGCACAAGGTGGTAGTCAAAAATAGCGTTTTTGACCCCACCTATTGGGCTGCCGACCATCTCGGTCTCTGAGCCCCGGAGAGAGGCTACCCTGCTTGGCTAGGCAGTCGGCTTTCTAGTTCCCCTCTATCATCCTATGACCGGTAACCCAGACGAGAGTCACGTTGTGCTTTCTACCTAGCCTATCTAGCTCAGCTCTGCATCGCTCCATTAGCTTGGAGCACATTCTTACTGAATCCAAAGCTTTTATAGAGGCTTGGCTGTCTATGAAAATTCCAATACTACATCCTTGTGTAGGTTCTGAGTTCATTGCCTGGCAGGCGTTCAGGATCGCCAGTACTTCAGCTTGAAAAAGACTAGTGCAAACCGGCAGATGCCAGGAGAGTGAATTGTTAGTAGGCTCTAGATCAGTGATTCCCAAAGTGGTCCATATGGACCCCTGGGGGTCTATGGGATGATCCAGGGGTCCGTGATAATTCAAAATTATTTTGGGGGTTCGCGAAAAAGATCGAAAGTTTTTATATAAAAAATTACATAAATTTAAAAAGCGATGTTTCCCGCGTGACCACGCGGCGCGGACGAAATCGAAAAGCCAACAGCTTATTTGACTGACTTATTTGGCAAATTTGGTGAAATAAATTTAAAGTTACACAAGGTGACCAATTAAATTTTCTGAAAACTTTAAATATTATATTTGCATTTGTTACAAAACTTTTTTATACAAACAGAATTAGGGCAGAGGATAATGTTCTCAGACGCTTGCAGGTGGAACGCTCTTTACTTATACTCTTTAACTGGAACTTTTCGTTAACGCCCCACGCTTTTTACATTTTAGTAATAGTCCAGTAAAATAAGGAATTCACTTCAGAATCCTTTGTAACGGGGCGGATTTTTTTCCATTATCTTCTAAATGGTATCAATAATATATGTTAAAAATTCCGCTTCCTAAAAAGTGCCGCTGCAATAGTTATTAAACAAAAGAAGTGTTAAATTATAGTTTTTCGCGAATAGCTTTTAAAATATAATTTTTCCGAAAAAACTAATAACGCCATTCGAAAGAGGAGGAAATTTTACGTAAATAAAGTCTAAGAAACTTTTTTGTACGATCAAATCCCTGGGAGATACGAATTTGTTAATTAGGGTCTCATACATAGCTTCATAGTATGTGTATATGAGCAAAAAACGAGACGCACTCCGAAGAAAAATGTCTATAACTTTTCATTGGTAAAAGCAAATGCAAAAAACCACAGTGCTTATTGAAGAAAAATACTTCGCTTACTCGATCCATGTACTTAAATGATAAAACACATATTTAAACAATTATTATTAACTAATAATTGGCAAAATATCACTTGTTTCAGTAAATCTTCTGTAAATTGTTAAAAAGCAAAATTTTTTTTAAATTTAATTTGTGGATTGGTTTTCTGAAATTGTCATAATTAAGATGTATGTATTGAAAAAAATTAAAAAAATCGTGTTTTTTCATTACACACCTTTTATTTTACTAATTTCGGGAAAACAAGCATGTTATTTTTTCCATGCGTAACTTCAATCAATAATAACAATAAGTGCAACATACTTATTAAAATTTACTAGGTGATCAATTTATGGCTGAAGAGCCATACTTTACGATAGAATAATTTATTTTATCAAAATACTAAAATTTGAATGATTTATTTATGAAATAGTAACAAACAAATGATTATTTCTTAAAAATATGGAATTTTTTAGTGCAATTAACCGTCTGTTATTAAGCGAAGAAACTCTTATTCATGTTCTAAACACATAGAGGTTGTAGCTGAGATCTGTACCTTTCAATATGTGCTTTTTTAGAATTTTTAAATAATTCGTTAATCATTGTTTATAACATTGTCCTTTAAAAAATGTAGAAGTTCTTTGTTCATGTAAAATAGAGCAGAATTTACGTTTAAACATATAAAAAATTGTCACTGGGGTCCATATCTTTTAATGTAGGCTTGCTCTGATGTTTTACATAATTCTTTAACCATTGTTTATAACATGATTTTGTAAAAAAGGGGAATTCTTTAAAAATCGTACTAAAATAAAATTCTATAGCTCATGCTATTATGACTGCGATTCGATCAACAACTTTTTACCCGCCCTTGCAAGTTACTTTTGCAGTAATGCTTCATCGAAAACTTGGATAAGGATAAGTTGTAGATGCGAAAAAGCAAGAAAAGTTATAGATAGGTTGACGCAATATCAATAAGAAGTTTCACCATTGCGCCATTTTGGATCCGCCATTTTGAATTTTAAACATTATATTCGTAATCAGCGACCTCGAAAACCCCATAATAGCATTTTTTCCGGTTTAATTCTTTTGAATTTAGCGCACAACAAAATTTCGCATTTAATTTTGCACTAATGGTTTATAATAGCAACAATAAGGAAATAGCGTCATTTTTTAAAGGGTGGGATTTTATACGTAGAGCTTTCACAACAATTTAAAAAAAGTTCTAACACGATACGACCTGTTACAAGGAATTCCGAAGTTAAGCCCTTTTTTGCCTTATTTTACTGGACTATAAGTTATGTTTATAAATTTTACCAATAACGTCATTAATTTCATTCTGAGCTTGATTTTGAAAGGTAGGTTGTTCCCATATACTGGCTGGAGTAATAAAAACTTTACATTCAAAATTATCTTTTACTTTTTAATTCATTTTAAAATAAAAGCGTATTTTTTAGTTTTTTTAAACTATTTATTTTTATTTGCTACTATTTAGTGTATTATATGTCTTCCGTCATTTTGTGGCGTCCGCCACTGTATTCTACTCGTCATACCCTTTCATTTGATACCCATGTCGCCGGGTCGGGGAACATCATTGCAAAATTCTCCCGCCCCATCTTGGAACAGCCATATTTATTTTTTTACAAAAAAATCCGAGTCCATTGTCACGCGAACTATGCCTATGTGCAAAATTTGAAGTTGATGGATATGTGAATAAGTTCCGGGTGTCCAAAATATTTTATTTTTTTCGCCCTTTGCAATTATTGTTTTTTCGTTTTTTTTTCAAGGGCGAGTGTCGTTATTCCAAGCGGGCACCGCACTAACTACTAACCACGTGCAATGCTGCTTAACTTCTGTAATCGAACGAGAACCGGTTGTTTACAGCCGTTTCAGGAAAAAAGTTTGAACAAGGCCCACGGTGGTGCTAGAGTTGTTTTGAAAAGCCCTATTTATTCTCGAAGAGTTACTCTACCAACTCATTTTCATGAAAAGTTTGTGTGGTTCGATTTAATACCTCATAAACGCGTTTGAAAACAGGCACTTTTCTTGATTTTCAGACAAAACACCTTTAGGCGAAGGGGAAGTGGAATATGGTGTGGATTTCTATTCAGTAGATTTCGAGAAATCAAAATTTTTTCCTGTCAGGCATATATGAAAACGCTCGAAAATTTCCATCGCAAGAAGCTCGGCCGGCAAAAAGCTTGCCCACACAATATTTCACTTCCCCTTCGCCTAAAGGTGTTTTATCTGAAAATCAAGAAAAGTGCCTGTTTTCAAACGCGTTTATGAGGTATTAAATCGAACCACACAAACTTTTCATGAAAAAGGGTTCTCTGCACTATTAACGCATATTTAAAAACTTATTTATTATTTAATATTTTATAATAGTTTATCTAATAAAAGCTTGTTTTTAAAAAGTTTTTTTTATCGTTTTTTTTGACTCGGACCTTGCCTTAATGCACCTTATGGGCCGATGTCGATTTCAGAATAACAACGTTATTCTTTTTTAGGACTGAGCACATTAATATAATTCCAGACAATTTTTTATTCGGTCTTAAAACTATGTTTATGAGTATGAGTGTCTATAGAATGGCCTGACTCTCTGAAAGGATAATATTTGCGATTTCGGCACATTCTTCTAAAACCAGCACTTTAGCTTGAGAAACTCTGGTTGATTCACACCTTGAAAAATTATATCTTGGGCCATAAACCACTCCCAGATTTCGAGTAGGCCATGGATATAGAATGGATCCGTTAGACTTCCACTCTTTGCGTCTAGCTACATCCATCATAAATGGATTGCCTAAATTGCTGAATGCCTCTTTTTTACTGTGATGTTCAAAGTGGAGTCCTAAGATACTACGCCTCTGCGACTCTAGTAGGAAAGAAGTATCTTTGCACTTGAAATACTAAGGGGTTTCAGTTTTTGTAACTATGCCTCTGCGCTTTCTTCTTTTGTTTTGTTGTAGGCCACCACAATCGAGCCAAGAATTGGCTCTAATCACAATATAGAATCAATCTATTAATCTTCGGTTTGATACCCTAGATTCTTCCAAGAAAGTTGAGAGAGGGAGAGATTGAGAGTAACAACGTATATGCTCAAAGCATTGTTTGGGAAGAGTGTCGTCCGTAAAGGCACAGACAAGTCTGTAGCGGTCCGTAGGATCCGCCGCAAGTCGGTAAATCCGGCTTCCCACGGTGTGTATCGGGCTGTGTGGGTCTGCTAATAGAGCGAGAGCTGACTGCAAAAAACGTGACCTATCGAGAAACCGAATGAAATGCTTTTGAAATGTTAGTAATCACAGCGATTATATAAAAAATCTTGGTGTGCCTGGGCGGAAGTTGTGCATAAGTTTGGAATGTGCATTTTCCGAAAAATTTTTGGGGACCTTCCGTGACCTATCGAGAAACCGCTTGGAATTACTCTTAAAATGTAGTACTCACGGAGTAAAAAAAAATATGTTGGTGTGCCTGGGCAAATCTTCTGCTAATGCCTTGGCAAACCACTTTTTTTGTTGTTATTTTGGGACCGCAACTGACCTATCGAGAAACCGTTTCAAACTATACCCAAATTAAAGTGTGAACATTTTTATACTGGAAAAAACTGGTGTGCCAGGTCTGGGCTTGTCCGAAGTGCCTGGCACACCACCTTTTATTTTAGTGGTTTTTTACTACTTAAACTTTAATAACTCCTACACCGATTATCATAGAACAATAAAATTGGGCTTGTTTTTTAGGTAATTGTGTACTCTTTAATATGTTATAAACAACAGAAACTTTAGTAACTCCTTTAAGGAGGGTTTTCGATGTATACTATTTGGGGGAAGAAATAACTGGACTGAAAATTTAGTGACTCCATTTATAAGACATGCAGGTTTGATATTTTGCATGTGAACTTTGCAAAACTTTCGGAATTTTAGGATTTACCCCAGAAAAAAATTTCATTTAATCATATGCATCTTTCAGCTCTGACCTGGATCTCCCAGTTGTTGTCTGTCGCGCAAAACAGAGTCCGCTGGAGGGCAACTGTTTCCGCCCTATGTCCCATGAGGGATTAAAGGAGCAATTAGTATATGCATCTTTGGACCCAATCTCCGCTGTTAATAATGCATTTTTTTGAGAAAAATGCTAAAAAAGGAAATTTTTGGAATGCTCAAAAGGAAAATATCGAAAACCCTCCTTAATGGAGTTACTAAAGTTTCTGTTGTTTATAGCATATTAAAGAGTACACAATTACCTAAAAAACGAGCCCAATTTTATTGTTCTATGATAATCGGTGTAGGAGTTATTAAAGTTTAAGTAGTAAAAAACCACTAAAATAAAAGGTGGTGTGCCAGGCACTTCGGACAAGCCCAGACCTGGCACACCAGTTTTTTCCAGTATAAAAATGTTCACACTTTAATTTGGGTATAGTTTGAAACGGTTTCTCGATAGGTCAGTTGCGGTCCCAAAATAACAACAAAAAAAGTGGTTTGCCAAGGCATTAGCAGAAGATTTGCCCAGGCACACCAACATATTTTTTTACTCCGTGAGTACTACATTTTAAGAGTAATTCCAAGCGGTTTCTCGATAGGTCACGGAGGGTCCCCAAAAATTTTTCGGAAAATGCACATTCCAAACTTATGCACAACTTCCGCCCAGGCACACCAAGATTTTTTTTATAGTCGCTGTGAGTACTAACATTTCAAAAGCATTTCATCCGGTTTCTCACGGTCACGTTTTTTGCAGTCAGCTCTTGGACTATAACGATCACCTTTCTGGTATTTGGATTGTATAGTCGAAATCCTTTTGTTTGTTCGATGTATCCCATGAATATGCACACGTTGGATTTTTCAGCCAATTTAGTTCGTTGCACTTTCGGTATGTAGTCCATGGCCTTGCAACCAAACACACGTAGAAATGACAGATTTGGCTTTGTATTTCACCAACGTTCTTCTGGTGTGATGTTCCTCATGCCATGGCATGGGATTTGGTTAATCAAATTCACCACTGTCATTGCTGTCTCTGTCCAAAAATTTCGACCCAAACCGCTGTCTATGAGCATGCGCATAATGGTACGATTCATCCTTTCTGCTACTCCATTTTGTTCAAAAGCATGTGGTACTGTCCTCTGATTTTGAATGAAGATGAAAGACTTGTTATTTCTAGACTTTGGTTTTTACATGATCGTCTGTGGATTTACGGACGAGCCCGGACCGCACCGCACCTAAATTTTCCGAGTCGCGCCGGATACTACGCACCGCTGCAGACTTGCCTGTGCCTTCACAGACGACACTCGCCAACTAAAGGTGCGGTGTGAGCTCGTGCGGGGCGGTACGGGCTCGTCCGTGGACGTCGGCCGTGCGTGATAATCCGCAAAATCGCGCAGCGTGAGAAGCCAGCTTTACACTGGCCAGACTAAAACTTGCGCATAAAACATTTTTTTAGATATCGGGTAACTATCAGCCAGAGATGTGCAAAATAGTTTAAAAAATGTATTTAAATACAAAATGCAAATACTTTTTTGATTTACTTTTTCAAATGCAAAATACAAAATAGTTTTGTGTTTTGTATTTAAATACTAAATGCAAAATAGGTATTTTCAAAATACTTTAATTACAAATACCTTTTGTTCAATTTAATTCCCTTTATTTATTACACTTTTTAATAATACAAGTTGTTCGAACACATTATCGCTCATTTTCCTTCTGTCATGCCACCATATGAAAAAAGTCTTTCTATTCTACTGGTGCTGAGCTTGATAAGCATGTGTTGTATTTTAAAAACACTTTTTTTATTGTAGGATAAGTGTTTAATATCGCCAGACTTGTGCACTCATCCTTTAAATATTGAAGGGGTCCAAGTCTACCGTGGTATTGGTACTAGGGATCTTACGAATGTTATATTATTCACATTCGCGAATGCGAATGTTTAGGAATAGCATTAAAAAATTTAATTAAATTAAGGCCTCTTTTTTTATTACTTACAATAGGATATGAAAAAATATTAGAACAGTAGACCAGTGTTATATACAGTAATGGTATTTAATAGTCAAAGTTCAAGAGAGGAATATTATATTTCCATGAGGCGATTTATAAAGGCCCCCATTCATATACAGGTCGCCAGCAAGCCATGGCCTGAAAGTTTCTCGCCTTGAGGCAAGACCCTTGTAAGTACAGGCCTGGAAGCAGACTTTTTGGTTGTGTCTGTGCGAGGCCAAAATCGTCTGACAGTTGTGGAATTAACATGGCCGAAGCCGTACGAAGCAATTTTTTAACTTTGGTTTTGCAATAAAAAGTGGTAAAATACTGTATTTTATCACTTCTTAGTGCACACGGATTATCAGTGATAAGTTATTTAGTGATCTGAGTCCATAAGTTAAAAAAAAATTAGTGGTTAAGTGTATTTTAAGAGTGTTAATTGATTAGGTGACCATTTTTGTTTACAATCGCGGTGGTTTTTTCGTGTTAATTTAGGGAAAAAGTGTTGAATTTGTGTAGTAATGGAATTAAAAGTGGATTTAAAGTAGTTAAAAATTATTATAGAAGAGTTATTAAAAACATAAGTGCAAGTACTACCACACAACATGAATAACAATAACTTTTTCACTTTTCCTTCACATTTTTCTGCACTTATGTTTTTAATAACTATTCTATAATAATCTTTAATCACTCAAAAAGCACTTTTTATTATATTTCTACACAAATTCAACATTTTTTCCCTAAATTAACACGAAAAAACCACCGCGAATGTAAACAAAAACGGTCACCTAATCAATTAACACTCTAAAAATACACTTAACCACTCACTTCTTTTTAATTTTTTTTATTAAATCACTAAAGCACTAATCACTGATAATCCCTGTGCACCAAAAAGTGATAATATACATTATTTTACCACTTTTAAGTGCAAAAACAAAGTTAAAAAATTGTTTCGTACGGCTTCGGCAATGTTAATTCCACAATTTTAGCACTTCATACACATACATGCACATACCTGGGGCATGGCTTGTAAATGTAGAAGGCTTTTGGGTCAGTCGTCAGTCCGTGCTTGAAGATCTGAACTTCTATTCAGTCTGAAATTTTCCTTGGAACCCATGAACACTTTGCACTTCAATTAACAACCTGCTACGCTGTACTGTCGTCTTCGCCTGTGTGTATGTAGGGAATCATGAGCTCACCTGCAGTCCACGGCCTGTCAGACGTATGCCTCAGTCAGACTGAGTAATGTATGGGGGCCTTAAGGGGGCCATAGTTAAGGGCAGATCTGTCAATTTGTCGTATTTCAATTTTGTTTTCCACGAGACACATCCCGACCTACACACATTCGCATTCGCAAAACATTCGCATTACTTGATGAGAATGCGAATGTCGATATGAATGTTGAAAATGATGCGAATCATTCGCATAAGCGATTGCAAACACTCGTAACATCCCTAATAGGTACAACCACCCTCACTGGTTGCTGAGGAGTCTAAACCCTGGAACATGTAATAAGACTCGTATTTTCTGATGTCTGTGGTGTGGCTACGAGCTGCGCCTCTAGTAGCCAATACAAGCACCATTCGTTCATTTTATATGAAATTTGATTGGTAATGTTGACTTTACTTAATCACAAAGTATTTTGAATTTTTAAAATGGAAAATATGTCTCGAAAAGTATTTCAAATAAAATATAAAATGCTTTTTTTGAAAAGGTATTTAAATGCAAAATTCAAAATAGGTATTTTGCATTTTGTATTTGCATTTTAAATACAAGTATTTCAAATAAGTCGCATCTCTGCTATCAGCCATAGATCACGTGCTTATTAATTACCACGTTTCCCCGAAACAGCGTGCCTATGATTCATCTCCCAAGAGAGCTTTTGCGCCTGGATGCATACGTGCTCGTCTGTAATAGGCCTATGTCGTTTAGTGCCATCGGTCTAGATCAACCTTATCGATCTCATAATGCGCTCCTTATTCTTTATAAGTAAGCTTATTACTGAACGCTATAACAACGAATGATATGACGATTTATTTTGATCTGGTAAGTCATGCGATACTTTTAGTAACTTTGAGTTCTCTTTTCTGTACCAAATTGCTGTACCAATGCATCAAGGAAAACAATGGAAATTGAAAAAAAACCCTGATGCTACGTTGTTTAACAATGAAGTAACTGAAATCAATATCCTGTAGCACAACGATATCCTTTACCTAGATCTTATCACCAACCACTTGATTGAGCAAATGATTTTATTTTCAATCTCTCTCTCAATTCAATGGTTTCAAAGTGCCTTGTATATATGATATCATAACATCAGAAGATAAAAATAGGGCAAAAATTGCTTCTCATAACCATAAAAAAATCACGATTAATCACACACACACACCCCTTTTGCATGGATGCCCTGAAAGCTTGTCTCTTTGAGATATTTAGAAGGTCGTCGGATCAATAATAATGTAATAAAGCCGGTAAAATTATACCCAGCCGCACCCTTTCCTTTTCCTTTCGTCCTCGTTTTTATTTTTTAATTTAATTTAGAAACAATTTCGTCTCCGGGCAACCATGATGAATTCCTTCCCCTATTAATTATGCACTCAAGGACTCAAGGCAAGCCTTCATCTTGACGAACATGAATGAAAAATCCCAGACGTTGTTTAAATCGAAACAATTCCACGAAATCTTAAAGAGGAAACTCAAGAGGGCTGCTTGTACCTTGAAGGGGGGCTGTTGTTGTAACCTGCATTCAACCCCAACATTTCTAGGTCATATCATCGGTTTATTTGTTGGAAGTGCCTTTCCTGTTGACACTATGGAATGGAGTCTATGTCTGGTGGTAATCCGGGAGATGGTATTGCTTCCGGTCATTACATCCGTGGTCTAAAAATATTTGACGGGGGTTGCTATTCCTGTCACGTACAAGCCACGGAAGGGCGGGTTCTATAAACTTATTTTGTGCATATTGAGTGTAGGAAAATTGACATGTATTTTTTGTTAAGGGCATGTGGAAATGTCGTAACAACATACTTTTGCGTCTAAGGAGTGTTGAAATGAAGTTAAAGGGATATGTAAAGGGTTGAGAAGGTTCAATTATTGGTGTTGGTATTTTTTGTGAAAATTTAATTATTTCGAGAAATTGTGCAATTTACCAGATGACAAAGTGTTTCATTAAGTATTGATAGGTTTAACCTGTGTCCGATGATCTTAGTCAAGCGATGGATTCCAATGAGGTACAAATTAGGTGATTGCCAAGAATCCATCGAAGGGCGCCCCGAGTGTCACGTTCCAATAAACGCATAATGTAGCATACATCATCATCCATCACCGGTTTATTAGAAAGGGCCTGAACAGCCTTTAAGCCAAAAACAACAGATGCTATACAATGATGTAAGAATGGTACTTTCCGAAAACCGCAAAAATTTATCGATCGAAATGATATGATTGAATTGCACAGAGCTCTTTTTTAAATGCGAGTGTCGTTTTACCAGTGCGGGTCCCAACTGAGTAGAAATCACTGCTAGAATATGAAGTACGATACTGATATTGGTCTTGTTGGATCAGGAATTTTCCCAGCTATATATTTTGGTAGAAGTCCCGCCCAACCCCAAGATCATTATCCTACTATAATTATTTTAGAAGTTATAGCGATTATTTGTTTGAAAGTGTTTTTAATAAAAATAATAATTTAGTACAAAATCTATTTTTGAAAAGTGGGGGGTGGTAGACTTCATCCAAAATATATAGTTTCTTCGCGAGAAATTCTTAAAATAACACGAATTTTATGATTTTCGCTGAAACGGGCCGCAAAAATATTTGACCCACCCTATATATACATGTTGGGCGCGGAAAACATATCTTCACCTAGTTTTCGGGCATTAAAAAATATAAAAAAGAGGTGACTTATTCTCACGATATATATTTTGCAGTGCTTTAAAAATGTGTTTCAAAATCCGTTTTTTTATACATTTTTAAAGCACTGCAATGTCAGTAAGTATAAAAATGATCACCCCCCAACCCCCTTTGGCCCATTTCAACACCACTTTTATAATACTACTCTTATAATCTATCTATATATATATAAAAATAAATGTTCGCTATAGGCTCCTACACCGTGCAACCGATCTTAATGAAATTTTAACCATGTGCTATTTACATTAAAACTTAGAACATAGGCTATATAATTGCTTTCTAAATCCACTCCTAGATGGCGCTGTCATGGAGAGCTTCGTTGAAATCATCGCAGAGCTTTGAATTTTTGCATGAAGGTCCGTGGAGGTCTCCTATGAGGCACCTCGAAGCCCGATTTTCGAAATTCAAAATGGCCGCCGAAATATGACCAAAATTCAAAATTGCCGCAGAAATATGGTTGAATTTGCCAATTTTATTCCGATTCAAATGAAAGTACGTATTTAGGGGTTTTTAAGGTCACAAATAACGAATTTGTGGTCAAAACTTATAAATTCAAAATGGCCGACGGATTTGCAAATTGTGTTCCGATTCCAATGAAAATCTGTATCTGAGGTTTTTTAAGGTAGCAAATAACGGCTTTATGATCAAAATTTAAATTCAAAATGGCCGCACCAATGCGGCCGACAAGTTTGCGAATTTTATTCCGATTCCAATTAAAATCGGTATATGAGAGTTTTTAAGGTATTAAATAACGAATTTATGATCAAAACTTATTCAAAATTATTGGGCCAATATGGCGGAAGAATTTTGCCAAATAAGTGTCATTTCCCGGTTAGCTCTATGTAAGTTGTTTAAGAGTTGGAAAATCGAATGAAACAAAAATAAAATATTTGGAAAAAAACATCATTCATTCAATTGTTCTCCATTTCAGCTTGAAAAGAAGTTGATGGTTTTGGATTGATACCTACACTTATTTTGATGTCCAATTTTCCTCAAAATTTCAGGTTTACATTTCAGGTAAGAGGTGGGGTGAATAATGGCAACCCACATTTTTTCTCACGGATCATGATTCTCCGAAGAGAAATATCAAACTTTTTTTCGAAAAAATTTTTTATGAATGATTTTTGCGGATAATATTAATTTTTGATGATTTTTGGGGTGCAGGGGGCTTCGGTTAAAAAAAATATTCAGACAAAAGTTTCATATTTCCCTGCGGAGAATCAGAATCCGTGAAAAAAATGGGTGTTGCCATTTGAAATTTTGGATTCATGGCTACTGTTTCTGGCTTGACAGTAACCCATCCTGTTAACCCAATTTTATAATACATTGTCAATTGTTTGTCGCCCTATTTCGCGAATACCTTGACACATGTTTTCCTTAAGTACGTCAATTTTTTGTGGGTTGTTGGAGTACCTAACAACTTTCCTAAACATTTCCCCATGAAAAAAAACAGTCCTTCGGCGTTGCTAACTGTCGAAATAAGATGAACTAAAAAAAATAAACCAGCAAATAGCCCACCCATATGGAACTATCTTTGCATATTTATAAATATAAATTCACCTCATGAGAATTTTACCATTAGATACAACTTGGTGTATTTCAAGTCACAAAACACTTAAATAAATTTTAAGCTTTACTTTAAAGAAGAGGATAACTTTACTGAACCTCGAAAGTAGCAAGTTTTTAGGCTTACCGTAATTGGATATTTCCTGTCAAAAATTTAATGGTCGCATTAAACTACAAGAAAATCCCTATCACAACTCAAGCATTTATAAATTCGTTGACTTTAAGATTGATAAATTTGTTAGACAAGGGCGGGCGTTCAGTGTATTAATTACCCCACAAGCCCTTGGCCATTTTTCACAGTCCTGCCTTGAATCCTTGCATATACCCTCATCTCAAAAATAATGAGCAGCACTTTACTTAGCTGAAAAATGAGTCTTTTCCGGGAGGTGTCGGATGTCCCAACACGACTAGTAAGATAACTTTTTCCTTGCCATCAAACTGAGACTTTTTGGTGGAAAATTCTTGTAACCTTTTCCCGATGACAACAGACCAAATTAATAACGGACTGGCTGCCTCTGGGTTTGGGTTAAAAATAAATAAACAAACACAAGAAAAAAAGATAAGATAAGATAAAAATATCTCAATTTCATACTAGAGATTTGCGAGTTGCGATAAAGCATCCTCCAGCGTCGCTTTCATTATCATTTACGATGGAATTATGTTGATGGGCAATTGAGGAAATTCCTGGCAATCTCAAAATACGGGATGATCCTGGATCTGAACTAGAAGGGAAAAAAAGAAACGGTGATTGCAAAAAAGAATGATTCCTTTCAGAAAATTATCCTTAATATTTTCTTTTCATCGGAGGAACCTTTGTATTGTGATAATAAAGCGCAGGGCAGAAGCATTGTATGCCGCTTAATACTACAAGGATTCATTCAGTTAGGCACAATTTTTGGGGGATTATTTGCGCTAAATTATTTATTAATGGTAAGGCTATAAACTAAGATGAGAAAATACGACTCCAGGGGTAAAATGTTTTCGCTTTAAACACACCATAATGCGATCCAATCTCCGATTTACAAGCCTCCCTCTTCTCGCAAAAGCTATAGTTGTAATGAGCTTATCATTAACGAAATTCGAGGCAATCCTTGATGTAGCTCAGGATTTTTTTTTATTCTATTTTCCGCAAGAGTAAACAGCGTTGGATTTCCCTAATTGAGTGGCATTAAGCAAATTGAGTTAAAAATGACCGAGCAAAGTCTCTTCGCTTCAATCGAATTACTGACGACGACAGACAATAATAAACGTTCAAATCGTTATCGATTTCTTGTAATTTCGTGTTATGCTGATTGAATACCGAGTTATAGTGAGGTTTCCCTTTATGAAGATGTCACTTAGTAGATTAAAGAGCGTAAAGGGATTAAGTTTTTATCTTTTACACCTTTAATGCAAATTGGAAAAAACACGTATTTACAACCGTATACAAATGTTTTCTTTTTTATTTCTAGATTAGACTAATATAAAACGATTTAGTAATGAAAAATTCAAGAAGAAGAATTGTAATAAATATGGCTAGAGGCTGGAGGCCTGTGGTAAGCCCTCTGAACTGGCGATGGTTAGACTGCAATGCAGAAAGCAGAAAGTTCTAATGAGAAAGAGAAGAGTAAAATAACTAAGGCCTTAACTCCGGAATGTTTTAAGGACTACCGAGCAGTATAGCGATAGCCCCGAGTAAAAATGAAACTCGCCCGCACCTAGCATACAGCAGGCATGCACACTGTGCCACTGGCGAGTATTTTTAATCAAGCGTGCGTGCTATTTGCGGGCGCCGTGCGGGCTAGTGCGTGCCAGCTGCATGCTGGGTGCGGCCTGGGTTTAACGTTCGCTCGGGAATAAAACTCGCCCTCTCCTAGCATGCACGCTCCCACCACAGGCAGGCACGAAATCGCTCATATGGCTTTAAAGAAATGTATAGGACGAAGAAAACGAACAATTATCTTGGTGACAATAAAAGGTGCCAATAGCATACTTAGTAGAACGGATCTCGTTTGATTGAGTAGGCCAAGCAGCATTGGACGTGGTTAGTGCTTAGCTGGGGACTGCTTTGTAAAGCCACACTCGCCTTTGGAGTGGTCTATGATGATGCAGATGCATTTATAAATGTCCATGCCTGTAACAGGCTAATTTTTAGATTTTCGTGGCCCTCTGTGACGGGAGCGTGCATGCCTTTACCGAACAAATTTTTAGAGGTTCGTGCCTCTGATAGGAGCGTGCATGCCTGTGGCGGGAGCGTACATGCCTCTAGCGAACAAATTTTTAGATTCTCGTGCCTGTGGCGGGAGCGTGCATACTTTTGTGGCATGCCTATTTGTTCGATAGGCGTGCTAGGTGCGAGCGAGATGTCTTATCCCGATGCGCACAATGTTTATTTGTGTGTAATTTTCATTTCCCCACATGCGCGAAGAAAACCTCAACTGATTTGGATCACACTTTAAAAAAATATGTAAATTCACAGTGCAAATGTACAGTAAAATTACAAATCGCGATATGAAATACTAATTTACTACACAATTACTGTAATTTTACTATAAATTTTGTAACTTCACACAAAGAAAGTGGGAATCTCCAATACTGCATAACGTAAATGTTGATTACATGGATGTGACGTACATGGGCGTAGCAAGGGGAGGGGCCAGGTGGGCCAGGCCCACCCCAGAATCCTTCTGGCCCACCCCAGAATAAAAGTGAATCACTTATTAAAAACCCGTGGTGTTACATAAGGCTTAAAACAATTTTACAAAAAAATGGTATGATACACGGATGGCTCCAAAATAGAGTCAGGTGTGGGCGGCTGAAGCGAACGCCCCAGATTCAGCAGAGCGATAAGCTTAGGCACCTGCAACTGTCTTCCACTGGCATGCACTCATGAGAACTTAAGAAGGGTCTACCAAAAATAACGGATTTTTATCTTCTCTGATAGCCAAACGGCATGTGGGGCCGTAGGACCAAGTCTAAATGAGTTTGGGGCTGCCAACGTGCTCTTGATGAGCTGGGAGTTCTCAATCAAGTTACCCTTGTTTGGGTCCTGGGACATCGGGGCTTCAAAGGAAATGAAAAAGCGGATGCCCTAGTTAAACAGGGCTCCGACATTGCATTCATCTGTCCAGAGCCGGCTATCGGAGTACCTAGCAGCTTGCTGAAAAGGGCCCTAGCCGATCGGACTTTGATGAAACATACTGAACGCTGGAGGTCCACGCCTGGACTGGTCAACTCTAAGCGGTTCCTTCCTGGGCCGTCTTCCTAATACGGCCAAAGATTTGTTGGGGCGTAGTAGAAATGATGTCAGAAGACTTGTTGGCTTGATTATCGGGTACCGCGCCCTGCGGCTGCTCTCCACGACCATTCACAGAGGGCCCCGCAATAGTAAAAGAGACTGACAGCTTCGACTATCGTAGAAAAAGGTCTCCGAATGACGTCAGCACTAATGGAGAAACAACAACAACAACTTCGATTTTATATGGGAAGAGGTCGCCGAGTGACGTCGCACTAACACGATATACAGTCTTTTACATTACCTTGTTTCTGTATACCGTGCGATAGATGAGAAAAGTAAGAAAACAAAAAAAAGTTCTATGAAATGAATTTGATGATCAAAACTAATTGAGCGATTGGATGTGTTAGTGAGAAATATTTGAATGCTATATTATAATATTTTAATATCTGTTTCCTGGAAAATTGGGTCACTTAACGAGGAAAGGAATAAAATCACGAAGGACAGAACAGCGCGCGACCAAATTGGGAGATTTAGAGTCTGATTATGTTGGAGCTGCCATAAACGAGTAGAGCGGCGATGCTAGCGGAGCGGAGATAATACAAGGTTTTCAATAGAGTTGTTTATATTGGAGCAACGCGGTGACTCAGGCTTTGGTCGCGACCAGCGACAAGAGCTGCGATGGAGCTTGAGTTACTTTTCTTCGTTAGTATCAGTAGTATCAAGATGGATGTTGATTCCTCAGTCATATTGTCAACGTTTGCGCTTCTGTCAGAAACTGGTAAAACTGCTTTATTCGGGCGACACACAGCTTTTGTCACAGCCTTTGTCACAGCTTTTGTCACAGCTCTGTTACCATCTATCGCAGCTCCAACATAATCACCCTTAGTTGATTTTCCTCAAAATTTTTGTTAACACACGATGTATGGTTTTAGTGGTAAGATCAGGCAGCATAAGGCAGCATACTGGTCCATCGAGGCCAATTTTAGATTTTCCGAGAAAAAAAATCGGCGACAGATAGAGATGCTTTTCTTCATAATATTATGAAGAATGTCCTTGGATTGAGTATAGTTACCACGTATACAAGACCAAATCGAACGATCCCGAGATCGAAAGATTGAAAGTGAGAATCTGCGTATTTGACATCGTCAGATTGAGTAATTGAAGTTTAAATGGATTCAAACGTAATGGAAAAGCAATGAACATAAACTACAATTTGTAGTTTTCGTATCGTTATACTGTTGTTTCGCTTTTTCATCGAATTCCGCTCGATCCTATTTGAATTCGATCTCCGTATACATGGATTTTTCTAAGATCCAAGCTGGCTTGAATCCGGCTTCAATTTCGCATATATACGTACTAGTATCAATGAAGACAAAGTTTACTGTTTTGTTTGCAGAAACTTCTATACAAAGAACTTACGTGCTCAAAACGAAAAGTTTGTTACAAGCGACTATGATAATTGGAAAAAAATAAGAGAAGCATTACAAGAGCTTCGAAAATCCTTGATACATAAGCAGTCCACGGAAATATACGTTTCTTTCAAACACTCCATGGTTTCAGGAAGCGTACAGGATAGAATTGTGAGGCAACATGATACAGAAATAGTTGAAAAAAGGAAATATTTGATCGAGCTTATCATCAGTCAGTCGGTAACGGTGGTTTAAAATCTGGCCCACCCCAGCAAAAATTCATTGCTACGCCCATGGTGACGTATATATTTTACTAAAGAGGCGTAATTTTAGAACATAAATTTTCAGTAAAACTACAAATCGGTTATTGGAATGTAAGGTTTAAATTTTTCCTCTCGTGGATATAATTCACATGTAACAACTGAATACTAAGCATATAAACCCAATTGTTTTTAACTTAAGGCCAGACCTTCGACTTTGTCAGGGTCTGGGCAGTTTTTGTAACAGCCAAAAAATTTTGATAGGCATTGCCTCACGTACATGTTTAACAAGGCATTGTGAGCTAAATGTTAAATTTTTATGTATAGGGAGTGGGCATTAACTAAGAATAAAATTTGGCGCTTGGAAATATTTCAGGCAGGGCCAAGCACATTGGCACAGGGCGGTAATCTTTAGCTTTGGGTTTTTCCCTTTTCGTCTCTCTCTGGTAAAAATTTGCAACAAGAGTTTACAAGAGTTTAGTTACAACAAGAGAAATTTACAAAACAATGAAGAGAAAGCTCCAATACTGATTGTATTTTTACATCCCACAAATAATTTATATTTACTACACAGTTGGTAAAAATACGTAAAGTAGAATTGGAATATTCCTAATAATATATATTGCAAATTTACAAAACTGCTTGTGAATAAAACTTCCAGTATTTTTTTTGTAAAATTACCACAGAAATTTTTTACAGTGCAGACTAAACACGACAATGTTGTATTCACTAGTCATCTATAGTCGGAAATACGAGTTACTTCGTTTTGCGAAAATGGCTCACAGAATGATACTTCGCTATTCTCATTGCTTTGCATGCTGCTTTCAGCTTTTGTGCAAAGTTGCCTGCGCACAATTATCTTGCTAACTTGAGTCTATGATGGCTCCGTCGAAGTGTACAAAGTTCTCATCGAACTCACCAAGGACGCCTGACCAGTTCCAAATTAGTTTAGACTTGTTGCTGCAGAACTTTTTCCCTTTCGTAGCCGCCTGACTGTTAGAGAGGATAGAAATCCGATTATTATGATAGGCGTACTTGTAAAGCACAAACCGGACTAGTTCGTGATGTAATCGGGCTAGTTCCTTAGCCAGGACCAGGTACAAGCCGTTCGCTCAGCAGATCCAGCTGGCGGATAAAGTGTGGGAAGTCCTCGGTGCATTGGCGTCGCTTAAACGTGAATCAGCTGAAGTCGTAGAAAGTGAAACGGCACTGCAGCCAATCGGCAAAGCGAACAATGTCCTCAGTCGGCGCAGACAGGAGCGAATCAGCAGAAGGATAGCCTATGCTATTGCAGGCCACCCTATAGCTACCGAAGCCCAGGAAAAACGCCCAAGCGAGAGACATTCCCCTCTAAAAAACCATATGGGGATAGGGAGGGTATCGCAACGACGAGTGAGTGAGCACATCCAACTGGCTGTTCATGTAGTCTTTATGACGTGATTCCATTAGTCATATCGACTTCTTGACCGGTTCTAGCGCGGAATTATCATTCTATCCAGCCTAAGCTACCCTATGTCAATTTACCGTCATGCTGTAAACATGCTAAGGGCGACGGCGAAACTATTTCCCTTGGCCACGGCGAATGGCCCGACGAAAGTTGTTGTGAACTCGCCAGATCAGTCCCCTCAAAGCTGGTGCGATTGATCGAATGCGCGACGAATAGCTCACTGCCGCAGGTAAGGATCCAAAATGTTCTAACAGAAGAGCTCCAAGTACGACAAGGACTTAGACAATGGGATGGGCTGGCCCCAATGCCCAACCTCGCCCTAAATTGGGTGATAAGGAAAACGTCAGTCCAGAGAAGTGCATCAATACGGCTGATTCAGAGACAAAATTTCAACATGTGGAACTGGAGACATGCTGCAAGGGACCGTCAAACTTGGAGAAATGCCCTAGAGGAGGCCAAGGCTCGATTTGGGCTGTAGCGCCATTGGATGGATGGATGGTCCGGCTCTTGGCAAGAGAAGTGCTACAATCAGGGGACTCCATTAGTTAGCCAACATGAGTCAACAGCTCCTTGCGGTAGATTGACTAACTTCTTCCGTACTTTGCTTCTCTTTAATCACCTAGCGATAACTAAGGAAATCGACGTAAAGAAACTGTTGGTCAATATACCTCACCCTCGCTGTGACGACTCTAGGCGACGCGATTAAAAAGGACCAACGTAATAAAGTCGTCCGATTCTGCATTCCGCGAACAATTTGTACATATAATGTTTATATGGAAATGCCATCTACATACGCTGATGTGACAGATGATTTGTTAAAAATGTGGTCCCCTCTGTAAAGGGTTCTTACGGCATACCGGAGCATGACGGTAAATAGGCTGGTAGAGAATTCGTCCTCTTGTGGTCCCCGAACCATCTTAGTCAGCTTTGGAGGTATTCCCATCTCATGTTACGCTCTAGTTATTCCTTCTTTTCTGAAGAAACTAAATGTTTCCTCCGTTTATCAATCAATAACATATGAAGGTCTCTGCTATATTCATAATATTTTTCCATTGTGTGTTTTATAGATAAAATGGAGTCCTTGAAGAAGATGAGTAGATAAATTTCGTGAAAAATTCTATCATAGTCAAAATCAAGAACTTTTTCATAAGATTGATGAAGCTGCCAGAACTTTGGTAAACAATTTTAGGTAAGGGATTCTATTTTGGATTAAAATATATACGAATAGTGAAAAAATGCGTTTTAAGATTGACAATAATCCTTCAATTGATATAAACAATTTATTTCTACCAAATAAAACTCAGCAATCTTAAACACCAAAAACAAAAATCAAACCACCTTTAATACCACCAATTCCACACGGTAAGACAAAGTTGTTAAGAGGATTTCCAAATTTCTGCAGTTGCCTCTAAGTTAGTTTTAGTTATTTATGAGATTTTCATCGCAATGAAGAGTATTTAATTATCCCCAAGGGAGCAAATGCGAGTATTCCCCATTAATGCCGTAACGAATCTCTACATATGTGGAAGGGGTTGTTTATGAGCATGTCAGCACCTGAATGTAAAATAACAGTCTACAATCTTTCAACTTTCATTACGATATGGTTTTCCTTTCATGTTAGAGCTACGCTTCTGCAGCCCCTTCCATGCATGCAGTTAACTTGAATAAGGTTACGACCTTAACCTTTTGATAAAGTAATTTCATTTACCATCACTCCATCAAGCCCCACACTACTATACTCACCCCAAACCACACCAAACAAAAAAAAACGAAACCTGAAAATTACGCTGAGGTGTGAATTTTAGAGATAGAGACTACGAAGTATCATCTTTCGCTGGTACATCGATATTTACATCCCTTAAATTTTGTCGGTGAAGCCATTCTGTATGTGTGTGTGCTAAATGCGTCGTCAGGATGTGTGTGTGTATCCTTGCTGTATGAAAATTGGAAAATTCCTATCTGTTGCAGACACTGCTGTTCCCGACTAATTGCAATCATTAATCACCAGTCTGTTCTACATGCGGCCTCAAAACCACAGGGAATCAGTGTGGAAAGATGTGAGGGGGATGTGTGCGTCTGCAATTATTACAGGCCAACGAATTCTTGAAAGACGAGATTCAGCCGAATTATTTGATATAACTTGGCTGGCGAAATTGTGTGCCATTGTGAGGCGATAATTATTGCGATTATATACAGTATAATTATAGGCTATTAATTTGTTGCAAATAGGGACTATAAATCGTTGCTTACGTATATGTCAAAGATTGATGGGATCCTATTTTACAACCCATGCGATGTGTAGAAGTCTTCTAGTTCCACTTTTTATGTAAAAGGCTCGTGATACCCACAGAGAAAGTAATCGAGTAGAGTACGATTACACGTTCTTTGTGACCACCTGATACCTTCATTTCATGAAACAATCAAAAATAATCGTTTGTTTCTACTCTCAGCCCCCTCAGACTTTAGAGCTTCGCTGTTGGCGATACTCTGCGTTACTCTTACACATTGGACAATATTATACAAGTACGTGTCAATCAACAGGGACTCCGAACTCATTCTTGATTGGGGCCGCAGTAACCGTGTGTCGATAAAAACTTCTACAAAACAAAGTACGAACTTATTTCTAACGAAAACCACACCGACCTTCCTTCCTGTCTCAGTGGACGGCCTGAATCTAACAGGTAACTCACCTACTAACAACCAAGGCCTAACATTACCTGGGGTCTGCGATACAACAGACATACATACATATATTCACAAGCATTCCAAATTCTGGAATTACTTAAAAGATGCAGATTCCTCCATCAGCTAGCACCTAGGACTTCAATCTATAAAGCCAGGGGCCCACTATAGTGGTGTGGCAGAGACGTGGTTTTGGCCTGTAATGTGGAAACAAAGTACTGCGGCAGTTGAATGGTGGCGGAGTGGTATTAAAATTATTAAGCTCGCATCGAAATGGTAAGCAGCGTATCGCGTAAGTGATTCAACATCATCTTATTACTAACGAGAAGTGACATCCACTTCCCACTCAAAAAATATGGGTTCCTGTAAAGACCGTATACGGGCGAAGTTTTTACGTGATAACGTCTTTTTTGTGTTATAAGTTTTTTGGAACAAAGGATTAAATGAAGATTACACTTTCAAATTCAGAAATCACTGACATATTTCGTTTTATTTAGTTTTTCAGTTTTATTTTTCAGTTTTATTTACACTTTTGTTTACAAACTTTACTGAAACTCAACTGTTTCTAATCTGGGTAATTCTGTTGAGGATAGGACGATGATAGGAGAAATATGAAATGAAAGGAAGTGTTTCTATTGTGATGTGCCTTGCGAAAGTCAAGTCGATGGTTGTTCCTTTTAACGTAGTTGACTTAGAAACATCTGATACGCATTCTAGATTATACATATCTTTCATGAATTTGAGAAACCTGTCGTCAGTCTTCACATTGGTGTTGAAATCACAACGCAGAAGGACTGGTATACTAGAATCAACTTCCAGGAACGGATGCACGTACTGGCTGTTGTGAACGTACGGATTGAATCCTTGGGATAGTAACATTCCGATGTCCTGTAACCTAGCTCCTGGATGAATATATATAGCGCCGAGGACAAACTTGAAGGTAGTATCAGCGGTAAAGCAAGTAACCCTTAAAGAACCCCGATACTGATTTTCAGTCCAATCGGAACACAATTGCCAAAATTAGTCCGCCATTTTGAATTTTCAAATTTTAACCACAAATTCGTCATTTGGAACCCTTGAAGCCCCCCGATACTGATTTTCAGTACAATCGGAACACAATTGCCAAAATTAGTCCGCCATTTTTAATTTTCAAATTTTAACCACAAATTCGTCATTTGGAACCCTTGAAGCCCCCCGATACTGATTTCAGTCCAATCGGAACACAATTGCCAAAATTAGTCCGCCATTTTGAATTTTCAAATTTTAACCACAAATTCGTCATTTGGAACCCTTAAAGCCTCACCCGTCCGAATTAGTCTCGTGTGTAGCACCCCATTGAGACGCTTTCTTTCTTTTGCTCCGACGCTAAGAACGCGAGCCTCTTTCTCAAATGTTGCGCGAGCATCATAACGTTACTGGACGTTAGTGGCTTCGTTACAACTTTTTCGTGAATGCCTTCCAACCGCTTCGATTTATAAGACGTTATCACGTCAAAATTAAACTTGTCGGAGACTAGTGGCAATCAAGTGATGCCACGCCACTTGCCAGATGCCACACCATCGCAACTCCACTTCAATGTGCGCTACTTCATTTGATTTTACGCAAATAAATTTTTCCACCGCCATTTTTCCATTAGACCGCCACGCCACTGCCACGTCAGTGCCACACCATTTTAGTGCGCGCCCAGCCTAAGACCTACATTTGCCTCTTACATAGTGGTTGCGTCTGCAAGACCATCTAACATTGGTCCCAGAATATTGCAGGCGGACCATGATTCGAATGCTTAACCTACCTTAGGTCAATAACAGAAGTCACAATAGCCAACATGTAAGAAGATCTTATTTGTCAGATATATGTGTGCTCAGCAAAAAGTATTCAAATTTCTTACCCTCAGAACACAATGACGCCGACAACGACAACTATTATATGCAACAAAACAACAACAATTTATATGAGAATTGTCGTTGTCGGCCTCATTGTGTCCCGGGAGTTAGCCCGTCTTCAAGAACAAAGTAATTCAGAGAGTAGTTAGCTTCGTATTTGAAGGGGGACGATTCGCTCTGAACTCGATCGGTGTAGTTAAAGGCCCTAAGAGCACTATCCCAACATTATATCTTGCAAAAAATGAAGCTAAGTAGGCTCCGGTGAACAGGCCTGCTCGTAAAGTTATATTTGAAGAGTTCATTAGACTAAGTTGACTGGAGCTTAGAGATTTCAAACAGGAATATCGCGACAGGTGGATGCGTTCTTGTGCGACAGGCCAGGACTACCAGGACAGGTGCGACAGGCCAGGACTAAAACCTGCACTGATCTTCCGGTTCAATGGATGGTCTAGAACTCTCTTATTATCCTAGACTTAACGTTTAACCAATGATCTGGGTTGGAAAAACCGCATTTTGTAATGTGGGTTGAGAACAACCACATTTTACGCAAACTCAGTGCCTGAGATTTCTTAAAGCCTAGTGTCCACTATAGAGTTTTTTGCGTAGCTCTAGAGAAAACTCTCGCGTAGAGACGCATAAAGAAGTGTGTACATCCTATAGAGCTCTACACGAACGCTCCACACCCACTCTACGCGAAAATTTTCTCTACTAAACAACTCTATAGTGCAGGGGTTCCCAATCTTTTTTATTCTGCGACTCCCCTTAGAGGTTGTAATTTTTTCGCGACGCCTTTCTAAAATATAATACGTACGTGTAGCTCTAGCAAACATTAAGATTACTTTATTTATTATTTAATTAAAGAAAACTTCAAAGATTATAGAAGCTTAATTATTATTATTTATTAAAAAATGTAGCAGTACATGAGAAGGATGAGCTTGCTTTTCTGAGCATAACTTCTCAAATCGGGGTTGAAGTTTTGAAATCGCTACTCTCATTTCTTTTTCTAAATTGATTTGTGACCTGTATTTCGACTTGATTACTGCAGCTGCAGAAAAGCCAGTTTCACACAAGTACGACGTAACAAACTGTAAAAGAATTTTCGAAGTTCTTGGCTTCAAATCTTGAATACATTTTTCTTGCAGGAAGCCTTTCAAAACAGGAAAACAGTCAGTATTTCCTTGACCTTGGCTATTTTTCTTTTCCACAAAAGCAACTTCTTTTGAAACGCTGATATTTTATCAGCCAGTTGCAGTATATGCGTTTCGTTTCCCTGCAGTGATTTATTAAGAATATCTAATTTCTCAAATATATCACAAAGATACGCCAATTTTATTAAGAAATCTGTATCTTTAAACTTTTCTGCGTCACAATGCTATTCTGTTAATAAATACGCGCACAACTCATTTCTTAATTCGTATACACGTGAAGTACGTTACCTATCGACAACCAACGAGAATTACAATAAAAAACTAAAGATGTATGCTCGGCACCCAAATCTTCACAAAGCTTTTGGAAAAATCTTGCCTTCACGGGGCTTGGTTTTATGAAGTTTACCACTTTGATAATTACATCCATCACAAGATTTAATTCAGGTGATATATTTTTTGCAGCCAGGTCCATTTTGCATTTGGAGCCTTGGTTCTAATGAGAGCTTGAAGTCCTCCATATTTCCCTGACATCGCGCGAGCTCCATCCGTACACACATCGACACAGTTTTCCCGTTGAATGTTATTTTCTTCCATGTATGAATCTGATCGTAAACAAATCACAAGCTTTCCCAGTATCAATCATTTTTTTTGCAAAATAACAAATCCTCACATACATAATATTTTTTTCCATGTACCGCACGTAACATATTAATTGGGCGTCATCATTACTGTCTGTCGCTTCATCCAGTTGAACGGCAAATAAACCACAAATTTTTTCCACAATTTGCTCATTAATGTCTTCAGCTATGTCGTGAATACGACGACTAATCGTATTGTTAGAAAGAGGAATATTTTTTATTTCTTTAGCCGCCGATTCTCCAATCATCACTGATACCATATCAATTGCTGCAGGTAAAAAAAGATCTTCAGCAATCGTGTGTGTTTTTTTGCATTTGGCAATACGGTTAGCGACCTTGTAAGAGGCAAGCAATGCTTTGGAAGGAATAGATGCTCTGGAAAACAAGGATGTAGACTGATGCTTTAGTTCTCGCAATTTTCTTGCAAAAAAATCTCGCGGTTTTCGTTGTAAATGACTGTGAGATGTTTCTAAATGACGTTTCAATTTATTAGGAAGCATACTTTCAGCCGCCAGCACCTTATGACAAACAACACATTGAGGAAGTTCCACATTTCCTTTGCTAAGGTATGTAAATCCAAAATCTAAATATTGGTAGTCATATTTTCTGTACTTTTTTCGTTTTTCTACAATTTTTTCACTACTCTCTCCTGAGTCTTCAACACATTTTCGTTTTGTTTGTGTTTGAATAAAGTTATCCATTATAATTATACTCAGCGTAAATTAAGTACAACACACTTACAATCAAAACAAAATTCATCAACACTTGTAATCGACGAATACAAAAGACTGACTGAAATTTAATTACTAAAATACTCGAACAAAAATAGGGTGGGGAATTGAAAGAGCGTGTAGGCGACCTGTGCATACCGTCTCGCGACGCCCTTAGGATAGCGCTGTGACGCCCCAGGGCGTCGCGACGCACAGTTAGGGAACCCCTGCTATAGTGTATACGCAATTTTTTTGTTTTTGGTAGAGCTCTAGATCTGCTCTACGCTCAATCAAGCATGTTTGATAGAGTTTTTCTCTCTACGCCTCGAAATTCGAATACGACATACGCAGAAAATTTTGGTATCTTCTTCGTGAGCTCAGTCAATAGTTCTCGATACATTCCAGCGTTTGGTTTTCTTTTCGCCATCCAATCTCGCTCCCAACATTTCGTTTCCTTCTTTTTCTCTTCTTCGAGCAAAAATAAAACGGCAGCAGCTTGTTTGTGGCGACAACTCATTTTATTATTTTTTCTTATTTCTATTAATTTCCTTTAAATTTTTTATACAATATGTGTACGCACGCAACTCTGAATAACTGAAAAGTGAAATGACATGCAAAAGTTGATGGCCGCAGTTGCGCGCTCTACCATGCAACTCTACAGTAGAGAAAACGCATCTGCAGTGTACACAGTCTGTAGATAGATAGAGCTCTACTCAAAATTTCTCTAGAGCAACTCTACGGTGGAATGGCAGAGGGGTAGAGACGCCCGGTAGTGTACACACTACAGGTACAGCTCTACCGAAAAAACTCTATAGTGGACACTTGGCTTAAGAGATGTGAATTTCTCCTTGAGATAACGAGTCGGATTGTAGTCTACTCGTATAAGTCCTACTGTATGACCTCGGCTTAAGCCCAGCTCTTTTATATATGCGACTTCAAACACAGTCAGACAAGACCAAATTCACGACGTTTTTAAGTATCGCGTATAAGATATTCTCCTACAAAGCAGGAAGGCACCATACACTATAAACACCATAGGCCGATACCAGTGTGGCTTCAGCCCAGGAAAATCAGCAATTGATCAGATTTTTACCTTGAGGCAGTCGATGGAAAAATGTCTAAAATTTCAAAACTTAATCCTACAAATCTTCATAGACTTTAAAGCCACCTATGATAGTATAGCCAGAGTAGGGCTCTACAAAGCCCTGAGAGAATTCGACATCCCCAATAAGCTGACACAACTATGTAGGTTGACCAGACCATGACCAAGGTGAAAAGCCAAGCAAAAAATTCGGGCACAAACTCCGACAAGGGGACGGTCTGGGCTGCCTCCTTTTCAACCTGGCGTTGGAGAAAATGATCCGAGATTCCGGGTGACAGCAAGGGGCGCAATCTTCCACAAGTCTACCCAATTACTGGCTTATGCAGACGACATTGACATCATTGGTTGAACATCAAGAGCTGTACACGAAGCTTTCACCTAGATTGAGCGGATTCGGCGGCACGAAAGCTGGGACTCCACATCAACGAAAGCAAAACAAAGTACATGGTGGCCTCATCTGTAATAATACCTAACATTGGTTCCACAATCAAGGTAGAGGAACACTTGTTTGAAGAAGTAAAATCATTTGCATACCTTAGGTCAATAGTATCAGCCGACAATAAAATGGAACCTGAAATACGGGCACAGCTGCTTAAAGCAAACAAAGCCTACTACAGTCTGTTAAGCCTCTTAAAATTAAAGCATCTAACCATAACGTCTAAACTTTTGCTATATAACACGATGGACTTACCGGTACTCACATATGCATCCGAGACGTGGGTGCTTAGCAAAAATCACTGTAACCTCTGAACCGTGTACGAGAGGAAAAAGAGGAAAAGTTTTGGGTCAATTCATAAATCATTGCAGAATTCTGTGCTGACTCTCCGAGCCACGTATTAAAGAGCGCCCTGCTTGGCTAGGTGGTCGGTTTTCTCGATCCCATCTATGTTCGAGAACAGAAGAGAGCTACGTTATGATTTCTACCGAGCCTATCTAGCTCAGCTCTGCATCGCGTCAATATCTTGGAGCGCAACAACACCAAGTCTAGAACTAGAGACTTGGCTATTATCAATGAAACTTCCAAAGCTACATCAGTGGCGCGTTCAGAGGGGGGTAATTGGGTAATTACCCACCTAAGAATTTTCGTTCGCTTATTTATCTTTATTCTTAAAAATTACCAATATTTCAAACAAACAAGTTAAGTTATGGTGGGTGAATCTAGTCGGCGATCTATGACGGTGAATTTTTCCAAAACTGCTGGACATGACAAGAGTCGGCTGCAAAGTGGTTTAAGAAGAAGAGGGTGAGAGAGGACGATGGAGAGGGCACACAAAATTTGAACGATATTTTCAACAGATTTTTGATCGCACACTTTGACAGCTACTGCATTGTTGTTTTTTTTCTGAAATTCCCTTTTGATCGCAAAGACAACGTCTAAAACAACTACAAAGCCAGTATGATTTGTTGCTTGCAAGTTGTTCTCTCGTGTAGAAGCTCATACGATTTTTCACCGAACACCTAAAGAGAATTGACGATTGCAGACGACTTCTGTCTGTCGTGTGTACGCTCGCGTGTAAACCACTGACTGACATGGACTGCTCATCAGGAAATTTTCATGGCACCAGTTTGTTACCTTTTTTCACTGACATGTAAACACGTCAGTTAGTTTTGTAAATTAAATTTTTTATTATCGTTTTTGGACGATGGGAACAAAATAAATGTTGGTTAAAAATATAACAAATGCAATTTTGATGTTATTTCCCTTTTAAAATGCCTTTTTTCATTAATTAAAAATATTTTTGTTAAACCATGCGTGGTTCACTACCCCTGTTTCATCTATATGTCATTGATTCCGGGGCTTATGGCGAAAAGAGACAGAAATAAAAAAATCACTATACCCGTCTTTGTAAATATTTTGAGATTAGTTCAAAGGGAGAAATGAAATCAGGTATGGCAACTTTAATATCGTGCAACCGTTGTGGCGGTTTTATTTTAAATTTCCCTTAAAACCATTCCAGAATTTTATTTACCGTTCTTATTTTACTGCAAAGATAAAAAAGTTATCTTATTTTGTGGTTTATTGAAAGTCAAAAGTAAAAATATTTAAGAAAATGGAAAAGTGTGCAGTTTTTGAATGTCAAATTTTATTTTTTCAAGTTTGGCACTATCTGATTTTATTTCTGAATGCACTGAACTCTTAACACGAAATTGAACAAAATTTGAGTTCGGTGTCAAAAGGGGCTTATGGATGAGCGAGAAGACTATACTTCTCTATACTTTTCATGCCATGTATCGGAATAATGTCCGATGAGCAGTTGGTTCTATTAGGGCTAAATAACCGTTAAATACTAGGGGCAGAAATTTTTGACCATTTGGTGTGGTGTGGGTGGGGGGGGGGGGGGGGTGAAATGGCAACTTCAGCTACGGGTGGCTTGCGGAGGGTGCAAATGGTATTTATGGAATAAAAAGAATTCCTTTTTTTAAAATTACCCCCCAAAGCCAGTCGGCTGGAAACGCCCCTGAGCTACATCCTTGTGCTGGTTTGAAATTCATTGTCTGGCATACTTTCAGGATCAGCAAGATTTTCACTTTAAAGATACTAGATGCTGGGTTTAGATTTAGTCAAGCCAAGTAGAACCAGAAGATGAAGAAAATAACGTTTGGTCACTCAGCCCATTCCGTAGACTAACACTTCTTAAATAAAAAAATACGGGTTAGTGGATTTCAGCTGCCACGAAGTTATATTGTTCAAAAAGTATGTCTTCATCGGGTTACAGTTACTGAGATGTACTAAAGACGAATTTAGCGATTGAACAGGTATTCTCCATCCCGAAAACTCCGTTGAAACTAACGACTGACAACCATATATTCCAAAAATATCGTTGTCTACCGGAAATACACGGCTTCACCTTTTTTTCGCAATTTGACTGGAAAAGTTTGCTCCTAGAATGGCAGATAGAATTTTCCGTGGGCTCAATTCAAAAGTATTAAGGACTTTTTAAGGACAATTGTTTAACCCTTCCGCGTGGAGTGCCGTACACGTGTACGTCATGTATAAAATCATTTCTACTGCGGAGTGCCGTACACGTGTACTTCATGACATAAAAAATATAGTTTAAAAAACCTAAAAAATTCGCTTTTATTTTAAAATGAATGCTTTATATTAGCTTCACCTGTATGTTGTTTTTTGCTTTATTAAAAAAAACTATTAATCAAATAAATTAAAAACAATCTTCTTCCGCAACTCAGATAGTAATTGAAACTTTTAATTCCCACGCGGAAGGCTTAATCAAGGACTACAGGGTCTCTCTTATAAGCCTGGGAACTAACTACTCAGAGGTCATTGGGGGTTACTTTACATTCTGCTGAATATTCACAGCTAATCCCCTCGAGGTGTTCAGAAGCCATGCGCCATAATCCGGCTCTTCCCTAATTGTTTCAGGTTGAGCACATTCCGAGATTTTATCACGCGGTGTCTTAGCGCTGCCTAAATTAGCAAGAAGTCCTAAGTGCCTTTCGGGATTTGGATGAGTCCCACGTCCTAAGTGGCCAACCAAAAAATAATGCTAACTTCTTTACAATTCCATGAACCGGTAAGGATCTAACTCCTTAAGGAGCGGAATTAATTTAATAACCACGAAAGCCATTAATCACGCTTTTAATATCGCTCAGAATTTCGTGTAACTTTTTCGCTCCTTTGCATGGGAAAAATGGAAATGTTTCACAGCCGTGGCTTACTTTGAGCAAACTGTGGGAATTATCCTTTTTCGGGGAGGACAGAAATTTTTTTTCTTCCTTAACTTTTTGCCACTTGCGAAGCCTTTGCCTAGTAATTGCGGTGGTCCGGCTGTGGGCATTCAGCCGGAAAGTGAAGATAATTGCCCAAAAAAGGATAAAGGAGTTTTCATTACTCAAAGGACTACGCGAGTGTATAATAAAATAAATACTACGAAAGAGAAATGTCGACGGAAAGTGCCCAATGCAATTGCTCCTTCCTAGCGTGTTTGTGTTGGTAAAAAAAGGCACTTTATAAAACCGCGGATGAGGCTCCTTCCGCCTACTTAGAGTCTTGAGTGTGGCGGATATCCTGCTAATGGCATTTCCGGATTTGATTATGCTTCTCTTGGGAGGGTTGTGATATTATCCTTAAGAATTTCGCATTGACTTGGAAATTTTTAGGGGTGGCGAATATGGTTGTAGCAAGCAAGGGGCTTCAATTGAAGAAGTTGTGGAATGAAAATTTCTAGAAATTGATTCAGTGACAAGTGGAATTACGGTTGAAACTGGGGAACAGAATTTGAATGGCAAACAGGGTTGTTTTGGGGGTTGAGAAGATTTAGTATGCGTAAAGAATTAGACTTTTTAGGAGATAAATTTCAAAAAAAATTCCTTTCAAAAAGTTTGTGGCGATATTAAGGGTTTTAGTCAAATTGAGTGAGATAAGCTTAGATAATTGCATTAATGACCACGGGGATGACATCGTATTTATTTTAAAATCATAAAAAGCTAAATAATATGCATTTTCTTTAGGCTTTATTTCTGAGAAGAAAAATCTTAGATCTCAGTTTTAGAAAAATAAATAGGGTTCAGTGTTTTAGAGACCAGATTATAGACAGTGTTACTCGGAACTACCTACAGAATTTCTTTTGGACTTTCCAACCATCTCTGTTACATCGCTTCTCGGATACTGGGACCTCTTTTGCCAGGAGTTAACGCACCTGACTACCACCTGAGAGGTTCGTGGTTCGAATCCACTACGCTGCATGGTTTTTCGTCTTTGCATTTCTTGCACCTGGATTAATTTCCTTCACTCGTTCCTTCACTCTTCATAAAAAGGAATCTCAACTGTTTCTACTGCCATCGCCTGTAGCTGTAAGCATCATAAAAGAGGAAACCATCTCCTGTTTGATTGCCGAAGTTAGCGTTGTCATGCGGTAGTATTGGATGGGAGCAGGGATGCCAACGTGGGGGTTTTCCCATGACCCCGTTTTTCCACGACCAACTTTTCCGGCCATAGAAATGGAAATTATTGCCCGTTATGACCGTGGAGACGCAGCACCATTTTCGGAAATATTCCCCTAAAATATTGCCAAGGCAACCATTGCCTAGGTCAGGGGAGACGAACCTATGGCACGCGTGGCGCGTATGAAATATTTGTTGGCACGCGAAAATTCGTTTAGGTTAGCAGATGCACGCCAGCGTATTTCGCGAAAAACATCGAGGCAGCATTTCTATAATAGGCCTAATATGAAAGTGCGGCTGTTAATGCGCTTTCATGACATCTTGAAGCTTACTTCAAGCGTACTACAAGCAGGCCTTTCTGTTAGGCGCCCATTATAGGAAATTATGTCCGAAATTGTTTTCTTCAATAAAAAATTAAAATATTAACATGACTGGAACACATAAAAAACTGAAAACAAGAAGTTTCAATTAAAGAAAATGTCATTTTATCTACCAAAAGCTTTTTTTTGAAAACTTAAACCCAAAACACATTCGGCGCTACATACTTCACGCCGCAAGCTTTATGAAGCCGAAGCCCATGGAAAGAAGCCACTGCAGCAACATTTGAAGCTGCAAAAACCAACGGCAACTTGACGAAATTGTTGACATTTAAATGTACAGAGACGAAGAAGCATTTTATTTCAAAAAAAAAATTTCGGATTTTCCCTCACAAAATTTATTATTTTTGAAGTGAAACTTCCTTGCTCTCGTTCCGGGGATTTTGAAGTGAAAGTTCCCTTCTCACGTTCTGGCGATTCGAGCAGGTACGATTGAATTCAGAATTGGGAACGAAAACAAGGACAGTTGTATGAAACGGAAGTTGCCTTCTCACTCGTTTACAGCTGTCATTTTAATGTGCAAGGTTTGTAACACTAATTTCATAATTGAATAAATGCAAAAGTATACTAACAATTTAGTTTCCACTTTATTTTGTTTAACAATTTGGATTTTAACAACTTAAGCTGATGAATTTCGCGAAAATCACCGTCATCTTCCACACTGCTTCAACAAAGTAGCTGACAGCGACAGCCATGATAGCAATTAAGTGATGCCAGATAAATAAATTCTCCCAAACCAGCAGGAAAATATTTACAATTTATTTAAATTTGTTCATAGATGGCGCAGGCATCGGTAAAGTAAAAATGAGGAGTCGGTTATTTAAAAAATTAAAATTGTGTATTAAAGATTATTATTTCGTTAATATTATATTGACGTCAAGTTTTCATATGTCTATATGTTCTTTATTATTGTACGCGAAGTTTCACTTCTGTCTTGTGTTTTTTAATACACAATTATATTTTTCTTCCATTTCAAATTTCCGCTTTTTCACTTTTTCACGCAAACAGTAAATAAAATTCCCTTTTTTAAAGTTGCCAGGACTTACGCCGCATACTACAAATTTTGAGAATTGCTCGAATCTGGCTTCATACTTCATTGTACCGTGAAATAAGAAGCGGTCAATGTGGCAGCATTAATATATTCTCGTTGATTTGAAGCTGTGAAGCTGGCAGCGTGAAGTATGCAACGACGGATGTGTTTTGGGCCTGAATTCGAAAATCGCCTACTTTTGACCTCTCATTTAAAAAAAAAATTTGAATATAAAAAAATTTCAATGACTTTATTTTCATTTCAATTATAGATTTTAGCGCCCTTTGTTCGTGTGGCGCCCCGATGCCTTGCATCTTCTGCTTCATCGGTTAAGCCGGGCCTGACTACAAGTACCAATGTAAACGCAACCAGCTCCACTGCCCAGTAGGACTTGTAAGCTTACAGAAGTACTGAAATTAGCCCTTACTAGTAAGGGGTAGGCCTTACCATACCCCTTACAGAAGTACTTATTTTTACACACGATGTCATAGGAGGTAAGGCCTTACTTTTTACTACATCGATGAGCCCTTATATAAGGCATTACAAGAGAAGGCAGATGGTAAGGGGTAATCCAGAATTAGACCCAACGCAGTTAGAAATTTACCCGATGACTCATTTGTTTTCGTATTTTTGTAATGGTGTTTGAGTCATCGGGCAAATTTCTAACTTCTCTGGGTCTAATTCTGGATTACCCCTTACCATCTGCCTTCTATTGTAATGCGTTATATGAGGGCTCTTCTAACACCTAAGAAAATATGAGTACCCCTTACCAGATGACTACTTATATCAGTGCTCCATCGGTAAGGGCTACCTAGAATTCCTACTGGGTGGAGTCGATCAAAAAGATTTTGCTGATCGGCTCGAGTGCTTGTTATGAAAGCCGGGCTTGAAAGCGTGAGTGCTCGAAATGGGTTCAGTGGTAGTCCATCAGTTGCTCAAGAACTCAAGCTCATTTCAAGCCAATATGTCGCTTCAAGTAGGCAGGGTACGCGCTCGAGCTCTTGAGATTTTAAAGCTTTTGAGTACTCAACCTGCCATGGAAACGCACTATGTTATTGTTTCGGGAGGAGAAGTGGGGAGCTTAAACGTGGACTGAAAGTAAACAAACAAGCTGTCGCCCTCATAACCTCATTTTAAATCTCGTCTCATTCACAAAACACACTCACACACACACTGCACCCTTATTAAATATTTTAATATTACCAATTGACACATCAGCAATTTTATAAAAATAGATTGTATTTTTTTAGAACGCATACTGGAAAAGGTTCGCCACCCCTGGCATAGGTAATGAGTTCAGCGATTTTTTAAATCAAGAAGGCGAAAAATAAAAATATGCGAAAGGATCTTTTGTTATTTTGGGTTAAAGCAGTTATATTATTAGTTTAGTTATCTTTACCACGATAGCTGCAATCCAGCCATGTAAAGTTAGGAGTTCTGTGGCAGTGACGTGGTGGTCTAATGGCAAGTGGAAAAATATATTCCCGTAAAATCAAATGAAGTAGCGCACATTGAAGTGGAGTGGCGATGGTGTGCCATCTGGCAAGTGGGGTGGCATCACTTGATTGCCACTAGTCTCCGACAAGTTAAATTTTTGATTGGTAAGTGGCAGTGGATGCCACTTCTCGTTAGTAATAAAATGATTTTGAATCACTTACGCGATACGCTGCTTGCCATTTCGATGCGCGCTTAATAATTTTAGTACCACTCTGCCACCATTCAACTGCCGCACCACCTTGTTCGTACATGGCAATCCAAAATCACGTCACTGCCACGCCACTTTAGTGGGCGGCAGCGCGCATCGAGATGGAGTGGCAAGTGGACTGGCACCATTTGGTTGCCACTAGTCTCCGACAAGTTTAATTTTGAAGTGGCATGCCATTTCACGGCCAACTTGGGTTTTTTTTGGGAAAACACGTACGAGTTATGAGAGCCGTTCTTCCGGAGACACACACTTTCTAAAGTTCGTATCCATTTCTTGGAGCATAGGTCGCAATTTTTCTAGTAATTAACAAAATGTGGCCTTGTTCATTCTATAAACAAGTTTAAACTTATTTTCTTCCAGGTGTAAATCACCTTTATAAACATTATAAATGCCGTATTTTGCATTTTGTTGCCACAGTGTATGGACCCAATGCCCTTTTTTTCTTTATTGTTTTTTTTTATTTTTAAGGTTAATAATTTTCACACATGAAACAGCATCTTCATCGTCCGAAGACCATATTTTGATTGAAAATGTCATGTGGTAAATCGATGTCGCGAAGTGGTGCCTGCCACTTCCGTACGCATTAAACCACTTCGATGCCATCCCGCCGCCATTCCTCTGGCACACCTCTCGCAACTTAATCACCATGCCAAAGCCACTTCATCGCCACCCCACTTCAGTGCGCGCCTTGGCTACCCTTGCTACATATACATTTTTTTCTTTACTAATGATTTTAGGGGATTTTAGGGGTGTATCAACCTGTCTTTAGGGGTTGCTAACCCTGGATGGGTGTCGGTGGAATAAAACCGCGTAGTGTCGTTGTCAGTTCTTTCAATCTTCGCTCTACTGCCAAGATCTTTAACCGTCCTGAAAAGACCCAAAAATAATTTTCAATTGTTCTTAATATGAACATTTTTGTTTAATTGACTGTTCACATTTTAATGTAATTTAGTTGAAGTGTTCTAATCATGTAATTTTAGCCTATGTTATAAATAAAACATTTGTTTTTACTTATTTCAAACAATTGTGTAAGTTGACACTTTAGAAAGACGTTAACAAGAGTAACAATTCACAATATCTAAAATTCAACATTTCTCTGTATCTACTGAACTTGCAAGTTCCATCAACAATGTAGTCCCCAAAATTTCCCTTGTTTTATCCAAGAAAAGAAAGAATTTCACCATTCCATACTAAGGAGTTACTTAGGAGCAAACCTGCACAATCACAAAAAATCTTCTAAAAATAATTTTTCACCAAAAAAAATATATCCTTTATGACAGGAAAGTGAAAAGGATATGAGTTTTTAATGCCATTTTCACTCCCGAATTAGAAGTAATACAATATCGCATGTGTGTGCAAGATAATTCTGGATCCTGCTGCCAGGATACGACAAAATTTCGCATTCTTCCATTTTCCATATCAATAATTAGTTCGGAAAAATATATTTTTTTTATAAAAATAAATTCGAATTTTCATCCTCACCAAAAGGAACAAGAATAAAATTTTTATCTTCCGTCAGGGTTTTTCAGTATCTATGGTTTCACCCTGAATTATTCTACCCTTTATTGGGCACACGTCGATTTTATCGTTATGAATTATTGTAATATAATGTAATGGGGGAAAATTCAAGTGAACCAGGACCGAATTTGCGAGTTTTATTGGGAAATTTCGATTATTTTTCGTATTGATTTGGAATTAAATTTAAAGAGGTAAAAATCGGATAATATTAATGTATAGATGGAAACTCCGGATATATCCGGAATATTTCTAGGAAGAAGAAAATTATAATGATGAATTTATTTTATTATTTTAACATTATTAGCTTCACTTTATTGCATTTCTGCTGCGCGTTTTTACGTTCATTTTTATGACGCGGAAAAGGAATTTCTCATATTAAAAAATATTGAAAATCACTTTTTTTAGTTCAGGAAAAACTAAATTTTATTACTTTACATATTTTAATGAGAATGTAAATTTTTTCATGGTACTCATACATTTTTTAATTGGGTTTGTTATTTCGGGAAAGTTCAGACTAAAAAGGATTATCAGATATTTTCGTTGCTTTCTGGAATTTTTTATAAATAAATTTTAAAGTGAAAGATTAAGCAGAATTTATGCTACTCTGAGACAAGAGAACTAATATAGAACCCCTCTTAGGATTTTCCTTCGAAAGGATTTAACTCTTGCCTTTTTGTGCCAATTTCGTATGCCAATATTGTGAGAAAGACTAAGCTTCGGAGGCAAGCCCCATTCTACGATCGGCGTTCTATAAGGTGAAGCAAAAGTAATGTCATAATCTGAATTTGCTGCCATTTTGTTAGAAATGAAAAAAAATTGGCATCTGTTTTAACGGAAAGTTTATTTGAAGGTGTAAAATTATATGATATCGGTCAAATTACAACCTCCTGAGTTGACGCACATCTGTAGTCGTTTTACGGCATTTTAAATTGTTGCTCGCAAAACATCTAGTAGGTCCAAATTGGTGATTTCTTCTTCAATGTTGGCTTTTAAGACTTGCAAGGTTTGTGGTGTGTTACATTTCAAAAAGCTCGAAAATAAAAAGTCTCTGGCCGTCAGATCTCGCGGCCAGTTCAAATGGCCAAAACGGAAAGATCAGAAATTTGTGTTTCAAAATCCCCCTCGTTGCCCGACCTGTGCAAGCGGTTGCTCTGTCCTGCTAGAACCAATAGTGCTCGAGACCTTATTCAGAAACTTGCGGACAACATCTGCCTGTAGCCCTCACCTGTTATGGTTACGGTGTTGCCGTCTAGGTTCTCAAAAAAATAAGGGCCAATCACTTTTTCACTGCAAATGCTGCACCAAACATTCACTTTTATACGGCGTTTACATCGCCTCGAAAACACGTGTTTTCGTCAAAAAGTCGCGTTTTGGGCAAAAACACAATCAAAACAATTGTTTTCTCATACAAATCGAAAACAACTTGGGGAGCTGTTTTCGGTGAAAACGAGCACGAAAACATGAAAAGTGTGGACAAGAACCCAATTCAGCGTTCAGCACTTGTTATACGCATGTCATTTTCCGTATCACACTTTTTTTTAATTCTCAGTTTGCCATGGAAAAAATTTAAAACGAAATAATTAATGCCCATATTCCCAAATTCACTCACCCTTCGAAATCCGGCGAGTGACTGAAATTGGTATTCCCGATATTCACCCTCATTCACTCCATTCACTTTTCCATACATTCATTTCACTCGCAATTCACTCATAAATTTGAAAATATGGTAGGCCTTGGAACAAACAACTATACTAAAAAATCTCATCAAATTTTGTATACAGAAACACGAAATTATGACAGCTATTCGAGTAATGCATTGCGTCGCATCACCTGAAAATATGTGAAAACGGGCACACCGATGTAAGCACCTCACTCGTTTTCCGAAAACGAGTTCATGAAAACACTTGCTTTCGAGGCGATGTAAACGTCGTATTAGGGGATGCAAAAGCTCTTCGTAAATTTCATGTGGGGTCTCCGTGACCCAGAAACCCAAATTTTGCTTATTCACATAACCATTTACATAAGTGGAAATGATCTTCGTCACTTATTATGATTTTGGATACGAAATCACCAGGTTTTATCATAGCATGGGAGTAAATTGACCTCACTGGACGGTCAGCAGGCAGCAACTGGCGAGCGGTTAGCTCTTTGTAAGGAAACGTCTTCAGGTCTTTCACCCTAATTCGACGCAACGAATGTCTGCTGATGCCAAATTGTGGGCATCGTTGTCTCGTCGATGTTTGTGGACTCTCTAATCACAGCAACGATATTCTCGGTCGACTGAGCAATACGGGGCCGGCCACTTGTTGCGACATCACTAGTTAACCCAATTTGCACGAGACGCTCAGCCAAACGCTCAGAAAACGACGACGAAAATCACGTTGCGTTAAAACAACAGACAGGAAATTGTTCAATGGTCAATTGGCTTATTGTCAACTAATTCTCTCAGCCTTACGCCCTCCGCACACGAGTTGACTGATTTGCAATTCCAGTTTGCAATTGGTTTCACAATAATGACGTTCGCAACCAATTTGCAACCAAAAAAAGACCTTTGCCGCACACGAGCGCAACTGTTTTTTGATCAATCGGTGTTCTGCGCCCACAAAGTTTTTAGCCACGACCATTTGGCAATATGTCAAGTAGTTCAAATGAAGTGCCACCAAGCAACTGAAATCGCTTGCGACCGGCAAGAACAGTCGCACGCGACCAGTTGCAAACTAGTTTCAAATCGATCACGTTTCTGTGTACACAGGCAAGGTCACTAAACCTTGGCGTACTAGGATTGCAAATCAGTCGACTCGTGTGCCGAGGACCTTAGTGAGACAAAAATGCTAACTGAAATTTCTCACCTCGTTGAATTCACTGTCCATAATATGGAAAGTGACAATGACAGTAACATTTCTCAATATGGTGAGGTGACAACCACAATAAGGCTGAAAAGCATTTTTATCTCACTTCACCATTTGTCACCGAAAATGACAACCATAATAAGGCTGTCTATCTGTCTACAACTTAAGCCTGAATCAAATATGACGTGCCGTACCGTAACCGTACGTGCCCTAACAAACGCACATATGCAAGTTCATTAAATCGGTACGGCACATCATATTTAGTTCAGGCTATAAGTGTCAAAGCAAAATGACATTTGACGCCATTTGCAAATATTATGGCACATTCACATTATGACATTACTTTTGACCCACTTTGTATCTACAGTGCAAAGTCGAATAGTAAAAAGAAAAAGGGAAGAACTACTAACGCCAACAGGCAGTTTTACTCTTCCTTCTTCAAGCGGAGCTTGAGCTGAGCCAACACAGTATGCGGTGGGGACTGTTGCAAGCATTTAAGAATCCGCCTCTGCGCGGAAAAAACTGTGCTGTCGTCTTTATATGTCCGCTGACGGATCTTATCTTGTTTTAACAGGTATAACCCTCGAGGCACTTTTTACTATCCCCGTTGATTATGACATCGACACTACCGGTTGCAACTCAGGCTTACATTCTTGCGCATGCCTAGTCCCGATACAAAAAATCATAAGCTATTTAAAACAATTTTCTTTCCTTAAGGTACGTTTCCACTTATGCACTTAAGTGTAAACATTTGCGAATGGATCCGAATGGAAGTGTAAAACGAGTTTACACTTATAAACTTATTCGGTGATTACACTCAGTGGAAAGTTACATTTTTTTGCTCCACTTTTTGAGATGTATAGGTACATTCAAGTGGAAATTATGTTTACATTTATACATTTATTGGAAAGTGTAAAGTGAAGTTATACATTTTTTCGTGAGTAGATTAAAAAACGGAAAAGTCTTGGAATTACTAAAAATCTAGTGCGAGAGCTCGAATTAGGAGATGAAGCTAATTAAAGAAACTTTCTACGAAAGACGGCTTCGGATTTCTAGTTTTTACTCAATGATGTTAGTCCTCTTATAGGAAAAAAACACGTTTACGAGGAAAGCCAGAAGCGGATCTAAGGTAGTAGCATACGCAAATGAAATAGTGATAATAGTATCAGGAATGTTTCCAACCATGATTGGTGAAATTAAGCAAGGATGACTTAATGAAGGAGCTGCGCAGTAGGCTTCGGTCTGGCAGTCAAGAAAAGAGAACGGGTAAGAAAAGCCTGCATAGCTTCAACGCCTGTATAAAGAGAAAGACGTTTGGCAAAATATGCGGTCTCTAGCCTCTCTATGCTCTTACGGATGTAAACATCCGTGGTACATCCAATTGTCGCTTGTATGGTGGCCACGCTGATCGGGACCTCTAATGTCATAAAGTTGTGAAGGGCCCAGAGGACGGCAAAAATTTGGACGACAGGAGCCACGATAACATGCTCCACCACCTCACTTGATGTTTTCTTGCACGTGCTCCCTCCCGACCAGTAAATCAAACAGCTAACCTGGTTTTGTGCTCTTAAGGGTGAAAACACAAAGAAAGCAGGTTGCCTGCATTCCTATTGCCAGCGTCTAGCGGCGCCAATCAGCACAAAGAATGTATATCCATTCTTTGTGCTGATTGGCGCCGCTAGACGCTGGGAATAGGAATGCAGGCAACCTGCTTTCTTTGTGTTTTCACCCTTAGACTGTAAGAATACAGGCCCTGAACCTCAAAACCCTACGGGCATAGCAATATCCTGAAATTGCTACCCGAGGGTATGGTCGCTACAACCACAGAATGAATTGACCTTCAGGAAGGACTCATCCATCGAAAATACCCTCAAGAATAGAGTGGAGGAGCGCGGAGGCGTTCTAAGGAAGTTTGATAATGTGCAGATATTAATTCGACGGCTCCAAGACGCCAGAGGGCGGCTTGGGCTTCTGGATGGCTACGTGTTTTCTAACACTCACGACAGTCCCCCTATTTGCGGGGACTATGTACTAAAGTATACCCAGGCACCTGAAACCTGATATAAATCAGCATCAGTAGAAATTTGAGGTTGAGAAAATTGGGGAGCTTATTTATAAAGATATTACTCTAAAGGTACGTTTCCACTTATACACTTTTGAGTGGAAGTGTAAAGTTCCACTCGCAAAATGTAAAATGTATACGTGTAAACACAAGTTCGATCCGCTACACTCGAGTGTACATATATGCACTTTGAAGTCTACATTTCCACCAATTAGTGGAGTTGTGTAAACGCGTTAAATTTAAAAGTGTAGTTCCATTTTAAAAGTGTATCCACTTTTTTTAGTGCACAAAACATTTTTGTTCACTTTGCGAGTGGAGCGAGTGTAAATGATGCGTTTATGAAGGTTTTTAAATGGTTCTTATTTTTTACCAACTCGTGAAATTGTTTACAGGTCGAAATACCCCCAAAATCATTGTTTTATCATTAAATATTAAAATATGCTTTAGGAATCATTACAATATACTTTATTTATAAACTATTTATTACTTCAAACAGTACTTCTGCTGTTCATACATCCGAACATTAAAAAATCTAGCATTACTTTTAATATACAAGATAAGCAATCGAATTCAGCAACCAATCAGAATTTGAATAAAAAGCTAAGAGAAATTGTGTATTTATGACGCCATCCGGAAACCGCTTTTTTTAGAATGGATGTTGGTGGTTTAAATTATCGTATAACTGTTTTAAATACTTCGGATCATTCTTACAATGCTCCTAAAATTACCCTAAAAATTTGAAGCCGCTAAAAAAACATTCAGCATATTGTCACCCTAAAATTTTGCAGGGATAATCAACCGTTGGCATCCCTGGTCAGAGGAGCTCAAGAGTTTCTATACTCTTTCTTTGAGTAATGTAAATAGATTTAGCCATTTATGTGAAAGCCTGAGTGTGTAATTTCTTTGTTTGATTTTGTTCTTTTTAAATGGCAGTAACAAATAATCACCTATAATCGGGGTGTTAAGGCCATCCGTTCTTTTTCCGGAATAGCTTTCCTCAGTGATGGATTTAGGCTTAGGCCCGTGAGGCCCGGGCCTAGTGCGGCAAAATTTTAGGGGCGCAAAATTTTAGAGTTTGCAAAATTTTTGGGGCTGCAAAATTTATAGAACGATTAAAACTTAAAAATCAATTTAACTTAGCTTTGCTGTGTGCTCTGAAGCACAAGCACTCTGAAAAATGGAGAGATCCAAAGTCGTGCCGCCGTCCCTTGTGTAAGGGACTAAGGAATATAGCAACACCACCACCAGTGCGACTTTGGCGTTTGAAAACCAACTTCGTTTTTCTTCTTCTGCCCTTACGCTCATGTATAGCTTTTTAGCTGCTCGTTCACAACAGGCGAAGATTTCCCATTTAATTTCCTCCCCTACCATGCTTTTTGCTGGCGTTCCTCAAGGATCTATCTTAGGCCCTCTACTGTTTAGGTGTAGGGTGTATCCGTTAAGTTTACAACGCGGCCGGCTGTGGATAGGTTTTAGATGGACGAGCAAATAATCGGGGGGGGGGGGAGATAGTAACGGTTTAGCCGCTAGGGCGTTTTGAAGTTTTTTTTAGAGTTTTGCATATCACCCTGTATTTTTGTAAACCTATGACTTATTTTCATGAATAAGGTATCAGTGTACGTAGAATACTCCTACCTATCTAAAACTATAATGTTGAAGGTTCTACCCTCCCAACTTCCAGAGTAATGAGTCATCCTATTCACAGCCGGCCGCTTTGTAGCTTTTCGTAGTACACTCTGTATAGTAGTCTAAGGCGGCTTCGTGTTCATTGTAACCTCTTGTTACAAGCTGTTCGTATGAAGTTGGTTAAAGCTATACTCTTGCCGCACGTAGTGCATGGCCTCTATAGGTGCGTTTCATTTTCATTGGAGTACGTACTCCGGAGTAGTTGGGCGCACATCACTACATAGCAAAAAAGGCGCCATATCGGACGGGGCCTAGAGCGCAGTCGAGCTTAAATCCGCCACTGGCAAGCCTTGGTCCTACGTTCCGGGCTAAAAGATCTTCTCGAATCTTTAGTTGTGGCTTCGACCAAAAAAAAAATAAAATAAAATAAAACTCACGCTTTACTTATTGTTACGATCGACTTTATTCATACGAATTTATTATTTTGTAACTAATTTCTGATTTTATTAGATTTAATATTTCGAAGCGATCAGTGATGCGTTTGCTGCCATCACTACAGAGAGTGATTCGATCGGTGATCTAGGCGTTATTTGATCGATATCGATTTTACACCGGCGATATGTATGTCTACTCTATTTTGGAATCTTAACAAGAAGTGAATCCGGAAGTCTTGTATGGATAGATCACCGATCGGTGATCTAGGCGTTTTTATGGTCGATCGATCTAGCCGATATTTGATCAGTTTCGATTGCAGTGGCTTGTGTTCTCAATTCTCGAATTCAAAATTACCCCTAAGTTTCTCGCCCGCTGGACATGGACATAGGGTATAGGACTGTTCCTAAGAGAACCTCGGGGAAATAAGATAAATCCTGCGAGTTTTTATGTATGACTAATGCCTGAGATTTTTTAGGATTGAGTCTCAATTTGTTTCCTAGAGCCTAGTTCAGAACACGCATTAAGTCATCATTAAGTCTCCAGATGGTCTTCAACAAGTCCTAACGGTCGATTTAACAGTGACTCACTACATTGGGCAGGTCATTTATAGATGGGCTAAACAGTAAGTGGCCAAGGATGGATCCTTGAGGGACGCCAGATTTTAAAGAAGCTGACTTTGTGCACCAATCCCCGATTTTGACTCTCTGAGAACGTGATGTTAAGAACGCAAACACTAATTTTAGGGCTGGTTTATTGAAATTAAAGTAGTACGCTAATTTTTTCAACAGCAAGTCATGATCGACGCTATCAGAGGCCTTGGAGAAATCCAGGAGCGCTAGAACTACAAAATTGTTCTGGTCCAGCGCAAAGCAAAAGTCAGTCGTAATCTTTAACAGCGCAGTGTTACAGCTGTGTCAAGGACGGAAACCCGATTGGTACGGACTTAAAAGATTGTTTTGAGTTAGATAGAGTCTAACTTGGGAGTCCATTATTTTCTCGAGCTCAAAGAAGACTTATTGGCTTGAAACCCCCGACAGATTTTGGAGTGTTTATTAGTGGCTTTATGGACTACCGCTGCGATTCCGTCCAAGCTCCATTCTCTTTTTTTATGAAGGACGGTCTGGAGTGTTCTTTGAAGAGCATCCCGAATAGTCTGATCTCCAAGCCTCTTTATAGATTTGCAACAGCCCTGCCAAGTACCTCTCTTCTTTTACAGGTTTAAATATTTATGAGCGCCATCTCTTAAATTATCCGAGGACTCTAATTGTACAACTCTTGTAAATACATAACCCACATTCAGTAAAAAAGAAAACTAAATATATTCAATCGTCTATTCCAAATCAATATGCCCAAGTCGTCCCAGACCAAACTTTTTTTTTGTTCGATCATAAGCTTCTCATATGAGGCATTGGTTATTGCATTTCAATGACGAAAAAAACTTTATCCAAATATATGAACCTTTTATTTTATTGTGTATTATGAATATCGAGATTTGAAATTTTTTACCCATTCTATTCGCCCACGAAATATTCGCTTCAATGGATTTATTTTTAACAAAAAAAAGTTGGGCTTAGGTCAAATACGTGCCTATATCCTGGCGCTAATAAAAAATATTTTATGCTTTAATTTTTTTCTTGTCCAAAGGATTACTTTCTATAGAAACCTACCGCAACCATGGACATGCATATACAACTGAATAAATCCTACTTGGGTTGGATGAACGTTGTGTAGCCGAATCCTTTTCGTCCTCTACTTTATGAGGGGATCCAAAAAAAAATCCACGTTAATAGTTTGGACGTCAATTGAAATTTAAAAGTTTTCTGTTTATATTTTGTTTCTTTTTTAGTAAAAGTAATTTTATTTTATGGACAAACGTGGTTCAAAAGTGTTTCGCAAATGTAAAATGTGAATATGACGGGACCCTCTAGCGGTAGAAGGTTGTAAAAACTTTGAGTAGGTGAAAAGGATCAGAGCTGAGAGGCAAATAAAAATTTTATGGAGTCCTGTTTTTATTGCTAGTGGTGGATGATAAAAAAAATTTTGTTTTGGGTATAGTTTAACATCAATCTTTTTTCCTTTTTTAATGTAGTAAAGTTATTTTAAAAGTTAATAATGATAAGATTTTACGTGACAATTTTTTTTTGATGGACTTGAGTCATATTTGATTGATTAATTTTTATTGATGGTCGCTTTTTTCAGTAAGAAAACTTCACTAACTTCAGGATAACAATAGAAAAAAAGACCACTTGATAGACCAGTCAAGTGCTGGAAAAATGGCACACATGCATTTCATTTAGGCACCGGTTAGATGGTTCATTGAATTTCCATAATTTTCACGATTTAATATCTCTAACTACTAACTCGTATTTGTCGTCTTTTAATCCTATACTTAATTAAACTTTTAACGTCTAGAACACCGTCATCACTTTTCTAAACAAAACTGACTCGAAATCATCGCTGCGCCTGAATTTATATCACAAAAGGAGCTTTCTAATTTCTCTATCTGTTTTCACTATTCTGGAGCTTAAGTTTCTCGAACATTAGTTCCACACTATTCTTGAAACTTCGAATTACATTCTACACTATTTAAGTTTCTCGCAAAACCTTCGAATTTCTCAATCTGAAATGACAGTTCGTTCAATTATGTCTAATAGATGGCGCATCATTACTGCATAAATCCTCACAATACAATACTGACTTGTTATTGACACCTCAGATCATGGTAATGTGGAGGTAATTTTTACACGACTGCCCCAAAAAAAAGGAGTGTAATGTGTTTAGGTTTGTTGTGTGTATGTACGTTGTTTTCTACCACCATAACTTCTAAACACCTGAACGGATTTAAATGACTGGGGTACCGTTAGAATCGTTTAATGAGTCTGAGTAACATAGGCTAGGTAAATTTTAAAAAAAACAATATGGCGGCCGTCAGACGCAATTTACATAACGCCCAATTAAATTTTTTTTTCTGATTGGGTCAATATGGGTATCAAACGAAAGGTAAAATTGAGACGATTTCAAATATATATAACACTTAATAGATATGTGTTAAATGATCGCGAATTTTAAGCTTAAATAAAATTAAATTACTCAAAACGTCTTTTATTAACCCATCACCATGAATGAACACTTAATAGTTAAGCCTAGTATGCTGTTGAGGCGAAATTAAAATTCCCTAAACAAACGCTATGTAACACCACGACTGCCCCAAAAAGGAGTGTAATGTTTTCAGGATTCATGTATGTATGTTTGTATGTTTCTTTGTTCCACCATAACTTCTAAACGCCTGAACGGATTTAGATCGCTGGAGCACCGTTAGAATCGTTTAGTGAGCCCGAGTAACATAGGCTTTAATTTTTAAAAAAAACAGTATGGCGGCCGTCAGACCCAATTTACGTCACACCCGATTTATTTTTTTCTTCTTCTGATCGGGTCAATATGGGTATCAAATGAAAGGTCTCATTGAGACGATTTCTGCCTAATCTATCAGCGTGTCTAAATTTAGATAGAATAAATCAAACTTCGATAACTTTACTTTTGCATTAAAACTGTATCTCAATAGTTGTAAGTGCTATAATAATAAGAAGTAAAATAAAATCACTTAGTAAAAACTACATTGGTTTACGAATTATAATCACTAAAATATCATAAAATAAAAAACAAAATAATTAAAAAATTAAAAAACACGACGCCGAAGTAAAAAATGAACTAAAAAGTCAAAAACAAGTTTTAAGTACTAATGTAAGACAGAAACAAGGTAGAAGATATTTTATTTATTTTGTTAAGTATCACACAACTATCGTATATGTATAATCTGTATTTTTGCAGCCGGGTTACAAAATGTTACGAGAATAAGTACAATTAAAGCTGTACCCGACTGAAAAAATACAGATTATACATATACGATAGTTGTGTGATACTTAACAAAATAAATAAAATATCTTCTACCTTGTTTCTGTCTTACATTAGTACTTAAAACTTGTTTTTGACTTTTTAGTTCATTTTTTAATTCGGCGTCGTGTTTTTTAATTTTTTAATTATTTTGTTTTTTTAACCAATTAGTATTTCACTGCATATTCAAAATGCATTGAAAGGAGGCTTCTTATTTATTGGAGATTAAGCCGCATTTACATCCAAAAGTCAACGCGAAAATAGCAACACACACAGAAGTTTGTATGGTTTTTTCTGTGTTGTACGAAAGTTTCAGAGCTTTCGTGCTTAAAAGCACTGAGGGAGTTCTGCAGATATCGAAATAAGCTGTGTCGGCACTATACCATAACAAACTCTTCAATTTTTTGACGGTTCATCGAAGAAGTATCTGAGTAGTATAGCTAAACCACTATAGGCGCAAGTCAATAAGGTTTGTGTACTAGCTAAAGCCTTTTCATGTGGTGGTGGCCTCCAGCGTAAGATTTAATCAGGACAAGAACCTTTCAGGCTAGCTTTTTGATGGTGAGTTTATGAGCTTTTGGGTGAAGTTAGTTGAACTCGCTGTGGTGGGTTATTGTGTCTTGGATGGGCTTTCTTGCTGGAGGTCTTGAATGATAATTTGATGTGGCGGTCTTGGGTGAAATCTTGTCGTTGCTTGGAGAACTCGCAAAAAGATTTCATTAATAATAAAAATTAGATTTCATTTATGCGGGATCCGGTGGGGGATTTGGTCTGGGTCTCAAATCTTAATTTTTCTGGAAGCATAGTTTTTGATTAGGTTAAGTTTTCGTTTTCTCGAAAAAAGTATTATTACATTTGATGGAGAATATCATGGGATTTAAATTAGGGGTCTTGGGTGGGATTTTTAGGGGAATCTGATCCAGCCTTCATCAAGCTTAGCTCCATTAAGAAAGTACCTCATAATGAACGATTCCCTTCTAGTCCCACCGCACACATTCATAATCATTTTTTTTGACTTTAATGCTAGCTATGCGAACTCTGCTGACAGCTGACCTTTCCTTGTCCATGATATTGGATGCTTCCAAGTTGTCTTACGTTTCCCATTTTCATCGGCGACCATGAGAAGTTTCAGAAATTGGTTGTTTTGATTGCGTTTCAGTAGGCTATTGATTATGTCATATAGAAAGGAACTAACACGTTCACGGGTTTTTATTGCAGGAATCGGTCAATGGGTCATTTACGAAGAAAAAGCCGCGGAGTGCTATTAAATTAGGGGGTGGAAATTGGAGATAGGGGTGAAAATAGACCCTTTTCAGTGTTTTCAATATATCTCGCAAACGAAGCAAAATTTCGATATACTTTATATAAAACTTTTTGTAGAGAATTAAATTTCCCATCGAAATGGCTAATTTAAAAAATTTTGAAAAATTTTTTTTATGCCAAAAATTGTGAAACAAAAATAAAAAAAAAGCCAAAATTTTGATTTTTTTTTAGTTTTTTGCTTTTTAGCCTATAACTTTTTTTGGGTCAGAGATAGGTATAGGTATTGCTTTATAGAAAAAAAAGTAGACAAAATTTCCTTTAAGATGCTAGGTCGAAAAAAATTTTTGGTTAAAAATTGACCGAATTATGGCCACTCGAACATAGCTTTTTTTTCAATTTTTATCCGTTTTATACAAGTATTGCTTTCATTCTCATTTTGTTGAAAAAATTATTATTTTACTCAATAAAAAAAGGTATTTTAAGTTTATTGGTTGACAATACTCAATTATTACAATAAGTGGCCATGGGGTTTTTTAAACAAAATTGTAATTAACACGTTCACGTGTCAGTATATTTGTCATATTCGTTGAGCATCACAGTCAAAAAATGAAGTTATTGTTGGCCAAGATGTAGACCTTCTCATAATTTTGTCACTTTTGACAGAACAATATCAAAATGTATATCTTTGGAAACCAAGTGTAGGAAAAGTAACAGCAAAATTGTATGATCGAAACAGTTTTAATTTTTCTCAACAACAAAAGTATCTTGGATTTATTCATGCATTTAGTGGCTGCGATACTACGTCTGCATTTTTCAACATTGGCAAAAAAAAATTTATGAAACTCATAAATAAAAATGCTATACAGCTACAAACACATATGGACACGTTTTTACGCGACAATGTAACTGAAGTAGAACTAAGTTATGCCAGCGAGCAATAATAACAAGAGTGATGAGGTGGGCTTCAAGGACAAGTAAAAGAGTTAAAGATATGAAAGAACAGATTAGCAATAACATTAAGCAAAAAGTCCAAAAAAATATAAACAAACGCGAGATGGATATATATTTTATGCAAAAAACACAAGAGTATGAAAGAAACAGAAGATGTTGCTTGATTTCTCGATTGGAATGTTTACATTCAAATGGAAGAAACACTGGAACACTGATTTTGCTTTTTGTGTATGTATGCGTAAAATTTCATGTTGGTACACAATATTAGAATTGGATTTTCACTATGTATTGTCCGTTAAAAAAGGCGGGTTATTGAAGAAATATAATAGCACTATGGTAACATACATTTGTTGCAATAATTAAGTATTGTCAACCAATAAACTTAAAATACCTTTTTTATTGAGTAAAATAATATTTTTTTCAACAACATGAGAATGAAAGTAATATCATATTAAACGGCAAGCATTTATTTTGTGGCACCATTTTACAGGATTTAAGCACTCCAACTATATTGAAAACTGTTTCACCTTTAAGTGCAGCATCACAATTTTATTTATAAACGGCTAATAATTATAAAATAATTGAATACAATGCCAAAAATTTGAAAGAACCCACGTTTAATTATATGATATGTGACATTGAGAGATAATAAAAGTTGGTTTTTTGGCATTGCTTTTTCCAACTATAAAAAATTTGTTTCATTTTTCAATTTTGTTTTATTCTTCTCGAAAAATTTTGTTATTGAAGACTTCTAGATTTATATTCAAAAAATGTATAGAAAATGGCCCTCGAATTTCGAGTACTGGGTCCTCCTACTAGTTTGTATAAAACGGATAAAAATTGAAAAAAAAAGCTATGTTCGAGTGGCCATATTTCGGTCAATTTTTAACCGAAAATTTTTTTCGACCTAGCATCTTAAAGGAAATTTTGTCTACTTTTTTTTCTGTAAAGCAATACCTATACCTATCTCTGACCCAAAAAAAGTTATAGGCTAAAAAGCAAAAAACTAAAAAAAAATCAAAATTTTGGCTTTTTTTTTATTTTTGTTTCACAATTTTTGGCATAAAAAAAATTTTTCAAAATTTCGATGGGAAATTTAATTCTCTACAAAAAGTTTTATATAAAGTATATCGAAATTTTGCTTCGTTTGCGAGATATATTGAAAACACTGAAAAGGGTCCATTTTCACCCCTATCTCCAATTTCCACCCCCTAATTTAATAGCACTCCGCGGCTTTTTCTTCGTAAATGACCCATTGACCGATTCCTGCAATAAAAACCCGTGAACGTCTTAGTTCCTTATTGCCCCGTTTTTTAGGACATAATCAATAGCCTAAGCAGCGCATCGCAGATATGAATTTGGTCTATCATATGCCTTTCTCGATCAATTCATGAAGAACTCATACATTGAACTTCTTTTTGTATCCAACTTTGTATAAATGGTTCACAACAGGTTTGTGGTCAATGCCCAACTCCATACCAATATCGATACTGCTAATATGCCTATTTTCCTGGATGTTTTCAAGAATTTTATCATCTTTTTCAGTGATCAATTGCTCGTCTTTCTCATCAAAAATGACAGTGCACCATTTCCGCGCAGCAGATTTCGATCAGGTGCCTTAACAGCACAAATTTTTCCACAGCGCACAGTTATTCCCTTTGTTGTAATAATATCGCAAAATATACCGCAACTTTTCATTATTTCTCACCATTTTTAAAAGCCTCTCCAATGACAATACCTCTTTCACCTTTCAAACGAGCGTTTAGTAGATAGTGTCTCTACGATCAATGGTACGCCACTTTTTGGCAACTGGCGCCATCCATTGAGAAAATTCTACTAACCTTTTCGCTGTTTTAAAATAACATGGTTTGGTTCGCTTAACCCTTTGGCTGTCCTTTGCTATATTTTGCGTCCTCGTCAAATTTAGTAAATTAGAGGATCTGTTGAAAACTCAAGGTTACTTATTATTGCGAAATGTTATCCGGCATCGTGAACGTTACGTAATCCTTACATGAGTTTCGTCTCCTTATAAAAGTATAAATCGCATCTGAATGCATTAATCTCTCTGAATTTCCACTTAACATTGCATTATTTATCACTTAACAACCAAAATGAATAAATATTCATTAAATTTATAAAAAAAACCTTGGAAATTTCCATCGTTATCGCAATGTTTATTGCTCTCCTCTAATTGGTTTGAAAGGAAATGAATATTTTTTTAGCGGCTTGTAACTCTGTCGGTTTTGCCCTATTTTAACAATTTGTCATGGTCTTAATTGTAAAAAGTTTTTATCGCTTTCTTCCCCATTTTCTCATTAATTTTAATTTTATAAAACAGAAGCCTAATATTTGAATAAATTTCATAGCTTCATTCATTATGTTCTGAATATTCTCTCTAAGGAGATTAAATTTTGTAAAATTGTGAAAGATTTTATGACTATCATTATTTTGCAAGGATTTTTGTTTATGCGTGGTAAAGTTAAGCTCAAACCAACTGCTAGTCCGTCATGGCATTAACGTCATTGTGCATAATGCCCAATACTATGTTTAATTCGATACTAGTGAAGAATAGGATAAGTCAAGACGAGCCTAGTGAATATTAATGGATGACACGATGGGCCTTGCGATGGAACTCTTGGTTGTTATGCATGTTCGGAAAGCAACATGGTGATGGTGAAAGATTGTTCCACAACCGAGTTCTTTTATTCATAATCGAAATTTTAGGACATCCGAGCGGACTTATCTTGTGTTGGGGAGAAACATTGCCGTGTAAACAGAAGGCTGCCTGAGGACCGACTACCATCCCAGAGGTTGGTGGTTCGAATCCACTCCCTAGCATGGTCCTAGGTTTTTTTATTTTCTAGTCCTAGATAACTTTCCCTCTTCAGAAAAAATCCACACCCTGTAATAAGCTTATTTAATCACCAAAGTCAGGCTGTTTTTGAAACTAAAAATGGCGTCGAATGAAGAATGCTGTAAGAAAAACTGAATATTTAAAAAAAAAATTTTATTAAACAGAGACAATGTTTATCATTTTAATTATTTTTACATCAATAGTAAATGTCCAATGATGATAAATGTACAAGGATTTTTTTTTCGTACGCCTCCATTAATATATATCTTCAATTGTACAAACATCAGTGAGAATTTTACAAATTATAACTTCCGGTCAAGTTTTCTTTGAGAAAAAAAACAAAAAATTATAAACTAATGGCTTTCTTAGAAAGCTTAGAGTGTTTCTTTAAAATGCTTTTTTTATTTTTATTTTTGCGTACATTTTAGGCAAGAATACTTTAGTTTTTCCCCGAACGCCTCGCTAGAATTTTTTAATTCAGCATTTTGGCGCGCTTAGATTTTTCGAAATTTCTTCTTATTTTTAATAATTTTTTATAATAATAAAACAATTTTTTTTAAAATAAGTTATAATATAAATTTTAGTGAAATTTTCCGCTCTTTCACGTGGCGCTATTAGTTTTTCGATTTTTTTTATTTTTCGATATATAAAGCAAAAACCAAATTTTCGAATTTGTTTTCGAAATTGTGAACTTAGCATACACTTTAGCGCAGCAAAGATTTTTTTATCGTTTTCTACACCCAAAAAAAAAGTACCTAAGTTTCAATTTTCAGCGAGATCACATTTTGTGCGAGCTTTCGGTCTAAATTTGGCTCTGACGACTGGGCTATGTCCTTAATGTTTAACGAAAAAAAAATATTGAAAAAATGCCATCGAATTTTTAAATTGTAGTTGTGTGCTTAGGTTAAGCCCTAGACAGACATGTGATTTCGATATCATAATAACAAAATCATGATATTGAAATATACTAGGTAGTGACAGACATAATATTATGATATCTTTGACAGTGCTATGTTTGACAGAAAGAATTTTAATTTTTAATTTGAAACTGAAAGTTTTTGCAAATACATTCGAAGTTACTTTTTTGAAAGTGATTTCGGTTTTATTTAATACAAAATATTTATTTAGATTAAGAATGAACGTTTAAAAGACGTAAATTGTTAATTACTCTGCTATACCTGCTGAGCAAAAGAAAATTTTATAGATTTATAATATTTCCGCTAGCCAGAAATAGCGCTGCTCTCATTAGAAGGTACACATATCACGTTTATATTAGGAAAGTTGGCTGTGTTTCAATATTACGCTAATATTATGTTGTTGTGTTTCGATATTATGATATAAGGGTGACAGACTAATACAAATATCATAATATTATAGTTATTGTGATATCGAAATCACATGTCTGTCTAGGGCTTTAGGTCTGTATCTGAAATTGTTGAATTTTAAAAAAAACGGCTTAATAGAAAACTCATTTTAGAAGCTACATCCAGCTACAATATATCTGTGACTTATTTGGTTAACACATCCCCTACGGTTAGAGTTGAACAGCACTTATGCGAGGCAGTACATTTGTCCCACACGACATTTGTACTGAGGCCTCAATTTTTTTAAATGTCCCATTTCAAAAATAATGTCCTACTACACTTGGTATGAGCGTGTAAGCCCCACCTCACGCACCCAAACCTAATGCCGCAAATCTCAGGAAAACATTCATTTTAACCCTTTTAGTCCGTTTGTTGCATTGATGCAACAATTTCCATATAAATTGGTACTGATAAGGTTGAATATAATCGCATACCCATTTTATACCCAGTCAAAATAAGAACAGCCCTTAAAAACATCAATATGAATGAAATGTCGAATTTCTCCAGAGATCGATGGGAGAAAAATTTATTCAAAGGGTCAAAAAGTTCAGTTCAGTTCAGTTTTTTGCAAATATCTCTTAAACGCTAAGTCGTATCATAAAATAGTTTTTACAAAGTTTGTAGGTTATGCTATGCGATTATTCCCGTACAAATTGCCCTTCATGAAATATCGCCGTTTTGAAGATTTAAAATACTCATAAGTATGTCCTCTAGCCAACCACTTCATGTCCTTCCTGGAAAGAAAAGGGTTGGTATGTCTTAAACCACCTTTAAACTCCGATGCAAACAGCACACAATGCAAAAGCAGAGAAGCATTGGAGGGATCTTAACAAATGCACCTCGGCCAAAATGACTTACGATTTTACGATCTCAGGCAAACCACTTCACTACTAGTGATGAGCAAAAATGGTCTTGTTCTTGCCGTCTTGTCTTGTTCTTGCACATTTAGCAAGTCCAAGAACAAGAACAAGACTTAGCTATGCTCGCAAGAACAAGAACAAGACTAACTGTGCAAGAACAAGACCAAGAGCAAGCCCGGGTGAAAATATAAAACTGAAAAAGGACAGAACAGAGACTGAAAAATGAATTTTAGACGAAATTCTGTCCGAAATAAGCCGGAAATTATTATTTACACTAAAAACTGATATCAGTTACCCTTCATGAGTAGCAAAAAAAGACTGAAAAGGGTCCAAAACAAGGCGAACATTTTTATCATTTTTAGATTTGAAAGATTCTTAGGAGGGACTCGGAATTTCTTGGACTTAGAAAAATTTTGGAAATTTTTTAATAATTGTTACTCATTCATCCAAATGTCTCAATGTTTCCGTTTAAATTCCGCCTGATTTCCGTTCACAATCTTCAGTCGAAATTACCTATCATTTTCAATGCATTTTCAGTTCCGTCTCCTGTTCACTACCTCAGTATAGTTTTCGTTCGTTTTTCGACTGCTCTTAAACATTGAAAAAATTAGTAATTTTTCAGCCTGTTTTCAGTTTCACATTTCACCTAAATTCATTGTTTTAAAAACAAAAAATATAAAATTGATTAGGACCCGGGTGAAAATATAAGACTGAAAACAAACTGAAAAATTACTAATTTTTTCAATGTTTAAGAGCAGTCGGAAAACGAACGGAAACTATACTGAGGTAGTGAACAGGAGACGGAACTGAAAATGCATTGAAAATGATAGGTAATTTCGACTGAAAATTGTAAACAGAAATCAGGCGGAGTTGAAATTGAAACGGAAACATTTGGATGAATGGAGTAACATTTATTAAAAAATTTCCAAACTTTTTTTTATGTCCAAGAAATTCCGAGTCCCTCCTAAGAATATTCCAAATCTAAAAATGATAAAAATTTCCGCCTTGCTTCGGCCTCTTTTCAGTCTTTTTTATACTCATGAAGGGTAACTGATATTATTTTTCAGTGTAAAAAATATTTTCCGCCTTATTTCGGACAGAATTCCGTCTAAAATTCATTTTTCAGGCTCTTTTCAGTCCTTTTTCAGTTTTATATTTTCACCCGGGGATGTTCAAGTAATTATGATATAAATATATGTGTGTACTGAATATTTACTTTTTAGTATGATTTGATTTATTGTAAAAGCAATTATTCACATTTGTACATAAGTACATAATGACTTTGCATTCATTGTGCGTCAACGATATTCACAATCAATATTTCTGCATTATTCGAAGCAAAATTTGCCGAAATGAATTAGGTAGATGTTTCACATTGTTAAGTCTTTTTTTAATCAATTGGGTTAGTTTCCTTCAATTACGGGTGTCTAGGAAATGAGTCTTCTGTTAAATCTTTCAGGATTTAAAAAGAAAACCATACAAAAACGAAGATTCCTACGTTTCTTTTTTTAATAACCAATTTATAAAAATACATACAATACAGCGAAAATAGCCTTGGTCTTGCAGTTTTGGCTTGTCTTGTCTTGGTTTGGCACATTTAGCAATGACTGAGCAAGAACAAGACAAGACCAAGGCTATATTAGTCTTGTCTTGTTCTTGCGTTCGCTCATCACTAGACATCAGATTATATGCAAATGCATATTTTTTGTTAATAGAAATAAATTAATGGCACTTTAATCAAAACTTGTTTTGGATAATTTGCATTAATTTATTACAAAATAATTTTTGCATATTTGCATATTTTTGGAATATTTGCATATTTTTTGCATATAATCGTTTTATACTAATTTTCTTAGGTACAGGCAAAATAGAAAAATCTCACGATTTTTGATAAGGTACTTCATTCGTTTTGCTCATTGTTAAGGAGGTTCAGGCGAAGTTTAAACTCGATTTGCGGGACACAAGGGGTTGTGGAAGGGCCGCCATCTTGAAAAGTAGGGTGAAAGTGTTTTTATCGATTTACGTCTGTCGAAGCTGTGTCCCATTCCTGAATAAGGTAGCACTGCATGCAGAATACTCCCACCTATCTAAAACTGTAAAAGTAAAGGTTCTACCCCACTAACTTTCAGAGCAATGAGTCATCAATGTCAAAATTTTGTTTTTTTTAACTAAAATTGCAACTAAAACCACATTTTTCTCCATAAAATACCTAGTTTAATAAAATAAAATACCTAATATTTTTTTGCAAAATCGGAATTTTCCAAACATCAATAGAAAACTTTATAATGAAACCTATTTCATCCAAATATTGTAGATCGTGGATTATAGGTACACCTACAGGGAAAACCACGTAAAAAAATGCGCCAATTGCTCTACCTCACAGGTGATGTGGAAAAGAGTGTACAAACTGACTTTTTAAATTTTTAAAATAACGATATCTCATGAATGGTAAATCGTGCGAAAAAAAAGATAATCGTATAATCTGTCTACTTTTTAAAAAATATTGTATGTTAGCACACCGTTTATGTATGTGGTAGTTGCAAAAAACTGCTTTTTACCTTTGGCATTGAATAAATGTTTTTTTTTTCATTTTTTTTGGGTTGTGGGCTTTTGTCTTTTCATTTGTAATGATGTTTTTAAGGGCTGTATCATTTTTCACCTGTATGAGAATCATGCCGAAGTTGAATGACGACTAACATTTTAACCGTTCACGTTAAAACTCACTACGTAGAAAACTATTCGAAATACGCCGTTATTGTGTATAGAAATATTTTAGGTAATAGTTTGGTGATTCAGAAAAGCCCAAAAGAATATACCCTTAATAAAGCATTTTTCTGGGAAAAACGAAGAAATGTGCGAGGTCAAGATGGAACCCATCGATTTGAACCTATATATCTTCTAAACGGAGTCACTCACGTTTCTGTTTTTTATATCAAATTAAAGAATACACATTTACCTCAAAGATGAACCTAATTTCGTTTCTCTACGATAATTGGTCTAGGAGTAATTGAAGTTTAAGTAAATTTAAAAAGATTCATTTTTTTTTTCGTAAACACCCTGTATTTTAGTGGATAGTGAGGATAGCCACCTTCTCTAGAACAATTTTTAACACATCCAGGAATCACCCCTGAAAATATTAGCCGCGTACGCCAACAAAGGATTTATTAAACGTCTGATGACCTTTGCAAGTCGCGAATGAGTGCATATGAGTATTTTAAATCTTGAAAACGCCAATATCTCATGAATGGCAATTCGTACGGGAAAAAGTATAAGATATTTTTTTGTAGATAATCTCTTAATCTACAAACATTGTGAACAGTGTTTTATGATAAGACTTACCGTTTAAGAGAGATTTGCAAAAAACTGACAATTTGATCGCGTGTCAGTCTCGACATTTTATGTATAATGATGTTTTTAAGGTGTGTACGAATTTTCAGCAACTTACCATTTATCAATCAATTTCTGCTGTTTTTCGTCTATTTTGACTGGACTATTATCTAAACTAACCGAACTTAACCTATGCCCTAATAAGGCATCCCGGCCTGGTCTACACCCAGCGAACGGCACACCTCCTTGTTCACCTGGTAGTCTGACACTGCCTGCGGCACAGCCTTTGTTGGCTGGTTAGTGAGATTCACTTGTTTCAGGGGACATAACACTCCAACGAGGCTGTCTTCCGCTAACCCTGACGATAGTGGCTCAACCGGGTGCTTAAAAAGTCCTTTGTTGGACTAGTTGGCTAATATTTTCAGGGGTGATTCCTGGGGATATTTGGAGAAAAACAATTTTCTAGAGACGGGTACTTTTACCACTATCCACTAAGATACAGTCAGGGCCGGCGCTTTGGTTTTTTGCGCCCGGTGCAGTATGCCATATTGCGCACCATCAGCTCCTCATTTTTTTATCGCAGTGAAGGGCAATGGAAAAATTGCGCCCCTCTTCAACTGCGCCCGGTGGAAGTGCACTATTTGATGAGCGGCACTCCAGCTTAAGTCCAATTACCTTCTTGTCGCATTGGATCAAAGCGGAGAATATTTCGCCAAGCCGTGATTTCTGGAATTGGAAAAATGTATCTATAGCACATTTCAATCCCTCTTCTGTCACGATCCTGTCAACTCAATCTCGGTTCAGCCTCGTTTCCATTTGATTTTGAATAATCGCAAGACCTACCCGATAAGTACCTTCCTGCAGAGTTAATTTCCATCATGATTTTACTAGTTTCCTCCAACTTTTCTGCCATCCTCCTCATTAATTCATGAACTTTGAAACTTTCCGATATGTTCTCTATGCTCTAAGATAATTTCCTCGGCCAAAGCACTCTTCTTCGATAGTCGTAGAGTTTTTTTTATTTATGTTTTTTTCTAGCTTTGTAGTTCTCCCAGGAAAATGAGTAGTGGCCCCTCATTACCCAATTTAGGGGCCTTCTAATATCCGTCTTCTGCTTTTCCAGTTCATTGCATTACCAGGAATGTATGATTGTGGTCCTCTTACTAGCGTAAGAGGCAGGCTGGTGCTCGATGCAGTATACCATATTGCGCGCCATCAGCTCCTCATTTTTGGTCGCGGTGAAGGAAAATGGACAAAGGCACAAACGCTTAAATAGTTATATTTGGTTTCCCTATTAGATATCCAACGTAAATAGGGTTGCCAGGTCCAAAAATAAAAAAGCCGGACACGGCGTTACATTTAGCCGGACATTTTGCCCTAAAATCCGGACTACCCATTTTGAATAGAAATAGAGTCAGTTAGGTATTTTCAATCGTTTATTTCAAAATAGACTAAATATTCTTCATTAAACAAAATAAACAATCATCTATTTTCCTTGGACGGAAAACTGGTCATTTCATTATAGTCCGGGAGGCAGCGTTGCATTTTGGATGATCTTTTCAGGTCGCTTGATTTTTGTTGGAATTGATAATTAAGATAAGGCCACCAGTGGTGGGGTGGTGGGGAGAAAATGTACATATTGCCACGATCAGCCCCACCACTACTCACGCAGCTGACGTTTACATCATCAACTTACTACCCGAAAGGAAAAATTTCTAAAATGAATCAATTGGCACGAAATGACCAGGTCACTTGCAACGCTCACTCCGGGACTACTTTTTTTATTAGTCCGGGATGCAGCGTTGGAAGTTACTTGGTCTGCTTAAATCTTTGTGTACTGGAGCTACTCTTACGTGATCAGAGGGACGATCGCTTAAAATCCGGACAAAAGCCGGACAGGCCGGACATGTATAAATTTGGCCGCCACGACCGTAGAAAGCCGGATATGTCCGGCTAAATCCGGACACCTGGCAACCCTAAACGTAAATGCTCCGATAAAACTATATCGTGTAAATTCTTGTGCCGCGGGATCCACATGATTTTGGGGATAGACGTACAGAATATTTTATCGAAAAACTGGAAAAATAAATTGTGGTAAAAATGAGTTCCTTTAACATATGAAAATAAAGTCACGGGAATACCCTAACAATTTTTTTTTCAAAGTCTCAAACTTTGTTTTTAATTTTAATTTCCCCTGTCCAATTGCGCCCGGTGCAAGTGCACCATTTGCATCTATGAACACGCCGCCCCTGGATACAGTGTATTTACGAAAAACAGAAACTTGAGTGACTCCATTTAGAAAATGTAAATAAGTTCAGAGCATGAAAAAAATCCCAATATTCTTCGTTTTTTAGCATTTTGCCACTTACAATGTGTTTTTTTCTTGTGAGTTTTTTGTCTACCGATTTTGAGTAAAATTTGATTTCCTCCGGATGCCACAGAAGACCCGTCGGTTTGAAAGACCTACATCAGCTTGAAGAAGAGCCTTTTTGACAAAAGCCGTAGGAAATGGGAGATCCTGGGCTGAGTTTAAATTTGTCGAACAAGAAATAGTTCGATGTCCACTTCGCCATATGCGTTACAAGATATAAAAGGATACTGGAGAAGAAGAAAACAGCTGTGCTTCTTCTATCTTACCAATTTAGAAGACTTACTTATTTCTTTGTTTGATACTGATGTGGTTTGCTGAATATTGTCAGTTAAATTTCCAATTTTTCTAGAGAAATTCACTTTTACTTTAAGTTTAAAATCCGCATCTGGGTCATTGATGTAATACCATCTTTCTTCTTAAAACAATCTTATCAAACCTCTCCTGTAAATTTATCACAAGTATGCTTTCTCCCAACTCCGCGGTAAGTACTTAAAATGATTATTCCACATTGAATATTCCCAAGGCTTTTGTTAAAATTAGCTCAATCAACATTGATGCCACAAGGAGATGAGATATTCTCTCCAATAGACACATCATTATCGATTCACACCTAACAAGAATCTTGTTACCATAAATCCCAGTATCAGGATTCCAACTCATAATAACAATTCCCTTTTGGCCATCTTTTAGTCTTAGCGATGATAATGGGTTCTCACGGTGTTCAATTCCTTAAGGCTTGAATATGGCCCAAGACATTAATCTTCGAGAATGACCTTCGGCCTGTAACTGAAACAATCATTGTCGGTGTGTGGTGTGGGTAATGGACTGTTAATATGAATTTCAGTTGCTTAAGTCGACATTATCCTTTTCATTTGCGCAATATTCCCGAAAGATAAATGAATATTATTTTGTGAATTCGATTGGATCATTTGCTGCCTAATGTGGACGGAAGATGTTCTTATGTCGGATATTTAATGTTTATTGGATTATAATACCGGTTATCGCTTAGAGATTAGGTTTATTTGGCGCAATTTATTACATTTCGCGATATTATTTTGATGGAACTTAATCTATAATTGAATGGAAAGGTGTGGTTTGAATGATACCTGAATATTGAATAATATCAACAAAGACGTTTTTTTTAATTTACTTTACAAATTCTTGTATTAATATTGTTGATGAATTGTTTAAATAATAAATAATTCAACAGATGGGTAATTAATCCTGGTTATCTACTTCTGCTACAATGTTTCATTAAAACTTGCCACTAAATTTTCCAATTGTCCTCTTCTCCTTACAGGAAATTAAGAAGCGTCCAAGAAGAATAGTCTGGGAAATTGCAAGACATAGATTGCGCCTCGAAAGAATAAGCAGAATCGTAGGAGCGGGCTTTCAATATTAGATCCTGGAGCACGTTTAAGAATAATTCCGTGAAAGACCTTGGAATGAAAGAACCCTTAAATAACCATCGGTCTTGGTAGACATAAAAGGACTTAATAAAGTGAGATATCTAGGCAACGGAAAATTAAGCAAGCAAAATCATAATGCATGTACAAAGCACTACTCAGGCAATGACAATTCCTCTTGTCATCGCTATATAAGGGAAGAAACCAAGCCCTCGAGCTTATAATAAATAGTGCTTTTTTCTCCTCTTCATACATACCAACCCACCTTAGAAACCCTGCCTAAATGCCAATGCTTCTCAGTACAGGACTAGCCTGTTCGGAGCACTCCCACAGCCTGTAATCCAGCCGGCCTTGGTCAAGGGGTCAAGGAGCGGAACTACCATCTCAGAGGTCTGTGCTTCTAATCCACTCCGCAACATGGTTCTTCACTTTCCTATTTCTCCTACTCAGATAACTTCCCTTCTGTCTTGTCTTCGCTCTTTATATCAATTCCCTGCCCTTTCTCTTGCCATCACCTAAAATCACAATAAACGAGGAACTCATCTACTTGTCGATCAATGAAGGCAGCGTTCTGTCGCGGTAGAAATTGGAACGGTCTTGCCCAAGCAGTATTCCCGGACTGCTATACCATCTTCATGACAGACCAATTGTTAAAACGATGATCCCTGATCCTAATTCTCCACATAAAAAACGCCAAAATTCGGAGCTACGGCTGAGCGAAGCGGCCTTTGAGGAGCGCTGACTAATAGAAAGAAATATCACCATAAGGATCTGAATTAACTGAAGGAGAACTTCAGACGAAAATTAACCCCGAATGCAGAATGGAAAAATAGTCGATGACGAAGAAGGAAATTTAATATAATAACGGAGCAAAAGGTACAGATCCTGAGAAGGGTGAAATAGATTCAAGGAACATAATACGCTAAAAGAATTCAGGGGCGCTGAATATGAATTTAACTATGATAGTAACCTCTTCCACGGCACATGATAATCAGATAGTGTCAAATATCAACACAGCTGTGCCAAATAGTAATTCAGCTTTGCTGAATAGGAACACATTTAATATTGTTAGCAGATCTAGCGTAAAGGCAAAAATAATAAGAGCAACTATCAAGCTGAAAGACCTTAAAGTTACAAGACCTATTTATATTTTATTCCAATTCGTCCATAGCAAATCGAAATAAGGTTGAATTATTAAAGTTGTAATCCAGGTTTGTGTTTTGGATAAGACTTTTGAGTGTAGAAAGCTTTTAAGCTTTCATATCAAAGACACCAACCTTTAAAAAGGAAATTGTGAGTTTGGCATTCCTAAAAATGTCTCGAAAATCTTGCATTTTTATTGAATTTTATGCAGTGCTTTTCTTTGTTTTGTTAAATTGAATTACAAAAATATAATTATATGCCGTAACAATAAGTCTATTGCATTTGATCGATCGTAATACAATCTATTATGCTTAGAATTCTTATACGAGGCGCAAGTTCGAGCAAATTGGCTAACTGAACTATAAAATAACCTCAGTTCGCATTAGTGCTGCACACGAGACGAGACGGGACGAGATTTGACCCAGTCTCGTCTCGGTCTCGAAAAAATGGGTATTTGCAGGTCTCGTATGGATCTCGTCTCATCTCGTCTCGAAAAGTCTCGTCTCGTCTCGAAAAGTCTCGAATTTCACTGTCAATAATACAAATTGCTCAGTCTTCTGTATTTCGAGAAATATCAATATGTGCCATATTATTGAAATTGTATACAAATATTCGTTATATTTCCATGCTAGTCACTTCCCAGACGTAGACACGTAAATCTGCCTTTTGTAGTAGCACCAGGGCGGGGTAGAGGGGATCAATGTAGAGTTACATTTAAGTAGAGTCCGTCCCAAAAGAGAAGATGTATTTTACAGCCATTTCATTTCATTTCAACACATTTCATTTTAAATGCGTTGAAATGAAGTGAAATGACAGTAAAATACCTCTTCTGTTTTGGAACGGACTCTGCATTTAAATGCTTATTGAATGCGTACTTTTCGCATTGTCTACGCAGCCTGCTCAAGTCATGTATTGGTGCCGAATGTTGTGCTCGTCAAAGAGCGCAGCGTGATACTGAAATAGTTGGTGTCGATACGATTTCAAAATAAGGATTTGATTTCTCGGTCTCGTATCGATTCTTAATCTGGAGGTCTCGTCTCGTGTGCAGCACTAGTTCGCATACAATTTCCACATATTCAACTGAGGATAAAATAGACCTCAGTTCGCCCAACTGAACTCGAACTGAAGTTAAACGTAAAAGCTCTCCCAAAAGAGAGTAATCAACTGGAATATGAGATTTTGCATTTGTAACTTCTGGCGAAAAAGCAACACCAACTTCAAGCACGAACTGGACTTTAGCTGGTGAAGTCACTTATGCGGATTGAACTGAACATTATTGAACTGAGGTCGATGAAGGCGTGTCATTACAAAACATATTTTGTTGAATTCTCAATTCAATTTAATTTAATTTAATTTTCACAAGAAAAAAAAATTTACTTCATTCTCTACTATATGCAAATATGTAGCTACATTTCATAGAGCAATTTCGTTAGATATATGCACACCCCATAACCCTTATCCGGTTGAAGAGGCGATTTTGAATTATTACGTGCTAAAAGAGTGAGTTATTCCACTCCACTCTGCTCTTTTTTGTGAAAGGATGAATACATTCTGTGTTTTTTTTCAAACGAACGCATGAATAAAGCTATCCACCCACAAGTAAAAATCAATCGAGCAAATAAAGACGATGATGGAAAAAACTATATATAAGTAATCGGTTATATTCCTTCCCATATTCATAATTCTTCATCTCTGGGAAAATCCGGGGTAAATCATAAAACCGAGAAAGTCCTCTCATTCAGAAAAATGAGGTAAAGATTTATAACTTTCGTGATGGCCATGATTAAGGGATGGTTTACGCTTAGCCTATTGAAAATATTTTTGTTAGCCTTAACAGTGATTCCGGGTATGAAGAAGATTGAGGGTTTTCGGTGACCTCTTGCACAATTCTGCCATAATTTATGGAAGCAAGTCAATGAAGCTTATGAAAGAAATGAAAACGTAGATGGAGGAGGGATGAAGCTGGAATTCTGGTAGGACCTTTTATGAATTAGATGTCAACCGAAATGGAGAACTGAGCGGAGACATATTTCAAGACCTAAAAGGCTTTTATTGAATTGGGTTCAGTTCACCCCCGTAGAACCCTTGATCAAGCCACTTCAATTTAATGAATTGTATTGGGAGAGTGCTATGAGCTTTCGAGTGTGAGTTTATGTCTATGTGGTTGGGTGGGTTTTTTTTTAATTTGGAAAAGGGATAAGCCATATTATGGTAGCATAGGGAATTCTGTAATTAATTTTGGAGACAAGCTGGATAAAAATAGCCACATTTGTTTAGTTTGTGCAGTTTTAAGAATGAACGTATCCAGAACCATATTCTGTCATTGGCATAGGGCTGGTAAAGGATCACTTCGACGAATTTGTCGCCGACGGGACATGAAGAAGGTTCCCTTCAAACAGCTTCTCGCCATAACAAATGGAATCAAAGCAAAGATGCAGTGGGGCAGCCTTAAGTACACTTGTTGAGATGACTCTAGACAAGGAGACGAAAAGGCCCCGATGAAATTAGTCCGATTCAGCTTCGGTTTATTTATTCCCTTTTTTGTATCCGGAAATTTAGTATTCAGAAAAGCACGTTTTTATCCTGGTATGCATGAGGTAGCACGCTTCCCAGCGGGAAAATTCGAATTGATTCCATCCGAATTAATTCCGAATTTATTACAAAGTAATTAGTTTGCAATTAAGAGGCAAACAAAAACCTTTTTACCCTATGTTGTCCTTTTCTTTTCAATGCAGGTTTGTAATTCTTGGATTCTTGGAAGTTTCCGAAAAGTTTTATGACATACATAATCTGAAATGGGAGGACGTGTTGAATGAATTGGGAAGAAATTTTAATTCATTGTTTATGTTTCAAGCCGTGACGACTGGAAAAATTTTTTAGTTGGATCAATTTTTAGTGAAAAAAGTGACATTTTTAAAAAGGGAAAATTATATATTTGTGAAGAGCTACCCAGCGGGAAATAAAGCAAGTGCTTCCACTGGAAGCTTTAGTGATGCGCTTCTAGAGTATTTCGTATCGGAAGTAGGTTTGATGCAAGCTGCGAATTCTCTTGGTACATGACAATTTCCTGTGGATTTGCTTTGATTTCAGTTTTCATAGGTCTGAGCAACTAATGAGTAGTGATTTGTGAAGGAGCATAACTGGAAATTTTTGTGTGAATATCAAAATGTTCTTTATGTCTAATGCTCAAAAATGCTCTGTTTTTAAGTATGAAATATTTACTCTCTCTTCAGCTCTTTTCCTTCCTCTTTAATTAAAAAAAAGCTTAAAATCTTCGCATATCCAAACAGAACCATAATCGCAAGTGCTTCCCGCTGCATCCATTTAACAAGCTTCAGAAGCGCGTTTAAGGAAAGAAAGGGGAAGCGCATCTTTCTGATGACATCCCCATGTAAAATTGCAATGAAGTGGAATGGAACAGGCAAGCACTCCTTCAGCTTCCAAAGACGCGCAATAACTGCCGTGTGGAAGCGCTCTTCTTCCCCGCTGGGTAATAAGCGAATAATATTTGTGAAGAACTAATAAGTGAACTATATTTATGAAGAACTAATAACTAGAAGTGTTTTACTTTAATAGTTCAAAACCAGCGATAAAAAAATATAATTAAAAAAAGGTAAGTGTTCAAAAATTCTCTATATTTAATTTAATGCATTTTTAATATGATATTATTAGCAAAAAATCCGCGTGCGTTGCAACGCCTTTCAATAAAAAAAGATTATGTGTGGACAGTGGGTCGGTTCAAGAAATAATCAAGCAATCAAAAATGAATGCTAAATGAAGTCAATGACGTTGTGGCGCGGTGCTATCATTTCGAGTTTCACAAATATAGAACCCCCATTTCGAGTTGAATTTCTGAAAATCCTGAAACACGTGCTTCATTATTTATGGTGTGGAGTATATTCACTAAGTTTGAAGAAAATCTGATTAACGAAAAAAAAATCCCCATACAACCTATTCAACCGCATTTCACCCCCTTAGGGGATGAATTTTGAAAAATCGCTTCATAGTGAATGTCCACTTTATTATAGGGATGCACTGTCAAAATTTAAGCCCTTTAGGTCCAGCAATTTGGGTCAATCCCATTTCACCCCCTTATGGGATTAATTTCGAAAAATCGCTTCTTAGTGGATGTTCATGTCATTGTAGGGATGCACTGTGAAAATTTCGGCACTTTAGGTCCAGCGGTTTGGTCTGTGCGTTGTCTGTCAGTCACTTACTGTTTTATATATGTAGAAAGAAGATGAAACAACAATTGGCTCCAATGGCAGAGTCCATCACAGCAACGGAAGCAATAGTATGGAAGTTGCTGCGACAAGAAGTTGCTACCCAAAGAGAACTGCTGCAATTTCCACTAGATAGTACAGATAAAGTGCAGGAGTTTGAAGAAGCTCTAAATGAGCCAAATCGCGTTCATCATGTAAGAAATATTATTTATGACAAATGCCTAAGAATATGTTTTAATTTCTCTTGTTTCAGCTTACTATACTTAAGCGAATTCTCCCAGCAGATCAATTTGAAAAAAATTTCCACAAATTTATAGGAGAAAACATAATTAACACTTATAATTACGATGGAAGTCATGGAAAACTCTCGTTTAAAGTATTTAAAAAAATAACTGAAAAATTAGAAGGTAACAAACATATTTCATAGTTTTAAATATGAGTTTTAATATTAGTTTTTACAATTTTCAGAGTTGCTAGTTGGTAAAGATGCAGAAAAAGTCATAAGAAATGTTTTCTGCTTAAGCAAGCAAAAATTAAACAAGCGTGCTTATGACCAGAGAAAGAAGCAGTAAATTAAGTTGAAGTCCTTATTTTACTATAAATTTCAAAATTAAATGAAGTTAATTTTTTTATTATTATTTATTTAAAAATATATACTATTAAAAATCAATAAATTAAAAACTATATTAAACTATGCTTGAAATATTAAAATAAATTAATTGAAATGTTATAACTGTCAAATTATTTTTTTACCTATGTTATATACAACGCTATTTTCACAGTAATATTTGTCATATGTGTTCACAGTTACCCAGCGGGAAAAAGAATTAATTCGAAATTAATTTAGAATCAATTCCCATACAAACGAACTAATTCCATTTGTATTCTTGTGTATGAAACGAATGAATTACTTTAACACGCCCATTGCATTGGGCGGAATGAATTTATTCGCTCTGCATTACAAAATAATTAATTCTGAATTAGTTACAAAGTGTTGCATTTTGAACTAGTTACAAAGGAATCCATTCTGAACTAGTTACAAAGTATTGTATTCTGAATTTATTACTTCGTAACTAGTTCAGAATACAACGCTTTGTAACTAATTCAGAATTAATTATTTTGTAATGCAGAGCGAATAAATTCATTCCGCCCAATGCAATGGCCGTGTTAAAGTAATTCATTCGTTTCATACAAAAGAATACAAATGGAATTAGTTCGTTTGTATGGGAATTGATTCTAAATTAATTTCGAATTAATTCTTTTTCCCGCTGGGTTCTAACGCAAAAAGCTCTAAAACTGAAAATACACGGGGATGCATGCAGAGAGGCAGCTTTTTTGTTGCTACACGATGTTATGTTTTCTACTTTCTTTATTTAACCTTCTCCAAATCCTACATTTTTTTATAAATGTGAATTCCAGCTTCCGTGAGTAGAAACTCTCTACATTTTTCACTTGCGCACACCTGCCTTGCACCAAAATACATTTTGCTTCAGAAGCATGGAACTTCATCCGTTTAAGCTCTAAAACGTATTTTATTTTTTAAAAGTTGGAGACTAAAAACGAAAAACTTTGAGTTCTAGGTGCTTCTTATAGAGCCAATAGTCTAAGAGCTAGTGGCCTTGACAACATACCCATTTGAATAAAGCTGGAAATTTGCAAAATGTTGGTTTAGGTCCTCCCAAGTAAGAAATTACCGGTATGGCTAAACGGGGGTGCTGGGGTGAGCGCCCTTAAATTTTTGAAAATGGCGTAAAAAAGAAAATTTTTACTTATTTGAATAAAGCTCAAATTTTCAGGAATGATAGCTCTTAGTATTGTAATAACGGAAAAAACAGCCATACCGCTAAGGTGCTGGAAAATGCGCGCTATACCGGGTCAAAGGATACAGTTTCGAGGGAAAATTTACTTATTTGAATGAGTGCGTGCGAGAGAGCATTAATGTGCATTGAAATATCGATACACAAGTATTAAAATGAAATTAATCTATTTAATCAATATGATTTATTAACAAAATTATTAAAATAACATTTATATTGACACGAACAAAATATTTTGAAATTTGAGCTTTATTCAAATGAGTAAAAATTTTCATCTTTACGCCATTTTCAAAAATTTAAGGGCGCCCACCCCAGCACCCCCGTTTAGCCATACCGGTCATTTCTTACTTGGGACGACCTAAACTAACATTTTGCAAATTTCCAGCTTTATTCAAATGGGTATGTTGTCAAGGCCACTAGCTCTTAGACTACAAAGTGGGCGAAGCGAAAGATACAAGATCCAAACTCAAACGTGCTTCAAAGGAGACCTTTTGGCGGGGAGAGCTTTTACTTGAGAGGCATGCATCCTCATGTATTAAGATTCACAGTTGGAATACACAGTAAAAATTTGTTTAATTCCATTTCCTGTGGAGAACATAAATATACCGCGTTCGTATATATTGATGACTGATGGCGAAAATATACGGAAGAAGAATTGTCTTGGCCCAGAATAGATGTTTTACAGTGTTGCATTCATTCATTAGAAGTGATACAGTTTGAAAAATAGAATTACGAGACGTTAACTTGCTCCAACGTCCTCCAAATAAGAAAGAAATTCGAGGTTTACTCCGGAAAGAAAAGCCCCTGTTGAAAATGACACAGAAGAAGAATACCTTCAGCGACAAGCAAAAACAGTCTGATTTGAGGCAAGGTTTGAAGATTTGGATTAGAAATAAATGTTTGTTGGGATTGACATTTAGTCGTAGTTGTGCGTTAACGCATTACCTGGAAACCAAATCAAGTCAAGCTGCCAAGGCATTGATGTGATGATACCTTCTGTTTGGCCAGTTACTATGACGGCAACGACTGTGTAACCCTGTGCAATAAAATTTTGTTAACCAAGTAGTTCTGTGAGTTCATATTTAACAAGACACTAAGGAAGATATTACGTTATCTCCCCCCTGCCGACATCCTTATTCAATAACACTTTAAGTGACCTTTAAGCTACGAGCTCTATATATGAAGACTCCATTTCCAAAACTGCTTCCTTCCACTTTTATAAAAAAATGAGATAATGGCGGTTTCCATCTCTCAACAAACGTCTTCTAAGAAATCGGTTACCCACTTCATGGCTAAACCTGGGGCCGTATTTGGTTTCTCGAGTCGATATCGACTTCTGTCGATAAATAAAAATTGGCATTTGGCAACACGATATCGATAACCTTCTCGTCTCGATCAAGACGTTTGACGTTTATTAAAAGGCTCAATTTATGCATACAATAAACTTTTAACAATTTTTATTTTAATGAAATATACGTGATTTGTTGCACTTGGAGTAATATCACACAATTTGATGGTTTTGTATGGCAGCGTTTATCTGTCGATTTGGTCGAAATGCCAAATATGAAACTTAGAGAAAATCGAGAAGCTTTTTTTGTCGAGTCGATCCATCGACTTGAGAAACCAAATATGGCCCCTGCTCTTTAGCTGCGTAGCTTAGCTTCAAAGATGATGTAATTTTTCAGATCTCTCCCATTCTGTTATGATCTCTTTCCCTACCTAAGAGGGAATGAATTATTTTCAGAACTTCTTCAATCCATAAGCAAGATTACTGTTACTTGTTTTTTGGGCTCCAAAACTCTTTCGATCCTTCTTTTAATTTGTCCTACAACGTCAATTTAATTTCATGTTTTCAACAATTACTAACACTGTAGAACCATTACTAATAGCGTTGTAGCTTACATTAACTCATTGTCGAAGTTCATTACAAATTCGGACACCAAAGTGGGCAAACTGTTCAGCATTCTTTTTGTGTTATTCATGAAACAATGGCAAGTGATATACAGGTAACCCACGTATAAAGGTCCATTTATATCTACAGACATCGAGCGTGCCAAACACGCGCCGCGCCAGACAAAATAATATTCTTCTATACAGTGTGTATGAACGTATTCACAACAACCGTGACACGACCGCGCAGACGTGGATAGACGCGAGCCGTACCCGGCCAGTATTTGAGGAAAAAAATATTTTGTCTGCGCGGTTCATTCTGTACGTGTCTGCGGGTGTCCCCCGGGCCATCGGAACCGTGCAGAATTTTTTTTTTATGAAATGGATAACATTTTCAACAAATAGTGTCTGTGGTCTGACACGGCACGATAGATGTGAATAAACGGCGTCTGTCGGTGTCGGGCACGGCTTGTGCCTGGCAAGCTCGATGTCTGTAGATATAAACGGACCTTAACTCGGCACTTCTATAGCACGGATTCACTCTAACACGGTTCGAAAATTGGGAACATCCCCGTACAACACGGTGCTTTTATAGCACGGATTCATTCTAAAACGGTTCAACATTTAATGGTTGTTGAGGAAAAATATTGCCGGAGTCAGATGAAAGTGAAAATTTGATTGCGACAGCAGAAAACAGAATGGCTGCAGTAGTAGAAGTTGTTAAGTCCCTCGGAGGGAAAGGTTTTGACGAAATGCCTGCACAAGATATCCAAGAATTATTGGTTGGCGGTTTGGTAAAAATGATATCTGGAATCCCTGATAACTCGAATGGTATTTATGAAACGTAACTCCAGTGTTATACCGGTGCTACCTGTATTTCTATCAGTATTTCAAAATACATTTTATTTCCGTTTAAATAATTTTTTATCTTAGACTTTATATGCTTTTCGTTTTACTTCCTGTTTGTCAGTTACCACCGACATGTCCAGTACCAGGATTTCCAACCTTTTCAATATTTTTCAGTTCAGTTTGGACATTCCATTCGATACTCGAAGAAATCAAAACTATTACAAATGATAGTCATTTTCAAACTCTCTCATTCCGTGTACAATTCCAAAACTTTCTACATCCAACCAAAAATCTTTAAAAACTTCGCAAATATCGGGCCTTGATTTTCACAATATTATGACTAAAATAAATGTGTGTTTACTCAGCTGTAAAACTGAAAAAAGTTTGCCAATGTAACCATTAAGGAAAGGAGTTATTAGTTTTTCGCGATTTTTACAAAATCGTTTGTTGCGGATGTAGGCAGTTTTGGAAGTGGAGTCTTCATATATAGTCGACTAAGTAAAAATGAGTGTTGCCTAGACTTCGCCTACATAGAATCCGAACCATATTAATTAATGATGTGTTGTTGACAGCTCCCGCAGTGAACTGAGTGAACTTCGTGCTGAAAAAAGAGAAGCAGCTGTGGCGTAAGACAAGTACCTCTTATCGAATTGTCAGCAATTTTCTTAATTGTCTTTAAGGGGGAAAAAGTAGAATCCTTTCGAAATGAAAGAATTATTCGGGATGCAATTAATAGGGTACAAGCGTAATGTTGGCATTTCTTCAAACCGTTGGAATATAAACCACTGTTTTAAGAACCCCAAATATTTTTCAAAGTAAAGTAATGATTAGGCTCCAGTCCTCATTCTGCAGAACAGCATGAATTCTGTCTACTCCAGTGGGAAACGACCAAAACGTCTTCCTATTTGCTTCATGCAAAAACACCGCACTTCCTTCTCTCCACGTATAAAGTGGGACTACTGGTTCCTAACATAAATTGTGCCCTATTTTGAATAAATAGTGTGACCTACACTGTAAAAAAAATATGTAAATTCACAGTCCAAATGTATAGTAAAATTACAAATCGCGGTACGAAATACTAATTTACTACACAATTATTGTAATTTTACTATAAATTTTGTAATTTCACAATATATAAAAATGAATGTGTGTATGTATGTATATTCGCTATAGGCTCCTACACCGTGCAACCGATCTTAATGAAATTTTAACCATGTGCTATTTACAATCAAACTTAGAAAATAGGCTATTTTATTACTTTCTAAAGTCACTCCTAGATGGCGCTGTCATGGAGAGCTTCGTTGAAAATCATCGCAGAGATTTGAATTTTTGCATGAAGGTCCATGGAGGTCTCCTATGATGCACCTCGACGCCCGATTTTCGAAATTCAAAATGGCCGCCGAAATATGACCAAAATTCAAAATTGCCGCAGAAATATGGTTGAATTTGCCAATTTTATTCCGATTCCAATGAAAGTGTGTATCTAGGGGTTTTTAAGGTCGCAAATAACGTATATTTGGTCAAAACTTATAAATTCAAAATGGCCGCGACAATATGGCCGACGAATTTGCAAATTGCGTTCCGATTCCCATGAAAATCGGTATCTGAGGTTTTTTAAGGTAGCAAATAAGGAATTTATGATCAGAACTTATAAATTCAAAATGGCCGCGTCAATATGGCGGACGAGTTTTGTTACTTTTGTACCGATTCCAATGAAAGTGGGTATCTTTGAGTTTTGAGTTTTTAAGGTCGCAAATAACGAATTTCTGGTCAAAACTTATAAATTCAAAATGGCTGACGAATTTGCAAATTGTGTTCCGATTCCAATTAAAATCGGTATATGGGGTTCCTTAAGATAGCAAATAACGACTTTATGATCAAAATTTAAATTTAAAATGGCCGCACCAATATGGCCGACGAGTTTGCGAATTGTATTCCGATTCCAATTAAAATCGGTATATGGGAGTTTTTAAGGTAGTAAATAACGAATTTATGATCAAAACTTATAAATTCAAAATTGTGGGGCCTATATGGCGGAAGAATTTTGCCAAATATGTGTCACATTTCCCGGTTAGCTGTATGTAGGTTGTTCAAGAGTTGGAAAATCGGAAAATCTTGACATTTTAGCTACAAATGGAAAACCATTGAATATAGTGCGTCCTGAAGCTCTCTAAGCAATCGGTTCAGAATTGATCAACAAAGTTTTTTTTGGAAAGATGGTAAGGAGAAACGGAAATGTGGGATGATTTATGTATAACGGATAAGAAGGAAAGAAACCCATCACCTCTGAATTTTTAGGTATAAGTTTAGGATTCTGCAATACTGGAAAACAAATAAAACCTGAGTCAGTGACATTGCAGATGAGAACCCAGGGGCCAAGCAATTGCAAGACATGTAATTTTTCTGCATTTTATTACATGTCTGGTAATGGACAATATTCGTCTGAAGTCACACCCCCTCAGTACGTGACTGCAAGCATATAATGTCCATCACCGTCAAAAGTCCATTTCTAAATCTGAAATTAGTAGATATAATCCTTTTATTTTTTTTTTCTTTCAGGATGTAATAATATTTTCCAACTATAAAAAATTTGTTTCATATGTCAATTTCAATTGAATCATATCACCTGATTACTACTATTGGCTTACGGGAGCAGCATAGGCGCGCCGGGTCCCAACTAGTTTCACATAAAGAAATTGAGAATCTCCAATACTGCATGACGTTAATGTTGGTTACATGAATGTGTCCTATATTTTATACAATGTTGTGCATTTCTCTAAATCGTTATGTAGGAAAATTACAATATTTCTTAGTATTATTTATCAATGTTATGTACTGAACTTTGTACTGTAATTTTACAATAAGAGGCGTAATTTTAGAACATAAATTTTCAGTAAAATTACAAATTGGTTATTGGAATGTAAGGTTTAAATTTTTCCTCTCATAGATATAATTCACAGGTAACAATGGAATACTAAGCATATATAGCCGAGTGTTCTTAAGTTAAGGTCAGACCTTTGACTTTGGTCAGGGTCTGGGCAGTTTTTGTAACAGCCAAGAAATTTTTGATAATTTTTGATGCTTAGGACCGATTTGCAATTAAAGCTTCAAGCTGCAAGCTTCAAGCTTCAAAAATTATGATAAAAAGGTTTGTACAATGATTCACATTCACAGCGTAAGCTGCAGTGCTCAAATAAAGCAAAACTCAGCTGAACCTTGTAGTTTGAAGCTTGCAACTTGACGCTTGCAGCTTGAAGCTTTCTTGTGAGTCGGTCCTTGCATGGTGAGCAAAATGCTATTTTTATGTATAGGGATAGGGCATACACAAAAGTTTTGAAAATTTACAAAACTATGAAGTGAAAGCTCCAATACTGATTGTATTTTTACATCCCACAAATAATGTATTTTTACTACACAGTTGGTAAAAATACGTAAAGTAGAATTGGAATATTCCTAATAATATATATTGCAAATTTACAAAACTGCATGTGAATAAAACTTCCAGTATTTTTTTTATAAAATTACCACAGAATTTTTTTACAGTGTAGGACATGTGGCTAAAAAAGTGCTATCAAGGTTCCTTTAGTTAGTGTGAAATCGGTTTTCTTTATAGACCCAAATTTCTCGTCATACCTTCCCGAGTAAAAATAATGTAGTTGTTTAATAAAGCATACTGGTATATGCGCACGCAGCTGGCACGCATAGCGAACAACTGCGGCTGCTATCTAAATCTAAAAATGCGCCCGCCAGAGGTATGCACGCATCAGTGACAGATATGAATGTATTCGCAATCGACTATTCCAAACGTGAGTGTCATTTTACCAAGTGGTCCCCCAACTAAGTATTAACCCCGTCCAATGCTGCTTGACCTACGCAATCTAACAAGAACCGGTCTACTGAGTATGTTAATGGCACTATTTATGGTGACCAAGATAATTGCTCGTTTTCTTCATGCTATACAATTTCTTAAAACACCAATTTTGCTACCTTTAGTCTAGAACAAGTGTAAGCGTACCGTGCGTCTTTTATTGGTGCGTGTCTTTAATGGGCTGCATTTGGAAAGGTAGAATTTTTACTCAGGCGAACCGTGTCTGTTTCGGGTGCCATGGAGGCGTTTTGACGGTGTGTGTGTCTACTTCATGCTAAGAAAGGCGAGTCTTATTTTTACTCTAGTTTTATGTGTGATTTATGGAGTTCTATAAAGCGTTAATGAAAACGAGAGGCTATGTCTGCATCTTACCTTGATTACCATGTTTCGTTAAATAAACCAAATAATTGAAGATAACGAATTCTAGATTTACACTAGAAAAATTTAAGATTATCTAGCTGAAATTCTCTTTAGTATATCAAGGAGTTTGACCTATAAAAAAGACTTCACAATGCCAAAACCACCATATTAGCACAATTGTTTTCTCTTCTCTTTTGAAAATTCATCAATGATTGATTCGAACTTCCTCTAAGAAACTACATTTCATGTCCTCTTGTTAAGAAATATAAATTCATACTCCGATGAAAAGTCTAAACAATTCCAATTTACACACGTTTTTTCTGTCATTTCCTGGGTTTCACAAACAGGATTCTTATATATCAAATTATCTAAAAAAATAAGTGACTAACACAAAAAAAACCGAAGATGAAATACTTTCAGTTCAGATAGCTGGAAACTTTTTAACATTGATGGTTTGTGATGTGACAAGAAGTCCTTCAACCAAAAAGACCCCATGCTCATCCCCACATCCCCATCAGAACACTGAAAAGTAAGCAGTCATCACCATCATCCTCGACAACGTTATTTACGAGTTGTGTGGGAATTGATTGCTTTCCTGATAGCTGTCCATGTATGGATGCCACTCAGCGTTATTGACTCCATTAAAGCCTATCATATTGAAAATGTCCTGGCGAAGTATGTGGCCATCCTTGCGAGGATATTGATTGGGTGGGACGGACAGAGCTGCTGACTGAAACATTTCGTTGTGATGAGTGCGTTATGTTCGGGGATGGATCAGGATGTTCCGCTCAGATGACCCGTGTTGAGTGCATGTTAGAATGACTTCACTTCTGATTATAAATCGTCCTTAGATTAAACTTCATATTGGTGGTCAGGCGACATCAGCACATTTTCAGGAGTTAATATGTTTCTATTGACAGTTGGTGACTGTAACTTTGTATCCTTTCCATGTCCGCTGGGTTACTGGCTGGTGTGGGTGTCACCCACTGGGTTTTATTTGCCTGCTTTCATTGCACTTTCAAATCAAAACCACAATATTTCGTATTGCGAAAGCAGCATGAATCTTCGCTCATTACTTGTCCGCAATTGCTATTTTGGAATATTACAGAATATCAACGAGACAACGGATATGCTCCTTTCAGCACTTGGTATTCATAAAAAGAGGAATTTAAGAGGTATTAAGAAGTAATGGAAATATAATATTTATTTGGAAGCATAAGAATAAAAATTTTCTAAATAAAATCGCATACATCGAAATGTTGACATCAGCCAGAGTCCTTGGAAAGGACTTCTAGACTTGTGCGTGGGTGGTAATCCTTAGAAAAGGAGTCTCGACGTTCCGAATAATGTCCTTAACTTTGACCTTCTTTAAAAGATTATATATGTAGGAATTTCTTAAGAATTTTCTTTCAACGATTCTGAAGGACTTTAAATAATTTTTTTCCTCAATATAAATTTCCTTTTTGCGAAGATATCCTTTGATATTTGTTTTGGGGAATTTTCAAGTTTGATGTAATTTATTGCGTTATTCTTGAGTACATCATTTCCGATTCGGAGCCCTTTTTTGCAGGATATACATACATCCTGTCGTTGGGCGAAATTTGGTTTCACAATCAAAGTCGAGATGACTGTAAGTGAGTCTAATGACTTGCTTAATTTGGTCATGAGATCAAATTTCTGCTAGTCACGGTAAACTGAATATAGATTTCGTTCTTGTTCATAACTTTTCGAGTTCTGTGATTTAGTCTAGTAAATCTGTTTATTGATGTTGAATGACTTGTACGATGAAAAACCAACTACATGGGAGAAGGGCAGACGGAGATCGCTCTTAATGGAGTGATTTCGGCCCCCAAACTAAATAGAATGCATAAAACATAAAAGGAAAGGCATGTCTTTGCATAGATTTTTTTGAGTCCAGAAAGACGAAGCTATAGTGTGGTAACATTAAACCAACCTCAATAATTTCAAAACACAACTAAATTATATTACCGCTGGCGCGGCTTATATAGACTGGAAATATTCCCTAGCCTACTTGAAGTAAGCAAGGAAATATTCCCAGCCTACTCGAATACATTCATTTGTACGAACGAAAGGCGGCTACCAACACAGCCCCCTGGGCAGGGCCGGATGAACATGAATGGCGGCCTGTAGGCATAATTGTGGTGGGGGCCTGCTCATGGCCGGTGATTCTTGATACTTTTCTTTTTAATCTGGGGTGCAAACAATCAAGATCTTTTATTATAACGGAACACATTTATATTTATCAATGATTTTTTCTGTAATCGCAGAATAAAACAGGTACATTTTTTACATCATCATGTCATCATCTGAAAGAGTTGTTAATTTATTTATAAACCCGAACCGTTCATTAGCTTCTTCAAAAGCAAATATACGCGTTCCTAAAGAAGCGAGCAACCTATCGATAACATGTAGAAAACCCTCTACACGAAATTTTTCTGGGGCAATCAAAATAAATTTTTCTTCTCCGTCATATTCGAATCGAGGATTACGCGTCCGAACTCGACTTGTTTCGTCCCGATATCTTTCACAACCGGTCAATACTTTAGCGTTGCTCTGATAAAGGATAAAGTGATCTCTTTTTGCGGAAATACAAGCACTCAAAGATTGTAGCAGTGCAATGGATGTATTCAGATCTGTTTCAAGACTTGGTAATTTCTAACTGGTTCCATTGATGTGTCTAGAGTTTTCCCCACCCCCCTTTGCATAGACTCCTGTTTCTAACTTTGACAATGTTTTATATAACCCGAGAGCTTCATTATTTTCTGCTATCTGCAGCTATCCAGATTTCGTTCCAATCTTTTCATTAAATTATTATACCTAACCGATGGTTAGGAGAAAAAGGTATATAGATTTTGGACGGTATTGAAGAACTTGGTGGATTCTGAACAAGCATCCATTGCGTTGACGCACCAAGCTCAGAGAGTGTGCTAAACATTTAATCCACAAAACTAAATGATTCGCTTGTTTCGCCAGGGCTTGCAACTCTTTGAACTGTCCGCTCATGACCGATCATTGTCGTACGATTGTCCACGGCAGTCAGCGATTTGTATACAGAATTGTTCAGTTTAAATCTTCAGCTTTGTGACCTTGATTATCCATGAAAATATTGAACCGCTCAACCGGGTGATCATTTTCAATATACTGGATGCACAAGCTCAGTTGATCGTCATGAGTAATGTCTGTTTTCGAGTCCACCGAAATCGCATAATATGTTATCTAAAATTTTCTCTGATAACTTCCTATCAAGTATTTCCACGATCTGCTCACATAGTCGAGAGATAAGAAACATTTCCTTTCCCCTGATTTGCATATTTTTCAATATGATTTTTCACAAATTCATCATATTGAGCGAGCAGTTCCAATATATGTACCCAGATATACGCCATTATGAGGGGATCCTATTGTTTCATTAGCTGGGTTTCATTTCTGCTTTTGAGTACTCGTGAGTAAAGCAGAACAGGAACACGAAATTTGTGCTTATGAGTAAAACCTAACCTCAAATTTTTGATGTTATTTTATTTGTATACAACTAAAAGGTTAGAATAATTTACAACATAATTTAAATTAATGCGGTAAATTTATTATTTATATTTTTATTTATTTTATTTATAAATTTATTATTTTTATTTTTAGACGTTTTTATATGAAAAAAGTTCAAAACAATCAAAAGCAAAATAATTCACAATAGACTAAAAAAATTGACTTTTCCTCTGGCTGATGTTAGTTGCGTAACTGTTTGTGCTTTTGATGATATCTTAGAGCAGGAGTAGCTGCAAGTACTCACGAGCAAAAATAAGCAGAAAAGGAACGCAGCTATTACCATCATTTTGGACAACGGACTGTGTTTTTAATATGGGGATGGGCAGATTTTTCATCGTCAACTCTCACCCTCTTCTCAACAAACGACGTTTTCAGCAGATTTTTGTTGGTTGGTCGTCGGCCCGTGCGAAACTGGCCATGGTCGATATAGTAGGGATCGCCTGTTTGGCTGAGGCCCGGGAATTTGATTTGCAATTAGAAATTTCGAAATATAATTTCTTTCGGAATTTCGTTCTCTGACTTGAGTCGAAAATATGATTTTTTTATCATTTCATATTTCTAAAAAAAAATTTTAAGACAATGTGGTGGGGGCCTCCATTTGGTGGGGGCCCCGAGGCAATGCCTCATTGCCTTGAGGTTAATCCGGGTCCGCGTAAAAGATTTGTTACAAAATTAAGCATGATTCAAAGAATGACCTTCCATTCCATCGACGGTGCTCAACGGCCATCTCTGGCGGTAGGTCCGAAGATTCTACTCAATTTAAAGAAAACGGAATCTTATCAACTACGGGGCGGCATTAAATACGGCGAATGAAACGGCGTAGTTGGGTCAACTACGCCGCAGGGTTGATTTGATTCCGTCCGTTCAACCCCATATGTAGTTAGAATGAATATTGGGTACTTTGGGGCAAATGATAAATGATTGTTTTGTAAAATGATTGGCGTTGAATATATATTTTTGTTTTGTTGCAAAGAGAATAAAATATTTGAATCAACCACATAAAAATTGTTTCAAAAAAAGGTTACATTGTTAGAGTCAATTTTAAAATTTTGTTCAACTATTTTATTGTAATTGGCATCATGTAATTGTTTAAATTTCAAAATTTCATTTAGGCAACTTAGCAGTTTTGTCAGAACAATATTTTCAATGTCTTTAATTCAACTATTTGATACTTTTTAAACAATGTAGCATTCTTTACTCTCAACTGCGATTCCTTCGATACGAATATAGAGATAGTATGGCCAACTGTGCCACGTAGTTGGTTCAACGGAATATATTTTTTTCCATTCCGTTGCCCCAACGGAAGCGTATCTGAAAGAATACGAATTATTTTGAAGTAAATAGATATTGCCCAACTACATGGCAGTGTTGGCTCCACTTTTTTATTTTTAACAGTGTAGGTCTGAGATCAAATGGCCACTTGGTCTTTAGTAGGGACATTTTACAGTTGTCCGCGTTTTGAAAGAGATCCCAGCCGCAAGAATACTAACTACCAAAAGATTGCCAACGATTTCGTAGATCGTTTGGCTTGTACACCCTTAGTGCAAACTTAAAAAAAGCCTATAATAGCAAGCCTGTCTTTTTCCTATCTGAGAGCTAAGAGGTTACCAGAGCGACAAAGTCTCGTAGAAGCTGGTCTAAATAAGTTTGGGACTCCCTTGATGGGCTCTGTAATCTCAATCAAATCACCCCGGACCAAGGAAAAGGCAGACGCCTTCACTAGACAGAGCACTGTTTTCATGGGTCCGAAAACGGCTATAGCGGCACCCAGAACCCATCCTTTAATATTGAAGATCTAAAACCCAGATTAAGAGTTTTATTAGTGACCACATCCTTTCTGGCAGATCAAATGCAATCCGAACAATAAAGTTCTGTGAAACAAAGCTTAATTTATCTGGCACTGCTAAATAACTTTGTTGAGCTGGATATTATTATGAGGGTCAACTCTAGTTTAAAGCTGGGTCATCAAGACTTCAAAAGTAATGAGACACTGTATTAATCACTATTTCAGTACGATAACGATGGACCTCTGCTGAAAAAAACCAAACACTGGAAGTTTCCGCCAAGAATGTGTAAGGTCAGATGTCAACCTTTTATACTATAGTTGAGCCGGACTTACACGAGGCAGTAAATTTGTCCCTTACACTATGGTAAATTGTACTGAGCCCTCAATTTTTTTAAATTTCCCGGTTCAAAAATAATATCCTACTGGTATATGAGCGTGTATCTAGATAAATTATTATTTGATTGTAAATACGCACTAGAGAGACATTTCCTTCTTTTTTTGAGGCAGTGAAACTACCAACATGAAACGAAGTGAGTCGAGATTGTAGATACGTACTGGAGAGAAATTTTTTAGCAAAATTTCCAACCTGAAATTAGGCGAGGTGAGATTGTGAAATATAAGTATGCATTGTGAAGACATAGCTTTCTTACCTACTCTGCGGCCGTTTAATGCATATCAGAATCGAATTCCTATAAAAAACTCTTCATTGGTATTTATTTCCTTTCTTTTTTTAATTTGCTTGTATTTTTCATTTTGCCATTACAACACGCCTCGCCTCATTTAAAGTATGACATTGTACTGGCTCAAAAGAAAAAGAAAGGCACCTCTTATAAAATCATTTTATAATCGTGTCCTACCCAACACTACTTTATACTACCATTCCGCCATACCGTTTACGTCATGGTACAATGTCTAGTAGTAAGTTTAGCTCGAAAAATAGAAAGACGATAGGATATGATAAGGGGAGTCTGGGGGATGCGTGAGGAGGAGGCGGTGGACCTTGCGTTTGAACTCTTGGATGTTTTACGTGTACGGAAATTCTGATCGTGAAAGATTGTGCCACAGCCGAGTTGTTCTATTTATGAGCGAATTCCTTGGAACCTGTAAACAGAGGAAATGAGCTGAGCTGGATAATCTTGAGTTGCGGGTATAAGATTGCCGTGGAGGCAGCAGAAAGTCCATTTCGTTGTAACGATCAAGTTTTGTCAGGGCTGCCATATTCCTACGGTGGCTCAGAAGGATATTCAAGGTGAGGCCAAATCTAAGAATATATTACAGCACAGACCGCTGGCTGAAGCACTAGGTAGCTTTTTTAGCTATTTGGAATATGTAAACATTCTATCGCAGGACTTTCCTTACTGTGATGCCTAGGATGTAAAGGGGGTGCCATTAGTTCTACACCATCCACTACCACGGATGGAAGACCTTGCAGGTTTTATTGGAAATATTACAGTAGTTTGTTTAGGAAACATTGAATTCAACTCGATTCTTACGACCCCAATCGAAAATGAGTTCAATGTCTCTGGTTATCATAGAGACAAGGTCTGACACGCAAAGCACTCTAGTTTGATCAACGCCAAGGTTTTTGAAGTAAAACTTCTTTACGCACGCTTGCCTAAAAAATGTACATGGGAACGAATTGGTTCCATTCGCGTCAGGCTATCACACATTGAAAAATCTTCAGATTTTTCGTATAACCAAGACCATCGAAACTACTAACTAAAGCACTAATCACTGGTAATCCGTGTGCAGTAAAAAGTGATAAAATACAATGTTTTATCACTTTTTACGGCAAAAATATTCCTAAAATATTCGCGAACCTATTTTGTCACATATACATTTGAAAGGCAACGATCTGCTTCTGCCAATTGGCTTGAGCAAGTCAATTTGCGCAAGTGAATCGTTGCGTGTAACGCTATAATCCACCCAAAAACAAGACCGAAAATATACCGGCCACGTCCTCGTTTATACGGGTTTTTGTCTTTTTTTGATAGTAGTTGGGAGCACATCAATGTAGATGCTGCTACACCAACGTACGTACTCCAATGAGAATGAAACGCTCCTTATATTGTCTAAACAGTTTCTTCGTTTTTTTGAATAAAATTTAAAGTGCCTTCATTGATATTTACGTTTAACTACTGCTACACCACAATATGGGCTGGGGTAACTGCAACTACGCCGATGTGAGCCCAACTACTTCAGAGTACGAACTCCAATGAAAATGAAACGCACCTAACAATACAAAAGCGGAGTCAAGAGACTCGTGTTCAAACTATCACTTCTGCAATTTTAGATTTTATTTCCCGAGCAGGGCGACCGCAACTAGCACGCATAGCGAATAAATGAGTATGGCACATTTTTACTCGGGTAATCGCCTGTATGGCACCCAAGCAAGACAGGGTATGTTCACACTTTTTCTAGATTAAAGGCAGCAAAATTGGGGATTTAAAAAATTGCATAGGACGAAGAAAACGGGCAATTACCTTGGTGCCCAAAAAGGGTGCCAATACCATATTCAGTAGGTCCAGCAAAATTGGATGGGGTTGGTGGCTAGTTGGCGGACTGCTTGGTAAAACAACATCCGCTTTTAAAATGGTCTATGCCGATGCGGATGCATTTATAAATGTTCATGCCTGTAGCGGGAGCGTGCATACCTTAAGCAAACGATTTGGTAGAATTTCGTGCCTGCGGCGGGAGCGTGCATGCTTGTGGCAGGCGAATTTTTAGATTTTCGTGTCTGTGGCGAATTTTTAGATTTTCGTGTCTGTGGCGAATTTTTAGATTTTCGTGTCTGTGGCGAATTTTTAGATTTTCGTGTCTGTAACCGGTTCGTGCGTGCGGTGCGGGCATGTGCAGACCTGTAGCCGGCAGATTACTAGCTGGTTAATATTTTAATAATTGCGGCAGTTGTTGAAGAAAAAATTGTTACTTCTAAAGTATGGTATTAAGCACACTCATTTTTTTTGTGGCCGCAATTGGAAGGTACGGATGTGGACAATATCGCTGCCTGATTGTAAGAACTAGGTAACTCCAAATTTTGTGATTTTGAGTTATCATAGTTTCATGTGGTCAATATCAAGTAGTATTTAATGCAAAGATCCGGCAACTTGTTAAAGCAAACTAGCAACATCTATTAAACAATGTAAAAACTGGACAAATGAAAATACCGCACTTATTATCATGTTACGGATAGGTAACTAGAGAAATTTATTTTTTACAGAATTCTGAGTTGCCTAGTTCTTGCACTCAGGCGGCGATATGTGGTTCCAACGGGATGATGCCGGTCAATGAAACGATGACTTTCTACTAGGAGGACTGGTCACCGAATCCTGAGCTTAGACTTCTTACTAAAAAAAATACAAACTGTTCTATTGGAATGAAGTATTTTGGGTTATTGTCAGGGGCGGCGGAGCGCATGTGGATGGAAGGAAAAGTGCACACGCACTTTCGCTTTGGGTGGGGAAATCCACACCCAAAATATTTTTTATACACCTAATAACCCAGAACTTTGGAGGACCATCCCAGTCGTTGCCGACGAAGTAACGTGGTCGAAGCTATTAAGAACTTATAACTATACATATAGCCTAAGCTTTTTAAACCCCACACGACTAGCGGGTATGCCTTATCAATTTTGCGTAAGGGCCCTATGAGGCAGCAAACTTCATTACAAATGAAATTGGGCAATCCCAAGATCTGCCTTAAGTATTCGGAGAGCTTTTTAAAAAGCTTTAAAGTACTACCCATAAGCTTTAGTTTTACTCATACAAAGCTTTGGTTTTTGTTGTTGCATTGTTTCATATTTTAGTCATGTTAGTGACCGTGAAGGTTGTTATTCAGCCTACTCAATAGACGGATTCTGGTTCGATTACAGAGGTCAAGCAGTATTCGACGTGATTAGTACTTGGTTGGGAGACCGCATTGGTAAAGTGACTCTGGCGTTTAAAAATTTAAAATTTTCGACACCGGCGCAATTATTACTAGTAAATTCACGCCGAAATTCTTAAATTTTTCGGCCCCTTTTTTCCTCTCAGGATCGGGTAGCTATAATTTTCATCAAGGGGGCCATGACGAGGCGAGAATGAGGCAAGGCGTTATATCCCCTGTATGGGCCCGGTAGAGCAATCCACACAGGGTCCACGTGAAGCAGTGGCGCTAACTTCATAGGGGCCCTATCTGCACTCAAATGCCCAAATGCTAGTCGGGCATAACCCCATAACCAAAGAATTTAAAACCATATTACTCAACAGGTAAATAAATGGGCCGAACTGACATTTTAACGTTTATCTGTTCACGTGCTCCCCACCCACAATGATTATGCTCCGCCGCCCCTGGTTATTGTAGTCTCAATGTCCTGAGAGAAGCCAAACTTTCACCGCTAATTGCTTAATTAAAAACGTCGCTCTGCAGCATAAACAAACAATTATACAAAATCCGTTAAAGAGAACAAAGTAAATCAAAAACCAAACAATACACTGACACCATTATTACATTTGTCCATGGTCTTCGCTTGTAAGTAAGTATAATTGAACACGTAGCTACGTGATAAATTAGCAATCAAAGGTGTTGTCTGGAATAATTTCGTGGACGTGTCCGGAATCAAAATTTTGGCACGCAAACAAACTTAAATACGCACGCAAACATCATTTCCAAAAATATCACATCGCTCCAGTAATTAGTAGCAACTAAAATTTCTGTATCCTTATTCACAGAGAAACATCCTGTTTGGTGCTTAAGGCGCCCCTATTTTCATTTTCGTTCAGTTCCCTCGGTTCCAAGGGTGATCGGGGAATGGGGGTGGAAACGAGGCGCTGTTAACACCTTTTAATCTCATTAACCGGTTGTTCACTGCCAAATTGAAAGGCATTATTAACAAGGCAAGCAAAGGATGTAATAATTAAGTTCACTTCTCATCAAACTTGTTAAATTGAAATTAATCTCAAGGATTCTGGCCAAGGATGCCTATAGTATAGATTGTGCGTGCTGCTTGTAGCGGAATACTGAACCATCATAATCGTGTCCTTTGTCGCGAGGACAAGAGACAATATTATTAAAGTCTGAAATAATCGCAATTAAATGCTGGCATTAACAATAATTTTTTGTTCTTGTTAAATCCAGGATAAAACAAGCAAATCTCCTGGGGAAGATGCCATTGAGCGTGATTTCGAATGAAATTAAAAAAGACGACATTTTTCTAAACAGGAGATACTGGGGACGATAAACAGCAGAGGGGAAACACACGATTTTTATCTCAAGCTATTTTTGAACAAAATAAAGCGGAATTTCTGGAAACAAAACTCCAAGGCAAGGTGAAAGACAAAACATTAGCATTTTTTATTTGCAAACATTTTGAGTCGCATAAATCGCTGATGTTTACAAGAATCTTCCTGTTTCCTTCTAAGGATTGTGATGTTTTTTTTACATAATTTCAGCCTTCGGATTTCCCGATTATTTGCATTATTTATAGCTCAATTTCTGTTGAAAGTGTGTGCTCTGTTCCCAAAAGGTCTACATCGTTATTGGGTTTTAGATTAGGTGTAAACCTGGAGGGTATTTTTGCGCTGCATCACTTCAAAGTAATCTCCGTTTTCAAAACATATAAACTCGCTTTGTTTGGTTTTGGGCGGTAGCAACTCTTAAAAGTAAACGACTTGGGAAAAGATTTTGGAATATATGTAAATGATACAAGCGAAGCCTAGCAGCCATAGCTATAGTCTATTATCACCTGCTTATTGCCCTAGAGACCAGGATTAACTTGGGTTTTTTCTACACTTCTTCAATATATTTACCGTGTTCATCGACGCAATTGCGATGCCCTTACTCTGCATCGACAGCATTCCCGTGATCTTTAGTTGCTGAAGTTCGGTCAAGTATTGGCGCATGAGGTTAAACTTCTCCACCTGGAAGTAGCTACTAAATAGAAGGGTATAATGATATCTCTCTTCGACACACTTCAGCATGTTCTATACATTCTCCATCCACAAAATTTTCTCTAGTTTGGCCAATTCAGCCGGAATACTCCGCGTGGGTAAAATAACTACCCGGAATTCGAGATTCTAACTGAGCGTGTGGCATGAAGAATGCCTCTGGTTCCGCCCCATAGTCGCCGAATCTCACACAATAAAAGAAGACGTGCTCTGCGTTATCCTGGATACCTAGTCCTACCAGTCGGCGCTGAGCCATCGTGCTCGAAACGATGGAGGTATTTTCTATATCGTCCATTTCCACTCAAGAATTGTGTGAGGTCGTAACTCACTTCCGCACACTACCTCGCAACCCATCTATCCACGTTTGGGATAAGTCTGAGGGTCCACCGACTCTTAACAGATTCGTTTCACTTGCCTTGCCATTTCGTTACAGACCCGCAGTGCGCCATCTGTAGCCGCACTGATTCGGTCTCCCCTCTAACATATTCTGGATCATAGAGACGCATGCCTTCTCTAGCCAGTATCTCTATTGGTATAATTCCCGCTATTAAGCACACCGCATCGTTGGATATGGTCCTGTATAAGCAGCACGCGCGAACGACGCTTAAGCTGGAGACAAATACATGCGTACTTCCAACTTTTACGCATTGCCGTATTCGCCATAGTCTAAAATATCCAAACACAAGCACACACAACAGACACATCCATTCGTCGTTTACATTTTTTGGTTATTTGTAAAAGACTAGACGGAACCCAAGCACCCAACTATGTGCCAACGAAAACTAGACGCATATATCGCACGCACTGTACGCACGCACGTAGCTGTTCAAACTTTAGTCTCTATGCGGCCTTCCATTTTCTGATGTTAGCCCTCTGGTTCAACGCTGCTGCCCACACTGGCACTGCGTAAAGCTTGGCTGAGGTAACCACCCTCGCTATCAGGACGCGACGGATCGGTTTGGGTCGACGGATCGGTTGGGCAGCATTCTTGCTGCACAAATAGCGGAAGCTTTATCTGCAATGTCCTCCAAGTGTGTTTTAAAATTAAGCTTCTTATCGATCATCACCTTAAGGTACCTGGGCTTAAAGCGGACTGGGAGTGAATGGTCTGTTTCCATACCTTGATTTTTACGGATACTTGTTTTCCCAGGTTGTTGATCAGCACAGTTACAATTCTGTGTTCAGCAACCGGCAGACCAGCGCTTTTAGGCCGCACTTAAATATCTCAGATAACTTCGTTCATTATACATTGTGATCCACAGGAGAAGTGCCAGGACACCATATGTTGTTCTATACACCGTCGCACAGTGGGGCAAATAGCTCATTATTTGGACAATCGATAATTCCCAAGCCTGGAATTAATGAAACTTAAAAACTGTGCGTCGGCCCATTTTCCGATTCACAATAAAGTGACATAACTGCTTCCTATTTAGGAAATATTGTTACCAAAGAACAGTTTCGGAGGAGGGGATGTGTGTGTCTGACTTCCCACCCGGGCCCAACACGATCCTCCAGCACTGTATACGTATGAGTGTGAAATATGGACTATAATCCACAGACAATATGGATATATTTGCGAGGAAGATTCTCCGAACGGTCTACGGCCCAATCAGTGAAGGCAATACATAGAGAATATGCTACAATCACGAATTGTACGACTTATAGAAAGAGTGGAAGATCAACACATCCCACAAGGAAAAAGAAACATACAATCATGAATGCAAGAAACATTCTGAAGAAGCATTCGCTTCCGTGCTCTAGTTCATATTCTTTTTATACATCCATGTCATTGGATGGAAGACTTCCTTTTATCTTCCATGGAAGTTTTTCCGAAGGCTTCTGTTTTTATTCTGCAGAAGTGATATGAAAACATTCTTTGTAAATTTTTCGAATTTTATAAGAAAACTTCATTTGAATTTTCTTGGAAGCTATTTTGAAGGCTGCACTTTGCATTCCGGAAGAGTAGTAAATCGCAAACATGATTTTTAATTACAAATCTTAGTTTTTATATCTGTGGGTTTGTTCACTATAAAATAGTTCTTTACAGTAACCACAGCTCTAACAAAAACAGAATTCTTTAAAACGGAAAACTAAACAAGTCCAGCTTCAAAAAATTATCTATACCTTCTCTTGGCAACGGACAGGAAGGCTTCCTTATTCCTACCAAGAGAAAGCATTCTCAATTTTCCTTGTGGGATGCCAAGCTACTGCGTTTACGTTGAGCCATGTCCAAAGAATGGATGACTCATGGATAACGAAAAAAACCCTATATCTACTACCAGATGGGAAAAGACCAGTTGGCAAACCACGCTCAAAGTGGGAAAACAATGTTAAGGCTGATGCAGCAAAATTTCTCAACATAAGAAACTGGAGGCAAGCAGCGGGACAGAGAGACATCTGGAGGAAGAGGCTGATGGAGGCCAAGGCTCGAATAGGGCTGTAGAGCCATCGAAAAGAAGTATTCTTGGAACTAGAGCGTGAAAGAAAACTCGTAAACTACTAGTAAGCCCGCTTTGGAATTGCCTTCTAGAAGATCTTTGGTTCTGATGGTTCAAGTCCAGTATCAAGAGGCATAACACTCTAACGAGGTCAAGTCTCATTGTCTCTGACAGTTGAGAAAACTGATTCACCTACAAAAGCTCCATATAAAACTGTGATGATTAAACGCGCGCAACTGATGACCCATTACAAAAATGTTTGTTTCGGTTTTTGTAACATTCGCGAGCTTTATACGAATTTTTCTTTTGTAGAGTGCCATCTGTTAAATTTTAAACCGCTCATTTTCGCAATAAGTGAAACTGAAATACAAACGGATGCTGACTTAGATCACTATCAGGTATCAGTGAATAATCTTTCTTCCCATAGCGGTATTACCACTTATGACGTGGCTTACCTTACCAAGAATAAAAAAGTATCTCTACAGATTTTAACCACCTCTGGCTTAAAATCATCATTCGAAACCACATAATATTCTTCTACTTCCTATAGAGAATTCCTAACATAAGTAACAAAGCCTCAACATCCACATTTGAGGTTGTTTCCGATATTATCTCCAAATTTTTATCTTCCAATCTGATTGATAATTAGATTGCCAGAGAACTCCAATATTACTCAGATTCCGTATACGTCAACGTGTTTACACAGAACTCTCTCTCTCTCTCAAACCCTTGTGCTCCGGAAGATGACGATCTTTTCGATTACCCTCGAAATCTACGATACGTAAGGGTCTACATAATCTTCTAAAAAGACTGTCAGTTATAAATCCTGATCAAGATCAGAGCGCTGAGGTAACTGACCCACCCGGAACTGAATTAGAATCCATTTCATTAGAAAACCAATTACAAATGGCGATTGTGAAAGGGTTTGCCAAATCAACCATTCCGTCCGCATCGGTACTAATTTCAATTTAGTGATAAAAAGATAAATGTCACTATTTGAGAGCGGTGGAGCGCGTGGCTTCCATATCCAGAAGGTATATGACTTTCTTTTCACCATTCCACCAACAAGCATGGATGCAGCCGGAATTTTATGTACCAAGTTTCGGTCAAGACTGAATGACAAAACATTGGATGAACTTTGCTTCCTTCGAAGCTATTTTCAGCAACAGGCTAAGCAGGCCTAATTTTTCTTTTATAAATAAAGAATTGTTTTTCTGTTTTTAATTCACGAATGAATTTGAATTTTCAGCAACCGGCATGAATCATTCAATGCCGAGATTGGGAAAAACTTCCGGTATTGCGATCCCTAGTACTGCCTGTTCCCAATGAGGCCGCCAACGATAATTTCCCTTCAACGCAAGGTGAGAGCATTCTCAGTGCACCGCCAATGTAAATTATTATTAACAGAAGACATTTTCTGTGCAAGAAAATTGAGTATTATTTATTATTATTCAAATAAAAATTAGAGTGTTAAATAAGTTATTAAAAGCAGCTGTCGCCTTGATATAACAATAATACCTGTGACACATATACCATCATAATGAAAGTAACCTTCATTATCGTGGCAAAAACCCACCATAATGAAAGTCCAAAATGAAAGTATTTTACCTTCATGTGGACTGTAATTTCGCTTAAAGGCGATGGCCCAATGCCGACGGCGCGTTATACGCGGCAGGCGCTTTATGCGCGTTAACGTCCGTTGAAGGTTCATTCATAGCGTCAGGACGTCAAAAATATTGTTTTAATTTAAATTCATGTATGGATTTTTGTGTATATACTTGTTAGAAATGTAATTTTTTTAAATTTCATAGCCTGCCAACGCCAAAAAGTTGAAAGTTGGTAGACTTTTGCCGTCGCTTGACGCCGCTGACGCCGCAAAGTCGTGAATGGGACAGCTCGATTTGAATTACACACAATCAAATATCGACGTCAAAGCGCGTCAACGCTTTGACGCGCGTAAACGCGAATAAAGACGTGATTGGGCTATCGCCTTAAGTGACATCTGTTGGAAAATTGGAAACTTCATTTTAAAATAAAATACATTGAGTTAAGCAACAATTTGCAAGAATATTTTCTTTACTACTTTAAAAAATATTTTTTTAAATATTCCAAATTAAAACAACTTAAAATTAAAGCAAAAAACACGCAGGTTTATATCCTCACTTGATATGCCAGATGCAAATGAGTAAAGTTTAATGTGTCACTCCATCATTTCCTTGACCATCATAATGAAAGTTACCATCATAATGAAAGTATAGTGTGTCACAGGTATAATTCAACACAAAAGATTAAAAAAAATTAAATACAATATCATTAAAAAAGCACAGAAAACAACAAAAAACATAAGAAATCACATATAACTCAACTATAATCGACAACTAGGTATGTAGAAAATTGAGCGAAGCAATGAGAGAGGGGTTATGCCGGCAGAATTAAAATTAAATCTAATTCACCGCAAACGACAGAACAACACCACTTTATATGGAAACTATCGGTGACGGGCTCATGGGGAACAGGCAGTTAAGTCTCGGCAAAGACCTCGGCCAAAACGAATACGTGGTCTTGCTCTACCAGCTTCAAGCTAATACTGTCCCGGTAGAACACTAACTACGGTAATCGAAAATGAAATGACTTCGTCGATTACTGTGCTTACAAAGGTTAGTAGCAGTGAATTTCTATAAAGAGGAAAGACAAGAAAGAAGGAATATTATTTTGGAAGGAGAATTAGAAACTAGGATGCCGGTGTGTGGAATCGAATCATGAGTCTCCGCTATGGTGGTCGGGTGTTCTACCCTTTAAGGTACAGAGGCTGACAATAATATTTAAATTTTAATTTCCATACGAGAAAAACGATGAAGTCCGATATACATTGTATAAAAAAATATGGTACGAATTTTGAAGCTAACAGTAAAATTCTAGCAACCCTGCAGTATAGTTAAGTGAGTGTGTTCAAATTACGCCGGAAAACCGAGTGGCAGCCAGTCTAGTTTACGCCGCCTTCCTGTAGACATGCGCTGGCTCATAAAAATGTCAATAAAATCTAGTTAACTTCTAAAACAGTGTTCTTAAATTAGTAGTGCTTATCAAAAATAGTACCAATATCATACCATACTACCTCCATAGTAGAGGGAAATTAAACAAAAAAAAGCAAAGTTATGATGTAGTTGGGAAGTTGGATTTTTTTGTTTTTTTTCTTTACATATGTTAAGATAAAGCGAAAAAAAAATTTTCTGCAAAACCGGCTGTGGTGCACGAGAAAATTGCATAAATGTCCATTTTTGATGCATTTTGAGTGCAAATCTATACTATTTTTTTAATTTCTCCAGTTCTGTTGGTAGTAGAAAAATAAAAAAAATTGGAAAATACTCGTAAATGAATAGAATCGAACTTAAAAATCTCAGTTTTCAATTTTTTTGCCACTATGAAAAGCTACTTGCCAACTATGAAAAAGAAGGCAAAAAATTGAAAAATTGAGGTTTTTCACTTTTTTCAAAGTCCTAAAATAGACATTTTAAATAAACTAACGAAGTATTACGTATGCACACAAGAAAGTAATAAAAAAAACGTACAATTTAAATAAAAAATGTATTACCGTACGATGATTTGGCATAAAATGGCGGCAATTTTAAATTTTTTTCGAAAACTGCCAATTGTTGCCGTAAAAATCGAAAGTTTTTTTTGAAATTTCAACCACGTATTTATAGCATCAAATTACAGATTTTCTCCAATTTTTATCAAAATCCGACTATTTTCCCGTTATTTATTTCATTTCTAGTAAAATAAAACAAAATTTCATACATCTTGGTTTTTTGAGGTTAGGATTCCTTTTTAAAGTATTTATACCGAATCAGTTCGATAGTCTATTCATTTACGAGTATTACTTTTTTTATTTTTCTACGACCAACAGAACTGGAGAAATTAAAAAAAGGAAGTGTCTAAATCCACTGAAAAACGCGAAACGCGAAACGCAAAACGCGAAACGCGAAAACCCGAAAACCCGGAAATTGATATATGCACACGCGAAAACGATATATCGCCACGCGATTTCCGAATATCAGTCAATTCGAATATTTTAATTGTTGTCCGAATGATTTCTCGTAGAATTTGAACTATTTTAGGTTAAGAAAAATAAAGGCGTATTTGGACAAAAAATTGATGACAACCGTCAAAAAATTATAAGGTTGGGAAGTAGCTGTCAACATAGCTACAACGTTTGTAAAGGCGTATTTCCAAATACGCCTTTATTTTTCTTAACCTAAAATAGTTCAAATTCTACGAGAAATCATTCGGACAACAATTAAAATATTCGAAATGACTGATATTCGGAAATCGCGTGGCGATATATCGTTTTCGCGTATGCATATATCAATTTCCGGGTTTTCGGGTTTTCGCGTTTCGCGTTTTGCGTTTCGCGTTTTTCAGTGAATTTAGACACTTTCTTAAAAAAATAGTGTAGCATTGCACTCAAAATACATCAAAAATGCACATTTATGCAATTTTCTCGTGCAGCACAGGACCGATTTTGCAGAAATTTTTTTTTCGATTTATCTTAACATATGTAAAGAAAAAAAACAAAAAAATGCAACTTCCCAACAACATCACTATCATATGACAATTTCCCTCTGCTACCGGTCCGAGCACACGTAAGCATTTCTTTCAAGCAACTTTTATAAAATCAATGAAGAAGCACTTCCGGATAAACTGTATAAACCCATTTCCTGCTGTGTTTTTTACGAAAATCTGTCCTTCTTTAGAACTGAAGTATAAAAGTAAGTCTTGCAAAAGTAATTAGTTTCAATATCCAGTCTCCCCTTGAACACAACCAAACAAAAATTCGGGCACGTCTGCTTAACAGCGCACATTTTTTTCCTTCAGTGTGCAAGGATTTAATTTTCGGTATCCTTTAAGCGGGCAAAAATCTCCTAATAAATATTTTATTACTTAATCTGGTCGAACGAGAATTTTTTTTAATACACACACGCACAGTACAATCTGAATATAAAAACGCCCTTATTTATCCCTACCTCAAGCAAAAGTTATATCCCCACTATTCGTCGTCCATAATCATAAATTCAACATCCGAAATGGCAGGATAATGCGAACAGGATGCTTTTCGGAACTATGTAACTCGTATTATGGTTGGAGTCCTTGCTGCACATAAATCTAGCTGTGGCCTAATGGACTGTCGATTTCCGTTAATATACTTTTTTTGGGGGCTGATTCCGCAGACGTTATCCTTTTATGAAGCTTCCACCCTTAATGTTTCGCCAGGACTCGGTATATGAGAGAGAGTTTATGTAGAGAAGAAAATATCCTTTTTTTGAATACAACCCCCGCTGATAGATATAAAATCGGATCAAGATTTTACATGCATTTCGTCAGGTGATAAAAAAAACACGGATTATGTGCTGGTGTTGAATGTATTCTGCATGTGTTAGTGCACTTTAACTAAAGGATGCGTGTCCTGATTTGTTTTTATGGTCGGGTTCATTTGAATGTTTTCTCCCTGTGTTTCGAAAAATTGCTTCCTCATAGTTAATCTCTATCCAAAAAAAAATCAATATCCTGTTTCCTTTTTTTGTGATCCTGAAAATGTAGATAAAAGTCTCTTCTACATCTATTTTTTTTTTGTTTTAACTAAAACTGTTTGCAGCAGAAAATCGATTGGAAATCTTTCAGGATATTTGCAACCATTAAAACTTTCCCCCGGGAATCCTTACAGTATTCCCTTTGTGCTAGAGAAATTACGATCCTTTAGGGGATAATACTTCAGTACAATGGAGATGATGTAGTAGAAGGAAAAAAATAACTCTCTAGTGTAGTTGTGGTTGGATGAGCACGTAAATGTTGAGAATTCTGTGGTAACAGTGAAGAATTAGTTTATTCGACTTTGGAAGGTTATAAATAGCGTCGATATTAAGGAGTTTTTATTTTAGAGTAATGAGGAAGAGTAAGTTGAGATGCTTGAAGAGTCTAACTTTTGATAGATTCGATCAATTTTTTATATGCAATCAAGTCATTCTCTTAGGAAAAGCAATATGAGAGAGATTCTTCATTTTTTTATAAAAGTTTTGCAAAAAAAATTTGAGGTTGAAGTAAAAAAGTGGAGAAATCGAGTTACCATAGTATTTAAGAGTCTGAAGTCTTTTTATGATATTTCAAATTTAGTCCAGTCAATGATTAGTACAGCTCCTAGAGATTTTTTCTGAAAAAAAAATTGTAAGTTACTGAAATTTGGAATGGTGGGAGTTTAGCAATAGGAGAAAAGGTAACCGTTGAGTTCCGGGCCGTACTTTGTGAAAATCAAGAGAAAATTCGATCGAATGGATTTTCCGAGGCTTTCCCGGCCGTAACTCGGGACAAACGTCGAAATTGGAAAAATGTCAAAAGAAAAAAATATAGCTATGAAAATTCTCGACAAAAAAGATCCTATAAGCTTTTTCCGGAAAACCTCACGTTTGATCGGAAAATGGAGGGTAAAGAAAAAAATTATGAAAAATTATTTCGAATTTATATTGCTGTCTTTATGCAGGGTGTCCCACCTAAAGTTACAAAGCGGCCGGATGTGGATAGGCTTTGGATAGACGAACAAAAAATTGTATGGGAGGGGGGGGGGGAAATCGTAACGGTTTAGCCGCTAGGGCGTTTTGAATTTTTTTTTGTATAGGTTTACATATCTCCCTGTATTTTTGTAACCCTATGACCTACTTTTATGAATAAGGTAGCGAAGCGAAGCTTCTACTCGACCACCTTCCAGAGTTATGAGTCATCAAAGTCAAAATTCCAGTTATAGTACATCCCCCAGAGATTTTAAAGGGTCTCTCGGAAAATGCCTTAGAGCGCCAGTAACAATGACCGATCCTCCGGCTCCCAAACACCTTTTACAGTTAATCTTCTGCAAGTGCACAAAAGGGTGCACGAAAAGCTGTTCCTGTCGAAAAGCCGGGTTTTGTCCACCTCAGTATGTGTTCACTGTTACAGTAATGGCTGCAGTAATATCCCCGTCATGAATGAACCTGAAGAGAACTCGGACGAAGAAAGTGAAGGTGAATTGGACAACTCCGGTGATCCAGACCCCGAGACAACTAGCGATGAATAAATATAGCAACTTTTTCAATTTTTTCAATATACATATTCAAAATAATTTTTCAGTTAAAAAAAACGAAATTTTGACTTTGATTACCCATAACTCTGGAAGGTGGTCGAGTAGAAGCTTCGCTTCGCTACCTTATTCATAAAAGTAGGTCATAGGGTTACAAAAATACAGGGTGATATGTAAACCTATACAAAAAAAAATTCAAAACGCCCTAGCGGCTAAACCGTTACGATTTTTACGATTTCCCCCCCCCCTCCCATACAATTTTTTGTTCGTCTATCCAAAGCCTATCCACATCCGGCCGCTTTGTAACTTTAGGTGGGACACCCTGCATAAAGACAGCAATATAAATTCGAAATAATTTTTCATAATTTTTTTCTTTACCCTCCATTTTCCGATCAAACGTGAGGTTTTCCGGAAAAAGCTTATAGGATCTTTTTTGTCGAGAATTTTCATAGCTATATTTTTTTCTTTTGACATTTTTCCAATTTCGACGTTTGTCCCGATTTACGGCCGGGAAAGCCTCGGAAAATCCGTTCGATCGAATTTTCTCTTGATTTTCACAAAGTACGGCCCGGAACTCAACGGTTACCTTTTCTCCTATTGCTAAACTCCCACCATTCCAAATTTCATTAACTTACAATTTTGTGATTTATGTGATTTTTTTACTCTGGACGCTGTACTATGACCGTTTTCCCTCAGTATTCTGTGAAACAGCACCGATTTAAACAAAAATTTGGATTTAGGTTCTACTTACCCTCTACTTCAAAGTTGGATTTGTGCGGGGGTTGCTTTTACCCGGGGGGTGGAGGCCACAACTTCTCGGGGGTGAAAATTTTTTCATTAAAAATAAGTCCGGGAATAGATAATAGATTGGCTTATTCTAAGCAACTTTTGTTATACAAATTTTTTTCTGAAAGTCATTACATTTCGAGTTATTCGCGAGTGAAAATGTCAATTTTTTAACCAAAAAACCACGTTTTCAGACGGTTTTCGCGAATAACTCAAAAAGTAAGTATTTTAGCGAAAACAATATTCTTATTAAAAATTTAGCTTATAAAAAAACCAAAAAAGTGGTGGGATTATGGTGTCTGTAGACCCAATACAAAAATAGTAATAGCTTGTTAAAAGTGGGTTATTATTTGTCAAACGCCAAAATTGCAAGTTTCAACTTGAAATAAATAAAAAACAATGCATTTTTCGGGAAAAACACATAAAACCTTTTTTAAAGTGCTTGAAAAAACCTTTATTTTTGTTTTTTTATAAAAGTCCCTAGCATTAAAACTAAGCGAGTTATGACGAAAATAAAGTTGGTCCCTATTTTTTCGGCGACAAAAAAAATGTGAAAATCACACCCTAATTACCTCCCCCCATTGAAAATAATTGGTACCACTTCACAATTCACTTTATTAATGTACTTTCAATATGCTGTAGAAGTTTGACCGTTTTACAGTGTTTAGTTTTGAAAAAATTTGAGCTTGAAGAGAAGAGAGCATTTTTGTAATTTTGCAAAATATTGCCTTTTCTTCAAAATAACTCAAAAACTATTAATGATACGCAACATTTTGTAGAGTACAGAATCGTAGGTTTTGCTTTTCTGAAAATTTTGGTTGTTTTTTTTTTGTTTAAAATTGAGTAAGATATGGCCGTTTACAGTTTGCATATGTTCGTAAAAAGTAACTGGTTCAAACCCTTTCAGCTCAAACCCTTTCAAAAATAATGGGTGAAAGAAAGTTTAATTTATATGAGCTTATAGCTCTTGGAAAAACCTACAAAATGCTATTTGGAAGGACTTGATAGCTTAAAAACTAAGCGAGTTATGGGTAAAAAACCAATCACATATTTTTGCAGATATGAGAACACGTATATTGGAGCATTGATGAATACATATTATACCTATATTTTAGACTGCCTTAACTTAAGCTCTAAAGGATTAATGGTCAGTAATTTCGCGAATGATAAAAAAATACGAGGCAACGGACCGGGTTTCACCTTTTCATTTTGGAGGAAGAACGAAGAAAGCATCTAATAGGAACGACTCTTTGCTAAAAAGTAGCATTGTTAGCTCCTGTCAAATCCTCAGCACAACTTCTTAAAGATTTCGACTTCGGAATAAGCCAGAGAACAATCCGATGAAGAGCCGAAGAAGCTGGATTATTCAGTCTAGAACCCGCTAAAAAGCCACTGATATCGGGAAAATATATGAAATATTTAATGGGGGTGCTTTAGTTTTGGCCAATACTGTAAATCAACTTATTCCACCCCTATTACTTCGAAGAGCACCTAAAGACCGTTGAAAATGATTTGTTGTAGCTGTAAAAAAGGATGCGGTTCAGCGTGCGGTTGCCGAAGAGTAGGGCTTTTCTGCAATTCGACATAACATGCAGCGGAGACAACTGTACAAATAGTGCTCCAATTATGGACCAAGAGGAGGACGAGGAGGAAAACGAGGATGAGGTGGACGTGGAAAGGAATGAGGATGAAGAGGAAAAGGAAGACGAGAGTGAAGAGGATTTTTGATTATTTATGTGTGTAATAAAAAAAATTTTGTAATCAAAATCAAAATTTTTAACTTCCCAGTAGGAAGTTATTGTAATCGGTCCGAAAATCGGATTCGAAATTTTCAATGTATTTACACGTTTCAAGGTCCCAATAGCATTTTAAGCAAAAATTTGAGAAGAAATATGTGTGTGTGTGTGTGTGTGTGTGCGTACGTATGTGGTCATTTTTTCCTGCACGATTTCGCGCGAACCGAAAAAGATATCGACTTCGTTCAGGTGCCGTTCGAAGCGTGTTCAAGGAAATATGATCTGAAAAGATTTTCATAAAAATTGGTCGAGCCGTTTTTTTGTTTGAACGACTTAAGTGATTTTTGTACCAGCACGATTTCGCGCGAACCAAAAAAGACATCGACTTCGTTAAGGTGCCGTTCGAAGCGTATTAAAGGACATATGAATTGAAAAGATTTTCATAAAAATCGGTCGAGCCGTTTTTTGTTTGAACGACTTAAGTGATTTTTGTACCGGCACGATTTCGCGAGAACCATAAAAGATTTCGACTTCGTTAAGTTGCCGTTCGAAGCATGTTAAAGGACATATGATCTGAAAAGAGTTTCATAAAAATCGGTCGAACCGTTTTTTTGTTTGAACGACTTAAGTGATTTTTTTACCAGCACGATTTCGCGCGAACCAAAAAAGATACCGAAGGTGCCGTTCAAAGCGTGTTAAAGGAAGTATGATCTGAAAAGATTTTCATAAAAATCGTTCGAGTCGTTTTTTTGTTTGAACGAATACTGGGAAGTTAATCTTGTTTTTGCAAGGGGTGGTTTTTATAAAGGTTTAAACTTATGAATAAATGATAAAAAATTAAAACAGTAAAGAAATTTTAATTTAATATTACTACATGAATAAATCATTCCAAGTTGCTGAATAACATTTTTCAACATTATTTTTTAATGATAACTATTCTAGGGGGTGGCTTTTAGGGATCGAAACTGTTTAATAAATCATAAATTATGTCCCTTTATGTCAATTGACGTTCATTCAACTTATTTAACCCTGGAATACTATCGCTTTTTTAGCATACGTTGTTATTATCGTGTGTAAAATTTACTATTGCGGAAATGTGACATTGCCATAAAAAACGCAGTAATATAAAATGTTTTATAATTATTTAATTATGAACATTTTTTCAACAATATTTTAATCAAAATTCACGAGTAATGTCGAAATTTTCCGCGTAAATTGAATTGGCCGTCGTAATTTTTACCTAGTTTATGCGTAAGCCGAATTTCTGCTTAAGATAGAATCCGGCTCCGTATAAACAGTCTTAAGTCGAAATTCGTCTCAAGCTTAATTTATTTCAGCTTAAGACGAATTATTGTGTAAATGTGTAAGGAGTTCGCAAATTGGCTGATTTTGGTCTTACATTAAAAGAATAATCTTAATCTATTCCGGTTAGTTATTAAGGTTATGTTAATGCATAATATAGAACGTAAATTTTCAATTATTTGAGAGAGAATCCGAATCTGTTTATACAGGCAATTCGTCTTAAGCCGATTTTAAGCTTAAGACCGTCTTACGCATAAACAAGGTATTTGACGAGCCATAGTATTCTAGGGTTAAAAATGTTTTCAATCGTTTACACGCTCGAATCTACAATTCTAAATTTGTTTTCGAATATGGAGTTTTTACCACTTAAAAATAAAAAGCAACCCCCGCACAAAGCCAACTTTGAAGTAGAAGGTAAGTAGAACCTAAACCCAAATTTTTGTGAAAATCGGTACTGTTTCACAGAATCCTGGGGTTTCGCCGTATTTTGCCTTCATTGACTGGACTAATTGGGTAAAACCGATTAAATCTAATTCTTTTTCGTATTGTAGCTATTTGAATGTGCATACTATAATAATCTAGGATCAGACAACCAGGCCCGCCACAATGGAGTGAGGGACAAGAAAGACGAATTACCCCAGGCTCCCAGGTAGAAAAGGTTCCGAAAATAGATTGACACCCAAAAAGTTCTTTTGTTATACTACACCTTAAAAGGGCCCAATGAGATTGTGCTACAGGCGCACAGTGGTCGGAAATACCAAAAAGCTGGCCAAAAACCCTAAAATTAAGGATTTTTTTTCGGAACTTTTAGCATTTGGAATTGTTACAGTGGTACCCCTAGCATGTAAAACTACCGTTATTAAGAAGCTGGAGTCGATATTTGGCTCCAGAAACCAGACCTTTTGTTAGCATCGAGCACGTCGCTTCTTGGGCTGGAAACTTCAAGCAAAATTACTGAAGTTCAAAAGAGTGTAAAAACTGTTATTTTTAATATTTTTTCATGTTCTAAAATGGAATCTCCTCCTGAAGGTAAGTATTAATTACGTCTTTCCATTCCAATTAATTTTAATAAAATGTGGGATAATTATTCAACGCTATAGGCAGTCATGTTTTTCTTGTTCGTTTGCCCTAAAGTACTTATACGAAAAGGCAAAAGTAAAAATGACCGCATATGACCGCCCTGGATCCAATTTTAAATTTTTCATTAAATGTCTATTAAACAAATTAGAAAGAAAATGGGTGCCGAAAAGTGCCCATTCGGCTATTATAGCCATTTTCCTGCGTTGATGCATGGATGCGTGTTACTTAACGCATGTTGCACGTAAAATATTTACATTTTCTCCTTTGTGGAAAATAGTTTTATATAGGTAACATGCTTTTTTAACTTTGAAGCAAACTTTCTCTGGTTTTCGAAAATTATTTACAATTATTGCTAGAACTTACAATTAACGATTATTTTTTAATTATTTAAATATTTTATTTTAAAGATCCGGCGAATATCGAGGAAATTTCCTTGTCGAGAAAAGAAATTTTCCAACTTGTTAAAACGGAATTGAACTCGAATGTCAGTAAAATATATGACATTCTGGAAGCAGAAGTCACAAAAAACTATTCACACCGCTACGTTTTGCTCGAAGATTTGAAACAAGTCATACGTTTATTGATGACAAAGTTCAGGGAAAAATGGAGGCAGGTGAAAAGGACCGAGAAGACCCTATTTTCTAAGCACGAGGAGTGGCTCAAAGGCCATATAGTTTTCGTTATGCCACGAGAGAGTAAGAAGATAAGTGAAACGAGCACGCGAAAACCGCCATTTTGTTTTTTAAAAAGCTGATAACGAATTCGTAATCAGCATCCTCGAAAAGCCGCAGACACCCATTTTTTTAGTAAAAAATAATGGTTTTTTAACATTGACTGCTGCCATTTTGAAGCCGCCATTTTGTTTTTTAAAAAACTGATAACGAATTCGTAATCAGCAACCTCGAAAACCCCCAGACACCCATATTTAGTAAAAAATAATGATTTTTTGACATTGACCGCCGCCATTTTGAAGTCGCCATTTTGTTTTTTAAAAAACTGATATGGAATTCGTAATCAGCAACCTCGAAAACCTCCAGATACCAAATTTCAACGAATTATCTCAATTAATTCTAGTTTTGACCAACTTTTTGGCGTTTCCGACCACTGTGAGGCGCCGCAAAATTATGTAGATAATATCTGTTTTTTTAATCAAACTTGATTTAACTGAATGATTAATGACAGTGTAATACATTACTGACGTGTTGCCTAGCAAAAATTAACCGCAATAACTTTTAATTAAACATATTTTAATTAATTTATTTTAACGATTTTATTTTAAATGATGATAAAGAAAATGATGTGAAAAATGAAAAAAACGAATGGTTGCTAGCTCTCAGTCAGCCACAATCTCCAAGTTGCCAGGTGTAAATGTTGGAATATGGGTATTAATTTAATTTAAATAAAAACACAATTTGATTAGGATGTTTTATTTAGTTATTTTATTTTGTCGATTTTATATTTGAACCCGTGCACATTGTAGGAAAACGAATAATAAAACAATTTTGTTTTTTTTTCACATAAAAAAACATTTCATGCCTACCAGATTTATGAAAAATAATAATCGGCAAGTGAATTTCTTCAAATTCCAACAGTAAAGAGGTATTAATTGTGAATTTATTTACGCTCATCGCATTTTTCAAGAATTTTTTTTACTTTTAAGTTTAATTTTTTCTGTACCAGATAACGCACGGTTGGTTACCTCTAAAAAAATAGCCGCAAGTACTGGTTGCCAATATTTGAATTAATTACTCTCGCTCTGGAACAGATTAAAGGACATCGCTGTTCACTGAACATTGATCCTGGTCACAAAAAAGTACTTGGTAGTAGATAACAGGTACAGGTACACTAAGTGCCCATAGTAGATATGATGGGAAAATCAGTCTAGGGGATTTGAATCCCGAAGTAGATTGGCTGCCCGTATACAGTGGGTAGTACGTTGGCACTGGAAGCTTGCAAGAGAATACTAATGGCAATGGGCAATGAGTTATAGAGATGGTAGGATGTAAAAACTTAGTTGTTGCTTGTTCTTAGTTTGCGTGTAAGGAAATCCATTAATTCACCTAGTCCTGATTGTAGCTACATATTTGTAACCTAATATATCTCATGGTGATCGACTATCATCACTTTTTGAGCCTGCTGACGGTACCAAAGTAGCGAGGTGCCAACTTTGATTCGGTCCACTATCTTGTTGGTATAGTTTTCCTAAAACGTTGGAAAGCATTGAATCGGCAAGTCAGACTCGTACTAACACATCTTCCCTACAAAATGAATCTGCCTACGTTTATGTATTGGAACTCCAGTTTGTTTATTGGAAGAATAGTAAGTCCTGAACACAAGACGATAGTATTAGTAAAAATAGTGTCGTTAGAACTGTTCATATCATCTTAGGAAGAAGTCGTAGACATCGGAATGATTAGTTGAATGATAGCTGGCCGGCACGTGTAGAACGATACAAAGGTCTCAGAAGAAAAGGAAAAAAGAGTTCGCATGTGAAAAAAGCCTGATAGAGTATCGTATATGAACTAGAACAGTACAGAGAACGAAGGCCACATATAAGGCGCGACAGAAAAGTCGGTGGTAAGGAGCACTTTACACCAAGTTTCGCATACTGCAAGAATGAAGAAATTAATCTGATCACCGATCTCAAAAACATCTTGGGTGGTTCGAAGGAGTAGTTTTCATTCATCTGTTAATGGAGTGCAGAGTCCAGCAATATCTGATGATAGTTCTACTCTGTAAACACCAAACTTTAAAAAACTTATCAAAGCCATAAACCAGCTCTAGTACCTTCGACACACGCACGTCTATACGTCAAAAATTCGTTGTTACGACGAACATAATTAGCGTCGTAACGACAAAAACTAAGGACCCAAATTTAAGGTCGTTACGATGAAAGCTCAAATAGAGTGCCATATTGGTCGATAGGTTATTGCAAAAAGCTCGCCCTTAGGCGTTTTTTCCAGTGTCATACGGTAGCATCTAATTTTGATTTTAATTTTATTTGAAAATTAATAAAAAAAAATACTACTTGTCTCCAGATTGAGCGACAATGAAATCACTTGTTTTTAATTTTCGTTAACTGACATTTTTCACTACACATTCACTTATTATAACTGTCAAAAGATAATGACGAATTTTACCGATAATGACAAATTTTACCGGGTCACCCCCTTAAATGGCAGTCCCCGTAACAATGAATTTTCGTAGTAACGATGTTGCCTTGTGTCGGGTGTATAAAGCGACAATACATCTGTACAGATTGCATCCTTGCAGATTTGTTTACAAGTGTGGGAGCATGAAGCAATGGCAGATGTCGCTGGAAAAGCGCAATACTTTGCTGAGTTGATAAAAATTGAGCTATCCGAGCGCGTAGCACAATTGCCGTGGTATAGCAGTGCTGAGTACCGCATATAAGATATTCCCATATTGCATATATTCCTATAGGTAACGCCTTATGCTAGAAATATCAAAAGTCAATATCAGATAAATCAGTAACTGGTCAGTTCTTCACCCTAAGTCAGCCAAAGGCAATGGAAGAATGTCTAGAACTTTAAAACTTAAGACAAAATCTTTTCAACTTCTTTAAGGCCCTCGTACCGTCTCCAAAAAAAGAATTTTTTTTCAAAATTTTTTTTTTCATAAATGTCTTCATTTAGTCGTCTTCAAGAATGTTTTTTTTTCTATTTACTTGTTATTAGTTATAGTAAATATTAACAAGATAATTTTATAACTTTTTAAGTTTTATATAAGAAAAAACTTATTTTGAAACTTTAAACTCATTTAACTAGAAACATGATTTTTGAAATTGGCGGGCGTGATAACTCAAAATATAATCGCCGAATTTACCCTATATTTTATGTGTGGGTTTTTCTAACTATTTTTTAGGGAACGACGAGTCATTTTGCTGATAAAGTGTCTGAAAAAAAATTTACATCTTTCTTTAGACTGAAAAATGTAGACTTCTTCGGAATTTAACTTTAACTAATCCGCCATTTTCTCAACAAAAAATATTTTTTAAAAAACAACTCGTCATTCCCAAATTTCAAGTGTCTTATTTACAGTGAATTTTTTTTCGTTGCTCCAAAGTCGAGATATCGCGCCCGCCAATTTTTAACTTCCCAGTAGGAAGTTATTGTAATCGGTCCGAAAATCGGATTCGAAATTTTCAATGTATTTACACGTTTCAAGGTCCCAATAGCATCCCAGCGGGAAATGGAGGGCTCCAATAGCGCTGTTTGAGCACTCCTTAAAAAGCTTACAGCGCTCCCGTTACGCTCCAGTTCCATATACTTTTTAACATTACATGTCATTGCAGGGGAGCATAAAAACGCAAAAGCGTTCTAGGAGCATTATAAAAAAGCTTTTTAGTAAAGAATTTTCATGGACGCCTGTGGATATGTTATCCGGGTATCGAAAAGCTTTTATTTTGTTTATCTTTTGCAATTGCCTTTTCCTTTCCAAGCGCGAGTGTGGTTTTATCAAAGCAGTCCCCCAACTAAATTCTAACCGCTTTTAAAGCTGCTTCTCCTCCGTATCGAACGAGAGCCGGTTCATTGAGAATGCTAGTGCCACCCTTTATGGTCATCAAGATAATCGCTCATTTTCTTCGTTCTATAAAATTTATGGAAGCTCCGGTAATGCTCCCTCGGGAGCATATTTAACAGCGCTCAAAGTAAGCTCCCCTGAACAGCGCTCGCAATTTTTCCCACTGGGATTTTAAGCAAAAATTTGAGAAGAAATATGTGTGTGTGTGTGTGTGCGTACGTATGTGGACACGATTTCCTGCACGATTTCGCGCGAACCGAAAAAGATATCGACTTCGTTCAGGTGCCGTTCGAAGCGTGTTCAAGGAAATATGATCTGAAAAGATTTTCATAAAAATTGGTCGAGCCGTTTTTTTGTTTGAACGACTTGTGATTTTTGTACCAGCACGATTTCGCGCGAACCCAAAAAGATATAGACTTCGTTAAGGTGCCGTTCGAAGCGTGTTAAAGGAAGTATGATCTGAAAAGATTTTCATAAAAATCGTTCGAGTCGTTTTTTTGTTTGAACGAATACTGGGAAGTTAATCTTGTGGACTGAAAGGGTCAAAAGCCACATCCCAACTAGTTTCATATTTTTTGCAGTGTTCCAGCATTTTGTATGGGAGGCGGACATTATGCAAAAAAATTTTATTGTGCAATTTATTAATCTTCTAAACAAAAAAAAAGCTTTATCTCAATATCTGTTACCATTTTCTCATAATCCTTCCTTAAAAATCACCTAAAATACTCGCTACGCGGCGGTACGAAGGCCTTAAGGCAATTTATGTGAGTATAGTAAAAGTACAAATCGACAATTGCATGATAGAATTTTACCGCCCTAATAAACTGACACTACCAATCAACATCCATAATGGATTCAGACTGCCTGGTTGGCTTCCTCTTCAACATGGATTTGAAGAAAGTGATCGAAGATTTGGGTGCCACAGAAAAGCTCAATTGTCCAAAATTCCACCACTGAATTCGAACCACGGATTTCTAGGATGGTAGTCGGGCCTTTTAACCCCAAAGTAACCGCCATTGGTAAAATATTGGTTCCAAAACCGAGATAGAGGGTAAAAAATTTTCGAGTAGTGCAATCCTCGATCTACCTTTGGTCAATAGTAGCAGTCGATAACAACGCGGAGCCCAGAACACTTGCGCGTTTGCTAAGACCCAACAAAACGCCTTAAAGTTTGGATCTTCAAATCTTATCATCTAACCACCGGCTCCAAACTGAATCTGTATAAGACTAAAGCCTTGCCAATACTCACATATGGCTCCGAGACGAATACACAGCAAGACCCACTCAGATCTCTTATCAGGATACAAAAGAAACTATCTTCGAAAGTTGGCCTCTAATATGAGGGAGTACGATTTCAGAGATTACACAATGATAACAGCTGCTGCGACTGCTTGTCCTTATGAGTGAAGAAGAACCGAAAGTAAATTGCTCCTATTTTTATGGGTTGCGATAGCGAGATAGACAATATCTTCGACTAGCACCCCCACAGCTGAGTGATGCCAAACGCAAACGGGATATTAAAAATTCCGAACCGGGACGGTTGGAGAGTTCAGTTACGAGAGGCCAGGTTGTAAGGAGTCTTTACTGAAGCAGAACAGTTTTGTTCACACTGGTGCTTGTTGACCTGAAGGGCCGAAAAACAAGTAAGCTCGGTTTAATTCTTGCATTGCTGAATACACAAACAAAAGTGGAAGTATAATTTGTAAAAATTGACCAGATCCTTGGCCGAGTTGAAATTTCAACATTACACGTTTTTGTTGTAACCTGATTTTAGCAAACAAACTTCTAGGTGTAAAACTTTCCAGAGACTGCCTTGAAATGTACCGTATTTGGTCCCTGAAAGTTATTCAAGGTCAAAGTTTCCAAAAATCACCTTTCGGCCAAAAAATACCTTGAATTATTCGGAAAGTTAAAGGTTTTCGTAAAAATGACAACAAGGCTTTTTTGTAGGCAATAACGGTTCGTATTGACTGATCAAAAAAAATGTCGAAAAAACCAGTTTTTAAGTGATTTTTTTGTCAAAAAGTGATATCTCCGCCGGCCATGTTTTTTTTGTGATTCCGAAATTGTTTTCTTAAAAAGTTCCAAGGAAGCTGTGTACCAATTTTCTGCCATTTTGGAATTTTGTCTCCTTTCGTGCGTTTTTTTTTTGCTAATTTCCCCCGACTAGAACGTTTCCATGAGCTTTTTCAAGTCAATCAAACAAATTTTTGTGATTTACTTGACGTAAGTATTCTGTAAGTAAGTCAGGATGAGTTTGAACTGATTTTTTTGTTACATGAAATCTACTTAAAGTATACTCCAAGTAAACATCGCAACATAATTATTTTCTTATCATAGTCTAGTCCAGGGGTGGCCAACCCAAATGGTATCGCGGGCCACTTTGAAAAAGCATTATGATCCCGCGGGCCGGGTGATATATTATTGCGTGATTCAAATTTAATTTAATATAGTTTAGGGAGACCGTTTCAAAGCTGTGCTGCGAAGACAAAAGCCTGAACCAAATATGACGTGCCGAACCGTAACCGTACGTACCATAACGAACGAACATATGCAAGTCTTTTGGTCGGTACTTTATGAACAATCATGTTCATACGTTAGGGTACGTACGGTTACGGCAAGGCACGTCATATTTGGTTCAAGATATAGAAAGAACGCTGAACAATTAACGTGCTGAAACGCGGAATTATTAAATTATATTTTCTGAGGGATTGCGAAAACTGCACAAAATGGTTGAGGTATGCAGGTTTGCGCTCATGTAGGATATCGTGAAACAGTCGCAGAAGCCTATAATCACGAAAGTCACTTAGAGAGCAGCCCAAAACGGAGTTCGAGTAGGGTGAAACGGCGTAAATAAACAAAACGTACACAATCGTTAAACGCTTCTTCAAGTTTATGGGCGTAAGAAGAATCGAAAGAGGAATAGATGGAAAGGCCATGCATTACTGCATTAGAAGAGGTAGTAGTAAGGCTTTAAGCAAATTCAGGCCTTTTCGACAAGGCACAATGGTAACGAAGTTTAGACCGGAGTCCGTAGGTTTTACTTACAATGAAACTAATGTAATCGCAGCAGGTCATGCTCCTATTCAGTAGCACCCTCACCGCAAACAAGAGGAACGCGATAGCAGAAAAGTCAGGACGAACAATAGCAGAATGAGAGAGATAAAAATACACTACATAGGATTTAGCTGCAGTAAATTTAATGTCGACCAGTAGGATACATGACGCAAGTCAACAGCAAGCTTCTCCGCAGGAAATAAAGCTCCACATTGTCTGCATACATATGATTCTTAGAACATCTTTAATAAAAATACGGAATAAAAGTGGCCCAAGAATGGAGCCTTGGGGGACGCCAGCGTGGAGCAGGGCACTTGAGGAGCTTTAGTCACCTAGTTTAACCTTTTGAGAGCAGTTAGATAAGAAACTGCAAAATTTTAAGAGCAGAAAGAGAAAACAGTGAGGCAGGAGTAGAGAATGTGAGTTAAAAAGGCAATAGACGAGGTATAAGCATTTTGAAGAAACTAGGCGAAATGTAATGTAATTGGTAGTACAGGTTTTCGTCAGACAAGGTGGCGCGGTATTCATTTTTCGTATCTAAATTCCATTTTCGAAAAGAAACGATTCGTAGTTGAAAGTTTAACCAAATTTCCCAACTTTTTGTCTCAGACAGACATCTGAAATTACAAAACTTTTCTTTTTTAATATAAAAATCAAGTTTTGAGTCTGATGCCTGAAAAGTGTTTTTTATATTCAGGACCTCAAAAATATGTAAAACAATTTACAGCAGAAAGAAAGTAGTTCGGCCGGCTTAAGGGAAATGCGGATAAATGCAAACACCATTCAACGCATAGTGCTGACTAATGGCGACGTAGAATTGATAGATTAATTCTGTTACCTCATTAGCATTTTTACTGAAAATGGCGGAGCAGAAGAAGACCTCACTTCCAGAATAAATAAAGCAAGAAGCGCATATGGATGCTGGTTCGCATATAAAGATCTACAGAAATCTCAACTAACGCTAAATTGCGGCTGTTCAACTCCAATGTTAAGGCAATTCTTTTGTATGTAATATGGAAAGTCGCCCAATTCATCACAAGGCGCCTATACGTTTTAATCCTAAAAATCCGCTAAAAAGATAGAATTACAAATGAAGAACTATTGCGCCGTGCCGGCCAAGAAAGGATTGATGACCTAATCATGCAAAGGAAATGGAATTAGAATGGCCACACCTTGCGAGGTGCAAACGAGAATCTACCCAAACAGGCCCTTGAATGTGATTCGCAAGGAACCCGTCGAGTTGAAAGACCAAGAACAACGTGGAGGAGAACTCTACCAAAAGAGGCCACAACAAGGAAGGCAACTGTTTCAGTCCTACGTCCCATGCGTGATTAAAGGATCAGAAGAAAAATAATCCTTCACTCATAAAACACTAGCTCGATGTTGACCAAAGAAGTGTGCTTGCTTGTAAATATGCTTGTTTTCTCTGCTACCTCCATGACACTCAGTTGCGGATGCGGTCTTTATATTCAATTGTTACCGATGAAAGCAACTGCTTGGATTTTTATCCATCAACCCGGTCATCCGGTGCACCCCAAGAGCTAATTCTCTATGAATTTAATTTTAATCATTGCTCATAGCTGGCACTTTTTTTTCTTTTTCACATGTTGGAACCTTCTTAGTACCTACAAAATATTTCGTTAAATCTTGTTGAATCTCGCGGGCCGCACAATTTCCCACGAAGGGCCGCATGCGGCCCGTGTGCCGCGGGTTGGCCACCCCTGGCTAGTCGAAAGCTCTCGTGGTTTATTTGTTTTCTCCCTTTTCTATGGTTGTTTGGAAAGTGAAGTTTCTCTTCGTTTTTGTTTTATCTGTGTTTTGAATTGTTTCTAGCATTGCAAATAGTACCTTAAAGATTAAGACAATTAACTACGACTTTCACACTATTTGTCACATATGGACATCTCGCTCCCACTTGAAGTTCAATTTAAACCTCGAGATTGACGTAAAGCTCAATCCATCATTGAAAACGTTCCTTATTGATTAATTGACTTTATACATTAAAATAAGGCATTCCAATTTTAATTAGATTAATTTTGAAACCACAAGTTGTGACAAAACATAACAATTTTCTAATGTGGGAGAAATATATTTAGCAACAAATTTGAAGAGCTAAAACACTTGGAGTATGTTGTAGAATTATCCAAGATACCAAATCAACTTTCAGATTCAATTTATTAAAGTGATGTGAAATGAATTCAAAATCTTCAAAATCTATGGTCGAACTAAATCTACTTAAACATCAATATTTTAAAAACTTAATAGTAAAACTGTTCATGCATATTTAATGAATTTCCAGCGCACAGAGCCGATGCAACGATGGAACATCTAATAAAACTTCATCAATTTGCAAATGCAATCGTAGCTAGATAATAATTTTCCACCAATTGAGTGGCAATAGAGTCAGAATATTTTAATACTAGATCCCATGAACCAGCCACCGTCTCTGAAACCATAAATTCAAAGGAGAATTATGCAAATCCAAATCTGGTTGCGAAGAAAGTTTGTGGATGTAAGGGAAGCTGGCTCTGCTGCACGCAAGATGCACTATATAGTCCAGTAAATATGGGATTCTGTTTCAAAAAAATTTCATAAAAGCTGCATTTTTGTAGAGACAATTATTATGGATGTTGAAATGAAATGCTAAAAAGTGAGTAGATTTTTTTATTATAAAAACTAAAATTTCCCTCATTTAATTCCTAAACAAAATCGCATCATGGCAAAAGTAGCGTAGGTTCAGTACGGTACACTTTAAGAATTATCCTAATTAGATTGTGAATCAATTATGTCATTTAGGTCATGGTTCAATTTAGTGAATGGAAAAGGATAGGTAAGAGGAAAGGAGGACTCCATGGTGTGCAAGTAAGCCTAGTTTAATTAATATTATATTTCCAGAAAACTGTTCCGTGCAAGCAAAAGGCGGTTTATTTCAGTAAACATCTGTGTGGTCTACATATATACGATATGCACAATAATACACTGTGCATTAAACCATCTATTCACCCTAGACTTGCTAAAGTGAGGAATGTACAAACATATTGCAGTCCGCGTAACTTTGGTAACACAGAAAGCACAGGCTTTGCGCTCGTACTACGGTAACACAAGTCCCAGCCCAAGGCTTGCAAGATTCGTATAAGATTTCCTTTGCGGAGCCTTGATGGTTGGGGCCGATAGGTTGTAATTCTTACGAGAAAATTGAATATTAGAGACGTGTCTAGTAGAAAGTTTAATGTACTTTCACGTAGCATAAGGTTTTTTGTTGATAAAGTGTATATTTTTCGAGTTGGAGGGGGTGGGCGTTTTTTACGTTTTCGCAGAAGGTCCAACAATTCACTGCTTAGCGCCGAAACCGTTAGTCTGATAATCAAAGTTGACTATTGCATTTTGAAGGAAATTTTGTCGTTTTTAATTTTGTATATAGTGGTCATCTTCGTATAGTTTTCGAAATATAAGGGAAAAACTGAAAAAACTGGGAAAATTTAAGGTTTTTTGCTTTTTTGGTTGTGAAGACGACCTCCTACGAGGCAGAAAGCTTGAAATTCGAATTCAGCACCCCAAATAACATTTAAAACCACTGAGAAAAAAATGTCCGCATTTATGTTTCGAAAAAAACACCATTTGACTGGACGGGGACATAACCAATTCCAGTACACGACGCCGGCGTCGATGAGAGGCGCTCAGACGTTCACATACATTCTGCCTCACTGTATCAATATTTTCTGGCATACTTTGGCTACGTTAGCGTCCACTCTACGCTACCTTCCTTTATTTCCACAGCATTAACACCAAAAAAAATACAGCAATTTTCTTCGCGTATTCACAATTGAACGATTTTGACAACTTAAAGCACATTGTGGCGGCGTTAGATGCTCCATAATAAATTTATTGTTATCGACTACTATCCACGACTGTCAAATGTGAACTGACAAATGACTCTCAAGCCAAAATGGCGGCAAAAAAATGGCGGCCAAACAAAAACGACAAGAAACATACGAAATGTGAAGGATAGTAGTAATGCAGAAATGGTGTTTTGGTCCTGTAGTTGATAAAACAGGACAAAATAATATTGCAGTCTTTTACATTGTTAGAGTTTTAAAAACAAAAAAATAACGAACTACAGTTTATAATAGTGAGTTTGTCGAATTAGTCTGGCTTGGTGTTAATTTATACATTTTTCTAAGGATCCTGATGTGTGGGTTTATAATACTGTTCGTTTAATGAGAATCCACACATATCAGGGCCGCGCCCGGGACGTCACATGGCTGTGTTCTATCATGTGTGAGCGCGACCATGCCCAGACATGGACATGTGTGAACGAGTAAAGGTGTATCCACACATATCAGTGTTCCGTCAGGTGTTCAAAAAAATATCGGTGCGTACATTTTATATGAATCGTTCACACATGTCCGTGTCCGGGCCGGAGTAAAAATCTAACGTCCCGGGCATGTCCCTGATATGGATACTCCTTTACTTGTCACTAAGATCTCATCAAGAAGAGAAGTGAACTAGTGTTCGTTTGGACCAAGGCAAGATGAGTCAAGAAGAGGTTGGTAAACAATAATTAGAGAATTGAATAGTTTTCTTCGAATTTGGTCTATGCGACTATTTTTTATTTTGTACAGTGCCAGTGTTGGCAAGAAAAGAAACCACCCGTAGGACGTCGCCGTTGTCTCTCATATTCCTTGAATATCGCAGGCTATCCAGTAGTCTTAAGCAAGTATTGAAATTTAATGTAGCCCTAATGGACGAAGTACTACTACTACTAAGAAGCCGGGGGCATTTCCTTTTCTTATATGACAGGCAAACATTGGTAAGATGTGATATTATACGTAATTAATAAGTTTTATTTATTCATACGTAGGTACTAACATGTATAAATTTTATTTATCGGTTTTTAAGTAACTTCTGTGATAATCACTGACTTATTGTGTTTGTTGTAATATATCTTGCTGTATTTTTTTTAAAAAAAATTATGATGGGCTACTTACTCCTTGAGAATGGCATACCAGTGGCTGTTTTTAAGAATTATTATAGGTACTCTCTTCCTTTTTTTGTTCAGAACCAGGCGTCATCAACACGCAGGCCCGCCACATCACCTTGCGGGACCTTGGGCTGAAATATGTTTGGGGGCCCTTCCCGGATTTTGAAATTCCTAATCTTTGACTAAAAAAAAATTTGTGGTAACGTAAGAATAAGTTCATTCAGGGCATTAAATATAGATATCGAATGGTCGGTTCTTTATTCGCAGATCAGCCTAAAGTTACATAGCGCAACGTAGAGTTGAACAGTTCTTATGTAGACAGGCCCTTGTGCTTAGCTCTGGGGCTCAGTAATCATCTTTCTTTTGGCAGAATCAATCCAGAAGCTATACCAGAGGGAAAAATTCGAAGCACTACTAAGGGAAGCGAATTCGAAGCGCTGTTAATTTGCTTCCATTGATTCTTTAAATAATAGTATGGAACGAAGAAAACGGCAAACATATACCGGTTCTCGTTCGATGCGATTGTCAAGCAGCATATTGAACGCGGTTGGTACATAGTTGTAGGACCGCTTAGTAAAACCGCGGTCGACCCTCGCGTTTGGAAGGACGAAAAGGCACTTGCACAAGGTGAATAAAAATATAAAGCTTTTCAACATTGCAGTTGTTTCTCCAATCCACTCTAATGCAAACTGGAGGGTTAGAAAGTTTTTATACTTTTGTGACTGCTTCTAAAAAAAGCAGCAATAAACAGAGTACTGCGATTATGCAATGTTAAAAAGGATATAGAACTGGGATGGAAAGGGGAAAGCCCCAAGCTTTTTAAGGACCGTTGTAGCTCCATTTCCCGCTGTGTAAGTTTTCTCTTTTTCCTTAATACTCAAATCGAGCTTATACTACTTCAGTGGTAGTAAAGGGACTACTTCAGGGCAAGCTAAATCTCCCAATCTAATCTTTGATAAAGCTCTTCTATCTGTTTTTCCTCAATTATGGATTTACTTAGGTGTTTTTATTGGGATACCTATTGGTGTTGCAACTGGTGAACGCAGTTTCAGTAAATTAAAAATGATATAAAATTATCTAAAATCATTTATGGGTCAGTAACGTTTTTAAATCATTGCATGATATTATTAATAGAACGAGAGCTGGCAAAAAATATAGACTATGATGATGTCATCGACGACTACGGAAATTAAAGCAATAATAGTGTTTACTATTTAAGTATGATGAGTAGAAGAATCCATATCCATACAAACATAACATATATTTTAGAGTGCTGTATCCTTGGGTTTCAGGCTCTAGATTAGTGCTTGCGTGATAAGTAGAACGCAGGGATATGGCGGTCTTGACTTTTTGGGTTTCAAGATAGTTTCGGAGCTCCTAGGCGATTAGTACGCAGGAATAAGGGATTTTCACTTTTTGGGTTTCAATATATTTTCGGGGCCCCTCTGGCCTGGGGCCCGGGGCCCGCGGCAAATCGTCCCAGTTGCCCTCCCCTCCTGTGGCGGGCCTGTCACCAGGATCCCATCTGGCCAGTCGTACACTCAGATGCGTTCAGGGTTCCAGGAGACCACTTGACTAACCCCCAGAACACAATAAGGCCGACAATGTCAATTTCTACGGGAAAACAACAACAATATATATGACAATTGTCGTTGTCGGCCTCATTGTGCCCCGGGGGTAAGGCTGTCCGTCCGACCCTTCAAGCTATAGGTTGGATCGAGTTTTCTTTCCATCAATTATTCTTCTTCGAATTTTCTTTATTTGGCAGTTACCGCTACAGCTAGCTTCCTTATACATACATTATGTAGCTTGGCTATCCGACAAGAAACCCTGGCTCCTGGCTTTGGGTTCGTCTGTACTACTGGGTAGGCTTTGATCCTTGCCAGAAAGACGCTGATAGAATTAGGCAGGCGGTAGTATTTTTGGAGGTTTATTGAGAAAGAGAAAACTTCGGCAACGTCACCCCATCTAGCCATACCCAGCGGAAATGGAATCATACCAAGAAGACGGTAGCCTTTTTTGGAAGGCGAGAATTCCTTCCTTTTCGTATTCCGCTCCATATCTTTTTGTGCAGCCATGTCATTATAAGGAATGAGTCGAAAAGCTCTAAAAGCTTATTCACCTTCCCCACACATTCCCGGTAAGGTGTTTGTGAAACGTTCTCTTTTATTTCTTCCAAGGAAGTACAATTTCTTACACATTCTAAATATATTGAGATCCTTGGAAGATATTGCTTTAATCCTTTTATAATAATCTTTTAGATACACATTTTTATACACAATTTAATGGTAAATTGTATTAACTGAATAAAAACTGTACATTAATTACATATCCATATTTGACCATTTCATCCTACTTTTGTGGAACTACGAATACGAACTCCTTCCTAAAAGCTTCTTGAGGAAGGCCTTCAAACTTTTCCCGCTGGGTGGTTCTTGTCAGGCTGAAAGTTCTCCCATTCCACTCTGGCTAGTATCTATCTGGACATCGTAAATCCAGTTGAAGCTGAGTGTCGATGTACCAAACAAAGGCTTATATTTCAGCATTTCAGTAGGATATCATAATAAAGGTCTCCGCAAAAATTTGTCTTTTATGGAATTTTTTACAGTGCCAGTACTGACGAGTTGAAGTTTCCGTGTTTCCTATTTAATCTACGATTATCTATAGCAGGCAGCAACCATAAATTTACACAATTTTTAACATTTACACGCTTCCTCACACAACAAAAAAAATGCAAATGACAAAAAAAATGTTTTAAATTAGAATTGAATGAACCCTTGAAGGCCACTACGCCTGTACTGATAGTAGAAGACGCGATATTTTTTGAAATATATTTACTTCATACCCTAATGGACTTGACGAGGGTTACAAGGACTTGCGAAGTTATGCCTCTCCCTCAAGCATTTTTGTTGTCCTCCGCCCTATGTTAGGATACTAACTCGTAACCTGGTAATATAAGGGATATAAGGGCCATGAATTGTTTGGTAGTTTACAAGTAATTTTCTGAAGGCAGACGAAGGTTGCTGATAAAGTATTTTTTTCTGTGTTACCACTAGGTTTTAACTATACCCTATGTACCTATCTCCGACGCACCTTGGGGTATTTGTCGACAGGAAAATGTGTTATCACTCTTATTTGTTGAAAAGTCCTTTTTTTTATATAAATCACATCTAAGTTGGTTATGCCAAAAAAATTGTTTTCACTACGAACGCCTCTAAAATGACTTTAAAAAACTCTTAAATTCTCCATGAATTTTCTTAAAGATTTAAATCGACTCTTGCCAAAACCTCCCACAGGCTACGAACAAATAAAAACTCCTTATTGCTTTAAAAATTGATTTTAAATATCTGCTGTAGAAGTAGGCGTATTATTGAAGCCCTTATCAACCTTTAAATAGATTCCTAACCGCACCAACTTTTTTTTAGCTAGTTCATTAAGTACTCAAAAAAATTCAATTTTTCCCCATCGACTTTCAAATAATAACTTGGAATTTGTTCCGCTTTTATTCCAGGAGATTGTTTTAATAAACCCTATAAGCAAAAAAAAATTTATTAAGGGTTTAATTTTATTCCTTGAATTTTTCTAGAAGAAAAATAAGAAATTTCCATTTTTTATCGAGCAGCGTACTTAACATTTTCCGTTCTATAACCTTTGGCCCTATTGCCCTATTTTAAATGTTCGTACTTGAATTTTTTTATTGTAAAAAAGATGAGGGTTTATTGCTCGATTAAAGCTTCAAATTACAATAACAAGCAGCTTTAAAAATAACCATTTAAGGGCAATTTCACCATAGGCTTATAGACTTTCTTTCCAAGTATCCCTATTGTTAGGCTAGGTTCACACGGCATTGTACTGCGCTTTTTTTGCGGAATAAATCTTACCGAATAAGTAGTGGCGCATACATTGAGTATAGTGCCGTTCACACGACGCTTGTACTGCAAAATAATGTACACAGCTCAACACGTTTATCGAATACTCACCGGACTTGTCAAGCAAATCGAACGAACTTTTAAGGTTTTCGGTCTGCAGTAGCGCATATTATAACGTTTAACTGTGACGATTCGTTTTTTACACGAATAAAAATGTATCGTGTGAACAACCCGCAGTTTGTACCGTGAAAACCGAATACTGCTAAAAACGTACAGTACAGTGCCGTGTGAACCTAGCCTTATACGTTTATAGGGTAATAAAAAACTATGCATCTGGAAAATCGAAATTCAGACCAAAAAGAAGATGAGTTTTTAGCATAAAAGTGATAAATCGTAGTGAAAAAATATATTCTTTTATTTTTTCAGGATTCGATTTTTCAAAGAGATATGATTTCAAGGTGAAAGAAAACTAAATTATCGAACATATGATACTGAAAAAATTATATAGTAGGGTGTTGTTCGAAGGTTTTACTACTTTAGAAATATCGATAAATATTCTAGTTTTGATCAGAAATTTCTTACTGATTACAGTATTTCTTACTGATTACAGCCTGTCTTGAAACTGCTGGTTCCACTAATTTTGATGGCTTTCTGCTTCACATTCCTAAGCTCTGGGGGTTCCGATTCTGGTTATTTTAGAACGTAAGGTTGTTCGTAGCAAGTCCGCTTAAACCCGATCGGGACATTATACTGAGTAGATACGTTCCATTTGAGTTTTGAGAATGAACGCTCTGCTCTGCTGAAGCAGAGGTAACAGGTAAAGTCAATACAAAACAAGTTCTATATGTATACGTATACATTCGTCAAATTCGAAGCCAATATTTTATAATCTACTATATAAAACTGAATGTTTGTCTGTCTGTCTGTCTGTCTGTCTGTACGCAATAGGCTCCTACACCGTGTAACCGATCTTAATGAAATTTTAACCATATGCTATTTACATTAAAGGGAAGAACATAGGCTATTCTATTACTTTCTAAAGCTACTCCTAGATGGCGCTGTCATGAAGAGCTTTGTTGAAAGTCATCACAGAGCTTTGAATTTTTGCATGAAGGTCGGTGGGGTCTCCTATGATGCACCTCGTAGCCCGATTTTCGAAATTCAAAATGGCCGCCGAAATATGACCGAAATTCAAAATTGCCGCAGAAATATGGTTGAATTTGCCAATTTTATTCCGATTCCAATGAAAGTGGGTATCTAGGGGTTTTTAAGGTCGCAAATAACAAATTTGTGGTCAAAACTTATAAATTCAAAATGGCCGACGAATTTGCAAATTGTGTTCCGATTCCAATGAAAATCTGTATCTGAGGTTTTTTAAGGTAGCAAATAACGACTTTATGATCAAAATTTAAGTTCAAAATGGCCGCGCCAATATGGCCGACGAGTTTGCGAATTGTATTCCGATTCCAATTAAAATCGGTATATGGGAATTTTTAAGGTAGTAAATAACGAATTTATGATCAAAACTTATTCAAAATTGTGGGGCTAATATGGCGGAAGAATTTTGCCAAATAAGTGTCATTTCCCGGTTAGCTGTATGTAGGTTGTTCAAGAGTTGGAAAATCGGAAAATTTTGACATTCTAGCTACAAATGGAAAAACATTGAATGTAGTGTATCCTGAAGCTCTCTAAGCAATAGGTTCAGAATTGATCAACAAGGTTTTTTTGGAAAGGTGGTAAGGAGAAACGGAAATATGGGATGATTTATGTATAATGGATAAGAAGGAAAGAAACCCATCACCTCTGAATTTTTAGGTATAAGTCTAGGATTCTGCAATACGGGAAGAGGCTGGCATCTGGGTAAACAAATAAAACCTGAGTCAGTGACATTGCAGATGAGAACCCAGGGGCCAAGCAATTGCAAGACATGTAATTTGTAGCGTATAATGTCCATCACCGTCAAAAGTCCATTTCTAAATATGAAATTAGTAGATATAATCCTTTAATTTTTTTTTCTTTCAGGATGTAATAATATTTGTCGATTATTGAGTGTTTAATTTAACTAAAAGTCCATACGAAAAAAGATTATAGCATGGATAACACTGTGGATATGACATATTTTCTTGAAATTATACTATGTGTCTAATAGTTGCTGGAAAAAGCCTTATTTTAAAATAGTCTTTCACTAATATTTATTTTTGGTGGGTAGTTATATTTTTAAGGATATTCGTGTGTGTTTATTTTACCAGAAAGAACCATAACTTTATTACGGGCCACGCCGACAAAAAATATTGTCTGCCCCAGAGCTTTACAATAATAGGTAATTTTGGTCACACTGCAAATAAATGCATTTTGAATCCAATGTCTCGAACTTTTATAGGAATAGTTGGTTTTTCGTGACTGGTTAAGAAGAGTTGAATTTTGAAGGTTTGGATTGATTTTAAATGTTTAAACGTTGGGTGCAGCAAGGCGCACCGGGTCCCAGCTATCCAAAATACAGAAAATAAGTGGTTCATGGAGACACTTCATCTGTGTATGAAAATTCATATCTCGAAAAATGCCATGTCAATGGATGGTTTTTATTGTCTTGATCAAAATGTCAGATCCCTAATAGTTTCACATTTTGTTATTTGAAATCAAAAATACCAAAAAATTGCATTTTTCAAACTCTCCTACTGTATATTAAAATTCATATCACCTGATTACTACTATTGGTTTATGGGTGCAGCATAGGCGCATCGGGTCCCAGCTATCTATTAATAAAAATTGACCAAGATCACGAATGGTTTTGAGATTTAGTGCACGGCCACAACGCAGCCTACCTAGCCTAGCACTGCACATAACTCCATATAGGTTTAGTGTGCAATGGTCAAATTTTGGTCTTGCTGGGTGCGATGTGCTAGGTGCGCGATGGCTGCGTTGTGGCCGTGCAGTTAGGCTTTCAATTTCTTTCAAAACAGTACATTTTAAACTTATCATTTCATCAATAAGACAATTGGACAAATCATTTTCATGTTTATCACATAATTTCTGAACTGATTTTTCAATTTGTCGTTCAGTTGAGCAATTTCAAAGGATTCAAAAACAAAATTATTTTTGTTAGTCCACTTTCTCTCGAAACGCGTGTTGATTTGAGCTACCTGTATTCCTGTATATTTAAGGACGCGTTGAATACAGTAATGCGAAATTTTTAACTGGGGGCTCCTTGAATTGACTTTTCGTTGCCGGCTCTGAGGGAAAGCAATCTTAGTAATGACTTCGTCAGCTGTTACTCAGTGATATCAGAACTTGGGAGAATTTTTGAAGCCAAATGAAAAATCGCATTTTAGAGCATTCGCCGAATGATACTGAGGTAACCACCTTGTAGGATAACATCGTTTTCAGCTTTCTCTTAACAATACAATTTGAATTTACCGCAATATCTTGATCAAATTGACCCATCGCGGCAAACTTCCACTGAAGTACACAAGAATGTGGTTGACATGGGTGTAGAATTTGGAAAGGGTAGGGATCGTTTTTATCAAATCATGTTAAGACTAAATTGAAATTATGAGAGTTGCAGTGCTTGAGTCAGCATTGGGCGAATTTTTTTAATACGAGAATGTAACCCTGTGTATTCTCCACTCATAACTGCGGCTCCATTGTAATCCTGCCTGCGACATTTAAGGCCAAATCTAAATGAAAAGTAACGCAGAAGTGAAGTAGACTACCTTCTACTGAAGTAGATGTAACTTCCACTTCACTTCCATTTTGGTCACTCTCTTACATTCATATGCAATAATAATAATAACAATTTATTGGTATAATACACAAGATTTACACCTTTTATAGTACATTATTTTTGGGGATCTTAACTAAGATAAGAGAAGTACATACATATGTATATGTAGAAGTAAGGAAGAGAGAGAGATTAGAAATACTAAAGAGAAGATATAGAGAGAAATACTTGCCTTCTGAAGGCCGTGGCTGTGCCTATTCTTTGTACATAGTTAGGTAGATTATTCCAGAGTCTGAGAGAGTGCACAAAAAAGGAACGACTACCAGTTAAGGAGCGGTGTGCGGGAATTAGAAATCTAATGGAACGCTGGGATTGGAGAGGCATGAGGAAGTCAGAAAGGTAAGAACGGCTTTTAGTACGAAGAACTTTATGCAGGAGAACCAATGCCATGACATAAATAAAGCGAAAAAGGCCGCAACCTAGTAAGGAATTTTGCACCCCAGATACATGATCAAACCTTCGCATGTGAAAAACTAGTTGGGATGTGGCTTTTGACCCTTTCGGTCCACAAGATTAACTTCCCAGTATTCGTTCAAACAAAAAAACGACTCGAACGATTTTTATGAAAATATTTTCAGATCATACTTCCTTTAAGATGCCGTTCAAAATCTTAACGAAGTCGGTATCTTTTTTGGTTCGCGCGAAATCGTGCTGGTACAAAAATCACTTAAGTCGTTCAAACAAAAAAACGGTTCGACCGATTTTTATGAAAATATTTTCAGATCATATGTCCTTTAACATGCTTCGAACGGCACCTTAACGAAGTCGATATCTTTTTCGGTTCGCGCGAAATCGTACAGGAAAAAATGACCACATACGTACGCACACACACACACACACACATATTTCTTCTCAAATTTTTGCTTAAAATGCTATTGGGACCTTGAAACGTGTAAATACATTGAAAATTTCGAATCCGATTTTCGGACCGATTACAATAACTTCCTACTGGGAAGTTAAAAATAAACCTTAAACAATCGTTAAATGCAACTTGCAGACGCTGACGACATGAAGAATCGAGGGATATGTATACAAGGGCACCATAGAGGAAGTGTGGAAGAGCGAGGGATTTAACTAGCTTAAGCCGAATAGACACAGGAAGAGGAGTATTATTGATTAAAAGAGATGAATGTTGACTGTATGATTATGATTTTTGTAGTTTCCCCGTGTTTTTTGCATCTTAAATATTTCCCAATGTTACTGCGTTTGGATTTAATTGTTTCCGATACTGAGCCAACGCTTGTCAAAATAGAAAATAGAAATTGGTCGCGTTGCCACGGGCGGCAATGTTGGTTGCCGCTGCCATTTAAACTATTCTCATAAGAATACACGGTGTCTATAGAGTTGTCAACGTTAGCGCACGCCGCCGCTCTCACTGTAATTGAACAGTGATTTTTTCGAAGCAAACGTCGGCCTCTATCCTTTTCTTCAAGGGCGACGCGTTATTTACCCCACTGATTGCGACCTTAAGCTTAAATCCAGATTTCATAAAATACCAAACACTAGATCAAAAAAGGATGACTTTCATGAAACACTAAGAGTGACTTATGATCAAGTAGCTACAAAAATAAAGCTGTATTAGGCAACGAAAAACTTGGTAAAGAACCATATCATTATCCATAAGTTGACAATTTGCCGTTGCACTATAGATCAAAAACGAATCAAAATGAATGAATTAGTCATCGCAAAATCAAAAGCTAGCACTTGGTCCAGTTACAAATTGGCCATGTTCTAGTTAATAAAGAGCATGAAAGTAGTATTCTGGATGTGAGGAGTTACCGAGAAACGAATGTGGACACTATCTAGTTGTTGGTAAAATGAGGACGAAAAAACAAGGCATAGAAGGAACAAAAAGTTAGTCACATAGAAAAGTTGAGAAATTAAGAAACAAGGCAAGAGTATGAAGGAACACTGACAGAAAAATCAAAAGAGATAACAAGGCTCTGTAGGTAGAAACTGATTTGAACCTGATGTGGAACTTAATGTAGCAGAAGCACTGGTATAAAAAACCAGTCAAGAAAAACAACAAGAAGGACGAGAGTATCAGTGTAAACTATGTAACGGCGGGCCTATCCCCTTACGAGAACTACCTTGGGTAACCACTTTGGAAAAAATGAGCACTTGGAAAAACTAAATTTTTTGAAAATTGGGAAGGCGATGAAAAAAAAAGTTCGGAGGAATAATATGGATAGGGAGTTGGTGCTGGGATTTTGTTAGAAACGATTTGGAAAAAAAAAATTTAATATATAGTACGATTGTGGGTGGATGTTTTTTTTCTGGAAGTTGGGGATATGAACACACGAAATATGAAAGTAGTTTTTTAAACTCGAAACATAAAACCAATTAATTAAGCATAGACCAACTTTTGGGTCCCGTTGCGGTGGCTACATACCGATCCCACCTTTGGTATCAAGTTGGCAAGAAGGACCCTTCAAGAAAGGCCATCACTTTCGGAAGTGCCGTGGAAAACCCCCCGGGTGGGGATTTAGGGGCCGAAAACCAATTCCCCCATCTAAACCATTTTCATCAGAAGACTGGTCATATTGAAGACTAATCTTTCAACAATAAGAAGACTGGTCGTATTGAAGACTAATCGTTCATTTGTAGGAAGAGATTTCCCTCAACCATCTTCACTGGGGCGGGCTCCAACGTTCAGGAGACGTTCATCAGTAAGAAAAAAACTAAAAGAAGAAAAAAGAAAACCCTCAGGATATCAGGTACATTAAAGTTATAGTGATAGTCGCGTTAGGAGAGATTGCAGTGCTGAAGGGAGAACAAAAAAAACCAAGGAAAGAACCGGAACCCCACGTCAGCTATTCCACCCAACAGGGCTCAGGGCAGTGCAGATCGTGCACGACCATCAGAGAGAAAGCGCCAGACACGGTATCTCTCTGTGTCAATAGCTTGCCGTATAGGAAAGAGTTTTATGTTAAACGTTAAGATTCGTTACACCAAGGTGACATTTATTAGTTATTAATTTTAAATTTTTAATCCCAATGACAGCGTGAAAAGTACACGTTTCTAAGTGACTTTAAAGTTTTTATGTTATGGAATACATTGTTTTTTTTGAGTGTTTTATCGGAGGAATTGTTTTTAATTGTTGTTCCGTTTGCTTCTATTTTGCCGTAGTTCATTTGTATATTGGTATTATACACAGTCATTGTTGAGTTGTTACGAACCATGCTATTTTTCCAGCCTACCTACATTTAGCCTAATACTGGTAAATAAACCAAAAACAAAAAAATAACAGTTCAAAGAACAAATACATTTGTGGGTCGAGTTTTTGCGATAAGCACGTCATGGTACCAGGGCGGGTTTTTCTTCCACACATGGTATTTTAGTGAGTTAACATAGGTTGGAATTGGCATTGATTTGATGACAATGGATTGAATTGATTATATTGATTTGGATATTTGATTTGAATATTGATGAACTTATATTGAATGTTATTATATTGGAGGATATTGATTTATTATATTAACTTAATTCTATTCAATTTTATTTATCTGTGAGTTAATTTGTGTGAATGGTAAATGTTATATGTATTTGCATTGGTGTAATGAATTAAACGAATTGTGGTATACCGAATAACTGAATTTATGGTGGGAGTAAGGGATATTTGGGGGTTTTATTGCGATTTATGTTTAGGTAGGAGGATGTCTTGCTAAAGACTACACAGGATGGCGTAGCGGCTAACGATGTCTCCGGCCCGCAGAACTTTCGTTTTCAGGTACCTTCGACGTTTTCTTAAGTAACCTACGTCAGCTCATTAGGGGGGCGCTCATATGCAGGTAAGTGGTGGTGCGGTAGTTCACGTGGTACCGCTGGAGTCTCCACTCCACGACCCCCCCCCCCCCCACGGCGAGCCTGCCCTTCTCTTGAGGCCCGGGGTACCACCGAGGTTTAGGTTACTTGGAATTTTCGTTAAAATTTTTGTATTTTGGTATGTGGATCTGAGGGTGGTTTCTTCGGGCAACCAATCCAAGGACCACATTACAACTAGGTTGCGATACGATGTTTTTTTATGTGGAGCAATCAGCTCAGCAATCAACCTCGTACTACCGTATAAGCAACATGGCCAAGTGATGATGCAAGGATGTTAAAGGAAATAACGATGATCCTTAGGTTTGAACTTATGGATGTTGGAAAGCTGTGAAAGAATCTTTCAGAGTCGGGTTGTTTTATTTATGAACGAATTCGTTGTCTAAAGCGTTCGTAAAGAGGAGGATTGTACGCAGAGATAATTAGCAGAGATGTATGTAATATTTTATATTTGTTCCAAAAAATTTTTTATTTATTTTCATTGAAATTTATTAATTCCGATTTTGAAATTGCTAGTCCCATTTTGAAATTGAAATTACCATTCAAATGTCAATTTGTATGGAAAACGCATTTCGATTTTGCAATTCAGTTTTCGGACATTTGTGTCTTTGGAATTGTAAGGAAATTTTTGGATTGTAGGGAAATATTAGCTAAACATTCATTTGACAGTTTGTTGGATTTGCTTTTTGGACCTAATACGTTGTGGTTGAATCCACATATTTTCACTTATTGGAGAACAATATCGCGAATTCTTTCAATTTTTAGTGCATGATTGTCGTCACCGTATAATATGACACGTTAAAGGCTGATCATGCTCCACGTTGCAGACGTAAACCAAAATAAAAACATGAACAGCATAAATTCCGCATAAAATTTTAACCATTTTTTAAAACTTTTTCGAATATGTACAATGCTTCTTGCATTCCACCCCCACTGGATGATGTTCGTGCAGGGCCGTCCTAAGATATTTGGGGCCCGTGGGCTACTAAAAATAATGCGCCCCTCATACGCGTGATATCTGGGGGGAGCGGGGTGACCGGCAAAATTATACAAAATTGTCAAAACACTGATGTACTATTAAAATCTGTAATGGGTACTTTTTTTTCAACATACATTTCGCTTACAATATCCAGGGCAATTTTCCATAAATCGCCGGGATTCGTGTCAGGGTGGAAATAAACGTCAGCCCTCTTGCTCAATCTTTCATCTTTGGCACAAATTTTAATTCCAATTTCTGAGCTTTACTTGAATTTTAAGGCGACTTAGGGGTAGTTCTCACCTCTATAGAGTGAAAAAAAAATTGTCAGTTTTGGAATCACCGTTCACAACTTAAAAGTAAAAAAATTTTGTTTCCAGCATTTTCCATTTTTATGTCAATTTAGGGGTAGTTTTCACCGTTTTTCTTCACCCGTTACCATACACTTTGAGCTCAGTTTTTATAGACGCACTAAATTTGCCAATTTGCACATTCCAGAGCATTATTTCGGAGTCTCATAGACATTGTTGCGAATAGAAACCCTAAAAATGGCGATTTGGCGATTTTAGGGGTGATCCTACCATTTTAGAGCCACGGGACTTCGATTTCGTTATCAGCGCCCCCAAAAAACATAGAGCACAAGTAGTCTCTTTGCGTGGGTTGTTCCGAGCGTCATACCCCGCATTTTAAATGGACTAAATTTCCAATACAATGGGATTCCGACAACGACTATTTCGAGTTCTCCGGCACATGCGGTAGGTAACATTTTGCCTTTACCCAAAATTTTCTCGATTTCCTCGAAATTTCGCATACCTTGAAAAAGACAGATTTTACATGTTTCATCAGAAAATAATTTGTATATTATGGATGAAAGAATTCCATGATTGAATGAAATATCCCTTACTTTTCCATACGCCCATTACTTGTTCATACAGACCGTCACTCATTTATGGAAATCAGACGGTAGGTTTTCCGTCATTCATAGCGGAGACTGTGGCCAAAGTGACAGCAACACCTTCCAGGTTTTCCAGAGAGTGACCACCCTGTTCAATAGCAGTTTCCAATGAGTTGAACTCATTGAGCCAAATTATACGGATTAACACTTTGCCTCTTAACAACAAACCGGTTTGTTCATGTTATACGAATTACACGATAAACTGACTGTTCTGCATTTTTTCGTGTACCGATTCTATTGTCTATGTAACTGTGTACAAAACAACAAAAAATCTCATGCTTTTCGCAACTCCCGAGAACGAAGTTATGCTTGTGTAGTGTGCTGCTCGGTGCACAAGTGAGAGACTTCCCTGCAACCGCTGGCCTATAAAACCGGTTTATTGGAATTATTGGAAGTGTTGATGGAAGAAGTGATGGGCCGTGTAATTTGGCTCATTTAACAGCCCCTCAGCTTCAGCTTTAGTTCCAGGCTTTTGAAAGTATTCTTCGTAAATTCTTTCAAAGTATCTTTAAAGTTTCATAAGCAATCATTGAACAGGTAATTTGGTTATTTTTGTTATGAAAAGATTTTAAATAAAAATAACTAATAACAAAAAAAATATAAAAACAAACAAAAATTACCGCCCCAAAAAGGCTTGCGCCCCGGGGCTATAGCCCATTTAGCCCTGTGGTTAGGGTGGCCCTGTGTTCGTGAAGCAATTCCATTATTTTAAAGACAAACATAGCCCTGGGCTTCTTTAAAAAAATTATTAAAAATTTTATAAATTACAAAATTTTGTTGTCAAATGAAATGCGTGAATTATATTTTATAATTCAGTGAATTTGTGAATAAAAGGGCGAATGATGGAAGTGGCACTAAGGACCATCCTGATTTGGTTTTTTGTAACTAAAATTTCAACTAAAAACACTTTTTTCTCCATAAAATACCCTGTATTATTGATGGTTGTCATTAGTTTACCTCCTTCCCATTTTTTCTCATTGTTTTGGATAATTTTGTTGTTGTATATTTTACATAACGAATAAAATTATATACGTCAGTATCGTTTTGATATTCTCCACACATGACTTTGATGACTCATTACTCTGGAAGTTGACAGGGTAGAACCTTGACTTTTACAGTTTTAGATAGGTGGGAGTATTCTGCGTACACTCATACCCTACTCATGAAAATAGGTCATAGGGTTACAAAAATACAGGGTGATATGTAAAACTCTAAAGGAAAAACTTCAAAACGCCCTAGCGGCTAAACCGTTACGATTTCCAACCCCCTCCCAAACGATCTTTTGTTCGTCCAACCAAAACCTATCAACATCCGGCCGCTTTATAAACTTAACGGATACACCCTGTATAATAGCGTTGTCAATTGGAAAATCAGGTTTTTGCGGACTTAGAAAAATAGGTAAATTTTCAACTAGCGCTAGAGCCAGAACGGTGAGTCGGATAGAAATACTTGAGTAGTGAGATTTGTAGGAAATTTTGTGCTCTTTTATTTAGTATATGGATGTGTTTGACAAAAAGTTGATAGTTTCCGAGTTATAAACGAAAAACCGCGAAAAAGTCAGAATTTTTTCATATTTTTGCATTTTTCTCAATGTTCCGTCACGAAATTTTGTCAGCAAACCTCGAATTCGGCTTCAGCACCCCAAAATACATAAGAAACCGAAGAAATCAAAACTACCCGAAAACTTTCTTGATTTAAACACTATTTTACTGGACTATTTAGAACACTTTGTAATTTCGAAGTGTCCGTGGTGAAAGAAGGAAATTCGGAAGTGTAACTTGGCACCCACCCTTTTAGTCTCAATTTGAATTTAAAAAGCTATAGATGACGTTTTTATTATTATTGTTTATTTATTAAAATTCGTAATATTCTACCTAAAGGGAAAAATCCAAAACACAGCTAGTTGATACTTTTACCAGTTCTGTTCCCGTTAAAATTTACTGCTTGGAAAAGCATACGACTAAGCATACGGCTATCTTACATAATTTTATGGTGTGTTATAAGCACAAGAAACAAGAAAGAGATGATCAGGAGAAAAAATCTAAAACGCCATGAATTTAGGCAGGTTAAGATGCAAATTGTTGATTTGAGCCTATGTATCTCCTACACGTAGTAACTCAACTTTCTATTCTGAAAGAATACATTTTTACCTAAAAAAATGAGAATAACTCTATCATAATCGGTATGGAAGTCATTAAATTAAAAAAAAATCCAAACACCTTTTCGTAAGCACCCTGAATCTTAGTGGATAAAGCCCATAGCCTCCTCTCTAGAAACATTTTTTTTTCAAATATATCCACGAATCACTACTTAAAGGATTTATCAAGAATCGCCAAATCTACATTGGAAGTAATGAAGTGAAGGTTTAACAACGGCTTGACCGAATGCTATGAAATTTTTCAGATCATATTGTCGTTAATACGCTTCGATCGGTAGCGCAAGGAAGTCGATATCATTTTTGGTTCGATTGATATCGTTCAGGAAAAAATGGCATACATATATGTTACAATGCTATTGGGACCTTCTAATTTCAAAATACATGAGGTTGAAAACTACGATTTTAACTTTCGAACCCGTTAAGATAACTTCACCATAAATTGGGAAGTTAAAAAATGGAAAACTTATTTTAAATAAGCTTTAGTGGCTTTAGTCCAATGACACCAGAGATTTCACTATTGAACCATGATATACCGTTCATTTACAATCAATATACTGACAATATATTTTCACAAACCATTAATATATCTGTTGAACTCATTTTGATTACGAACTTAAATCAAGCTTAATTATTATATAGAATCGGAAACAATCTGCTCAATCAAGCAATAACTAATGTTGAGCAGAACAAGTTGAATCGATAAATCCACTTCGAATTTCAACCACAAACAGCCACCAACAAACACGTTATAAATTCACCAATATTTAACGTGGTTCCGGAGCTGTGAAAATGAATTTGTTGGAATACGATAATCACATTCTGTAATTTGTCTAACAAACACGTTTGTGTTGTTTATTTTATAAAAAAAAAATATGTAAAGTGCAATACGAAAATTATTCAACCTTCAGCATTTTTTTTTTTTGAAATTTCATGAAACCGTTTAAGGTACCTTGAACCATAAGAATCGTTTAAAAATATTTTAATTAGAAGAAAAATTTATTTTTTTTATACAGATTGTTAAGGATCTCTTTAGGGATGAAAAATAAACAAAATATTCAAGTCCAAAGCATGATCTTAAGTATGATTAACTAAAAATCACAATTTAACCGAGAATATTCTCCTATAAGCAAATAACAATTAACTAAGGATTTACTTAAGACTTAAGTATCCTTTATCAAAACAATAACCAACCATAAGCACGCAGTGATATGCCAACAATTGCAGCTTAAGCACTTGAAACTACAAAATCATTTTACAATTAATATATCATAAATATTTGCTCAAACATTCTCTCAACACCTACACATAAACGCAAATGTAATAGGGTCCAATTAATACCTGGTGGACTTATAAATTTTCATTAGATTCCTACAAGTGGGTAAAGTATTCGGAAACCATTTTCCAGGCGGGATACCACAATGGGATACCGATGATGGGGCCTTAATTAAGGTTACGTTACTCCTGTTTAGGAATTCATTAAGTTTAAGCCACTTATAGAGAGTATACCTTACCTTTTCAGTATGATGAGAGAATTTCGCTTATTAAGGACTCGGCTTCAACAATGTTTCGTTTTCCGTGATCTAAATATTGTTGATGCAAATTAGTTAAATACGGGTGTACGTATATGTATATATAACACTGAACAACAACAGGAAAAAAGGATTGAAGGTCTGTTTGTGTTTTTTTTTCTTATTAATTTTCTTCACTGCTTACGTTTTTTTTTTGAATTTTTATTATTGCAAGAAAAATAACACAAATTTATATTTCCGTTACAGACACCTGACACAATATTTAAACTTTCCCATCAAGAACACTTTTAACTGTAATATCTCCACTTCACCAATTTAAAAAAAATAAACAGATTTCACCTTTTTTTATTATTTCAAAAAATATATTAATCACTTACGGAAATTAACACCTTTTCCGATTCGAAGGACTTGCAAAAAAATTCAAAGGATTTCAATGAATACAAACAAAAGCCCGCGAGATTTTTCACGATATCGAAGAACTCCTTATCGAATGTTCACAGGATAACAACGACTATTCCGAACTTATCCTGATTTGAAACTGAAAACTTTTTGGTCCTAGCAACAATGATGAAGAAATGTGGAACGAATTTTGTTTTTGTTTTTTTATTTTTTTCGAAGTAAACCTAAGAACTTGCTACTTTTTTCCAATGATCTACTCCGTTTTGTGGATGCTTCCTTCTTGATACTATAAATATACTCCTGTTTTAGGATTGTCGTAGGCAGATGTGGAACGTGAACTTCGGTGATTTTACGTTCCAATTTTGTACCGGGAAATAAGTGCTTAAGTGAAATTGTTAATTACTCTTTGGCCCAAGAATGTGCAACAATTAAAAAAATGTATGTACATATATATCGCTGTATAATTATATATAAGTCTGTATAGAGTTCGTACATAGTTGACAGGACAAAGAAAGAGCGCTTTCCAAATTAAAGTAGGTACGGAAACGAAGAATAAATGATTTTACTCGTATTATTTTTGAAAGTGTCTGCACAAAAAAAAGAGCTCCACAAACTGAGGTCATCGTGAGGCAGACGTAGAAGCGTATACTCAAAGTAGACGCTTAATGCGTTAAACATCAACAAGGATAATTCTAAGATCTTAGAAAAAGTTCGTGGCGTTTTCACGATAGACGGCGTCAATTGCTCGTTGAAAAGAGGGCTTCTCCATACCATACGTTAGTAATGCCAGCAGTGTTGATATTGTTATGAAGCTAGGAATTGACTACAAAACTGTTTTAAACCATTTACACAAACATGGATCAAAACGATTACTTGTTAGTTGAGCGCGCGATAGACCGAATTAACATCTGAAATCGATCCATTTCTGAAACGCCTCATAACCAGTGATGAAAAATTGGTCACGAACGTCAATCGGTAGCGTCAAATATCGTGGAGAAGGGATGGTGAGCTGTTATAAGCGTTCGCAAAGCCAGGGTTGACATCGTAAAAGGTGATTCCATATGCGGTAGGACTGGTAGGAAATCGTCCATTATGAGGTACTTTCAGTTAGTCATGATTCTCAACCATACTGTGGACTTCAGAGATTACGCCTGGTGTAGTCTTGTGTCAAAACATCGCCCGACCACACACTTCTTTGATAACCCATCAAAAATTGGAGTTTGGTTGGGAAATTTCGGTGTATCCACCGTAGAGTCTCTAGACACAACTTTTTCTTACCTCTCATCCAACGCGAGATATTACGTCGAAGTCGATTCAACTCTTGGTAATTCGGACCAATACCTCATTACTCGAGTAAAAATGTGTCATGCGCATTTGTTCGCTATGTGTGCTAGTTGCGGGCTGGGGCGTGCCTGCTGCATGCTAGGTGCGGGCGAGTTTCATTTTTACTCAGGTAGTGTTAACTTTCCATATAAATTTTCAACTGTAGATAAACGAGTCAACAGAACTTTGTGGCACTATTGGAAGGCCACCTAAATTGGCTTTAAGCCCGGGACAAACATATCCGCACTGCATCCGTACCGCATGACAGCCGAGTGTTGGACGACACACTGAGAGAAATTAAACAAGTAAAATTTGACGCGGTGCGGACGCGGATGCACGGAAAGGTAGGGAATGACTGGTAAAATTTTACTTGTTTACTTTCTCTATGTGTGTCGTCCAACACTCGGCCGTCATGCGGTGCGGATATGTGTGTCCCGGACTTAACTCGTTTTTTCCAGTCCCCTGACTGGGACATGAGTTTCCAAAACAAACAACAAAACGTCATTTGTTCATTCCTCGTTTAAGCAAATCTGTGAAACCTAGGCAGAACAGATGGTTTAATCGGGAATACATGAATTCAATAAAAGCTAAAGAAGCTGCCTTTAGAGCATACAAGACTTCTCCGAATGAAGCATTCCGTCGACTGTAAGGAATTCCTGTAAAGCCATTATCAGGAAAGTCAAATCATCATTTGATAATAGGTAAAGCAGTAAACTCTTTAATGGAACTGAACACTTCTGGTCCTTGGTAACGTCGGGTAAATTCAAAAATTCATCATATGGAATCACATCATAAGAATTTAGAGTTCAAAAATGCAACACATTCGCATCACTTGTCAAATCAAAAGTTATATTTAAGCATCCCAACTGGGTTTGATGCGACAAAGTAAAGCATCGCCGAGTAAAAATAAAAGATGGTCTTACACCGGGCGAACACTGGCCGTGATTGAAACGTACTCCTGGGCCATGTGCCGTGCATCAGACGGTTGTTTGTCGGACTGTACAGCTGTATATGACCACGGTACGATGGCCTTACATTTGTAATAAAGGGCATTCGACGGTGGTACAGTTCTGCTGTTCACAGGATAAAATCGTCGCATGAATAAAAGAAACCAAAAATAAAATATTTTCTTATTTACTACTTTTTATTATTCTTTTACTACAAGAGTAAATAAAAAAATATTGTTAGAGCAAAACAAGCTATAAAAACTAGATAACGAAAGAAAATGTAAGAAAAATTTCCGATTCATGATAAAGAGCGCGGGAATTCTTGTATGTGAAAAAAAAATCTACTACTCAACAAAGAAATCATTTTGGGAGCTAAAGTCACACAAAACTCACGGCGTATTGATTGAGAAAAACATCATGAAATCCAGTTCTCATATCTTCGAATTCGAACATTTCAAAAATTGTTATCAACGCACTGCAATTAATTTTTTTATTCTTTTTCGATTGTTTTGGTTTCTTCAAGCGGTTAAATAACAAAATTTCCGCACCACACACTTTTCGTAACACAAACCGGCGACTGGCGAGCTTGTTTCTCTTGTCGTTAAATATGAAAATCCAAAAGCCGATTGTACATAAGAAAAATGTTATGCACTTGGCCTTTATATGCCCGTGTGTACACAGCTCAGAACTCGGCAATTTAAAACTTTTGGTCAAGTTTGGCCACCCTGGGTCCGTATGAAATGGTCCGTTAAAAATGGTTAAAAAACCTACGGTCATCCTAGGCTCCTTAAAAAGTCAAGCGACCTGTGTTCGCCCGTTGTTAGGCCATTATTCGTTTTTTTTTTCGGGTGTGAATTATGTTCAATTATGTCAAATGATGCGAGAAAATTTGACGTTTTTGAATTTACTGAATTTGTAAGAATTTTACCACCTCCACTACCCCTTCCTTTATATCCGACACTGCTATTTAACCCCACCCCATGTTTCACCCACTCGATAGTCGATAAACAGGGTTTTCTTCTGGACTCCCTAGGTATATAGATTACACAAAGAGGTTGATGCTAACAAGTCCACTGGCCCTGAAAATGAACCCCCAATCCGTCTAAACTTTAGCTATACGTCTCCGCAAACTCTTTGCCCTATCCTATTTCCCCTATGACTCTTGGAAACTTTCTCATATTCAACCCACACCGAAAACAGGTGATTCAAGGAATCCCTCCAACTACCCCCTAACAGCAATTACTTCTATTTTCTCAAAAGACATGGAGACGATACCTAGAATCAAGACGTGATACCTAGAATCAGGGCTGCGGAGTCGTGGAGTCGGTGTCGGAAGGAATTTTCTAGTTCCTGGAGTCGGAAAAACAATCCAAAATTTTGTCGAGTCCGACTCCTTTTACAAATTATATATTGTAATTTTTTGCTTTTGTTTTCTACTAGGAAAAATGCTATAAATTTTTCTTATAACAGTTTCCTAATTTACGTAATATAGCACAACTACAAATTATAAAAATACTTAATATACTTCATTCAATGTACATATTTTAAAATGAACTACACGTAATGGCGCGTCCACACGACACAAGCATGTTTGCGCCTGCTGCTTGCTTTTTATGGCGTTTTTACGACCTCCAAAAGTACGGGCGTGCTTTTTCATTACTACAAAAAGCACGGGCGTTCTTTTTCAGAGTCGGGAATTTTTAGCTCGTGTCGTGTGGACACATTTCATACGTCACGCGTGCTTTTTTAGGACATGCTTTTGATTACGTCATTATGATGCCCCGTGCAAAATTACATAAAATTGCGAATTTTTGAGGCCGACTCCACAGCCCAGCAGAATCTAACCAAATCCTAAATGGTGAGTCCGGTTTGGTTGCTCTAGATATCTCCAAGGCTTTTGAAAGAGTTTGGCACTCTACTCTGTTAGCTAAACTCCAAGCTATTGTAGTCCAGTCAAAATAGATTTTTCACTGCGATATAATTCGGAAGTTGCTGAAAATTGGTAGGTACATCCCTTAAAAACATATAAATAAAACATCAAGTCTGCCTCGCAATCGGTTGGCGGGAAATATTTTTATTCAAGGTCAAAAGGTCAAAATATTACTTTTTTGCAAATATCTCTTAAACGGGAAGTCCTGTCATAAAATAGTGTTTACAAAGTTTGCAGATTATGCGATTATCTACAAAAAAAGATATTATACATTTTCCCGTAAGAATTTCCATTCATGAGATATCGCCGTTTTAAAGATTGAGGCGCACTTCTTAAGGACCATTGGGTGTATATTTCCAAAGCGTCTGAATTTGTTGAAGTCAAGTTCTTTTCTTTACGCTATACTCTGCGAGTTCTGAAGAAAACTTCGTCCACTAACTGGGTGGTACACTCTTAACTAGGAGATAATATAACGATGTCAGGTAAAAAGGAAAGTAGGGAAATGATTCTTCTATTTCTTCTTCATCATCAAAAAATGTTGCCGTAGAACAATTAGTGCAAATAATGCAAGTCAATTTTATGCAATCGTTCAGCAACAAGCCTATTTTGACTCTCTTTAAGAGATGCAAGCCGAATCGAAGAAGGTTCTGAACGCCATTCCGGTTTCGATCATCGTTGTTATGTATACTTCTTCAACACCTAAGAACAAAATTTCCGAACAAAAAGCTTCTTGCGTTTACCGATGTTTTCATAGAAATGGAAGGCCGACCAATGAGAAAATCAACTACCACTAATCGGCCGTCCGTTAATACTTTATACCATTCACACACCTGTGTTTTTGAAAATGCACGCTTCGATTCCATTTTTCTGGATTCTTGTTCTTCTTAAATGGAGCTACAGTCCTTGAAGCACTCAGGTCTCTTGAAGTTTCTCCTTCTAGTGGTCTCTACGACTTGCTAGTTCTTTCCCATTTATAATACACAAGTTTTCGTATATCTTCTACCCCCCATCTTCTATCATCCACCATCCATTTATTTCTTGGTCGTTCTACCAACCTACCGGTTTACCATTGAATATTATGGCTGGCATTCTTTCTTCCGAAGCTTGTACAACGTGTCCGGGCTATCGTAGTAGGTATACAAAATTTCATGTGTGTAACTATATTTATTTCGTCATACATTTCTTCAAGCCCTTGGTTCGTTCCAATGCGCCATTCATTTTGGTAAATTCTTAGAGGACCAAATATTCTTCTTGGGATTTCCCTGTCGAAGTTGCCCGCTTACCAAGAACAATTTGGCAGTCCCAGACTAATTTTGACTTGGTCCTACGAGACCTGATCGCTCTGATTGCCTTTTTGTTATAAGAGAAAATAAAAGTCTGTTTGTTACGGTAAGTCTTTCTCATGAGTGCCTGCCAGTATGGCGTTCACCTCTACTTGGAAGACAGTTGATAAAGTTCCTAGCATTATCGCTCTACTGAATCTGATCTTTCACTCCAAATTTCGGCACCCTTAGGAAAGTTCAAGTATAGCCTATCTTGTTTGTACAAGGAAGGTGACTAAAATTGCATTCCGATAGCATTAACGTTAATGGCGTATTTCTCTACCTCAAGGTGGGGTGCTACCAAATTGAGGAGAGTCTCCAAAGCTAATGTCGGCTCCGGTGATGTAAAGACCGGTCATTCTCTGACTTTTGCTTAATTTTGCTATACAACTTTTAAGCGCCGTTCCGTGCCACCACACTTAAGCGCAGTAAGTTACAATGGGTGTAATGATGGTGGTGTATATCCTGCAGAACCCGTCTGTTCCGGAAGCTCTGCGGTGGGCCCAAAGGGATTTACGTATCCTGAGTATCCATGTGATGGTTCTAGTTCAGCTTGACATCTAGCGTCACTCCCAAATATTTGGCTTGATGTGAAAAGCTTATAGTTCTGCCTGCGAGTGTGAGTTCTTTTTTTTTATGTGAAAGCCTGAGCTCAGATGACACTCTTTATACCACAAGTCCATCAACTCGTTCACGTCATGGGGCAATGTCTAGTAGTAAGCTTACCTCGAAGGATAGAAAGAGGAAAGGAAAGATTAGGGGGAGTCAAAAGATGTTGGGGGAGATATGGCGATGAACCCTGCGTTTGAACTTTTAGATGTTCTAAGAGTTCGGAATAGTGTGTAACGTCGGGAGTGGCGTGTCAGTCCTGAGATGCCCAAGGTTCAAATAAAAACTTCTGTTACGTTTATGTTCTTCTTATTATTAGAAATTCTATATTATACAACTATCGAGGGGAGAGAAAAGAGAGGAAATAAAGGGATAGCGGGATACCTCCGGATTAACGCTCCCGAGGTAGCCCCTTTGGTCTATTTACGTCGGAGTACTCCCGTATCAACTCTCTGGGTCTTGCCAGTTTATCGGTTGGCCGGCGGCACTGGATCAATTCTCCGTGGGTTGTAAATGTATCGGTCGTTCGGTACCACAGGATCAACTCTCCCTTGCTTATAAATTTATTGGTTGGTTGGCGCCACTGGATCAACTCTCCGTGGGTTGTCTGCTTTGTCTGTCTGTAAACCATACGATCAACCCTCCTATGGTTCCGTCCAGTTATCAGGCAGAGGACTCAACTCTTCCACTGTCTGATTACGACTGACTTTCGCAGGCATGTACTGGCCTTTTATATTGGTGCCTCGCTGCGCATCGCTGTTCTGTTTCGTAATGTATTTTACAGCAGTTTTGTCTTTGCGTTAACAGCGGTGGTGCTGTGGTGTTTTTTTGTTTACAGCGGCCTGTTTCGTTACAAGTGAATATTGAGGTCCTCTACAAGTTCCAGCAGTGTTCGTCCTCTGGTATACGGAACCAGAATCCTTTTGTAACGATTGACATTCAGTCCTACGCTGACCTGCTGCAGGTGGCTTGACATGGTATTCGATGACCACATGAAGTTTTGGCCATTGAGTAGCTCTAGCAGTTCATCTGCAAAAAGGCACCACAGAAATGGAGATAAAACTCCTACCTGTGGACATCCTTTTTCTATAGTGGCTTCCAGAGACCCCTCAAAATGACAGACCATTAGTTTTCGAGTTCTCAGGATAGAGTCGATCCAGTAGCAGAGTTTACCTTATCACCCTGTCAACAATTTTATTCATTATCTTAAATCAAAAAAACGAGAAAAATTATATTCCATACATATTGTAATTAAAATTAAAAAAATTATTAATATCTCATACACAACTTGTTTTATTAAAATTTTAAGTTCAAGCGCCCCCGATGGAAACCACTTTAGAAAAAACAATAAATTGCTAAGTTCTGAGAAGCAAAATGTCAGAATAATCGCACCTACATCAATCGCAATTTATTTATTGACTGACTGACTTGAGAAAAATAATACAATTTAATGGAAATTTTTAATATGAGGAGAAAATGAAAAATGTAAAACGTCAAAAACGCAACAATCCCAACCGCAAAACCTAATGTCCAAAATTTAGTAATTCTCTTGGAAATCTCTGAAATAGGTTCGTTATTCTAGGTAACGCGGTGGCTCCTTTTTAAGGCGTTAAAACTGACAGGATAACAAGAATGGAACATTTCATGTACTTAAAGAAATTATTGAGGGTGCTATGAAAAAAATTAAAATACCAAAGAAAACTTTACAAAATGCCATCAACTTTCAAGGACAACTTTGCTTCTTAAATGTAAAAAAATAAACTGAAAGAAGGGACGAGATATACTTCGAACTACTCCCGAAACAACCCCAAAAACAGTATCAAAAATGAATCTCCTCTCTCCAGCCCAAAAGCGATTCATTCCAAAGAATAAACAAAAACCATTCACGATGAATTGTGGAACATAACAAAAACCTCCGCAAGGCGCATGTTCCATGCATCCACACCAAAATTCCAACCTGTTGCTCTCCCTCCGGTAAAACATCCCCCAAAGTTCATCCCCGGCATCCCTTCTTATACAATTGTTGCATTATATTCGAAAAAAAACAAAAAAAAATACAAATTCGTTCATTTTAATTGGAGCGTGACAACACGAGGGATGCCCTGTTACGATGGACTTTAAAACAGATCTGGGAAACGACAAGAAGCGTTTTGTGATCCTTTTCAGGTACAATTTGCCTTTTTCTTGGCTGTCATCCTTTCTTCATCCTTCAGCACAGTAAATGAGTTACGACATGAAACGTCTTCGAATTTATTACTGTCGTTATTCACGAAATTTACACAATTTTTAAATAAAAGTCGAGTCTTTCGCCTTTTGCCGGGGCTCCTTTAATTTGCTGGAGACTTGGACAATGTCGTCAATTTTTATCCTGAAGGTTGACGATTTCTGAGAATTAAAGTCCCAGTAAAAATGTCCTTTTTGAAAATTTTTATGTTTTGTATTTTTTATGGCATTCTTAAAGAGGAATTTTTGTTTTGCTGTTTTGTGGTTAAATTTTTGCGAGGAAAATATAAGACATGTTCTACGGGCATGTGTTGTAGATTGATGATCGAATTTATAGCATTTTATTTTAGATGCCTTAAAATATTTCAAAAATATTCTTAGTATATGTTGCCACATGTGTTTTTGAAGCTTTACTTTAACATCATTGAAACGATTGATTGCCTACATATGTATGCAGTGGCGTACCTAGAACTTTTGCCGCCCGGGGCGTTCTCCAATTTGCCGCCCTTTCTAAATCAATCATATGGTGGATTTATAAATTATTAAACATAAATAAATAATTGTAACTGAGACAAACTATAGGTAAGGAATTTTTCGAGGGTGCCATATTTAAATTAGGCAGTAATAAAGGAGGCCGCACAAGTTGATATACGTATAAATGCAACTTTTATAAAAATATAAGATACTTTTTTAAAGGCCACAAGAAAATTACGGAGGTCGCAGGTTCCCCACCTATGAGACAAAAAAAATACCATTAAATATTTTTTATTTTATATTTATAAATAAATAATTTCATTTCTTTTGGATAAACAAACAAATTGTACACATGTGTCTTAAATCACTCTTTGTGGATCGAAGATAATTTCGATGCTTTGCGTTGATACCGGCACAACTCAAAAAAGTTTAATTTTACAGGAAAGGCTTTTTAAGATTTACATTATGGAAAATACTGAAGAATAGAAATTTTATAAATTATTATCAGTAGTAATGATATATGAAATTAATAATGAATTATTAGGCTAATCGGTGAGGCATTTCCATTGCAATTTTGGCCCATAGGCGAGATTATTGTTAGAATCGCTTTGTTTTAGGGTGTAGTTAACCAACCGAAGTTTGCCCACAATTTGGTTGACCGCATAACTTTTTAATTAACTTATTGTGAATAAAATAGGCACTTTCTTTATATTTTCTTTATATCCACGCTCCTGCTTGCTTTTAGTATATCATATACATTGGGAAAGCTCTTCGTTATGAAATTCTCTAAAAAACAAGCTCTGTTAGAGGTCGCTAGGTTTAAGGGTGATCTTGCAAATAGCTTCTAAAGTTTTCAAATCACGTTACTTTTATTATTTGTTTCCTAGAGAACAACTGCACATAGAACGCTGAAAATTCTTGAAGATGGTGTTTATGTAGTCCCGGCAATGTAAAACAAATTTCAACAAGATCGGTTCATTAGTTTTTGTGTAATTAACGATCTATTTTTTTTAACCTTATTAACAATGCTGCCATTTTTTGAAAATTAGGTTATAATTGGGAAACTCATTTAGAAAACTAAAGAAACAATTGAAAATGAAATCCCGTTGAAATTTTTAAAAAATCGCAATTTTGGTAGATTTGGTTTTATGAGGTTTTTTAGGCACATACATTTTTATACGCGACATAAATAAACAGATATAAAAAGGTACGTACGTACGTAAAAGGTACGAAGAGATTCTAACAATAATCTCAAGGGTACCATTTAGCATATTCAGTAAAGCGCATCTCGTTCTATCACGGAAGTCAAGCAATATTGGAAGTGGTTTGTACTTAGTCGGGGGACCGCTTGGGAGAACGGCACTCGGGTTGGGTTTTTTTTTGTTTTTTTTTATTTATTTATTTTTTTTTTACTTTTTGCAATGATAGTATTATGTTTTAATATAGTATTGATTAATAGTTCTATCAACATAATTTTTATTATTCATAACCAAAAACACGCTACAAACGTTTACTAATTAAACACTTAAATGTTTACTCATTAAACGCCGCTAAGTGTTTAAATTTCGTCTACAACGATATAAACGCTTTATGTGCTTAGCAACTAAACACTTGAGTTTACAGTGAAGGCGGAACAAAAGAACACTGCACGAGCAAATGGCAGCAGATCCGTAAAAAGTGATTGTTACGGGGTGTCGCCCTTCTTAAAATTGCCCTTCTTAGTGTATAAGACTATTTAGTACAGTTTGATGTAGATATATTGTTCCTATAAATTCGGCAGTAATTATTGAATTGTAGCACTGTAAAGCCAAGTGTCCACTAAAGAGTTTTTTTCGGTAAAGTGTAGAACGTATAGTGTGGAGACTCTATCTACAGTGTGTACACTATAGAGAGTCTTTACCGCTCTACATGAAGCTGGTGTAGGGAAATTAGACCCATTTTTCCATACTCTAGAGCAGTGGTGGCGAACCTATGGCACGCGTGCCAGAGATGGCACGTACGAAAATTTTGCTGGCACGTGAACGTTTTATTATTAAATTGGATTTAATATAAATTAATTTTAAAATTAAGCCATGTTTTGGATGAAGTTGCGTGAGCCTTTTTAAAATGAACCCGCGCAGTCATTGCAAAGTGTACAATCATGTACTTACATATAGTCCAGGGGCCGGATTCCGCAAGCACGAACACGACTGTGTGCACGACGAAACAAAGGCAATTTCCTTGGGGAATCCGAAAACCCTAATAAATAATACATCGATAGATGGTATCGCTGACTCACTTTGCTTTGCACTTCGTGCTGCTTTGAAACAAGTCTAAAGGGCGAAATACACGAGCGCTCCATCCGACCAGGCCACGCCAAAATAACAACAATTTATATGCATTTGAAATTTCGAGTGCATACAAATTGTTGTTGTTTTGGCGTGGCGTGGTCGAATGGAGCGCTCGTGTATTGGGCCCTGTAAAGATGTGGGTTTGACCTTTTCGGTCCACACGATCAACTTCCCAGTATGATTAATGTTGAATATTATGAAGTGGTAAATCTACAGGATTTTTCTAGAGAATTTGGTTTTCCTGAACGTTAGCAAACGAACATTTCTTTCGTACTTCGTTCACTACACTGGAGCGCATGGTCGATGGTGGAAAACAATTCCCTGTCCAAAAAGTACTGATCTAAAAGGGCCCATACACGGTCGAACAATTTTCGCAACGCAGCCCGTTGTGCAAATATTTTCGCCGTGTATGGGGCGGTTTGATGTGTTGCGCAACTGTGTGATGAAAATCAAACCCGTTTGAAAGTTATGTGCAACGGGCAGCGTCGCGCAAGTGGTGTCATCGTGTACGCACGATTTTGCACGAGAGTGCTCGGATTTTGACAAGTGATGTCTTGTTGGAAAGCTATCGCTGTGCGGAATCCAGAACAGAATTTTATTTAGAATGGGTTTCATTCCAACGAGTTTATTAGATATTAGAAAAACTAATGCTACACTAATGATTGTGATTCTTAGCCGAAGTCTTCATTTAAACAAAAAAAGGGCTAGACCGAATGTTATGAAATTTTTTTAGAGCATGTTTTCGTTAATATGCTTCGATCGGCACCTCAAAGAATTCGATATATTTTTGGCATGCACGATATGTACAAAAATCACAACGTCGTTTAAACAAAAAAAACGGCTCGACCAAATTTTATGAAAGATTTATGTTAATACTTTATTTATTTAAGTTATTTATTTAAGATTTATGTTAATACTTATCTTTATGTTAATACTTTATCCATATTTATAACAATATTGTGCAGAAACGCACCGCGCAACCCCTGGACTTGTGCCAATGTTTCATACTTTTTGTTAATAGCTAATCTGACTATATGTCGTACGTGCTCATTACCTTACAAAAAAAAACCGCGGCCTCCCGGAATATTGTTTCAATTGAGTTGCTTCAAAGTCTTGTTGAGTTGTTTTTCGGTAGTTTTAATCTATAGTTGTATTGGGATTGTGAAAATAGGCGTTGATGGAAAATTCCAATATTATATTAAATTTAAAAATGTTTGATTTTCCTGCAATTTAATAGGTATAATGGTTCTGTCAATTTTGATTCTGGTAATATATTATTTTTGTATATTAATTTTTGAAATTGTCCAAATAAAAATCTGAAACACCAAAATTAAAAACTGTCCGGCACGCCAGCAACACTATAAATAATATTTGTAATTTTCTGGCACGCGCACATAAAAAGGTTCGCCACCACTGCTCTAGAGTGGTATGGTAGAGCGCCTAGCCGCGGCCGTCCATTTCATTTCATTTCTCAGTGATCCAGTCGTGCGCCCGGACACAAATTGTGTAGTAAATCCAAAAGAAATTAATTGCAATAAAACAATTAAAATGAGTTGTTGCCAATAGTTTTGCTGCAAGAAGAGGAAGAGAAAAAAAGGAGATGTTGTGAACGGGATTGGATTGGTAGAGGAAAACAGAAGGCTGGGTTGTGTCCTGAACTACTGAATGAACTGAAGGAAAAAGATGCGGCTGCATACGAAAATTTTTTACGTTTGTCTTATTCGAATTTCGAGGCGCTCCTGGAAATGATCGCACCGATAATTCAGAAGAAAGACACGCACTTACGAAAATCGATTCCAGCCGGAGAAAGATTGGCAGTGACTTTGAGATTTCTTGCTATTCGGTACGATTTTATTTATGCTATTTAACACGCCGAAGTACGACAATTTGAAGCGCAATCGAAACGGAAATGAATAGAATGAATACTGTAGAGAGGAAAAATTTATCAAACACGCTTGATAGAGCGTAGAGTAGATATACGGCTCTACTAAACGCTAAGCGTATACACTATAGAGTTTTTTTGTAGAGAAAGTAGCGCATAGAGTGTGTATAGGGCGCATATGTAGAGCACTAGTTCTCTACGCATCTATACGCAAAGTTTTCTCTAGCTCTACGCAAAAAACTCTATAGTAAACACTGGGCTTAAGGGTCTCGCCTTTGGTGCGCTGAATTCCTCTACAATTAATTTCCATTTAAACTGAACACAAAAAGTATCCTTGATCTGGTAGTGGACCAGATTTGATGATGTGTCCTGGAAATATTTAACGCGAAAAACCTATCGAAGTAGTTGGTGGTGTATGTCGACCAACTATGTATCTAAAACTCTACCGCAATGGTGTATTCCGATTGCAGTGTGAGGATAAAACCGTCACCAAAAAATTTGAAGCAGCACGGTTTAGCCGCTACGGCGTTTTGAAGTTTTTTTTTAGAGTTTTACATATCACCCTGTATTTTTCATAAACAAGGTATCAGTGTACACAGAATACTCTAAAATATCTAAAACTGTTAAAATCAAGGTTCTACCCTATCAACTTCAGGGTAATGAGTCATGAAATTCAACATTTCGGTTTTTTTTAACTAAAATTTCAACTAAAACCACCTTTTTTTCCAAAAACTACCTAGTTAACTAATATTTTTTTTAAAAAACTGGAAAGCTTGGATAATTTCCTATGAATAATGTCGTAACAATTTTTATGCTACGGCCTTACTTTTTGAAGTTATTAGCGTTGTTAAAATTGGCCTTATTTTGTGCTCATTTGGTTCTTTTTGGCAAAGCTTAGGTGAAAAAGTACTAAAAAATAACGAAATAGAGCCAATTTTAGGATTAAAATTGCTTATAACTCCAAAAATCAAAGCCGTAGGATAAAAATTGTCCATACATTATTCATAGGAAATTGCCCAAGCTTTCCAATTTTGCAAAAAAAATTAGTTAACTAGGTATTTTTTGGAGAAAAAGGTGGTTTTAGTTTAAATCTTAGTTAAAATAAAATGGACCGTTGCCGGACTTCCGCTAGTCCCTGAATACATATGGACATAGTGGGACCTCTGCCACCATCTTCCGTATACTCTTACATCTTAACCGGATATTTCAACTTTAATAGTAGCAAAACACTTTGCTATCTAATATACATATCTTACGATACGGCTTACCTCTCAAAATCACAGCTGATTAAAGAGGGAAGAAGAAGAAGGAAAGTTTGGTGGGAAAAGGCTAAGGACCGAGGTGCTGCTGGGATTCGAACCCGGGACCTCTGGGATGGTAGCCAGGCGACTTACTCCCTAGACTACCGAAGCGCCCGAGTTTATTAGATATTAGAAAAACCAATCAATTTAAAGTTCTTGTGACCTTTAGCTGGAGTTTTTTCATTTAAACAAAAAAACGGCTTGACCGAATGTTATGAAATTTCTTACAGAACATGTTTTCGTTAATGTGCTTCGATCGGCATCACAACGAAATCTATTTCATTTTTCGTCCTCGCGGTATCGTGCAGGTACAAAATTACGAACTTCGTTCAAACAAAAAAAAACGGCTCGACCGATTTTTCTGAAAATCTTTTCAGATCATATTTCTTTTAACACGCTTCGAACGGCACCTCAACGAAGTCGATATCTAGTTTGGTTCGCGCGAAATCGTGCAGGGAAAAATGACCACATACGTACGCACAGACACACATACAATACTTCTTCTCAAATTTTTGCCTAAAATGCTATTGGGAGCTTGAAACATGAAAATAAATTGAAAGTTTCGATTTCGATTTTCGGTCCGATTACAATAACTTCCTTATAAACTGGTAAGTTAAAAACCTCTACGCTACAAAATTACAGATCAGTGGACTGTACCGATAGTCAACAATAAAGTCAAAAGCGGAAGAGATATAATAGACTAAAAAGTAGAGCATAAAAAAATATGTGTAGTTTAAAAAAACTAAAAAATACGCTTTTATTTTAAAATGAACTAAAAATTAAAAATAATTTTGAATGTAAAGTTTTTATTGCTCCAGGCAGTATAAGGAAACAAACTACCTTTCGAAATGTAAAAAAGCGTGGGGCGCTAGCGAAAAGTTCCGGTGTTAATAAAATAAGAATATAGGTTAAGAGTCCCACGCTGTTTTACATTTCGAAAGGTAGGTTGTTTCCTTATACTGCCTGGAGGGAGCAATAAAAACTTTACATTCAAAATTATTTTTAATTTTTAGTTCATTTTAAAATAAAAGCGTATTTTTTAGTTTTTTTAAACTACATATATTTTCTACAAAAAAAAACGATTCCTTTGTTCAACGTTTTAATAATGTCCTTTGATGTTACCGATAGTCAACAATAAAGTCAATGCAATGATAAAAATAATTACTTCGTTTCTAAAGACCCATGAGTGCTCCATACCAATTGACATTTGAAGAGGAGGCCTTGCAGACAAGTTAGTACAGAAATAAGATGAAACTGATACCAAAGTCCTTGTTGAGCAAATCTCTACAACAATGAACAAATTTGGTCAACAAAAGACAGAAAAAGTTGAAAAGGGAATGATTTACTACCTGGAAAACCTAATTTGGGAACTACCACCAACGTGGAGATGCGACTGGTGAAAAAGAAATCGAGACATCAAAGCTATATACAGCCTCTATTTCGGTAACTACTTAAGATCGCTTCCTCTTCTAAAATACGTTGCTAACGAGGCTATTATTACCATGGAACTGTGAGACGAAATCGAATACTTAACTGCAAAATAACGCAAGAAAAGGAAATGCATAAAAGGGAGCGGAGGCAACAGTGTCATAGAAAGACAACAAAGTTGTCACTCAAGTGAAGAAGGTATAACAAACAGAATACAATCGACATATGGGTGGCAGCATAATGGCAAACTTGATAGACAGCATAATGAAAACATATAAAATATTTCTTAGGGGTAAATGCCAGCAGAATCGTATGTTTTCACACTTAAGGAGCCTTACGATGGCCAATTCTTGGCTCTTGTAAAAACTAGTGGGAACAACAAAGAACTTTAATGGTAAAGAATTATCTGAAGCTGGTTTTCGTCTTCATGTTTGGACACTGACTTGTATGGGATAAAAGACTAAGTAGGTGCCAATATCCTAACTGCACTGGGCGTCTCTTAACCTTGGTGTGAGAAATATGAAAAAACATTACGAAATGGCCACCCAAAAGAACTAATTTATTATTTTTGTTAGTGCAAGGTTTCATTCACCCAAGTTGATAGCGAATATAACATATTCACTACGGAAGCATGAAATTTGACTTTTCCGAATTTCGGGCGCCTCCTCTTGATCGAAAGAGCTTCTGCGTCTGGATGCACGCGTCCTCGTCTATAATGAGCCCTAAATCTTCAAGTTTTATTGAATACCCTGCGTTTCCAAGCTATAATAAAGTCAAAATAGCATGAAAATATTTTTTTTTGTAAAAAGGCAATATTTGCAATTTCCGAGTCCTTTCAACACATGTAATAATTTACTTAATTCTTGGAATACAAAGGACTTAAAAGCAAAATTAGATTTAGAACAACTACGTGTTCACATTGAAAACAGCACGTTCAGGAAATTCCAAACTGAATCTGTGTCGAGCAACAAGGCAACTTACGATGACCAAAGATAGAATGTAATAAAAACGAGCATATGTAGTTGTAGTCCGGGGAAATTAGCATTTAAAGGAGACGAAATTCGGAAATGGCTGAAAATTGGTTCACAGCTTCCTTGGGACTTTTTAAGAAAACAATTTCAGAATCACAAAAAAACAAGCATGGTCGCCGGAAATATAGCGGTTTTCCGGTGTTTTCCTTGTATCTCGGTGTCTATAGGTCGTACAACCTTGTACGAGGGCCCAAAATGTTGACAATGAAATTCTCTACAACTTTAGTTCTTACAAAGATGTTGACCCGATTAACCCTTTCAAAGTTATACAAGGTCAAAGTTATCAAAAATCACTTTTTGACCAAAAAATCCCTCAAAATCTGGTTTTTTCGAAATTTGTTTTGAGCAGTCAATACAAAATGCTATTGCCTACAAAAAACCCTGTTGTCATTTTTTCGAAAACTTAACCCTTTCGAAGTTATTCAACTTCAAAGTTTCAAAAAATCAGTTTTTGGTCAAAAAATGACTCAGTAACTGATTTTTGAGAAATTTTTTTTTCTATTTAAACAAAAGATTATTGCCTACCCTAATGACACTCTTGTCATATTTTCGAAAACAAACTTTTCGAAAATTTTTGCAATAATCAATTAGTGATTTTTTGGCCGAATGGTGATTTTTGGAAACTTTGACCTTGAATAACTTCGAAAGGCTTAAGTTTTCGAAAAAATGACACGAGGGTTTTTTGTAGGCAATATCGTTTTGTATTGACTGATTAAAATTGTTTTTTCGAAAAAACCAGCTTTTGAGTGATGTTTTGGCCAAAAAGTGATTTTTGGAAACTTTGACCTTGAATAACTTTGAAAGGGTTAATCATTTCAACATCTTTGTAAGAACTAAAGTTGTAGAGAATTTCATTGTCAACATTTAGGACCTTTGTACGGGGTTATACGATCTATAGAAACCGAGATACAAGGAAAACACCGGAAAACCGCTATATTTCCGGCGGCCATGTTTGTTTTTTTGTGATTCTGAAATTGTTTTCTTAAAAAGTCCCAAGGATGCTGTGGACCAATTTTCAGCCATTTCCGAATTTTGTCTCCTTTCGTGCGTTTTTTTTACTAATTTCCCCGGACTATTGAGCAAAACAATAAATTGAATGCATACAAATTAATCCTTTTTTCAATAATGTTGCAATATGTATGGACCAGAAACAGATTTTAGGGCAGAACATCGGAAATGGTAAAATATTGAAATCTTTCTATTGAAAATGTGAAGGCAGTTGGAAGCCAATGGAACATGGAAGCCAATCAATGCGTCCTTCAATGTTGAAATTGGGAAAACAATTTTGATCCACTTTGAATTCAATATTGTTACCGAGGGCAAATGTGTGCCAAGTATATTCTGGGATGCGTAGGTGAATTGGGTTTTATGTGGGCATGACCCTCGTATATGGATTCTCGCTGAGGAAACTGTAAAAAGTGTGTGTGTTGAATGACATCAGGATGATAGAAGGATTAGGACTATGTGAACGGCCAAAAAACTTCTCAAAGTGAGGCTGTTTATAAGTTTTTTTTCTTCAAAAAAACGATTTCTTTGCTCAATGTTTTAATAATATCCTTTGATGTTACGGCATGGGTTTTGGAATAAAATTACTAAAAGAGAGGTCAACAGGCGTAGATATTCAGGGGCGAGACCGCTGGACTTACACGAGGCGGTACATTTGTCCCTTACACGATGTAAATTGTACTGAGGCCTCAGTTTTTTTAAATGTCGCGGTTCAAAAATAATGTCCTACTGGTATATACGCGTGTATCGAGATAAATGAAGCGAGGTGTGATTGTAAATTACTTAGTGGAGAGACATTTCTTCCTTCTTTTGCGGCAGTAAAATATCAAATTTGAACTGAGCTGTGGTGAGATTGTAAATACGAACTGGATGGAGAGACATTGTAACGGTCGGTTATTTCTCCCCCCATCTTCCGGAAATTTCCAACAGTTCATAATTTAAACAACAATACTGTGCGGCCGAAATTCAAATTTGTTACAAAGTAGGCGAAGAAAAACCAAAAAATTGAGCTGGAAGGAAAAAAATGAAAAAATAGGAGTCAGTCTGGATTTTGAATTTAGAAAAGAGAGTCTGGATTTATTCGGACCAGGTAGAGTCGGTTTTTGTTAATAATTTGGCGAGGAAGGCCGTTTAAAAGGCTTGTTAAGTCGGTCGTGTGTTTTATTCATTTAAGAGGGTTTCGCCTCGATTTTTGTAAACGAATCAATTTAAAGAATCGTTCAAAGAAAATAGTTTCGTAATCTAATAAAAAAGCACTATGTAGAAGGCAAACGACTGGTATTCAAATTCACCATCAACAGAAGAAACGAGGGGAACTGGCCTCATCAAGTCTGAAACTCACCAACTTCGTGACGAGTGGAATTGGCTTGTTTGTTATGTGTTTGCTTGCACGTTAAAACGGGTCCAACCTAAGATACCCTTGGGTGTGAAAAGTGTTCCGTTTTTTTGTAATTATTTAGCACTAGCAAAAAACCCGTGTGCTTTGCAACGCCCTTAAATAAAAAAAGTTTATGTGTGCACTGTCCGCGGTAGGAAAAAAGTGAAAGAAACAACAAATCTGGAAAATATGATTTTGCACACCTTTTATATGGTTAATTTCTATTGACAGCTTTTTTGACAGCTGTCATTAGTCAAAACCGGGTTTTGATATGATATTCGTATTCAGCGGTATCGAAAACATCAGGATACCAAGTTTCACCTCGAACCGATGGAAATCAAGTGCTCAACGCTTGGTTGAACCTAAAAAAATGAAAACCCATGTTAAATCCCATTTAAAATTCAACCTGCGTGGGGGACGGTTACAATTTTGTTTTTCTCTTTTCGGTTAGCCGTTACACTGCCCCCTTCTTACCGATCGAACTTTTTGGATGCGATAGATGGCATCGTTTAACCTCGTCATGGCAGTGGAGGGTCCTTCCCTTTTCTTTGTAATTTTGGCGATTTACCTTTAATTAGTCGAGGATTTTACAGGTACACTCGATCGCGTGACAAAGTTCACTACAATAGGGGAAATGACGAAGATACACTATGTTCAATGTTCTTCCATTTGGAGCTAGGATGTGAAGATTCAGATTTCCCAACTCTTGAACAACGTGCCTACAGCTGACAGTGAAATGACACTTATTTGTTAAAATTTGTCCGCCATATTAACCCTGAAACTTTAAATTTATTAGTTTTGATCATAAATTCGTTTTTTGCTATCTTAAAAACCCCCAGATACCGATTTTCATTGGAATCGGAATACAATTGGCAAGCTCATCGGGCATATTTGTGCGGCCATTTTGAATTTATAAGTTTTGATCATAAATTCGTTATTTTTAACCTTAAAAATTTCTAGATACCCACTTTCATTGGAATCGGACCACAATTGGCAAATTCGTCGGCCATATTGGAGCGGAAATTTTGAATTTATAAGTTTTAATCATAAATTAGTTATTTGCAACCTTAAAAACGCCTAGATATCCACATTCATTGGAATCGGAATACAATTGGAAAATTCCGCCCGCGGCCATTTTGAATTTATAAGTTCCGATCATAAATTCGTTATTTGCTACCTTAAAACCCCCCAGATACCGATTTTCATGGAAATCGGAACACAATTGGCAAATTTGGGTGGCCATTTTGAATTTCAGTCATATTTCGGCGGCCATTTTGAATTAATATGTTCTGATCAAACATTCGTTATTTACTACCTCAAAAAACCCCAGACACCGATTTTCATTGGAATCGGAACACGATTGACAAATTAGTCGGCCATATTGGCGCGGCTATTTTGAATTTCTAAATTTTGACCACAAATTTGTGATTAGAGACCTTAAAAACCCCTAGATACCCAATTTCATTGAAATCGGAACACAATTTGCGAATTCATATTTGAGTGGTCATTTTGAATTTCGACCATTTTTCGGCGGCCATTTTGAAATTCGAAAATCGGGCTTCGAGGTGTTTCATGGGAGACCCCTACGGACCTTCGTGCAAAATTTGGTACGCACAAATACATACATACATACATACAGAAACTCTCTTTTATTAATATATGTAGATTTAAACAAAATGAAAAAAACAAGAAATAGAAATTAACAGGGAATCCTTAAATAATAATATTTTAAAAGCTAACTTTATTGAGAGAAAAAAAAGGTGAAAATTCTATACACCATAATTTGACATTTTCATTCATGTATATCAATTGTGAACCAATTCACGATCCCAAAACGTCACCTCAATGGTAAATGACAACCGAATTATTATTGGTTATGTTTGGCAGTTTGCCATATTTAGTAAACAAAGCGAAAAGTTTTTCTATTTTCTATCGATGATTGCTTAACCGCAGGTCATAGGACTCATAAGAAGAAGGTGTACCAGCAGTTGTCGAGTTGGACTCATTGAAGTCGAGCTATCAAATAGTGCCATTGGGATACAAAAAAAAAATAAATACCAGCAGTGGATTCACGGAGAATAATTTGGAAGTTTGTCAAAGACGAGGTCGTCTGGCGAAGACCCCCTCGCTCAATCGCAGCTGGGTAATTAGTGATGAGTAGTGTTTAAAATCGTTGTCGTTGTCTAGCATATATTCTCCAATTTTTTTTATGTCTGCGATTGCTACCATGATCAGTTCTTCAAAGCTGCTGATGAAGGAAGCATAACCATAACCATTCTGTTACCAGCAAGGAGCTCCATTGTGCCGGTACAACATTTCTGACATTTTTCGAGGGAGTGAGGTTTTGTTCTGAAGAGACAATTCCTACATTTTTTGAGGGAATGAAATTTTGTGCTGGAGACAGATTTCTTACGTCTAGCAGAATTTCCAACTTGAAAATAGTCGAGGTGGGATTGCAAAATATAAATATATGGCCTCGGACAACTAATTAGAAACAGTTTCATAAATTTTTTTTTAAATATATAATGATAGAAGGAAATCAACAACAATGTCATAATGAATTCCTAACAGGATTTCTACATCAAAACATAAAAAACGGATAAATGCAATTTTTATGAAACCGTTTCAAATTAGTTGTCCGTGGCTATACATTGTGGAGGCATAGATTTTTACTTACTATACACTAAGGCAGTTTAATGAATATTAGAATTAAACTTGTAAAAATGCACTTCATTGGTATTTATTTTCTCCTTTTTTTTTAATCTGCTTGTTTTTGTCATTTTGGCATTACAATAGCACCTCGCCTCATTTGAAGTATGACATTGTACTGGCTCAAAAGTAAAAAGAGGCACCTCTTTCAAACTCATTTTATAATCGTGTCCTACCCAACACTAGTCATCTGGACGTTTTCCTACGACAACTACAAAGATGTCATCCGCGAACCCGATTGCTACTACTTCCTTTGGAAGACGAAGCCCCAACACCTCATTGTACATTGCGATCCACAGGAGAGGGTCCATGACGGAACCCTGTGGAACCCCGCATGTTGTTCCGAACACTTTCGGGCCATTTTCCGAATCACAATGAAGTGAAGTGGTGTACCTAGCTTGATCAACGACTCAACTATTTTGCTCCACTTAGCTGAGTTGAAAGCATTTTTTACGTCGAGGGTTATCAATGCGCACCAGTGATTTTTCTCTATGGTGGCTCTTGCTATGCCCACCACCATGTTGACTGCATCGGTCGTCTGAAGCCGAATTTCCTATCTGACAGACGACAGACCACCTACCCTTTCCTGTACGTGATGTCGATTACAGATGTTCTCCCACCCCTTTGGATGGTGTTTTCGCCACCGGTGTTGACTAACACCACGTTCAATCGCGAGAATACTTCTAGGAGTATGCGCCCGCTTGCATTCATTTGTCGGCTGCCCCATTCGACAGCCCAAGCATTGAAATCACCCGCTATTATTTTCGGGCGGCTAACCCTTGTACTCGTCTAGTGTCAGACTTGGCCCCGCATAGCAGCTGTAGACGTGTACTCCGTCTACTTTTGCCCGCGTGAAGCTATTCCCTGGGCTTCTCATGGTGTCTTCCATGGCTCGGCTCGCGCACGTCCATATCGCTGACGTGCCGCTGCTATCCGCTATCCAGACGCCGCTGTGCAGGTTTCTATACTGCTCGCAGACGATTGCGACGTCGATTTTTTCTCATGGACTGTCTGTGCCATCAGATCTTGTGCCTCTTGTCAGTGGTTAAGGTTAATCTGTAAGAACCTTATTTTCTTCTACTTTTTAACGCCTCCTTGAACGCCGGACATCTACTACTTCCAGTCAAGTGCCCACAACCCCTGATCTCTAGTTCCCTACAAATGAGGCATTTGGCAGTTTGGTCACACTCCTTTACAGTGGCGTAACTACGGGTCGGTGGGCCCCGGGCCAAGTAGCTGAACAGGGGCCCTTTCAGTGTAGCCAACCCTACAGTTTTAACTGTAAATTTACAGTTTTTTGGAAATCTTCTCAGTTTTTAGTTTAGGCCTCCAAATCTACAGTTTTTTATTTAGCGCCATCTATCTCGTAGTAGGCCATATGTTTCTCAATTAAAAAAGGCGATGGATCTGTACAATTTCCACTGTTATCGAATTTGACCAAAAAGCTTCTTTGTTTGCCGCTACGGTACGGGTATGTTAAAACTCTTGTTTTCGAGCATTAATGTAATGAAAACGAAACTTAGAAATAAACTTACTACGACAACAATCAGAGGTGCTTTGCACACAAAATCAGAAATTAAAAAATGGTTCGAGTTCGATGCGAACAATGACCATTTTAAAATATTCAAAAAAAAATATGTATGATTTCATAAACAAAGATGAAACGGAAAATCAAGAAGATTTGCAAATTGAAAATGAGATATTAGCTGATGATAATATCTAACATACTTCATATATATTAGAATGATTGTTATACCTAATATGTTTTATTTCTAAGTTTGTTTATTTCATTAAATTGATTAAAAGTTTTGATGATCACACAATTTTTTTGTTTATAATTCCTTCAGTCCTTCCTTCAGCAAAAAAAAGGTCCATCTGAACATTTTATGAAAACAGCAATTTTTTTTTGTAATGGGGTTGGTTGGGAGTATAAAACCGAGTTTTCGGGATCCGGAGGCGTGACGTTCGGCAGCCATCTTGTTTTGAGTGGTGAAAAATGGTTTTCCTTATTTCTCCGAAACCCTGAGTCCTACAGAATTTTTGTAAGGATGTTTTTTTTAGATAATCAAATTATCTACAACTTTCGTAAATAATGTTTTGCCTTAATATTGATAATAAAAAAGATATGGACGAAAAAAGACAAAAATTTTGGGGGTGATGAGCTTTAAAGCGCTATAAAAAATTGCTGTTTTCATGAAATGTTCGGCGAAAGTACCATTTGACTGGACTACTTCCCCATTATCTGTTTTATTTATTATTACCATTAAATAATACAAAATAAGAAAAAAACGGTAGATTTACCGTCTTTTAATTAATATTTACAGTTTTCTACAGTTTTGTTTAAGCATGTATGTAGTTTTACTCCAGGATGGGGTTGGCAACACTGGGCCCTTTGTAAAAAACTTGCTAAGCAATAAAGAGATTCGTTATTTGAAATAGCTTTTATCTTACAATAATACGAATTGAACTAAAAAAAACATTTTCTTCATTGTTCATATTATTTATTCAAATATTTTTATCTGATAAAACAAGATAGATACAATTGAGACATTAAAAATTAACACGACGGACTTTAGCTTCAACAAAAGTATCAATAACGTTGTCTAAATTTCCTTTCAAGGCCTTGGTTTCTTTATACTCGATGGCCAGAATACTCGAATCGCTCAACTATCTTGGGTCATTTAATATCACAAATAATTTTTGATTATTTTCAATTTGGAAAAAGATCGTTCTGCTGGAAGAGTTAGACATAGCAAAATGGCCGAACATACATTTGGAAAACTACCCGACAGGGTAAAATACTCAATCAGCAGCTAATCAGCCAGCTCTCTAACTGAGTGCAACTTCGAAATTTGGTCTTTGAGACAGCTACGCAAGGACAATAACTGATTGAATAATTGATCTGATACGTCGTCATGATACCTCTTGATAAATTTTTCGCATTGCTTTTGAAGTTCTGCGTTCTGCCAATTTCTTAGGAATTTTAACATAGAAGCAGTATGAGAACACAATTCGTCGCTATACTTGCAATAATTACTGCTACATTTTTTTCCGTGTATTAAAACAAAATTCGAAATGAAAATAGTTATATTTGTAACACTTACTCGTCATTCTTATTTGATGAGAAAAAGGACGTTATATGTCTTAATTTCTTGACTGCTTCGGTTCGTTCTGCTTTAAATTACCTTTTTTGACATCCGCTTAAATATCGTTTCGAAGACATTTTTAGTCATTTAATTTAATTCACAAACATAACAATGCTCTCGACCGATCAACTTCAAATTTTGCACATATGTATAGTTCGCGTGACAATGCAATCTGACCAATTGGTGCAAAAATCAAGATGGCGGTTCCAAGATGGCGGCTGAATTTTGCAATTGTGTTCCTCGATCCCCCGACACGGGTATCAAATGAAAGGGTATGACAAGTACAATACAACTAGCTATGTGGCGTCATTCAAAATTCAAAATGGCAGCCAACACAAAATGGCGGTTTACCTTTATCTTTACAAACCACTCGGTATGGGTATCAAATGAAAGGGTATGACGAGTATACTACAGTAAGCTGTGTGACGTCATTTTAAATCTTATATGGTGGTCACCACAAAATGGCGGAAGACACTTAAGAGACTAAAAAGTAGAAATAAAAATAAATAGTTTAAAATAACTAAAAAATACGTTAGATATACAGAATGTACTTAACGGCAGTTGCCAGCAAAAAAAATCATATCGGAAAAATTATTCCAACGGTAGATGCCCTAACTCAACATCTTAAAAGGGTTTATTTACAAGTTCAAAATTGGTTGTTTGGAGAAGAGCATCAGCTATATCCAACAGATTGGGGTTGGAAAAACGAGAGCGATAAGCTCATCCCCATTAGGATGACACAACCACCCGGCCCACCGAATATAATGAAGTTGATATTCTGTGGATGTAAAACCAACTGCGGTTATTCCTGTGGGTGTAGGAAGAACCTGATTTGCAATATCGCTTGCAAAAATTGTGCCGGCTCAAATTGCACCAACGTCGAGGAATATTCCACAGAAGAATTAATTGCCGCCGAAAATGACACTCTCGATGAAGAAAGTATTAATGATGAGGCGGACGATGTTTAATTTAATATATAAAGTTAGTCTCTTAAATGTCTTCCGCCATTTTGTGGTGACCGCCATTTTGAATTTTGAATGACGCCACATAGCTAATTGTATTGTAATTGTCATACCCTTTCATTTGATACCCATGTCAGGGGATCGAGAAACACAATTGCAAAATTCGGCCGCCATCTTGGAACCGCCATCGTGATTTTTGTACCAAATGGTCAGATTGCATTGCCACGCGAACTATACATATGTGCAAAATTTGAAGTTGATCGGTTATATGGAAGTGGGTCAAAATCAAGTTTCAAGATTTGTCTACATAAAGATGCACTATAAAAGTGCATTTTTCGATGCAGAAATGCAATTTTAGAAAAGTACTGAACCAAAATATGGCACAAAGTTTCTAGACGAGCTAACGAAGTTAATTCAAAAAACCCCATCTCAATTCAACTTACTGCACAGAAAATGTAAGGTTGACTGCTATATTTCCTCGCCTACGTCGCAGCTTCAACAGGTACGCTGATAAACGCCGTTTGTGTGCCCCCCAATCCCCGCACATGTATTTATATCTCAAAGCTCCCTTCTTTCCCAATTTCGACATCCTTCTTCCTACTTCTAGCCTAACTTAAGTTTCCTAATAATAATAAATTAAAGTTCGTTCAAACTATGTCAAATAGATGGCGCACTGCTAACATTGGAGAATTCAAAAGCTGAGTCTTGACCTGAAGTTGATCCAATGTTTATATTATCGCTTATAGATGGTGACACATTACTGCGTAAATCATCACAATATCATATAACTCTTCCTTTCCCATTCCCTTCTGTTGGGAATACAAATTTCAAAAACTGGGTTAAAATTCAGTTTCGTTTTGATGTATGCAGTCCGGTGGGCCATCTATCATACTCCGTAGTACAGAGCGCAGTATGTTGCGCAGTATATTGGTCTCGATTAATTTTCTCCGCCCAGCAGTGTATTTTTAGTGGCTTTCCCTATTTCCAGGGACGTACAGATTTCTATTTACTTACTTATTTATTATACCTTACATACTTTATGAAAAATGCGATTCTGCTGGAACATTTGCGGCTTCCTTATTTAAAAGTTATTTTTAGTATCAACATCCTATTCTCTCATCCGCATTAGAAATTATAAGTAAGGCTAAAAGATTAAATTAATCAAACTCTGCGCTCCCAACCTAATCATTCTAAGGACGTTTACGGTAGCCAATGTTGAATCCGTGGACTCTTAACCCACAAGAATTTGCTTTTACGAAATTGGCTTGTGAATCTTTATAATTTTTGTAGCCAACATTATGAGTGGGATTTAATTTGAAATCGTGGTACATAAGCTTCCTTCTCATCTTGACACTGATTGACGTTAAAGGAAAGAATTATTTTGAAAATTAATTAATAAAAAGTCCTTTATACATACGTGATGGTGTTATTAAATATTTCCTTTGAAAATGCCACAATAAAAACGCCTTAAGGGCATCTGAAATCACATAACGCACACAAATACACATACAAGACTCCTCCTTCGAAATGAGTTTTTTGCTGTGACAAATCGCGGTAATAATTTTTCCACTAAGAATAATTTATGAGAGGTCCTTGCAGGGGGGATTTAATAAACCTTCTGGACAGAAAAAGCACATTTACGAGACCATCATTGCCGCCAATTAGTTTCCTCTAACCTAAGAAAAGCCCTGTAACTGTAGATGCCTGCACTAAGGACCTCCATAACTTTTGTTTTATCCATCCTTATTCCAGAAGCAGAAGAAGATTTAAATTACTAGTCTCTAAGGGATCAAAGTAACCCCCTTGCAAACTGTGGCTTGGTTGTAGCAGCAATGCTATAGTGGCATTCACTGGCGTCTTATATAAAACAAAAATACTCGTCCATTAACATTATAATGCGCGGCGGAATGATGTCTATATTGTTTCAATCCCAAGACTAACACTTCAAGGATATTCGTTAAAAGCGTTTCGCAGTTACAATTTCTTTCGCATTATTCAGTGGAGACCATACGTCAGCGATTTTCGTCGGCGGCAACACATGCAAATAATTTTTATTAAATGTTGAAGCAGATTTCGTCAGAAAGGACTCGTATCCTTTTAGAAGTGAAGACAACTTCTTCTGTGTAAAATGTTAAGTAGTCGACTGCTAGAAATGGGAAAACATTGATACTATTGAACTGGAGTTGAAGTTAAATTGAATTGTCCCGAGGGGGTTTGAAGTGATATCTTTGATACGTTATAGCGTCTAGTCTATTCAAGTACCGATTACTCACACAGTTCCTAAATTAATAACTGAAGCGAGACATCGAAAAAAAAATTGTTTAAATAAATATTCCAACTTTCTTTCAGATATGAGAAATATTGATTTTCTACCAGGAGAAGGTTTGATTATTTTGGAGTAGAGGGGATGTTTTCAAGGTTCTTTCTTAAATGGAATTTTTTATCCTTTGAAAACTACAACTTTTTTTACAAAAGAAACTTCTTTAGGCACAGTAGTGATTTTGATAAGTTGCGATAGAACTAGGAGGAACGACATAAAGGATGGAAAACACCAAGTTAGAAGGTACTGCTGGAGCACACAGGAAAAAAGTAATCTGCATATAAAAAGGTTTCAAAGGCTGAGTCGGCAAGTCTTCCACGGGTTAAGTAAGTTACACGACAGAATTTTTAAAGAAGAATCTTAACAAGATCAGCGAGAAGAGAATAGAAAGGCTTCATTCTACGGTAATGGAGGGAAAGAAATAGGGAAATATTAATTAATTAATGGTTTCTGGGAAAAATATGCTAATTTGCATACAAAGTTTCTTTTTGCAGGTTTTCATCATAATTTAAAGTTTTGAATTTGAAATTACCGCGGAAAATGCTGGAGAAATAATTTAATGAATTTTGCCTAGAGAAAAAAAATCTAATAACATAGCGTCTTCATTTTACCTAGTAACTATTTTTGCACTTAAATTTTTTTTACTACAATGGAACGAATAATTTCAATTACCAATTTGATGGCTTTACTAATTTCGTCTTGTTCTGTGTTAAGTAAAAAAGCATAAAAAATGTATCTTTTGCAATTAGCACGTAAAGGACGAAATCCAATTAGATTCAAAAAATTCCTTGTCTAATTAAAACCTCAGTAAATATATGGAACAATGTAGCTAAGTTAAAGTAGAACTTGACAGATTAGAACACCATGAAGTGATTAAAAGAGTTAAAACGGCGACGAGTTGGATTTCAAACATAGTAATCCTAGAGAAAACAAACAAGAAAATAAGATTATGTCTTGATCCCAGAGATTTAAATAAGGCAATCAAGCCCATTAACTATCCGATACCCTCTTTTCAGGAAATTAGTGGTAGGTTAGCAAATAAGTCGTGGTTCTCTGTACTCGATTTAAAAGACGGTTATTGGCAGGTAGCACTCAACGCGGAATCTAGTAAACTGTGTACTTTTAGTACACCATTTGGGTGTTATTGTTTCCAGAGACTACCATTCGGCATCAAGACAGCTCCCAAGTTATTCCAGATGCTTAATGAAGAGAATTTTAAAGATATTCCAGGAGTCATCATTTACATGGATGATATCCTTATAGCGGGTGAGTCAGAAGAACACCATGATGCCAGCTTGAGAGCGGTTTTCGAAAGAGCTCGGGAATTGAGGATTAAATTTAATCAAGATAAATTTCAGTGCAAAGTGAATACGGTAAAATTTCTCGGTCATGAAATTTCAAGTAGGGGTATAACCTGTGAGCCGGAAAGGGTTTCTGCTATTCAACAAATAAAGCCTCCTAAAACAAAAAAAAGAACTACAAAAAATTCTCGGTTTTATTAATTATCTTCGAAACTTCTTATCTAATCTTTCGCACCTCTCCCAACCATTAAGAGAACTTCTCAAAAAAGGGAAATTGTTCCAATGGGAACAGATACATAATATCAGTTTAGAAAAAATTAAAGAGCTTATCGGAAATGGGCAACGTTTACAAGTGTTTGATGCAAATAAGCCTGTAGTAATTCAGGGTGATGCGTCACCAGCGTTGCCAGATGAACGGATTTCTCAGTACGAGAACGAATTTTTACTAAGAAAACCAAAAATACGGATTTTCAGACGGATTTAGCGCAAAAACGGATTTTTGACGGATTTTTTTAAATTCTGAATGAAATTCGTGCAATTATCAGTATTTACAGATCAAATTATACTACTCACTACAAAGCTTGAAGCCTCATGTGTTTGTCACACTGACATGCATTTTGTGAAAGTGACGGAACATCGATAAAAGTTTAGCGCTTTGGAGTAGCTGCACCCACGCAAATCCGGAGAAGTTTTGCCTCTTTCTAACCAAGCCCTTGATGTCTTATATTTATTGCTAGTTGAAATACAGTAGTGAGCGACGTCATGCTTTTGGGGGAATTGCAAAAGTTGTTAGAAATACCCGAGAATTCAATGTCGAAAGTACTTAAAATCAGCTGGTTGTCACTCCATGCTGCTGTGAAAAGATACATTGAACAGAGATTGAGAGCAAAGATGCAAAACACTAGGAAGCGCAGCGCATTTTCGGATTTTTGAGAAATCGTTGGACTTTGCTCCATTTGCATATGAAAAAAGATTACATCGACAGAATCGAGCCTGAATATTTAATTTATCAGGAGGCGACCAAAGATACTGAGTAATATTGGGAACCTGTGCGCCAAATTGATCTGGATCCCAACTCCCAAGGTGAAGGCTGGACTTTCCAATTTGCCAGCTAAAATCGAAACTTCTAAAATAGACAAATGCCGTCAATTTCTCGTCACGGCAGAAATAAACAAGCGCTTTCCATTTAAGGAAAAGAGTACGAAAACCCTCAAGGAGCTGAAGTTCATCGAACCAGCAGAACTGATTTCTTTGGTTTCGATGTTGAGGAGGCCCATCAGGAATTTAGGAATTTCAAAAGTACTTTCAAGAGTTATTTTTTTAAATTCACTATAATATTCAATAAAATAATGAAATGTATTATTTCTTAAGCGTTATAGTAATTCTGTCTATTGAATTTAAATATCGTGATCATATTCCTACTAGTTTCCGAAAAGCCATACAGATGGCTCTTCAAAAGAAGAGAACGGATTTTTACGGATTTTTTACTCCCTCTCGAATGCTTGACGAACGGATTTAACAAAGTTTCATCTGGCAACCGTGTGCGTCACAGTATGGACTAGGGGCCTGTTTGATGCAGGATGGGAAGCCTATTTGTTTTGCATCAAGAAGCCTTTCTGAAGCAGAAACACGATATTCGCAGATTGAAAAAGAGCTGCTTGCAATTGTGTTCTCTTGCTCCAAATTCCATTACTTCATCTACGGTAGACAAGTGAAAGTACAGACGGATCACAAACCCCTTTTAGGTCTTTTCGGGAAAGGTATCACTAGAGTAGCCAATCCTCGTCTCCAACGTATGCTGTTACGATTGTTCCGATATGAATTAATCATACAATATTTACCTGGAAAAGATATGCTTATAGCAGATATACTGTCAAGGCATTTTGCCAAAACCAACGATAGTCCAGAAATTGAAGATATTAATTCGGTAGTGCATACATTAAATGTAAGCAGTGAGCGTAGGCAAGAATTTATAGAAAATACTAATCGGGATCCTGTGCTGCAAGGTGTGGCAAAATTTATCAGAGAGGGTTGGCCAAAGAACAAGTTGCAAGTTCCAGAAGATATAAGGCCTTATTGGAAGCTAAGAGCCGAGCTTTTCTTAGATGACAATCTAGTATTCTTGAATAATAGGATTGTAGTACCGGGTGGTCAGTCATCAGCGGAATAGGGGGAATAACATGTAGCATAACATGCACGTGCCGTAACTATTCCGGACTGATGGAAGTGCGATCATAACCTCCTAGCGGTGGCCACTGGTAACTATCCTATGAGAGAGGATAGGCTAACATGATCGGGCTAGTCCCTTCCAAGTAAGGTTGGCGTGAGGCTAATAACCTCACCCGTAAAAAACAAACATTACGGAACGAGCAACATGCCTCGGATACTGGAAAAAACGACGACGACCACGGCAACGAAAAAGGCAAAATGATTTAAGAATTTTCTCATGGAACGTACGAACTCTGTACAGAACTCGAGCTGTACAACATCTGGCCGATACCCTGTCAACATATAAAGCTGACATTACCGCCATTCAGGAGATGCGATGGACAGGGAATGGTGTTTTGCAAAAACCTGATTATGACGTATATTACAGCTGTCATACGAAACACCATGTGCTCGGGGTAGGTTTTATGGTCAGCAAAAGGATGAAGCCTACCATTATCGGCTTTAAAGCAATAAACGAAAGGCTATGTACCCTTCGTGTGCGAGGCAAATTTAAGAACATCAGCCTCATAAACGTTCACGCACCTACAGAAGAGTCCCCGGACGATGAAAAAGAAGAATTCTTCGAAGTAGTTGAACGGGAACTTAATGCCTGCCCCAGATATGATGTAAAAATCATATTGGGAGACCTGAACGCCAAAGTAGGCCGGGAGCCCGTATACAGGCAATATGTCGGCACCCACAGCTTGCATGAGAACACTAATGACAATGGGCAGCGAGTTATAGAGATGGCAGCAAGTAAGAACTTGGTCGTTGCAAGTACCAGATTTGCGCGTAAAGATATCCATAAAGCCACCTGGATATCTCCTGATGGGGCGACTCGCAATCAAATAGACCATGTGTTGATAGACCGCCGCCACCTTTCGGGTCTGATGACGGTACGAACGTACCGACGTGCCAACTTCGACTCAGATCACTATCTTGTTGGTATGGTGCTCCGAGAGCGCATTACAACGCTGAAAAGCTTTGTATCCGCTGATCAGGCTCGAATCAACACAGCTGCACTACGCAACGAAATGGCCAGAAACAGCTACGGTCAGGCGTTAGAACTCGCGCTCAGAAGAGCAAGTCCTGGGGATGAGATGCCGGGCGTCGACGTGAGCTGGACCCGCCTTAAAAATACTGTCATTTGTACTGCTGATTCCATCTTAGGCAGAAGTCGTAGAGATCGGAACGACTGGTTCGATAATGAATGCAAGCTGGCAACTGAACGTAAGAATGCTGCGTATCGAGCAATGCAGCAGTCTCAGAGAACACGAGCACGCGAAGAGAAATATAAAGAGCTCAGAAAAGAAGAAAAGAGAATTCACAAACGAAAAAAGGAAGCCTGGGAGAAAAATCTCGTTTGTGAACTAGAACAGTACAGAGAGCGACGGCCGCACCAGGCGCGGGAGTTCTACCGAAGAGTACGCGGTATGACGCAATTCACACCTCGTTGCACATACTGCAAGGACAAAGAAGGGAATCTGATCACCGATCCTCAAGGCATCTTGGAGCGATGGGAAGAGCACTTTCATGAATTGCTAAATGGCGAGCTAACTGAGGATTTGGAGGCTCCACCAATATCTGACGATAATGCTACGCTGTCACCACCAAACTTAGCAGAAGTTAGCAGTGCCATCACCCGGCTCAAAAACAACAAGGCCTCGGGTGCAGACGGCATCCCTGCGGAGCTGGTTAAATATGGAGGGCCTACATTACACCAAGCGATTCATGAATTAATTGTGCAAGTATGCGATGCCAGAAGACTGGAGAAAAGGCATCCTCTGCCCGGTACATAAAAAAGGAGATATCACAACGTGCAGCAATTATCGTGGTATAACGTTGTTGAGTACCGCGTATAAGATATTCTCCGCCATCCTACAAAACAGGATGGCCCCATACGCTAGAAATATCGTAGGCCAATACCAGTGTGGCTTCAGCCCAGGCAAATCAACAACCGATCAGATTTTCACTTTGAGGCAGGCTATGGAAAAATGTCTAGAGTTTCAAAACTCAATCCAACACCTCTTCATAGACTTTAAAGCCGCCTATGATAGCATAGCCAGAGTAGAACTCTACAAAGCCATGATAGAATTCGGCATTCCCAATAAGCTGACAAGACTATGTAGGTTGACCATGACCAATGTGACAAGCCAAGTAAAGGTATCCGGAACACTGTCCAGACCAATCAGCATCTATAATGGACTCCGACAAGGGGACGGTCTGGCCTGCCTCCTTCCTGGCGTTGGAGAAAGTGATCCGAGATTCGGGCGTGACATCAAGGGGCACAATCCTTCACAAGTCCACCCAATTACTGGCTTATGCAGACGACATTGACATCATTGGAAGAACATCAACAGCTGTACAAGAAGCTTTCATCCAGATTGAGCGCACGGCAGGAAATCTGGGACTGCACATCAACGAAAGCAAAACAAAGTACATGGTGGCCTCGTCTGCAAGAACACCTAACATTGGTCCCACAATCAAGGTAGAGGAACACGAGTTTGATGTGGTAAAATCATTTACCTACCTTGGGTCAATAGTAGCAGCCGACAATAGCATGGAACCTGAAATACGCGCACGACTGCTAAAAGCCAACAAGGCCTACTATAGCCTGTGAAGGCTCTTCAAATCCAAGCATCTAACCATAACGTCTAAACTTTTACTATATAAGACGATGGTCTTGCCGGTCCTCACATATGCATCCGAAACGTGGGTGCTTAGCCAAAAGCACTCTAACCTCCTGGCGGTGTTCGAGAGGAAAATACTTCGGAGGATTCTTGGCCCCGTATGTGAGGAAGGACGATTCCGGAGACTCTACAATGACGAGATCTACGAGCGCTATCGCGACATAGATGTTGTGAAGAAAATAAAGCTCGGTAGGCTCCGGTGGGCAGGACATCTAGCTCGTATGAGTGAAGATGAGCCTGCTCGGAAAGTTCTCTGCGGTAAGACTTATGGGGTGCGACAGCGAGGGAGACCCAACCTCCGCTGGAAGGATGGCGTAGACCAGGACGCTCAGAGCATAGGGATGCCAAACTGGATGACATCGGCTCAGAATCGGGACCGGTGGAGAGAACAGTTGCGAGAGGCCAGGACCGGATCCCGGTTGTAGAGCCGTTAAAGAAGAAGAAGAAGTACCGGGTATTATGCGTCCTGAGATGCTAAAACATTTGCACCAATCCCATCAAGGGATAGAAAAGACCAAGGCTCGGGCTCGAAGCTTAATTTACTGGCCGGGCCTAAACGATGCGATAGAACGTATAGTAACTAAATGTGAAATATGCCAGAAGCACAGACAAGCAAATATCAAAGAGCCATACATCCCCCACGAAGTACCGAGCATGCCATTTAATACAATTGGCATGTATATATTTGAGCTATCTAAAAAGATTTACCTGGTAGTAGTTGATTATTTCTCCAAGTTCTTAGAGATCATACCCCTGGGAGCAAAAACAGCCAGGGAAGTAGAAAGGCACACAAAATTAGTCCAAATCAGTTAGTGTGGATTAGAACCGATAATAATCAATGGGAAAAGGGCATAGTAGTGGGGACACATAACACGCCTCGTTCTTATTGGGTCGAAAATCAAGATGGTACAGTGATAAGAAGAAACACGTCAGTTTTGAGACCACGGATTCCATAAAATAGAAAATATAAAAGTTACAGATAGATTCGAATGTTGGATATTCCGAGAATTACTTATAGCTATAGTTTGTAAAAACGTACATTAAGTACAGAATTGTTACTAGATTTGTAATTAGATAAATCTTGGAGTTGAATTAGAAATTGTACTAGATACAGATAAAATAGAATTTTGGATATTCCGATATTAACTCATACCTATAGTTTTGTAGACATATAAGTACTGAATTATTATGAACATCGTAATTAAATAAGTCTTGAAATTGTATTAGAAAGTAAAAGTTGAATTGTAATCATGAATTATTGTATCTGGTAGGATAGCGTACGTAGCCCACTTTGTGAAAGGGGGAGATGTAGTATGTAGTCGTAGATGTAGTGTCTGTATTAGTATATAGAGTGATAGGAGACGTTAGATAACGGCAGAGGGCTTACAGCCAGTCAGTAAGTAACATGCAGTAAATGAATAAACTTGCCTACCCGAAGTACAGTGCGTTTTAATAAATAATACACAGTAACGGCATAGAGTAAAAACCATAAAAGAGGACGCCCTAGGGTCCCATTCGCTCTGGTTCTTTGAAAGCGCAGCTTTTTCACTCAAACAACCAGAGGGAATGGAAAGCTCGACGTCTTCTTTTATGGTTTTACCTCTAGCATCGATTCTCGAAATAGAGTGCGCTTCTCGTAAATTTCATAATATTTCCCTGCATGTTATTATCGAATGTGTGTCCACTATGTCCTTCTTCATGTTGATCCAAGAGTTCACTCAAATGTTCCACCCATCGATTTAGAACTTGTCCTGTCTCGCTTACACTGTAAAAAATTTCTGGGGTAATTTTACAAAAAAAATACTAGAAGTTTTATTCACAAGCAGTTTTGTAAATTTGCAATAAATATTATTAGGAATATTCCAATTCTACTTTACATATTTTTACCAACTGTGTAGTAAATATACATTATTTGTGGGATGTAAAAATACAATCAGTATTGGAGCTTTCACTTCATAGTTTTTGTAAATTTCCAAAACTTTTGTGTATGCCCTCTCCCTATACATAAAAATAGCATTTTGTTCACCATGCAAGGACCGATTCGCAATAAAAGCTTCAAGCTACAAGCGTCAAGCTTCAAACTACAAGCTTCAGCTGAGTTTTGCTTTATTTGAGCACTGCAGCTTGAAGCTGTGAAAGTGAATCATTGTACAAACCCTTTTATCCTAATTTTTGCAGCTTGAAGCTTGCAGCTTGAAGCTTTAATTGTGCATCGGCAAAAACTATCAAAAATTTCTTGGCTGTTACAAGAACTGCCCAGACCCTGACCAAAGTCAAAGGTCTGACCTTAACTTAAGAACACTCGGCTATATATGCTTAGTATTCCATTGTTACCTGTGAATTATATCTATGAGAGGGAAAATTTAAACCTTACGTTCCAATGAACAATTTGTAATTTTACTGAATATACATATAAGTTCTAAAATTACGCCTCTTACTGTAAAATTACAGTACAAAGTTCAGTACATAACATTGATAAATAATACTAAGAAATATTGTACTTTTCCTACATAAATATTTTACATTATGTAAAATTAATAAAAGAAAGTTTCTCTATGTATGTATGTACGTATGTATGTATGTATGCATGTGTGCGCTATAGCGGCCGCACCAGTCATCGCAGAGCTTCGAAATTTTACACGAAGGTCCGTGGGTCTCCCATGAAACACCTCGAAGCCCGATTTTCGAAATTCAAAATGGCCGCTGCAAAATGACCGAAATTCAAAATGGCTACTCAAATGTGAATTTGCAAATTATGTTCCGATTTCAATGAAATTGGATATCTAGGGGTTTTTAAGATCGCTAATAACGAATTTGTGGTCAAAATTTGTAAATTCAAAATGGCCGCGCCAATATGGCTGACGAATTTGTCAATTGTGTTCCGATTCCAATGAAAATCGGTATCTGGGGTTTTTCGAGGTAGTGAATAACGAATGTTTGATCAGAACTTATAAATTCAAAATGGCCGCCGTAATATGACCGAAATTCAAAATGGCCACCCAAATTTGCCAATTGTGTTCCGATTTCCATGAAAATCGGTATCTGGTGGTTTTAAGGTAGCAAATAACGAATTTATGATTAAAACTAATAAATTTAAAATTTCGGGGCCAATATGGCGGACGAATTTTAGCAAATAAGTGTCATTTCCCTGTCAGCTGTATGTAGGTTGTTCAAGAGTTGGGAAATCTGAATCGTCACATCCTAGCTCCAAATGGAAGAACATTGAACATAGTGTATCTTGGTCATTTCCCCTATTGTTATGAAGTTTGCCACGCGATCGAGTGTACCTATAAAATCGCCAAAATTACAAAGAAAAGGGAAGGACCCTCCACTGCCATCGCGAGATTAAACAATGCCATCTATCGCATGCAAAAAGTTCGATCGGTAAGAACGGGACGGAAGCTGTGTTCGGAACGAACACTAAGTGAGATGGGGGCAGTGTAACGGCTAACCCAAAAGAGAAAAACAAAATGATAACCCGTCCCCCACGCAAGTTGAATTTTAAATGGAATTTAACATGGGTTTTCATTTTTTTAGGTTCGACCAAGCGCTGGGCACTTGATTTCCATCGGTTCAAGGTGAAACTTGGTATCCTTAGGTTTTCGATACCGCTGAATACGAATAACATATCAAAAACCGGTTTTGACTAATGACAGCTGTCAATAGAAATTAACCATATAAAAGGTATCCAAAATCATTTTTCCCAGATTTGTTGTTTCTTTCACTTTTTTCCTACCGTGGACAGTACACACATAAACTTTTTTTATTTAAGGGCGTTGCAACGCACGCGGGTTTTTTGCTAGTGTAAAATATAGGTCACATTCGTGTAATCAACATTTACGTCATGCAGTATTGGAGATTTTTAATTTATTTAATGTGAAATTACAAAATTTATAGTAAAATTAAAATAATTGTGTAGTAAATTAGTATTTCATATCGCGATTTGTAATTTTACTGAACAGTTGCACTGTGAATTTACATATTTTTTTTTACAGTGTAGAATATTTCCCCGCATGTCTCTGCAGGCTGATGTCTTAGGTTTAAATTCTTTTCTACACCCTCTCTTATTTTCTTGTAGAACTGTCTTATTTCGCCCTCGCTATGAAGGGTTTCTAGTTCTTCCATCTTGCATTTTTCGTATTTTCTTTTCTTTCTTTTATGTACTCGTTTTTCCTCTCTTCGTCTAACTCTGTATTCTTCTTCTGCGTTTCGAGTGTTATGTATTTTTACTTTTCTTTTATACGCCTTGTTTTTCTGTTCTGTTGCCATCCTGCATTCACCGTCGAACCACTCACTACGGGGTTATTTTGACCAAAAATATATCCACCCCCGAGTTGGGGTGGGAACCACCCCCAAAGTAAAAGCGCACATTGGCATATGGTAGACTTTGATTTTTGAGTCATTCCCTATCTACTGTAAAAATTTCAAGTAAATCGGTCGGCGCTGAAAAAAAGTAGAGGTGATATCGGTTGGGAACTGGACTATAAGCTTAGGTGTCACCAGTTTACGTCATACTCATGATGCAATGTCTAGTAGTAAGCTTAGCTCGAAAATAGAAAAACGATATGATAGGTTAAGGGTGTAGTCTGGAGGGTGCATAAGGAGGAGGCAGTGAAACTCGCGTTTGAATTCTTGGGTGTTTTATGAGTTCATTTTTTAAAGCAACCGGCTGAGCCACAACAGTCGAGGATAGCAGGAGACAGCCTCGCCGGAGTGTTATGCTTCCTGAAACAAGAGAATCGCGCTAACCAGCCGACAAAGACTGTGACGCAGGCACTACCAGACTACCATAGGTGAACCAAGAGGAGCACCGTCCGCTAGGTGAAGTCCCGAGCTAAGCGGTACTTTGGTACCCTATTAATAACCGGTTAAGCCGGCGGAATGCCTTATTAGGGCTACTACAATTATAGATGTATATTTATGTAAAATTATGGGTAAATGACTTTTATTTTACTTTTATTCAGTTTTCTTTTAAAGGATGTCTTAGTAATTGCAGGGGATAAAGATGATCCATGGCTATTGAAGTCCATAAGCATCTGTTGACGCGTTCGTTTCTTGCATATTCCCACCCTTAGTAGTTTCGTATGTGTTGTATGTCGAACATCATCATTGAATGGGGCTACGTAGACTAGTCATGATTACTATGTAGTAAAACCGACTTTTAAGAAAAGAGGGGTGAAGAGGCGGGGTGAGTATGCCCGCTCGCTTTGAGTCCAGGCGCTTTTAAGACAGGTGGAACAAACGGAACGAGAACTAGGGTGGGCCAAAAAAGCAATATTTCTTTTTAAGTGATATTCGAAAAATTGTAAGAATGGTAGTCAAAAGAAATGCTCGTTCAAGGAGAACCCTAGCAAATGACATTTAAGGGTGCCTCATTATTGTTAACGCAATTTTAAATTAAATAAAATTGTTTACGTTTATTGTTTTATAATAAATGTTTTAAATTTTCCCGACAGAAAAACGAAAAAAAAACAATATTAAGGCGATGGCCCAATGCCGACGTCGCGTTATACGCGGCAGGAGCTTCGTGCGCGTTAACGTCCGTTGAAGGTTCATTCATAGCGTCAGGACGTCAAAAATATTGTTTTAATTTAAATTCATGTATGGATTTTTGTGTATATACTTGTTAGAAATGTGATTTTTTTAAATTTCATAGCCTGCCAACGCCAAAAAGTTGAAAGTTGCTCGACTTTTGCCGTCGCTTGACGCCGCTGACGCCGCAAAGTCGTGAATGGGATAACTCGATTTGAATTACACACAACCAAATGTCGACGTCAACGCGCGTCAAAGCGTTGACGCGCGTAAACGCGAATAAAGTCGTGATTGGGCCGTCGCCTTTAGACTATACAAATTTCGTTCTTCGACTTCTGACTTATCCCGACTGACTACGACAGTGTTTTTTTTAATTGTGCAAAAATAGTTTTTTTAATGTAGTGCTTTTATTTTAAAAATTGCTTTTTTTGGCCCACCCTAGAGAACATATGCCAAAACATTGTCCGCTCTAATAAAAAACACGTCTGCTCATCACAAAAATGATACAAAATGAAATTAAAACAGAGAGCTGTCAGAAAAAGCGAACGTGAGTCGTTTTAAAATTGAGACGCACTTCCTTCCCACCTGAATCCTCTCCGTGTCTACAAAGGTCCCGGCACATTTTGTATGGAAAATGGCCCCCGGCTAATTTTCTTGAAATTTTGCAGGTTGATAGTTCTCAACATGTAGATCAAAAGTCTCAATGGGCACAAAGCCCCATCACCCCTCCTTCCCCCCGAAAAACCATCCCCAAGGGCTAGGGGAATATAACTGATTTCTGAAAGTAAAACAATTTATTCTTGTAGTCCTCCCAACGGCTACCCCAGACAAGCACCCCTTTGACCCTCCAACCACTGACCAGCAAACCCCTCCCCTCCCACATCCCCCCTCCCACGACCCTTTCTATGGGTTTTGCTGATTACTGAATTACCACGTAGGCAACCAATGACACTTCAAGCTCTGACCATATAACCCTCATGTAGATCAGAAGTCTCCTCTTTCTCTCCCCTATCGTCGCCAAAACCCCTCCTCGCCCCCCCCCCCCCGACCGTCAAAGTCGTTCCAAGAATACTGCCCCGAAGAATATTGAGTATTGGGCAACCAACATCTTTTTACTCTCAGGCAGCCATTACCCCGACCCTTCGACGCTTCGACCCCCTCACCACCCGACCATTTACCGCCTTTCATAACACCCCCCGCTCCGCAAGTTGTTAACCTCAAGGCGAAATAATTAGAACTAACTTCATGTTAACAACTAATGAATATTGCAGAGGACGATTTTCACAATTTAAAATCGATCTCAGAATCGATTTGTGATTTTAATGAAATCGATTTTTCGACAAAATTGTCTTAAAAAATCGATTTTTATAAAAATCGGTTACAATATTTATTTTTATTAAATACATATAAAAAACATACAAAAGTATGTTTCATTAAAAAATCAATAAAAATACTTCAATTTTAATTCACTAAAGGCATCTAATTAAATCACAAGTTTCACCCGGAGCGACAACCAACCATCAAAAATATGCTGAAAACGTTCGATTTTGGAGAAGAAGGTCAGAAATTATGATGAGATGGGCAGATTTTGAAACTGGTCTGAACAGTAGCCAGTTCACGCAATTCGACATCGTCGACTGAAAACGACCCGGAGCGCGTTCAAAACCCTTACTATGGTTAACTACGGGAGTTTTTGAACGTCAAAAAGTCATGCTAGTGGTTATAACCAATGAGTTTTTGAAAGACATAAGTTGGGTTTTTGGCCCCAGTTTATGTGTCTGTACCGAAATGGTTCAGTACGCAAAGTCCACCCCAAAATCCAGACCAAAACGACCGAAATTGGACCAGTAACGTCCTCATTTATGCGTTTATTTTGTACTTGTTTGATACTTTGGACCGATTTGGTCCTACACCAAAATTTTAATACTATAGTTTACCATTGTTGGTTCAATCGAATGACGGCTATCTATGTGGTGAAAAGTAAGCTGCGATTGATGATTACGATTCTCGAAAAAAGAATCGATTATTTAAAATCTTATCGACTGGAAAATAATCGGAAAATTCCGATTTTCTTAGCCGAAAAAATCGATTTTTTCTAAAATCGATACAGAATCGCACATCACTACGAAGAGACATGAAATCCATAACTTTGAGCCAGTCATTCTAAGGCTTCGAAAATCGGCCGGGTCGTGTAGATGTTGGTATGTCTCAGAGCAAAAAGGAGAATATTCTTTTGGAGAGATTCAATACTGTTGCTATTAACGTCAAATATGTGGATTCAGATGATTGGGCAAGCATATTCCAGGATCGGGCGGGCTAAGGAACAGAAAAGTGTTTTTGGTGACCCATACATTGCCGAACTCTTTAGCCCTTCTCTTTATAAAGCCAAGGAGATTATTGGTCCTGGCAGTAATATTTTAGGACAACATCTATATCCAAAATATGATCGGCATGATTCAATACCTTGTCGTTGAGATAATAGTTCTTCAGCTGTGTTTTTTTTTCGGAATAAGGTAATTGCATGGCACTTGGGGCACCCACATGTTTCTTACTGCATGAGTCTTAATATATTTAATTTGAACTTTAATAAACTGAATTTGACTTTTAAAAAATTTAATTTAATTTTAAAAATTTGAATTTGAACTTAATAAAATTTAATTTGATTTGAAAAAAAATTTAATTTAGTCTTTAAAAAATCTAATTTGAACTTAAAGACCCAGCGGGAAAAGTGGAAGCCGCTTGGAATTAAGGAGAGAGAATTAAGTGATTCCTGGTCCACTTCAGAAGCATTTTGGAAGATTTTCCTGTGCATATCCCAGCGGGAAATAGAAGCATTCACTCTGCATGAAGAAGCTATTCTTGTGGAACTTAGTAGTGCTTAGCAAGAAGCACTTTGTTCGATTTTCTTCTAATTGGTTTCCTGTGAAGCTATTTTGAAGTTTTAAGTTTTGCAAGCAGAGATCCAGAGAATCTCTTAAAACAGAGAATTTACCAACAAAGTTGAGAATGACTTATTTGTAGCCATCCCCAGCGGGAAAAGTTTGAAGGCCTTCCTCAAGAAGCTTTTAGGAAGGAGTTCGCATTCGTAGGTCCACAAAATTAGGATGGAAGCGCCAAATATGGATAAGTATGTAATTAATGTAGAGTTTTTATTCAGTTATACAATTTACTATTAAATTGTGTATAAAAATGTGTATCTAAAATATTATTATAAAAGGATTAAAACAATATCTTCCAAGGATCTCACCGGAAATATATTTAGAAGGTGTAAGAAATTGTACTTCCTTGGAAGAAATAAAAGATGACTTATCACAAACACCTTACCGGGAATGCGTGGGAAAGGTGAATGAGCTTTTAGAGCTTTTCGGCTTATTCCAAAAAAGTCTACCGTCATGCTTCTGGGTATGATTCCATTTCCCGCTGGGCATATGCATAGGAAAATCTTCCAAAATGCTTCTGAAGCGCGACCAGGAAGCACTTCCAATTTGATTCCAGAGGAAGCTGCTTTCACTTTTCCCGCTGGGTATGGCTACAAAATACGTCATTCTCAACTTTGTTGGTAAATTTTCTGTTTTGAGAGATTCTCTGGATTTCGATTAGTAAAGTTTCCATTTGTTGTGAAATATTTTGTTTTGAAAAATTTCCATTTAGAGTTGTGTGTTGTTGTAATTGCAATTTTACTTTACCTTTAAAACATAATTATTGAAATAAAAATATATATTTTTGAAATCTTTTTGTTTATCCTTATTACTCAAAAACGAAGAGCGAAACCTTCTTCCCTGCCTTCAAAGAAGCAAAAATTAAAGCTTTGCTGCTTGGAAAACTAAAACTTTCAAAATAGCTTCCCAGGAAGCTAATTAGAAGAAAATCGAACAAACTGCTTCTTGCTAATGACATGCAATTGTAAAAAAAACTACATATGAACATTAAAACTGTAAATTGTTGACAAAGCTACGAATTATCCTCTTAATAAATACAAAATAATAAACCCCATACCAAAAACGGTGTCATAATTAAATACAAACCTTCCTATATCACTGATTACGATATGGTATCAAGCTTCCATAGTGACTAAATCCTATGCCTTTATTTATTCCTCATTAATTGTGTCCATTGACGAAAACCTTCCGTAAAGATCTCAATTAGAGCACTAAGTGATGCGGAAATGGAAAGATGGCCAATTATTTATTACAATAATCATTGACCTTTCTGATAACTTGAACTAGGAAAAATACCGGTTTCCATGCCTTTTTTTCTTCCTGATTAATATGGAGTTGAAGCGGGGCGGCAATTTTCATAGAAAGCAAATTATGTTTTCTTGGTTTTGTACTGTACGCAGTGTGTGACCTCGAGTTCAATTATATCAGTTTATGGTTAATGGGTTATGCACTAGTAGAATTATGTAGCGATATGCCCGAGTCGTCAATAGTGCTGACGGACAAATCGATGTGGATTTATACTTGGTTGATGTTTTTCGATAATTTATTGCTTCAAGGAAAATTCATACTTATATCATTTCTAGAGTTTTCGTGACTTTAAACCAAAAGATACTTTAAGCTTGCGCCTTTTTATGGAAATTCGAGACGAAAAGCAATTTTTATGTAAGAAAATAGTAGTTTTCATGACATTAGTCTGCAAAGTGGTGTTTGGTCGTCATGATTTAGAGAACGTAGTAAAGAAATGAAAGTGCTGCCAATCTTATTACACACGGTTTAAAAAACTAATCATTAGTACCTAGGGGTTTCTAAGGTCGCTAATAACGAATTTGTGCTCAAAATATATAAATTCAAAATGGCCGCGCCAATATGGCCGACGAATTTGTCAATTATGTTCCGATTCCAATGAAAATCGGTATCTGGGGTTTTTTTGAGGTAGTAAATAACGAATGTTTTATCAGAACTTATAAATGCAAAATGGCAGAGTCAATATGGCGGACGAATTTGCCAATAGCGTTCCGATTACAATGAAAATCGGTATCTGGGGTTTCGTAAGGTAGCAAATAACGAATTTATGATCAGAACTTATAAATTCAAAATGGCCACGCCAATATGGCGGACGAAATTTTCCAATGGTATTCGGATTCCAATGAAAGTGGATATCTAGGCGTTTTTAAGGTTGCAAATAACTAATTTATGATTAAAACTTGTAAACTCAAAATGGCCGCACCAATATGGCCGATGAATTTGCCAATTGTATTCCGATTCCAATGAAAATCGGTATCTGGGGGTATTTAAGGTAGCAAATAACGAATTTATGATCAAAACTTATAAATTTAAAATTTCGAGGCCAATATGGCGGACTAAATTATATCGAGTTAATCTTCTAGCTCAGAAGTACACTTCTCAGCTGGGCTGAGAAACGGGCCACGCTTATGTGCAGGGACCGAATCCGGCCGAAAGCACCAAAAAAGGTATAAGAAGAAAAAACACCGCAAAACGAGCATGCGACCGAAAATGCGGGTTCCTTCTCAACCCTCCCCGGCACTCCTGTACCGAGCCGGTCCGGTCCTTGCACACAAACGCGGTCACATTTACCACTGCACAGTGGCTCGGCTAAGACATGCAAACACAAAACAAAAAACAATGCAACATTTAAGAGCACGAAACATCAAACAGAGAAGCGTGCAAAAACAATGAAAAAGTGGGACACACAGGGAGTCACGCCACATTAAAAAGAGTCCTTTTAAGGACATCTTTGCTAACTTGCATGCTAAAAGCACTCGCATTTTTGTTAACATTTATAAGCATGCGGTTAACTGGTTCGTACATCCCATAATTGGTATTAGAGGAATTAATGTACAAGAGAGGTTGACCTCTCAGGTTGTAGTTGTTCACTCTAAATGACGTACGGGTTCGTAGGAAGCCTGAGTCAACTTTGTCATTCAACAAACGATGAACGAATAAAACGTCAGCGACCTCGCGACGCTTATGCAGAGAGCTCAAGTTGAGCAATTTAAGTCTGTCCCTATAAGGCGGGAGAATAAGTGGGTCATCCCACGGGAGGTGACTGAGTGCAAAACGGACGAACTTCCTTTGAACCGATTCGATTTTACCGACATGGGAGGAGTAGTAAGGAGACCATACCTGGGAGGCGTATTGAAGCAGAGGCCTAACTAAAGATATGTATAAGTGTTTGGTGATGAGGGGGTTGTTGAATTCCTTGGACCATCTTTTTATAAATCCTAGGACGGAATTGCCTTTGGAAGAGATATAATTGATGTGGGTGGAGAAATCCAACTTACTATCTAACCTAACCCCTAGATCGATAACAGAGTTAGTGCGGGAGATCTTGTCATCGAGAAAAGTATAGTCATAAGTTATAACGCCACGTTTTCTATAAAAAGTCATGACCTCACATTTACTGATGTTAAGAACCAGGTTGTTGTTGGAACACCAAGAATAGAAGGTGTTTAGGTCTGCTTGCAGAAGTTTGCAATCCTCGATACTCCTTATGTGGCGGTACAGTTTGATGTCATCGGCATAAATAAGGATTTTACAGTGCCTTAGCAGGGTAACAATGTCATCGATTGATAAAATAAAAAGGAGAGGACCAAGATGACTTCCTTGCGGGACACCAGAGGACGCTTCGATGTTTTTAGATTTGACTCCGCGGAATAGAACCTGGTAGGTTCTGTCGGCTAAGTACGACTGGAACCACACCACGAGGGTATGCGGAAAGCCTAATTTTTTTAGTTTTAGAACTATAATAGAGTGAGAGAGCATGTCGAAAGCTTTACTGAAGTCTGTATAAACACAGTCAGTTTGACAGCCAGTGACAAAGCCTCGAACAGCGTGAGAAGAGAACTCTAGTAAATTAGTAGTAGTGGAACGAGCTGCAAGAAAGCCATGTTGGTTAGTTGAAATAAGTCTCTTGCAGATAGGGGCGATAGCAGAATAAATAATAGATTCGAAGAGTTTTGGTATGCACGATAACTTCGCAATTGGTCTATAATTAGATATTTCGTTCTTACAACCCTTTTTATGGACGGGGATTATAAAAGAGTTCTTCCATAAGGTTGGGAAGCACCCCTTATTTAGGGATTTTTGAAATAAACATAGGAGAGGTGATAGTAGGGCTCCTGCACAGGATTTGAGAACTGCAGGAGGGACACCGTCAGGGCCGGACGAAAAATCTTGTGGAAGATCATTTATATGTTTCAAGATATCTTCCCTGGTTATAGACAGAGCTAAGTTTTGAGCCGTTTGTATTGTGTTGATATGTCGAAAATTGTCTTCATCAGGTTGGAAGACAGGGGACGAGAAAGATTTGCGGAAGAACGATGCAAACTTGTCGCAAATCTCGGATGAAATAGAGCTAACAGAGTTCTCGTATTGCATGGTGTTAGGGTAGTTATCAACCTTTTTCTTAGAGTTAATAAACTGAAAAAATGTTCTGGGGTCACCATACAGTTTACCTTCCATGTTACTGAGGTAGTCCTTGTAGAGAGCTTCGGAGAGAGCATGGAATTGGTCATAGCAATTGAGGAATGCGGAGAAACTCGCAGTGTCTTTCCTCTTCAGGTAGGTTTTCCAGAGTTTATTCTTCAAGTTTTTGGTATGTCTCAACTCAATTTACCAAGTAAGTGTCATTTCGCTGTAAGCTGTAGGCTGTATTGGGAAATCTGAAAATCTTCATATCCTAGCTCCAAATGGAAGAACATTGAACATAGTGTATCTTGGTCATTTCCCCTATTGTCGTAAAATTTGCCAGTTCGATCGGTAAGACCGGGGCGGAAGCTGTGTTCGGGACGAACGCTAAGTAAGAAGGGGACAGTGTAACGGCCAGTGGCGTGGCGTCTTTGGAAGCAAGGGATGCATTGCATCCCTTACAATTTCTTAAAAAATAAAAATAAAAATTCATAAATTATCAATAATTAATTATTCTTTGCTTTTACAAAAAAATTATTTTATTTTTACATTCTGAGATTAACTTTTTATTATTCCTTGCCATTTTTCTAGCCTCCACTGTTAGGGAAAAATTCATGCATTCATTCATTTTGAGAATGAAAAATTAAATGGAAGCAAATTGCTTCAACCAATATTTTATGTTGTGTCCATGAGCGAAAGTTCTCTCCTCCTTCTCTCTGAACCATTCTATATACGCAAAGCAACATGCCACCGGACTTCGAGAAGCAGAATTTGAATTGCTTCCCTTGACTGTCCGTTGGAACGTACTTCGGTACGAACTTGTTGTTGAAGAGGGAAGTGGAGATGGGAAGTCACAACTAAGGTTTGTTCCTGTGACCAGAGCCAAGGGAAGCAATTCAGATTTTGCATCCATACGAAGTGAGTATATTTTTGTTGGGTGAGAGCGGAGAGAAGTTTCCCAATAAGATTTCAGGGAATTCATTTCTCAATGCAATGAATATATGGAAATGAATTTGTACAATGAATGGCTTAATTGTAGGACATAGTAAAACGCTGTAATTCATTTAATTAATTAGAAAATATAGAATTGTTTTGGATGCAATTTAGTTTGTGCGATTTGTTTTGTATGTACAAAATAGTGCTTTTTTTAATAGTAGTTTTAAAAGGTAAATTTGAAAATAAATTTGGAGAAATATATTATTTGTGTTAGTTTTTTCTTTGGTTTGTTTATATAGAAAATTGTTTTGCAAGCAATTTAGTTTGTGCGATTTGTTTTGTGTGTTCAAAATAGTGCTTTGTTTTAAAAGGTAGATTTTAAAAGAAATTTGGAGAATTATATTATTTGTGTTAGTTTTTTTTTGATTTGTTATTACTTTAATAAATATCATGGGTGATGAGCATTTTTGTGTAATTGACGATTTATTGCAGCAATCCTTTGGCTCGCGTTCGTTTACGGAAAAGAAATCCATTATTGAAAATGGGGGACCGAAACCCATATTAAATATTTTAACTGAAAATAAAACATGCACTAGGCATTTTTCTATTAAATTATACGATAGCGCGAATTGGCTTACCGGTTGTCAAAATAAGCAAAAATTTTTTTGTTGGCCTTGCATTTTATTTTCAACTGAAAAGAACGTTTGGCGGTGTTCGGGATATAATGATTTAAATAATTTTCATAAAGCTGTTGATAGGCATGGCAAAAAATCCTCCGAGCATTTAAAATCGGTTTTAGCTCTTTCTAAATTCGGTACAGGCCAAAGGATTGAAAATCTAGTAGATGTTCAATTCTTCACAATCTAAAATAAATTTCCCTCGTATATCCCTCTTGTCTTATTTCACCATATCACCTTAGGGCACCTTAATACCTCTCTTTTTTTCAGACTAATAACGCTTATCCAGGAGAAAACCAGGTGCAGACAAGCATCGCTCGGATTGCTGTGAAAAATCATGGACAGTCAACTCTATACATCAATTATCGACATTCAACATCATTAACACTGGATAGTGGACATGGATTAGTAGCATATGACATCAGTACATATTTTTAACATTAATTTAACCTGAAGTCAATTTATACTCACATTCACAACAACATTCAACATTGACTCAAACTTTACGATATTCACTCTGAATTTCATTATATGCAATAATTTAATCTGATAACACTTATCACCTCAACACATTTACACATATAGAAACTCATTTCCACTTCTATCAACGATCACTTCAGTCGTCCCGTTATATTTTCAATCCCCACTCTAATTGAATTCAAGCGAACTAATAAAAATCGTTGCGCGCATGAATCTTGCTCTCTTTTGGATCTGGAGCCTGATTAGGTAAGTTGGTTTGGAAAACTAACAATTTCCTCTTAACTATTAATACTTTTCCTTCCCTTTATGTTCTTGGGAGTCGACCAAGAACATTTACCTTCCTTCCTTCAAGTTCTCGGGATTCGACCGTGAACATTTTTCCTTCAAGTTCTCGGGATTCGACCGTGAACATTTTTCCTTCAAGTTCTCGGGATTCGACCGTGAACCCTCTCCCTTCAAGTTCTCGGGATTCGACCGTGAACACCTTCCCTTCAAGTTCTCGGGATTCGACCGTGAACATATTTTTCTTCAAGTTCTCGGGATTCGACCGTGAACATTTACCCTTCAAGTTCTTGGGAGTCGACCAAGAACTAATCCGACAAATTTTCTTTACCTTTTTCCTTTAAGTTTATTTAACTTGAATTCCAAACCAACTATAGAGACCAGGTGAGTACTTGCTTTACATAAAAAACACATATATTCAATTACATACAATTTCGTAAAATATTGGTGATTTGGTGAAATATTTCTTGATTCTTTTTATTAAAATTTTATAAACGGTGAATTCTGAAGTGACTTTTAGTGAACAACGTTGATGAGGTTGTTGTTGTTGTTGTTGTTTAATTTTTCTTTGCCTCATAATTTGGTACTTTAGTTTACGTCATTGATGAGGTGTATAATGTGATATATGAAGTTCTTTTAGCTAACATCGTTGTCGAGGGTGAATATCGAAAAGGGTTGAGTAAATGTTGACATCGTGTTTTAACTCTCAACTCATAAATTTCAACCATACATAAATTTGGAATTGTTTGAATAGCTATTGTTTATTTGCTCATACATAATCAAGGAAGTGTTTGAAATCTAGTGAACCTTCATTATTTTCTTTAATCGTAAATAATTTGAAATTGATTGAATTTTACTGAATTTTGTTGTTTTAAAATTAAATTTAGCGTGATTTTTTTTTATATCAATACGTTTGTTATTAATAACGTACATAAATTGAATTGCCCTTTTTCATATTAACTGAAGTGATGTATTTAATTAGTGATAATTAAATTATTTTAAATAAATTGAATTAATTGTTATAAAGTGAAACTTGTGTTCTTTTATTCAGTGTGCTGCAATTAGAAGCCAAGTTTTGGCAATTTATTTTACAAGGTTCTTTTGGAACAAAAACATATGGTCCTTCGAGCCGGATAGGCTTCTAAGTGCAGTGCATAGTGTTAAACGAATACAAGTGGTGCTTTGTGACAAATTGAGAATAGTGCCTGTTAAAGTTTGGTGATTCAGTTGAATATGGCTACCGTTACCCCCTTCAACGAAGCATTAACATTGCAAAAAATATATATAGAACTTTTGAATAATGCCATCTCCGGTTATAAGAGGACGGCTCTTGTCAAAAGAACTAAAGAATTTATAACCGAACGTATTCGTCAACTTCGAGAACAATGGTCGAGGCTAGAGCAAAACCACATAAAAATTGAAGTACTTTTTGCAAGTTTAGTTGAGAAACCCACTTGTGATTATTTTGTAAAAAATACATATCTAACACTTGAAGATAAATATTTCGAGTTCATGGGAGTAATAAATGCTGCCCTTAGTAAATTTGAGGAACCTACACCTCCACCAAGTCCCTCAGTGCACGAGTCGACGCGTTTGAATTCAACCTCCATGTCATCACAGTTATTGCGACTTCCAAAAATTTCACTTCCCACCTTTTCGGGCTCTTATGAATCATGGCGCTCCTTTCACGATCTCTTTAACTCATTGGTCCACCAAAATCATTCACTTTCAAATGCACAAAAATTGCATTATTTAAAGTCTGTGTTATCTGGTGAAGCTGAGCATCTCATTCGACAATTTCAAATAACAGATGCTAACTACGAAAGGGCATGGTCAACATTACTCCACAGATATAACAATAATAGAGTTCTGGTTAATTCTCAATTAAAAAATTTATTTAACCTTAAACAAGTGTCTAGTGAATCAGTGAATTCTATTAAATCCTTAATGGATAAATCGAATGAGTGCTTATGTGAGTTGGAAGCTTTAGGTGTTAACACTTCGTACTGGGATCCGGTCCTTATTTATCTCATTGTTCAAAAACTTCCTTCTGAAACCCATCGAATGTGGGAAACAGAACTTGATGGGGCATCAACACTTCCAACATTCGAAAGACTCAAGCAATTTCTCGAGAAGCGTTTCCGTATGCTTGAAGCCATTGCAGAACATAAAATTAATACTCAACAACGCCCTTCTAGTGGATCAAACTCCAAATTTCTCACCCACTTTGCATCCTCCACCATGACTACTTGTCCGTGTTGTAAAAAATCGCACACAATATTAACATGCCCTAAATTTTTAAATCTACCTCATCAACAAAAGTATGATATTATTAAATCATCCAAATTGTGTTTTAATTGCTTCTCGAAATTTCACCATACTTTACACTGCTCTAGTAAGTTCAGATGTAGAAAATGCGGTAAATCTCATCACACCTTACTACACAAAACTACTTCACCAGGTTCAAATCCCAATAACACCCACAAAACTAACATTCCAACCACTTCTACAGGGACATCAGCTCCCAAGGTGAATAATGAGCCCGGTTCACTTGATAACACCGAATCTACGGTTCTTCTCAACACGCAATCGTTCTGTTGTACTAATCAGAACAAACCTTTATCCAAAGCACTTCTTGCCACTGCCTTGGTAAATGTTCCAACCAAGACAGGTATTGTTACTCTACGAGCTCTTGTTGATCCAGGATCCCAAGTTTCCTTTATAACTCAAACGGCAGCAAGACAGCTCAATATGAAAAGTTCTCCAATCGCAGTAACTATTGATGGATTGGATAAAAAGGAAATCACTCAATCTACCAAGCGAATCGAATTTATAATACAATCAATAGACCCGTCCACTCAGGTGCAAGTTCCTGTAACGGCCTTAGTTGTTCCATCGATCACAAATATATTACCACCCTCACGTTTACCACACGAACGTTGGACCCATTTAGATAATCTTAATCTGGCTGATCACCATTATTATTTACCTGGGAAAATTGATATATTACTTGGAGCTGAGGTGTATTCAATTTTAATCCTAGATGGAATAGTAAAAGGCCCCATCGGTACACCTACTGCTCAAAATTCACTACTTGGTTGGTTGATATTTGGCAATACTGAAGCAACGGGCAATGAACTTAATATACAATCATTTAGCATCCAAGCACATAATATCACCGATGAGCGTGATCTTAGTGCAGTATTGCAATCGTTTTGGGAGGTTGAGGAATTACCTGTCCAGGTCAAACAAACTGCTGCAGAGATAGAATGTGAGAAGTTGTATAAAGATACAGTACGAAGGCTGCCTTCTGGTGCTTATCAAGTCAAAATTCCATTTATAAATAACCAACTTCCCGAATTAGGGTTTTCAAAATCCCTGGCTTTTAAACGGTTATCTTCCCTTGAGACGAAGCTCTCTCAACATCCACAATTATCTTTGGAATATACCAAAACATTACAAGAATATCTTGATTTCGGGCATATGAAACCCATACATTACAAGTCCTCTTCTCCATCCTTTTATATGCCTCATCATGCTGTTATTAAGGACAGTACCACTTCAAAGGTACGTGTGGTCTTTGATGCTTCAGCTAAAACTTCTAACGGTCGATCACTAAATGAATGTATGCATTCTGGTCCAGTTTTACAATCCGATCTTTATTCTATTTTACTCAGATGGAGAAAATATCAGTATGCTATGTCAGGAGACATAGAGAAAATGTATCGGATGATTCATCTACATCCGTCGGACCAACCTTATCACCGCATTCTTTGGAGACCAACAACCTCGGAACCTGTCAAGGAATTCCAAATGACCCGCGTTACCTTTGGGACTACGGCTGCTCCTTATTTAGCAATTAGGACGCTTCGCCAACTGGCTGAAGATGAGCAAGAAAGATTTCCCAAGGCTGCCCAGGCAATAACAGAAGATTTTTATGTGGATGATGCCATAACGGGCGCAGATTCAGTGACAGAAGCTATATCATTATACAAGGACTTGACCCAATTATTGCATTCAGGAGGTTTCAACCTTCGAAAATGGTCAAGTAATAATAATGAAATTCTCGCAGCAATCCCGGAGGACAAACGGGAATTAAAACCAACCCTGACGTTTGTTTATGATGACAAGGTGAAGGCATTAGGATTGATTTGGCATCCAACATTTGACTATTTTACGTTGCAACATCCAGAAGTTGCAGTGGGGTCTTTCACAAAGAGACAAATTTTATCTTGTGTGGCAAAACTTTTTGATCCATTAGGTTGGATTTCTCCATATGTGATTAAAGCCAAAATATTGATGCAAAGCCTTTGGCTCCTCGGCTCATCTTGGGATGAAACACTCCCAGCACCCGTTCAACGGGATTGGCAAGAATTTCATAGTCAATTTCCTCAAATTGCTTCACTTACAATTCCCCGTTGGCTTCAAACCAATGCCTCCTCGAATATTCAACTTCATGGGTTCTCCGATGCTTCTCAACAAGCTTATTCCGCCACTGTTTATGTACGGATCATTGATGATCAAGGTAATTCTCAAGTTAATCTTCTGACGGCTAAATCTAAAGTTGCACCTGTAAAACCTATGACCCTTCCGCGTTTGGAACTTTCAGGAGCACATCTTTTGGCCAGATTATTGAGCAAGGTCCAAAGAGAATTGAATTATTCTGCCGTCACCACCTATGCTTGGACAGATTCCACCATCGTCTTCAACTGGGTTCAATGTTCACCTCATAAGCTTAAAACATTTGTGGCAAATAGAGTTAGCCAAATACAAGAGCTCCTTCCATCCATCAATTGGCGCTTTGTACGATCGAAAGATAATCCGGCAGATTGTAATTCCCGCGGCTTGACCATTTCTGAATTAAAATCATCTTCTCTCTGGTGGCATGGACCTAGCTGGCTCCAAGAAAACGAAACATCCTGGCCAAGGATTCCCGATATTTCGATCAAACACTTACCGGATATGCGTAAGGATTATTTGACTTGTTCCCTATTTTCACATATTTTTCACGATACGATTCAGAAATTTTCCTCGTATTCCAAACTTCTACGAGTATTCGCTTATGTTTTCCGATTTTTAACAAAGTTGAAAAATTCTGACTTACTCATAACAAGTGTGTATCCGACAGCCACGGAGCTAAATGTTGCAAAGGTACATTTAATTCAGTCCATCCAGAGACAGGCCTTTTCACAAGAATATCAAGCACTAAAAAGAGGACTGAGAATTCCATCACAAAGTACGCTACTCCCTTTATATCCATTCATTGATAAAGATCACCTCCTCAAGGTTGGAGGAAGATTAGCTCATGCTAACATTCCGAACAACCAAAAGCATCAAATAATACTTCCATCCAAACATCATTTCACCAAGCTGCTCATTGAATATATCCATAAGCTAACACTGCATGGTGGAACGGAACTCGTTTTGAACACCTTGCGAAGGGAATATTGGATATTAAAAGGTAGACAAACTATCAAGCAGGTCTTACATAAATGCATACCTTGTTTTAAAGCATCCGCAAAGGCACGTCCACAATTAATGGGTAATCTTCCACCTGCAAGAGTGACGGTATCAGCACCTTTTTCAAGGGTCGGAATTGACTTTGCAGGTCCTTTTCAACTAAAAATGTCCAAATATCGTAGTGTCAGAACCTATAAGGGTTATGTTTGCATTTTTGTATGCATGGCTACTAAGGCTATTCATTTAGAAACTGTGTCCGATATGTCCACTTCCGCCTTTCTTGCAGCATTAAAAAGATTTATTGGTCGTCGTGGTCTCTGTTCAGATATTTATTCAGATTGCGGATCAAACTTTATTGGTGCGAACAAAGAACTAAATTCACATATTATGCATTGTCTCAACGATTCTGAAAACTTCTTTAACATCTCCGGCATTAACTGGCACTTTAACCCACCTTCAGCCCCTCATTTCGGAGGATTGTGGGAGGCTGGTGTGAAATCAGTTAAATACCACTTACGACGGGTTCTTCAAGACTCAAATCTTACCTATGAGGAATTTTCAACTGTCTTATCACAAATTGAGGCATGTCTTAATTCCAGACCTTTGAGACCTTTGTCTGATGATCCAAGCGATTTACAAGTCTTAACACCTGGACATTTCTTAATAGGGCGACCATTACTGGCCCCCCCTGAGGTGATTGATGAAAATTTAACATCTATAGACAGGTGGAAATATGTACAAGTTTTGCAAAAACAATTTTGGATGAGATGGTCGAAGGAATATTTAAACCAATTGCAGAATCGGCCAAAGTGGTTAGTACAATATGCAGACCCTAAAATCGGGGATTTGGTTATCGTTAAAGATAATCACTTCACTCCACGATCCTGGTTAACTGGAAGGATCATACAAACTCACCCTGGAGATGATGGGATTGTTCGTGTTTTAACGATCAAAACACCAACCAATGTAATTAAAAGACCTGTACACAAAATTTGTCCATTTCCAGTTGAAATTAATGCCTCTAAAATTAAATAAAACCTAATTACAAGCATCAAACCCTTTAACATGAACTCTGCCCCTCTGTAGAAAATCTACGAAACAATTTCTTCATATAACTTTCCAAACTAAATGCTCTTTTCTTTAAACTCAATTGTTATCGGGATCCCATTATCAATTATTTGATCATTGTATCATGCTGAAATTTGCCTGTATTTATTTTAATATGACAAAGAGTCGAATTTGTGAATGCATCGTCGTAGTTCTAGGAGTTCCCCTGTTATTGTCAACTATCGGCCATAATTACCGCTATCTCCAAATCAACTAACCAAAAATCTGATGAGAACTCAGTTCTGATTAATCTTTGACACGATCAACATGTCTGCAGTAATCCAGGAAAACAAAACCCAACAGCCAGAAGAGGGCACAATCGATCTAACTAACACCGATGACGAAGATGTCATGGACGATCAACCGGAACTAACTGACGCATACGGAAGTGTAACAACCACCGCAAATGAAGACAACAGCCATGACGTGGTAATGGAGGACATCACGCAATCCTTAGCGGATCTTAAGATCTCGGCACCTCCGTTTGTCCATCTCGTTATGGCAACCCAATTAGTTCCGCCAAATGCTAACGAAGATGACATTTATTGCACGGTTGTCGACGAGGACAACAAATATTCGGAGACACAAAAATTCTCATTCAACTATCTAAAAAACACTAAGAAACGAAAAATTCGTCTTCGCTTTGTAAATGGAGACACCGTAAAAATCAAACTCTTGTGTAATGGCTTAATAAAGGTTACTCGTATATAAAATTCCACTCTTGCTTTTCTTTCAATGTCCTTTTCTCTAACCCTTTCGATTGCGTTTAAGGTCAAGGTGTCATATATTTAAACACTCTCAAGTGTTTCAACGGGGGGGAGTATGTTCAATTCTTCACAATCTAAAATAAATTTCCCTCGTATATCCCTCTTGTCTTATTTCACCATATCACCTTAGGGCACCTTAATACCTCTCTTTTTTTCAGACTAATAACGCTTATCCAGGAGAAAACCAGGTGCAGACAAGCATCGCTCGGATTGCTGTGAAAAATCATGGACAGTCAACTCTATACATCAATTATCGACATTCAACATCATTAACACTGGATAGTGGACATGGATTAGTAGCATATGACATCAGTACATATTTTTAACATTAATTTAACCTGAAGTCAATTTATACTCACATTCACAACAACATTCAACATTGACTCAAACTTTACGATATTCACTCTGAATTTCATTATATGCAATAATTTAATCTGATAACACTTATCACCTCAACACATTTACACATATAGAAACTCATTTCCACTTCTATCAACGATCACTTCAGTCGTCCCGTTATATTTTCAATCCCCACTCTAATTGAATTCAAGCGAACTAATAAAAATCGTTGCGCGCATGAATCTTGCTCTCTTTTGGATCTGGAGCCTGATTAGGTAAGTTGGTTTGGAAAACTAACAATTTCCTCTTAACTATTAATACTTTTCCTTCCCTTTATGTTCTTGGGAGTCGACCAAGAACATTTACCTTCCTTCCTTCAAGTTCTCGGGATTCGACCGTGAACATTTTTCCTTCAAGTTCTCGGGATTCGACCGTGAACATTTTTCCTTCAAGTTCTCGGGATTCGACCGTGAACCCTCTCCCTTCAAGTTCTCGGGATTCGACCGTGAACACCTTCCCTTCAAGTTCTTGGGAGTCGACCAAGAACTAATCCGACAAATTTTCTTTACCTTTTTCCTTTAAGTTTATTTAACTTGAATTCCAAACCAACTATAGAGACCAGGTGAGTACTTGCTTTACATAAAAAACACATATATTCAATTACATACAATTTCGTAAAATATTGGTGATTTGGTGAAATATTTCTTGATTCTTTTTATTAAAATTTTATAAACGGTGAATTCTGAAGTGACTTTTAGTGAACAACGTTGATGAGGTTGTTGTTGTTGTTGTTGTTTAATTTTTCTTTGCCTCATAATTTGGTACTTTAGTTTACGTCATTGATGAGGTGTATAATGTGATATATGAAGTTCTTTTAGCTAACATCGTTGTCGAGGGTGAATATCGAAAAGGGTTGAGTAAATGTTGACATCGTGTTTTAACTCTCAACTCATAAATTTCAACCATACATAAATTTGGAATTGTTTGAATAGCTATTGTTTATTTGCTCATACATAATCAAGGAAGTGTTTGAAATCTAGTGAACCTTCATTATTTTCTTTAATCGTAAATAATTTGAAATTGATTGAATTTTACTGAATTTTGTTGTTTTAAAATTAAATTTAGCGTGATTTTTTTTTATATCAATACGTTTGTTATTAATAACGTACATAAATTGAATTGCCCTTTTTCATATTAACTGAAGTGATGTATTTAATTAGTGATAATTAAATTATTTTAAATAAATTGAATTAATTGTTATAAAGTGAAACTTGTGTTCTTTTATTCAGTGTGCTGCAATTAGAAGCCAAGTTTTGGCAATTTATTTTACAAGGTTCTTTTGGAACAAAAACAGTAGACACTCATTATAAATCCTCAATTATAAAGCACAATGAGTTAGTTAAAAAGAACCGGAAAATTATTAAAATTTTTATAGATGTTGTTTGCCACTTGGCATGCCAGGAGCAAGCCTTTCGCGGACACCGCGAGGGTCCGGATTCTGTTAATCGGGGAAATTATGTTGAATTAATTTCACTTTTGGCCAAACATAATCCAGAACTTAAAAATCATTTAGAGACAGCTTCAGTATTTTCTGGATTATCAAATAATATTCAAAATGATTTAATAATGGCTATTTCCTCCACTCTTACAAGAAAAATTACTTCTGAAATCCAAAATTCTGAGTTTGTCGCCATTATTTGTGATGAAACCACGGATATTTCTTGTCGATCTATGTTATCAACCACTCTGAGATACATTTCTTCCTCTGGTGAGACGAAAGAAACATTCATTAGTTTTAAAAATATCTCCGATGATAGAAGAGCAGTTCGTTTGCATGAACATGTAGTTCATATTATGCATAATTTCGCATGTGGTCCCAAGTTAATTTGCCAAAGCTATGACGGAGCTTCAGTTATGGCGGGTGAAGTTAGTGGTCTTCAAACCCGGGTTAAAGAAACTTATCCAAATGCTCTTTTTGTACACTGCTTTGCTCATCGCTTAAATCTTGTTTTATCGAAATCATGTGACAAGGTTCGTGAGTGCCGAATCTTCTTTCAGTCAATCACAGGTTTCTCAAATTTCTTTAGTCACTCAACTAAAAGAACCGCTGTTCTCGACTTGTTTTTAAAGCGAAGACTTCCAAAAGTAGCTCACACTCGCTGGAATTTCAATGGTAGACTTATTCTATCTATTCATGATAATTTAGATAATCTTAATACTCTTTTTGAATATATAACGGATAATGAGGAAGATATTTGGGATGCCGAAACTGTTAACAGTGCTCGAGGTCTCTCCGTACTCCTAAATGATTTTCAGTTTATATTTCTGCTGAAAATGTTTTCAAAAATTTTTCCCCAAACCGATATCCTTTTTGAAATTTTCCAATCCAAACAAAGCGACATAAGCTTTTGCACTAAAAAAATTAGAGATTTTCAGACCCAGCTTCAAAATCTAAGAAACAATTTCACCAACGTTTGGAATGAAACTTCCTTAATATGTGAATTAACACCACAACGCAAGCGCCTACGATGTTCAGTAGATGGTTCCGAAAATATTGAATTAAGCTTTAAGCGCTTGTTTGCTGAAATTACTGATATGCTTAATCAAGAAATCGTAACACGGTTTTCATCTTTAAATCAACTAAGATTTCTAGAACTCTTTGATACCTCGAAATTTCGAAATTACGCAAATAAATTCCCCGATGATTTACTTCAAAATCTTGATGAAACGTACCCTCAGTTTTTCGATAAAACTTCCTTAAAAACTGAACTCACTGTGCTTTTTTCTGATGAGGACCTTAAAGGTAAAGCCTTTCAAGAAATATTTCAATTCTTTCTTCACAATAATTTACGTGATAGTTTTATTCAAAGTTTTAAACTTTTAAAACTTATTTTGACATTGCCGGTCACTAGTGCGTCCGCGGAACGGAGTTTTTCTACACTTAAAAGAATATTGACATTTTCTAGAAATGCTACATCGGAAGAGCGATTAAGCGGTTTAGCGTTATTAACTATTGAAAAAAGTATGCTTAAAACTCTTCTTTCCTACGAAGACTTTTATAATGAAATTATTGATGAATTTGCAGTTAAGGAAAGAAGAATTGAATTAAAACCAAAATTTTAAATTGACAATGTTTTTCTTGAAAGGCTTTCGAAAACGTTAAACTGCATGATAGGAGAAAGATTTAATTGCGCTTTAAAATTATTTGTTATTAATTGAAAATTATTTTATGTTATTATGTTTTTTGTTTTATTTATTATATATGTTTGATCAGTAGATTTGTGGAAATATTACCATATTAAAAAATAATTTTTCTTTTAAATTTAATAATAATTATTTGAACTAGATTTATTTTTGTAATCATTTGATTTATTTTTATAACTTACAATAGTTTTAATATGGTAATATCGGGGCCAAAACGCTGCAGAATAAATCAGCGTGCCTACTCTCCCGTCCTCGATCGTGGTCCCTGGGTGCATAAAAAGCAGCAGACGAGAGAGGTTTTAGTAATGCATAGTATATTAAAATAACATATACATCAATGTTGGCTGTAAATGTACTACCAAAAATTTTGCAAGATTGCATCCCTTCCCATTCAAAGCACGCCACGCCACTGGTAACGGCTAACCGAAAAGAGAAATACAAAATTATAAACCGTCACCCACGCAGGTCGAATTTTAAATGCGATTTAACATGGGTTTTCGTTTTTTTAGGTTCAACCACAGCACTTGATTTCCATCGGTTCAAAGTGAAACTTGGTATCCTTAGGTTTTCGATACCGATATCGGTCTTGACTAATGACAGCTGTCAAAAAAACTGTCAATAGAAATTAACCATACAAAAGGTATCCAAAATCTTTTTTTCCAGATTTGTTGTTTCTTTCACTTTTTTCCTACCGCGGACAGTGCACACATAAACTTTTTTGTGTATTTAAAGGCGTTGCAACGGACGCGGGTTTTTTGCTAGTTTCTAATAAACAGACAAAACAATGTAGATTGAATATGATCAATGTGGTCTACCTCTTATTCAACCTGACGAGGCAAGAGACATACTCCTTCACAAATCCACCCAAGTACTGGCTTGCTGACGAGATCATCATTGGAAAAATATCAGGACCTGCACAAGACACTTTTATCCATAATCATGTACGAAAACTGGGTCTGCACATAAATAAAATAAAACCAAAGACCTATAGAGTTGTCCAGTTTAGCTAAGTTCACAATCAAGTTAGATGAGAAGGATTTTTAGATAATGCTAATGTGACACGTCGCGTAGCGTGGTGATCCGCATATTGAGACGCAGTTTCGATGTGGCTAGCGTACCACTACGACTGACATACGGAAGAAAAAATTGTTATTATTAAACTTAAGTTCAGAATCAGAATCAATATGAAGGTTCACTGATGGTAATACATTTGCTAGTAGTGCATTGGGAACGAAAATGATAAAACACACTTTATAACTTCCTACTCCAGAACGAATACCAACGATTTCTGAACCAATGCCGTACGTTTTTGTAAGAGATGAGGCTTTTCCTTTGTCAGAAAATCTCACAAGACCATATCCAAGGAGAAATGTAACTGGAAATTATGAACACCAAATTTTTAACGTCCGCCTTTCTAGAGCAAGACAAACCGTAGAGTGTGCCTTCTGCCTCAACTTCACGGTTTCGTGTGTTCAGGAAGCCTTTTGAAAGTAAAGTTGAAACGGCGACGGATGTTGTAAAAGCCATAAGTTGGTATTTAAAAAGACAGTAAGAAACAAACTAAAATGGTGGAAGAAAATTAGCGCCTTGCCTTATGCGAAAACTGGTCTAAACAGGCACGTACCAATAAATGACGCTCAAAACCTTTTTAAACTAAATGGAACAACGCACATCGCACATCGCACATCGCACATAGCACATCGCACATCGCACATCGCACATCGCACACCGCACACCGCACATCGCACATCGCACATCGTACACCGCACACCGCACATCGCACACCGCACATCGCACACCGCACATCGCACATCGCACACCGCACATCGCACATAGCACATCGCACATCGCACATCGCACATCGCACATCGCACATAGCACATAGCACATCGCACATCGCACATAGCACATAGCACATCGCACACCGCACACCGCACATCGCACATCGCACACCGCACATCGCACATAGCACATCGCACATCGCACATAGCACATCGCACATCGCACATCGCATATCGCACACCGCACATCGCTCACCGCACACCGCACACCGCACATTGCACATCGCACACCGCACATAGCACATCGCACATCGCACATCGCACACCGCACATCGCACACCGCACATCGCACATAGCACATCGCACATCGCACATCGCACATAGCACATCGCACATCGCACATCGCACATAGCACATAGCACATCGCACATCGCACATCGCACACCGCACATCGCACATCGCACATCGCACAACGCACATCGCACATCGCACATCGCACATCGCACATCGCACATCGCACATCGCACATCGCACATCACACATCGCACATCGCACAACGCACATCGCACATCGCACATCGCACATAGCACATCGCACATCGCACACCGCACACCGCACATCGCACATCGCACATCGCACATCGCACACCGCACATCGCACATCGCACATAGCACATCGCACATCGCACACCGCACATCGCACATCGCACATAGCACATCGCACATCGCACATCGCACACCGCACATCGCACACCGCACACCGCACACCGCACATTGCACATCGCACACCGCACATCGCACACCGCACATCGCACATCGCACACCGCACATCGCACACCGCACATCGCACATAGCACATCGCACATCGCACATCGCACATCGCACATCGCACATAGCACATCGCACATCGCACACCGCACATCGCACATCGCACAACGCACATCGCACATCGCACATAGCACATCGCACACCGCACATCGCACATCGCACATCGCACATCGCACATCGCACACCGCACACCGCACATTGCACATTGCACACCGCACATAGCACATCGCACATCGCACATCGCACATCGCACATCGCACATCGCACACCGCACACCGCACATCGCACACCGCACATCGCACATAGCACATCGCACACCGCACATCGCACATAGCACATAGCACATCGCACATCGCACATCGCACATCGCACATCGCACATAGCACATAGCACATCGCACATCGCACATCGCACACCGCACACCGCACATCGCACAACGCACATCGCACATCGCACACCGCACATCGCACATAGCACACCGCACACCGCACATCGCACACCGCACATCGCACACCGCACATCGCACACCGCACACCGCACACCGCACATTGCACATCGCACACCGCACATCGCACATCGCACACCGCACACCGCACATCGCACATAGCACATCGCACATCGCACATCGCACATCGCACATAGCACATAGCACATCGCACATCGCACATCGCACATCGCACATCGCACACCGCACATCGCACATCGCACAACGCACATCGCACATCGCACATAGCACACCGCACATCGCACATCGCACACCGCACATCGCACATAGCACATCGCACATCGCACATCGCACATCGCACATCGCACACCGCACATTGCACATCGCACATCGCACATCGCACATCGCACATCGCACACCGCACACCGCACATCGCACATCGCACACCGCACATCGCACATCGCACATAGCACATCGCACATCGCACATAGCACATAGCACATCGCACACCGCACATCGCACATCGCACATCGCACATCGCACATCGCACATAGCACATCGCACATCGCACATCGCACACCGCACATCGCACATCGCACACCGCACATCGCACACCGCACACCGCACACCGCACATAGCACATCGCACATCGCACATCGCACACCGCACACCGCACACCGCACATCGCACATCGCACATAGCACATCGCACATCGCACATCGCACATCGCACATAGGACATCGCACATCGCACATAGCACATAGCACATAGCACATCGCACATCGCACATCGCACATCGCACATCGCACAACGCACATCGCACATAGCACATCGCACATCGCACATCGCACATAGCACATCGCACATAGCACATCGCACATCGCACATCGCACATCGCACATCGCACACCGCACATCGCACATACCACATCGCACATAGCACATCGAACATCGCACATAGCACATCGCACATCGCACATCGCACATCGCACATCGCACAACGCACATCGCACATCGCACATAGCACATCGCACATAGCACATCGTACATCGCACATCGCACATCGCCCATCGCACAACGCACATCGCACATACCACATACCACATCGCACATAGCACATCGAACATCGCACATAGCACATCGCACATCGCACATCGCACATCGCACATCGCACATAGCACATCGCACATAGCACATCGTACATCGAACATCGCTCATAGCACATCGCACATCGCACATCGCACACCGCACACCGCACATCGCACATCGCACATCGCACATCGCACAACGCACACCGCACATCGCACATCGCACAACGCACACCGCACATCGCACATCGCACAACGCACATCGCACATCGCACATCGCACATCGCACATAGCACATCGCACACCGCACACCGCACATCGCACATCGCACATCGCACATCGCACATAGCACATCGCACATCGCACATCGCACATCGCACACCGCACACCGCACATCGCACATCGCACATCGCACATCGCACAACGCACATCGCACATAGCACATCGCACATCGCACATCGCACATCGCACATCGCACATCGCACATCGCACACCGCACATTGCACATTGCACACCGCACATAGCACATCGCACATCGCACATCGCACATCGCACATCGCACACCGCACATCGCACATCGCACATCGCACAACGCACATCGCACATCGCACATCGCACACCGCACATCGCACATAGCACATAGCACATCGCACATCGCACATCGCACATCGCACATAGCTCATCGCACACCGCACATTTCACATTGCACACCGCACATAGCACATCGCACATAGCACATCGCACATCGCACATCGCACATCGCACACCGCACACCGCACATCGCACATCGCACATAGCACATCGCACATCGCACATCGCACACCGCACACCGCACACCGCACATCGCACATCGCACATCGCACAACGCACATCGCACATCGCACACCGCACACCGCACATTTCACATTGCACACCGCACATAGCACATCGCACATCGCACATCGCACATCGCACACCGCACACCGCACATCGCACATCGCACATAGCACATCGCACATCGCACATCGCACATCGCACATCGCACATCGCACACCGCACACCGCACATCGCACACCGCACATCGCACATAGCACATCGCACATCGCACATCGCACATCGCACATAGCACACCGCACATCGCACATCGCACACCGCACACCGCACATCGCACATCGCACATAGCACATCGCACATCGCACATCGCACATAGCACATCGCACATAGCACATCGCACATAGCACATCGCACATCGCACATCGCACATTGCACACCGCACATAGCACATAGCACATCGCACATCGCACATCGCACATCGCACATCGCACACCGCACACCGCACACCGCACATCGCACATAGCACATCGCACATCGCACATCGCACATCGCACATAGCAAATCGCACATAGCACATCGCACATAGCACATCGCACATCGCACATCGCACATTGCACACCGCACATCGCACATTGCACACCGCACATAGCACATCGCACATCGCACATCGCACATCGCACATCGCACACCGCACACCGCACATCGCACATCGCACATCGCACAACGCACATCGCACATCGCACATCGCACATCGCACATCGCACACCGCACACCGCACATCGCACACCGCACACCGCACATCGCACATCGCACATCGCACAACGCACATCGCACATAGCACATCGCACATCGCACATCGCACATCGCACAACGCACATCGCACATCGCACACCGCACATCGCACATCGCACATCGCACATCGCACAACGCACATCGCACATCGCACACCGCACATCGCACATCGCACATCGCACATCGCACAACGCACATCGCACATAGCACATCGCACATAGCACATCGCACATCGCACACCGCACATCGCACATAGCACATCGCACATCGCACATCGCACATCGCACATCGCACATCGCACACCGCACACCGCACATCGCACATCGCACAACGCACATCGCACATCGCACATAGCACATCGCACATCGCACATCGCACATCGCACATCGCACATCGCACACCGCACACCGCACATCGCACATCGCACATCGCACAACGCACATCGCACATCGCACATCCCACATCGCACAACGCACATCGCACATCGCACACCGCACATCGCACATCGCACATCGCACATCGCACAACGCACATCGCACATCGCACACCGCACATCGCACATCGCACATCGCACATCGCACATCGCACAACGCACATCGCACATCGCACATAGCACATCGCACATAGCACATCGCACATCGCACACCGCACATCGCACATAGCACATCGCACATCGCACATCGCACATAGCACATCGCACATCGCACACCGCACATCGCACATCGCACATCGCACATCGCACATCGCACACCGCACACCGCACATTGCACATCGCACACCGCACATAGCAAATCGCACATCGCACATCGCACATCGCACACCGCACACCGCACATCGCACATCGCACATAGCACATAGCACATCGCACATCGCACATCGCACATCGCACATAGCACATCGCACATCGCACATCGCACATCGCACATCGCACACCGCACATCGCACATCGCACAACGCACATCGCACATCGCACATCGCACATCGCACAACGCACATCGCACACCGCACATCGCACATCGCACAACGCACATCGCACATCGCACATCGCACATCGCACAACGCACATCGCACATCGCACAACGCACATCGCACATCGCACATCGCACATAGCACACCGCACACCGCACACCGCACATCGCACATCGCACACCGCACACCGCATACCGCACAACGCACACCGCACATTGCACATCGCACACCGCACATAGCAAATCGCACATCGCACATCGCACATCGCACACCGCACACCGCACATCGCACATCGCACATAGCACATCGCACATCGCACATCGCACATCGCACATCGCACATAGCACATCGCACATCGCACATCGCACACCGCACATCGCACATCGCACATCGCACATCGCACATCGCACATCGCACATCGCACATCGCACATCGCACATCGCACAACGCACATCGCACATAGCACATCGCACATCGCACATCGCACATAGCACATCGCACATAGCACATCGCACATCGCACATCGCACATCGCACATCGCACAACGCACATCGCACATCGCACATACCACATCGCACATAGCACATCGAACATCGCACATAGCACATCGCACATCGCACATCGCACAACGCACATAGCACATCGTACATCGAACATCGCACATAGCACATCGCACATCGCACATCGCACATCGTACATCGCACACCGCACACCGCACATCGCACATCGCACATCGCACATCGCACATCGCACATCGCACATTGCACACCGCACATAGCACATCGCACATCGCACATCGCACATAGCACATCGCACATCGCACATCGCACATCGCACATAGCACATCGCACATCGCACATCGCACATAGCACATCGCACATCGCACATCGCACATCGCACATCGCACACCGCCCACCGCACATCGCACATCGCACATCGCACATCGCACATCGCACATCGCACATCGCACACCGCACACCGCACATTGCACATTGCACACCGCACATAGCACATCGCACATCGCACATCGCACATCGCACATCGCACACCGCACATCGCACATCGCACATCGCACATCGCACAACGCACATCGCACATCGCACATCGCACATCGCACATCGCACACCGCACACCGCACATTGCACATCGCACATTGCACATAGCACATCGCACATCGCACATCGCACATCGCACATCGCACATCGCACATCGCACATAGCACATAGCACATCGCACAACGCACATCGCACATCGCACATCGCACATCGCACATCGCACATCGCACATCGCACATCGCACATCGCACACCGCACATCGCACACCGCACATCGCACATCGCACACCGCACATCGCACACCGCACATAGCACATCGCACATCGCACAACGCACATCGCACATCGCACAACGCACATCGCACATCGCACATCGCACATCGCACATAGCACACCGCACATCGCACATCGCACACCGCACATCGCACAACGCACATCGCACATCGCACATCGCACACCGCACATCGCACATCGCACATCGCACATCGCACACCGCACACCGCACATCGCACATCGCACACCGCACAACGCACATCGCACAACGCACATCGCACATCGCACATAGCACATCGCACATCGCACATCGCACATCACACATCGCACATCGCACACCGCACATCGCACATCGCACACCGCACAACGCACATCGCACAACGCACATCGCACATCGCACATAGCACATCGCACATCGCACATCGCACATCGCACATCGCACATCGCACACCGCACATCGCACATCGCACACCGCACATCGCACACCGCACAACGCACATCGCACAACGCACAACGCACAACGCACATCACACAACGCACAACGCACATCACACAACGCACCGCTCACAAATTGCCAAAGATTTCACTAGAAAAATAGTACTAGAAATTACATTTAAGCGGAGAAGCCGAAGGTCTCTTGCGACAAGTGTTGGAGTATCTTGGAGGTTTATAGTGGAGCGTGCCGCTTGGTGGGGCGGATTCTGGGAGAGGCTTGTGAGAAACGTGAAGGATATTTTGAAATCATCTATAGGAAGATTAACGCTGACGTCCGATCAATTGCAAACTTATTTGATCGAGGCTGAATTTATCATCAATTCACGACCACTAACCTATATTAGTGAGGATCCCGCCGACTTGTCTCCACTAACGCCCAACCATTTTCTACTTGGAACTTTTCCAGCTTCATTATCCTTAAACCATGTTGCACCTACAGAAAGGGATTTGCGCCAAAAATGGCAAGCTCGTTTTCGTTTGGTCAATAAATTTTTTAAGCGTTTCAGGGCGGAATATGTTCAACAGCTTAGGTCCGCGCATCACAATCATCCTTCTTTTTCTCAAGGATTACAGCCTGGAAATGTGGTAATAGTTCACGACTCTTCAGTACCACGATTGTTTTGGAAATTAGCCCGTGTTCAACAGATTTTTCCTGGACGAGATGGAAAGGTTCGTGCTTGCGAAGTTAAATTCCATAACGGGGTGACTACGCGTCGATCTGTTCAACACTTATTCCCGCTAGAGGTGCAGGCAGAGGCTGCGGCGGGAGGATGTTAAAATACTTTGTTAATTCGGTATATATACACTAACGCTTGCATTTCTACCATTTTTATATATACATGTATTCTTGTATTTGTACAATTGTATTCTGATTCTTCTTGTCTAATATGAAAATAAAACTGTATTAGAATTGTTCAGTCTAAGTTAAGCTTTCATGAAGAATTGTATCAACTTCGTCAGAATTAAAAGCGAATAAACGACCTCTTAATTCAAGTTGCCTTTCAATATATCGATCCGGGTATTATTTTTAAAATGGCTGTTTAGATGGCTCTCACATTCGAATTCCAGCACCAATAAGAGACGCAAGCAACTACTTCAACAGGAAATCGTTTCATTCAATAATACTCCAAGTAAAATACACTTATATCATCAATATCTGTAATGTTTTTTACAAATTTTTTTAGGCGGTTTGTGATAGGAAATTATTGTTCCGCGATGTCTTTTTTGGTTGGCCTGGTAGGAGTCATGATGCGTCAGTTTGGCGTAACAGTCCATTGCAGAAGGCATTAAAAACAAAAACGCTTGACATACCAATTAACAGCCATCTTTTGGGAGACAGTGCCTACCCATTGGAAACGTATTTAATGGTTCCTTACAGGGATAATGGCTGTCTCACTGCCGAAAAGAAAAAATTTAATTACAAACTAAGCTCAACGAGAGTATGTATTGAGCAAGCTTTTGGGATGATGAAACAAAAGTTTCGAATTTTAAATTATTTGAATATTAAGAATGTATTTCACGCGAAGTATTATGTATTATCTTGTGTTTGCTTACATAATTTTATTATAATGGATACTGGAAATCCCATTCATTCGTTCCGAATAAACGAAGCAACAAATAATGAAGACGACCATGAGTCCTTTGTTGAAGAAGAGGCCAAGGAGGCACATTTGAAACGCAATGAAATTGCGAATAGTTTCAATGAAAAATAAACTTTATTTTCAAAACATAACAAAAACATAAAGTGATTTTCTTTTAATTGCAAAATGAATATTACTTTACTTTAAAAATAATTTTGTTTTTCCTGTACAAACAGGACTTTCTTTTTCAGTAGTCTTGGCTTGTTAATATTGTCTTCATCAATAATCTCATTTCACGCATTTCTTGAACTCTTTGCGTTTCGATATCCAACTTTTTGTTTTCAAGATCTAAATATTCTTTATGACGCCGCTCTTCTATAGCATTCTGCTCTTTAAGGTACTCTAAGATCTCATCTTTCTTCTCCTTTTTCGGTTTCTTTGGTTGAAGGGAAGTGGTTTCCTCATTCGTGTTCTCGATGTCTTCCAAGTTGGGGTTTTCACTATCTTTTTCTAAATACGATGAAAATGTTAATCCTGAAGGAGGAACTATGTGGTGACTGCATCCAAAAACCTCATCAAAAATGTTAAAATACTCCCAATTTGTGCGGCCTCGACCAGTGTCTCCATTACGTTTTTTTATACGTTTGTATGAAGTAAACAAATTATTCCACTTTCGAATCAAATCCTCCGTTTGGAAAGGAAAATCGGAATCCGTTGATTTTATTTTGCGCAAAATGTCATTCCATATAACACTACGTTTACGTTTCCCCTCTCGAAATTGCTTTTCATATTTTACCCTTATGGTAAGCAAGCATTTTATTCTTTGTGGACTCCAAAATTTTTCTTGATTTCCTTCTTCGTCCTCGCTTTCTAATATCCTGAAACGTTTTCTTTAAACAAATATTCCACATAATTTATCATTTTTACCGTAAAAGATCACTTTCAATTTCTTTATCCATTATATTTAACGTTAAATTAATACACAGCAGCCTTCAATAACTATTAGAATACAAAATAATTATTTTTAAAATTTCCTTTGTTACCTTCTAATTGACAGCAACTGATTTTTGCCAACTGCAAAATATGCCCGCATGCTAAGCAATAATGCCTTGCATGATAAATTTGGAAACATATGACAAAAGCATGATTGCAATAATTTACAACTTATGTGCGCATGCTGCGCATTTTATTTATTTATTTGCCAAACAAGGCAGTTAACAAAAACATACAGATAAAAAAAAATACATATTAACATTAATGGAACATTGCAGTATTTAAATATTAAACTAAGATCTAGGTCTATAAGTTAGTTAGAAGAGGACAATAGGGAAATTAGTTTTCTTTTATAGGAACTTTTGTTAATTGAGGGAGAGAAACAGGACGCGTAGGAATTGAAGGTAATGCAGCACCTGTTAACGGGCTCGTTTCTAGCATATTCAGTGCGATGCGGGTACTCTTTAAGCAGTTTGGAATGTCTTGTTTGTCGAGTATCGTTAAATTTGATTGTGTCCGACAGGAACTGCACCTTGAGGTTATTGTTCAGGACATCCAGGGTAAAACAAGATATAAGCAATTTCCGTCTAAGGGATAGAGGCAGGAGATCAAGGATTTTGAGCCTGTCCTTATAGTGAGGAAGGTTGTGAAAATCCGAAGGATTATAGAGGTTCCTAAGCGCGAAAAGAAGGAACTTCTTTTGGACAGATTCTATTCGATTAATACTAATTTGAAATATAGGATCCCAGATCTGGCACCCATACTCAAGAATAGGACGGACCAATGAGCAAAACAAGGCTTTAGTAACCCAAACATTGTCGAATTCTTTGGCTCTTCTCTTGATAAAGCCCAACAGCTTGTTGGATCTAGCAATAATATTATCATAGTGTAAGTTAAAGTTTAACTTGCTGTCGAGGACAATGCCTAAATCAACAATGTGATCGACACGATCCAAGACATTGTCATTGAGATAATAATTTTGCAGCTGTTTGTTTCTTTTCCTGGAGAAGGTAATTACGTGGCACTTACTGGTGTTAAGAAGAAGATTGTTAGTGGTGTACCAGTCTTGTAGTGCATTAAGTTTCGACTGTAAAAAGGATACATCAGTTTGAGACCTTATAGCACTATAAATTTTTAAATCATCGGCGTAAAAGAGGTGCGGAATGCCATTTAATATTTCAGATAGATCGGAAATGAATATGTTAAATAGAAGTGGCCCTAGGTGGCTGCCTTGCGGTACTCCTGAGGTTACATTAATTTCTTTTGAGAGGAAGCCCTGAAATCTTACCACCTGAGTTCTCCCGTTAAGATAGGATGTTATCCAATCCAGAAGGGGGCCGGATATCCCAAATCTTAATAATTTCGTATGTAGAATGTGGTGGTCTACTCGATCGAATGCCTTGCTGAAGTCAGTGTAGATAGCGTCAAACTGGTGGCCTTGTTCCATACCGCACAGTAGTTCGGATATCATTATCATAAGATTGGATGTGGTGGAACGACCTTTTCTAAAACCATGCTGCTGATCGTTTAGGTTCGGAACAATTAGAGGGGCAATCTTGTCATAGATAAGCTTTTCAAATAGTTTAGGGATAACAGATAGGATAGCAATACCCCTATAGTTGTCCACCGCATGTTTATCACCTGACTTAAAGATTGGTGTGAGGAAGGATTTCTTCCATACCGAAGGAAACTTACCGGCAGAAAGGGACTTGTTAAAAATGAGGTGAAGAGGGAGTAGAATGAGTTGGGCGTGGCTCTGCAAAAAACTTGCAGGTAGACAGTCCGGACCGTGACCTTTATTGACCTCCAGATCTATAAGACCTGTCATTATATCTTCGGGCGATAGAGATATATTGTCTATAAGGACCGCAGTTTCGGAATGCTCTCTTGGGACAGTGTGTGCAGTCGAAGAAATGGGGCAGAAGATTTCACCGAACCTGTCCGCAAACATGTTTGAAATTTCTTGGGGGAGAGAGGAGTGCGTGATACCGTTTGTCATTGTTGACGGGTAGCCTGATGTTTTTCGCTTTAGGTTAACGAAATCAAAGAATTTTTTAGGATTACGTATGATATTTTCACCGACAGTCTTTGCGTAGGTAGTATAGGCCTCCCGTGACCTATGATTAAATTCTGAGGCTAACAGTTATAGAATCGGCTGAAACAACCCCTTGTCATAACATCTTTTAAAGAAAAATATCATTAACACGCGCAACTATGTTGCGCCCGTTAATAATATTTTTCTCCTTCCAAGAAAATCCCTTTTTATCATATAATTTTGCTCGCGTTAACAATTCGATTATTCTTGCATCTCCGTTGTCGCGACATATTAGATTTCATTTTTAAGTTCTTGGAAGTGATCTCTTCGGAGGTCTTCCCAGCACGTTGCATTGCAACGTGACTGTAAAATGTTTGTGCCTTAAGCAACTAATTATTAATTTGAATCCAGTCTACTTTTCGCGTCCGATGAATTCGTGTCTCCGGTCTTAAAAATTACTTAAACCTTATTTAAGCTACTTTGAATAAATAAAAGTTTTTATATCTAAATGAAGTTTAGTATTGTTTTATTCTAAAAATTCCTTTTTTTTTTGAATCCATGAACGTCGCTACTTTGAATGGCGCAGTCGGCGTAGGATGCGTCAATTAGTTGAAAATCAATACAAAAAATTTTTTTAATAAGTGAACGTAAATCACCGTGATAAAAGTTTTTTTGTAATACACTATTATATGTGCAGCGAATCTTTTAATATTAAAAGAACAATATATAACAAAGTAGAAAATTGTTTTTGTGTAAAGAGAACGATTATCTCCAAAAGAAATCGTAAAATAATTGTGAAAAAATCGCAAGACAAAAATAATTTCAAGTGGAAAGTTTATTTTCAACTAATTGTATATTTTAATATACTGAGACGCAACGACAAGTGATACAGTATAAATATATATATTTGTATTTAAAGCCGACGTTCATATAAAACAAATACATACACTTCAACACTTATCGGAGGAAATTTAAGCAGAAAATTTTTGAAAAAGTAGATTCCTGGAAATCGCAGCCTGAAGATAAAAAAAAAATACTTTTGAAGCAGTTTGCAGCCAATTGCATCCGGACGGTGTTTCCAGTATATTTTGCAGTTTTAGAGAAACGACTACATTTTTTTTTTATTTTAAGTAAGTCATTTAAATTTTTACAATAAATATTCTATTAAATTTGACACTTAATTAGGATAAAGAAAAAATATTTATGAAATACATATATTGTGATTAAATAAACAAATAAATCTTCCCAAATAATTAATTAATTAAAGTGTCATAGAAGATATACAGTATATAAAGAAATTTTTTTTTGTGTTATAAGTTAGAAAAATTATCTTGAAAAATTAAATCGATAAAAGTGCAAAAAACAAAAAGAAAAAAGATTTATAAGCATAATTCTGAAAATCAAAATTTCCTTTTCGTGAACTACTTTTGCATGCCAAACGTAAACGTGGAAGATATAGATTATTTAACAGACGCGCTTTCGTTCCTTTATTTAAATACCAGCAACAACATGACTGAACAAAAAGTTCTTTCAATTGATCCTCTTAAATATCTGGAACGAGTTCCAGAATTTAATGGAAAATTCGGCACACTACAAAATTTTATAAAGTTAATAGACAGAATTACTCCATTACTAGTACAGTATGACGACTTTTCTAAGGGAATATTTTCGGATATTACTAAATCCAAATTAACGGGAAAGGCTCGTGAAGTAATGGATATTAATAACCAAGCTGTAACTTGGGAGGATATCAAAAAAATCCTATACAACAATTTTGGCGATAGGTTATCTATGGACCAACTTTTTGATGAACTTAGAGGGCAAAGTTTTAAGAGCAATGCAGTAGAATTTTATAACGATATAAAAGCCATACTTCGAAGATTGAATATGAAAACTCAATTAGAATGCCAAAATGACCAAATTAATTTAGATAGACATTTAAACGCTAATATTAATAGTGCCTTAAATGTATTTAAAAATAAAGTGCCAGAACCGTTGAAATCAATTTTGTCATGTAGAAGTCCTATATCCTTAGAAAACGCGATTCAAATCCTACATGAATCTGGATATGCGTTCTTTAATCCCAATAACAACAGAAGTAATCATTCTATTAATGATTTCCGTAGCAACAATCGTAGAAATAATAACCGAAGTAATAGCAATTATCAAAATCATTCAAATTCAAATAGTAACCCCCAAAATTCGTATCGTAGCAGCAATAACAACCCAACTACGAACCCTCAATATTTGTACCGCAATAACAACAACAAAAATTACCCAAGAAATTCACCTAATAACAGCTATTTTACAAGTAGAAGTTTTTATAATACAAATCACAATCCGATGCATGCCAATGGCAGCCAAAATCCTAACATGTTTCGAAATAATAATAATAATCCTACAAATTTCGCGAATCGAAATTTTCCTTCGAATAATAATAATTTTCCTTCTCACAATAATTGGCAACAAAACCAAAGTAGAAACTTTAATAATACTTTAAACCCTCAAAACAATAATAATAACCTTCGAGTGGAACCAATGGACATCAATAACCAACAAATCATTGAAGTGGGAAATTTTCGGGAAGAGGGCCCAACCAACTCCCCTACATAAAAATCCAAAATTGGAAATTTTTAGTAGACAGTGGCTCTACAAATTCACTAGTTCTACCAAACATGTTTAAAGAAATTCCAAAAATCCGATTGAAATATCCAAAAATTATGAGATCATTGAAAAGAGATACGCTCATTAGCGAGGCCGTATCTGTAAATGCTTTTGAAGAATTCAAAATGAATTCCACAGAAAAATTCCAATTTTTTATCTATGACTTTCATGAAACTTATCATGGCCTTTTTGGTAATGATATTTTAATAAAATGCGATTCCATTATCGATTATAAACATAAAATGCTCATTGTTAATGACGTTAAAATGAAACTCTATTTTAATCATCTACCAGAAAACACTATTTACCAGATAGACCCTGGAGAATATTTTTACAAAATCCCCGTTAAAGAATATAACGGCAATGTAATAATAAATCAAATGGAATTAAGTCCTAATGTTCGTATTCTGGAAGGCGTATATGAGGTAAATGACTTCAAAGCCAGAGCAAAAATTCTTAACACAAGTGACCAACCAAAAATTTTCAACTTTGGCGAAAACTTTCCTTCAGTCGAAATCGATGAAATCCAAGAATTCAATAATTTCGAATTCAATGAGCACTATTCTAAAAACAACGTCTCAAATGAAGATTTTTTCAAAAAAATTAGAACTGAACATTTAAATGAAGAAGAGAAGACACAATTAACCAATCTCCTATATGAATACTATGGAATATTTTCCCAACAAACTCCTCTCTCGTTTACAAATCAGATAAAACATAAGATCAACACCACAGACAACATCCCAATAAAAACCAAAATATATAGGTACCCATATATCCATAAATTAGAAATTCAAAAGCAAATTGAAGAAATGCTTCAAAATGGAATTATCCGCCCCAGCTCAAGTCCTTACAATAGCCCTGTTTGGGTCGTCCCAAAAAAGCTCGATACGTCAGGAGAACGCAAATATAGGCTAGTAATAGACTACAGAAAACTAAACGAAAAAACTATAAGTGACTCCTACCCAATACCCAATATCGAAGAAATATTGGATAAGTTAGGAAAAAGCACTTATTTCTCAGTTCTCAATTTAAAGTCCGGATTCCATCAAATAGAAATGGACGCTCCCGACATAGAGAAAACAGCCTTTTCGGTAGACAACGGGCACTATGAATTTTGCCGCATGCCCTTTGGCTTGAAGAATGCGCCAAGTACTTTCCAACGACTTATGGATAACATTCTAAGAGAAAACATAGGTAAAGAATGCATCCCATATATGGACGATATTGTAGTGTTCTCTAATGGCCTTATAGAGCACATTAAGAACTTGAGAAAGGTATTTTCAAAATTAAAGCAAGCACAACTCCAAGTCCAACTAGACAAATGCCATTTCTTGAGAAAAGAAGTAGAATTTCTCGGACATGTAGTCAATGAACACGGAATTCTGCCCAACCAAAGAAAAATTGAAGTTATTAAGAAGTATAAAATTCCTCAAACGCCCACACAAATAAAAAGCTTCCTCGGCATTGCCGGTTACTATAGGAAATTTATACGAAATTTTGCAGAAATAGCCAAACCCATGACAATATTTTTAAAACAAGGTGCAAAAATTGATCCAAATAATAAAAATTACATAAACAGTTTTAATACTTTGAAAAACAAACTTATATCTGCCCCAATTTTGATATACCCCGACTTTGAAAAAACATTTCAAATAACTACTGATGCAAGTCAATATGCCATCGGCGGCGTACTATCGCAAGAAGATAAGCCTATTTCGTACGTGTCGCGCACCCTAAATGAGCACGAGATCAACTATTCAACGATCGAGAAGGAGCTTCTCAGCCTGGTATGGTGCCTAAAGCAGTTCCGACCATACGTTTTTGGCAGAAAAATCAAACTCTTTACTGATCACAAGCCTCTCGTGTGGCTCAATAATCTTAAAGAACCAAATAGTAAACTAATGCGTTGGCGACTTCAAATACAAGAATATGATTACGAAATATTTTACAAACAGGGTCAAGAAAACAAAGTGGCTGATTTTCTTAGCAGGATCGATGTAAACTTGAACGAAGTTACTGAAAATTCCCAAACTGTTTCAAATACAGATAAAAACGAACGGCATTCCATTGTAACTACAGTTACCCCACTAAATTTATATAAAAACCAAATTATCATCAAACAAATTAAATCCGGCTCTTTAAATATAAATACACAACAAATCTTCAAGAATACTTGCAAAACAATCTCTTTAAAGGTTGCTGATGAACCTACTTTAATATTAATAATTAAAAATCACTTTAGTCCAAAATTGACTAACGCTATCTTTACATCTGAAGAAATATTTGGAAAACTCAACGACGTTTATGCAAAACATCTGTCCGATTGTAAAATCATAAGATGTACAACACTACTTAAAAATATTACCGACGATAAAGAGTTAGAAAATCTTATTCAATCAAAGCATTTAGAAAACAATCACCGCGGAATTAATGAAATTTATGAAGAATTCAAGAGTGAATTCTATTACCCAAATATGAAACAAAAAATAACGGAATATATTAATAATTGCGAAATCTGCATATTAGAAAAATATGAAAGAAAACCCTTAAAAATACTATTAAAGTTATCCGAAACTCCTAATAAACCGAATCAAATCCTCCATATGGACGTATTTTACTCCATAAATAAAACCTTATTTGTAACCATGATTGACAAATTTAGTAAAGTTGCATTATTCACTAGAATCGCGAATCGAAGCGGATCAGAATTTAGAAAAGCTGTTATGAAATATATTAGTACGTATGGCCCTATTGAAAAACTAATAACCGATAACGAGTTAGGAATGAAATCAAATTTAATGAAAAAATTCTTAGAAGAGAAAAACATCCAAATCCACTATACATCCAATTCAAATCACAATAGTAACGCCGATATAGAGCGGCTCCACAACACAATTAATGAGCATTTAAGATTACTAAAACATACTAAGAAAACCTTACCCATTGAAGAGCAGCTCATTCTAATTAACGGGTATTATAATAATACAATACATTCTTCGACCCATAAGAAACCTCTCGATTTCATTCAAGGCAAAGTTAAAGAAGACGAATACGAAAAAATCTACAATAAAATGTTAGAAAAGAAAACTGGAGTAATTAATAAAATAAATCAAAATAGAAATGATTCACAAATAGAACCTGGCCCGAACTATATAAAAGAAATTAGAGGCGGAAAAAACCACTCCAAATTCCGTAAAATTAATACTGAATTACTCGATAATGATCATGTAGTAGACGAAGAAACTGGTCATAAATACTACAAAACCCATGTCAGAAAGAAGAGGAAATTTCAGAACCCATCAAATCTTAGATGTAAATTAAAAACAAAAGAAAGTTTAAATAAAAACAAATCCAAAATGAAAAATCTTATTTCAGACCCATCACCTCAAAGTAGTCAAAACGATACACAGCAAACTTCTTAAATTTTCACTCACCCTTCCCTTTCTTTTTTTTGTAGGACCAAATCCACTATGCATCAATACTACATAATAACTTTCATAATCATCTCTAGCCTTTCAACAACCTCCATAGCCCAACTGATGGATATACAAGACCTTAATAACAATGACAATGGCTACATAAACATAAAATTAGGAAATGTTAAACTTATATCATCTTATTTAAAAATCATTCATGTCATTAATATTACAATGTATCAAGAAACAACGGAAGTTTTATGGAACAGTTTACAACCACCATTAGCCAAACACACCCTAACAGGACCAATACTGAACACAGTTGTTCACAACTATAGGGCACTAACTTCAAAAATCAACAACATTTTACCCCATTCACATAATAGAAACAAACGAGGACTGATCAACGGTGCAGGAAATCTTTTAAAGCTCCTAACAGGCGTAATGGACAGCAACGACGAAGCTGAAATAAACAACAAACTGAATGCCCTTACGGAAAATAACAAAATGTTAATTGCAGAAAATAATAAGCAAGTAAAAATTAATTCCGCTTTAATTGAACAAACTCAAAACATAACGAATCACATTAGAAGCCAACAACTTCAAATTAAACATTTCATAGATAATATAACAAGCGACTTAGAAAACAGAGTCGAACGAATTGAAGACCAAATGACTTACATGCAGTATCTTTATCAAATCAACTATGACATTACCTTACTTAGAAACCACATCGACGACATAGAACAGACTATATTACTTAGTAGATTAGGAATCTTGTCCAAAAATATATTGACAGACGACGAATTTGCTATGATATCCAATCTGGACGTTTTGGCAAACATCAAAACTAATACAGCCACATTCGGAAAAGAAATTATTATTATATTAATGATACCCACGTTTGAATCCAAAACACTAACAAAAATTTTAATATAGGCTTTGCCTAACAAACAAAACAAAAGTTTGGACGTAGAAGAAAAAGAAATTTTGATTGATGAAGGAAAACTAATATATAGTTCTAACGTATCTGAAAATTTAAAGAAAAATTTGAAAGAAATAAACGATCAATGTATCTTAAATATATTTAAGCATAAAGAAGCTAGTTGTAACTTTAAAATATTCAAAATACCCGTAGTAACAGAAATTAGAAGCGGTCTTGTAATAACCAAAAATCTAAAGAAAACTAAAATTAATCATAATTGTAATGATTTTGAAACGATTATTGAAGGTACCAACCTAATAAAATTTGAAAAATGCCAAATAATTATTAATAATATAACTTATAAAAACTTCGAAATCGAAGTCAAAGAAAATATAATTTTACCGAATCCTAATGTTATTATTAAAGAAAAAACAGATAATTTTGAACTAATTTTTGATAAATTGCATCTGGAAAATATTGAAAATAATAGAAAAAATATAAAAGAAATACAATATATGAATAAAATTGAAAAAATCATTAATTATCCAATAAAAACCATAATCATTTTTATACTTATTGTTGTAACAATATATACTTTTAAACGTTGTTATAAGAAAAAGACCAACATTAAGATAACTACGTCGGAGCCTCCGTCAAGCGGTGGGGGAGTTATAGAATCGGCTGAAACAAGCCCTAGTCATAACATCTTTTAAAGAAAAATATCATTAACACGCGCAACTATGTTGCGCCCGTTAATAATATTTTTCTCCTTCCAAGAAAATCCCTTTTTATCATATAATTTTGCTCGCGTTAACAATTCGATTATTCTTGCATCTCCGTTGTCGCGACATATTAGATTTCATTTTTAAGTTCTTGGAAGTGATCTCTTCGGAGGTTTTCCCAGCACGTTGCATTGCAACGTGACTGTAAAATGTTTGTGCCTTAAGCAACTAATTATTAATTTGAATCCAGTCTACTTTTCGCGTCCGATGAATTCGTGTCCCCGGTCTTAAAAATTACTTAAACCTTATTTAAGCTACTTTGAATAAATAAAAGTTTTTATATCTAAATGAAGTTTAGTATTGTTTTATTCTAAAAATTCCTTTTTTTTTGAATCCATGAACGTCGCTACTTTGAATGCTAACCTGGCGTATTCAGATTTCTGCTCAGCACTAACATTGTTGTTATTTTTCACTACGCGGTACAATTTATTTCTTCTATTACGAAGGGACCGAGTGTTTTTGTCAAGCCATGGCTCCGTCAATTTATCCCTTTTTTTTATTTTGGTTACGAATCTGCCAATGGTGTTAAAGATAACATCGTAGAATCTAGTAACTAGCTCGTCAATATCATCACCATCAAGTAGATCCTCCCAGTTAATAAGGGATAATTCAGTGCTAATACTAACATTATCGGCATTCTTAAAATCGAAGACTACAGAGTTGTTATAGGAGGCGAGAAAATCAGTTATTGTAGAACTGAGCTCGACGACCCACGCCGAATGATGTGTAGTGTTATTAAATAGATTCTCCTCTTCAGAAGCGGGAAGCACGTTCAAATCCTCATAGAGGTTAGTGAAGATTAAATCCAACCATTTCCCATTTGAATTTGGTTGGCTAATTACCTGTTGCAAGTCGTTGCTGTAAAGATTGTCGATAAACTTTATATCGACGGGGTTTGATACATTAATCGGAAGTAAATAACTGTCTTCCTCGTCACGAATAAAAGATATATTAGGCGATTAAAATCACCTATGATTAATATATCTTTGCTATCTTTGGATATTTCATCTATTATATGAATCACATTATCATATATAGATTCGTCGGAGTTTGGAGGTAAGTAAAAAGAACCGATGACAATGTATTTATTTCCGAACTTTACTCGTACTAAAATATGCTCGAAGGTTTGACACGATGTAGTCGCGATAAGTTCACTATTTAAGGAGTCTCTAACAGCTATGAGGACACCACCTCCTCTTGAGAGACCGGTAGATATATAATCTCTATCGCATCTATAAATGGACCAGCTGCCATGCAAGATCTCCTCGTTAAGGAAGGAGTCATTCAACCAAGTCTCGGTTAACACCAGTACATTAAAGTCACAGGATTTGGAGTCGATAAAAAGATCCTTCAGTTTGCCTCTCATCCCACTGCAGTTATGATAGAAGAGTCTTAAGTTATCGGAAGATGTTAGTTTTGAATGACGGGCTGGGGGATGGTTAGAATTTCGGGGGGAAGCTAGTTAAGGACGATAATATCTATTTGATTCGTCCCGACTTCTTTGAAGTTGGCAGATATGTTTTGCTCTGACATGGGACCCATATGCAGAGAGGTCCTTGCTAACTTGCTGAGGGGAAATTTGGAATTGTTCATAGAAATTTGTAAACAGTTCTAGGAGGGCATTACGTTCAGTAGGTAGGCCCTCTTGCTGAATAGAAATAATTAGACTAGTCCTGGTCTTACCATTAATGCAAGTTGAATCTGGTTTGTTGTGCATGTAAGCCAGGAATAGGCGAACATCATCAAAGATCCTCTTTTCTCGCAAGCGTGAAAGCAAATATCTCTTATCTTCGGAGTCTGCAGATATAATGGTATTTTTTACCACCGGGGGTTGTAGAGGATTCAAGAAAGGCGACTTGGATCTTACCGAAGAATCCGATGACATTTGCTGTGGCGGGGTTGGTTGAGGTTGAGCATCGCAGATGTTAGCGTAGGAACGGCCGCCAACAATAATGTGACTTCGCGCGAAATTCGGGTAATTAGTGGTTGGGAGTGGTTCATTAGGATTCAAGCAAGGCGACTTGGATCTTACCGAAGAATCCGATGACATTTGCTGTGGCGGGGTTGGTTGAGGTTGAGCATCGCAGATGTTAGCGTAGGAACGGCCGCCAACAATAATGTGACTTCGCGCGAAATTCGGGTAATTAGTGGTTGGGAGTGGATCATTAGGATTCAAGCAATGCGACTTGGATCTTACCGAAGAGTCCGATGACAGCTGTGGCGGGGTTGGTTGAGGTTGAGCATCGCAGATGTTAGCGTAGGAACGGCCGCCAACAATAATGCGACTTCGCGCGAAATTCGAGTAATTAGTGGTTGGGAGTGGATCATTAGTAACGTTAGTGCTCTTAGTTTTTCTGATGGTGGTTGGAAGTAAATTTTTTGTATTAGTATTCTTGGTTAGTGAGTTGTTAGTAGTTGGAAATGAATTATTAGTAGTGTTAGTGTATATTTTGTTAGGTTTTACTTTAGGGCTACTCTTAGATTTACTTAGCCTATCTATCCATCGGTGTAAAATTAAGTTCTTCCATGTAAAGACCTCTGCCTCATTCTGGAACAACCAATCGTATCTAGAGGGTAAGGCCAATTTGAAGCTCCTGGGTTTATTGGGCTTCTTATTTCGATGACTGACTTCTTCGCAGTTGGATATATCAATCGAGAAGTCAGTTTTAAACAGCGAAATTACCCAAGATGAGTTGAATCGTGGTTGTACGCCCTTGAGGAAATAATAGGACACGTTGTCGTTGGTGCTCGAGACATTTACTGTCCTGACGTTTATGCCGCTGAATATGGGGGCACGCTGTTTCTTTCTGCTGCGCCCGGAGGTTTTCGGTGTCTGTTGATTTTTGTTGTTGATCCTTTCCAGCCGGGCATCCCATTCACCCTGAGACCAAGTCGTGCCGAACTTATTAATCGTGCGCTCCGGCAAATGAAGCGGTGGTAGATTAGTCGGCGAATTTTCCGAAATAGATAAGGTCCGCTGGTGGAGGCCGTTGATTGGGGACCTCAGAGTAAAGTTGTCGTCGTAGATAATATCGTTGATATTTTCACTGAACGGCAGATCTTCACTTGATCCAGCAGGAGGAGAGATTGGGTCTATTGGATTTAGAAAGTCACCATTTTTAGGTAGTGACTTAACGGCAGCCAGTTCAAGTTGGAGGTTGTTGAGCTGGAAATTTAGTTCCCTTTTAAGTAGCTTGACTGACTTTTCCAACTCAGAGAATTTGCTCCCATGGTCAGCTAGGATATCTTGGATATCATTGCTGGAACTGCAGCAATTAGCATCTGAGCTCAACTTAATTTTTTTTAGGGATGTAGCAATCGTATTAAGCTCAAATTTCAAAAATTTTTCGAAGTCATCAGAGCACTTAGGGGCATCCTTGGATAGCGATAAATTATCAACTTTTGAACTAAGAAGTTGAAAACTCTTAGCGGTCTGGAGTTGGCTACTCTCAATCCTATCCACCGCGTAAGAAAGCTCGTCCACATTCTGAATTATCAGCTGGGCACTTCTGTCCGTGTTAAAGGCCTTTGCGCTGCAAGCTTCCAAATCACTTTTAATGTGAGTCAGCGCCTCCGCCAAATTGTCGATGTTGTTATTGTTCGCTTTAATTGCCATCAATACATGAGACAAGTTGATCGACTTGCAGTCTGCGCAGTAGAATTTAAAAGCTTTTTTAAATTCATTTACATGATGTAGCGCAGTGCGGGAAAGTCCAATGCATGAGGCATGGAATGATACCTGGCATATACCACTGCATGTGACCCACTGGGTGACGTCGGCGGTGGAGTTGTCGATGGTGCAATTATTACCGCAATTGCTCATGTTGATTATTATTTCCGTAAATAAACACACAAATTTCCGTGGCGATGCGGCTGACGAGAGTCCAAAGTTCAATTATTTTAATAGTTTGTATAATTAGTTAAGTTAATTATCACTAAGGATGGCACTAGTGAATTAATCAAAAACAGAGTTCACAAACTAGTTCTGGGGCGTTATTCGGTACTGAACTAACTACGCGACTGCAGAGTCCAAAGTCCAATAGATTTGAAATATTGATCACGGGGGGTGTTTTGCGGGGGGTGGAACACTAAGAACACTAAGGATACACTAGTGTAAGTTAAGTAAACAAGAAATCACAAAAAAACTTCTTCGGATACGAGAGTAAAAAATTCCGGACGGAGGTGAAAATTAATACACGTCTGCACGGTTCAACAGTCAATGCATTATTGAATAGGCCCTTCTTGTATAGCGAGGAACCGTAGTAAGTATGAGCTTGGGGGAAGATGAACGAGAAGATGACAGGAGGTGTTCTTATTGATCGTTCTGATCATGGGAATTTGTTTGCTATAGATGAAGTAAACTTGTATAAAAAGTTGTACGCGGTCACCACAAATGAACAAGGTCAATCCTGGCGATACACAAAAGATATTTTACAAGTTGAAGGGTATGGTTGCCGTAGAAATACAATCTAGGAATAATCAGCCTAAACTACGAATGTAATATTAGAGACACAACTTACAGATAACCAACTGCCGACTAAGTATTTAACTTTAAAGAAACAAAAACCACACATAAAAATTGCATCTGGAAACTTGTAATTTTAATCAAAAAAAAATCATTCATTTACATAATTGATTTAAAAAAAAAATTTTTTTTTTGTAATATTATTATTCTTTCTTCTATTTTTCTTTGTAAATAAAATTTTGATAAGTTTCACTATCAATATTAATAGTTTTCGACTCACATTTAAAAATTCCGAAAGTATTGCAAGATGTGGTAAGCCTTTGCTAAATCAAGAATCTTTAAATAATAACTTTTTATATAAAGCCATGAAACTTAAAAAAAAGTCATTTACAAATGTTTTACAAAAATCCTCTAATCTGTTAGGACCTTTAAATTTCAAAATCGGCTGTAGTTTTTCATTTAGAAGACGGTCATATGGAAATCTCCATATTAGTTCCATTTTAGTATGATTTGCTAGCTTTGCTGTTGCTTCACCAGTTGATATTAAACAAGCCAAATTGAAGCCTCTTTTGTATGCATACTCAAAAGACTTTTCCAATAAAATGCATCCAATCTTTTCGGTTGTTAAAAGAGGACTAATCTGCCTCGTTCTAGCCTCGTCAATTACTATATGGGAAATATTAAATAATTTGGGATCCTGGAAGCTGTTTTGTGTTTGATTGTTATTTTTTTTTTATTAGAAAATAAATTATAAATGAAAGAAAGGTATTACCGAAAAAATATATCCGATTGTTTAATAAAAAATGCCCATAAACTAAGTAGATCTTGAGTTCTAGCACAAAGGACACAGGCGCCCAGCTTTTCTAAATAACCAGGATCCCAGCAGCAAAGTTTTGTGTTAATAATAGCCCCGAACATGTTCTTATTGCATACTCTACTCGGAGTAGCAATGAAGCTCATTCCGTCATCAATTGACTTACGCCATAGCTCCTCCAAGGCTGGACTGTAGCGCCGATTGACCATTTGCAACGCTCCAGCCAATGGCTCTGATTTATAGAAATTATGCTTCAAAAGATTAACAACAACGGGTGCATCAGTAGCTCGGACTCGTCTGATGCGGACTACAAATCGATTTATTATTTATTGTTAATAATATTATATTCAAAATTAAATTGCGCCAATTTACCTGTTGGTCGCAGCTCGTATCCTCTACGTTGTGCGACTCTCTTCCGTGTATGATACGATTTATGTAAGCCATCAATCTTGTTTTTAGGTGTACCATTTTTATAGGCTTTACGTAGCTGATTAAAACATCTTAACATTTCTTTAATTAAATTGAAACTACGAATTTTGATTTTACTTTAGCCTGGAAATAATATAAGATTTGTTAACTATGACATTACTTAAGTTATAGAAAATTTTGATGGATGGATCAACTGACAAAATTTCAGTAGGAATAAATCCATTTGAAACGCCTATTTTGTTCGAAAATAATTCAGATACTGCTATGCTCGTGTAATTTGTTTACAATACAGACATTTCTAGCAATTCTATAATGCAAAGTGTTGACGGAAAGTCTCCTAAAACTCCACACAAATCGCTCATTGTTCAGAAATATGAATAAAAAAATATTGAGCCTAAAAATATGCAAATTAAAACATAATTGAATCCAAAAAGTATGCAAACACAAATAACAAAAATTTTGCTTTTTTGGAATTACTAAAAATCTACATATTCCCACATATACTGAGTTTCCATGGGAGTCGAGTTGAGTTGTGGTTGAGTTGAAATGACACTTCAACTCAACGATTAACTCTATGCGTTTCCATTTCTGCCTTCCGTCTTCCTCCATCTTTTTTCATAAATTAATTTTGTTATAGATTTTTGTTTAAAAGTATTTATTAAATACAAAGAGGTGCGACATTTTCAGTTGTTGTACCTTTGCTAGTGTGCCGTTTTTAGTTGCATGCGTGAACTCAATTCAACCTACCTATTTTCGTTGAGTTGAGCAGAGTTGAAAATATTTAACGAAAACTCTTAACTCATTCTGTTTCCATGATGTATAACTCGGGTTCAACTCTGGTTGAACTCTCATGGAAACTCAGTAATATTTGGTGGCAGAAGTGGGAAGTGAGGGTAGCGAAAAATCGAAAAAATTAAACGATCGAATGAAAAATATGGAGAGATTGAATTATTTACGAATTGGTGCAGGTTACTAGTGTCAGGCCTAGCCATTATTTCTATACCGTCCACTGAAATGGAAAGGCAAGTGTTACAGGTTTTGTTGGAGATAAGTAGGTACTTCAATTTCTACGGGTTGAAATCAACACAATTGCAGCGTATTGAGAGCGGGTCATGTATATGTATTGTAGAACTAAGATAACGCCGATTATGCCCCAATTAATCCAACAAGCATTTAAGAGGCTAGTGAAACTATCGATAGTATCAAGAAAATATTCAACGAAAGCATGAATCAGTCCTTAATTGATTAAACTTACATCTCTCCGATCCCCATCCTACATTTAGTTTCCTCCCGTATCTACAAATAACTACGGATGAAAACTTGGCAATAATGTAAATAACTGCATAAGGGTGGGTATATTGTTGGGTGAAACCCTCCTGATCTCTTGGTGCCCCAAAACATAACAAATTGGTGGTGGTGGTGACCATTATTACTGAATTAGCCGTTCAATTGCCTGGCTCAATATCTCTGGAGCTGAGAACCAATTGTCTGACTAACTAGAAGTACCTCATAGTGATTTCCTTCCAGCCCCACAACACATAGAATCACCTTTTCCGGTTCGAACCCTGGCTTTGCGAAGGTTTTGAGTAGTATAGCTAGAGGGTTTCTGCATCACGTGTTGTGAGGAGCTATTGGTGCCTGGAAGTATGCAATGGGGTTTATGTCCGTGGTGTGGTGAGCTTTTGTTGCCTGGAGGTATGCAATTGGGTTTAAGTGCGTTGGGGTGTGCGCTTATATGTATGCAATGGGTTTAAGTGTTTCCGGTGATCGTGACCTTTTTCTTGCCGGGGCGGGGTATGCACTGTTGCTCAGGATGAACCATGATTTACTTGAATGAGTGTAACTTTGGGTAATTCATAAGGGCTGGGGCTGCACTGTTGATTGGTCTTTAAGCTCGTTCAGTACCCGGCTACCAAATGAACTGTGCCTGGCTCTGACTAGTGCCGGACATTTGCACATAAAGGGCACAACAGTTTCTTTTCCAGTTGGATCCTTGCAGCCACGGTACGATGTGTTCAATGGGATACTCATTCTTGATGCATGGTCTCCTATTGGCCAGTATCATGCACAGCTATATCTCTTGCTAGGTTCGTGCGAGATAGCTTTACGAGGCTATCAGTTTTGTTTTTGCTGTAGGATGCCCATGTTCTTTTCGTCCGTCCTTTGGAATTTTGTCTTTGAACTTCTTGCTCAACTCCAACTGGGGGCGCTCGGTCAATCATACCCAGTGCAGGCGGATCGTGTTGAGCCCGGATGGGTAGTCGGGCAAGCACAGCCAACCCCTCCCCCCTCGGAAACTGTTATTTGGTATTTTAACTAAAAAGGAAAATAGGTAGGCCACTTTATTATGAATCGAAAGATAGACCGACGGTGCCCAGAACATCATGCGGACTTCCGCAGGGATCCGTCCTGGGCGTCTTCTGTGGATTACAATGTATAATGATGTGTTGGGGCCCAAAAGAAGCAGTTGCGTTGCGATCGGGATCGCGGCTAACATGGGGGGAGTGCTTGTAGGACGACGCGACGTCTCCATGTGAGTGATCTGGGAGATTACATCGTGGCCTGAAAGCTGTGGTCTGATGCTTACTGAGCACAAAATTGAAGCTGTGCAAACGTAGAAAACTAGTATCCGCATGCAGCCGCAGCTCACCCTAATGTCCCTTGGAGTGATGAACGACCGCAGGTTACATTTTAAAGCACACTTGGAGGGCATGCCGGGTAAAGTGTCCGCTATTTGTGCGTGATTCCCAAGTTTGCTGCCCAATGTGGGGGCTGTGGTCCGAGTCGTCGCCTCCTGATGGCGAGGGTATTTTGCTCAGTGTTGCTATACGCAGCGCCAGTGTGAGCAACAGCGTTGAACAGGACGCCTAACAGCAGAAAATGGATGGCCTCATACAGACCAAGCGCCCTTCGCGCGTTGTGCGCATACAGGACTAAGGGCATGTAGCGTGCGTGTTTGCGGGGGGATCCCAATAGACATATTGGCGGGCGAAGCCATGCGTCTCTATGTTCCAGAATTTGTTAGAAAGGAGCCAAATTCAGTGTGGCGCCAGATAACGCATAGCGAGTCTGTAATGTAATGACAAGGCAAGTTGGAAGAGTCCGTTAAGGGTCGGTGGACCCACAGACTTATCCCAAATGTGGATAGGTGGGTTATGAGGGAGCGTGGGGAAGTGAATTGCGACCTCACGAAGTATTTCAATGGATGGATATAGAAAATACGTTTTCAACGCGATGACTCACCGCTGTGCCCGACATGCTTGCGAGCGAGGTTCCTTGAATATAGGACGGAACTAGAAGCAATGTGCCAAATTAACTCGACGGGGGTTATTCACCGTATTCTAAAAGCAATCACAAGTGACAACGCAATCACAATTGTATGATGAGGTTCAACTTGAAGGCCTATAATAAATAAATAGTAACGTAGAAGTGTTGTAGACGTAACTTCTGTCAACAATGTCATAGAAACCAAAATAAGAAGTAAGCGTGAGTCGTCAAAGCTTTTGACTTATGAATGGTCATAATTTTAAATTAGGGGTAAGAATCATGGCCATTATTGGAAATATCTTCTAGGAATACTGGATTTTATATAAATTGAGTATGTATAGTGAAACATAAATTGAAAAATAAAAAGATCATATTACACGCTTGGTCACTCTCAAATTCCGGGTGGGTATTTTCCCCATCCGGACTTTTTCGGGCGGGTACTGCTACCCACCATACCCACATTATCCGCCGGCAATGATCATACCAAGTATGTTGTTATATCCGCATTGCTTTGCTTGCCCAGTTTCCAATTATAGTGGACCGCGCTACAAGATGCTAGGTAGTTAGTGTGGAGGTCCAGTGGAAGAAGGCACAGGTTAGTATTTAGGAGTCCCTTGGCGCTGTGCGTAATAGAGTTGAGCCGGACGTATACGAGACAGTACATTTGTCCCTTACACCATGGTAAATTATACTGAGGTCTGAAGAATTTTTTTGAATGTCCCGGTTCATAAATAATGTCCTACTGGTATATGAGCGTGTGTCTAGATAAATGATTGTGTGCTTGTAAATACGAAACGGAGAGACATTTCTTAAATTTTTTGAGGGAGTGTAATTTTGTACTGGAGAGACATTTCTTACATTTTTTAAGGGAGTGAAGTTTTGTACTGGAGAAACATTTCTTACATTTTTCGAGGTAGTGAAATTTTGTACTGGAGAGACATTTCCTAAATTTTTTGAAAGAGTGTAATTTTTTACTGGAGAGACATGTCTTACCTTTTTTGAGGCAGTGAAACTTCCATGAGATCAGGCGAGATTGTAAATACCTACTGGAGAGACATTTTTTAATTCTTTTGGGTAGTAAAATTTTCAACGTGAAATTATGCGTGGTGAGATTGTAAAATATAAATATACCTTGTGGAGTCATAGCTTTCTTACCTACTCTGAGGTAGTTTAATGCATATATTGGAATCAAACTCGTAAAAAAAGCTCTTAATTGGTATTTGCTTTCTTTATTTTTTTAATTTGCTTGTTTTTGTCATTTTGGCACTACAATAGTGCCTCGCCTCATTTGAAGTATGATATTGTACTGGCTCAAAAGAAAAAAGAGGCACTTCTTACAAACTCATTTTATAATCGTGTCCTATCCAACATTAGTTCGGAAGGCTGCTGTGGTGCATATGTGTGCCATTCTCTGTATTCTGTCTATATTGGTACAGTTGTACTCCTTCCTCAATGCTGGCCACTATACTGTTGATCTATATGTGAGGACGAGAAGTACGACGGCTGTTGTACATCCGTAGTACCATTCGTGGCTTAAGTCTCCATTTCTACCCAAACATTTTCGTGCATGATTGAGAGCTATATAGATTTTTTTAACTCTTTCCAATCTCCAATTCAGTTTAGGGTCAAGTATAACACTTACTACACTTAAGGCCCGTCCTCACTACGCGGACTTAGAATCCACGCGCTTTTGGTCGTACGGCCAGCCAAAAGCGCGCGTGATCTTTTAATTTTCTGAGTCATGAGTGAGAAAACATCAATTCTCATTTGAAACGGCGTACGCGCTTTTGAAAAGCTCATAGTGTGTGGACGCACAATGTACCTTTTTAACCACAGCCTTTTGTCCGCGTTGTTTGGCCGCACGGCCTTTACCATGGACAAAGTCGTAAAAAAGTCGTAAAAAAGTCATAAAACTCTATATGAAAAAAAAGGCAAAAGCGCGTACGACCCAAGACCGCGTAGTGTGGCCACACCATTAACCTAAACTACGTTTTCGAGCTAAGCTTTGTGCCAGACATTGGACTATGGCGTGACCAATGACACATTCACATTAAAATCACAGCACCTCCTGGAAGTGTTCTACTCACAAAAAATAATTCAGTCCACAATTGAGTTACTACCAAATAAAACTCCTCTTTTATACAAACATGCTTGCAGTTCGGAATCCCCTAGACCAGCCCTATAAGACATTCCATGAGCCGGATAACACATGGGCTTAAACATAAACCATCCTCTCATTATGGGATAATGGCATGTAATCCCCAGCAAGAAACAATCCACCCAACACCATTCACTGTGCTTGCTAAGGACATGCAATAAATCCTTCCACAAAATTCCCTTCCCTGGACATAATTAAAATTCCTTCGCTATATTAATGCTGACATTTTTTATGACAAGAAAAAATATTTTCATTTAGTTTATCCAACGAGAAAAGTACTTGAAGCGTTACATACTCTTAACCGGATATGAATGTTGTCACTGTAATGAAATCTGTCACAAGCTCGGATCTAGAAAGGATGAAGCAAGGACTCATACGTGCAGATAATTCTCTACGTGATGCTGGAGTGCATTTCCAAGTTTATTTTTCATTATTCAAAGGACAGACACACGAAGAAACAAAACTTCTCCAGGACCTGTGAAACTAGGAAATGCATCGCACGAGTTTTCACAGAAATGTCTTTCGTTGCTCCTTGATAGGAGTTCCATAATCGGGTGTAAGCGAAATGCTTTTGGATATCCTGCAAGAGACAAGTCCTTGAAAAGTTTTAAGATTTTGTTTATTTATTTATTTCTCCTCTGTTTTTCTGCACAATGAGAATATTTCGGGCAAAAAATGTACTAAAAATATTTTTAAAGGATTTTACGAAGTATTTTTGCGAAATTAGAGGATCAACTTTGAGTAATTTTGATGGGACTTTGGCTGTAAAATTAAAGGTTTTTTTACATATAAAAATTTATGATGCGTAATACATGCTTCCCGAAGCCATTTGGTAATTCGGAGTTTTAGGGATTACATTGATGCTTCTAGAACGACCATAAATGACAAAGTAAGGAGGAACACATTCCAGTGTAAAAAGTGGACAGAGGATGTTTGGATAGAATTAGATGGGAAGCGAAACAGCGGATCCTTTTTAAGTAAAAAGTTTGAGAATGAGAGAAATATGTCCTAAAGCGGATTGAGAGATATAAAATTTGCTATAAAATTCTTGAATTAAGCTTAGTCCTGAAACATAATGGCTTTGGGATAATTTTGACACTTGTAACAATTTTGTAACAATTTTGTAGAAGCAGAAATAATAATTTCTTAATTCAGCTCTTGTAGCACTTGAGGATACTACAAGATGCTCAGAAAAATAGTTTTTACTGGTTTTTATCACCTTCAAACTACTTCCCTACTTTATGACCTCTCATCAATACTCAGGGCTAGATTTGACCATTTTGGTCAGCTTTCCCCCATCATATGGCAAGAGGTCGTCTCTATCTTTCTGCCAGCATGTGGAGAACCGGTTTTAGTGCGCTAACATTGTCAGGAATCCAAAAGGGGATCCTTTTAAATTTTGTGAAGTACCTCTCCTTAGCTACTTTGAAACTGGAGCACTCAAAACCACGCAGCTTGGTGGTAGTACCAACCCTTCATTGGTTAGTGAATTTATTGCCACAGGCACTTTATGAACCCACCCTTACCCCAAAAATGATTTTTACAAAATTCGTGAGCTTCATATGATATTTTGCTTTGTCTTGTTCCAGACTCCTCCCGCGCCCAAAATTTTAGAAATAAGTTAAATCCAAATTTCCCTTATACCAATGTAAATCGATATCAGGTGTCTGGATACACCTTACTTAATAGTTCTGCCTATCCATCAATCCAATAGCGCTACAGCCCAAATTGAGCCATCTCTAGGGCAATATCCCTATTATCTCCAATGGATATAAAGATTATGAGTTCTGGGTCGTCAAAAATTTCATACAACTCGCTTTCGTACATATTTTCAACGCCATATTCTATTCTCTTTCGTTGGGCCCTAGAAGTTTTTTGATACATCTCTGGTAGGGATTTAGATATCGAAACCTTGGTTGAAATTCAGTTTGAGTCAGATGGTCCATATACCATTCCCAGTGACAGAGAGCGCAGTATATATTGCTGTATCCATAAGTCTTTTCCATTCAGCAGCCCGCTTTTCGTATCCATAAAGGCTTCCTAGGATAGAGATCAGGTGGCAAGTGGTAATTCAGGGAGCAGTGTCCGGTAATTAAACCAACAAGTGTCCTGACATCCTTTCGACTGCTCCGCAACAATTCCATGGCCGCGTTTAGAGACGGCACAAGCAGGAACCGTTTAGAGTTGGCCAATCCTGGAGTGGGCCTCCATGGTTCGGTGTATTTTGTCAATCGGCAAAGGTCATCTTCATCAAACTAGAGCGTGCCCAATAGCTGTGTTCCAAAATTCGAGGAAAGTACTCGCAGGCAGATGGGTTCTACTCGTAGCTACTTCTCAACAAAGGCATGAGTAGCTACGAGTAGAACCCAACTGCTTTCGAGAACTTTGCTCGAATTTTGGAACACAGCTAATAATCGGTACCAATGAATATAAAATCAGAACCTTGTCTAGCTAGGCCATCCGCCTTTTTGTTGGTCCATAAATGTCCCACAAGCATTGTACGAATGGTAAGGTCAATCCTGACAGAGCGTCCATACCAGGATAAGGCATTATACAACATGGTGTGCCCGGTGCCTAGAGGAGATGGTAGCCCCAGTGAAAAAACTGCTCAATCCCATGAAGCCAGCGACACGATTACATTTACATCTTGACTTGGTAGACTTAGAAGGGTGTGCTCCGTTTCACCTACTGCGTTCGTTCTCCAATCGGAATTAACAGCGTCACCACTTGAAGGCTGTATTAGGAAATTGGGAGTGATAGGTAGGATACGTCATACCCGAGTATCCGCCATCAGGTTGCACATAGCTCCCCATACAACGGGCTTGGCCTAGGCACCACCATACCAGCCATAAATCAACACTGATCCAATCACTACTGTAAACAGCCTGTGAATATTCAGCGCACCATGTGTGGCTTCTAGTCCCATATGTTTTCAAAGATCTGCTTACTAGCATAGAAAGCTATACTGGCCTTCTTCGCCCTCTGTTAGATTTGAGCCTCCAGTTCAGCTTTAGGTTCGGAATAAGACCCAGGCTCAGTGCTCGCCCATTAATTTTAGGTATACTAAAATTAGGGATTTGTGTTGCATTATTAAAAGGCATAACATTTCGTCTTTTCTTGAATAACGGAACTTTTCGGATACTAGAAAGCACCTTCTGTGTCCAGGACGACTCCCAAAGTATATTGGAGTAGTCTACGTTATGTAATACTTAGTGTGGTGTCAAACGAATTTTCGATTATAATATGAAGGGTACGGGGGAAAAACAACGTAAGTCCATAAAATCAAATTTCGAGAAAAATGAAATTTTGCGTTTGAAGTCTTGTTGTTTTTCCGCTGTATGCGAATTCTTTTCAATTGATTTATATGGGTGATTGTCACGAAATGGTAGTTTTCGATGGCTATAGGTTTTTGTTCTGCTACGATTGCGGAATGGAATTTTTCGGGCCCTTATTACTTTTATATAGTAATCATACAATTCCCTCATCCTGAATTTTCCCTCTTACATACCCGTGAGAGAAAATGGCAGCCCTAAAACCACTAAAAGTGTCGCTCCGTAACCTGTCCTTTTGCCGGTTTTACGTCACGAACCTGTCATGACGGAAACATAATACACCATTGGTGCTCGCGGGGTATGTCAAATTGTTCCAGAGGTCATTCACCACCGATCACAGCAATTTTGAGTTCCCTCCAAAGTGCGCCAGGTTGAAAGTTCCTGGCTGACATTTTGTCCGTTGTTTTTTAATAATTATTATAGAATTTTCACATCTGGAGTTTAGAAAACAGATATTAGTTGTGAAGGGGGTGCCACATAATGGAAATGAAAATTTACACGTTATAGAATCACAGTGTTTGTCGGTCGAAGGTGCGAGCAGCGATCATTGTATTCAATAAACATCAACACTCGGAAAAAATACCGAAACAACCAAAAACAGTCGACTCCATAACGCGTGTGTTTGTTAAGAAATCCAATTGAATCCTTCTCGGACTTCATTCATTGAGTTTCTTCGCTTTTGAGTAGTGAGCAAATTTTCGGAAAAATGTTTATTTCTAATGGTGGACTAAGAAACCTGTTTTTCTATCCAATGTCGCCTCCGTAATCGTCGCCTCCGTAAGAGCTATCATTCAATTTACATGTACATCAGAGCTGGACTGGCCTACCAAGCTACAGGGAGTTTCCCGGTGGGCCGTGCCAAATGTTAAATCAAAAATGTTTCCTTTAAATAATTTTTTTTTGAAAAAAATAAAATGTTCCCACCAAAAATTTCAAATTTCAAGCGTATCACAATTCCTTTAAAGAACACAAATCTCGCGGTCTCCTACGAAATTGCCAATTAGTTTGTTGAAGACTGTTATTTAATAAGGATTGTGTGGAATTTAAAAAAAATATAAAAAATTCAAAATGTCAACGAAACGACGAAAAGGTTGGGAGAAACAAAAAATTAAAAAACAAGAACTTTTAAAATTAAATTGTCCGGACATTATTCATATGAAATATTCCAAGCTTTCTAATTTTGGAAAAAAAGGTGTAGGTTAAGTTAACTACGTAATTTTTGAAGAAAAAAGTAGTGAAAGTTGAAATTGTAGTTAAAAAAACCAAAATTTTGACTTTGACGACTCATAACTCTGGAAGTTGGTAGGGTTGGTAGTATCAAAACTGGTCCTTAAGTAATCCTGAGAGAAGCTAGTTCAAATAACGATAATAGGTTCAAATTACGATAAAGGACTCGTCAGACTTTATCGAAGCCGATATCATTTTTGGTTTGCGCGATATCGTGCGGGTACAAAAATCACGTACGTCGATTAAACAAAAAAACACGAGGCTTTTAATTTGTTCGACTTTCAGATCGTATAATGTTCTCGATTCAATTTGATTTCAAGAGTGAAACCGTCTATAAAATGAAGAAAAAAATCCGGATTTTCCTGTCGTCTCCGAAGCTCTGGAATTTTGAAATTTTCAAATAAACATACTGCTGGCGACTCCCGCTGTAGATTGTGGTAACCATTATTATATAGATGCTTGAATGATATTTAAAACCTGAGAAACATTGCTCTTTAAATAGTTTTTTATCCATTCTTCAATACATTCGAAAAACTACCATTTCGTGACAATCACCCATATAGGCTGGGTTTGATATCCATATACCAGCTGAAAGCTTCTTTATTTCTGCAATAGATAGCAGCACTAACTCGATTTCGAAAAAAAATGGACTTACGTTGTTTTTCCCCTGGACCCTTCATATGCTTCTTCCAATCAGACCTCTGTTATACAATTTCAGAAGTATAAGTCCAGCATGCCTTCAAGGGTCTTCAGGACGAATCCTTTGCCGTTTGGAACCCACATCTATCTGTCTTCGGAATGAAGATAACTTTGACCCTTCTCCAGTAGTGCGGCCCGTGGCTGTTGTGTAAGCAGTTCTTATAGATTGCCATCAGCCATGGACGAAAAATATCATGGGTCTTCTGGAACATTATAGGCATTATGTTATCCATGTCTGGTGAAACCTTGGGAAGGAAACCAAAGCCATTTGGTTGGGTGACATTTTGGCATGGTTGCTTCCATGATACTGCTATATGATTCTTCAACCTTGTACCCGTATCCGGAACCACGTCTTCGCAGCCTGCAAGGCTTGTTCAGATGTCCCTATTCGCGTACCAGCTCACGTACCGTCATCCGACTGACCCACCTGAGGGTGTGGCATGATCTTTGCCTGCCGGTTATGTGGGACTTGAACACACCAAACACCTCCTGGCCTTCCAGTCTCCTCGCGTGACTGTCGTTTTTTTAGCATAGCGTCGCGTCGATGGGTCAACTTTAACCTATCTACTCCTGGCGTTTTTTAGCCATTGGCTTCTTCGAGCCTTACTTTCCTGTGTATGGGTTTCAGCGTCACTTCCACTTTCCTCCACCCATCCTCGTTCCTCATCCTGTGTCCTCGGATATTTTTCAGTGTTATTGGCATCTCAGGCATTGCTTCTAGTTCCGCCCTATATTCGCAGACGCTTCCTTCCAATCTCTCCACGTTTGGGATAAGTCTGGGACCACCGACTCTTAACAGATTCGTCCCACTTCCGTTGCCATCGCGTTATGGGCTCGCAGCGCGTCATCTGCCGCCGCACTATATTTAGCTCCCTTCTAGCATATTCTGGATCATCGACACGCATATCTTCTCTTGCAAGTACGTCCATGGGGATCATTCCCGCTGCCGGCCTGTAAGCACAGCACGCACGGAAAGCGCTTAGACTGTATGCGCCCCTCCATTTTATGCTGTCCAACGCTGCTGCCTCCAGCCTATAAGAAGAGTAAGCTAGCAACCCCCCCCCCCCTGGCGGCGACGGCTCAGATTCCCACATTGAGCAGAATTCTTGGAAGTGCCCCACAAATAGCGGACGTTTTATCCGCCATGCTCTCCAAGTATGCTTCAAACTTTAGCCACTAGTCGATCAACACTTCCATATACCTTACGGGTGGCTGTGAGTGAATGACCAGTTCCTATACCTTGATCCTTTACGCACACTGGTTTTCTTTGTTTGCAGCTTTAGATTTGTGCTCTACAAGAATCACACCAGCGCTTTCAGGCCACGCTTTAATCTCGCAGATCGCTTCTTTCGCGCACTATTCGATCTCATCAAGGCGTTGTCTTACGACCACTACCCGTTTTCATCCTTTTGGGAGTCGAAACCTCAACACATCATTATACATTGTGATTCACAGGAACTTTGGAACTCCGCATGTTGGTCTGTTCACCATCGGCCCATCTTATGATTCACAATAAATTGACCTATCTTCTTTCCTTTTCAGGTAAAATACCAAATAACAGTTTCGGTGGGGCGGGTGTGTCTGACTTAGAGAGTCTCGTCTTGGTCTCGACTCGAGAAACGAGACGAGAGTAAAGTTCGTTCTCGACAAACATGTTCTCGTCGAGACGAGATTATTCGCTCGAGATCTCGTCGGTCGCTCGAGATCTCGCGGGAAAATAATAGCAAACAAGTCTGGTAAAATAAAGTATCTGATGAAGCGCGCACGCTTCACGGCTGGGATGTGGTACTCATACACACGTTTGCCTCTTGTTTTCTCTCGCCGGTTACGTATAGGTTGAGTCTATAAGTATAAGAGCCGTGATGGGCTCATAAATTTATATTCGTCCCGGGAAACGAGACGAGAGAAGACCAGACGAGATTAGGATGGGCGAGATCCGCCGAGCGTCGAGACGAGACTCGAAATGGTCGAGACTTACCGAGATCGAGACGAGAGTCTTAAAAATCTCCTCTTGTCTCGGTCTCGTGATGCTCTAGTCTGACTCCCAACTCGGGCTCAGCACAATCTAAAGGCACTGGCTTCGATAGAATTTTGCTAAGCCTGGCCGATTCGTTCGGGCAATATGGGCAATGTGTCTACCTTGCTCGTCTCTTTGCGGTTTTAATGGATTTATTTCCTTGGTTAGCTGCCTACGGTCGGACATCCCTTCGTACTAGTACGATGGAAAAGCTTTCTTACTATATTTGTCTCTACCCACAACTTGTATGCCGCACCCTCTAGGATATTGACCTTTTTATCAAGTTCCTCACTTGATTTGACTCTATCTGTGGAGCGCGTTGGAGTCTTGTGTTTGTAATTTCTCTTAACTTTTCCCAAGCTCGTTTTCTTGGCGTTGCTATAAGGGCGTGGATACACAATACGAGTTGCTGACCTGACAGTGGACAGCTACTGCACCTGTGTACTCGCATGACAGTAGCTCGACTCGCCTTGCCCGGTCACACAAGTGTGAGTTGTTGGCTTGACAGTGGACATGTCTGTAGCTTTCGAAGATTTCAGTAGGTATATGGTCTACGAGTTACTGTCATTTCGCAATACAGTGCAAGTTAACGTCGGAGTTGCATACGAGCTGCTGCTTGTGGCGTGTTTGGAAGGCGAGAGGCGAATGAAAACAAAAAATGTTGTAGTAACTCGGATGCGAGGTCTGACCGACAGGTACATGACAGTAACTCGTATGATGCGGTCACACGGTGCAAGTAGCTGCACTGCAGTAACTGACTAGGCTATCTCGCGTGCTAACTCGCACTGTGTAACCACGGCTTAAGGCTTTGGCTTGCCTCCCTTTAAATTTTTTAGCGTGGGAGATATATTTGTGTGCTTGGAAGGATCTTGTATCTACGACCCTCCAGTTATTTTCAAGGCTGATAGAGTTCGACATAAGCTCACGAGTATATACATATGAGTAATCGAGAAGATCACCATCATCAAAGTTGTGAAGTGGATTGGAGGGGATTGAGAGCAGAGCACTTATAAAGATTAGGAAAAGAGTTGGTGATAGAATTGACCCTTTGGGAACCCCAGCAGATATGGCGTGGGGTTTAGATTCGACACAATCCAGTTCTATATTGACTGATGGCCAGAAAGGAAACTATCAATCCAAATAGTTAGAACTAGGTCGTTATCGATACCAGACCAGTCAGACCAGTGACACTGTTTACATTTACACGCTAAATGAAGGAAGTAAACAATGGTCGTGTTTACATGTAAAGGGCGAATGTAAACAGCGTAAACAATGTTCATCCTTGACGAATTTATTTTTTTAATCACAGATGGTAACTGTTTCTGTACTTTATAATTAAAAACTTGATCTGAATTATGTTTATTTTCCCAACAAGTCAGCTTGCTATGAGCCTCTCACCCTGCCTTATTCAGTACACAAACACCAAATATGGCTCAACTTCAAAATTCAATGACATCCAACACAGAAACTTTTAACAAGCCTTACCTTGGCGCATATTGGTGTCATATGAGGAAATCAATCTCCTTGAGATGATATTGTCGTTGATAACAGGCACCAATTTGCATATATGTATGTATAACTAAAGTACATTATGAAGTGGAGGCATGTAAACGCCAAGCGAGCTTCTCTCCACTTGAGATTAGGATTAAGTAAGTACTGCAGACTATCTTTGCTGTAGTGTGGAGGCCTAGACAACCCTCCTGCCCGTTTGGCAAATATTAAAGGAACACAGCATGGTAAATTGTGCATAATCCAGGGATGTTAGACGGATTCAGATGGGAAATTGGTTTCGTAATAATGTTTGAACACAATTTGCTGTGATGGGACCACCCCGACTCCATGTCAGTTTGCTCAGATATTGAAATATGACGCTTTTGTATGGCAGACTGATATGATGTGATTGAGTTGTTTGGTTACAATTGCGGCGTTGGTTAAATTATTTATAATTTAAATCTGAACTAGATTTTGGGATATTGTGTAGCATGTTGAGTGCTGTACAAATATGCATATTATATGTATAATGGAGATGACAGCTTTCTGCCATTTTAAGTGTGCTTACTATAATGAATGTTGAATATTTGTTAGTGGTCTTTAATTATTGTGGTATGTAAATAGAAGATATGTTCAATATTGGATAAATGTTGAGATTTAGGGGCATTTAGCTATTAATTTGATATGTGTTGAAAAAGAAGGTATAGCGTTCAAATGGAAGATCAAATGGAAACGATAGATTCATTTTGTTTAGGTGAAATTCGAAGTGCTCCATTAATCATAATAAACCAAACATAACAAATGTTTTTTCAGAGAACTTTTGGTATTTATTTTAATTTTGGTAATTACTCATACCAGTTTTGAATTTTTTAATAAACCAATTGCGCTCAACATGCTTATTAAAGAAAGTATTGCGAAAATGACTGATTGCGTCCTTTGCAGAAAACAACTGAGTGTAGGTTAATATTTCACGATTAAGATGAACGAATTGCTCGACAGTAGGCTTACAAAGGAAGTGAGACTAGTATGATTTTGAAGAGGTATCACATAAAGGGCACAGACTCCCACAAGCGATCACAGGCACACTTACGTGATCTAATGATAAACCTTGCGACCAGTGGACCATGTGTGGCGACTACAACCAATTGAAAGTCTAGCTCCTACGAATAAGCCGGCAGTAAGGCTCAAGTTATTGCACCAGTAAAATCGTACCGTCATATCCGCGCTGGTTCCCCCGGGATAAAGACGGACGTACCTACTGGCCGAGGGTATAGTTGAACCATCCAAACCGACAGGGTAAACTTCATGGATCCGGAAGATGAAGGAGGCCAAGGCTCGAATTGGGCTGTAGAGCCATCGAAGAAGAAAAAGACTCAAGTTCAAGGTATCACTAGAGCCGCACATTAGCAAAACTGGACCCAGTCGGCTCACAGCCACAGCCGACGACAAGGTGATAACCAGCAAAGGGGCACAATATGCCATCGTCATTACAGGTCTGGCCTGCTAAGATACTAGCGACATTCATGTGTGCCTAACATAACACGTCAACTAAAGTATAAATTAAGGCACCCAACTTTGTATAAATTATGGTACCCAACTCTGTTAGCTAAACTTCAAGCTATTGATATTGACTTTGTTCTAAAGAACTGGATTGAAAGCCTTTTCTCTGGCCATTCAAGGAAGACAAAGGCAGAATTGGGTAGCGTCGAACCTAAATTCCACACCATCTCTTCCAGGGTTCCCCAGGGCTCCCCAGCTCTTTTGCTAATTTTTTTATAAACGCTCTGCCATCAATTTACCTTAATAAACTTAACACAGTTTTGCTGACTCTGCGTTACTCCTACACAGTGTTGCCAGGTGTTTTTGGCAATAATTCCCACGAAAATAGGAATTCCAAGGAGTTTTTCCCACAGGCTTTTATATAAATTCCCTTAGGTTTTCCCACGTAGAAGAAAATTGAAAATTTTGGAAAGGGGAAAAGCAAAACGAAGAATATTTTTTTCTCTTGCATGCTGAATTCACCTGAATCGCTTGACATAGCTGATCAATTAACAGCTTAATTTAATATAACGATACAGAAAAAAATACTCACTGCCTTATATCAAATAACAGGAGAGATTGACTTACGAATTCATACGTATATGCACTGCTAAGCAAATTCACTACGCGTGTTTTTGGGGAAGAACCGCGTTTACAAATTATTGACTACCAAAGTCACGATACAAAATGAATTGCGATAAAGCAACCAAGACATTAGACTGTTCGTTCCTACGTATAGGTTCCTCACCAGCTTTTTAGATGAACATACGTAGGAACGAACAGTCTAATCACCGTCAAACTGTGTTCCCGATTAAGTTATACTTTTGCCATAAATTTAAAAAAGTAAAAAATGTTGTTGCACGATAAAATTCGTTTTGTTTTACATTTTTTTAAATATTCAGATCTTGTAACTTTTCCCAGGTTTTTCTCCCTTTTCCTAATTTTTAGCAGTAAGAATTCCCACGAAAAGGGAGAATTCCCACGAATTGGCACCACTGCCTACAGCTTCGATAGTGCAAGGCATGCACGTGCCAGACCTTGAAAGACCACAAACACAATTCATGCAACAGTGACGTTAAACTCATTCAGATTTGAGCGGCAAGAATCGTGACGAATTCAACGTCTCAAAAACGAAGTACGATCTCAGTTCTAACATAGACAAATAAAAGGAAAGATATTCCATTTCATACAAGAAAAGTGTGCAAGTTCTTGTTGAGAGAGCTTTCCTATTTCCTCCATTTAAGCTTCCTCCAAGCGAAAGCTGCCCCTGCTAAATCTTTATTTTCGGTGGCACTGTCCAGATATTTGAGTAAATCTTATCTGAAGAGAGTAAATGGAAAGAAAAACGTCGGCGATGCATGGGAGCAGGGTTCTTTCAGAGCTATTCGCGCTTGCGCTTCTTTTTTTACAGGTTTTCTCATTTATGAATGGCATATTTACGAATGTGTATATTGTATTCTAGGTAAATTTCATTAAAGGGATTTGTTGGTGGAAATAAATGAAAATAAGAAGGAAGCTGTTTGTTTGATTTTTTGTTTAAATGACAAAAATCAATTACATATTTTTAGAAGTTACGATTTTATTTTTTCAGGTCCGACTTTTCGGTTTCTACTTTGCAAAAGTTAGTAAAATAGTGATTTTTGTGCGAATTTTGATTTCGTTTTGATTTATAACAATCATTTCCGCAATGTGTTTATTTTGCAGATTTGGAAAAGTTTTATTTTGGTCAAAGGTTCACAAGCAAATTATTGCGTTTTACAAGGATTTGAAAATGTAAAATATCAAATCATGAATAAATTTAGAAATATGAAAAGTGGAAATTATTTCTTTATGGCTATTTAAGGACATTCTCACTTAATAGTGCAGCCAATATAAGAATTCTATCTAATGGCCCTATAAAAAAATATCCAAATAACTTGAATTTTTTTTATCTTTATTATGATATTCTACTGATTTTCTTCTATTGGGGTAAATTTTAACTTGGCGCAATTATATCGAAACCGTTTTATTCGTAAACGGGCGGGAAAGTTTCGGTGTCCCTCTAATACTAGTATTTTGTTAAAAAAAATACTCCTTTCCACACCACCGCAGGGGTAGAGTAATTGGCGCGTTTTTTTAAAGTGGTTTCCCCAATAAGCTATTATTTTTGTTTCTCTTTTCTTTTACTATAGACAAATAAAAGGAAAGATGTTCCATTTCAGGAAAGTGTCCACTTTTCCCTTCAGAGAGGTTTCCTATTTCCTCCATTAAGGTAGAAACAGAATGGCACGGCGACCGTGGCGGTGGCCGCCGCTCAGAGAGTTTCCCTTACATTTAATTTCTCCCCAGGCGTCGCGGACAAATTAAATGTATGGGAAACTCTCTGAGCGGCGGCCACCGCCACGGTCGCCGTGACTTTCTGTTTCTACCTTTAAGTTTCCTCCAGACGAAGGCTGTGGAAAGAGAAATGATAGCGATGGATCGAGCATGGTTGAGATTTTTGCCTATGCGCTTTTTTTACAGGCTTTGTTATAACATATTAATTCTAGGTACGATTTATAAATTAATTTATGAAATAAGAAAGGAACTGTTTCATAGGCCCATTTATCATTTATGTATTGCGATGTTCTGTTTTTTCTATGTAGCTATTTTTTCTGGTAAGTGTTATGAAAACTCAAATAAAATAACAAACCCTGATCTAGCTCTCATAGATTTAGCTAAACTAGAGCCAAATCCCTCATTTGCTTCTGTCGAAATGGAATTGTCCTGCTCCTTTTGTCTAAAATCGGCGAAATCGGTAAATTTCTACCGCTCAAAATATACAAATTTATTAAGTAAATATGAAAAACTTATAGAACAGTTAAAGAGCTGCAGCAAGGAAAATAGAACTAAGAAAGTGAACCTAGAAAGAAGGATATGTCGAAACAACTATCTCAGTAGAATAGTCAAAACACCGCTAACTTCTTTAATTGCCTCCGCGCCCTATGTGACTAAAAATTCAAAAACTTTTTGCACTATGATACTTTCTAACAAGAAAAATAAAAAAAGATGGAGTTATGACGAAAGATCGTTAGCTTTAAATTTCCATTACAAATCTCCTACAACTTACAGGTATTTTAAAGATAATTTAAACATAAATTTACCATCTCTGAGCTCTCTGCATCGTTGGCAACTTATTAAAAATATTCAACCTGGTTTTAATAACACGGTTACAGAAAACCTTAAGAAGATTTTTTCACATTGGGATTTAGAAATGAGACAAGCTGTGTTGATATTTGATGAAATTAATATTAGAAGAGAGTTAACATAAATGATCAGGTAACAGATGAAATAGTTGGTTTTGTCGATACAGGTGATTTTAGAAATAAAGAACCAGCAAAGTATGTTTCTGTTTTTATGGTTCGAGGCTTATTGGAAATTTATTATTAGTTTTTTTGCCACCGATCAACCAATTAACAGTAAAGTATTAGCCGAAAAAATGAAGCTGAATTTAGACTACTGTTGTGAACTTGGTCTTAAAATCCGAAGTATAGCCTCAGATCAGGCTTCTAACAATCGCAGTTGCTTTAGTTCTCTCGGAGTAACGGAAAAGGACCCTTTTTTTTATTATAATAATCAAAAGATTTTTGCAATGTTCGATGTTCCGCATTTGTTCAAATCAATACGTAATACTTTATTGGCAAAAGATATTCACTGTGAAGATGGAACAGTAAGTTGGAACTGTGTTAAAGAACTCTATAATTTAGAAAAAAATGGTTCTACTAAAATGGTGCCGAAGTTAACTTCAAAACATGTATGGCCAAATACTTGGGAAAAGATGAAGGTTTCTTATGCTCTTCAAGTTTTAAGTAACACAGTTTGTGCTGCTCTTAAAACTGCCTTAGAATTAAATTTGCTTAGCCCTAATGTTTCATCAGTTACTCTTTCTACTTCCGATTTCTTTTCAAAACTCAAAAACTTGTTCGATTGTCTCAATAGTAAAGAACCTTTTAGTAGAAATTGGTATAAGTGTGGATTAACTCAAACAAATACTCCAAGGAAATATCTTTCTGAAATGTTACGTTACATTCAATCAATTTCATTTGAGAACAAAAACAAAACATTTTGGATTGAGGGATTGATTTTGACTCTAAAATCCATTATTCTTTTAACTGATGAAATATTAAACGAGTTTCCCAATAAAGAGTTCATTCTGACTTCGAAATTTAACCAAGACCCAATTGAAAACCTTTTTTCCTTAGAAGATTAAGAGGGGGCTTCAGTAATAATCCATATATAATTTCAATAGTTTTATTTGCAAAATTATTTCGAACAAAATTTTGTCTATATCTTCCCATAGGAAGAATTGTGACGAAAATAGTCAGCAATTTATAGCTATTGACTCATTTAGTGATGGCAAAACCATAAATAATAATAACGATCATGGTATTTTTACTGTTGAGGATCGGACGATTGGTGATGTCACTAATGAGGGTCACGAAGTTTGCAACATAATCGAGTCAATTGATTTGTTGGAATGTGGGGCAAATGAAGATTCGATTTCTGTCGAAGAAACTTCTTAAAGGTATTTTGGAGGTTTCATAATTGACCGCTTTTCAAAAAAAGAAAAGTGTTTGTTATGCGATAAGGTTGTGAGAAACCCAAACGAAACTGTTAAGTATTCAAAACCTTCGGAAAGTTTTATTTATTTTAAAAATTATTCAAAAAGTACCGATTTTGGTGCACTTAAAAATCCTACAGATTATTTTTTTAATATTTGTAAAATCTTTGTTAAAATCTTCGCTAAATTTGTTCAGAGTACTCCTGAAATAAAAGGTTTAAAAAGCAAAATAATTGAACATTGTATGGATACAATAAGTAAAAAATCTGAATTTTCCAACTGGTTAGCTAAAGAAAATGAATGTTACGATCACCACAAACAAATCTTAGATTATTTGATCCTTATTATTCTTCGAAAATTTTGTTTGTGGCATTCACATCAATTTAAAGATAAGAGCTCATTAAAAAACTATTCCAAGCAAAAAATTATACAATCCTAAAAGGGGAAGTTGTTAATTTCATCAAATTCTTAGGAGTAGTAGCGTGAATAGCAAATTCAACAACAAATGCAATTTTATGTTGTGTCCTTATCTTAATTATATATAAAGAAACACACAATCCTTTTTCCTTGAAATAATTGAACTCTATTCTGTAATAATGTATAGAATAAACTGTCTGCCAAAACTATATCGAAGCTTACTCCGTTTTTACGTCTGCCAACATTTTATGTCGGACTTACTCAATGACGACTAAATACATGCCTGTAAGGGATGTAACGCCGAAAATTGTTTTGTGGATTAGGCTTACTGGGGACAAAACTTTAAAAAAACTCGCCAATTACTCTGGGCGCGGAGGCAATTAAAGAAGTTAGCGGTGTTTTGACTATTCTACTGAGATAGTTGTTTCGACATATCCTTCTTTCTAGGTTCGCTTTCTTAGTTCTATTTTCCTTGCTGCAGCTCTTTAACTGTTCTATAAGTTTTTCATATTTACTTAATAAATTTGTATATTTTGAGCGGTAGAAATTTACCGATTTCGCCGATTTTAGACAAAAGGAGCAGGACAATTCCATTTCGACAGAAGCAAATGAGGGATTTGGCTCTAGTTTAGCTAAATCTATGAGAGCTAGATCAGGGTTTGTTATTTTATTTGAGTTTTCATAACACTTACCAGAAAAAATAGCTACATAGAAAAAACAGAACATCGCAATACATAAATGATAAATGGGCCTATGAAACAGTTCCTTTCTTATTTCATAAATTAATTTATAAATCGTACCTAGAATTAATATGTTATAACAAAGCCTGTAAAAAAAGCGCATAGGCAAAAATCTCAACCATGCTCGATCCATCGCTATCATTTCTCTTTCCACAGCCTTCGTCTGGAGGAAACTTAAAGGTAGAAACAGAAAGTCACGGCGACCGTGGCGGTGGCCGCCGCTCAGAGAGTTTCCCATACATTTAATTTGTCCGCGACGCCTGGGGAGAAATTAAATGTAAGGGAAACTCTCTGAGCGGCGGCCACCGCCACGGTCGCCGTGCCATTCTGTTTCTACCTTAATGGAGGAAATAGGAAACCTCTCTGAAGGGAAAAGTGGACACTTTCCTGAAATGGAACATCTTTCCTTTTATTTGTCTATAGTAAAAGAAAAGAGAAACAAAAATAATAGCTTATTGGGGAAACCACTTTAAAAAAACGCGCCAATTACTCTACCCCTGCGGTGGTGTGGAAAGGAGTATTTTTTTTAACAAAATACTAGTATTAGAGGGACACCGAAACTTTCCCGCCCGTTTACGAATAAAACGGTTTCGATATAATTGCGCCAAGTTAAAATTTACCCCAATAGAAGAAAGTCAGTAGAATATCATAATAAGGATAAAAAAAATTCAAGTTATTTGGATATTTTTTTATAGGGCCATTAGATAGAATTCTTATATTGGCTGCACTATTAAGTGAGAATGTCCTTAAATAGCCATAAAGAAATAATTTCCACTTTTCATATTTCTAAATTTATTCATGATTTGATATTTTACATTTTCAAATCCTTGTAAAACGCAATAATTTGCTTGTGAACCTTTGACCAAAATAAAACTTTTCCAAATCTGCAAAATAAACACATTGCGGAAATGATTGTTATAAATCAAAACGAAATCAAAATTCGCACAAAAATCACTATTTTACTAACTTTTGCAAAGTAGAAACCGAAAAGTCGGACCTGAAAAAATAAAATCGTAACTTCTAAAAATATGTAATTGATTTTTGTCATTTAAACAAAAAATCAAACAAACAGCTTCCTTCTTATTTTCATTTATTTCCACCAACAAATCCCTTTAATGAAATTTACCTAGAATACAATATACACATTCGTAAATATGCCATTCATAAATGAGAAAACCTGTAAAAAAAGAAGCGCAAGCGCGAATAGCTCTGAAAGAACCCTGCTCCCATGCATCGCCGACGTTTTTCTTTCCATTTACTCTCTTCAGATAAGATTTACTCAAATATCTGGACAGTGCCACCGAAAATAAAGATTTAGCAGGGGCAGCTTTCGCTTGGAGGAAGCTTAAATGGAGGAAATAGGAAAGCTCTCTCAACAAGAACTTGCACACTTTTCTTGTATGAAATGGAATATCTTTCCTTTTATTTGTCTATGGTTCTAATAAAACCTAAACTATTCTTCCTCCCATTTCAGTGGACAGACTAGAACTAAAGCTGCTGACAGAAACAGGCGCAAACGCCGTGCGGGCAATGACAGAGAGAATAGAAGTAGTGTATTCAAATGCGCACTAACGAAATGCTGATTTACGCTACGCACACACCGCGCAAGTTGCTTTACTTTCTACTTTCTGCGCGTTGCCGCCGCGTGTGTCAAGAGATGTTTGTGTTTTGAGTCGTGTTTTGGTGGGGGTGGGCATATGTTTGGAGTCGTGTGTTGGTGTTGGCTGTGATAGCAAATTGGTTGATTTTTATATTTTTTAATGAAAATCTTTATTTTTCCAAATTGGGGTAATTAAATTAGCACCTAAAAAAAAGACAAACCCTGTAGGATAGAAAAATTATATGTAAATCATTCACGTTTTTCAATTTTTTTTCCAATCACGTCCACTTGTCACTTTGATTTCGTTGTTGTGTTCAAAGTCGGAGCGCGCCGCCGACACCGCAACATCATGTCAGTGAAAAGTCGCCACACACCGCGAAGCCAAGCTGGTGACATATCCAAGCGTACATGTGTTGCATTCGTTGACAGATAATATAGAAGCGTGTGTATTCAAATGCGGCCTGACGAAATATTCCGTGAATGTTCCGCATGCCACGTAAATGTCGGGCTACTTTCAACTTTTTCTGCATTGCCGCATTCGACATATGACACACAAGCAAACACAACAAACACATGCGACTCGTTACCCAGATTTTTGGGCTATCTCAGAGAGCCGGGACGGAACGCAACTATGCAATTATGTGTCAGTGGAAAATCTCCGCATATCAGGGAGCCGCTGAATGCAATGCATCTACGCTTGTATATGTCACCAGCTCCAATGTCCGCACGGCGTTTGCGCCTGATTCTGTCAGTAGCTTAAGAAATGAACAACTTTCTCTCAAAATCGTAGGGATAACATTGACCAGAAGCACGGTATACAGAAACAAGGTAATGTAAGAGACTGTATATTGTAAGACGGTATTTTAGTGCTGACGTCACTTGGTTCCCTTTTTCTACGGTACTCGAAGCTGTCAGTCTCTTTTACATTACCTTATTTCTTTGTTTCTGTATACCGTTGACCAGAAGAACCTTTTACAGTCAGTATTCCTGTACTCACACAACATCTAAGAGTTTAAGCGCAGGATTTTCACTTCCTCCTTATGGATGATTGTTTATCTGTCCATCGAGCTAACCTTCTACTAGACATTGTATAATGACGCGAAAGCAATGATGGACTGGTAGTAGATAAATATGTAGGGTGACTCCTATCTTAGGCTTCCACATAAAAAAATAATGCAATCATTCCAGGTAATAGCCGTGTTCCTTTTCTGCTATTTTTTACTCGTATTTACTTATGGAACTACTCCTGCTCTCACAGAGAATTAGATAGGTTTGACTCAAATCGACAAATTTTGCGTAGCTTTAACTTTTTACTCCGGAGTACTTAAAAGTAGAAAAGGAACACGGCTAATAATAAATAACAAAAACGCTCCTGAGATCAGTGCATGCATCAGCGACCAAATATTGGGCCAATCTTATCGACTCTTCGTCCGTGATTCCTATATCAACATCGATCTTTTTAATCGAAACCGGCGCGGATGTTTTCTGTAGGTTCAACTTCAACTTGAACTCGAAATGGTGTTATCGATTTGTTCAGGCTGAAATCTGTATTCTCCACATTATTCAGGGGCCACTCACGAGTATCTGGCAGGGCCATGGAACCAAAGGTCGTCTTTCAGAAATTTACTGCAGAAATTCCTCTAGTAAGTAGGTCGGCTGGATTATCCCTTCCGCACAATGCCCTACTAGGGCCTCGGTAGTCTAGGGAGTAAGGCACCTGGCTACCATCCCAGAAGTCCCAGGTTCGAATCTCGGCAGCACCACGGTCCCTCGCTGTTTTGGCCTGAAAATAACAAGACATTAAAAACAAAACAATACTCCAAAACAAACAAACCTGATAGACAACGACCACAGATTCAAGATTATCTCAGGCTAAAAATAAAATAATAAATAAAAAATGAATATAGAAAATGTTACCTAAACATAAACTCCTTAAAAACCGTCCATTTCCTTCCTAAAAATAAATAGAAATATCAAAATAAAATAAATTTACTAATAAAACAAACTACTTACCGAAACGTGACCCAGTAAAACAAAAAGAGCTTACACGAAATTCTAAATTCAATTTATATCAATGCGATTATTCGTAATTAATCAATTTTTGATGTTTCCAATGAATTTTTATTAATTTCATGTGGGGTACATCGGACAAAGGTGACATCTGTGGCCAAAAATGAACTAGAAGTTTAGTTTCTTCTACCCATCCATTTTCTGCCATTTTCCCTATAAGAGTTTTACAGAGTTTTTTAGTATACAAAACTTTCTACGTGTTGTAAATTTACAACTGTGTACCTACACAGAGGAATCGAATTGCTCGTGTGGCATTTACTCTTGTGCAGAAGCAAAATATTATTGCAAGGTCGTACATACCTAAGTAAAGGTTACGACTATAAACAGTGTAGAAAAATATCGGTCAGCTGCAGCAGCTCGGAAAAAACGGGCGCTGCAGTGACACAATTAAAAACGAAGAAACTGCGCCAGTAAACAGGCGTGAAAGGAAAAACAAATATGTATATTCTTTTTTATACGCTTTATATTAGCTTCACCTGTAGGTATATATGTATGTAGACAAATCTTGTAGCTTGATTTTCACCCACTTGCATATAACCGATCAACTTTAAATTTTGCACATATATATAGTTCGCGTGACAATGCAATCTGACCATTTTGTGAAATAGTCAAGATGGCGGTTCCAAGATGGCGGCCGAATTTTGCTATTGTGCTCCCGACCCCCGACATGGGTATCAAATGAAAGGGTATGACAAATAGAATACAATTAGCCTTATGGCGTCATTCCAAATTCAAAATGGCGGCCATCACAAAATGGCGGACTACCTTTTTCTTTACACACCCTCGAAAGAGTATGACGAGTAGAATACATTAAGCCGTGTGACGTCATTATACGCTTTATATTAGCTTCACCTGTATGTATGTATGTGTGTATGTATGTTCTATGTAAACAAATCTTGCAATTTGATTTTGACCTACTTCCTTATAACCGATCAACTTCAAATTTTGCACATATGCATAGTTCGCTTTGCTTTTTGACGTCATTTTAAATCTAATATGGCGATCACTACAAAATGTCGGAACACATACATATAATAGACTAAAAAATAGAAAATAAAAAATATAGCTTAAAAAAACTAAAAAATACGCTTTTATTTTAAAATGAACTAAAAAGGAAAAAATAATTTTGAACGTAAAGTTTTTATTGCTCCAGCCAGTATGAGGAAACAACCTACGTTTCGAAATGTAAAAAGGCGTGGGGCGCTAACGAAAAGTTCCGGTGTTAATAAAATAAGAATATAGGTAAAGAGTCCCACGCTGTTTTACATTTGGAAAGGTAGGTTGTTTCCTCATACTGGCTGGAGTAATAAAAACTTTACGTTCAAAATTATTTTTTTCTTTTTAGTTCATTTTAAAATAAAAGCGTATATTTTAGTTTTTTTAAACTATATTTTTTTTTATTAAGCTGAATTCGAATGATTTATTAATGAGTTCAAGTCAGTTCAAGAGAGACAAGCGGAATTATTAGAATGAGTAGAAATAAGTAGAATTTAAATTTAAAGTATTACTAGAAGTATTTTGAAATTGAATTTTGAATAAAGTAAAGTAGAGTTTAGAGTTAATTAGAAGTGTGATTTCTAGGGGATAATATATAATTATTTTTAAACCACTTTCATCTTTGAATTCAGAAACCTATTTGGTAAATTTCAGGTAATTGACTAGCAGGTAAATATTGTGGATTCTTCGATTTGAAAGAATTTTTGGTTTTTGAAGTAATTTCTATTATTACGGCTTGCACTGTAACACTCGCCGTTCCCACTCCCCCCACATAACTTTCCTTCTTTCTTCTTCCCTCTTTACATTCCTGAATCCCCTGTCAAAGCCTTCCGCGAGCCCTTCCTCGCTCCACCAGTTATCCACCAGGGATTCAACTCCTTTCAGGAGGCAAAACCCTCCAGCGAGTTGTTTCTCGATACCGCGATGCCAGAGTAGCGATAGTAATGGTTGGCAGTAGGTGGAATAAAAAATATCGTGGCTTGTTTGTGGCAGTTCCTTCCTTCACTTCTGCTGTTCGACATTGCACTCTATACGAAAAATAGATTGTTGACAGTACAAAGGGTTTTCCCTGAGCTCTCTAGTCTTTCCCATAAAAAAAGGCGAAACAATTCGGCTTTTGGCACACAAAAATTCAAGGTGAATTCCTTTTGTAGAGCGTTGGGACTACGGAAACACAAGTCCCGGTCAGTGGTTTGGAAAGTCCCAGTCAGCTGCCTTTCGCATTTTACCAGACAATTCTCCCAGGAGCTGGTTTAATTGGGGTGAAAGATTGGTTCTTGTGCACTTAAATGTAGCAAGACACTTGATACATATCTAAGTCTGCAGCAGTTGAAATTGGAGTTTTACTTTTACTACTGTGATTTGGAATTTGTTCTGTGTGTTGATGAAACTTCAGATAGCGTTCGCTGTAGTCTTTCAATCTTGCCTAATTTGATTGTGAATCTATCAAGCATAATTTTATGCCACCACATAAAGGCCATATATTTTGCCATAAGCCTTATGATGGTGCTGTAAATCCAATAGCCAGCCTTATGGCCCATGTAGATCCACAGGCTCTACATGTCTTGCTGCTTTGATTATCCACAATGATATTTGACACCAAGTTTGGCTAGTTGAAAAAAACCTGGAGCTTTATCTGCAAAGACCGGTTCTAGCAATCCCGGTATTGTTCGTTTCGTATCGTAAATGTTATCAGCGCGGTTTGTCGTTATTCGTCTACTCCTCGAATAAAATGCTTAGACCTTGAATACAGCCTATATTTCGCCCATCATCCTGGATGTAAGCCTCTTTTTTGTATATGTCACATAAATAAAAATAACAATGTTCAAATGAGAGCATTAATTTATATTTCATTTCTTTCATTGTGTTGCGAGTATTTTCGTATCCAGATTTCCCTTTCACAATATATTTTTTGTGTTAATCTCTTTTCATTGACTAAGTTCCTTCGGCTCTTACACCGGATTTAATTATTTCCACGTTGGCAGTTCACAGTTAACCACAAAATTTCTTTTGTATTATTTATGAATTTCACCATAGCAGAAAAATTTCCTGTTGAGTTCCTTGAAGGTGTAACCGCAGCAACCGTAGGATTTTCGGCAAACAAACTTAAATTCTATGAAATCCTAATTTATTATGACGATCTTATGGTGCGCTCCACTGAATGTCTTTAATATTTAGTTAAAAATAAATTTCCCATTGTCTGGTGGGACGAGGCTGCCATTTAAGGCTTGTGTTGGTCGTTCATATCCTGGCAATAACACGACCACTTCCGTTTTTTAATCTTGAATATTTTCGCAGTCAATGGTCCTAGTGTTATAATACCAAACGAAGGGTAGAAAATCCGTCCACCATCTCGAAAAATAGCACCAATTTGAAGAGAGCAAGATTAAATTTCTATTTTTGAATGAATAAGTCCATGGGAGTGAAGGACGAGGATTTCATCAATGCTTCGTTCTTGTTTTGGGATTTCTATTGGCAGTTTTTCATTCGGGAAAATATTGTTGACAAAAAGAACTTTTTGCTGCAAGGTTTGATACTGAAGGGCTTGAATTTTGCATCTAATAGTTTTTTGTGTACGTTTCGTGAGATCGGTTTTTCATTTAAGAATTCATCTACTGGTTTCTATGGTGCTGGTTGATTGAACGCTGGACGTACGAATCGAATTATTTACCTTCTGATTGCAATTTCGTTTGCTTTTAATAAATCTTGCTGTGACATTTCTGAAAGATTGTCTTGATTGATATTTTGATAGTTGATATCTTGGGTCACAATTGACATAAGACCAACCATCAGTCTTGCTCTGCTACTTTAGCCGTGTTTTTTTAATGAACTATATAGGTCTTTGATCCAGTTCATTAAAAAAACGACAAGGGAAATTTCACTAAGCGCCATCTTCAGTGCTTTAAATATATTAAAATTAATCCGAAGTTGCGTGTCAGTAAACAACTGTTACACGAATTCCCCTCTAGAAAATAATAAATAAGTTTCTAAAAAATAAACCATTTGTTTCCTCTTGCCTTCAAATTTGCTCTCGTCACTTCTAAGTTGTTTTTATTTTAAATGACGTTTTTCCGACAGCCGGTAATGCCGGATTCATCGTTGCGGATGAGTCGCGCCGCACAAATTTCCCAAAAAGAGAATCGGCTTAACTACGATTCACTGTTGTGGATAAAGTGTGCCGCAGATTTTGTATAATTTGACATTTGTCAAAGATTTGTTGGTAAAATCCTAAAAAATTAATAAGCAAAAAATTTGTAGAATCTTGAAAAATCTTGTTTTGAAACTACAGGCTGAATTATTTTTATATATTCCATACAAATTTTGTAATCAAACTAACAATATTTCATCAAATGGCATTCATTGACATAAAACATATGATTTTCTTGACAATTTAAAAAATCCGCCGCACAAAAGTTTAAGTTGGTTCAAATTTTTTCCAGAGAGAAAAATAAATCCCAAAAATATCCCAAAATTGAGAAATGCTCAATTTTTCATACAAAAAGTATGCGCGCGCATAAGTGCGGCGCGACTCATCCGCAACGATGAATCCGGCATAAGTATGCTACATTCCGAAAAGAAAGGGAAATTTTGAAATGTCCCAAGACCTGAATAAAAACCTCGATAAAACCTGGGTTTTCAGATTTGTATGGGGAAAAACTATATAGTTCAGTGGTGGTGAACCTATGGCACGCGTGCCAGAGATGGCACGTATGAAAATTTTGCTGGCACGTGACCGATTTATTATTAAATTGGATTTAATATAGATTAATTTTAAAATTAAGTCATGTTTTGGATGAAGTTTCGTGTGCTTTTTTTAAAATGAACCCGTCAACTCATTAAAAGGGTGCTTACATATAGTCCAGGGGCCGGATTCCGCAATCGTGAGTGTGCACGATGATACAAAATAAAATTTCCTTGCGGAATCCGGCCCCAGGTACTGGAACGAAATATTAATCACTAATAAATCGATAGGGTGAAAACACAAAGAAAGCAGGCTGCCTGCTTTCCTATTGCCAGCGTCTAGCGGCGCCGATCGCCACAAAGAATATTCTTTGTGCCCATCGACGCCGCACAGTGGGGCAAATAGCTCATTTTTTGGACAATCGATAATTCCCAAGTCTGGAATTAATGAAACTTAAAATTTTTTTTTGGAAACTATTCGTCATAAAATTGCCTTTAATTCTATCGAGCCCGAATTTTGAAATTTCAAAATTAAAGATGGCCAATCCAATATGGCGGACATACATTTTGTAAGTAGATTAAAATTTTATAAAAAGATTCTTTAAAATTATAAAAAATTGTTACTTGGGGGGTTTTTTGGAAACCGAAAATTAATTAATAATAATTAATTTCAATAATTTTAAAGAATCTTTTGATAAAATTTTAATTTACTTACAAAATTTATGTCCGCCATATTGGATTGGCCATCTTTAATTTTGAAATTTCATTAAAGGCAATTTTATGACGAATAGTTTACAAAAATTTTTTTTAAGTTTCATTAATTCCAGGCTTGGGAATTATCGATTGTCCAAAAAATGAGCTATTTGCCCCACTGTGCGCCGCTAGACGCTGGCAATAGGAAAGCAGGCAACCTGATTTTTTTGAGTTTTCACCCATAGATGGTATCGCTGACTCATTTTCCCTCCTGCTTTGCACTTCGTGCTGCTTTGAAACACAAGTCTAAAAAAACTAGTGGGATGTGGATTTGACCCTTTCGCCTTTCGGTCCACACGATCAACTTCCCAGTATGATGAATATTTAATATTATGAAGTGCTAAATCTACAGGATTTTTCTAGAGAATTTGCTTTTGCTGAACGTTAGCAAACGAACATTTCCTTCGTACTTCGTTCGCGACACTAGAGCGCATGGTCGATGGTGGAAAACAATTCCCGGTCCGAAATGTATTGATCTAAGGTTTGAAAAATTCCTGATGTTTGTAAAGGGTAACGTAATTTTTGCACGAATTTGCGCGCGAGTAGATACTCGGATTTTGACAAGTGATCTCTTGTTAGGAAGCTTTCTGTGCGGTATCCAGAACAGGTAACTTTATTTAGAACGGGTTTCATTGGGGGGCGAACGGCTAACAAAGACCTCGGAAGGTGGTGGCACCCGATTTGTCACTTCTGCCAAAACCCGAGAAGAGTCACTGCAGACGAACACCTAGCAGCTCTGTTAGCAAGTCCTAATCCCACCTCCCCGCGGTGCCCCCTGGGGTACTTCTTCGGAAGGAGCTAACGGGAGACGGTCGAATGGCGAGTTCTCTGCGCCACAAAACAGAGTTCTAAGTCGGTTGGGCTGAGGGTTAGCAACCCGCTCCTATAAAACACATAATTGCTACGAATCGGCAAACAATGCCTCGGAACCGGATGGACAACATGACGACGACCTTTGCTTTTCGAACCAGGACACGAATCGGATCATGGAATGTGAGAACGCTGCTTGCTGATGGACGGCTGGATGAAGTCCTCAACGAGATGAACCGCTATAAAATCAAGGTCATGGGACTCAGCGAGACCAGATGGAACGATGCGGGGGAACATATCTGCCCAAACGGTGAGTCCTTCTTATATTCTGGGAGAAACGAAACTGAAAATCGTAGGAATGGCGTTGGCGTAATACTCACCAAGGAAGCCAGGTCCAGCCTCATTAGCTGGTCACCAGTTTCTGAGAGGATTATTACCGTGCGCCTACGTACCAGGCTAAGAAGTACTACGATAGTCCAATGCTACGCTCCGACTGAAGACGCAGAAGATGACATCAAAGACGAGTTCTACATGCGACTGAATGAGGTTTTTCGCTCTATTCCAAGGGGAGACATCATTGTTTTGATGGGTGATTTAAACGCACAGATCGGCCCCAACAACACCGGCCTTGAGCACACTATTGGAAATCAAGGCCTAAGCCAAGTTACCAATAACAATGGTGAGCTTTTCGTTGACTTCTGTAGTTCCCATCAACTCATGGTAGGTGGAACCTACTTTTGTCACAAGAAGATACACAAGGAGACCTGGGTATCGCCCGATGGTAGAACGAAAAATCAGATAGATCACGTGGCCGTCAGCCGCAGATGGAGAACTATTCTGGAGGATGTCAGGAGCTTTAGGGGAGCAGGCACTGGAAGTGACCACCATTTGGTAGTAGCAACTATCCGCCTAAAAATCGCCGCAATCAGAAACGTTCAACGCGATGCCATAAACCGTAGACGGTTTAACGTAGACCTTCTGCGGGAGAGCACTAAAAGGAGAGAATTTGCTGGAAATCTGCAACAAATCTTAAACCAGCAAACCGTTTCTGACGACACGAACATTGAAGAGCTGTGGAGCACAACAAAGGGCGCTATAATAACAGCAGCGGAAACAAGCATCGGTTATGTCCAAAGAAACCAGCAACACTGGATCTCGGACACAACCTGGCAAAAAATAGAACGCAGAAGGGCCCTCAAAAATAACGTGAACTCTACAAGCGACCCGGAAAGACGCCAACAACTTGAACGGGAATACTCCCAATTACACCGGGAGGTAAAGAGAAGTGTCCGGCGTGATAAAAGGCGGCAGATAAATGAGCTCGCAGAGAAAGCGGAAAACGCGGCAAACACAGCCAACAGTAAGGTGCTGTACCAAATTACTAAGCAGCTCTCGGGAAAGCACTCTACTAAAAAGCATGCCGTAAAGAGTGCGGATGGAAGGCTGCTGTGCAGCGACGAGGAGCAACTCCAAAGATGGAGAGACTACTTCTTCGCCGCCCTGAATGGTTCCTTTTCGCAGGAACCTGAAGAAAATAACAACAATGCACAGCCAATAAGAATCGCCACTCGTGCACCATCCAAGACAGAAATAGTAACCGCAATTCATGCAATGGCCAATGGTAAAGCAGCTGGAAAAGATGGCATCCCGCCAGAATTGTTGAAAGCCGACTCAAGCCTCATAGCAGATGCGCTACAGCCAATCCTGGAAATAGCATGGAACACCTGTACCTTTCCGGAGGATTGGACAGAAGGTATCATAGTCAAAATACCAAAAAAGGGGGACCTAACAATATGTGACAACTGGAGAGGCATCTGTCTATTATCTACTGTGGGCAAAATCTTGTCCCACATATTACTATCAAGGATAAGAGAGGCAGTAGATCGAACGCTTAGAAGACAGCAGGCTGGATTCAGAAAAGGCCGCTCCTGCATAGACCATATTAACACCTTGAGAATCATAGTGGAGCAGTCTACTGAATTCCGATCCCCCCTTTACCTTGCTTTCGTAGACTATGAGAAAGCGTTCGACTCGGTCAATAGGAGCTTTATATGGCGAGCTCTACGGAAACGTGGACTGCCGGACAAAATAATAGAATTGATAAAAGCTCTATACAACAATTCCAAATGCAGAGTTCTCCATAATGGAAAATTATCCGACAGCTTTGAGGTGAGCTCAGGAGTACGACAAGGATGTCTACTTTCACCATTACTATTTCTTATAGTAATAAACGACATTCTTGTCAGCGCTCTAGATAGAAGAACAGGTGGCATACAATGGGGATTGCTAGACCGCCTTAAGGATCTCGACTACGCGGATGATATCTGTTTGCTGGCCCACAGACACCAGGACCTCAAAAACATGTTAAACAAATTGGCAACAGAAAGTAGCTCGGCGGGCTTAAGGTTAAATCCAACTAAAACAAAAGAAATGCGGATAAATGCAAACACCCTTGAACGGACAGCGCTAAATAACCGTGACGTGGAACTGGTAGACAAATTCTGTTACCTCGGTAGTATTATTACCGAAAACGGCGGTACAGAAGAAGATGTCAGTTCCAGAATAAATAAAGCAAGAAGCGCATATGCATGCCTGTTTCACATATGGAGATCAACAGAGATCTCAATTAACACCAAATTGCGGCTGTTCAACTCCAACGTTAAGGCAGTTCTTTTGTACGGTTGCGAAACATGGAAAGTCACCCAATTCATCACAGGGCGCCTACAAGTTTTCATCAACAGATGCCTACGTCGTATCCTAAAAATCCGCTGGCAAGATAGATTTTCAAATGAAGAACTATGGCGCCGTGCCGGCCAAGAAAGGATAGACGACCAAATCAGGCGAAGGAAATGGAATTGGATTGGCCACACCTTGCGACGCGAAGACGATAATCTAGCCAAACAGGCCCTTGACTGGAATCCGCAAGGATCCCGTCGAGTCGGAAGACCTAGAACAACGTGGAGGAGAACCCTTTTATCAGAGGCCGCAACAACCGGGAGATCCTGGTCAGAGCTGAGAGCTGTCGCGCAAAACAGAGTCCGCTGGAGGGCTGTTTCCGCCCTATGTCTCATGAGGGATTAAAGGAGCAATTAGTATTAGTAGCAATTTTCCCATTGCTCTTCACTGCGATCAAAAAATGAGGAGCTGGTGGGCGCAATATGGCATACTGCACCGGGCGCAAAAAACTCAAGCGCCGGCTCTGGTCTCGTTTTTCGACGACATCCTACTCGAACAGTCAAGTCTAAGCGACAAGCCATTAGGCAGACTGCTGAACTTGCTCGGCAGTGGTCTGACCTACATATATAAGGTTACAGGGCATAGTACAATAGGCCAAGTGAATGAGAGAGAATTGGCCAGTTCAGGCGCGGAATGTTACATTAAAGTCCGATAGGCAAAGGCCATCTACAGCAAACTGGAGGTTATCCCAATAGCCAGTTCTGGGCCCTTGAATACCATATTAGAGCCCTTTCAAGCCAGGACATCCGCAGCCAAGTCACTTTGAAACTCAGATGACCCGGGACCCAAACAAGGGTAACTCGATTGAGAACACCCAGCACGTTGGCAGTTCCAAACAAATTTAGACTGCGTCCTAGGAGATCTTAGCACCCTGTTTGCCTATGGCGTATACTTTAACTTGAAAGATAGTCGCCTAGGCACTCGGTCTACTAAATCTGCGGCTTTTTCTTCAGATTCCGGCGTCCTCACGTACTCTGTTTTGAAACCGTACTAGTACTTGAGGAAAAGTCTATGTTAGTTAGTTCACGGAAGGTGGATTATGAGATCTTAAAGGGCATGCAGTCCGATAGCATTCCCGCTTTCCGGATATCTTCTATAATATTGACAATTGTATAATGTCCCCACCCAACAGCAGCGCCCAGGGAGACTTTCGTTTTCACCCAGACCGCCGTGTTTATGGCGGATTTCTCCACCTCATGGGGGAGTGGTACCATATTGAGGAGATTCTCCAACGTTTTCTTCGGCGAAATGTGGGTAGCTGCTGTGATGGAAGCCTGGTCATTCTTTGAATTTTGCTTAATTTAGTGATAAAACTTCTAAGCCCCGTTCTGTGTGACCACACTAAGACCCCGTAAGTTACCATTGGTCTTTATGATGGTAGCGTATATCTCCCAGACCCATGTGGAGCTTTGTGGCAGACCACGTGTCCTGTTCATCAGTTGAGCTTGGTATCTGTCATCACTCCTAAGTATTTGACTTGATGTGAGAGCCCTGCAGTTGTGCCTATTAGGTTGGGTTCCGCCAGCCGCGGCAGTATTCGTTTTCTGCTGTTCTATTCTGCACCAGAATCGTTTTCTCAGGATAGACATTTAGTCCTAACATATGGGGAATAAATCTTGTGCCTGATGCCCTTATTGATGTGCTACCTTCTGTTTCACCTACTATGGCAGCATCGCCTGCGTAACCTTGGGCGAAAAAGTTTTGGCCATTCATCTACAACAAGGCACCGCAGAAGTCGTGATAAAACTCCTTCCTGTGGACATCCTTTTGCTATAGTGCCTGCCCTCCAAAGACAGCTCAAGATACGAAACCATCAGTTTGCCAAGGTGGGTAGCAAGCCAATTAGATGCTTAATTTCATTCTTACTGTCGCCGTCTCACAGATCGTTGCTAAAGCTTCCCTCATAGCCTAATGTAATTCTCAGTAGATCCTCCCCCAACCGAAGCTCAATCCAATTCTAACCCTTCAAACCCCACACCAAGCTTTTATCCAATACACAAACCTAAAACGCCTAAAAAATGTAGACAAGAGCTTTTAACATAATTCTTAAATTAGTACAATTAAATGTGTTAAGGAAATACTTAAAATATAGAGATAACATTAGAGCTAAAACTAAGATATATAATATAAATCATAAAATTAATAAAAAACAAAAGATAAGAAAGAAAAGGAAAGTAAAATAAAAAGAGAGAAAAAAAATTTAACATAATTATTATTGAAAAGAGGATGAAAAATAAAAAAATGATAAAGTGAGATTTAAATTTGAGATTTTAAATTTGAGAGGAGGATGATAAGAGTGCAAGCAAGTTAATATGGTAATCGCATTCTAAAGCTGGTGACATATCCAAGCGTACATGCGTTGCATGACAGATGATTGATGACAGATAATATAGAAGTGTGTGTATTCAAATGCGACCTGACGAAATATTCCGTGAATGTTCCGCATGCCACGCAAATGTCGGGCTACTTTCAACTTTTTCTGCATTACCGCATTCGACATAGGACACACAAGCATGCACAACAAACACATGCGACTCGTTACTCCGATTTTTGGGCTATCTGGGAGAGCCGGGACGGAACGCAACCATGCAATTATGTGTCAGTGGAAAATCTCCGCATATCAGGGAGCCGCTGAATGCAATGCATGTACGCTTGTATATGTCACCACACCAGCTTAAGACGTTCTGCCCGTGAGGTATTCAAAAAGACGCCTTTTGAAAACACAGCTTGATTCAATAAATTGCAGATTATATGGGAGAGAATTCCAAAGCAGAGCTGCATAAACAAAGTATGAACGTTGGCCTAACAAAGAACTAAACCGAGGAATAATTACATTGTTATTTCTACGCGATCGCGAGAGCTGGAAGGAGGTAAGAAGGTTTTCGCCGTCTAAGTATATCGTGAAATAATCTCAGCAACCTCAAGTCTTTATAGGTCTTTAAGGAACATCCTAGGACATTGTTCACAAAAGGCGTAGTGTGGTCATACCCACGTAGATTATAAATAAATCGTATGCAATCATTATATGCCACTTCAATTTTTCGAGCACAAGAAGCATCCAATGAGGGAAAGACTAAGTAGCCATGCAATAGATGGGGCAGGAGTAGCGCTTTTACTAAGCGCAAACGAAGGGCACAAGTCATCAAGTTTCCATACAGACGGAGTTTCCTGAGAAGACAATAAGTTTTACTCACTATATTACGTATGTGGTCACAACAGGACGTATCGAAGCTTAGAATTACTCCGAGATTTTTAACACGATCAACCCGCTGAATAGGATTGCCATTTAATATGACTTTGGGAAAAGCAAGACTAGGGTTTACAGAGTAAACAAAAACCAGATATTGTGACTTGTCTGGATTGAGTGACAGGCGATTGACCGAAGCCCATTGAAGAACATTTTGTAAGTCCTCGGACAGTTTCCGCACTCCTGACACCATTTGATCGTTTACTACTGCGGGAAGGTCATTAATGAATATACTGAATAAAAGAGGACCAAGAATTGAACCTTGCGGAGTCCCACAGCAGAGGATGGTTGAGGTTGAAGCACGATTATGCAACATTACCTGTTGCGAACGGTTACTTAAGAAGCTATGCATAAGCTTGAGCGCAGACGAAGAGAAACTAAACTGTGTGTGGAGTTTTTCAAGAAGTAGAGAGTGATCAACATTATCAAAAGCCTTGGAGAAATCTAACAGTGCAAGATAGCAAACTTAATTGCCATTTAAGTAATTCCTAATGTCGGTTGTAATTTTAAGAAGTGCAGTATCACAACTTTGGGATTTTCGAAAACCAGATTGGCAGGGATTTATAGGCTAATAACGTTCACAGAGCTCGACAATTTGTAGTGCAATCAGTTTCTCAAGAACTTTTGCTAAAAACGGTAAGATACTAATAGAACGGAAGTCAGCGAGGCGCACAGGGGAGGAACATTTAGCAACAGGCAGTACAAAGGCATGTTTCCAAGAATTAGCAAATTTCGAGGTAGTAAGGCATGAATTAATCAAATGAGTTATAACAGGTAATAGGTAAGCTAACAATAATTTAAGAAATCTTGGCGATATTATTATTCCTAATTTTCATAAATACTGTTCTCAACCCTGTCTAACCTATGGCACTTCGCTTATGACAATGCTCTACTTCCCCCTACGCTTTTGACAATATTAGTCAAGCACGCGCCAGATTCAGTCATTTAGATCGTGAGCTCATATCTAACGTTATCAAGAGGGGATATTGAACTCATCTGAACTCATTCTGGATTGGGACTGCAAGAACGTGTCGAATGGCCCCAAAAGGAAGTACTGTTCCACCTCTAACCCTCACCGAGTTTTCTTCTATTTCAGTAGTAGATGTAAATCTAGCGCCTGATCTATCTCTTAAATCCTAAGCATAATTTTAACCGAGGACCTGCCATGGGCTGATCAAATATAAACTCCAAATCCCCAACGAACCATCTGGGATTTCATAAAAGACGTAAGAACCTCCTTCAGCTAGCACTCTAAATACAAATCCAACTTCCGGTTCAGCCGCGAAAACAACTCTTTTGTGCGGGCTGGAGGATCAAGAATCACTTTGGCGTGGCTTGACAAACTTCAAAACTGCACCATAAGTGATGGGATCTTTTATATCTTCATGGACTCATTGAGGCGCCGCGGGATTATTGCAGCCTTGGCAAAATGTTATCCCTTTTACCATCATTGAAATAACGACCACTTCGGCACGCCAATAAAAAGTAAAACTTATTCGGTCAAGAAATGCACTTATAAAAATAACAAAACGGCTATGGAACAATCTTCCGCAGTTAGTATTTTCGGTATTCAGTATTTTTCTTATACAAAATCCTTTCCAGATCCCCAACGTGTCCTATTCTCTTCTATCCTTGATACTAAGTTTATTACAAAACATTGCACCATGATCTGATATGGCCTGATAGTAGAGCCCGCGTCATAAAACAAGGGAATATCAAAATCACTGTTTCCGTGAGAGTCTCAAGTCTCACAAGCAAGCAACGACACTATGTTTGTTCAAAAACGCATATAACCAGTTCATTTGTATCCTCAATCACAATTCCACATGCGCGCTCATTTCCCTTTTTTCAGGGCGAGGGGTGTACAAAGGGTGATTCCTAAGCTTGGTTTTTCATAAAAGTCTTTAACCAGATTGTGTCATGTGAAAAATAGTTCCTTAACTCATCCGCATTTTAATCTCATAAATTATCCTTATCTCTTCGTCCTAATTAGTAAATGTCTTACTAAAACAAGATTGATGTTAACCATCACAAGTCAAGTGGCAATTAAGCGTTTTTCCTATAAACTTTCCTTTAAGGTTTGCTACCCCGGATTTTGAAACTTTCTCCTTAAAAAAATATCCAAAAAAAAAAAAAAGAAAATGCTGTTCCTAGTAAATCCCTTGCCCATGTCCAATTTATGGTCAAGTAAAATTAAAGTCCCTTTTCACTGCAGAAATTCTCTTTCGTTGTGAACAAGGACATTTTCTACAAAACACCTCCTTTTTTATGGCTTTAGCATGTATTGAAATCTCATCCTCTTTATCTCACTCTCGATTACGAAAATAAAATCCCCAGAAGCCCACTTTTTCACAACAAGGACAACATAAAAAAATGTCGAATCTGTCTCCAATAGGCGTTAAAATGGTTTTTTGCTGTGTCCTTTGGAATTTTCAGGAAGGGACAAAAAGTCACCATTAAAAGCTCTTACACACTTAGGAAAAACTATTTGCCATGGCCACTTAGGCAGCATCCTTTGATCTTTGCCTTGTATTCATTAACAGGAAGTGCCTGTCCATGGTGCTTTTAGTATAGTATTTTTGCACGTATTTATCCTTCTTTTTTTGGAGGGGAAGGATTCGTTTTATTATTTGATTTGATAAATTATATTTATTTTTATATTAATTTTATCTAAAATAAATTTAACTTTATACAAAGCTGAAGTAAAATCGTTATGAATCCTTGTAAATCAGGATTTATTCGCAATTTTTTTAATATGTCCTTTTCTGGCCTACAATAAGTCTTGCTAATCGGATTTAGGTTTGTGTAAAGATTTTGTCCTTTTTTCTTGTGTATAAAACACTCTATTTCCAGAAATTTAACGACTTTTTTATAAATACAGGATGTTCTGCAACAAGTTATGGTTTCTTTACGAAATTTCCGACTCTGTTGTAAAATTTTCTCGAGGCTTAAAAATTGTTTGGTTAAAAAAATTTCGAGGACTTCGAGAAATTTGTTTGTGGAAAATTATATGAAGAAGAATCCTTAGATAAACTAGGATTTATTTTGATATAATTTGTTGTAACGGTCGGTTATTTACCGGAAAATTCTCCCTTTTGTTGGTTCTCCCATCTATCGGGAATTTCAGGATTCAATAACAAAATTTACTGGTCAAAAAAAAAAATTAGTACAAAATTTAAAACTTCAAGGAGGCTAAAGAAAAAATAATTTTTGTTCTGGATGGAAAAAAACAATGATTATGACAGTTGGAGCTAGACCCGTAGTTTGGAGACTGCGACCCACTCGCTATTGAAGGAATTCCCGAAAAATTAAAAAAGATATTACTAAAGCATTTTGAGAGGCAGTTTTTTTCTTGTCGTGTGTGACTACCTGGGTAATTATTCGGATCAGTTGGACTGAGCTAAAGGGCGAAATAGGAGGACCTCCAGATACCCGCTATGAATGAGGAAAATTTCTTTTAGAGATCCAAGTACCGGGCTTGGACTGAGGAGGGCAGAAAAGGCCAATTTTTGATTGAGAGTTTAATGTTTTTTTTAAAGAATTAGTTATTTGCTCACGACGTGTGTGAATTTTAATTATTAAATTAGGTTGTGAAGAAATTGTTCAATGCGGCATTAAAATTGAGCTACAATCTATGCCGGGCTGAGGTCATCAAGGTGTGAAGACAAACATTGAGTAACACCAGCAGTAGTCTTCATTAGGTGCAACAGGATTTGTCGGTCTGCTGTATTTCAGACAATTGTATGTTAAGAGGGCATCCATCACGCACACAGTCTCAAGTGCAACCGGGAAAAAACAGATAGCTAGTGGATTCATTCATTGTGAAATAAATATTGGTAGTTCGATCTGTCAGATAAATTGGAGCAAAGTGAATCCAGTTTAAGCCGTGAAACGTTGGTTATTCCAGGCGACCCCAACGCAAAAAAAAACGGACGGAGGATTACTTTTCATCAAAAAAACTAGAAGGGAGTGAAGCAGGGCTTCAATGGAACTGATTCTTGGGTTAATGGCTCAGGTTGCTAAAGACAATTTGTTTACGCAGTAAGCTCGTTTTGGTTTTTTTACATTTTTTTTGTAGTCTAATAAATAATTAACAACACTTATAGATATTTAACACAGTCAACATTTAATTATAGTACTAGTATATTCAAATTTTAAATATATTGTTGAACATATATATATTTACCTCTTCTTATGAGATGTATACTAATTCTTAAAATACGTATCAAATATTTACATATTCTTATAATATTGATCAAATAATTACAAATTATTATAATATTTATCATATATTTGCGAATTATTAAAATATCATATGGTTACATTTTTACGTTAGTACACACCTTTAATTATCATAATAAGGCCTTAAATTACTTTGATACTCCTTAAATATTCGGGTGGTTTTTGTGTGTTGTACGAAATAAAGGAATCATCGACTGGTACCAGCGCGACGATTTGTTTTTTTCCTTTCCGTTGTTGAATTGAAGTTCTTATTTGATGGTAATAGTTGGTTGCATCCACATTACCTATATTGTAAAGTTAATTTTTGTTTGATGTACACGTATCTAATAGTTAATGCAAACTTACCTTCATTTTGGTTGTTAAGTAATTATATTGTCTTGGCCTGTAATTATTGTATAATATATTTGTTGTAAATTTCTTTAAATCCATGAGTATTACTAGGCATGACAGCCTAAGGGGGTAATTTATCCAGGATGGTTGGGTTAGAGGTTTTCTCTCCAGAATTCTCTCGAAGTCGCGTTGAACATTTACAGGTCCACCAGGTCGTTGGGAATTTCCAGCGATGGCTAACCTAGGACAAGAACGATATGAAGAAAACTCCTTTTTGATTAGTAGGTAAGTGGTGAATCATATATGTAGCGTTCCGGTCACACACCCCACGACCCCTACCGTCGAGCTAGCGTATACCGTGTGGCCGGTTTAGCATCCCCTATAAATATTTAGGCAAATAGGGAGGATGTTGTCTCTAAATTTTTTTATGTCTACCCAAGCATGATGGCGGTAGCCTTGCTGTCACCAGCAAGGAGCTCCATTGTGCCGGTACATTGTCAGCTGTCAATTGAGTTCAATAATAATAGCCGTGTTCATTTTCCGCTCTTTTTTACTCGAATCTACTTGGAACTACTCCTGCTGTTGTCCTGGAATACATAGGTTTTACTTAACCCTTAACCTGGCAAGCTATTTTAGTAACTTAACCTGTAAAAGTGTGTCCAACGGACACATATGGACAAATATTGCTATTTGCAATAGTTAAACACAAATTAGGTCATAATTTGTTTATAGAAACATACAAATTTATGTAAACAATACTATAACAATAAAGTACAAAAAAGGTCTTAAGGTTTTTTGTTGCAAAAAATCAGTTTAACTAATTTTAATTTTGGAATGTGTCCAATGGACACACCTTACCAAGGTAAGGGTTAAATCGGCAAATTTTGCGTTCCTTTAAGTTTTTACTCCGGAGTACTTAAAAGTAGAAAAGGAACACAGCTATTGCTAGCGGAAATTTAGAGAACCTCACTATCATTTTGGTAGTCAATTACTTTCTTCAATTTGCAACTCCTATACTGTTAGCAACAATAGGGGGGAACTCTATTAGCATCAAACCGTACACAGGTTGCAAGCTAAGTATTCAATATTGCTGGTAGGCAATTATTGTCGTCAAGACTATTTGGTACGTACGCCATATAACACAGTAGAAAACATTTCCCAGGACTTTCTTGGAAATTTTAATAGCAACATAAAAAATATTGCAAAGAAAAAATTGCAGGTGTTTCATTGAGCCAAGCTCAGCTGCAATACATTTAATTCAGTTGCCATTGCTGGGAAACAGAGCTACACTAACAAAATTAATTTTGCCAATACAAAAATATTGGGAAATTTACAAGTAGAAAAATAAGAGCCCAACATCAACGACAAATGGGAACAAATTAAAAGCAGCATAAAGGGGGTAGCAGAAGAGACACTGGAGACAACGGGAGTACATCGGCAGGCCCATAAGAGCGAGGATGGAGGTCTTCAAGCTAAAAAGAAGTGCTGCCCAAATTTTCTAACCATACAATTATAAATTATCATTACTATTAATACTATTGCAGCTATATTTCCAGCATGCTGCACCGTCTCCTGAGTGATGTTTGCTTGGTTCGCCTCGCTTTGCCGCTCTGCGTCTCGTTTCGACGCAACTCGCTTTGACGCGCCTTGCTTTGAATCACTTTGACCCCCGTTTAAGCTAGGTGCAATGTCTAGTAGTAAGCTTGATTTAAAAAAAGGAACAGAGGACAGGTGTTCGCCGCAGCATCAATAGGTCAAAACCAAAACAAAAAAATAAAGTCAATTACCATTTTGTGAACCACCACTTTTACAATTTAAACAAAACTATAGATAAGAATAAACGAAATTAAACCCACAAAAAATCACAAATTTTAACATAATGCAGATTAATTATAAAATTTCTATATAAACACAGCATTTTTATACAACTAATAAATGGACTAGTAGGCGCTAGATGGCATTAGAAAAATACTGGGTCGACATTTTATAGATGAGCTATAAACTGAACTAAGTTATCAGAGGGTATATATTCAGTGTCCTCAAGCTAAACCTCACTTCTCTCGATTCGGACATCAAAGCAAGGTAATATAGAAGAGTCATGCCCAGCAGGGCATTCTTCTACGAAATTCCCTGCTTCCAGGCAGGGCCGGCTTTAGGTATTTTGGCGCCCCGTGAAAGATATTTTTATGCGCCCTTAATTTTTTAAAGACATTTCTTTTAGGTAGATTACACTGGTCAATTTTCCTTTAAATAAAATTGGATATGACGGTTTTAACGTGCTGAATCTAAATCTGGTTTCAATTTTTGCTGGCATTAGTTATTTTTGCTGGATTTATAGTTATTTAGTTTTTTTTTTGTAAATTTCTCAAAATTCAGAATTTTTTGAACTACTTTCATCTATTTAAGTAGTGCGTATAAACTAGTTTGAAATGATAGAAAGAGACAAATATTGGCTGCCGAAAAAATGTTGCAAAAGTTGCTCAAGAACTTTAACGGGTTGGATCGCAGGAAGTTATAAGACCATGCCATTTGCAACGCAGATAATTTGGAGTGAACCAGAAAACCATAGAAACGATTGTTACTTTTGTATGACTATGACGCTAGGATTCACGAGGACCAGTTCCTCGAAGCAATGATGCTTTACCTCCAGGGCCTCGTAACAGTAAAAAAATGGTGGATAATGAAAACGTTCTTTTTCAACAGAGTCATTCGAACAACTTCTTCAAGCCAATGAAAAGAACGTCATCTCCTTAGACATTGATTTGAATGATCTCGTTCGAAATTTAGGTCTCTCAAAATCGAAGGTTTAACTTCTTATATTGCTTCAGAATGGTAATATATGCCCTTCAGTCCCGACAGTATTCATACCATACTCGTGGAACATTTGTGCTGATTTAAAAGTTATAGCAACGTTAACTAGAATGCTGCAGATATACTAAGTTTTGTTGTTTTTTATGTGAATGGGACATTCGCGCAAGAGGTCAACCCTACGTAGTAAAAACTGGCCAAGAAGTGCGAGTTCAACCCCTGGAGTTAAAAATGTACCTGAAGAGCCTTTAGTGAAAAATGAAAAAATCTTTAAAATTCAAAATCTTGGTACAATATCAGATGAACACGGTGAAAGGTTTCATCAAGACATATTGCACATAGAGAGACGATACATCGAAAAAAGGTCAGAAGAAATGCTTCCAGATTTTTGTTGAGCGATTCGCCGCGAAACTCCAATGGAAATAATGAAAAGAAAGAAAACTACAAAGTGAAATTCTATTATTATACAAGAAGCTACATTGTTTTGATGATTTTAGTGTTTTAAAAATGATAGTAATATTACAATACGTGTGTTGTAAATCAGTATATTTCATATCGCGATTTGTAATTTTACTGTGCGAATTTACATTTTTTTACAGTGTATAATAAAGCGCCCTTGTCGGCTGTCTTTTACGTTTTTCAAACACAAGCTTTGTTTATCTAGTATGCACGTTCGGCATTGTGTCTTGTATTGTGGAGGCGTTATCATTTAATATCTAAATAAATGAACATATTACTGGATCTCGACGGTAGTGGCGGCGCCCTCTTGGAGCGCCCTAGGGCGGTCGCCCGGGTTCGCCCCCCCCAAAGCCGGTACTGCTTCCAGGTTTCAACGTTGGACATTAAGCAATATTTTCCTGCGCACACTGGCACACTGCTTACATTAGCAGAGAATACTGGCAAATATTTCTCTGACAGAGGCAAATATTTCTCTGAAAATCGGTTTGTGTATGGGGGTAATTAACGAAATGATGGATAGTGTAACTTGCGTCATTGGGAATCCAGTTCACTGAAAAAGGTATTTCGTGCGGAATTGCAAAAAAATCAATTTCAAACTGAACAAAATCACAATGTACAAAATATTTTATTTCAATGTGATCGCAATGTCGTCCCATTCTAAATTTTGGAATATATGTTCCTTAAGAGTGTATGCACAAAATATATTTTTTTCAAAACAATAAAAAAAATTGTTTTTGAGTTTTTTCAAAAAAATTTTTTTTTAAAATTCTGGAAAAAGATTTATTCCTACTAATAAGACTATGTTGTATATCAAATTAAAGCGTTATTAAAGCAGAACAAATTGGCGCAACTTTCAGCTTTCTATGTCAAATTGTTAAAAGGTTACAAAAATTGTCAAAGTTATGCAATTCCCGGTTTTTTTAAAATTAATAACTAAAAATTTAAAACTCCAAAAACCCTGAAATGTTATATTTTTGTTAGTTTTCACCGGAAGAGCAAATATAAATTTTTTTTTAACATTTGAGCTGGTGAGGTCCAGAGAATTAATTGATTTGTTGTGGAATGACTCAGTAGTAACTATTTACAAACAAATGAATTTTGCGGTTAAATGACGGCAGAAAAAGTAAATATTGCTGCAGCAATTGTTTCATACTTGTTATTTCATGATGAAGAAGAAAGGGAACTAACAAGAAGGTGTTTGTGATCTTATATTTTGCCATTTATTGACAAAAAATGTTTTATCTTTGTTCAGAGATATACATATTACATCTTGTAGAGATTTTATTTTACAGTGGGATAAAATCTTGAAAAACTGGCCAAAACCCCCCAAAAAATTTTTTTCTAAATACATTTTTAAAAAATGTTTTTGTTACGTAAACGTTTGGACCATCGGATTCTCGAGTCCAAACTGAACAGGAATCGAAACCTGCTCTGAACTCTCACTTCGAATATAGCTGTCGAGCGCGAAGCTTCGTGCGCATCGAGACCTGAAAAAGCGCTCTACAAAAAAGTGAATTTCAAAGTGAAATATTGTTCGTTTCCAATTCTGCAAAATGGCTGACAAAGAGAAAGGTATATATTATTATAATACGTTATCGCGAGTGAAGAGGTCTTATTGTAATAATTTGTTAACAACAATTTATGGCAAAAACTGTAGTATTTGAATATTATAATATCATATTCAAGGATGGATTTAAAAAAAGGTCCACGTTCTTCCAGTGTGAATTCTATGTAGGCTTACTCCTTAAACATCTATCTTACTTAAAAATCAAGAATTTTTTGAGTCTAGCTGCGTTTCTGCCTTTGGTGTAATTTTCTATTAATTTTGCTACAATATGATATTCCAGTGCTATGAGTTTTGATAGTGCATTAATAGACTTTTGAATTTGTTTGTCCTTTCAGACTCAGGTGACGAACGTGGTATGACAAGAAAAGAGCTTTTTAATTTACTACAAGGTCGTTTTCGCGATAAAATTAGCGAAATATATGAAAGTGTAGAGAAAGAAATGAGTCGGAAATCAAAGCGTAGTTTTGAGTTAAACGAACAAAATAAAACGGCCATACGCACTTGCGTGAACAAAATGAACGTGAAGTGGCAGGAAGTTTACCGTAAGAAAGAAACATTCCTGAATAAATTTAAAGACTGGTTGGACACCTTCGTCATTCCACCTGTCGAATCTACGATCGAGCCCACTCCAGAATCGGCGGCATCAACCAGTCGCGGTGGACGCCCACCCGTTGACTTCGATGAATCGAGTGAGAGAACGAAGCGAAGAAAAACGATGGAAATTCGACAGGAGAGGAGTAGCAAAGAACTGGCATACGCAACGCGGATGAGCTTACGGGCAGAGGGGAAATCGGATGCAGCCAAAGTTTTGCACGATATCACTTTTGGCAGTCCATCAAAACCGTCTAGGTACAGAACATATTTGAAATTTGTTTGCGAAGAAAGACTTTCTGATGACGAGGCATTATCATTAATGACTGAATGTAGGTTGTCAAAGAATCAATACTTAATGCTCTCACAAATAGGTCGAGCAAAGAAGTGTAAATTATATCCAAATTACGGAAAAGTTCTCCAAGCGAAAAAAAATGTTACCCTGATGACTCTCAATTAACATTTACTGAAAGCAAAGCTTGTGTCTCACTTCAAGGGTTATTAGACCACACTGTTCACCGTATAATTTTGACTCAATCTGAAGTTATCAAAAGTCTTCCATCGGATAATATTCGCGATTTGACTTTGATTGGGAAATGGGGTTGTGACGGGACTTCGGGACCAAGCAATTATAAACAAAAATTTAATGAAGAAAATTGCAGTACAGATGCGAGCATTTTTTTTACTTCATTTGTTCCATTAGAAATCTCTTTTGTTGACAAACGAACAAACTCCAAAACTATTGTTTGGAAAAATCCATTACCATCGTCAACGCGATTTTGCCGACCTATTACAATTCAATTTTTACATGAAACGGCTGCAGTCACCCAAAAAGAAGTCGAAGAAATTCAAGAACAAAAAAAAAATCTTTCCGCATTTCAGTGTACGATTGATGGCAAAGATATCACTATAAATTACAATCTCATGTTAACGATGATAGACGGCAAAGTTTGCAATTCCATAGCCAATATTTCATCAAGTCTTCGCTGCTATCTTTGCTTGGCAACCTCGAAAAGTTTCAATGACATAGACAAAGTTTTAGAGAGGCCCATATCCGAAGATAATTTAAAATTTGGTATTTCATCACTCCATGCCTGGATTAGATTTTTTGAATGTTGCCTGCATATATCGTACCGACTTGAAACTGAAAAATGGCAAGTTCGTGGTACAAACGACAAAGAAATTTTTGAAAATAAAAAAAAATCATTCAGAAAGGTTTTCGCGAACAATTGGGATTGATCGTTGATCAGCCAAAGCCAGGGTACGGAAGTACAAATGATGGAAATACGGCAAGACGCTTTTTTGAGAATTCCAGCATTTCTTCTAGTATAACAGGCGTTGACGAAAATTTGATAAAAAAATTTCACGTCATTCTCCAAGTTATTTCTTGCGGTTTCGAAGTCAACGTGGATAAATTTAAGATATTTTCCCTCAATACAGCTCGACTCTTTGTGAAGCTGTACCCCTGGTTTTACATGCCGACAAGCGTTCACAAAATTTTAATACATGGTCACATTATTATCCAATCCGCTTTGCCCCCGATTGGCCAGATGTCAGAGGAAGCTCAAGAATCATGCAACAAATTCATAAAAAGATACCGCCAAGACTTCGCGCGTAAATGCAGCAGAGAGAAAAATTTGGAAGATGTGTTTCGAAGGCTTTTGGTAGCTTCAGATCCATGGATTTCAAGTTTGAGGAAAACTCCTCCAAAGAAATCAAAATCATTATCGGAAGCAATTGAACTTTTAGTTCCACCTTCAGTTGAACAAGTTACTCACGATGATGATAGTTCAAGTGAAAATTTAACTGATGAAAATGAAAGTGCTTGTGATTCTTGCGATGAAAGCACTGATACTGAATAGTTTTAAGTTATGTAGTTAGGTGACAATAAATTATGCAAACATTGTAGCTACACACTAATACTCGTTGTTTCAGTTATTTGTCTAAATTCTCAAAACCATGTTGTGTCCGTCTTCCTTTTGTTTATAAATTTATATTTTTATGAATCGAAATAAATGAAAGTCATCCTCCATTTTGTATCCGCCATTTTGTTTTTTTAAAAACAAATATCGGATTCGTAATCAGCGACCCCAAAAACCCCCAAATAGTCAATTTTGTTAGACCAAAAACAAAAAAAAAATAAAACCACTCCGCCATTTTGCATCCGCCATTTTGTTTTTTTGAAAACAAATAACAGATTCGTAATCAGCGACTCCGAAAACCCCCGAGTAAGGAAATTCATCGCAAAATTACATCTTATAGTTTTGGCCAGTTTTTCAAGATTTTATCCCACTGTGTGTCCCAATTGAAACATCCACAGTTCTGTACAATTCTCGTACAAAGATATTAAAATTTAAATCTCTTCTTTTGTCCAATAACCGCCTGTGGTTCTGGAACTTCGCTTTTTTAATAGTTTTCCAATTTAAAACCGTTTTTCGTCAACGATTCTGAATAAAAAACTCGTACAACTTTACTAACAAGTATGTAAAGTTACCAGTGCTCACGAGAAAGACGTCAGTGCACGTTTTTGCGTGTTTACACTGCACGAGAAAGATCGTGTCAGTGCTTATGCCAGTGCCCCAACCAATGCACTGACATGCTGTTTACATTGCACTGACTGCAACATTGGCAATCGCCAATGCATTAACTGGCAAAAAACTCGTATAGTTTAAACGCACCTTTAGAGTAAGTGAGAAATCTATGCCTCCACAATGTACAGCCACGGACAACCAATTAGAAGAATTGTCTCTTCAGCACAAACCCTCGCTCCCTCGAAAAATGTTAGAAATATCTCTCCATTCAAGTCGTATTTACAATCTCACCCCGGCTCAGTGTAAATTGGATATTTTACTGCCGGAAAAGAAGTGAGAAATGTCTCTAAAGCCTACTTCACACTATCTGAGAAAGTCATATGATTTGACATATGGGACATTGTTTTACAAACCGAACACCTTTCTGACCGACACATTTTTGATTTAGGTGAAACTTTTTTTACGTGTTCTATACAACAAAAAAAACATACGTATTTGAGGAAGTAACAAAAATATTTTTTTTAGGAAATAGAAAGGATGGAAATTTTGAAAATTCGTCGATTTTTGGCTTATTGTGCATTGTTAAAAAATACTTTTTTTATGTGAAAGCATATGATTTAAACATATCACAGCTCTTATAGTTCTAGGTTCCAACCTTTTGACTTTATGTGTGATTTAGCTGTCAAAAAAGAAAATGGATGAAAACGTTGTTTCTGGTGTTATTTCTGCTTTACCAACATTTTCATTAATATAATTCTATAGAAAGTGCAAAAGTAGAAATAAAAAAATTAAAAGAATGATATGGAGTCGTCAATGGCTTCTTAGAAAAAAATTCTGGCAGAGATATGGCAAGTTTAGTTTTCAAAGAGCTACAATTTGAAGACGAAAACAGTTTTCAAAATTTTACGAGAATGTCGAAAAATACCCTTTCATAAATACAACTCCTTCTTTCCTTAAAAAATAGATACCTGCAAAAACTATTGTATCGGTACCTGCAAAAACAATTGTATTGTACCGTACGGTTAAGAAGGTTATTAACCTTGTCATAAAAATAACTGCGTCTGGACAGAATGTCGCCAGATGGGTTTTTTAAGCGACAATTTTACAAATGGGTCTTTGTTTTACAAACCGGACAGATTTGGACAAAAATAGAGCGACACATTTGTGATTTGGCTGAACTTTTTTTAAGGGTTCTATATCAGAAAAAAAGAGTTACGTAATTGAGAATTTTTATTTTATTTCATATTTTGGAAAATAGAAAAATCGAAAATTTGAGAATTTGATGATTTTTCGCTTGGAGATTCATTTTCAAAAATCATAACTCTGGTTCTATTTGAGCTAGAAACTTTATTTTTTATTCATTTTGAAGTTAAATGAATACGTTTTTTAAACAAATAATATCTTCATCAATTAAAAATGGGTCTTTAATAGAAAATTTGACGTAGAATAAAATGGTTATACTAAACAGTCGCTCCGAGTGGGGCAATGGAACCATTTAAACATTTTAATTTTATATAACAATATGAATGTTCATAATGTCTATAGAATTTATTTGTTTAAAAAGACGCATTTTTTTAGCTTCAAAATTAATAAAAAATTAAGGTTCTAGCTCAAATACAACCGGACTTATGAATTTTTAAGCCAAAAATCGCCAAATTCTCAAATTTTCGAATCCCTCTATTTTCCAAAATTATTGAAAAAAAAATAAAAATCCTCTAATAGGTATCTATTTTTTCGATATAGAACACGGAAATAAATTTTAAACATATATAACTCTATTTATTACACTAGTTTACAAAATCAAACTTTTTTTTTGTTGCATAAAATATTTTAATGTTTTTTTACTAATTTGAGGTCACTGATTTCGAATCTACACTCAGTTTTATTGTATCAGCTCGAGTTTTATTGGTTTCATTTGGTACAATTTTCACATAAGCTTATGACGAAAAGTACCAAATAAAGCCAACTTTAACATCAAAATTTGCTAATTTCTTCAAAAATAAAGGCCGTAACAGAAAAATTGTCTCAACATTATTTATAGGAAATTGTCCATGCTTTCCAATTTTGGAAAAAAAAATATTGACTAACTATGTATTTTTGGGGAAAAAGGTCGTTGAAGTTGATATTTTTGTTAAAAAAACCAAAATTTTGAATTTTGGCTCATATCTCTGGAAGTTGGTAGGGTAGAACCTTTACTTTCACAGTTTTAGATAGGTGGGAGTATTCTGCGTGCAATGCAGTTTGTAGTTTTTTTAAATAAAATATTTAGTATGGTGAGTATTTTTTCTAAAAAAAACATCCCTCGTTATAATTCATAAACTAGAGCTGATCAAAAAATTCTACTTATATATTTTTACTTAGCATACCATATGTAGTCAGAAACAGCAAAAATTTTCCCGGCAACAGATGTACTGTAAACTAGTGTTATTATTATTACGCCAAACAAGGCAACTTAAACTAGATCACACAGGGATAACTTATAAATATCAGATAAAGTAACAGGTTGCAGTCTTATTCATATTAGTCAACTTTAGCATCTAATTTATTTTTTTGCCACACAAAGTGATAACAAAAGAGTACAAAGGGAGATTCAACTTAGTTATAGTGTTAGTTAGTTAGTTAGGTAATTCAGGTGACAGGAAGGATATCAATTTTTTTTTGAAGGATATTTTGCTAATTCCAGGAGAGAAGCAGGAACTGTGGCCATTAAAAATCATACAACATCTGTTTACAGGCTCGTTCTTTGTGGCTGTGGATAGGTTTTGGATAGATATTAGTCCAGTCAAATGGTACATTCGCTGAACATTTTCTGAAAACAGGAATTTTTTTTTGTAATGTGTAGGGGGTTGGTTGGGAGTATAAAACCGAGTTTTCGGGATCCGGAGGGGTGACGTTCGGCCGCCATCTTGTTTTGAGTGGGGAAAAATGGTTTTCCTTATTTCTCGGAAACCGTGAGTCCTACAGAGTTTTTGTAGAAATATTTTTTTTTAGATAATCAAATTATCTACAACTTTCGTAAATAATGTTTTGCCGTAATATTAATAATAAAAAAGATATGGACGAAAAATGACAAATTTTGGGGGTGATGAGCTATAAAGCGCTATAACTTTTGTTTTATTGATTTTACATAAAAAATGCCTTAGAGCTTTTTTGTAGAGAATTTTCTTGCGAATGATATGATGTGGTCATCTATTGAATTAGGATTGTTTTTGTAGATTTTAGAGCAATGCAAACGGAGAAGTTATAACAAAAGTTCTGCATATGCGTTCCATCTATACAGGGTGTATACCGCTAAGTTTACAAAGCAGCCGGCTGTAGATAGGTTTTGGATAGACGAACAAAAAATCTTATGGGAGGGGGGCGTAAATCGTAACGGTTTAGCAGCTAGGGCGTTATGTAGTTTTTTTTGGTAGAGGTTTACATATCACCCTGTATTTGTGTAACCCTATGAGCTATTTTCATGAGTAAAGTATCAGTGTACGCAGAATACTCCCACCTATCTAAAACTGTAAAATTCAAGGTTCTACCTTATCAACTTCCAGAGCAATGAGTCATCAAAGTCAAAATTTAGTTTTCTTAACTAAAATTTCAACTAAAACCACCTTTTTCTTCACAAAATACCTAGTTAACTAATATTTTTTTGCAGAATTGGAAAGCTTGGATAATTTCCTATGAATTATGTCAATTTTTATCCTACCGCTTTTATTTTTGGGGTTATACGCAATTTTAATGCTAAAATTGGCTCTGTTTCGATCTTTTTCACCTAAGCTTTGGCAAAAAGTACCAAATAAGCACCAAATAAGCACCAAATTTTAACATCAAACTTGCTAATATCTTCAAAAGCAAAGGCCGTAGCATAAAAATTTTACATTATCGATAGGAAATTGTCCAAGCTTGGTGGTTTTAGTTGAAATTTTAGTTAAAAAAACTAAATTTTGACTTTGATGACTCATTAACAAAACATTATTTACGAAAGTTGTAGATAATTTGATTATCTAAAAAAAATATTTTTACAAAAATTCTGTAGGACTCACAGTTTCCGAGAAATAAGGAAAACCATTTTTCACCACTCAAAACAAGATGGCGGCCGAACGTCACCCCTCCGGATCCCGAAAACTCGGTTTCATACTCCCAACCAACCCCCCTACACATTACAAAAAAAATTACTGTTTTCAGAAAATGTTCAGATGTCCCTTTTTTTGTACCATTTTACTGGACTATATATAAAACCCATATATAAAATTATTTTCATATAAGTAAAAAAACCTCCACGCTCAGCTTTTCCGTATGACTTCTCAAACGAAAATAGAAGCAGATCTAATTTCTTTAAAGTCATGTGCTTTCACATATGTCAACGCATAACACAGCCGCATATGTATTTACACTGTCATTGTTCTCGTTTTTGACTTAACATATGTGAAGTCATATGACTTTCTCAGATAGTGTGAAGTAGGCTTAAGTAATTTACAATCACAGCCCGCTTCATTTATCTCGATACACGCTCATATACCAGTAGGACATTATTTTTGAACCGGGACATTTAAAAAAACTGAGGCCTCAGTACAATTTACATCGTGCAAGGGACAAATGTACTGCCTCGTGTAAGTCCGGCTCAACATTACTGCATACAGAGTCCTAAGTTACTACATATGAAGGACGGAGGCCCCTCACGGGCTGGCTCTGACTCGAGGAGGGCGAGTCTGCTCTTCTCGTTTTCATCACTAGACTTCCGCAAAGTTCCATTTCATGCCCAATATTCTTTTTCGTTTTCACTGTTTATTGAATTTAATCTAATCTAATTCGATTTTTTCTGAAAGACGTTCATCTTCTTCCATGCTAACCAAAAAGAACAATCTAGATCGCAAATAAAGCACACCATCCCCTTAATATCTGTCTGAGCATTAATTAAACACAACTGTCTGCTAAAAACTCGGCTTTTGTTTCGTAAATAAACATAAACAAGCCAAAAATCAACGTAAAAGGAGCACGTCTATATTTAGAACTTTATTTGAAGAACCTCGAAAGTGAAAATATTGGTGCTTTAAGTAACACCAAAGTAAACTAGCTTCGGAGACATTTTAAACTCGGTCCCGTGAGGATGCATATCATTAAATGTGAGAACGTCATTATAATCAGGGCGAGAACTGCGCTGTAAACAAAATTTTAATAAATCCTTACTCCCATACATCAAGCTGACAACCTACATAAGCAGAGAGGATGGCTTCTCACGTTAACCATGGACTAAATTCTAAATTGTCGCCACCTCAGAAGCAGGAAGCAAAACGCCAACGGTGCTGCCATTTTGACATGTTCAAGAACTTCCTTGCCTGTGCTCATTTTCGTCCTTGCTGTAGAGCAGTTTTAAGGGGTTACCCTTAAAGTGGTGCGAATGCCTTCCCGTTTACTGAACGAGAAATCCGCATTGGGAAAACTTGACTATAACTTTGCCATATTCCAGCCCGTTTCAATGGCAATAAGCAATATGAGGGAGATGTTATCTTTTTGGGGAGCAAGGAGCTGGCGGTATATACTTTATTTGCATGAACCATTTTAGGGCAGTCTGTCTGCGGTGGAATGGGGACAATCAAATCTGTAAGGAGCTCCCAGCCGAATGGTAACGTGGTAATGATCCCTATTCATGCAACTTTGGAAGTAATCACTCCATTACACGCGGCGGATTCCCATATGCTGCCCCGGTGGAGGCTTTGTGGAAATTGGCTAAATTGCCTATCAAATATCTCCAAATTGAGGCAGAGGCGTTTGTTTTTATTCAAATCTTTAAATGGAATGGGTAAAAAATTGTTATTTTTATTTTTTGGTTGAGGTATTTTTTTGGGTCAAGGAAAACATGTTCCAATTGCTGTGGTTTCTCAATAAAGAGTTCTCTTCCTTTGGGAAGTAGGTCGATCTGATCTTGACATCTATAGAAATTTGAAACAGTTTTAGATTCTTTGTTGCCACGTAAGAGCCTATCGAATAAAAAACATATTTTAAAGTAAAACGGCTAACAAAATCAAGTGGCAGTTTTTGTTTGGTTACCCCTTTTCCATAGGTACCATTTACACTCGCTTCTCTTGAAAATTGGAGTCTGTTTTTTTTGTGACAGTTCTAAGCTTAGGAATCACCCTTTGTACTTAGAGCCCGTGGTATCGATAATGTTAGACCGGTTCTACACATTCAAGGCCCTATCAGATCCAAGTTTTTGAGCAGCGGCAGAAGCAGATTTAAGGCCCATTCAGATCCAGCAGCAGCAGCGGCAGCAAGCTTAGTTTTACTAGCAATGCTGCTGCTTTTCTTGTCACGTGACCAGCGTAGCCAATAGAAACAATTTTCTTCCGACGGTTCTGCTTTGCTGCTTTGGATCACTGACATAGAATGGACTGCTCGTCAGAAAATTTTCATGGTACCAATTCGCTCCATAGGTGGAAAACCTTTTTTCACTGACATGTAGATATACACCACGGTATACAGAAACAAGGTAATGTAAAAGAGAGTGACAGCTTCGAATATCGTAGAAAAACGTGACGTCATCCGGCGACCTTAATACAAAAACAACAACAATTTCGATTTTATATGGGAAAAGGTCGCCGAGTGACGACGCACTAAAACGATATTCAGTCTTTTACATTACTTTGTTTCTGTATACCATGAATTTTTTCAATTTCGCACATAACTGAAAAAATAAATTTAAATTGAATAAATTCCTCCAATCGTTAAATTTTCGCACTTACTTTAAATAATTTTCCGTAACCGACACAAACGCGCGCTTTTCTCTGTAAATATAAAACAGCTGTGAGTTGACAACTGTCAAGGCGTACCGTGGCGCCGTTCGAAATGAACATTTCCCTAATCGAAGCTACGCTTGCCGTGCTCACCTTTATCATTTGGCCCACTGCCATATGGAAACACCCAGTTCATTTGATCTGTCAAAGCGAGCTTGGCGGCGTTCATTCGGCCCGCATCTTTACCGGCTCTACACATTCAATGGTCTGACGTTCCGTGCTGTCATATTTTTTGGCTTCAGAGAAACTCGTGTCTACATATATTCGACTTTTTTTCTGTCAATATTTAAGTTCAAGTAAAAAAAGAGCTCATCCTGCTAACCGTGTACACTCATATTCATACATTATAGGCACACTCATAAAAAATTTGAATAAAAACCCAAGACTTGAACGAAAATTTCCGTTCAACTCTGAGCCGCGTTCAATTCACCTTTTAAGGCGCGTTCTTACGATTCAAATTTTGTTTAGCGATTATAGTTGCCCAACTAAACTTGAATACAATCTGTTGTGATAACCTAAAGTTGATCAACTATTTAGTTGATCATTTAAAGTTTGACCCAGGCAAACTTTATCGTTTAAGTCCGCCATTTCCTTTCAACTATAATTGCTCAACTAAACTTGAATCGTGAGAATGTGCCTTTTAAGGCGAGTCTCTTTCTAACTTGGCATTCTAGCGAAAGAGAAAGAAAACTTGAACGTCAGAAAATTGTATGAGAAATTGAATGTGTTGTTTCTTGTTTCTTGTTTCTTTTTTATTTTTTTATTTTTTCTTGCTTCTTTTTTTGTTGTTTCTTATTTCTTTTTTATTTATTTTTTATTTTTTCTTTTTTCTTGTTTCTTGTTTTATCTACAGGTTGCGCCATCCAGACCTTCGGTATTTCAACATTGAATAACTCTGACATTGTTTAGCCGATTTCGACAAATGTACACCATGTTGAAACGTCATTCACCGAAGATCACCGGTCAACACCGAAAGAAAGCGCTGAAATTGTAACGCTTTACATTGAAAACAATCGTTCAATTGTGAGAACTGTGGGTGCTTATTGTAAAAAATATGGGAGAAATTCAGCGCCTTCAGACAACACAATTCGTAGTTTGGTGAAGAATTTCTTTGAGGTCTGTAGCCACTTGCCAGCGTGCATTCGACCGCTTCCGCGAGGCTCCAATGAAGTTGTTGAAGCTGTAAGAGAGAGTGTTTCCGATAATCCAAATGTGTCGTATTGCCGCAGATCTCAGGAGTAATTAACGCGGTTGTAATTTTATGAACGTATAACTTTATTGCCGTTTCTTAATCGCTAACATGATATGTTCTTAAATCTAAATAGTAGTGAACCCGGTCAATGGTAGCTGGCAACATTGGCAATATGGATTTCGTGCTCACCCCACACTCTGGGTAACTCTGCCTGATCCAGTTACTTGTCGTCAGCTTCCATTTACTACAAGTGGAATGACTCTAGGATTGTAAAGCAAGATCTGAAGCAAGAAGAGGTGTGATGAACTTCTATTTTCAACAAGAGGCCTTGCAACACCGCAGCCGCTACGTTGCAGTTCTTGCAGCACAAGTTTGCGAGACACGTTGTGTCGAAAAATTGTGATTTGGAGTTTTCCAGATTTAATGGTACCGGACTTTTTTCTGCGGGGCTATTAAAAAGTAAAGTTTATGCCAGCAGGTACACCATTGACGAACTCAAAGCTAACATACGAACCAATACCAATGTTATGCAGCATGCCCGTAAAAGTTGGACTATTAGAATGAAATTTCTGAAACAATTCTTTCGCCACATATGTCCAAGAAGTCTAACTTTTATCAGATCCAATAAAACTCCAAGTCACTCCACGATTAAGGATAGATTCACCGTCGACTTTATTGCATCGCCATCTTGCATAGCGATTTTCAATTTACTAGAGGCCATATAAATACGGCCTCTGCAATTCATCATATTTTTTACTGCGACCGTCTTTGAAGCATAATTTTCCGTATCGCCCAAGTACATCGCTCACTGTTTGGTCTCACTCGGGCAGGACAGCATGCAACCTCATAAAAATCAATACAAAATTTACATAAAGTTTGTAATGTAAAATCAATTGAAAAAATTTGAATTTAAGACAAATATTTGACCTGGACACCTTCACCTGCAGTCAGTCATCTTCAAATGCTAAGGTATTACGAAAAAGATTACACAATCTAACTGAATACAAGTGGACAAGCTCCTTTCATAATTAAAACAACGCAATTATCTGTGATATAAACATGCTCAGCCAGTGGAAGTTGTTTACCTAATGCCATACACCTGTCATTTCCCTTTTATGTGGCGGAACTAGAGTTTTGCATGATCGAGCTTCCATGGCTGCAGGCGTGTTTGATAATTTTATGTTAGGAAAAACATGTTTTCCGGATTTTGATGGGTTGAAAGGAGGGATTTGTTTTTGGGGGATTATTGGTAAGTTAGAGAGAATATTTTAGACCGAAAGGAATGTGCTGTAGAGCCATATGGCTTTCTGAAAGAGAACAATGAATCGTATGTAGGTTGTTGATGTAGAGAGACAATGATTCTTGCATAAATTCCTAAAATATGTGCAAACCACAGGAATCAAGACCAATTATCGGGAAATTTATTAAAATTTAAACCGCAAAAGTAATAATCCATAGCCCTCAGCTTGCAGGAGGACATCAGGATCCAAATAGCAGCCTCTTAGGTCTGCACATATCAACCAGGATTTTCAATATCAAGAAATAAGGAGCACCCCATAACATAACATAATCCGAGATATTTTTAACACGCTTAAACATCAATCAGTGTAATATATGAACAAAGTTCCTCTTTTTATAATATTAGGCCTATCTACGATGCTACTTCTTCGAATAATTTCAAATGTTACAAAATGGTGATAGAAAATCTGAATTTGAAAATCAGAAGAAAGAGTAGCACAACCCGACCATTATCGACCTTCCACAGCGAAGAGTATGATCATTACCTCAACGTAGTTTCCAAGGCTGCTTTCTCCATTTCATTTGTAATGAGGTTTGCCCTTATGAGAAACTGATAGGGCGTGCCTCACTGCAGTATAGCTGATTTTCTTTTGTGTGGTTCTCATGAGGAATCTTAGGGAAAGCCATCTTTCGGAAGGCCCCAAATTTGCCACATGAGGCCCACACGCTCCATGAGTCATGCCCCCTTTAAATGCTAGTCGGGTATATGCCCAATGCATAAGAATGCTTATAAATCCAGCTATGTAAACTATAGAAGCATATCTCTTTCAAGCATAGTATATAACCCTATCATAAGCAAAGTCAAACCCAGAATGTGTTTGCCAAAAAGTTAAAGCGCCCGACTACCATCCCAGCGGACTGTGGTTCGAATCCAGTTCACAACATTGTCCTTCGCAATTTCACTTGTCCAATTGAGATGGAATGCAACTTATGCTACCGACAGGCTCCTGCATACCAGTTATATATGACTCGAACCTCAACTGAAACCACCAACTGTACTCACGGGACTGCCTTTTTAGCATTGTGTCGCATGGATGGATCAGCGTTTAGCCAGCTGCTAATGCTCCCGGTTTTCTTTGCCTGTGCCTCTTCCAGGGGCGGTTTCAGAGGGGGGTAATTGGGTAATTACCCCGACTAAAAATTTTCGTTCGCTTATTTATTTTTATTCTTAAAAATTACCACAATTTCAAACAAACAAGATAAGTTCTGGTGAATCTAGTCGGCGATATATGACGGTGAATTTTTCCAAAACTGCTGGAGAGTTGTGGAAGGGACCGATACCCGAGACTCCCGCTAATATGGCACGCTATGGCTGATTCCACACGAGCGTACACACGACACGACAAGAGTCGGCTGCAAAGTGGCTTATGAAGAAGAGGGTGAGAAAGGACGATGGGGAGGGCACACAAATTTGAATGATCTTTTCAGCAGATTTTTGATCTGTGTTTGCTTGAATATCTGACCATTTTGTAAAAAAATCAAGAAGCGGTTCCAAAATGGCGCCCGATTTTTGCAATTCTGTTCCCCGACCCACTGACATGGGCATCAAATGGAAGGGCATGACAGATAGAATACAATTAGTTGTGTCGCGTCATTCCAAATTCAAAATGGCGGATTACTTTTTTCCTCACAACCCCCTCAGAATGGGTATCAAATGAAAGGGTATGACGATTGTAATGCAGTAATCTGTCTGACGTCATTTTGATTCTAATATGGCGGCCACCACAAAATGGCGAAAAACATATAATAGACTAAAAAGTAGGAAAGAAAATTTATGTAATATGTTTTATCAAATCAATATAAATAAATATATGGGTTCATTTGCTTCCTTTGCTTATCTATACTATTATATAAATGTAAAAGATTTGATTGTTGGTTTGTTCCGGATAAACTCAAAAACTACCGAACCGATTTTAAAAATTCTGTCGCCAATAGAAAGCTCTATTATCAGCGAGTAACATGGGGTATACTCGTATATGACCGAAATTCAAAATGGAAGCAGAAATATGGTTGAATTTGCCAATTTTATTCCGATTCCAATGAAAGTGGGTATCTAGAGGTTTTTAAGGTCGCAAATAGCGAATTTGCAGTCAAAAATTATAAAATCAAGATGGTCGACGAATTTGCAAATTGTGTTTCGATTCCAATGAAAATCGTTATCTGAAATTTTTTAAGGTAACAAATAATGAATTTATGATCAGGAATTATAAATTCAAAATGGCCGTGCCAATATGGCGGACGAATTTTTTTAAATTTGTTCCGATTCCAATTAAAGTGGATATCTAGGGGTTTATAACGTCGCAATTAACGAATTTTTGGTCAAAACTTATAAATTCAAAATGGCCGACGAATTTTCAAATTGTGTTCCGATACCAATGAAAATCGGTGACTGGAGTTTTTTAAAGTAGCAAATTTATGATCAAAACTTATAAATTCAAAATTGTGGGACCAATATACCGGACGAATTTTGCCAACTAAGTGTCATTTCCCGGTTAACTGTATGTAGGTTGCTCAAGAGTTGGAAAATCGGAAAATCTTGACATTCTAGCTACAAATGGGAAAACATTGAACATAGTGTATCCTGAAGCTCTCTAAACAATCGGTTCAGAATGGATCAACAAGGTTTTTTTGGTGAGATGGTAAGGAGAAGCGGAAATGTGGGATTTATATGGGTTCCAGCTAGTTATATATAATTTAAGACAATCGTCGGAGCTGACACGCAGTTATAATTTTTTTTTGATGTTGATTGTTTTGTATTTATGGAATAAAAAATTTTTTAAGATTTTTCTTTTTTTAAAATTACCCCCCCTAAGTCAGTTGGCTGGAAACGCCCCTGGCCTCTTCCTCTTGGGTTCTAGCACTCTCAACTTCCTGTGTATGACCTTGGCTATCGCTTTCTGCTCCGCCCTACATTCGACAAATCTTGCATAACGAAATAGTACGTAATCTGCGTCCTCCTCGACATCTGCATGCCGGGCACAGCGGTGAGTCATCGTGCCCGAAACGGTGGAGGTATTCTCTATGCATATCCCCTAACATGTCAATTCACGAACTGCTGTTGTAACTCGCTCCCCCATTACCCATATCCACGTTTGGGTTAAGTCTGTGGGTCCCCTCTAACATAGTCTGGATTGCAGAGGCGCACGCCTTCATCTACCAGTATGCCTTTGGCGATAATCTCCGCAATCATACCCCCCTCACCGACTGATGCGGTTGGTGTGTGAGATCGCTTCGTTTGTATGGGGCCCTCCATTCTCTGCTGTTATCCTTCCTGTTCAATGTCGTTACCCACATTGCTGCTACGAATAGTTGGACTGAGTTAACCATCTCTGTCATCAGAAAGCGACGATTCGGTTTAGAGCACCCCTCGTTGAGCAGAAATCTTGCTTCCGTGCCCTCTCTCCTGCAATCGCCTGTAAGCATAATATGGAAGAAAGGCATATCCACAGTCGGCGTTCAGTCGCGGTAGTATTGCATGGGGAGTGGTTGGAAAACCGGATACTGGCGTTAATAGTTCTTTTCTCTATAATATCTTTCCGGCTAGATCTTGCTGTCCAAAAATGAACTCAATGATAGAACTGTCGATCGTACAAAGGGGCTTTTTTATAAGCTCTAGTCTTAGACATAAAAAACGAAGCTAGATTTAGAATAAATACGTCAACAATTGACCAACTATTTCCAGTAATAAAGATCATCCAATAAAAGCTGGGGATACAATATCGACGTGTATGAGCTTTTCGGCGACTTTAATTTTATTTACTTGTAAAGCATACACCATCACCTTGAGTAAGCATACACCATCACCAACAGGAAGAAAATGTAAAGGCCCCCATTCATACAAAGGCCGCCGGCAGGCCGTGGCCTTTGAGGCTAGGTCGGCAAGCACGGCGCGATGAAGGCCACACATTACCCAGTCTGAACGAGGGATGAGGACTTGACGCAACTGCCTGACAGGCCGTGGCTTGAACGCCACCTCATGATTCCCCACAGACACACTGGCGAACAGGAACTATTTCTATGCACATCTATCAAACCGGAAATAAATTCCAGCTGATTGCACTTTTTTCATTCCTGGCCTGAAAGAAAACTTCAGACTGAATAGAAGTTCAGATCTTAAGGCACGATAAATGCCCACACACATAAAGATTTTTGTCAGTTTTCCTGGACTGCAGGCCGTTGAGTGTGTGGTGATACTTGGCCTCAAGGAGAGAAACTTTCAGGCCATGGCCTGCCGGCGGCCTGTGTGTGAATGAGGGCCTTAAGAGAAAACTTTATGCTGCTATTTTAAACGGGTAAATCAATCCAACCACCTGGAGTTCACAAAAGCCGAAGACAAAGATGAAACAATGGAATAGCTGCAAAAAAACGTTCTTCCGTCGGTTATTTCCCGCAGCGGAATCGCCCCTCGTATTTTCACTTTTTCCACTCAGTTGAAATTCTTTATTTCTTGTATTCCGTCAAAACATGCGGATTACGCTGTAATAACGAATTGTATAACCTTCACAACGAATGCACATGGCAGCACGTCAACACCTCAACACTTGTCAAATATCTAGGTTGGACCAGTCATGTTCACACAATGGATGACTAAATGATTTCGAAAAAATCTCTAAATCTAGTTCCACATATAGTGGAGTCGGACAAGCATCAAATTTGAGTGAAAAAGGAATTGTTTCCAGTCACAAAAAAATTTTTTTTGATATGTTAGTTACATCGAATACTATACGAAATGAACATTTCGAAAAATTCCACTTTTTTTTTGATAAAATTAAATTATTTCTTGGCATATGTCAAAAATGAATTATTAATACAACAAAAAGAATTTTATCAAAAAAAGTGGAATTTTTCGAGAAAATTGAGGAAAAAATACAAAAATTCACGATTTTCTATTGGATTTTCAAATTAAAAAATTTTTTCGAAAAAATTAAGTAAAAAGTAAAATTAAGTAAAAAATGTTTAACCACCACATTTTGAATTTGTTTTTTTGTTTTTTGTAAAGCTGCAAATATTTGGATTAAATATTAATTTCCTTTTACATAATTTATTTTTTTTAAAGGTATGCATCAAAATACATAAATTTCAAAAAATCGAAGGGGGAATATGGCGGTTATCACTTTACAAATAACCAAAATTATGCAACTGTGAAATTAAATAAAAAACAAACGGTACCTCGGCGAAAATTATTTTTTTCGAAAATGAATTCTATGCATCAAAATACATAAAATGTATAAATTTCAAAAAAATCGGAGAAGAAATATGGCAGTTGTGACGTTCCAAAAAACCGAAATTTGGCAACTTCAAACTTGAATAACGGCGAAACGGTGCGTCAGCGGCAATTAATTTTTCCAAAAATGGATTCTACGTATCAAAATACATAAAAAATAAAAATTTGAAAAAAATCGGAAGTGGGTACTGCTCCTCTATAGATTTACCCAAAATTTTGGTTTTTTTAACTAAAATTTCAACTTCATCTACCTATTTCTTCAAAAAATACATAGTTAACTTTTTTTTCCAAAATTGGAAAACTTGAAGTATTTCCTATGAATAATGTCCGGACAATTTTTATCCTACGGCCTTTACTTTTGAAGTTAAAATTGGCCTTATTTGGTACTTTTTTAGTACTTTTTCACCAATTTTAACATCGTATAAAATATGAATTGGAAGTTTTGGCACCCAAATCTTTCGAGTTCTCATTTCATAATGTATTTCCTATGAAAAATAACCTTAAAAAACTAAGGTCAATTAAGTTTTTTAAAATTTTGTGGTTTTTGATCGTTCTTTTACATTAACATGGATTACACCGGTCAACACAAATTTTGAGTCTGAGTTCTGCGTATCTGATTTGTATTTCTCACACATTACTAATTAAAGAAAAAATAGCTTTACCTGAAAAAGTTTGCTTTTGTAGATGACAGATAATGAAAGTCTTGATGAAATCGTTCACCTTGTCCTTGCGAACAACTACCAATGTTTTCTTTAAGGGACATTCTGCAATTAGTGTTTAAAGTTAAAAAGCGTAGTTGAAATAAGCTGTGTAATTGTCAGCTCTGTTGTTTTCGAGAAAAACATGAACCGCTGCTTTGAGGCTGTCCAATACTTGACTTTCGTGAGTGTTGGTAGCTGTCAACATTCATTGCTGGCCTTTATTTTTTTAATTTGTGGTCCGACTAAAATACATACCAGCTTTTACTTTGACTTCCGATCGAAATTCATTAAATAATATTGAAAGCTTCAGAATTTTGATGGAAAGCTTTAAAAAATTGATTCCAGTTGTATAGCTATGTCGGTTCTAACGCAGTGACATAATCGGTTGTAGTTCACAATATCAAAGTTAGTGGCGATATCTCTAGAATATTAAAGTTCATTCAAAGCTTTAAAGTCCACCCAAAACTCACCACAAAGGTTGTTGTGCAAGCTTCAAGCCAAGAACAAACCAAAACCAAGCTTCAAGCTAAGCCCACATTCGCACCCGAGACTACAACCGATGACTTTTTTATGCCAGCACCGACATAGCTATACTAACAGCACTCGCAAATCTCGTCGTTATAGAGTCTCAAATCGTCCTCCGTCATATACCTTAACAATTCTTAGTTATTTGCTCATACAAAAGCTTAAATATGTATTGATCATTGTTAACGGTACAAAGCAACGTTTTTCAAGAGTCAACGATGGTTTTAGTTATTTTTTTGGTATAAAGGCTTAGAAAATCATCAATAAAATAGGGACTCAAAAAAAATTTGTTTTTGTTGACCTGTGTTATTATTTAATAACGGTAAAATACATAGAAATATTCTACATATCTTCAATATCACCCTCCATTGAACGGAATTAACATTACAGACTTAAATACAAACTTATTGGTAATTTACTTAGGAAATGTTTTTCGTGGCGAAGACACGCGAATGCAGATATGTCGAAAGTACCTAACTTCGGAATGCCTTGGAGCCGCAGGCTTTAAAGGTGTTCGCCCCATCTTTCGGTAAAACATGCAGGGGATCCCCCTCTTTAAGATAGTTCCTAGAAAAGGGCATATAAAAAAAAATTTGAATTTTGTCCACTTTTTTTAGAATCTAGCACACTGTGCGGCGGCCAGGGATGAGAAGGCGGTGATAAGGCTGATGCAGAAAATCTACTCAACTCAAGAAATTGCTGGCAAACTACGGGCAGAGAGAAATGGTTTCAGGAAGAATATGAAGGAGATCCAGGCTGGAATTGAGCTGTGGAGGTTTTGAAAACGAATAAAAAGTAAAGGTCCGAGATGTATAAATTGAAATCCTTTATTAAGGCTTCAATTCAAGACCATGTTTGCTGTAAAACAATTTCAAATCAAATATTCATAATTTTTCGTCCTGATTTCCTTAGTTGTTTGAATAAATCTCTGCTCTAAACCTTTGTTTTTTTTACAAATAAAATCAGCAAAAATTATTTTATTCACCTCAGACATTGTAATCTTCAAAAAAAATTACAAAAGCGATGGAATTCAAACAGAAGTAATGATTTTATGCCAAGAACCAACTGAGTAACATCATGGAGACAATCTAGCGTGTCGTAATGCAGTTCCAGCAGGAAAGCCAAGAACATCGCCAAGGGGGAATGCAGTTGATGGAAATGTTGCATTTTAATAACGTATAAATCAAAAAATGAATTACAGAAAGCAATTCTTTATATTATGAGGTTTATGTGCACAAGTCGTTCCGTGACAAGTGGATTGTTTCATGTAGAAAGGGTTTCACACGGTCGAGGGTTAATTACTATAATAAGAGCTTACAAACCGTTGAAATCGATGTTTTGAGAAGAGAAAAGGAAAGGATTAAGGACATTGCTTCGGATAAAAGAATCTAGACGTTATTAGGTAGTGTATGTAGGTATTAAAGTGCGCTTACAAGAAGGGTCGATGGGTTTACTGAAATCACCTAGTGTAGATCTGGTTAAGATATAGATCATGCTGTTACAAATTAGTGTTGAAATTGTGAAATCTTGTAAAATTAGACCAAAATTTACAAAGTTTATTTTTTCGTGGAATCCAGGCTTCATTTCTCCTGTTATGAATAAATTAAAAGAAAAGTTTCTACAACAGCAAATTTGAAGGAAAACGAATTCATAGAATTTTATGCTTTTTCACTGATGACAGGGACTTCTTCAATAAATATGTTTTTTCGACAAGTACAAAAAAAACTTTGAAGTTGGTTTCGCAAGAATTTTTTTTAGTCCTATTTCCAATATGTTCAGCCGAGCAATATTTATCTTCAATAGAAATTCGGGACTTTTAAACTTTCTTTTGCGTGTCATTTCATGTGGAAACTATTATTTACGCAAATTGTTTTCATGTCTTTTGATGCGCTTGACTTTGCGCTTGAGTTGAAACTTTTATCTATGAGCTGTTTTCATGTTTCAATAAATGTTGAGTTTTCAAAGTTCGTACGCTGTTCTTTCGGATATCACTTTTCCAGTAGATCAGATTCCACGCTGATTGAGCGCAAATTGGAAGTAGTTGAGTTACACGCTGAACTTGTATGATATTGTGGCGCCATTAGTTTAAGGTTTTTTGTATGTGCAGGCCTAAACTGCCAGGACATGGTACTCCATTCGTCTTTTAATTTTTTATATGGCAGTTCTAAGCTCAGGTATCACGTTTTTTTCTACCAGTCCGTCATGTTGTTGGTCACGTCATGATACAATTTTTAGTAGTAAGGTTAGTTCGAGGGATAGAACAGGTTTGACGTTGTGAAGAGCCAGGAAAATGTTGAAGGAGATAGCTATGAACACTGCGTTTAAACTCTTTATACGAGTTGAGAGAATTACTGACTGTGAAAGACTGTTCGACAGACAAGTTCTTCTATTTATGAACGAATTTCTAGTCTGTAGCAGGAGCATAAAAGGGGCTGGTAGCAGAGGCGACGGTCCGAGCTGGGCTAATCGGGTGTTATCGGTATTGGATTGCCATGTGGGGAGAAAAGCGTTTATTTCGGTGCTACAATCGCTATGATAGTATAGCTGGAACTTTGTCAGGGCCGCCACATTTCTACGGATACTGTAAGAGTCGATGAGTTTGAGCGCCCATATTTGTATCTTAATACCCCGGCTTCACTGACTGAACTGCGCAAGTTCGAGCAAATTAGTTTACTGAGCTTCAATTTTTGCCTGAGTTCCCATACATTTTCACATTTTGAAGTCAGGAAAAATAAAGCCTGATTTCGCCCAACAGAACATGAAATCAAGCTTGAAAGTAAAAGCTCGCTCAAAAGACAATAATCAGCTGTAATAGCGGAATACCATTCCAGGGAGCTTTTGCATTTCTGACTTCTGGCGAAAAAGCAAAGACAATTTCAAGCACTGCACTCGACTTTAGCCGGTGAAGCCACTTATGTGGATTGTCTTGAATATTATTGGGTGAAGACGGGGCATAAGAAGAACTCGAATCTCTGAAATCCCAGGCAATGAGATGCTCGTTTGGCGATTAGGAATATTATAGGTTTTGTTGTAAACTAGTAGTCCGGAGAAATTAGCAAAAAACGCACGAAAGGAGACAAAATTCGGAAATGGCTGAAAATTGGTCCACAGCTTCCTTGGACTTTTTAAGAAAGCTTCGGAATCACAAAAAAACATGGCCGCCAGAAATATAGCGGTTTTCCGGTGTTTTCCTTGTATCTCGGTTTCTATAGGTCGTACAACCCCGTACAAAGGCCCTAAATGTTGACAATAAAATTCTCTACAACTTTTGTTCTCAAAGATGTTGACCCGATTAACCCTTTTAACCCTAGAACACTACCTACGCGTCGATTCGACGTACACCTTTTTTTAGTTTGTTATTCTGGCCACCTTTGGCACTGCATGAGGTGCAGCAGCCAGCAGTGCTTCGGGTAGTTAGTTGTGAGCGAGGCACCGTTTAAAACGGATCTCTGCGTGTTTAACGAGGTGAGTAAAAACTATTCTCCCAGTAGCTAGTACTTTGATCCGACGTGTATGTAGTAATATGAGGGTATGCATGTGGTGAACATCTGAGTAAAATATGTATGCAGTGCATAGGAAAATTCAAAGATTTCTAATTCATATGTAGATTGTGAGAAACCGTACACTTTTTACTTTTTGTTTTTGAATTTCAATTTGTACAACTCAGCCTTTGAAAATTATTTTTTTTCTTTCAAGTTAACTTTCGTTTATATATTTTAAATTTTATATTCCTATATGGAGGTGCTTTTACGTTTTCCAGTATTTTTAATTTTAACAACTAAGGACTATTTTTTTTATTTTAATTTACCCTCATTTCACCCATTTTACCCGCCAAAATATGGGTTTTCCAAAATGTGCATCGAATCGACGTACAGGTAGCGTTAATAGCCACTTTTTCAAGGGTAGTATTCTAGGGTTAAAGTTATTCAAGGTCAAAGTTTCCAAAAATCACTTATTGGCCAAAATATCACTCAAAACTGCGTTTTTCGATAATTTGTTTTGATCAGTCGTTATTGCCTACGAAAAAGCCTTTTATCATTTTTTCGAAAACTTAACCCTTTCGAAGTTATTCAAGGTCAAAGTTTCCAAAAATCAGTTTTTGGTCAAAAAATGACTCAGAAACTGATTAATGAGAAATTTTTTTTGTTCTATTAATACAAAAGATTATTGCCACCCTAATGACACCCTTGGCATTTTTTCGAAAACTTTTCGAACATTTTTGCCAAAATCAATAAATTGTTAGTGATTTTTTGGCCGAAAAGTGATTTTTTGGCCGAAAAGTGATTTTTTGGCCGAAAGGTGATTTTTGGAAACTTTGACCTTGAATAACTTCGAAAGGGTTAAGTTTTCGAAAAAATGATGATTTCATTGTCAACATTTAGGGCCTTTGTACGGGGTTGTACGACCTATAAATACCGAGATTCAAGAAAAACAATGGAAAACCGCTATATTTCCGGCGGCCATGTTTTTTTTGGGATTCCGAAATCGGTTTCTTAAAAAGTCCCAAGGAAGCTGTGGGCCAATTTTCAGCCATTTCCGAATTTTGTCTCCCTTAAATGCCAATTTCCCAGGACTAGAGACCGTTTTGGAGGCATTGAATTCGAGACGATTTTTCCCGCCAGAATTAAAACGTGTTCGTTTTGATTGGATCAGAATTATTAGTCTGCAATCGTAAAAACTGGATCGAAGGTGCAAAAATAAAGCAGAGTATCGTCTATCAACTATTAGTGGAGTTCCTGGAGCGTTAAAAACATGAAAACCTCGGATTTCAGTTACGGTGAATGAAATTTAAAAACTCAAAATGGAATGTTTAGCTAATAATATATATATAAAAGGTTTACCTATTAAAAAATTGTGATCTTGATTTGAATGACCGAAATTCAAAATGGCCACCCAAATTTGCCAATTGTGTTCCGATTTCCATGAAAATCAGTATCTGAGGGTTTTTAAGGAAGCAAATAACGAACTTATGTTCAGAACTTATAAATTCAAAATGGTAAGTCTTCCACCTTTTTCAATATATTTAATTGAGTGTTCTTCGGAAGTCCGTACAACATGACAGTACAGTACTGACAAGCTTGTAAAATCTCCTCAACGGTTGCAAGATCACTGTATGTGACGTGTGTAAATACTTGTAAGTATGTCTGTGCCTAAAATGTGGGTATAATGTGTATTCATCAATGCTCCAATATACGTGTTCTCGTATCTGCAAAAATATGTGATTAGTTTTTTACCCATAACTCGCTTAGTTTTTAATATATCAAGTCCTTCCAAATGGCATTTTGTAGGTTAGGCTATAAGCTCATAAAAATTAAACTTTCTTTCACCCCTTATTTTTGAAAGGGTTTGAACTGAAAGGACTAGAACAAGTTACTTTTTACGAACATATGCAAACTGCAAACGGCAATGTCTTACTCAATTTTTATCCAAAAAAAAAATAAAAACAACCAAAATTTTCAGAAAAGGAAAATTTTGCGTAATCATTAATAGTTTTTGAGTTATTTTAAAGAAAAGGCAATATTTTGCAAAATTACAAAAATGATCTCTTCACTTCGAGCTCAAATTTTTTCAAAACTAAGCACTGTAAAACGGTCAAACTTCTACAGCATATTACAAGTACATTAATATAGTGAATTGTGAAGTGGTACCCATTATTTTCAATGGGGGTGGTAATAAGGGGTGATTTTACCATTTTTTTCGCCGAAAAGAGATCAACTTTATTTTCGTCATAACTCGCTTAGTTTTAATGCTAGGGAGTTTTATAAAAAAACAAAAATAAAGGTTTTCTCAAGCACTTTAATAAAGGTTCAATGAGCTTTTCGCGAAAAATGCATTGTTTTTTGTTTATTTCAAGTTGAAACTTTCAATTTTAGCGTTTGACAAATAAGAACCAACCTTCAACAAGCTATTACTATTTTTGTATTTTGGATACCAGTAAACACCATAAACCCACTATTTTTTTTGTTTTTTTATAAGCTACATTTTTAACAATAATAAATTTTTCGCTAAAATACTTACTTTTTGAGTTATTCGCGAAAAACCGCCTGAAAACGTGGTTTTTTTGGTTGAAAAATTGACATTTTCACTCCCGAATAACTCGAAAAGTATTGACTTTCAGGAAAAACTTTATAGAACATAAGTTGCTTAGAATTAGCCAATCTATCTATTCCCGGACTTATTTTCAATTAAAAAATTTTCACCCCCGAGAAGGGGTGGCATTCACCCCCAGGGTAAAAGCACAAAAATTTTTTTGGCAAACTGCAATTTATAGTAAAAAAAACAAAATCCGCCCTCGACCACGTAAATTCATTCAGCGTAACAAAAGTCTGAGGCCAAAACCCACAAGCACTCCACTATATCGCACCTGGAAAAAATCAATCCTCGCATACATTTCAATTTCATGAAAATCGGTGTGTAGAGCAACTCTTTGCGAATAAATTTATTTCGACTTTTCCGCTATCCCTCTTGGACTATTGGCCATGTTGTACGAACCTCGGAAAAGAAGAATCCTAGCGCATATTTTTTTTAATAGTGAACCAACGGGAAAGAGAAGCATATGACGACCAAGTAATAGGTGGATGGATGATGTGCTAGAAGATATACGAAACCGTCATATAACAAGCTTTGAGAGAACTAACAACTTCAAAAAGCCCGAGTCCTATAAGGACTGTAGCGCCGTACCTATAAATAACGGACAATGAGGGATACTACTGTTGAATTCACCACAAGATGGCGTTAGTGTAGTGTGAGGTTCAACATGTCAAATATCACTTAACATTCTAATATTTGTGGCGTTCTAACGCGAGTTTTTAGTGATTTTTATACAATTTGATGAAATGTAGGAGACATAAAGTACGAATCGAAGAATGTAAGTAGTTTAAAATCAAAATTAAGAAAAAGAGGCGTAAATACAACAACCTCGTTTACAAAGCCAATGTGGAAATTATTGAGTATGCCGCTGTTCCCAGAAAGGACTTTAATGAGGAAAAATAAATATTTAGTGGCTCTGGTAAAGCCCTTATTAACAATAAATAAGATTATTTGGATAAGTGATGCAGTGTAAAGATCATCATATGATCAAAAAACCCCTACAGATACCAGTAAGACTAAGTGGGCCAGAGAGATATCAGGCCTTAGTGGACGAAGAACACCAGACACATCTGAAGGCTGGGATTATGTGAGGAGACAGAAGTAGTGATGTGCCGATTCGATTATTATACTAATCGATTATGGCGATAATCGTAATCGATCAATAATCGATTATTAATTAATTATGGTCGATTTTTACTTATTTTATCCAGAAAGTTCATTTATGGTTTAAGATTGATTCTATAATATAATAAAAGGTACCTAAGTAGATATAAGAAGCCAATAATAATTAGAAAGCATGTATTTTAATAAAACAATTGAAAAGAAAATAAGAGTCAAATCAACAAAAAGATACTAAAAGACCGAGAATCTATGTTTATTCTTTTGCAAGGAGTTTCCAATTAGCATTCAAGAATACTATACAGTCAAAATGTTTTGGGAGAAGCCGGTTCCTTCTCAAATTAGTCATCATACCAGTATTCGAAAAAATTCTCTCGGAGGGAACCGAAGTGGCATGTACACATGAGTATTTCAAAGGTAGTTGATATAATTCAGGGTTATTCGTTTTCATACTCTTCCAATATACGAAAGGATTGCTCTTTCTGTCAAGCAGCGGCAATTCTAAGAATTGTCTCAAAGTTATTATATTCTCCGTTGTACTTGCAGATGTAGCAAGATAATTGGCCTTTTTTTGCTCAAAATGGTCCCATATTGATATTGGTTTTTCTGGGTCTTGATCAGGTGCCGGTGTCAGTTCTTGTTCACTGTAATTCGTCATTATACACGCAGTGGCAAGTGACCGTGATGTATGATTTATTAGAATCAGATGTCCATATATCTGTTGTAGCAGCGGAATAAACGACATCATTTAAAATCTCTTTTAGACGTGCAGTGGCTTGTTCGTAGTGATTAACTAATATAGTTTGAGTAAGCACTTTTCTGCTTGGTGTTACATAAACTGTATCACTACCACAGATTTCTTTTTGTAAGGTTTTAATAAAGTTCAAGGATCCACTATTTTCAACTACTTGCAAAGGTTGGTAATCTACGCAAATCATTTGTAAAAGTGCAGTGTCAATATTTTTTCATTGTTGCTGGTTCCGTACTTTTTTACTAGGGTGGAAGACAAAGCTATTTGTCGACAGTACAAAGGGCTTTCCCTGAGCTCTAGTCTTCCACATAAAAAAAAGTTTTTTTCAGCCGGCCCGCTCACCGGTGTTCGCGTAAATTCGTTGTATTCCCACAAAGTTTAATTTTCTTAGTAAACAGCTTACACAATGCATCTTGGTCCGTTTTATCAAAATGCGTCCATACATAACTTTCTCTACGCTTCATTTTAATTAAACCAAAGAATTTTACCTAAAAAAAACTCCCGCTAAGTCACTACGGTCTTATACTGTGAATTTGTAATTTCCCCTTGAAAAGCCTAGATTCCATTCGTTCATTCATTCGTTGGGAGTTCCCCTACTATGTCGCGGAATCCCTTTTTGAATTATAAGGTTGCCATAATAAACTATAGAAAATGCACAGTGTTGTGCGAAATAATCGATAATTTCCATTATAAAATCATAATCGATAACACCCGATTATTTTAAAAATCGATTAATCGATTATAGTTAATCGATTCCGTATATCATTAGACAGAAGGTATCCGAAATAAGACATTTCGCCAGCTTAGTTAGTTAATAGGGTACCAAAGTTCAGCTTAGGTCGGATCTTCACCTAGCAGTCGGTACACCTCCTTGTTCACCTTGTTGGTAGTCCGACATGACTGCCTGGTAGTAAAAAGAAAACTCAATTATAGTCCATGGAAATGGTACTTTAACATTGCAAAAATGCAGGACAAGGTTTTTTTGTGGGTTGTGTGGGGGGGGGGGGTAATAAAAAACCGCAATAAATTGCTAAACAATTTTATTACATTACTCAAGCATGTGCATTTCTTAGAACGTAAAGTCATTTATTCATTATTATTACTTGCTAACTGTTATTGAGAATTTCTAGGGAGAGGAGGAGGTAAAAACGTAAAAAAATTATCGTATCGTAGTGAATGAAATTAAAAAAAGATGAATGAAAATTATTCGTTATGAAACCCTCTAAAAAAAACTTGTTATTTTTTTTTGGTTAAATTGAAGGAGAAAAAGTTATAACCCTTAAAAGAAAATATTGTGATTAATTTTTGTGTCTTACGACAAAAAACTTGTATAATAAATTGTAGATAATTTAATTCTAAACTAAAAACCTCCTTACAAATTTTCTGTAAGATGTACTGTTACGGAGATATGGTGGAAAAACCATTTGCACACCTTTCCAAGATGGCGGCCAAATGGGGGCCCCGAGCCCGAAAACTCAAATTTAAATTTACACCTACCCCCCACCAAACAACCCACAAAAAAAACCTTGTCCTGCATTTTTGCAATGTTAAAGGACCATTTCCATGGACTATTACTATCTTGGCAAAATAGTGATAGTCTGGAAACAATTTCAACTGATTTTCTTATAATAAGGGTATTCATGAAAACGTGTAAGTTTACACATATGCACGTATTTTTACGAGGTTTGTTTGATGAACGCACCTATGATGACATGATGTATGTAAACGATGTAAGTGATCAATTGTTCAAACTGGACGTGAATGTCTAAAGTACTAAATTAAAAAATGCCAAAAAAGGTGCGAAAAATAATTCACATTCATTCATCTTGCAGTTAAAAAGCCAAAACAGCCTAATTTGATGCCTAATTGGCATTTGTACATTTTACACATATCAATTATGCAGTTTACACAGCAAAACTTTAGCGTAAACTTATCTAGTGTGCGAATTTCACTTTCCATACAAATTTTGACAGTTCGTTTACGAGGTGGTAAACTTATACGATTTACGCGGGTTACTAGGGTTTTACATGTTTTCATGAATACCCCTAATGTGAAAATAAGTTTATTTAAACCAAATATAATTCATTATTATCGACAATGTTTCGCCAAACAATGCACCAATTTGATCTATACAGTCTAAGTAAAACTCGAACTGTCACCTGTCAAACAAACGTTTAGTGGTGTCGCTGCAATCAGTGGTTCGGGACTGATTTAAAATTGACGCCATCTATCGGGAAAACGTCACAATCCTTTTGCCAGAACTACTATTCCACTACACATTCACAGAATATTTCGCATCAACGGAATTAATTTCCTTATTTCTCTCTTCATATCAAATATTACCACAATTTTCCCTCCATTTCACCCTTTGAAGCGATACATCACTATTTTAACCTATTTTACCTTAAAGTAAAATTTATTTATTTAATTTAAATTATTCAACAAAAAAAAAAACAAATAAAAAATTTCTTTATAAAATCCATTTTCCTTTTACATTTCATAATGTTGATGTTTTTTCACTGTTCGAGAAATCCGAAAGCCCAGAGTCAACATCTTTGGGAGAGCAACTTTTGCTTTGATTTAAAATTCGTCTAATTAGACTTTTGCCTTACCAAAAAAAAATAAATTTAAGCAAAGGTAAACAACGGAAGAGCCAGCAACTTTGTGATGGTTAATGATTTCGTTATGACTTTAAGTCAACACAAGTGGTGGCGGAATCTGCTCGCCTTGGAGGAGGAATTTCACAGAATATTTTTTCATTACTTTAAAAAAAGGAAGAAAAATTTTTTTTGTAACAACTTGAGGTCCTTTTGATGTGTTTTTTCATTACAACCAAAAAATGCTATAAAAATAAACAAATTTTGGTGAAAATAAATTAGGAAAATTGTTTAAAGTTCTAATTTTGATGATGGAGTTTTTTTTTGTAATACTTCAATAAAGGCATCGAAGAAGTCTCATGTGGCGCAAGGTAATCGGTCTGTGTGGCTGAATTTGGCCTAAGGTCGTTACAAATTAGTGTCGAATTAATGTCGAATCAGTGTGGAAATTTTAAAGACCTCTCATAGGGTTGATTGTCATTCAGATCGTTGACGGCCCATTTTAGCAAGGACGTATTATGCCCAGGTGCAAAAACATTTCTGGAACTTCGAATGTCTGAATCGAGATCTAAAAACTTTTGAGCGACAAAAAAATAACCTGATCTAAGGAATAACACCGGGATTATGATGGTTACTAATGTATTCAGCAAGATATTTTCTTTATTATAATTTCTGGAGATTGATTCGACTACCATCGCAGAGGTCTGTTATTCGATTCCACGCAGCATAAAGGTCTTCAGTGCCGGCGGATCGCGTTTGGCTCGCGTGGGTAGTCAAACAAACACACCCCTCCTCCAAATCTCTTATTTGGTAACAAACTGTCCTAAAAAGGAAGGAAGGTAGGGCACTTCATTGTGAATTGGAAGATGGGCCGACGGTGTACAGAACAACATGTGGTCCTTGGGGCCTCTCCTGTGGATCACAATATATTATGATGTGTAGAGACTAGTGTTGAGCCGGACTTACACGAGGCAGTACATTTGTCTCTTACATGATGTAAATTGTACTGAGGCCTCAGTTTTTTTAAATGTCCCGGTTCAAAAATAATGTCCTACTGGTATATGAGCGGGTATCAAGATAAATGAAGCGAGGTGTGATTGCAAATTACTTACTTAGTGGAAAGACTTCCTTCTTTTGCCACAGTAAAATTTCCAATGTGAATTGCGGCGAGGTGAGATTGTAAACATGAACTGTCGAGACATTTCTCACTTCTTTTGCCGCAGTAAAATTTCCAATGTGAATTGCGTCGAGGTGAGATTGTAAACACGAACTGGAGAGACATTTCTCACTTCTTTTGCGGCAGTAAAATATCCACTTTAAGCTGAGCCGTGGTGAGATTGTAAATATGAATTTGATGGAGAGACATTTCTTACATTTTTCGAGGGAGTGAGGTTTTGTCATGAAGAGACAATTCTTACATTTTTCGAGGGAGTGAGGTTTTGTCCTGAAGAGACATTTCTTACATTTTTCGAGGGAATGAGGTTTTGTCATGAAGAGACAATTCTTACATTTTTCGAGGGAGTGAGGTTTTGTCATGAAGAGACATTTCTTACATTTTTCGAGGGAGTGAGGTTTTGTCCTGAAGAGACAATTCTTACATTTTTTGAGGGAGGGAAATTTTGTGCTGGAGAGATATTTCTTACTTTTTTTGCAGTAGCAGAATTTCCAACTTGAAATTAGGCGAGGTGGGATTGCAAAATATAAATACATACAAAATGCGTTTCATAAAAATTGCATTTATACAGTTTTTATGTTGGAATCAAATTAAAGAATTCCCAAGAATTCCTCTTAATTTTTTTGAAATATATAATGATTGAAGGAAATCAATAACAATATCATAATGAATTCCTAACAGGATTGCTACATAAAAAATAAAAAATGTATAAATGCAATTTTTATGAAACTGTTTCTAATTAGTTGTCCGTGGCTGTACATTGTGGAGGCATAGATTTCTTACTTACTCTAAGGCAGTTTAATGAATATTAGAATTAAGCTTGTAAAAATGCACTTCATTGGTATTTATTTTCTTTCTTTTTTTAATCTGCTTGTTTTTCTCATTTTGGCATTACAATAGAACCTCGCCTCATTTGAAGTATGACATTGTACTGGCTCAAAAGAAAAAAGAGGCACCTCTTACAAACTCATTTTATAATCGTGTCCTACCCAACACTAGTAGAGACTACGTCTCGATGAGATCGAAGTAAGCGCGAACGAAGCTATTTGAGATATTAAAGCGTGGCCTGAAAGCGCTGGTCTGCGGATTGCTGAACCCATAACTGTGCTGATCAGCAACCTGGGGTGGTAGGGTAACACGTAAATTGTTTCAATCGACCTCTTCTTCAACACTTGAATTTTTGTATGAAGAGGTCTATTGAAACAACTTACGTGCTACCACCGCTGGTAAAACAAGTATCCGTAAGAATCAAGGTATGGGAACTGATCATTCACTCACAGCCCGCCCGAAAGGCTTAATTTTAAAACACACTTGGAGAGCATGGCGGATAAAGGTTCTGCTATTTGTGCAGCATTTCCAAGCCAGGCTAACAGCAGAAAATAGAGGGGCGCATACAGACTAAAGTTGGAAACGGCGGTGTATGCGGCAAATTTTCGCTGACAAACAGTTGCCTGCTTGGATTTCGTAGTCTTTTACAAATAACCAACGAATCTAAGCGACGAGTACATGTGTCTGTTCTGTGTGCTTGTGTTTGGGTATTTGAGACTATGGCGAATCCGGCAATGCGGAAAAGTTGGAAGTAGACCAACTTTTGCGTTGCGTGCGTTTCGTTTACGTAACTAAAAAAACCCTGAATTTCGTGTGTTCATACTACAGCATTGCTTTTTAATGGGAAAAACACCGTTCAAGCAACCCAATGGCTTGAAAGGTGTTATTCGGACTCTGCTCGATCGAGACAAATGGTAGAGAAGTGGTTTGCTGATTTTAAACGCTTCCGCACCAACGCCGATGATACTGAACGCTCTGGTTGCCCACATTCGGCAAGAAAAAAAGAGTGCACAAAATCGTTTTGGAAGTGCGTAAAGTGAAGTTGCGTTAAACAACTAACACAGATATCAGAAGGCAGTGAATACACTATTTCACATGAATGTTTTTCCATAACAATACTCTGTTTGAAGTGGGTTCCGCATTTACTCACTGTTGACCAAAAACAACAGCAGGCTGATGAGTCAGAGCGCTGTTTGGAGGTGTTTAGGCGAAATAAAAAGGATTTTTTCATGCAATGGATGAAACGTGGATCCATCACTACCAGTGGCGGACTAAGCCCGTCAGAGGCCCGGGCGGCAAAGTTAAATGAGGCCCTCAGTCTAAGAAGTCGATGTAATTTTAGAAGCCTTTTATTCAGTTGCCATTTGTAGGGACAAGTGTGTGTATATGTTTATTTCCCAGTAGGAAAAGCATTTAATTACCCATCGATTCCGAAAGTCGTACTAAAGCCAAGTGTCCACTATAGAGTTTTTTCGGTAGAGTGTAGAGCTTAGAGTGTAGAGTTCTACCTGTAGTATGTACACTACAGCGCTTCTTTACCACTCCACCGCCCGTAGAGTTGCTCTAGAGAAATTTTGAGTAGAGATCTACCACGAGCTCTACAAACTTAGTACACTGCAGATGCGTGTTTCTCTACTGTAGGGTCGTATCAGGCCCGCCGCTAGCCGCTTCAGCGCCCGCGTGCAAAACAGACAATGCCGCCCTCCCTTATCTTGTTTTTCTGCCTGAGCTTGTTGGAAAGTGTTTTAGTTTGGTTACTATTATAGGAGTGTATAAAAAAACAACTTTTATAGTCAAACAATTTATTGTCAGGGATTACCCTGTACGCTGTACGTCGGACTATCGCCCGGCTAGAGGAAAAGCCAACTACAGCCGGATCTACACGATGCTATGAACACTCTCCAATGTTGGACGCTTGATAGTAGGACGCATCATGTGGCAGACGCTCGAACTACGAGTGTCCAATGCCCTAACGTCCAACGTTCGTATTTGGACAAGTTCAGGCTGTGATGGATATCACTCCAACGTTGGAAGCTAACATTCGAATGAAACGTTCACGCATAGTGTAGAGCCCGCAGCATGAGTGAAAAAGCTGCGCTTTCAAACAACCACAGCGAATGGGAAACCCGTTTTTCTTTTTTGTTGGTTTTTCCTCTACATGGTACAATGGGGAATTCTCTTTAAAATTATCTTAAGGAAGATCGATTGAAGGAGCACATTCCAAATTAAAAATCTGAAATTAGAATACGTTATTTATTGATATCTCATACATTCAGTAAAATTTTTTAAAAAACATTGGACGTCTTGCATTCAAGTAATTATTATTCAAAATTCAAGTAAACGTCGAGTAAAAATGATATTAAACGTGGGAATTTATTGCACATAAAAATGGACAATTCTCCATAACTAGATGTCAAACTGCTTTAAAATTTTGTCAATAATCAGATTAGAATGTCAACTTTTATTTACAGAATAAATTTGACTTCTATCATGGGAATTTAATTTCACATTCTCTGTCCTTATATTATAGGCTATTCACTATGTATTTAAATAAGGAACTAATTCGTTAAAGGTATTTTATTGTTTTATATGTTCGATTGTACATTAAAAAGATAAATCCAAAAGTGCTATTGAATCTAGCTTTGGACTTTTTAGAACGGAGAAAATTGGTCCATTGTTAAGTTTGTCAACAATAACTCAAAAACTATGCATTTTTATAAAAAAAACATAAGAAGATTTTTTGTAGAGAATCGAATTTCCTATCGAATAAGCACGTTTTGAAGTAAAAAACAACTTTTTTTCACCGCAAAGTGCAAAGTAGTACTATCGTTCAAAAGTAGGTAACTTTAAACGACTGTGCCTCGGTCAATTTTTATCGAAAATTCTTCAATTGGACACCATTTAAACGGAAATTACGTCAGCTGTCTTTTTGTTGAGTACTGCCTATACCTAAATCCACCCAGAAAAAAGTTATACACAAAATGTTAAAAAACCCAAAAAAATTTAAATTTTTCGGTTTTTTTAGAGTTTTTTAACTTATTGCGGTGAAAAAAAATTGTTGTTTACTTCAAAACGTGCTTATTCGATAGGAAATTCGATTCTCTACAAAAAATCTTATTTTTTTTTATAAAAATGCATAATTTTTGAGTTATTGTTGACAAACTAAACAATGGACCAATCTTCTCCGTTCTAAAAAGTCCAACCCTAGATTTAATAGCACTTTTGGATTTATCCTTTTTAATGTACAATCGAACATATAAAACAATAAAATACTTTTAACGAATTAGTTCCTTTTACCCCTATTTTTTTCGTCATAGTCAATAGCCTATTATACTATTTTCAGAGATCGATCCTTCTTAAGTGGTTTGAACCTGCACAGCACATGTTTTCGGTTAATCGGTTTATTTTTTAACGAGATCAATACATGTAATTGTTATGGCATTCTAAAAAGAACCTAGATGCAAATGATGAAAATGAGTTCGATGACGTGTTTGCCGCCCCCTGAAAGTGCCGCCCATGTGCGGTGCACACTCTGCACGCCCGCACCCAGCGGGCCTGGGTCGTATGGTAGAGCGCGCAACTGCGGTCATCAACTTTTGCATGTCATTTCATTTCTCAGTCATTCAGAGATGCGTGCGTACATATTTTGTGTAAAAAATTTAAAGGAAATTAATAGAAATCAAAAAAATAATAAAATGAGTTTTCACCAAAAGAAGGGAAAAGAAGGAAAGGAAATGTTGGGAGCGAGATTGGATTGCGAAAAGAAAACAAAACGCTGGAATGTATCGAGAATTATGGAATGAGCTCACGGAAGAAGATACATCTTCATACCAAATTATTCTGCGTATGTCGTACTCGAATTTGGTTGTTGTTGAATACGCCGATGCAGTGCCGCGGCTGGCATATGTGCAGTGTGTGTAACTGCACAGGGCCGCGCGTGTTTGGGGCACCGCGAGCGAAGCGAGCAAAACATTTTTTGGCAATAAAAATCATTTGAATTCTTTATTTGCATTTTTACTTCAATGAATGGGTCATACAAATCAGCATATGGGTCATATCAAACGAACTCGCATAACACTAAATATTACATAGGGTCCATTTACCATAATTCTGTCGCGGGGACGGGTCTTTATGACAGAAAATTTTTTTTGGAGACTCTGGGGCCCCTCGCTGAATTTTTGCACAGGGCCCCAATTGTCTGGCCACGACACTGCGCCGATGTACAACAATTCGAAGCGCAGTCGAAACGCAAATAAGAATGCATACGGTAGAGAGAAAAACTCTATCAAACCTGCTTGTTAGAGCGTAGAGCAGATGTAGAGCTCTACCAAACGCAAAAAAAATGCGTATACACTATAGAGTTTTTTAGCAGAGCGCGTAGAGTGGGTGTAGAGAGCATGTGTAGACCTCTAGACGGTGTATACACTTCTCTACGCATCTCTACGCGAGAGTTTTCTCTAGCTCTACGCAAACAACTCTATAGTGGACACTAGGCAAGTTTACAAAAACTCCTCTTGCATGATACAACCGAGATGAAAATGGTCAAGAAGTATTGAAGTATGTATAAGCGATGTAGAGGGTAGCGATTCAGTAAAGACCCATTTTAATAATTACATGCTGTACTTATCTACGGGAACATTGTACGGGACCTCCGACTCTAAAGTACCACTTAGGTAGGCACTGACCATATTATAAAAGCCTTGTTTAGGATTTGATCAAGGGAACTTGTAGACATTTGGAGGCCCCCAGGAACCAGAGGCCCGGGGCGGACCGCCCCTTCCGCCCCACTCTTAGTCCGCCACTGATCACTACACTCCAAAGTCAAATCGGCAGTCAGCTGAGTGGACAGCAACCGGCGAAAGCCGAAGGTTATAGCTTCTGCATTTTGGGATGTGCTTCGACTATTTTGAAAAGGAAAAAAAGGATCAATAGTGAATATTACAAAGCTAAGGACGAAATCGAGAAAAAAAACCGCCCAAATGAAGAAGAAGAAAAACAATGCACTTAGTACGTATACATGATGAGTTTAACTCAGGTTAAACCCGAGTCCAACTACATGTAGGCGCGAGTCAAGTTGAGTTAGGGTCGACTGGCTGACTCAGCGCTGCTACCTGGGTTGAGTTGAAATTATGCATATAGACGCGAGTTCAGTAGTTGAGTAGTTGAATTTAGTTGATAGCAGCATTTCTGCGTTTTGTTTATGATTTTTGTCGAATTTTGTCGATTGTCGAAAACTCAACTCAACTATTCAACTCATCATGTATACGTAGTAACTGTGCTACAAATCGATCGCAACAATGGCAAAATCGCTCGAACTGTACTTCGAATTGCTTCCACATCCACCGACTTCTCCCATTAACTGGTTTAAACCGGTTTCATGCAAAAGTTAAAATTCCAAAACCGGTTTTTTAAAAAGTCAGTTTTGGTATAAACCAAAGCACAAAAAAATAGGTGCCCTGATAGCGGACTCTGTTTTGTGCGACAGCTCTCAGCTCCGTCCAGGATCTCCCAGTTGTTGCCGCTTCTGCTAATAGGATCCTTCTTCACGTTGTTCTAGGAATTCCAATTCGACGGGCTCCTTGTAGATTCCAGTCAAAGCCTGTTTGGCTCGGTTGTTCGTGTGGCCAATCCAATTCCTTTTCCTTCGCCTGATTTCGTCATCTGTTCTTTCTTGGCTGGCGCGGGCTTAGTTCTTCATTTGGAATTCTGTCAGTATAGCGAAATATTTTGTGCTCCACAGGTCTTTAATATACATACTTATGTATTTACACGCCCCAATTAATTTGTTCCGTTGTTGTGATTCATCTTGTTTCTTTAGTTTCAAAAATAGGGCAATGTGTTAACCCTAAGTGACACAATCTATTTAAAATTCAAGAAAGTGATCTTTGAAATAACTTGAATTTTGTAAACTAGATTGTTCTGTGTACACTTAAATAAGTCTATCAAAAGTCCTTAAACATCTCCTCTCCAGGTTTAATGAAGAAATTATGTTCGGATCTCGTTAATATCCAAAGAAATGTGGCTTCTGAATGTCCTACTTTCTCTGTCAAATACAAGGTTTGATGTCGTAGGCCATGGTTTGTAAGAAGCTAAATACGATATCAAGTAACTCGCTTTTGACCTGTTTTTCTCTCCTTGCTGCACACTTGTCATCACCATATTTTTTTGGGTCACGAATACCCTAGCAGAAGCCACAAATTATGTTCCATCCCCCGTCTGAGCTCCATATTTTTTCTCAAGTTTCATTAAATAAATTGCCTGACAAAATGTATCCAAGTTGTTCGCCTCAACCCACCAAACTCTCGTTATTGTTCCTTCGTCTGTTCCCTGCCCTTGACAATGAAGGAGTGATTGAATTCCTGCTCCCCATTTTCGATAACATAATAAATTTATCAGAACGGAATTATCCCATTTGGGAACTCGGAAAATTTCTTAAACATCCGTGAGCAATTTGGGGCTTCGCCATGGAAGAAAAGTAGACTCTAAAAATTGACTGCCGACGCACGTTCCTCGCCAATGAAAGGGATTATCTCCTAGTGTGAGGGTGTTTTCTGTGGATTAAGGTGGATTGAGATATGAGAGTGTGTCTCCCTCGATATTGACATGCAAATCCAAGCAAGTTGACAACCAGCGATGTAACAACTCCGACATAAAGGGCGCTACGACAATGCTCCTGTGTTTGCCTGGCTCCAGGTTATTTCGTAGAGCACACAGGAAACCGCTTTGTGTCCCAGAAAATTGGCTTGCAGTGAAGTTTTATTACCTTCCATTGTGGGGCTTTTCGGGCTCCCCTTATGCCATGGGGTGACAGTGCTGATGCGAGAGTGTTGGGTATTGATGAAATGGGTTTCATCTATTCAATAAAGAGATGCGAACGACAAATGGAGTTTCACTCAAGTAGGGTTAGTGTCAAGCTATCTAAGTTTTATATTTCGAGTAATTTGGGCGGATTTTTTGGTAATTATTGTGGGAAATGGACAAAATTGAGTTGTCAGCCACCTTTTTTGGGGAAATGAAAGGAAATTAAGGCACGTTATTTGTGGAAATTGATGATTAGGTAAATTTAATGGTTATTGTCATTCTATTTATAGTAATGCTCAAAAAGTTTGTTTACTTGACCTTAGCGGAATGTTTTTCAACGTGAAAAAATTTGTCTCAGAAATCATGCTTCCTATGTCATACTCATGCGGGTGCTGGTCCAGTAGTAAGCTTAGTTCGAAAGGAGGAAGAGAAGTTGGGATAGGTTAATAAGAGTCTGAGGGGGGCTGAAGGATGCGTTTGAACTCACGGATTTTGTTGGAATTCGGACATAGAGACCGCAAAAGATTGTTCCGCAGGCATATAGTTATATTTATGAATGAATTCGAAGGGCCCTATACATCAACGAAGGTAACCCTAGATTGCAAATTGTAACTGTCCGGGGTGATTTTTGTACCTGAGGCACGAAGAAAGAAAGGTGATAAAAGTAAAGACAAGACCATCGTTACAAAAAATAAATATGAAAAAGGGGTCTGGTTAACAAAAGAAGCAGTGGCTAAGACAGAGCGAGCGCCGGACGGGTATCGCCGCAGCTATATAGATCACTGCCTACTGGGCGTCATATTCCATAATAATCTTTAATCACTTTAAAATCACTTTTAATTCGATTACCCCACAAATTCAACATTTTTTCCCTACATATAAACACGAAAAAACCAAAATTCTAACAACACGTCATATTTTAGGGGTGGCACCAACACCACGAAAAACTTCACTTCATGGCCTGTAGTTGAGGGGCTTAAGGATAAAGGTGAATTTACATATCCGATGTTTTACTGTCGCGGCGCTCTCTTTTAAGTTTTCCACCAATCAGAAACAATTTGATGTCGCAGATAATTTTGTCTGAATTGGTTGAAATCCTAGAAAAGAGCAGAAAAACGTCGGGTATGTAAATTCACCCTAATAAATATATAAAAAAAACTATAGTTAAGTAATATATTTGAGAAAATTGGTATATAACAGAAATGTGTAAGAAAATATGATAATGTACGTAAATTACAAAAAGTCTAAATTAAAAGCCAATTTAGTAAACAAAATCGTTCTGAGTGGTTATTCTGTAACTATGAGAAAGTGAGAACGTGAAAAGTCTTTTCATTCTCATTCTCATCGGGTCTTCTCATTTTGAGTTCTCATTTTTGTCAGCAAAGCGATTCTATAATCTAAAGTGAGATATTCCAGTGAGAAATGAGCTGAATGTAGTTCACATTGGAAATTCTCACTTGTATAAACGTCAAAAATGTCATATGTTGTACTTTTTCGAGTGGCATACTTTGTTTTACATTTCAAATTCACGTTTTTTGCAATAACCGTTGAACTTAAAAAGTTCCACATTACTTATTTTCAGGAAAAATAAATGCAAGGGCTATTTTCCACCTTCTTTAACGGCACCACCATTTAAATGAGTGGCACACACCCCCATTATTCTCGCCGGAGGCGGGAACAATCTATAGATTCAAATCTGCAGCAATTAATAAATATAATATATTAAACTGCAGGAAAAACTTAAAGATATACTTATAACTTGCCAAGTCTACATGCAATTTACAAGAGCGTTTTTTTGCTCCTCGCTCGGCCAACAACTCTTTTAAATCCCGACATAATCCCGATCTACAAAACACTACTTACAAATTTTTTTCGTTTTCGCACTTCTCACTGAGAAAACGTAATACAATTTATAAAAATTGTACGTTCAACTCTTGTTTAAAAAACCTGTTGTTATTTGAAAATGACAAGTTCTCACATTTCTCACTAGAAATAATTTGACACATAAACTCACTTTTTCATCGTTCCAGAATCGCATTTATTGGAATTCTCACTGAAAAGACTTTTCACTAGACTTTTCACAGTTACAGAATAACCGCTCTGATCTCTTTTGTTTTCTCTTCTTCGCTCTTTTTACTTTCTTTTTTGTTTCGTTATTTTCTCTTTTGTTGTTTTTATTTTTTTTTATTTTTTTTCCCCTTTTTTTATTTAAAAAAAAATTTTTGTAATAGAATCTTGCGAAGAATTTACTTCACAGTCAAAAAAAAGTTCTCTTGATGGCGGGGGTTGCCAAAAGTCCTAATGATTTGCAGTAGTATTCACAAATTGCCTGAATTTTTAATTGCGATAAAGATAATTTTAAATATAGTATTTTTTTTTTGCATTAATGGGCGTCATCGACACTTCGTTTTTGCTGTTGGAGATCTTCCGTCTTGAAATAGCAGAGGGCGGGCGAGGGTACGACACCATATCGGTCCCTTTCGCTCTCCCCTGCTATAACTCGGAGTATTTAGCGGTTGGCTTCCACAAATCAAAGCAGAAAACGGATTAACCGTAGCTTGCTTTTCACTAAAATAGCACTGCTTTTTTGAATTCTTCACCTTTTCCTTTCCCAATTTGTGTGAAATTCCGCCATCCAAACTTCACCCAATATTCGCCACCATTTTCTAACACATCACCACTCAAAAAAAAACTCAAGAATCCCGCTTAGAACCAAAACTTCGGCAAAATTTGCTTGCCATTTCTCAACAAAAAAAATCCGCACTTTGAACTGATTCTATGGCTGGTTTACACGTATTAAGCAGTCAAGTATTTAACTAAATTTTAACTTAATTTTAAGTGATTTAATGCATGTAAATATTGAATTTAGTAATAACTTGCAAGTTAAAATTTAGCGTGTAAGAAAACCAGTAAAATAGAATTTTGTCTATTTTTCGGTTAAGTTGGTGTGTTTGGCCAATCACTTGACACGTTAGTTAGATGCATTTGTTTGACGTAGCGTCGCGTTCGTGTGATTGAAATTTTTTTTGAAAATGTCGAAGTGGACAGTAGGCACTCTATAAAAGAAACTCGAATTATAGAAATAAGCAAGCAAAACAACAATGGCTTGCCGATATAGTTTCAGCCATGGCAATCACTAATTATGGTATGTATTAAGGAAGACCAGTGAAAAATCAAAAGTACCCGGTCGACGGGCATCTCGAGATGAATGATTGTGAGTAGTCGCAGAGAACCCTTCTGATGGTACATGTCTTCAATCTCCTTGAATAATACGGCCACTGTGTGTGTCTTCAATGCCAACTGTTGGAGCTTTCATGTTCGTTTTTGTTTTATGAAGCCAATTGTGTAGAGCGCAACAGGCTTTGACAACCTTGTCAATTTTATCAGGAACGATGGGAATAGGCCTTTCAAATACTCTCAATCCAGTTTCTCACCCCCAGTCTTTTAGGTATTCTCGCTTGCCTGACTATTTTATCCTTTGCTTCGTCAAAAATCTCACCTAGAACAAATTTTATGACAGTATTTTTTAAGACTTTGACGTTCATCATGAGCGAACTAAAGAGCTTAACTTATATTAAGTGTTGATAACGTGTAAACGCTTACTTAAAATTAAATCACTTAAAATTGAGTTAAAATTTAGTTTAATACTTGACTGCTTAATACGTGTAAATCATCCTAAACTTTCACTAAATTTTTCCGAAAATAAACAACCCAAAAGTTGCGCAACTCCTTCGTTCTCGAATTAGAGTAAAAACCATAAAAGAAGAAAACGAGTGTCTCATTCGCTCTGGTTGTTTGAAAGCGCAGCTTTTTCACTCAAACAACCAGAGCGAATGGAAAGCTCGTTTTCTTCTTTTATGACTTTTCCTCTAACTACTGACAGCCGCAGGAAATCGCTTCGCTTCCCCCACAAATCTACAAAATCCAAACTTAACGGACATTTCGTCAGCCCATCACCATCAAAGCAGGCTTCGCAGTCCTTTTGTTGTTTTTTTCATTTTTTTTCTTTTTAAAAAGAATGGACTGATTTCTCTATTCTATTAACTCGCCTCAAATAAAACATATTTCGCACTAGTCCCGGTCCCAGTGATGCCAGACCTGGAACAGGGGATTGCGGATTCGAGTGTTTGAAATTGCGGAATTAAGCAAAAAAATGCGGACTTTTTAAAAAATTCAATTAATAATCAACTTAACAAAAATCAACAAAAAAAATTAGATGAACAAAACTGACCAATGTTTAAAGAAAGAGAGAAGAATGTAGATAGAAAAATATGTTTTATTTAAAATTCAATAAATAAAAGTTTTAAAAATTTTAGATAATCGCAATTTTAGGTTGCACTTTACAGATCGTTATAAGATTCGAAACCAGACAAAATATTTTCATTTATGTCTTCTTCCACTGTTTCAACCGTCGGGTTTTCATCTGATGTCGTTGTTGGCTTGTAAATATGTATGCTGGTCATGTTTTTTTGCCATCGATGTTGTTGTTATTATTTGCTTTTCTAAGCCACTAATTAGTTTTGTTCGTTTATTTGTTTTGTTTGCTGATTAGACGTCGTCGGTCAAATTTGTTTTTTTATGTTTTTTTCATTGAACTCAAAAACGGAAAATGCGGAATCCGCATCAGTCAATGCGGATTGTGGATTGAACTACCAAAATGCGGTACAAAATGCGGAAATGCGGTGCATCTGGCATCACTGCCCGGTCCTAAAAAATCAAGAAATCTCAAAACAATGCAAAGTGAGAATATACAAAACATTAATCCGCCCAGTCCTATCCTATGCTACGGGTCTGATGCTTAGACATTGACCAAGCAAACAAAAAATCATCTCAAAATATTCGAAAGGAATATTCTAAGAAGAATATTTGGTCCTGTAAGGGTTAACCAGAACGAATGGCGCATTAGAACAAATGAAGAGATTGAAGCGATATATGACGAAATAAATGTAGTTGCATACATAAAATTGAATAGACTACGATCGCTCAGACACGTTGTACGAGCTTCAGAAGAAAGAATGCTAGCCCGGATTTTCAATAGTAGACCATCAGGAAGAAGAAGAGTATAGTAGGACGACTATGAAATAGTAGATGACATGCTACAAGATATAAGAAAACTTCGCATAAAAAACTAGAGAATTTTCTTCTTAAATGGCGCTAGAGTCCATGTAGAACTCGGGCCTCTTGAATTCAGTCAGGCCTCAGTCGTAGAGCCGACTGAAAGAAGGGAATTCAAGAGGCCCGAGTCCTACATGAACTGTAGCGCCATTGAAGAAGAAACTTTTTTTTTCTTGTAATATCTTCGTACCTAGTTTAATAGAACAGTTCAAGTTGGAGGGTGGAATAGTTTGCACACAAAACCCACTACCACCCACTAATCCCCTCGTAGGGGGTGGGGGGTGAATCTAAAACTTAAAATGGCAACCCCTATTTTTTCCCGGATTCTGATTCTTCGAAGAGAAATATGAAACTTTTGTCTGAAAAACTTTTCTATCCGACCCGAGTAAAAATAAAAAACGGCCTTATAAAGGGCGAACACCGGCCGCTTGGCTTTTTAAGGGGCATATGATGGCCGTAGAGTTTTTAACCATTTTTAATGGGAGCACATGCGGCCTTACGACGCCCAAATTTAACCAAAAGATTTAAAAGGCCAAGTACTGAGCTGTAGAAACGGGCATTCGACGGGAAATTTGAGCCAAAAAAAGAATCTGCACCAAATGTATTGTTGAATGTGTTTTATGGGAACTTCATCATTTTCGTTATGTACAATGGTTCTTTCGATTTATCCTACTTAAAGATATCGATGCACAAGAGAAACGAGCTCGCCAGTCGTCGGTTTGTTGTACGTGAAGTGTGTGGTGCGTGTTAATTTATATTTTAGTGGGAAATTTTATTATTTAACGGCTTGAAAAAAAAACACAACCGAAAAAAATCAAACATTTAATTGCAGTGAAATATATTTTCTTATAGGAGGGCGAATATCCACGTTGCTGCCCCCGTACCACCGTCGTATACCCGTAATAGCAACCATACGGCCGCCGTACCACCGTCGTATGGCCGTTATTGGAACTGTAAGGCCGTTGTTTCCCCGTGAATCGCCCCCTGTACGGCCGTACTGTCCTGCAACGAGCCTTCTGTTAACCGCCAGATGGCCGAGGACTATGTTTCAATCACAGTCGGCATTTGCCCGTTCTAAGGCCATCATTTATTTTTACTCGGGGAAGCCCTGCACCCCCAAAAATCATCAAAAATCAAAATATCCTCAAAAATCATTCATCATCATTCAAGCTTCGAATAAAAAAACTGGTGTGCGTAGGACCACACGTTGGAAGTGGAAACTTCTATGGCCATTTAGTCCAGTAAAAAGGTGCAAAAAAAAGGGCCATCTGAACATTTTCTGAAAACAGCAATTTTTTTTTTTTGTAATGTATAGGGGGGTTGGTTGGGAGTATAAAACCGAGTTTTCGGGATCCGGAAGGGTGACGTTCGGCCGCCATCTTGTTTTGAGTGGTGAAAAATGGTTTTCCTAATTTCTCGGAAACCGTGAGTCCTACAGAATTTTTGTAAAAATATTTTTTTTAGATAATCAAATTATCTACAACTTTCGAAAAATGACAAAAATTTTGGGCGTGATGAGCTTTAAAGCGCTATAACTTTTTTATTATTGATTTTACATAAAAAATGCCTTAGAGCTTTTTTGTAGAGAATTTCCTTGCGAATAATTTGATGTGGTCATCTATTAAATTAGGGTTGTTTTTGTAGGTTTGAGAGCAATGCAAACGGAGAAGTTATAACAAAAGTTCTGCATATGCTTCCATCTATACAAGGTGTATACCGTTAAGTTTACAAAGCGGCCGGCTGTAGATAGGTTTTGGATAGACGAACAAAAAATCGTATGGGAGGGGGGCGTAAATCGTAACGGTTTAGCGGCTAGGGCGTTATGTAGTTTTTTTGGTAGAGGTTTACATATCACCCTGTATTTTTGTAACCCTATGAGCTATTTTCATGAGTAAGGTATCAGTGTACGCAGAATACTCCCACCTATCTAAAACTGTAAGAGTCAAGGTTCTACCTTATCAACTTCCAGAGAAATTTAGTTTTTTTTAACTAAAATTTCAACTAAAACCACCTTTTTCTCCACAAAATACCTAGTTAACTAATTTTTTTTTTTGCAGAATTGGAAAGCTTGGACAATTTCCTATGAATTATGTCAATTTTTATCCTACGGCTTTTATTTTTGGAGTTATACGCAATTTTAATGCTAAAAGGCCAATTTTAACATCAAACTTGCTAATATCTTCAAAAGTAAAGGCCGTAGCATAAAAATTTTACATTATTGATAGGAAATTGTCCAAGATTATCTAAAAAAAACATCTTTACAAAAATTCTGTAGGACTCACGGTTTCCGAGCAATAAGCAAAACCATTTTTCACCACCCAAAACAAGATGGCGGCCGAACGTCACGCCTCCGGATCCCGAAAACTCGGTTTTATACTCCCAACCAACCCCCCTACACATTCAAAAAAAAAATTGCTGTTTACATAAAATGTTCAGCGAATGTCTCATTTGACTGGACTAATTCTGTATTTCCAATTCAATCAAACATGGGGCGCATATGAAATATTTTTTTTGGTGGACTTGGAAACACATTTTTCTAGACAAGTCGTTCGTCAATTATACAGTCGTTATACAGGTTTTTAGGCACCCCATGTTTTTCTTTTAGTTTGTTAAAAGTCCCAGATTATTACTTAATCCGCTGACGCAGCGACACAAAGTGACCCTTGGCATACGACAAGAGAAGACAGCTACTACTACTATTGAATGATTTCTTACCAGACGTCAGAATCTCAAGAAGGTTTGTGTTCGTGTTCTCATTATTTTCTAGATTTTGGTACAGCTTATGATTTAAAATAAAAACATTTAACTTAAAAGTTTTTTACCTATTTTTACTGTATTCTTTTAAGCCTTAATTCAGTCGTTTTTGGATTTAACTTTTTACAAAATTTTGGTGAAGTGATGTTATGCATACCATATAACCAGCGCCATTTTTAATTTTCTAATATTGACAACAAATTCATTATTTCCGATCTTAAACACCTCCATATACCGATTTTCAGTGGAATCGAATCGAAATTGTCTTTTGACGTTTTTTCGTACCGCCATATTGACGCCGCTATTTTGAATTTTCAAATTTTGACCACAGATTCGTCATTCGTGCTCATAAAAACCCCCGATACCGGTTTTCAAAGGAATCGGAACACAATTTCAAAATTCGTCCGCCATATTGGAACCGCCATCTTGATTTTTTTACAAAATTGTCAGATGGCATTGTCACGCGAACACAATTTGTGTGCAAAGTTTCATAAGAATTGGTTTAGTAGAAGTTAGTTGAAAAAGCTGTCGCAAGATTTAAACCAAAGAAACAAACAAACAGACAAACAAATATACGAGATCAAGCTAAATAAAACCATTAAAAAATACATAATAATTCATAATACATAATCATACATAAGAATTAATAATAATACATAATAATATAGTATAATACATAACACTTAATACAAAATAAAACCACCAAAGGCAAATTTTTTCTCACATGGTACGCAAAAAAGGTAGCGTCATGGTACGGTAGCGTGATGGTACGGTAGCGTGATGGTACGGTAGCGTGACGCGAGTTTTTAGTTTTTCCCCGGGCCAAAAAGTGTCCAACGTGCCTATAGAAGTTTTCACTTCAAAAATTTTGGAGTAAAAGTTTGATATTTCTCTTCGGAAAATCATAGTCCGTGAGAAAAAATGAAGGGTCACTCAATCAATCTAACAAGTCGGGGTCCCACAAAATGCAATATTTTTCATTAGTTACTTTAAAATATTATATAATTCTATGTATTAACTAATTTTAGGCAAATAAAAATTTAATTAGATATTGAACTCTCTTCTCATAACTTGCCGCCACTAGTAGAAGTTGGCAGAAAGATCCTGACAGCAAGATAGCATCACCAGAAACATCAGTGAGCAGGGACTTCTAATGCGCTCTAATGATAGAACGCATTAACTCCCACAATGGATGCAGGAACACTACGTCAATGTCAAAAGTCACCAAGTAACTGTCAAATAAACACCCACAACTTATGCCGGAGGATACAGCCCAAAGCTTTCTATAAGCTATCACAGAAGCAGGCTATCGCATCTGAACATTACTTAAAAACTGGAAAGGGACGTATTTCAACGACAGCCGACTTCACTCCTAATAATCCACAACGTTTTCACCAGAGATTATTACGCCTTTCAGAAGGACGTAAACGTTTCAGCTGATGGCTGTATATAGTATAAATGAAGCGCTGAAAATAGCTTCGGGTGGTCCTTACGATCTGAGTAGATTGTACACTTTCTTACATCTCCAATAACTTCCATCCCACTTAAGACGGTGTCGAAGGACACTTGTGGCCCCATACTTCCACATCAGCAGCATAGGACCACCAGCCTAGTATCATTTCCATAATTTATACCGTTTCACTTTGGAAGGCATTCAGTATCGGAAACACGCTCCTAAAATACACAATCGTCCTATTTTTAGGATCCACTTGTTCCTGTGAGGATGTGGCAGGACGATTATTATCATTCTCAAGTGCAGCGACCTTGTGGAAAATGTTCGTGGTCGGAGTCTCAGCAGAAACTGAATGAAATTTACGTGAGCACGTGCCTTCGTTCACATGTAATTAGAAATTTGAAAAATGCGTGGGTGGAGGAACGTCTGTAAAAAGCAGACCGATTTCGTCAAACGAAACGGAAATTTCAACTTTTCATCTTTGATTTGCCGAAACTCTTCAATCTTGCCTTTATGCTGCTGTCAAAAAGGATGTTTAAATACGAAGGTCACTGGGGCAAAAGCGTGTCGGATATTATGTATACTGCCGTGGCGAAATGGGGCAATGTTGCTCTTCAGAATTTTCTCGCAAAAGAATTTGACGATTTTCGAACTAGTGAAATTTGCGGTGATAACTCAACAAACTACTAGCTTTACTGATATTGGTCTTCAACTGGGCAATCGTGGTTGGATGATTGCAGTAAGCTGGTTGTGTTAGTAAGATCTGGACTTCTGGGCGGCCTTGGAATATCACCACGGCGCAACATAAGTTTCCCTGCAAACATCTCGTTTACGACTGCCAATGAGTCATTAGATGTATGGCACGTCGCGCCGTCTTGTTGAAACCATGTTGCACGTTTATAGGCTTCAAATTCGTTCAGTTGCGGGAAGAAAGAATCTCGTAACAAGGCTATGTATCGGTCAGAATTTACAGTCACAGATTGCCCTGGCTGATTCTCAAAAAAATGGGGACCGATGGTCCCGTGTGCTGACATGGCCGCCCAAACTGTAACTTTCGGCAAATACAGAGGCTTTTGATGCTTTGAACGTGGATTGTCTACGCCCCAGTAACGGCAATTTTGTTTATTAAGTGAAAATGGGCTTCGTGGGAAAACGGAATATTGTTGAAACTCCGAAAGCGCACCCGTGAATCGAGCTCATGGAACTATACAAGGAGCTTACACTCCTTAGAATATACAAACTACAGGAAAGTCCCTCGCGTAAAAAATCCATGTATGCGAGCGTAGTGAAATCTGGGGTCAGTCGACTGTCAAATTGGTATAATTGCGGGTCAGTTGAATGTCAAATTTTCGCGCGGCACATTCTTTAAAACGAGTTTTTCTATAAAGGAGAATGCAAATTTTGGAACCCACTCCAATAGCTACGTGTAACGTCGTTGGATAGGTTTTTTTGAGCTGAATATAAGTTACTATGGCGCCTAGTTCGAAATCTTTGTCCGTTCTGAGTAATACGGTCAGAACTGTATAAAGATAGATTTTTACATATCACCCTGTATCTTTGTAACTGTGTAACCTATAGCTATGAATAATGTACCAATGAACGAAGAATTATTGTGTGTGTGATATAATCCTCGACGAATAAAAGAGAAAATACCAAAACAACAAAAGAAATGGAAGTGCCCTCCACTGTCATCACGGTCGTCTATCGCATCCAGAAAGTTTCGCTCAGAGGCAGAGTTTTCTACTGGTGACGTGGAAGAAATTTTTGAGCATTTGCTGGGGTGCGGGGGGTGAAATGGCAACTTCAGCTAGGGGTGGCTGGGGGACGGTGCAAATGGTAAAAAATTTCTGCCACTAACATTTAACTGTTATTTAACCCTAATAGAACCTACATACGCAGCGGCAGAAATTTTTTTCAATGTTAACCCCTTTTTTACCCCTCCCCTAACTCGAGATGGGTCCACTTCCCGCAAAAATGTCATATTATAAAAAATGCTTGAAATTACTTAAAAAGCTTATATACCAAACGGCAGAAGGTTGGGACGACACGATTTTTTCAAGTGCCAGCTCCCCTACTATATCGATGTGTTGGTGAAAACTATCGGTGACTATCGTTGGTGTCGACTATCGATAGTTATCCACCTCTACTGTGTATGTATACAGCCGTCCAATGATCATGTACGTTTCGCTGATTTGGTGGCCAGCGCTGATATTGGCATGGTGGCCACAGACACGACAGCAGTAAAACCCATAAACGCACCTGATGTTCTTTTGCACTTGATCCTTCTCGACTTGTTTTTTACGAGATAGTGGGGGGAATCTATTATCAGACGAGTAGCAGGGAACGTGTGATCGATTGCCTATAAGGTCCATGCCTAAAGGTGCGTTTAAACTATACGAGTTTTCTTCGCTGGCAGTCGCAGCCAGTGTTCTGGCACACTGTTACCATTACAGAGAATACTGGGAAATATTTCTCTGGCAGAGTGATTGCCAGTGCTTCACTGACACTTTTTTTTCCAGAGCACTGGTAATAGAAATTGATCGTGTTTACATTGCGAATCCAGTTCACTGGAAAATATTTCTCGTGCGGAATTGCAGAAAAAAGCAATTTCAAACTGGAAAAAATCACAATGTACAAAATATTTTATTTCAATTTGATCCCAATGTCGTCTCAGCTTAAATTTTGGCATATACCTTAAGCCTGAACCAGATATGACGTGCCGGACCGTAAGCGTACGTACCGTAACGTACGAACATGAGTGTTTATATGGCACCGACCCAAATTGATTTAATGAACTTGCCGAATTTCGTTAAATTCTCGAATGGTACGTACCGTACGTACGGGTGCCGTAAGAATGGCACAAAACCTTAGCATCTGTTAGCTATTTAAAAAATCTGTTCACATTTTAACTATTTTTTAATAAATTTGGAGCAGTAAAGGACATAAAACAGATAAAGGAGATATGAACGGCCTTCTAGATGGTTTGTTTAACCAAGAAACTATGACATATGCACAACAAAAATTCAAAGTTATTTTTTTTTCATTCTCGTGTGAATAAAAAATTGCGCTGAATCCAATTTCTTCATTTTTACAAATGTAACACGGTAATATCCGTGGCTGCTTCTCATTTTGTTTATTTCGCGATTTTTTTTCTTGTTTTTTCCCGAGCACTTCTAAGTTTTTTGTACTCCGTCCACAACTTAAATAAATCAATTAAATCACTTAAATCTTTATTTATTCTCTGCATTTTCATTTTTCACTGCGGTGTCACTGGTCACTATACAGTTTCATTTAGGGCTATCTGTCAAAGTGCCGTAACTGAGCTCAAATTCGTTCAGTTTTCTTACCGTCCGGCACGTCATATCTGGTTCAGGCTTTAGGCACACTGTCCACGGCGGCGTCATTTGACGAATGCATGCAAGCTACAAATGACGTAAGCCATTTTTTTCATGTTAGTTATGTCCACGTATCGTCATACAATCGACATTCAAGCTATAAAACGTTTAAGTTTTCTTTCAAGAAGCATCGTTGGAAAAATGTCAAGTGATGATGAAGAAGTGTGATTATAGCATACAACTTTATTAGAAGGTGAAGAACCAGACGTAGATTGTATTGGCTTCACCCATACATCGAAAGAAATATGAATTGTACACTGTTTGTTGCGGCCAGAGAGCTATCAGAAGATGATGCTGTATTTCAATCATTTCATCGAATGACTTTTGTTGGACCATTAATACAAAAATACTGCAATACGAGAATGTGTCAGTCCAGAAGAAAGGATACTTATAACTTTGACGCATAAGTTATTATGTAAATACAGAATCACACCTTCTTACTATAACCAGGACATCCTCTAGTATAAAATAAGAAGAAATTATTATAGTAGAAAATGTATTATTTAATATTAGAAAACAAATATTACATACAAAAGACAAAATAAACACGTTTTTGCGTCTTGCAATCCGCTTGAGTAGTGACATGCTGCGGCGCGAGCCATGACGAACGCATGACGATAGGTAAACGCGACATTGTGGCTCCGTGGACACAGTTTCATTGGTTTCTACCCAAAATGCAAGCAGGCGTCAAATGACGATAGCGTGCGTATGTCGTGCAGTTTACGTGGACAGTAGGCCTTAAGAGTGCATGCACAAAATATATTTTATTCAAAATAATAAAAGAATCTGTTTTTGAGTTTTTTCAAAATGAAAATTTGAAAATACTGTAAAAAGCTATATTCCTACTAATACGACTGATGTTGTATATGAATTTAAAGCAGTATATTAAAGCAGAACAAACTGGTGCAGCTTTCAGCTTTCTATGTGAAATTGTTTTTTTAACTAAAAGCAATTTAAATATCACAAAAATTGTCAAAATTATGCAATTCTTGATTTTTTAAAAATTAATAACTATAAAATTAGAAGCCAAAATATCTGACAATTTTTATTTTTCTGTTTTCACCAAAAGAACAAATAAAAAAAAATTATAACTCCCTGAGGTGGTGAGATCCAGAGAATTGATTGATTTGATGTGGCGACCCAGTAGTAACTATTTACAAGTGAATTTTTCTGTTAAATGGCGACAGAAAAAGTAAATATTGCTGCAGCAATTGTGGCATACTAGTTATTTCATGATGGAAAAAACAGAAACCAAGAAGAAGGCGTTTGTGATCTTATATTTTGCCCATGGAGAATATACAAGGAGACAAAACTCTTATGGGGAAAATGACAGGAAATGGATGGGTAGTTCTAGTTCATTTTTGGCCACAGATGCCACCTTTGTCCGATGTACCCCACATGAAATTAATAAATATTCATTGGAAACAACAAAAATTGATTAATTACGAATAATCGCATTGATATAAATTGAATTTAGAAGCTGCTAAACAGCTGTAAGCTGGTAAACGTAAAATATATTAGTTATAAACGAACTTTGCCTTGAACCGGATAAATACAATCGGCCATGTTTTTTGGGGTACATTTGACTGCAGCGCCACCAATAATCAAACGAAAATTGACAACACGTAGTTTTGTCTCCTTGTATAGCCTCCATGATTTTGCCATTTATTGACAACAACTGTTTTATCTTTGTTTAGAGATATAGATATTATATCTTGTAGAGAGTTTGTTTTCAAATCTCTATTTCGATATGTCCCAATTGAAACATCCACAGTTCTGGACAATTCTCATACAAAGATATTAAATCTCGTTTTTATTCTCTTCTTTTGTCCAATAACCGCCTGTGGCTCTAGAACTTCGCTTTTTTAGTAGTATTCCAATTTAAAACCGTTTTTCGTCAACGATTCTGAATAAAAAATTCATACAACTAGACTATGTAGTAGGGGAGCTGGCACTTGAAAAAATCGTGTCGCCCCAACCTTCTGCCGTTTGGTATATAAGCTTTTGAAGTAATTTTAAGCATTTTTTATAATATGACATTTTTGCCGGAAGTGGACCCATTTCGAGTTAGGGGTTTTGGGGGGTAAAAAGGGGGTTGAAATTGAAAAAAATTTCTGCCGCTTCGTATGTAGGTTCTTTTAGGGCTAAATAACCGTTAAATACTAGTGGCAGACATTTTTGACCATTTGGACCCTCCCCAAGCCACCCCTAGCTGAAGTTGCCATTTTTCTCCCCACACCCTAGCAAATAGTCAAAAAATTCTGCCACTAGTATTTAACGGTTATTTAGCCCTAAAAGAACCTACATACGAAGCGGCAGAAATTTTTTTCAATTTTAACCCCCTTTTTACCCCCCAAAACCCCTAACTCGAAATGGGTCCACTTCCCGCAAAAATGTCATATTATAAAAAATGCTTAAAATTACTTCAAAAGCTTATATACCAAACGGCAGAAGGTTGGGACGACACGATTTTTTCAAGTGCCAGCTCCCCTACTATACTAACAAGTTTGTAAAGTTGCCAGTGCTGACGAGAAAGACGTCAGTGCACGTTTTTGCGTGTTTAGACTGCACGAGGAAAATCGTGTCAGTGTTTATGCCAGTGCTTTGCCTGTGCCCCGACGAGTGCACTGACATGGTGTTAATGACTGCACCACTGGCAATAGCCAGTGCAATAACTGGCAAAAAACTCGTATAGTTTAAATGCACCTTAACAGAGGAGACATCCAAGGCTGTCGAGAGCAGAAGAGTGATGGGAGGAATCCCCCGGGCCCGGCCTTACTAAAGGGGCCCGTAAGTCTTATTCACCGATACAATGTTTTTGTATTTTTTTCTCCTAAAATTCTTACCAATAAGAAGAAATTTTCCTAAATATCGTAAATTATGAAATAACTGAATTTAGAATCGAAAGTAAGAAATTGTTTAGAATTTTGTTTTTAAAGGCGCGTTTATTTTACCGTGTTGCTCGTGCAGCGGTTGAATGGAGGCGCTCCTTATGCTTGTTTGCTATTTCAGCGCATTTAGTACATATTTCATTCAGCATATTCTATAGTTGCTTTTAGGGGGGGTCGTAAGGGCCAGGAATTGTTATCCCCCGGTCCCGGATTTGCCTCTCTGCCTCTCAGTTCTTTGGCTCTCTAGTCCAGCCTAAAAAAACTACCTCCTCCTTATCTTTCAGACAGCATCAGGCGCAGAAATTCCACCGAAGAGTCCGTAAGGCCCTTCGCAGACTTGTCCATCATTTAAAACAGGTTTTAATATGAGTTCAATAATACATTGTGAACTCACTTTTCTCCATCATTTTCGTGTAACGATTGTAATGCCTATGTAGTAGTGTAACGATTCTATGCTAATGTAGTAAGTCACAGAACGAAAATTAGCTTGTGTTAGTGTGATGGACGGTGAAACCAGAAAATGTTTGGGTGAACAAATGATGGAAAATGATGGAAGAAAAACGATCTTCCTGGCGACCCCTTGCCTATAAAACCGGTTTTTGTTTTGATGTTATGGACAAGTGTGCGGAAGCCTATCATCATCACGTTGCGCAGGCTGCAAGAACTAAGATGATAATTGCCGATCCCAAAGACACCTAGGGTCATTGAAAGGAGCACTTTCATAGCAATTCATGAACGAGCTAAGTGAGGCTCCACCAGTAGTTCAACGCTGCTGGCACGAACCTTACAAGAAGCTAAGCAAAGCCAAAAACAAAGCTCAAAAATACCACGCGCTGCTTGTAGACTCTCTAAATAGTTGATCAAATATGGAGCGCTGATACGGAGTCTGGGCTAAGCCAGCACGGTGTGCGGACGTGCGGGGTGTGCTGCTGTTAACCACTTAAACACGCACCGAGCCAACCAGCAATAAATCAAATATTCCGTTAATCCAATAATACAAAACATAAAAATTTTCTGTCGTGCCGGTCCTATAATCGAAAGTTAATGTGCTCAATAAAATTAATTAGCCAAAGCAAATCAAGATAGATTTATATAAGTGGAAAAATAAAAATAAAACACTTTTTTTTTGTTTTGTGTCGTGTTTAACAAGTGGTGTCATCAACTCGCGCACCGACAGTGATTGAACCGACGGACTGATCAAGTAAGTGAGTTCTTTCCCTCTTCCCACATTCCGATCTCGGCACCGCCGGCGTCAGAACCACTATCGGTCAGCTGACGGGATTTTCCTTGCTTTAGGAGGCATAACACTCCAGCAAGGCGCATCCCGTTAGCCCTGATGGTCATGACAATGGCAGTGCCGGTTACGACGGAGGCTTTTAACCTTGCGCACACGAAGCCTCGATACAAAAACTTTTGTATCGACTTCACTAACATCCGTGGGCTGCAAACGAATTTCTATTCTGTGATGTGCCATCTTTCTGTATATTCTCCCCCAATCTTCGCACTAAGTGAAACCCAAATATTACCTAATGACGATTTAGATCGATTCCAGGTTTCTTGGTACACTTTAGTGCACAATCTCTCCCCCCATAGGGGAGTTGCCATCTATATTAGGAATGACGTAGCCTTCCAGAAGGTGTACAGCAGTACATCTTCTGATTTTAACCACCTCGGTATTACAATGTTACTTTCGAAACACGTCATTTTCTTCTGTTTTTATATAGGAGTCCTAATATCAGGAATCAAGCTTCCTCTTTAGCATTCGACGCTATCTCCGAACGTATCTCCGAATTTTTATCCTTCCACCCGGAGTGCGAAATCATTGTTGCGGGTGATTTCAACGTTCACAATGCAAACTGGCTGAATTACTCGAATGGCACCAATGTTTCTGGCAGGAATGCTGAGCTCTTTGCTGATACATATAACCTTCACCAAATGGTCAATGGTCCTACGCGTGTTCCTGACACTGCCGGTCAAGGGCGCCAACTCCTTGATCTCTTTCTTACCTCCCACCCAACAAGATACTCCGTCGAGGTCGATTCGCCTCTTGGCAACTCGGATCACTGTCTAGTCAGCGCTTACTTTTCATGTCCATCCTCTACCCCAACCACGGCAGCTCCTAGGAGAACTGTTTGGCATTATGGGAAAGCCAACTGGTGGGGACTGATTCGTTTTTTCCAAGCTGCTGAATGGGATCTGTGTTTCCAGAACCGCGATGTCAATTTTGCCGCCCTCTGTATTTCCAAAATTATACTGGCCGGAATGCGTTTATTCATCCCCCATTCCTCCAAATCCATAAAGCCTAGGCCGCATGGATGGTTTAATCGGGAGTGTATGAACGCAATTCAAACCAAAGAAACCGCCTACAGAGAGTACAGACATTCGCCGAGCGAAACATCTCGACGCGAGTACATCAGGTTGAGAAATTCCTGTAAATCCACCATCAGGAAAGTCAAAGAATTATTCGATGACAGACTGAGAGGGAAACTCATTAACTCCACTGCTGGCAGCAAAAACTTCTGGTCCTTGGTAACCTCCATCAGAAAGAATTTCACTTCACATACAACACCTCCATTCATTCACAATAAGCAGGTGATAACAGAAAGCAAACCCAAGGCCGACCTACTTGCATCTCTGTTCGCCGCTAATTCTTCCTTACCCGATGCTGACATGCAACCCCCCACCGTCGAGTGTTCCGCTCACTCAATGGACAACATTTTCTTCAGGACGCGTGAAGTGTATAGGTGTCTCAAGGAGCTTGACTCCAACAAATCCACTGGCCCTGACAATATTCCCCCCATGGTTCTTAAAAAATGTGCCTCACCTTTGGCTAAACCTCTGCGCAAACTTTTCGCATTTTCATACTTCTCCGGGGTCTATCCTGACTCTTGGAAACTCGCCCATGTTCAGCCTATACCAAAAAAAGGTGACGCTAGTGACCCCGCTAACTACCGCCCAATAGCAATCACTTCTATTCTCTCCAAAGTCATGGAGACAATAATAAACAGAAACCTTGTGGAATATCTTGAATGCAACCAAATATTGGACGACAAGCAGTACGGCTTTAGGTCGAAAAGATCTCCTGGCGACCTCCTTGTTTGCCTAACCGAACATCTCAACCAAAGTATACACCGATTTGGTGAATCTGCCCTGGTTGCTCTGGATATCTCCAAGGCTTTCGATAGAGTATGGCATCCTGCCCTATTGATCAAACTCCAAGCTATTGGTATTGACCTTGTTCTAAAGAACTGGATTAAGAGCTTTCTTTCTGGCCGTTCAATCAAGGTAATATTGGATGGCGTCGAATCCAACCCCCACACCATCTCCGCAGGTGTTCCCCAGGCCTCAATTCTATCACCAGCTCTCTTCTTAATTTTTAACAATGACCTGCTCTCAATCCCCACCAACTCACTTCACAGCTTTGCTGACGACGGTACTCTACGTTACTCCTATGGCTTCGATAATGCAAGACAAGCACGCGCCAGACCTTGTCTGCATCACCGTGAAATCATGTGTAATTCAATCAACAGGGACATCAAACTAATTCTTGATTGGGGCCGCAAGAACCGTGTTGAATTTAATGCATCCAAAACAAAGTACTGTCTCATATCCAATAAAACTTGCTCCGACCCTCCTTCTATTTCAGTGGGCAAGAAGAACCTAACGGCAGAACCGTCTCTAAATATCCTAGGCATAACATTAGCCGAAGATCTGCGCTGGAATAATCACATATTCCAAATTGCTAAACAAGCATCACAATGCCTGGGATTCCTCAAAAGGTGCAAATTCCTTCTTCAGCCGTCGGCCAGGGCTACAATCTACAAGTCCTACATTCGTCCCCGCCTCGAATACAACTCATATATCTGGGCCGGGGCCCCTAGAACCACCTTAGCTTGGCTGGACAAGGTGCAAAACCGCGCTCTCAAACTTATTGGTGATAGCGCTCTTTGCTCCTCAATTGACTAACTAAGCCATCGTAGGAATGTAGCAGCCCTTGCAAAATTTTACCGTTTTTACCACAACGACTGCTCCACTGAAATAAGTAACCTTATGCCTCCACGGCAATATTTCCCCCGCAATACAAGACTTGCCCGCTCGGCTCACTCCCACAGTTTACAGCCCTCATCTTCGCGCACACTCCGGTTTAGAAATTAGTTTATAACAAGAACAACTCGACTGTGGAACAACCTTCCACAGTCAGCATTCCCGAACTCATACAACACCCAAGAGGTCAAACGCAAGGTCCACCACCATCTCCTCCAACACCCACCCGACTCCCCCTAATCTATCCTATCTTTCTCTCTATCCTTCGAGCTAAGCTTACTACTAGACATTGCACCATGACGTGTACGACATGACATGACGGACTGGTAGTACAAAGGGTGACACCTGAGCTTAGACTATCACATAAAAAAAAAAAAACTACATCATGTGATATTGGAATGATATAACAGCGTAGAGGAGCAGAGAGGGTACACTGAAAAGGGTACATCCTTTGCTTCGAACATTAAAAAAGATATTACAAAGTTTAACCACGATCGTCCTATAACAACATGGCGTACTGCTTATATGTTCCGCCACCCTGCAAAACAGGACACTCCTATGCACAAAAACCTCAATGCCGGGGCGACTTCATCCAGGCAGATCACTGATCAGATAACCTTCTTGAGGTCGAGTTTTAAAACTCAAACCATCATCAAGGCTGCTTAGGACAGCATAATCGTAGTATAACTCTACAAACCCATGAGAGAACTCGGCATCCCCAAATAACCTCCGGACACAATTATAAAGGTTGATTATATTCAATGTCACAAATCAAGTAAAAATATTCGGAACACTGTCGAGACCAATCAACATGAATAATAGACTCCGAAAATCAGGCGGCCAAGTCTGCCTCCATTACATCCTATAGTTGGAGAAAGTTATCCAAGATTCAAGCGCGACAGCAAGAGAAAGCACAAAGTACATGGCGACCCCGTCTGCGAGTATGATTTTGAGGTAATGCAATGAAAACCATTCTTTGAGATTAATTTGTCCACCCACGCAGCGGATGTAGATTAATTTTGTTCAATATTCCAATCTTCGCTAAATTCGATATTTTTCCAATCCTCTAATTGGCGTTTTAATGCACTTACATAAAACTTCAACATTAATTCAAATTGGAATTGTTGAAATCCTTTTGGAAACGTTTATTTGATTTTCGAACTTTTTATTCCTAAAATTTCCCTTGACAATATGATTCACATGAGCACATATTTTCAATTCGGACGTATATATACAGAAATCGAAGGCAGGACTTTGTTCTTGCTTCGGCAGAACATATACTAAAATTGGAACGATACAGAGAAGATTAGCATGGCCCCTGCGCAAGGATGACACGCAAAATCGTGAAGCGTTCCACATTTTTTGGATGGTATTTTAATTTTAAAATATAATTAAATAATTCCGAAATAAATTTTATTCTATTCTAGACTAACAACTTTTGATATTGAGCGATAGAAATAAGAAAGTTTGTTTACTTGGAAGATGAAAGTAATCAAGTTATCACTGATTGCAGAGCATTGTCATTAATGATCATTGTTTAGAGCAAAACAAGAGTATGACGCTGTGGGCGAAATCGGACCTCCACCTTCTCTAACGACGGTAGTAGCGAATATGGGAATTTAAAATCCCGGTCAGCAGGGAAGGGCTAGCAACTCTTGCTGGCTTTACAAGTTGCTATAGAGCCAACAAATAAGCCTCGGGCTAGACGGATATCACAGCTTCCACCAAATCGAGAAAGGGCTCTGTTATGAAACAACAAGTCTTGACCATTGAGCAATCCATTCGCAGAAGGTGCTACTTAGAGCCTTAGCCAATCAAAGATGTATTGTCGAATGCTCCCGCGATATGGAGAATAGCCGCTGGCGCAATTATTTTGTTTAGTGCTGCCCTTTTCAGCATGAGCACGATATTGTGAAGAGATGTATCAGTTGGTAAGAGCGTAGCGGTTGACGGAAGATAAGTTTTTCTACTTCCTTATTGATAATTTTCTCCATTATCAAGATAAAAGACGAAAAACTTATCGGGCTGATGGATTTAGCAAAGACAATCAGAACCTCCTGGCTTGGGTATGTGATGATGACATTCCTCTAGACAGATGGGATGTAACCATGACCGCAGGAAGACCTGAATATTTTGCATAGTAGGTCGCAGTCTCCTGAAGCATAATGGGATAAATACTGCTCCAGAGGACTTGTATAGCTTGAACCTATCTCTTATCTAATCGCCTCCCTAATAGCTTCGTGATTGAACACGGTATTTGCTTCTGCCCAGGCAGATTTGGTCATTGTACAAAGTGGGACTGTTACCTGTCAAGCAGAAGATGGATTCATTTAATGTAAATTGTTGTGTCTGAAATGTGTGCTTTCTTCCCTAGTCTGCGTGAATGAGCCATCGGTTCTCTTAATTGAGCCGAAATCTCCTCAAGCGCCTTTCACTAGAGCTTTGTGGAGCTTTGTCGAGTCCCTTTTTGCTCAATTATAGGTGGTTAGTGAGCTTTTATAACTCATCTCCCAGTTGCCGCTCTTCTTGATTGCATTTTCCCGGGGCAGTCTTCCGAATTGCCCAGAGGTGAATCAACTTCGACCGAGTACCTCATGGCTCCTTGATCTGCAACATCAGAGGCTCTTGTGAGGTGATCCACAATTGGAAGTATAAAGAGGCTGCAATACGTAATGTTGAGAATGACCGACAATTCGGGTAGATCTAGATAAAGCTTAAAAAATCATCAGTTACACCATCTTCCATCAACGATAAACAATCTTCAATGAGCTAAAAATAAACAAATAAAACAAACTATTTATAAATAAACAAAACCTATATTTGAAAGAAAAACGAGAACATTTCAAGGCAAGACACTAGTCAATTTTCTTTGGCCTAAATCGCCTTAAAAGTCTTTTCAATTTGAAAATCCTAATATTCCTCCTCTCTAGCAAAGCAGTTAACTCCTTAACTTGTCTATCTTTCTTCTCTAGTTCCATCAACAGCTTGCTAATTTCAAGCTGATGGGAAGCAGTCTTCTCTGTCAACGTGTGAATTTCCTTATTTAAATTCCTAATCTTAACATCCTTCAATTTTGAATCTGACTGCGATGCCTTCAACGCCCTTAAGTTCTGCTCTAAGTTAATCAGTCTTATAGCTTCTAGTAGATCTTTAGTTGTAGGTCGCACCTTAACGTGACTAAGTAAGCTCTTAAGTAGCTTCATTGAATGTCGATTCAGCTCGGACGGGAGAACTCCTTTCCGGGCCTTCTCAATAGTGCATACACGTTCCATGTCAGTATCGAATTTGAGTAAAAGTTCGAGTAAAACTATGCCTAAACTGTAAATATCACTCTTGGGAGTGCATTGTCCTTTTAATTGTTCTGGGGCCGCGTACAGCGGTGTTCCCAATGCGGTATTGCGATGATCACTTTGAAACGACGTCTCTCGCGGAATGTTTCTTCCATCGTTCTGAAGTGGACACGACAATCCGAAGTCTCCTAGTTGGACAATCAATTTTCCGTCATTTTCTTTACCTAGGAAGATGTTGCTGGGTTTTATGTCGTGATGGACTATGTTTTTGGAATGTATGTAATTTAGTCCCGATAAGATCTGGCTGAAAATGTCGTTCACAATATCAACATGGCACAAATCGCTTTCTTGACCGAAAAATCGTATGTAGTAGTCAACGAAGTTGGGGCAGGCGTTTCTTTCGTTTAGCCACTTCCTAAGGGTTAACTGGCACAATGACATTTGAATATATAGAATGGCTAGCTTCGGTTTTGGACGGAAGACGTCTAGAGAATTATTGTCGTAATACTTACAGATTTTCTTGCCATTGCTAGTTTGACTTGGCAGTTCGCTAGCTTCTGGGTCATTTTCGCTCCTCTCGAACTGTATAAAGTCTGATGATTTATTGCTTGTTAGATTAGAGGCTGAAACTGAAGAGCTTGACATCATATCCGTTGGAGTTCTAGTAGATTCCTGGTCAGTTGCGGTGTTACTACTAGACTTAACCATTTTTATTGCGTTATCGTTAAGTAAGTACGGCTCCAGCCATGCTGCTTTGTACTGCACAATATTGGGATGGTTGAGCTTAGCGATTGTCTTCACCTCGGCTAAATGGCACAGCTTGATTTTCGTGGTGTTTATCTTGATTTGTTTAACAGCATATTCTATACAGTCAAGCTTATGGCGAGCCCTAAATACTTTACCAAAACCACCGCCTGCTATGAACCCAATTTCCTCAAATTCCCTGTGATATCTCGACCAGCACGTCTCAACTGTTTGTCCCTTGCTCTCTACAGAAGGCAATGATATCGGGATGTCGCGGCCACTAACAGCGCAAATGATTTTATAGATTTGCATCTGATACTGACTTCGGATGTCTTCAAATTCATTTGTCAGGTAGGAGTCCCCGATTAGATTGATTTTATGTAACTGTTCACAGATTGCTTGGTACGAGGAGAACGCTATCTTTGGATTATCCTCCAGAATGCGGCAGATCAGCTGGATGAGACTTTCAATCAACAAACTCGTGGATGGACTTGGTTTTGATGCATTGTCGCAAAGATTCTCAACATCGAATCGCTTGTGCGATTTGTCGTCACAATCATTCAGGGTCGGCGGCGAGGCACTGTAATCACAGCTGTTTTCTCCATCGAATTGCGCAACAGTTTTAATTTTATCCCAATTCATTTTGATATTTTTAGGCAAGTTTTTTGAATATTTCATATTTCAACATTAGTTTTCGTTTTATTTAACTCTTTTCGACCAGGTCTTTACCTCCTTAACGCCGCCACATCAGCGTTTAAACCTGAGGACAAAAACTCCGTATTAAAAAAATTATTCTGTGAAAACAAAAAACTGATGAAATACTTCTTTTGTTCTGCCAATTTCAGCAGCGAATCCTCGGCTTATCACAATCTCCTAATCTCTTCTTGCGGTGTTTATTTCTAAAACAAGGGGCAAAGGGGTTAAGGCAGTAAATTTTCACTTGATTTATTTTTACCTCCGATGAAAAGTGCAATGGACTTATTTTCTGTTTTGCCGTTCTGGCAGCTTGAATGTCAGTGTAATTTAATTATGTTAGATATTTGCGATGCTTTTTATTAGTTTTATTTGGATTTTAAACGTTTCCACAAGGCTGAAGAGTAAAATAAAATTTGCCACTTTTCGTTTTTTATATTCGACCCAACTTAACCACAATACCACAATGACAGATAACCTAAGGGTGGCCAGATGGTAGTTTATTCGAGAAATTTCACTGGTCGTGTTCAGTTTGACACAGAAGGCAATATAAATACAGCGGCTCCAACTAAATTCATTCATTTCAAGTCAGTAGTTGGGTGAATTTAACGGCCATTATAATTTACAAAAAAAATAATTAAAGGTGGAGAAGAATTTATTCGGAAAGTTTTAATTTGGAACAAATTTATTTAAACTGTGTTATGTGTATTTACAGAAATGTTGGTGAAGAGGCGGAATTGTCAAATATTTTATGGGAAAAATTCAAGTAAGCAAACTAATTTAGTCACAAAGTAAAAGTATTCTGTTTATTTAGAAAATAAAGAATCAGGGAGTGGTAATATGGATAGGGCGATAACGTGGCCATTTCGGGCGATAACGTGGCAGTTCGAAAAAAGGGTTGTTTTTGAGAAATATACAAATACATGATGGTTTTCGCCTTTTTTTCTATTTTGAGGAGAAACTATGCATTTTGGTGAAAATATCAATAGAGCAAAGTTGTAGGCCGTAAAATTACCTACAAATTTTGTCTTCACTGTTTTTTTGAATTCCGTGTAGTTTCGCCGCTAGAGGCCGTTTTGCGCCTTTTTAAATTTTGCGCCAAAATTATGATTTTGTATGAAAAATTAAATGAGATCAAAGTAGTAGTTGCAGTTTTTCAAAGGCTTTTCTTTGGTCGCTTTGAATCTGGAAAAGGCGCAAAACGGCCTCTATCCGCGAAACTACACGGAATTCAAAAAAACAGTTAAGACAAAATTTGTAGGTAATTTTACGGCCTACAACTTTGCTCTATTGATATTTTCACCAAAATGCATAGTTTCTCCTCAAAATAGAAAAAAAGGCGAAAACCATCATGTATTTGTATATTTCTCAAAAACAGCCCTTTTTTCGAACTACGGGTTGTGAAAATCATGTTTAGACGACCGAGATCCTTCATTTGGCACCGGTCTCATAGCTGTGGGAAAAATTTCTGAAAAACAGCGCTTTTTTGACTAATTTGAACGGACTATTATTTTATTTTACATTGAAAATTATTATTATAAACTATTTTACACAGTGTAAACTTATTTTATTGTTAGTGTGCCGCCAAATTTTGAAATTGTTAAAAGTATGCCGCAACAAAAAAAAGGTTGAGAATCACTGCCATGGCAACTTACGGGCTCTAGTTTGATGGCACAGAACGGCACTTAAGGGTTTCATAACTAATTTGGGCAAAATTCAAAGAATGGCGTGCCTTTCCATCAACGGGGAAATGCGCACTTCGCCGACGGCAGCGCTCGAGACTCTCGTCAATCTGGTACCGCTCCACCTTGAGGTAGAGAAATCCCCAATAAACGCGGCGCTGCGGCTGAAAGCGAATCGCTACCTAGGCGCTGGTCTTGGGCGAGGACATTCTATAATAATCAACACTATAGAAGAGATTCCGGAAGCGGGGATTCTATCGTCCTATCGGCCTTTGATGAAACAAACTGAACGCTGGAGGTCCGCGCCTTGACTGGCCAACTCTAAGCGGTTCCTTGCTGGGCCGTCTCCTAGCACGGTCAAGAAACCGAAATGATGTCAGGATACTTGGCTTGATTACCGGACACTGCGCCCTAAATTACCACTTATGGAGAATAAGAAAGGCGGAGGGCCCCACTTGCCGACTTTTCCTGGAGGAGGATAAGTCGGCACTCCAAGTTCTCTGTGAGTGCCCGCAATAGCGAGGAGCAGGGTTTCTTTGTTCGAGAGGTCCCTGCTCGAGCATTCAAGTCTAAGTGACAAGCCACTAGGCAGACTGCTGAATTTGTTCAAGAGGTCTGGTTTAAAAATATGAGGTCGCAGTACGTTTGGACCACTGACATATAGATATGGACTGCTAATTGACAACTTTCAATGACACCATTTTTCTCCAGAAGAAGAAGACCTTTTCTATGTAAACAACAATTTTTTTTTTCGAATTTAGAAAAAAATAAGTAATAAGATGTATGTTATAATTGATAGAAATAATTTTCCATCATTATTTTTTATTTAGTAGCAGTTTTTTCGTTAAATAAATGTATTTTTTTTAAATATGTGAGGGTTTTTTCCCTCTGTTTAACGAACTTTTAAAAATAAAGAAAATAGAGAAAGAAAAAAAAACTCTATAGCTGTCTAGTTTTTTCTAATTATGTTTATATCGCTGACATGCACTGAACTGTTTTTTATTTTAAAACCGATTAAAGTTCATAGGATTTTGAAGGGGGAACGAGACAACGATAGTTTTTGGTGCCACTTTTTTGTATGGGATTTTGCTTGTTCAGCAGTCCATATCTATATGTCAGTGGTTTGGACCCAGTACCTCACACAAGGAAAAAAGAAAAAATGTCAGAATCTCCACTGAAACTTTTGATTACTAGGAAACATTAAAGATGTTATTAGAAAGCACAAAACAAGAAGTTGATAGGGTAGAACCTTGCAGATAGGTGGGAGTATTCTGCGTGCACTGATATCTTATTCATGAAAATACCTCATCGGGTTGTAAAAATACAGGGTTACCAAAAAAACATCAAAACGCCCTAGCTGCAAAACCGTTACGATTTTTTGTTCGTCTATCCAAAACCTATACACAGCCGGCCGCTTTGTAAACTTAGCGGTATACACCCTGTATACATATAGCATTTCCCCAATGAACTAAGAGTTAGGTCATATTTTGTATACACCTGATATTGAATTGATCTAGGTCAGCATTAGGTGAAATTTGAGTCTCACTTAGTTCGAATAAAGTGGGTGCATATTTGTAAAGACAACAGAAAACGAATTTGAATGAAGCTCACGGATGTTAAAAAAATCAAAACAAATTATTTTGTAACGGGCTTTCAATAGTTCAAAGTCATTGTGTCAATAACAATAAGAGTCACGAGGATTAGAAAGTCTCCACCTTTGTAATGAATTTTCCCTATGACAATCAATATTCTTTCTGATTTCCTAAGTACTGGTGGGATTTGAAACGAATGTAAGTTAATGGTGTACCCAACAGCATATCATTAAATAGCCTATCTATCTGTCGATCGGTTTCAATCAAATACGTACTTCCCGATTTCAATCATTAAATTTCCCAAGTGAATCTTACACTTTAATCTCTTAACATCTACCATAAGCCGTTTTGAAATACAGTATTAGAGTGAGTACCTATTGAACAAAAGAGCCAATAACGGTGCTACCTAGATTTCTCAATAAACATCCTTGATTGTGCTTTGATTTTCCAGGTAAGTCAAAGCGTGTACAATTTGTTTTATGAACATTAAGTCTTTCTATACCTGTAACCTCTTCCGCTCGGCCTGACAACAAACTCTTTACTTTCCTTTAAATAGCCTCCAATAATTGTACATATATTCACAATCAGTCGTCTCTTAACTGAAGTCCCATGAGCATACTTTAAAAATGCTACTTTGTTCCGGAAAGTAAGGCTCGCATCATTGAATCCTTGAAATGGAAATTTTTCAGAGGTTTCCACCTCAATTGTATTTGAGAGGGATAAGGACATATATCGCGCATAGGGATAGGTGCAAGATTGTAGACATACAGTAGACGATGATATTGAAGCTGCTAGCATGAAGGATTTACTTGATGAAGACAAATTGTATAAATTATTTTGGTGTGGGCAATTTTAGGCTCCAATTTTGTGATTGCTTCAACTCTAGAAAATTTCACTTGATTGAAATCTAAATGGAACATTTAAAAAAAACAGCTATTTTACTTTTGCATGTGTAGTCTCAATATTGCTCTGACAATTTTCTCTCAGGTTATCACCCTTAATAAAAACAGTTTGGAGTCGATCGATGCCAGGTAATCGGAGTTTTTCCAATTTAAAATTGGATGTTGTACAGCACACCACCAATTTGATGATGGCATGGAAATTGATTTCTCCCCTAGTCTAGATGGGTGTTTATTTTTTAAGTGGATGGTTATTGTTTATTCGGGAAGCATCTGTGGCTTTAATGTGAGTGCATAAAGAGGGTTGTTCTGATGGTTTATAAGCAATAACCAATCTCACTGAAGCTAATTTAGTTTTAATGTAGACATTTTTCACTTTTTATGGTACTTTACCATGGGGTGGTTCGTAGACTTTACAAGGGGATTACATTCTATAAGTTATCAGTACATTTCTATTGAAATAAACGTTTGTGCCCATTTTAAAGTAGTCTGGCCTTCAAATATGAGGTATAGGGGTGTAGTACAATAGGCCAAGCAGTAGTCGCGGTACTTTTCGACCCAATACAAGCCCAAAGGAAGAAGAGTAAAAGAAGAAGGGCAAGCTCTTTTAGGTACATATAACCTCGCGAGTGCTGAAGAAGGAAGGGTGTAAAGACACTTGTTTGTTTGATGTCAGGATACTTGATTACCGAACATACCTCCTGAAAATTCCAAAAAGGGTCTGTTTAATTGTGGGGAAAAGACAATTCCGTGAAAATAACAGAGCCTTTTATACAACGATCGAAAAAATTAGAACAGAAGATAGTTTTGAAAAATACTACTCTGACGCAACAAATCTTTTGAAGAAATTGAAGAGCTTTTTACAAAAACACCATATGTCAAAAAATAAAGTTTATCAGTAGAACAAAAAAACGAAACTGACTTTTGTTGTTGTTGGTTGTTTTTGGTGGAATCTAACTACCTAACTATAAAGTAACGTATTTCTTGACACAAGATGTATTTTCAGAAACGTAATACACAGCGACAAAGCTTACTCATTCCCTTAACAGATGGCATTTAAATCTCAATTCGAGCAAAAATTGACATATGCTGTTTTTGTGTAAAGCTTTTCAATTACAGCTTACAGAATCGGCTCTCGCTTCAACTCGTCCTTCACCAATTCGAAATTGATGCCAATCAATAATGCTAAAAGATTCTGTTGTCGAAGAAACACTGCACTGGGAAAACGAAGCAAATTGACCGTCAGTTTGAAATCGGTATTTTACGAAACGATCGACAAGGGTATTCATGTCACATTTCACTTAGTTCTTAGTAGTTCTTCGTAGTTCATTTTCATACATTTGGAAACTACGAAGCTCCTCGCGCTTTTGCCTTTTTTATACGCTTTATATTAGCTTGACCTGTATGTTGTATGTTGTATGTTTCATGTAAACAAATCTTGCAACTTGATTTTGACCCACTTCCAGGTAACGGATCAACTTGAAAATTTGCACATATGTATAGTTTGCGTGACAATGCAATCTGACCATTTTGTAAAAAAATCAAGATGGCGGTCGATGGATTTTGCAATTGTGCTCCCCGACCCCAAATGAATCAAATGAAAGAGTATTTCAAGTAGAATACAATTAGCTATGTGGCGTTATTCAAAATTCAAAATGGCGGCCAACAAAAAATGGCGGACTACCTTTTTCTTTACAACCCACTCGGTATGGGTATCAAATGAAAGTGTACGACGAGTATAGTACAGTAAACTGTGTGACGTCATTTTAAATCCAATATGGCGGTCTCTACAAAATGGCCAAAGACATATAAGACTAAAAAATAGAAAATAAAAAATATATAGTTTAAAAAAACTAAAAAATACGCTTTGATTTTAAAATGAACTAAAAAATAAAAAATAATTTTGAATGTAAAGTTTTTATTGCTCCAGCCAGAATATGGAAACAACCTACCTTTCGAAATGTAAAAAAGCGTGGGCCGCTAGCGAAAATTTCCCGTGTTAATAAAATAAGAATATAGGAAGAGAGTCCCACGCTGTTTTACATTTCGAAAGGTAGGTTGTTTCCATATTCTGGCTGGAGCAATAAAAACTTTACATTCAAAATTATTTTTTACTTTTTAGTTCATTTTAAAATCAAAGCGTATTTTTTAGTTTTTTTAATTCATATAGAGTTTTATGACTTTTTTACGACTTTTTTACGACTTTGCCCATGGTAAAGGCCGTGCGGCAAAACTACGCGGACAAAAGGCTGTGCTTAAAAAGGTACATTGTACGTCCACACAATATGAGCTTTTCAAAAGCGCGTATGGCGTTTCAAATGAGAATTGATTGTTTTCTCACTCATGATTCAGAAAATTAAAACATCACGCGCGCTTTTGTTTGGCCATACGGCCAAAAGCGTGTGGGATCTAAGTCCGCGTAGTGAGGACGGGCCTTAACTACGAAGCTGAAAAGCCTCTTGTTTGCTTTTTCACAGTTGTGTTGTATGAATTGGGATCCGGTGGTAATAACAATTCAAACTTAAAACCTTCATGCCAACTAAGTTATAAAACTATGAAACGACGACACTTTGAACAGCTGAAAAATTACATGAATGAATTGTGTTAAGGCTTGTACACACTTGTAGACATGTTGAGCGATTTTTGTCTCCGAGACATGTCTAGAGTTGTTTACATAGACATGTCTATAGACCAATTGCCGTCTACGAGTCTGTTGCGAGACCAAAAATTGCAGGTCTACGGTCTCCCGATCGGAATGGGAGACCACGTTCAACGGTAGACACATTGCGCAACATTTCGCCAGTGTGGACCACACGACGAGACGCGAGCTACGTCCCTCTCTCTCCACCTACCGAGTGTGTGCTTCGGCTGTTTTTATTTACATTGTTTAAACTTCCATTATTAGTCCTCCAACCATCAGAAGCAAATCTTCAAAATCGGTTGGTTTCAGTCGGGTGAAATTCCGAAAACCCATGGCGTCGTCCATTCTTAATTTATTTAATAACATATTGCCGAACATAGATCCTTCTGCGAACACCTCGCGCGTCCACCAACGATTACGCTTTCGCGTTCTTTCATTTGCAGTCAGCACTAAGCATGAACTCATTGGGCATAAAACAACGTCCTCCATTATGGACTGGCGGAGACTAAATTTAAATCGTAGGGTGGACACTAGACGAGACCAAGTACGGTCTCCATAGACGAGCTATAGACATGGTCTATGGACCGTTTGAAGACGGTATATATACAAATCGCTCAAAATGGTCTACTAGTGTGTACGAGGCACTGACATATAATAATGGACTGCTCATCAGACATTATTCCCATACAAACTCATGGCACCAAAAAGTAAAGAAAAGTATAGTCCTCTCGCTCATCCATAAGCCCCTTTTGTCACCGAACTCAAATTTTGTCAAATTTCGTGTTAAGAGTTCAGTGCATTCACTGGTGGAAATAAAATCAGATAGTGCCAAACTTGAGAAAATAAAATTTGACATTCAAAACTGCACATTTTCCATTTTCTTAAATATTTTTACTCTTGACATTCAATAAACCACAAAATACGATAACTTTTTTATCTTTGCAGTAAAATAAGAACAGTAAATAAAATTCTGGAATATTTTAAGCGAAATTTAAAATAAAACCGCCACAACGGTTGCACGGTATTAAAGTTGCCATACCTGATTTCATTTTTTCCTTTGAACTAATGTCAGAATGTTTACAAAAAATAGATTGGTATAGTGATTTTTGTATTTCTGTCTCGTTTCGCCATAAGACCCGGAATCACTGACATTTAGATGAAACAGAGGTAGAAACGCGCATGGTTTAACATAAATATTTGTAATTAATGAAAAAAGGCATTTTAAAAGAGAAATAACATCAAAATTGCATTTGTAATTTTTTTTAACAAAAATTTTTTTTGTTCCCATCGTCCAAAAACGAATATAAAAAATTTTAATTTACAAAAGTAAGTGACGTGTTTACATGTCAGTGAGAAAAGGTTTGTCAACTACGGAACGAATTGGTTCCATGAAAATTTCTTGATGAGCAGTCCATTCTATATGTCAGTGGTACGAGGCTTTAATCGAAGTGATAAATGGTCTCGTAAAAGACTATGCCGTCCTCACAGCTACCGATACAGCAGAGGAGATGGATTTGGAAGAGCTGCAGCCTTTGACCGAGTTGGGCATCGAATTGCCAAATGAAATTGAGCTAAAAATTGCCAAAGAATTCAAAGACGAAGTTCGTGAGAGAAATTGAACAATTTGAAATAGCCGCGAAGGCAATCCCCGTACGCTCATATATGCACGTGGAGAATCCCTTGTCGTAGTCGAAGGGTAACTTGACATTGATCACGTCCAGATACACGCAAATAAATTCTTAATTCTTTGCAATATTGTTAGTATTTCTCTAAGTCCGCATTCGCGGGATTGGATTCCCTACAGGGGCACGGTTCTTTTAAGATTCAATGCACTAAAAAATTGTTCAAAAAAATAAACTTCGAACGCAGTATAAAATATACAAATAGTTTTCTTTATTGCTTTTGCTTTCGATTGCCCTAGTATTGATTTCTTATATGAGAAAAACGCGTGAGGGCAATGCAAAGGCGTGGAGGGGGCTAAGCCCCCTCTAGCCCCTGTGTTGCTACGGCCCTGCCCTGAAGCAGAGTTTTTCGTTCTGTTGGTGCGGGCATGGCGCGGAATACGTTCGGAAATGTTTTAGGTATATTTAGTGCATTTATAAAGATTTAATCTTGGATATAAAACCATCGTAGACTGTGGATATAGCAGTAATCGGCAAAATCTGCAATGGTTTTATATCCAAGATTAAACCTTTTTAAATGCAGTAAATATGCCCCAATTTAAATGGTAATCAAAATAATAGCTTTTTCACTTTTTCTGCACTTATATTTTAAATAATAATTCCATAATATATATTCCATCCAATGGCGCTACAGCCCAAATCGAGTCTTGGCCTCCTCTAGGGCATTTCTCCACGTTTGACGGTCCCTTGCATCATATCTCCAGTTCCGGATGTTGAGCATTGCCTCTGCTTCAGCCGTCACAAGTCTATCCATCTCCTCCTGGGTCTGCCTACTGATATATTTCCTGAAATTTCTGCTATCATAAGCCGTTTTGGGATGCGATTGTCCTCCATCCTGACTACGTGACCAGCTAGTCTTAGTCTGTTAATTTTCATTAGACTTGACAGTTCTGGGTCGTCAAAAATTTATTCAACTCGTTGTTGTATCTCCTCCGCCATATTCCATCCTCTCTGGTTGGGCCTATTATGCACCTGAGGACTTTTCTCTGTATGTCCTCGGTCATAGTCTAAGTCTCGCTACCATACCAAAGTACTGGTCGTATTACTGTTTTGTAGAGTGAGAGTTTCGTTTCGTGCACAAATCTTGAGTGCAGTATTTGTTTTTGGGCATAAAAGGCCCTATTAGCCAGTAGTATTCGTCGAGTTATATCTTCCTTTTCTTCGTTTCTTTTTGTAATTGTAGACCCAAGGTAGACTGTTTTATCGACTACTTTTAGCTTGTGTTCGTCGATAGTTATATTTCTTCCCATTCTAAATCTTCCAGCTCTGGATTGTTGCATCACCTTCGGTCTCTGCCTCTTTTAGTTCGACATAAACTTCTTTTGCTGCCAAAAATGACCTTCCCACGATGTTCACGTCGTCCGCGTACGCAAGTACAGACTGGGTTGCTATTGATGCACTTCTCTGGACTGACGTTTTCCTCATCACCCATTCTAGGGCCAGGTTGAAAAGTACGGGGGCCAGTCCATCCCCTTGTCTAAGACCTTGTCGCACTTCGAACTCTTCTGTTACTGCATTTTGGATCCTTACTTTCGCCAGTGAGCCATTTGTTGCGCTTTTGACCATTCGTATAATCTTTGAGGGGACTCCTAATTCCGATAAGATCTCGTACAACCTCTCTCTGTTTATTTAGTCATATGCCTGCTGAAAGTCAACAAATATCCATATTCCTTTCCCAGGTTTTTTCCAGAATTTGCTTTAAAGTAACTGGTCCGATGTTGACCTGTTTGTCCTAAAACCAGCTTGATATTCTCCTATAAGGCCTTCCGCTATAGGTTCTAGCTTTTGTTTCACAAGGATTGTGAAGGTTTTATAGCTGGTGCTGAGGAGAGAGATGCCTGTGTAGTTTTTACAGGTTAATTTATCTCCTTTCTTGTAAATTGGACAAATAATGGCTTTCCTCCAGTCATCTGGTATAGCTTCTTCCTCCCAGATGCTGCATATCAGTTGATGTAAGTGTAAGGCTGCTAATAGTTGTGGTCCTCCTTTCTTTAGCAGCTCAGCTGCTATTCCATCGATGCCTGGCGATTTGTTGCTTTTTGCCTTTTTGCAGCTTCACGTACGTCATCCAATGTTTGTGGTTCTATGGTGATATTATCTTGAGGAACTACAAATGCCTCCGTATGTGGATCCTCATTGCTGATCTGGCGAGTTCCTTTGTACGCTTGTCTGATTCTCCCTTCATTGAAGTCTTCCTGTATCTGTAGAATCCTCCTATTTAGGTATTCTCTCTTCTTCTTTCTGCAGAGCTTCTGCGGTTCTTCTTTTTTGCTTGAAGACTTCCATCCTTGCTCTTGTGGGCCTTGCAATGTACTCCCGGTGGCTCTGGTCTATTGCGGCTCTACAATCTTGATCAAACAAGTCAATTCCAGTCTGTCGGGTGGCCCAGCCTAGTGCCTCTTCTGCTGCTCCATTTACGCTGTTTTTAATTTGCTCCCATTTGTCGTTGATGTTGGGCTGTTCTTCTACTTCTCTCAGGTTTTGTACGACAGCGTTCTGATAATTCGATCACCACACAAAACATATCCAACATTTTTTTCCTAAATCCAAGCCTCGTCCACACGGTGACACTGATGTTGTGGCATTTAATGTCGCGATGTGAATGTCGCAAAAGTGTCATCGTCCGAACTATTGATAGCCGCGACGTCTCGACGTCCTGACACTAATGCCGCATATCAATTTTTTTTGATATTTAACACCTGATGCCGCAGCACTTCCAACACATCCGCTACTGCGATACAAGTTCGCCCATTTTTTTACACGAGTGTCGCAACATTATGCGTGGATCATGTGAACACTGAGTGCCGTGATAGCAAATGTCGAGCACTTTCATGATGATAAATGCCACGGCATCAGTGTCACCGTGTGAACGAGGCTTAAACACGAAAAAACCACGAATGTAAAAAAATGGTCACTTTAACAAATAGTTCATCACTTAATCACTGAGATTTTTTTAAATTAATCACTATATCACTTATCACTGGTAATTCATGTTCAGTAAAAAGGGATAAATTACAATATTTTATCACTTTTTACTGCAAAAATATACCTAAAACATTTCCGAAAGTATTTCGTGCCATGTTATCTCGACCAAAACCTCAAAATTTTAGAACCGGCTTCAGATGGGTTAGTGTTAGTAGTCCCGGGAGTTTCCAGGCCTGTAGTTGAGATGGTCTGGCTCGACACCAGAACCGCGAGCCTTATTTTTGTTAGTGTCTTGTTCTGTTAGACCGTGACTATGTCATAGCTTCGTGTTGTCCTTATTTATTTGTAGTCCTGTTCTCTCACTCGATCTTTTCAGCTGGTGGTAAAAACTTATGTTTTTGTCTTTAAAACCTTTATTTGGATTCGCCAATACACGGCTCCAAATCCCAAAAACAGTTGAAAGGAAAACTAGATTTACTTTATGAGACTTGTGTTATTCAGTTTATGCAAAGTTAAGTTAAAATACAGTTTAAGAAGACCTCACCCAAAAAAAGGGCTTAAATCCACTAATGGTACGTTGGCTCTACGCACCAGTGACTACAGATCTGCTATCATATGGCTCTGCTCTTAAAAAAAAATATATGTAACAAACAAATCAAGACTAGACTAAATTCAAAATTCAATTCTATACATCAGGCAACAGGCAGCCTGAACTGGCCTGAGGTTGCGGGAAGCCAGCTACTGGGTAGATAATATGTAAGCAAACAGAAATATACTGCGATATCTACTACTGTGAATGGTAGAAGGGTAATATGGTTGCATAACAACAAAACTTGGGATACGTGTTATCGAACCACAGTCCTCTTGCAAGTGATTCATGCACCTTAACTCCTAGGCTCCCGAGGGCGGAAAATAGTAGTATATTTTAAATTACATATATGTATCTGACTCTATGCTTAAAATGTCAGTCTGGATTAGGATTGCCAACTTTTTTTATGGATTATAAGGGACGAATGATCAAAATAGCAAAAAAATACGGGATTTTACTTTCTTACCCGGGACAAATCAAATGAAATATTTTTTTTCAAATGTTCCTTCATTTATGCTTAAAACTATATTTTCCAACGGACATTGGAGCTACAAGCATGTTTTTTTGCGTCTTTACGAACTTGTAAAAGCTAATACAATCATAATCGTATTAAATATTGTCAGAAGTTCCGCTTTTATCAAATTTACTGAAAATCTATTCCTCACATCTGTCCATTTAAGGCCTATTTACGAAAATACTCGTTCCACATAACAATTTGAGCTTGGAATACTGAAAATGAAAGAGATGATGTTAAATATATTCGATATATCGCTCTTCGCAAATTCTCCGATTATTTTCATCCACTTATCCATCGCCTTTAGATTTTTGTCATTTATAGATGTAACAGTGTGCAAACTTTTCTTGATGAGTTGCTATTCTTCATATAGCGCATCCATATTTATTTCCTCAATTCGCAAAAGCTCCACCGCTGTTTGAAAATGATTGTAATCTATCGGTGATTGCAAGTTAACAAATATCAGCTTCGACAATAGATTGTTATCAGAGAAATCGTATCTTTTGTCAAATACTCGAGAAAGTTTTTGTAAAATTGCCGAAAATCATTCTTGATAGATTCCCCTTGATTTGCGCTTAATACGCTAAGTATTTATCACGCGTTACTTCCAAAAAGCTGTCTTTCAATCGTTGTTCAATCTTATTGCGAATTCCATGGCTTTCTATAACAGTAAGTGAATCTAATTCAATCTTTTTCATGATTGTTTCTAATGAAAACATTACGTTTTGGACAAAAAACAGGTAAATCAATGCTTTTCTCTCTTCTTCATCAGATGCAAATATGTCCTCTATTACACGCGGACATTCATTGCATATTTCTTGAATATGGGACTTATTTTAAGATTCTTTCCAAAGCAGGCCCGAGAGATAAAAATCTTGTGGATACATGTTTTATTATTTCTTCCCACTGCATCTCATTAGCTTCAAATTGATTTTGCAAGCCGCCTCTTCGTTTTGCCGATCTACTGAAGTGATTCCATATTTTCAAAATTAAACTTTCAACATCGAGCAACAATCTATCGGTACTAAATTTTGTTGCATTATGAAGAATATGAACAGGTCAGCCTGCTTTGATGATTTTGTCATTCTCTTTAGACAAAATCGTATAAATCGAATGGTTTCTGCCGAAGTTCACATTCGTGTTGTCAGCGGAAAAAGCCCATATGTACTTTATTGAAAGATAGACCATTTTCCTTCAAGGTTTCCTTTAAGAGTTTCGACACTTGATCAGCACATTCCACGAATTCAAGTAGACGATTTTCTATTCCAGTATCATAGTCAAAAAAACGAATGCAAATTGAGAAAATTTTTCTGTTTTTTTTATTGCTAGCATCTGTAGATATAGAAAAATACAATTTTTTTTTCTATAACGTATTTATGATAATCTTAACTGACTCTTTAGATAATATTTCACACACAATACTCTCATCTTTTGTTCAATTTGCAATTAAACTTTTGAGCAATTTTTGAATCACTGCAGATGAAAGGCAGTAGCTTATGCGAGCAATCCATGCTATTATAACTTGAGAATGTTTAACCGTGTGATAAACAGAAGCAATTTTTCCGGCAGTTATTTTAGCTTCCGATTCTGAAGCAGACGTCTCTGGTTTCGAAAAATAATTTAAAAGGCTACTTGATGCCTCGGTGCTTACAATCGTCGTGTGAGATTTAGTCGATGCATGTTATTTTACATCAGTGATTCCACCATGAGCACAAGAGAAATCTTTATTGCATAGCTGACAAAAAGCTTTATAAGGGTTTTCCTTTACTTGTCTTAACCAGGAAAAATTCCTTTCCCAGTTGGAATTGTACTTGGTAAGCCTTTTAGACTTCTTGGCAGGAACAACACCACTACCAGATATATCACTACCATCTCCGTTATCACTCATTTTAAAAGAAAGTGTCAATAAAACAAACAATAGCCGCGCGCAGATGAATTTTCGACAGTTCACTGCAAACAAGGCGCGATGCAAACTAAAACAGAATAGATAATTAAAGCAGATTTAAAAAACAGGCAGGGTCGCTTCCACTCTGTCTACGCTGGTCAAGGGTCGCACAGTGGGATAAATAGCTCATTTTTTGGTCAAACGATGATTCCCAAGCCTGGAATCAATGAAACTTTTTTTCTTTTTTTAAACTATTCGTTATAAAATTGCCTTTAATTCTATCGAGCCCGAATTTTAAAATTTCAAAATTAAAGAAGGCTAATCCAATATGGCGGACATAAGTACATTTTGTATGTAAATTAAAATTTTATCAAAAGATTCTTTAAAATTATTGAAATTAATTATTATTAATTAATTTTTGATTTCCACATAACATAACAGTAACATTTTTTTATAATTTTAAAGAATCTTTTGATAAAATTTTAATTTACTTACAATTTATGTCTGCCATATTTGATTAGCCATCTTTAATTTTGAAATTTCAAAATTCGCACTCGATAGAATTAAAGGCAATTTTATTACGAATAGTTTAAAAAAAATTTAAGTTTCATTAATTCCAGGCTTGGGAATTATCGTTTGCCCAAAAAATGAGCTATTTGTCCCACTGTAGGTCGGACGGGTCGCTGAGAGGCGTTTTGAGCTTTGAAAAGTACTCCATCAGCCCGTCACCCTCGCCCCTCATTTCTATGTGTGTTGATGTTGTGTGATTTGATTACGCAGGGAAATACGGGACATGGCCTGCCCCGCCGGGACATTTGAATGTATTCCAAAAATACGGGACGTCCCGGAAAATACGGGACGGTTGGCAACCCTAGTCTGGATGCATACGTCCTTATCAATCAAAGACAAGAAAAAGTTGGGGAAAAACAATTTTGAAGGAGACAGAGTCGCAAAGGAGTTTAAGTCGCAAAAAACAAAAGTGTTAAACACAGTATCACATTCTAAACAACATCCATTAATCACTCATTCAATTAGTGTCAACCAATTCATAAAAGTTTTGTCTCTCAACGATTAGTCGACCTTCTATCTATTTAACCTTGTTAGTCAGAATCAAGATCATTGGTGGCATAAAAAGGACTTTGTTTGTTGTTATTGTCACCTCTGAGGGAAACTTCAAGAATTCTTCAATGGAAAAACCACAACACTGACGAAGTCCTCTATTCCACCTTGAGACCAACAAAAGGAGGAAGTTTCCAAGTGACAGGTTCATTTACAGGAGGCTGTCGGCGCCTATCAATTTGCATGATGACTGTGACCTACTAACTCCTAATTAGGAGACATTATACAGGATTATGTAATGGCGACTTAGAGGGGATGTTGGTGAATTTGTAAAGAACTAAGCTTGATGGAAATTGGATATGCATTAGTAGATGTTGAAAGGATAGAGGACTTGAGGACCATTTGAGAAAAACTGAGGATTTTCTATGGAAGATAATAAAAGAAATGTTTTGTTGTTAAAGGTATTAAAGCACGTTTGGAGTGATAGAGCTTAAGAAAGATAAAAACAAAGAAAAAGTCAGTTGACAACTTTAACTATAGTTTAATGTGTTACATTCGAATTTGTTACTTTATTTGAGTATATCTTTTGTACACATATACTTGAATATTACTTAAGTGTTATGATGATGTTTAAAACTATTTGCAAAAAAACTGAATTGTATAGTACCTAATTGATGCACCTTAAAGTTAGAGAAAAATACATATTATGATTGCTAACGTGTGCGGTCCTCATGAAGGCGATCGTGATAGAACATAGAAGCATAGAAGAACTTAATAATAAACTTAAAAATTCGATGCAAACCATAGCAGGTCACGATGCCAAAATATTCAAAGTGAATTTCAATGTTCAAATTGGTAAGGATGAGAATACAAAAAATGAGGCCAAGGCTCGAGTAAGAATGTAGTGCCATTGAAAGGATGATATCAAATATTGGCAAGCATATATAATTTGCATTATTGTACCAGCGACAATCGTAAAAAGCACATACGCTTGCCATCATTAATTCGAGTCGATCGAGTCCTGTTTCCTATAGAGGCCAAACCATAAAGGTCGGTCAATAAGAAAGGTCATGTACTGATATAGAAAATGCACCCAGCTTCGTTATAGGATGTCTGAAGCTATAGAGGAGTTGAAATCGGATGTGATCACTATGTGACCAAAGTGAACTTTAGATGGAGTGAAAATTTATAGGAGAAGGTGTTGCTGATCAAGTAATACAGGGAACTAATCGACTAGTAAGAGAAAACCTAGTAACCACAAGGATTACAAACTGAATGAATATAGTCCGGGAGCCATAAGACAGAATTCATCTGGCAAATACTGGCAAGATTGCAATCTCGACAATACTGTCTAGGCAGTAATTTGACAATTTGTGAAACCAAGTTGGCGAAAAGTGATTTTGAAGTGGTTTTTATACTAATAAATGTACTCAAGTTAAGTGGTTTTTACTTGTTGTAGACTGCAGGCTTTCAAAAATTGCTTTTAAAACTTCGGGAAGAAAAACACTTATCGTGGATGATGAAACGCGGGTAAGAACTTCAAGAGACTTAAAACTATCTCCAGAAGCAAGAGACCTTAAAGTTACAACCAATCTTACTTTTGACGGTATAGGTGTCCTCTTTTATAATTATTGGATGAACCTGGAACACATTTTCTCTTACCAATTCATACAACGGACAAAATTTGTCGTAAGGTAACCTGAGGAAATTTGTGTGCTCTTTATTAACAGAATAAAGCAAGTCCTTTAACAAATTCCCTTCAATATCAAAAACAATCCGCTTTGAAAGGAACGGATTTACCCTACATTTTATTTTCCTGCGTCTCCGTTTTTCTTCATTTTCGATATCCTCAAGCTCTTTTAAGCACATTAAATAAGTTACTGCAACACCCGCATCGTGTGAAAACATTTTTAAAATGAACTGTCCAGTTGATCAAACGCTAATCGGCCAGCTGGACAGTATTTGACAGTTCCAGACAGAACTGTCCGCCAGTAGCACTGTCCTAGTATGGAGGTCGCACGGAATTCCGTTCAGCATTTTTGGTAAATATTTCTACACGGAAAAATTGCGTGTAGAATACCGTGGAGAAAAGTTAACAGTTGAGAAAAAGCTAACAGCTGACTATTAAAAATCACATATAAAACCACGAACTGACGGCAATAGCTGTTTTTCATTCGGCCTGTCAAAATTACCTAACACACAACACGGAATAATTGTCTTACATTTATTCCGTTCCAACATGAACGGAAAAAAGTCTCCAATTCCCTTGAAGCCACCTGTTAGAGAATTGCACAAGCTAAATATTACCAATAGTTTTCCGTTCGAACTGCGTACTCATAAAACAAAAAGGGCACGGAAAAATTCGGTGAACGGAATTCCGTGCATCTTTTTACGTGTATTTTATATGGGGAACGGAATTCCGTTCGAACTCCATACTAGGCTTGAAGGGCGGGTAAGTTTCAACGAGTCTGTGTTAAATATTCGTTATTTAAAACAATATTTTATTTCAACTTGCACCAGTTCCTTGGAAGAAAAAAGAAAATTGTTTTCAGTCAATTGTTATTAACAAATTTAAAAAAGATAATTTTTCTAATTTTTCAGATTCTGTAGTTATTTTTAATGGTAAAAAATTGTTTTTTTAACTCTTATTGATGCCCTTTCATCTTTTAAGTTTTAAAATCGTAAACGTTTCTTTAAATTAGTGAGTTGGGCATAGTTCCTAATTTTTTGCATAAAACATTTTATTGTGAAATATCAACTAAATGTTATGAAGAACTTATTTTTCTTGTCGTGAGAGTTGCTAATATAACTTGCACAAGAGCTGAAGTTTGAAGTTTCGCGCTCAATATTTTGCAGAACGAGCTCCAGCTGAAATTTCTTCTTCCCGCCAAAAATAAATAAATTTCGTTTTTACCTCAGACCACATTTCCAAACACAACGCTCCTTTTTCTTCCTAATCATTATTATCATATTCGAAAAGAACTACAAGAAATTTAACAAGAGTTGAATATAAAAATTTTTATCATGATAAATAACTACAAAAGCTGAAAAAATTATTTTTTTTTCAAATTTGTTAATAACAATTGACTGAAAAATATTTTGCAAAAAGTTATTTTCTCTTTTCTTCCAAGGAACTGGAACAAGTTGAAATATAATATTGTTTTTAATAACGAATATTTAACACAGACGCGTTCAAACTTACCTGCAATCAATTGCTCGAAAAATATAATTTCTCGCAACCTTTGGGGAAGGTTGCCGGGACTTTTGCAACCGGTTTCGCCTGGCAACCCATTTGTTTCGTAACAAGGGCTTTGAAACCTAAACTTTGACGCAAAAATCACCAATATCTAGTGTCCGACCGAAGGTTCGGCTTCGGCTTCGGCTTCGGCCACCTTCGGCCAAAAAAACACCTTCGGCCGCACATTCGGCTTCGGCCAAAGGAGCCGAAGGTTAGCCGAAGCCGAAGTTTTTATATCCAGCCAGGCCAGTCGCTGAAAACGAAAAGAATTGAGAGTGTGATGTGAATGTGACATTGAAACGTATGGTATTCCTCAAATAAAAATAAACAAATCTTAGTTTATTATTTTTGGAAAGCCGCAACTTACTTATTTAAAATGCATATTGCAATCATTTTCGGCACTATGACTATAAAACAAAATAACAGTGAAGAATTTTCATTATTATGTATATTTTTCAGTCAGTATACCAAGATTTCTGTGTATGATTGAACCTTCGGCTTCGGCTTCGGTTTCGGCCGAAGGTTATGGCAAAAGCCGAACATTCGGCATCGGCTTCGGCTTCGGCCTAAAACTGACCTTCGGTCGGACACTACCAATATCCCGATGAGCCAAGTCACAACCTTCTATATTTCTTAATGATTTAACCAATACTAACAGATTCTGGGTCTATTACCGACACATAGAAAAACTCTACTTCCAGGCCTGTACTTGAGAAGGTGGCCATTCAAGTGAATGGCCACCTTTTCAAGTATAGGCCTGGAAGTAGAGTTTTTCTATGTGTCGGTAATAGACCCAGAATCTGTTAGTATTGGTTAAATCATTAAGAAATTATACGACGCGATGTAAGGCCGATGTTACAATTGGGGCTTTGCCTTTACTTTGACTTAACTTCGGGCTTTGATTACATGTAATGTCATTAAAGCAGATTAAATAAAAGCTTCGACTGAACTTTGTCTGCGACTGTATTTCGACTGCAGTCCGGCTTTAAGAAATTTCAAAGTTTCGTCCGCCTGCAGCCAACTTCACTTTATCTGAAAAAACTGAAAACAACTTTTTTTAAAGGGAAAGGAACCGTTTTGAATTCCGAGTATTTTTTATAGACTGCGAACAACATTAAAAAAAATTCCAATTCCTTTTCAGACATTTTAAAATTTTGATTTTTCTACTTTGCTTCTGCTTTGAAAGGAAACAGCTGATTGCAGTCAAAGCTACAATTTAATTTTGAAGTCGAAGTCTCCGGGGACTTTCTTTGCAGTCGGAGTTGAAGTCGAATCCAAAGCCTCAATTGTAACACTGCCCTAAAGCTGGCTTCCTACGCGGACGGACGCGAACAGACCCGCACGGCGCACCATGGGAAGAGTGTCGTCCGTAAAGGCACAGACAAGTCTGTAGCGGTCCGCAGGATCCGCCGCAACGCAAGTCGGTAAATCCGGCTTCCCACGGTGCGCGATTTTGCGGATTATCACGCACGGCCGACGTCCACGGACGAGCCCGGACCACACCGCACGGTGCGTATAGGCCTGTGTGTGTCTGCTAACGGTCACCTTTCTGGTATTTGGATTGTATAGTCCAAATCCGTTTGTTTGTTCGCTGTATCCCATGAATATGCACACGTTGGATTTTTCAGCCAATTTACTTCGTTGCACTTTCGGTATGTAGGCTATGGCCTTGCAACCAAACACACGTAGAGATGACAGATTTGGCTTTGTATTTCACCAAGGGTCTTCTGGTGTGATGTTCTTCATGAACTGGCATGGGACTTGGTTAATCAGATACACCGCTGTCATTGCTGTCTCTACCCAAAAACTTCGACCGAACCCGCTGTCTATGAGCATGCATCGCACTTTTTCCATAATGGTACGATTCATCCTTTCTGCTACTCCATTTTGTTCAAAAGTATATGGTACTGCGCTCTGATTTTGTATGAAGACGAAAGACTTGTTATTTCTAGACTGGTTTTTACATGCTCGTCTGTGGATTTACGGACGAGCCCGGACCGCACCGCACAAGCTCGCACCGCACCTGAATTTTCCGACTCGCGGCGGATACTACGCACCGCTACAGACTTGCCTGTGCCTTCACAGGCGACACTCTTCCCACGGTGCGCCGTCCGCGTCTGTCCGCAAAATCGCGCACCGTGAGAAGCCAGCTTAAGAGCTCGCGATATTTTTGCCTTAAAAAGTGATAAAATTATATATTTTAATACTTTCTACTGCAATAGGATTACCAGTAATTAGTGCTTTAGTGAACTGAGTGATTAAATTAAAAAAAAATTAAGTGATTAAGTGGGTTTTAGATGTGTTAATTGTGAAGGTGACCAATTTTGTTTACATTCGCGGTGGTTTTTTCGTATGTATTTATTTAAGGAAAAAATGTTCAATTTGTGTGGTAATCGAATAAAAAGTGTTTTTAAAGTGATTAAAGATTATTATTGAATAGTTATTGAAAACATAATTGCAGGAAAATGTGAAGGAAAAGTGAAAAAGTTATTGTTAAGCATGTTGTGTGGTGGTACTTGCACTTAATGTGTTTAATAACTATTCTATAATAATCTTTAATCACTTAAAAAGCGCTTTTTATTATATTATTACACAAATTCAACATTTTCCCCCTAAATAAACACGAAAAAACCACCGCGAATGTAAACAAATTGGCCACCTTCACATTTAACACAATTAAAACACACTTAATCACCCAATTTTTTTAAATTTTCTTAATTAAATCACTAAGCACTATTCACTGGTAGCAGGCCCGCTGGGTGCGGGCGTGCAGAGCGTGCACCGCACGCGGGCGGCATTTTTAGGGGGCGGCAAACACAACAATCTCGTTATCGAACTCATTTCCATCATTTGCACCTATGCCATAACAATTCCAAGTATTGATCTCCTTAAAAAATAAACCGATAAACCGAAAACGTGTGCAGTTTCAAACCACTTAAGATGGATCGATCTCTGAAAATAGTATAGTATAAGGACAGAGAATGTAAAATTAAATTCCCCACACTGAGAGACATTTTTAGTTACCACAACCATACGGCATCAAATAAATATATTTAGTTGTCGTTATTAACAAAAAATGCTTCTCATGACCAAAAAAAATTGTTGGAGTAACTAAATATAATTATTTGATGCCGTATGGTTGTGGTAACTAAAAATGTCTCTCAGTGCAGATAGCAGTCCAGTCATTTGGTAGTTTTGCCTGGAAAGAGTTCCGGGAGTTTTAAAAATTTGTAGATTTCGATGTGCTCTTTCCGAATTTCAAATTTGCCACCTCGTATCTTTGCCGCTTCCGCCGCCATGTTGGAAAAATGGCGCCTAAGAGCAGTTTTTTGACAATATCTCTTTTCCGACTTAAATTTTTTTTTTCAACATTCCAATGAGGCGATTCTTGTTTGCCTCATTGCCCAGGAATTTATTTTGTGACACAGTTGGGATCATTGTCTCGTCAAAAAGTATGTCTACTGAAGCAGTTTTTCGTGATCGTCAGGATCGCTCCACATATTTGGTACTACGATTTGCTACATCTTCCGGATATCCGTCAAATACGATAATGGCATTGGATGTATAGCTCGAACGAACGTAGGTAACGTATTTATTGCAAATGGATGAAAACGATTCACCGCGATGCCAAATGACTCGGTGTAATAAGTATCCTCCGTCAATGATATACATCGTATATTCAAAATTTAAATCTCCAGAATGTTGCTCACATTCTTTTGCAATGCACATTCTTTGGAAAATTCGTAAAGGATTAATCGGGACAATGTCGCCTTCTATCCGGATGACTGAATTCAAAATACTAAGTGATTTTATTCGGTCATTCCGTTTGAATTTTACGGTATAGAAATCGTTGCCAATGATTTTAGAAATGCCAGCACTACCAATTTCTTTAGGCATGTGACAGTTGATCTTTTCATCTCCGATAATTCCAGTGCTTATTGACATGATTTACTTTAATTCTGGAAAAGGTGGATGGTTGCACAACCAGTCAATTAGTTTTTTTACGTCGTCATTGTCACGATTAACCCGCGAACTTCTCATTTCGACATTGTCAAAAAACTGCTTTTAGGCGCCATTTTTCCAACATGGCGGCGCCAGCGGCAAAGATACGGGGTGTCAAAGTTGAAATTCGGAAAGAGCACATCGAAATCTATAAAATTACAAATTTTCAAAACTCTAGGAAAACTTTCCAGGTAACCCCTTTTTTTAGAACCAAATGACCGTACTATAGAAATCAAATTTATTCTGTAAATAAAAATTGACAAATTTTAAAGCATTTTGATGTCTAGTTATGGAGAAGAATAATCCATTTTTATGTGCAATAAATTCCCACGTTTAAATATCATTTTTACTCGACACTTTACTTGAATTTTGAATATTAATTACTCGAATACAAGACGTTCAATGTTTTTTTAATAAATTTTATTGAATGTATGAGATATCAATAAATAACGTAATCAAATTTCAGATTTTTAATTTAGAATATGCTCCTTCAATCGATCTTTCTTAAAGAGAAGAGAACAAGCTCAGTCAGAAAAAACAAGATAAGGGAGGGGTGGCATTGTCTTTTTTTGCACGCGGGCGCTGAAGCGGCTAGCGGCGGGCCTGACTGGTAGTCCTATTGCAATAAAAACTGGTTAAATATATTACTTTATGCCTTTTTACGGCAAACTAATGCAAAAATATTCCGAACTTTACATCACGGCGTATAAATTCCAACAAAAGTGACAGATTCTGGGACTACGAGCAGCTGCGTTAGTGTTAGTGAGCTGGGCATCTTCCAGGCCTGAATGGCTCAAATTTGCATTGCAAAATCAGGGTTGCCGGGACTTTTGGAACCGATTTCGCCTGGCAACCCATTTTTTTTGTAACAAGGGCTTTGAAACCTATATATTGACGCAAGAATTATCAATATCCCGATGAGCCAAGCAAATGAGTCAAATTTGCATTGCAAAATCCCTTCTCATTCATTTTTGCAACCGGTCTCATAGGGTTGCCACGGCGCATTGTTATTGCCCGAATGAATGCTGTCTTGTGGCCAAGTTTCATCAATATTCCTATGAGCCAAGCATTTTTACGGTCGGCTCCCGGACTAATAGGATTTAATAAGGGGCACCCCCGCGGTTAAGAAACCTCAGGAACTGACCTGGGATATAGCAAAAGCAGACTAAGGTCTCTTAGTATGAAATGCACCGAGCCGATCCTAAACGAGTACGTATCGACCGAATTTTATGAAAATCTTTTCAGATCATATAAATACTTGATCAGCAAGCGTATGTTCCCAATGTCCATCATTTTCCAACAATTGTAACTTTTGACATGCTTCATGATATGTTGTGCACACTTGACCACGGACTGTTATTTAAGTTTTGAATGACGTCTGTCCATAAACATTAACTAATAACAAACGTAAATAAATTCAATTTCTTGTGTGCCCAAGGGCCCCCGTCATGGCCTAAGACGGCCTTGCACATAATGTGTACTACCATCTAGCGTCCAACGTTAGAAGGTGTTCATAGCATCGTGTAGAGCCGGCTTAATGTTAAACAAATTAATCCAAACATTTTTGTAACGGGATCTCGCTTGTGTAAGTTCAATCACTTTGGATTAGGCTAGATGCGCATGTACCACAGGCATCAGGCTCAACGAGAACGAAAACTTGTTAGGGCGTTAGGCCTCTTGAAATTAACTTGTTAACAACTTAGTAAAAGTTAAAACACCCACAAGGCCGAGCTAGTTTAATTGGAAGTAAGCTAGGTACATACTTATACTTACTAGTGTTGATGGCTTGGATGCAAACCCTTAACTTTGAATAAAATTTCTACCACAAGCCTGAGCAGTGGCGGACTAAGGGTGGGGCGGAGGGGCGGTCCGCCCCGGGCCTCTGGTTCTTGAGGGCCTCCAAATTTCTACAAATGCCCTTAATCAAATTTCTTCCTTTCCCTCCCCTCTCTCATCTATAAAACCGGTTTTACTTGCCATAAGAATGGCACCGTGTGAGGAGGTCCAATGTCTATTTAGTTTTCGTGTAGCATTTTTTTACTTTCATCTAGATCAAAATTCTACAGCCATCTAGACTTTTTACGCGGTACTAATATTCTTTAATGCTGAACGCGTCCAATACTCGGGGAATTCCCATCTTTGATACAAGGAATCTCTGGATGAATAAATGAGGCACAAATCATTTACTCTCGTACGCCTACATTATACGGCGAATACGGTCATAACCTTTCTTTTAAAATCTATTAAATTTCATTACGACATCAATTATAGTACCTATAGCTTAAAATGTAATGCCGGATCCACACGTTTGTCAAGGCTTGGCAATCATTCGCAAATTCAAACGTGTGGATACAGTGCCACGGCTAGACAAATGGGGGCCCTGTGCAAAAATTCAGCGAGGGGCCCCAGAGAGTCCAAAAAAAACTTCCGCTCGCTTCACTCACGCCTTTTCCTTCATACAGACCCGTCCCCCGACAGAATAATGGCCCATATGCTGATTTGTGTGGCCCATACTCATTTGTGTGGCTCATTCAATGAAGTAAAAATGCAAATAATGAATTCAAATGATTTTTATTGCAAAAAATTTTTTAGCTCGCTTCGCTCGCGGGGCCCCAATATCACGGGGCCCTGTGCGTTTCAACATTTTGCAAATATGGCAGCCGCGGCACTGTGTGGATAAGGCGTTTGGCTTGGTTTGTTTAAGCTTGGCAGCGCTTGTGGCCGATCTGGTCGAGTGTGGATGCTCCCCAAACCAAAGCAAACATTTTCAATTTGCGAACGCTTGCCAAGCCTTGACAAACGTGTGAATCCGGCATAACAGTACGTTTTTTCGGTTTTTGTTGTGGCGTATAAGTAAATGAGTTCAGACATAACCTTCTATATTACAAGCCATGAACAAGGAAAATATTGAGAGCGAATTTCCGCTCAATCGGACTACAACTCGGTGAAGTCACGTTATGTTGTTAGTGTAATTTGGAGAATTTGGGAGAATTTGGTAGTCCGATTCTCTCAATTGAGATTCTTGTTCATGGCTTGTAAATATAGAAGGTTATGGTTCAGAGTTTGAATAGTGGTCGTATTGTCACGTACACACACACTTGTGGCAACTGAATAAAAGGCTTCTAAAATTACATCAACTTCTTAAGCCCGGTATGCTGTTTGTGCGGAATTCAGACTCCCCTTTAAAATGCATGTAAAAAAAGTGTGCGGAATTCAGGTTGGAGGGCGGTCTGAATTCCGTCCATAAAATCAGTACGCAGTTCAGTCTGAATTCAGGACGTAAATGAACTTCAGTGGGCAAAGAAAATCTAACGGATGGCTGAACTCTTAATATCCTAGGGATAACTTTAACTGAGGATCTGCGATGGAATGACCACATATTCTAAATCGCCAAAACAAGCCTCGCAATGCCTTGGGTTTCTCAAGAGATGCAAGTTCCTCCTCCAGTCAGCCGCCCTGGCTACAATCTACGAATCCTACATTCGGCCCCGCCTTGAGTACAACTCGTATATCTGGGCAGGCGCCCCAAAGACCACCTTAGCTTGCCTCGACAAGGTGAAAAATCGTGCCATCAAACTCATTGGTGATAGCCCCTTTCGCGCTTCTATAGACTCTTTAAGCCACCGTAGGAATGTAGCAGCCCTCTCTATATTTTATCGCTATTACCATAGCGATTGTTCCACTGAAATTCAGAACCTCCTGCCTGCACGGAAATATTTTTCCAGCAACACAAGACTAGCTCGCTCGGCTCACCCCCATACCCTCCAGCCCCCTTTCTCGCACAATAAGGTCTAGAGGTTCGTTTATGAAAAGAACAACTCGACTGTGGAATAATCTCCCGCAGTCGGTATTTCCGAACTCGTACAACATCTTAGAGTTCAAACGTAAGGTCTAACCTTTCCTATCCTTTTTTTCTATCTTTCAAACCAAGCTACTACTAGACATTGCACCATGACGTGAACGACATGACGGACTGGTAGTACAAAGGGTGACTCCTAAGGCGCCCATTACACGATAGGTTTTGCTGTCAGTTTTTCCACAGTTTTGCCTACGACTGACGGAAAACCTAACGTCTAAGGTGTTGACTGACGCAATCCTCCGTATATTTTGATTTCCATTAATCATGACTGGTGGAATTGATTGCCGCTTGCATGAACATGGCTTTTTCAGATAAAAAAAAACTTTGTTGCTCTCGAAAATGGATGGCGTTTTTCTGAGTGGAGACTTCTCGTTGCATTTTCCGCAAGCCAAGAAATGAAATTTATATTTTCTCGAGCGGAAATTTTGACGTTTATCACTTTTATGCGGAAAAAAGTTGTTTCGGGAGCGTGATGTGTCCAAACCAAACAGTCACTGTTATATTAGTCAGGTCTACGTTGCCTACATAACTCTACCAGTTAAGCGGAATTCAGACTGATTATATGGATTCTCTACAGAGCGGAATTCTGCATGAACATCATACTAGGCTTTTAGACTGAGGGCCTCATTCATCTCTGCCGCCCCGGGCCTCTGACGAGCTTAGTCCGCCACTGAGCCTGAGCTATGTGAAACATTTATTTTGCTGTAATGACATTTATTTTGTAATAATGGTTTTACGGTCTGTTCAAATTTTCAGCATTCTCTCGGAGTAATTCTAAGGTTGAGTGCATATTTTGACTTGGACTTGATGACACGAAAAGAAACTACTGAATGAAACCTGAATTGAAAGAATGTTAGGTAATTGTTTATTAAATAAAACTCGTCCTAGTAACATCTTATTGAAAGTTTAATCATACATATTAAATACAATTTTCAAAATAGTTTTTGTTTTTTTTTATTTCAATAAAGAACATAGTTTTCAATAATTTACACATTTAAATATAATATATAATATATAGTTATCTTCCCCAAAAAAACTGCCTTTAGGATGTTCTTTTTACAACATAATGTGTAAGTGTCATGGACATTATTATAAATATTTAGAATGAACATTTAAGTAATCCTCGTTCACAACAACAACGACATTTTTAACAATTTATAATTTTTTTCTTTTTTTTTAATATTTGTTTTTCTGTAACATCAATCATAAAATAATTTTTTTAGTTTTTCATGTTGTTCCTTAATGAAAACGTCAATGGCTTCTACTATTATGACACTGGTCGATTATTAAATAAATTTTTGTGGTTATTTTTTAAAGTATGTAGTTTATTGTTTTTAATAATTCTAATTTAATAATGTTATTTATGTATTGAATGAATGAATTTTGTTTTAAAAATACATAGTTTACTAAATAGGTAGAATGAAACGGGAACCTATGACACAAATTAGATAGGACCTCGTCAGGATAAACCGGCTCTTTAAAAAAGAACATGTCTGGAAAAGAAAGATGGCAAGTTACTAGAGACTTTTAGATAGGACAAAACAAAATTTGAAAAATTAAAATTAAAAATTTGATTTTTTACCATTTAACCAAAACTATGAGAACTTGTCAACTGCCATTCCTCGGATATAATATATTTTTTCGTTTCACATTTAAACAGCAACAAACCAACAGTTTTCTACATCGGCTAGGCTAGAATTAGTGTAGAAGCTAACTATTGTAATAGCTCTCTTTAGTCATGCCAGTCTCTTGTTTGCTTATTTAGAATTTTTGTGTTTTAGTTAGTTATAGTGACTTTTTGTGGTAATCTAATCATTTGCTGAATGGAGGTTATTGTGCTTGAAATGTGCGTGTTTTGAAAGCATGGAAGCTGAAAAGCGTTTGTTGTGTCTCAAGTTTGTTTATTAATAGTTTAAAAAAATAATAATAATATTTATAGTTCTGATTTTAGATGCTAGTTTTAAGTTACTAGATGTTTTGATTTTGTGTGATTAACATTCTTGTATTTCATTTTATTCAGATAAGAGGCTTGGAACATATAGATATAAAATTTTGGATAATTCAAACTTATTTGAATTCAAAAGTCGAAATCAAACTAATGGAAAACGTTTTCATAAATAAAGATTGGCAACACTGCGAAGTGATTGATGCAGCAAAAGTGAAAATTGGGTCAGTTGTAGTAACTCCAGGCTTGAGGAACAAGTCCTTTTTTATTGTTTTATCTATAGCGTATTTTATTTTTTACTAACACAAGCTTGCACTAGAGCCTGCATAGATCCCGGGTACTGTCAGTAGGGATACGGAATCGGTACTCGGTTCTTCACTCATATGAGTATTTGGCTTTCGATTCTACTCATATCAGTACTCGATACTTTTGACCGAGTACTTTTACTCATATCATTACTTTTAGGGCGGAATCGAGTACTGAGATCAATTTGCATTCAAGCTAATTGGAAGTTTGTCTCAGTCGTGAATAATTTCCATATAAACGTTTTACACATTATATGTATTTTTCTGCTCTTTTGTAACACAGAAATTTGTAGGCTTTTCGTTCTGTTGCATCAACGTGGAATGCAGACAGAGAGATAAAAGATCTCCAGTTTGTGTTTCGGATGTAAACCGGCTTTTATAGATTTGAATTTATATCCAATCCCGAAAAAAAATCAGACTCGCCCATTCTTAGCCTGACACAGGCACGCACAACCGTAAAATGCCTGCATAGCACCCGAAACAGGCACGGTACGCCTGAGTAAAAATAGGACTCGTCCGCACCGCGGTACGCTTACACTTTTTTATACTAAAGGGAGCAAAATTGCGGCTTTATAAAAAAATAAAGGGTGCCATTAAGCATGCTCAGTAGACCGGTTCTTGTTCGATTGCGCAGGTCAAGCACCATTGTACGTGGTTAGTACTTAGTTGGGGACCGCTTCGTAAAACGACACCAGCGTCCGGTGCATTTTTAGATTTTCATGCCTGTAGCGGGAGCGTGCATACCCATGTGGCATGCGCCTTTGTTCATTATGCGTGTTTTTACTCGGGATGTGAGCTATATAAGTATTTGTAATCTGTCGCATCCGAAATGCATACGCTAAAACAGTTCGCAGAAATGTCAAAAAAGTACTCATACATTCTCAAGGAATCGAGTACTTTTGAACGAGTAAAAAGTACTCATTGAGTAATTTTCTATCGATTTTACTCATAAGTATTTAATCGAGTACTCTCCATCGATTTCGTATCCTTAACTGTCAGATATCACCACAAAATTATAGGTAAAATCATATCACATCATCATATCGCTACAGAACGCGCAGAACATAACTCAGAAGCGAATTGGACATGCGTGTTAGGAGCCGCTTTTACTCACTTTGGATCAAAAACGCATTAGAATGAACATTTGCAAGGCCAGTTTTAGTGTAACTATTCGGATTTTTTCAGCCGATCCATACCTAGTGAATTGTTGAAACTTCACCACCACACTCCTCAGATGAAACAATAGTTAAAACAGTATACTGCAAAGGGTGAATCTGGCGATGGCTGCTGCATCCGCCGGAAGGGCAATGGCGTCTGTTTTTTGGGTAAGTCATGGAATTGTGTTCATCGACAATCTTGAAAGATGTAAAACAATAAGAAGGGTTTACTACACGAATTATACTTCGAATTGGTTGAGCACCAATCGTATTCAACAGATCTAACCTCGAGCGATATTTTTCTGTTTCATAAGCTTAAAGTTTAACTTGGAAGGCAGAGATTTTCATCAAATGAGGAAGCCACCATAAACGTATATTTTGATGAAAAAGACACCAACTGTATTTGGAAGAGTTAAAGAGATTAGAATATTGCTGGGAGAAGTGATTAACCACTTAAAAGGGGACTTTGTTGAAAAATAAAATTGCTTTTTACCGAAAAAATACTTGTTGCCCAGACTACTCTCGTATTACAGATCAAAAAATACGAAGAGCACTGGCTGCCGTCGTGCCACCTGAAATTCAAACACGAATCAATATTATTGAACTGTTCAACTTGCGAGAGATTTTCTTAAAAAAGATCGTGTCACACTTGGATTCCATAAACGTGAGTATTCCAAATTTTGACAAATGAACAAGAGGAAAAATTGTGCACATTTGGGCTTTAGTGCTTGAGTGCTGAACAGAAGCAGAACCAACTAGGCGTTACAATCTTACTAAAACGATGCTTTAATCGAAGTAATCGATTTACAGATTTTGGGGGCAGAGTTGAAATCACAGTCTGATTGAATAGGTCCACACTCCCTTTGGCCAGAGAAAGGTTCGGCGAGATCAATGGAGGGTAAAGAAGATCATGTTTCCTTGTGATCACCACGGAATCATTATGATAAACAGGGTTTTGCATACGAAGTGCAGCCCATTATTGCTAAAAAAGTGACTAGTATAATCCCAACTCTAGAACGCCAGTACACGTCAGCACCAAATACACCCAGTAAAACATTCGTAATTTACCCAGAGATCGTCGAAGAAGAAAAAGGTGAGCACCCAGCAGATATAAGCAACCACCCACTAAAAGAAGGGCAAATTAGCTGCTCAGAAAAAGTCGGCAGAGTGAGGAACTCCAAAAAATAATGCATAAGACCAACGCAGAAGGCAGAAGATAAAATCTTCGATCGGTGAAACTATAGAGGCGAAAGTGAGCTCATTCCTTAGTGATATACTAGCCAATTAACTTCGATGGCAGATCAGCAAAGATTGCAAACGCAATGGCCATCTTTAATACAGGGCAAACCACCAGAGCAACACAGCCTAGGATATTTTTTATTTTTATTTTCACTTAAGCAAACGGAAGTACACAAGACTACAAAACTTACATCTTTTTGAGTACAATGACTGCATTTGAATTTTAATAGAGAGAAGACAAAGAGAAAAATACCTAACCTATGCTTAATATCTAACAGAATTGAAAACAGATTGAGGGAGTAAACATACTGGAGTTAAGAGCCATGTGAAGGTTATTCATAGTAGATAGGAGGAGGGGAACTATGGCTATTAGTGAGTAGAAGAGCGAAGAGAAAACTAAAGAAAAGAGGTGAATAGAAGAAGAGAAGCTTGTTTCCTGAAAATGGTGACTGCGCTAATTCTTTGTAAAGAAGAGGGAAGATCATCCCCTCAGGATACAATGTAGGTGACGCGATTTTTTGGCGCTACTAATCGGATATGACACTCTCGCCTTTCACTCGCAATCTCCTACTACAACCTTCAAGTAGTGACTCTGCAGACTTTGCCTTTAGGATGATGAGTCTGGATTTCATGTTCTCTGTGAGTGCCTCGCCATAGCCAGGAACAGAGTCTTACTGCTCGAACAGTCAAATCTAGACAGACAAGTCACTAGACAGACAGACTGATGAGTCTTTTCAAGCAGTCTGGTCCACAAATACAGGTATGAGGTGTAGGGGTGTAGTAAAATAGACCAAGCCAAGTAGCCAAAGAAGAAGAAGAAGGTGAACAAATCTTAAATTGAAAGAAATTGAAATATGGGATTAAGCCGTGCATGACAAAGATTGCCTCGTGGTAATTATATAAGGATATGTTGTACTCCTCAAGAAACACGAAAATGCAAAAAATAATGTTTAACAGAATATTGAATTAATTTATCAGGCACGAAGGAAGGCAAGCAAAACTCTTGCTGGAAGTCGTAAAGTGATGAAAACTTCAAAGCCAGATGGCGCAGCTAACGATATAAAATTGTTCAGATTTCGGAGAGCTGTACAAGCAGTACATAGTTCGAGAATACGGATTTCGTTATAATGAGTCACCATACTGCCGGAGATGTATAAAAGAAAAGGAAGAGTGTGCTTTTGGAATCCTAAAATTCCCCACGAAGAGGGCTAAACTCGAGATTGAAGCACAGTTAGCGCCACTGTGGTTTATCCTGAGCTGTGGATTAATGCTGTATATACAATTAGGAGCACAATCAAAGCAGGCGATGACGACGACCCCGACGATGACTACAAAACAGTGGATGTAGTGGTAGCCGTGGTTAAAAGTATGTACACCATCAGCCATGTTCTGTATTGGTTTTTGACAATACATACCTATGAACCAGTGGCGGACTAAGGGTGGGCCGGAAAGGGCGGTCCGCCCCGGGCCTCTGGTTCCTGGGGGCCTCCAAATGTCTACAAGTTCCCTTGATCAAATCCTAAACAAGGCTTTTAAAATATGGTCAGTGCCTACCTAAGTAAGTAGTACTTTGGAGTGGGAGGTCCCGTACAATGTTCCCGTAGACACAAATAAGTACACATGTAATTATTAAAATGGGACTTTATTGAATCGTTATCCTGTACATCGCTTATTCTTCAATACTTCTTGACCATTTTCATCTCGGTTGCCACATGCAAGATGAGTTTTTCTAAACTTAAGCCTGGGGTCCGATTCCGCAACGGTGAGTTTTACGGTGTTCACCGATTTCAGTGTACACTGCTTATTTTCGCCTCAGCAAGAGTGAGAATAAGATTTGCCGTGAACAATGCCGTGAAAAATTTCTCACTGAGAAAAAGGCTGTGAATTTACGGTGAGTTTGAATTTTGACGAGTAAAGTTGTTTTTGTAATTTCGTGCGATTATTTTTGAATAAGTTTTTTAATTTTTTTTAAAAATAATTTTTTTGAGAGATTTGTTTGGTATGTAAAAATAAAATGTTGTTTTAGTTTATTGTTCTAAAAGATTTTATTTAATTAGAATTTTTAAAATGGAAAGGTAATGACAGTACCAACTCAGCGCATCATTCAGCCACTTTAAAAATCATTCAGCTCTTTAAAACTCACTGGCTCTTACGGAATCTCATTTTAAAGAAAAGTGAACACAGAGGTTGTTAGTGAGTTTTTCCTTCGGTGTTCACTGGCGAAAAACTCACCGTTGCGGAATCGGGCCCCTGGTGTCCACTATAGAGATTTTTGCATAGAGCTAGAGAAAACTCTCGCGTAGAGACGCGTAGAGACGCGTAGAGAAGTGTATACACCCTCTAGAGCTGTACACATGCGCTCTAAACCCACTCTACGCGAAAGTTTTCTTTGCTAAAAAACTCTATAGTGTATAAGCAATTTTTTTGTGTTGTGTAGAGCTCCTTCTGCTCTAAGCTCTATCAAGCATGTTTGATAGAGTTTTTCTCTCTACAGTATTCATTCTTATTTGCATTTCGACTGCGCTTCGAATTGTTGCACATCGGCCTGTTAAATTACAACGAAATTCGAATACGACATACGCAGAAAATGTGTCTTCTTCCGTGAGCTCATTCAATAATTCTCGATACATTCCAGCGTTTTATTTTCTTTTCGCAACCCAATCTCGCGCCCAAATTTCCTTTCCTTCTTTTTCTCTTCTTCGAGCAAAAAAAAAACGGCAGTTTTTGGCGAGAACTCATTTTATTATTTTTTTGTTTTCTATTAATTTCCTTTAAATTTTTTACACAATATGTGTACGCACGCATCTCTGAATAACTGAGAAATTAAATGACATGCAAAAGTTGATGGCCGACTCTACAGTAGAGAAAACGCATCTGCAGTGTACAGTCTGTAGAGCACGTGGTAGAACTCTACACAAAATTTCTCTAGAGCAATTCTACGGGCGGTGGGGTGGTAGAGTGGTAGAGACGCGCTGTAGTGTACACACTACAGGTAGAGCTTTACACTCTACACTCTACCAAAAAAACTCTATAGTGGACACTTGGCTTTAGAACTACTTTCGGAATCGATGGGTAATTAAATGCTTGCCCTACTGGGAAATAAACATACACACACACTTTTACATACAAATGAAAACTGAATAAAAGGCTTCTAAAATTACATCAACTTCTTAGACTGAGGGCCTCATTCAGCTTTGCCGCCCCGGGCCTCTGACGGGCTTAGTCCGCCACTGCTATGAACGTAGTTTTGTCGGTCGCCACAATTGAGGAATCTAAGAGGAAAAGAAGCCCGCAGGTAGAAAAGAAGAAGACTCAACGAAAATAGAAGACCCAGAAAACCATATGGCGAGAGTCTACAGTAGGGCCGACCTTCCAACGTCTAAAAAATATTCTGACTGTTCTAATGGATTTTTTTACGTGAAAGACTAGAGTCATAGGTAAGTGTCTTTGCACTGTGGCGGTTTTGTCATATAGAGTACAATGTCAAACAGCTCTCTTCTTCTTCCTTTGGTGAGGTATTGGGTCCAAAAGTACCGCGGTCACTTGCTTGGCTATTGTAGGTACTACACCTCTGCCGTCGCTTATACTTGACTGTTCGACCAGGGTCTCGTTGTATAACGTACAACTACCATGATGATCCCGGCCAACTGGGGCTTACCGAGTTCTAGACCGCACTCCTGCCTTCGGTCTATTGGGAAGGAGTTCACAAAAGTGGGACCCGGTTGTGCTCCAGGGGATTCCCCAAATCCACCTTTGGTGTGTCCTGAAACTGATTATCATGCAGTTTTATTCCTACCGCACCCATCCAATAGTTCCGCCACAGAATGTTAGCTTCAGTGATAGAACAGATGATGGCTGTTTAGTATTAATATAGGTGATGACAGGAAAAATGGGTGTGAATTGCTGTATAAAAGCCCGATAAGATAGAAAGAATATGAGAGGAAATTGGAAAGACGAAAGACAATGACGCTGCATGGAATTGAACAATGGACCTCTGGAATACCTGGGGCCTTAGCCTGTAGTCTAGACACATAGATTTGTGCGCAAATATCATTGTTAAAGCATTTAAAATTTAATTCCATAACCAGAATTATATTACTTTTATTTGAGAGTGAAATTGATGAATATGACCGGTCGGAGTTTCAAATTTATTTTATGTGCAAGCAGAACTTCGTTTTCCTTTAAAGACAAAGATATTCAAATTTTAAACCCTTATCTGAATTACAATTTGTTACATAAGCAATCACTTTATTTTGAATTTCAATTTGTTTTATTTATTTTGTAAATTTTGTCAAATAATTTTCCATTAAAGTAAATGCTTGTTAAAAATAAAAACTTTTAAATATGTTCTTTTTTAAAGGATTGGTTTTTGTTTTGTTAAATAATTACTAATATTTGTTTGAAAGTAAGTATATATATATATAAATATTGGAAAGAGTTTTGAGAAGATTTTCTTTTATAAATTTATTTCTGTTAAAAAGTAACTGCACTAAAATAAAATATTGTTAAGGCCAAACAATAAAATAATCGAAACAAAACGAAAATATAAAATTATAAATGAAAAATACTTTTAACATTAATTAATAATAATAATAATAATTTTAGTAATATTGCTTTATAACATAAAAAGCGCACAATATACAGCTAGAGCTCTCGTTAAAACGGCCTAAAAGGACAATCACACTTATCTAAAAATACATCATTTTTAATTTTATTATTTTTTTTGCATGTAGTTTACAGGAAATTTTCTTTTTTCACTATTTTAAAATGTATTTTTTTAATTTAATTTTTAGTTTTAAATATGTAATTTTTTTTACGGCCCCTGTTCCAGCTTGTAATTATAAATTAATCAATTTTTTTTTAACTAATTTTATTTCAATTATTTCTTAACAGCAAAATTAATGTTTATTTTTTCCATTCAAATAAAGGAGAATTAATAAATTTAATATTTTATTGTTTTATGATTCTAAACATTTTTTTTTTGGAATATTTTTTATCACAAAAAAATTAATCCTAGTTCGTTTTCTAATAATAATTTTATTTTTATTTTTTTTTTAAATTTATTTTTATTTTTATTCTCTTCATGTTTTTGTTTTTAAATATTATGATTGAAAAAGCACTAAAAATATAATTAATAATTAAATCTTAATAATTGGTCCTTTTTTTAAAATTTTGTTTTTTTTTCTTCTCAGAATTTAAATTTATATTTTATATTTTTTTTTTAATTTAATTTTTTGAGTTTGGCTCCCGAGATTTTCATCAATATTTATATTTCTTTATTATTTTATTTTTATTTATTTTTTTCTTGGTAAATAATGCTACTAATGATTACTTATTTTGTTTTTGTATTGTTTTTGCGAGTAGCAAATAGTCGAAATGTCCATGAACACGCACATTTTATTTATTTTTTTTCTAATTATTAAATGAGTATTTTTTTAAGTACTTAATTTTCTTCTTTTTGTTTTTTTTTTAATTTTATTTTTATGATCTTTGTTTGTTGTATTTATTAAGAAAAATATCGAATATTTGATATGATTTAATACTTAACTGCTTTTTTAGGTGGATCTTGAGTTATTTGAAAAGTTTTTATATTACAATATTTTGTAAAAAATTTAATTTTTATCTTATTATGAATGAGCAAAAATTATGGTTATTTTTGTTTGAAAAAATGGCGGTTGTATATTGTTTTATTTACAAAAAACATAAAAAAAATACTAGTTAATACTGCACTGAATTTTGAAAACAGTCCAACAAGCTTAGCTACTGAATTATAAATCGTAATCGTATACAAAGACCTCTGTTGAAATTAAAACATAATTAAGCTTACAAGGTTATCAGCTATCAGCGGAATAAGGGGTTAACATGGCATTCAAGAAGAGTTGTACGCTATATTGACATGCACATATGAAAACTTAAGATGGGGCTATGCTATCAAGCGAACGTTTATCCTGTCTAACTGGCAATCAGATTGAAAATTTTTCGTTGGAGCAAGTGTATATTATTTTGGGATTTGATGAGCTCTTGACTCTTAGTCAAATCACCTTTATATAAGTTCTGGTCATCAGAACTTCGTGACAGCAACAGCAGACAATATCAGCGACAAGGCAGACTCCTTCACTGTTTTTATTGCACCCGAACCACATATTGGGCATATTCCATTTTGTTAAAAAAGGCCCTAGACCATCCAACTCCAACGAAATACACCAAGAGATCCATATCTGGCCCTCTCGCAACGTGGAATGCCAGAGCATTAATTGTTTTGGTCAGCAAACACTGCACCTAAATAAACACCCTAAGCTTTGGTAGATCAGAAAGGCGAAGGACCTCACCTGCAGACTGTGCCTCGAGGAGGACGAATATGCTCGTGATACGTCGCTAGACTAAAAAGTCAATTCAAGCGGTCTGGATCTGGCGCTGCTAAGCTACCAATAGGTCCAGGTTGTGGGTCGCGATAGTTAGAATGCGACTTCATGTAATCGAGATAATCACGAACGAAGCGATATGAAAGATAAAGAAGTGCCTCGAGAACGGTGATCTACTGCTAGCTGAGCATAAGAAGGAACTAGTGCTAATCAGCAATGGAAAAAGGTCGAGATCTGGTGACCAGGTCATCTGCTCCAAGCCTGCACTTGGGTATCTGAGAGTGATAATTGACCTACAGTGAGAGTCAAAAGTGAGTCAAAACCTAAAAATTTCCAAAATTAAACACCAAAATTTTTGTATTTTTTGGCGAATTGCAGACGTTTTGTTTTATTTACTTTTGAAATAAAAGGTTTCTTTCGCGGAATTCTACCATTTGTCATGGTTCTGTCATGGTTTGGGAGTGCATGGCAGCGTCTGGTGTTGAAATATTAAAATTTTAGGTGTTGACTCACTTTTGGCGTTCACTGTATGACCCAACTTCGCGGTGCACTTGGGGGAGCTTGTACGACCCGTAATATGCAACGGATGAGCCCAAGACATTGCGACGGTGGGATGAGCCTATTAAAGGATGATAAACCCATAGACTGTTAAATTTCACAGTCACAGGGTGTCATCAAAAACTTTCCTGGATTCTCTTCTATCTCTGAAATCCCTCAGCAGGAACAACAATGATATGTTGATCTGGATTCCGGGCCACGAAGGCCAAGCTGCAGCAAACACCGCAGAACTAGTGCTGCACACGAGACGAAACTTGTCTCGAAATCGTCTCGTCTCGTCTCGATTTTCGAGACGAGATCGAGACGAGACCTCCAGATTAAAAATCGATACGAGACCGATACTACCATTCGAGATCTCGCGAGACATCTCGAGGTCTCGAAATCAAATCGTTATTTTGAAATCGTATCGACACCAACTATTTCAGTATCTTCACGCTGCGCTCTTTGACGAGCACAACATTCGGCACCAATACATGACTTGAGCATGCTGCGGAGGCAAGGCGAAGAATACGCATTCCATAAGCATTTAAATGCAGAGTCCATTCCAAAACAGAAGAGGTATTTTACTGTAATTTCATTTCATTTCAATGCATTTAAAATGAAATCCGTTGAAATGAAATGAAATGACTGTAAAGTACCTCTTCTCTTTTGGAACGCACTCTACGTAAATATAACTCTACACAAATTAGAAATTAACTTTCGAATCATTGATCCCCTCTACCCCGCCCTGGTGTCACTGCAAAAGGCAGATTTACGTGTCTACGTCTGGGAAGTGACTAGCATGGAAATATAAGGAATATTTGTATACAATTTCATTAATATGGCACATATTGATATTTCTCGAAATACAGAAGGCTGAGCAATCTGTATTATTGACAGTGAAATTCGAGACTTTTCGAGACGAGATGAGACGAGATCGAAACGAGCCCTGCAAATGCCCATTTTTTCGAGACCGAGACGAGAATTGGCAAAATCTCGTCTCGTCTCGTGTGCAGCACTACGCAGAACATCCTGCACCAAATTATGAGGTCCAAGGAAGAACCAGAAACTGATACCAGATATTTGAACCAGATATTTGTTGCTGCTGCTACTTTTATTGAATTGTATGCAAACTTTACCCACAGAAAATTCAGTTGGAGCTAACAATGGAAATATAAGAAGTGCGCAAGATGAAATACGCACGCGCACAAACTCGATTCGAGGAAAACCCCAGTGCGTAGGACCCAATCCCAAATAAAGGTCGATTCGCACTATACGGAACGTTAACGTCACGTCACGGAACGGCAACGGCACGTCAATTTTGCTGTCGATTCGCACTTGAACGTCAACGTTAAGTGAATTTTGCCGTTCAGTCTAAAAAAAATTAGATTATTCTCTAATTTACTTACGAAAATTAGATTGTCTTATTCCGTATTGCTAATTTAAATTATTATTTGGAAAATAGGGTACAAAAGATTATTTACTAGAAGAAAACAAGAAGAAGAATACCAAATGCTATATAAGGCTGGTCGCACACTGCAGCCGATTCGGCCGAATTTTTTACGGCCGTAGTCGGCCGAATTTTACAAACAATAATTTTCCTATTCTCATTCGCACATTACACCGGTTTTTCGGCCGTTGACGTCCGTAGGTTTTATCCGATCAGATTTGAAGTTGATAATGGAAGTGCGCTCCCATAGAAATGTTTATTAATCTTCCTTTTATTTTATTTAGTATATATTTATATGTGTGATCATTTAAAATGAAACAACTAGCATTTAAGATGGAAACTAACCCAAAGTTCGGCCGAACTTAAAATTGAAATTCGGTTCAATACGGCCGTAAAAAATTCGGCCAAATACGGCCGTACAAAATTCGGCCGAATCGGCTGCAGTGTGCGACCAGCCTAAGGAATTGGACGATGAAATAAATTTGTATTTAATTCTTTGCCAATATTTGACCAAATTTTCTCTTTATGAGCTTCCGTAACTACGACGCTCACACTCAACAGAATAGACCAGTCACGTTAAGGCACGTCACGTCAAACCATAGTTTCAAACAAATCTAGACGTGCCGTTACGTTGACGGTCCGTGACGTTGCCTTATGTGAACGCGCAGTGTAAAACTCATTGAAGAATATTTTCACATGCCGTTGCCGTTCCGTGACGTGACGTTGACGTTCCGTATCGTACGAACAGACCTTAAATCGAGAACAGAAAAAATTACACTTTCCACTAGCTTATGCAAGGCAGCAACAAAAGCTACAGCTTTGTATGAGCTTTTTAAAAAGCTTTCCGAATACGTAAGGCAGATGTTGGGATTGCCCCATTTTATTTGTAATGAGATTTGCCTCGTAGGGCCCTTATGAGAAACTGATAGGGCATACTTCACTTCATTATCGCAGATTTATCTTTGTGTGGTGCTCATTGGGCCTAATTACGCAGCCTATCACTTTCCCAGACTCACTTTCCAATCACTTCCAATAAACCGGTTTTTTAGACAAGGCGGCGCAGGGAAGTGTATATGTTGGCCTCATTTGTGAATCCATAAAAATTTTCGGTATCACAGCAAATTACACTAATACAAGGATAACTATGTTTTGAGAATTTTTGTTGCTTTGTGCACAACCACATAGACAATAGAATCGTTAGACGGAAAAAAGGCACAAAATTAGGTGCATCGTTTCAATACGCAAATCATACATAAAACAGGTTTGACGCGAATCCAAAGTGAATGGCCGTGTAATTACACTCGTAAGGAATCAAAGGCGAAAGCCCTCTTTCGGCATACCGCTTATTTGCCACATGGGGTCCACATAGGCAACCTACGGGGTAACCCCCTTTCGGCATGCCCCTCATTTGCCACATGGGGCCTACACTCTGCATGAGGCATGCCTCCTTTAAATGCTAGTCGGGTATTTATGGTGAGATGTGAAAAGATAGACCAAACCTTTTGTTAGAAGGATTGCATGGACCAGAATAGCCCTAGTTTTGAATGCCAAACTGTATGGCATCGGCTATAAACTGGGACACCTAGAGGGAGAAGTTTCAACAGTTAAGGATCGGATCGGTGTTGAGTAGAGGGACTATAATTTAATTTTTAAAAGTATAATTTTTATAACTATTTATAAATAAGAAAATCGTTTACTCAAGTTGAGATTACGTTGGTCCTATAGCTTTATAAAGTGCTTAAATGAAATAAAATACTATTTTCTTAAATTACACGGAAAAAGTGTAATACTTATGATAGAAAACATTCATTATGAAGGAAACAATATTCTAATCTACTATTAAAAAAAGGATTGCCTTTTAAGATTTATATCTGCTCATAAAATAATAACATTTACCAATATTATAAACAAATTAATTCTTGCATATTTCTCTAATTAAACTATTTTCTTCAATTTCCACATCTTTCACTCAATCAATCATCAATATTTTTTTAAAAATTTATAACATTAAATACTATGTCTAAAATGATTTAACAATGATCCAGAAAAACACCAAAAAATCTGAAAAAGGACATAGAGCAACAAACATTTATTTTCTATAACATTTGAGAATTTACTTCGAATTTACTTAATAAAATTTTTATACTTTATTCATTTTTTTCTTTACATTTATCACTATTTAAGATACCTTTAAAAATCGAACAACGGCAACAACGATCTTCAGGTGACATAATATTCACGCGTACTTTTTTTGTTAAAAATTACAATATCAAAAGAAAAACTTGTTTAAATCCTTAGAACCTATTAACGAGTGATTTTTAAATATCTAGGATAAAATTTGTTGTGAGGATTGTCAAAAGCATGTTTTTTTTTTGTTATTTAATTGCTTAATATTGACACATTTTATAAAATTGAAGAAGAAAAAATTGATTTGTTTGTTTTGAATACACCAAAAATACACAGATATAAAAATGGATAAAAATGACTATAGTTGGTTTTTTGTTATACACATACATAGAAGATAGATAGTTTGATAATAATCAGTACAATATGCGAGTAAAGAGTGGTTTTTGATGGTATTTTTAAATATTTCATTGGCAGTTATTGAAAATTTAGTTGAAAGTCTTCTATTTCATTTACAGAAGTCATAACGAAGCCTAGAATTTACATTTAATGCAATTTTTGAACAGATCTTCGTATTCTTATCCTCCAGTCCGGAGTGTGAAATCATTGCTGTTAACATTGTTTGGCTTAAGTATTCAAATGGCACTAGTGTTTCTGAAAAGGACGCCAAATTCTCCTATCAACACTATACGTCTACATAAAATTGTTCCTGATACTATTGGCCAGGGATCTAATCTCCTTGATTTCTTTCTTCCTACTCACACAACATGGTACTGTCAAAGAGGCTGATACACCTCTCAGCAACTCGAAATACTGCATAGTCAGCACTAACTATCTATATAGATTTCTCACCCCAACTAAACCAGCACTTAAGGGAATTGTCTGGGAACATGAGAAGGTAAATTGGCTAAGGCAACACGTGTGTTTTTTTGGCAATAAAATCGTCAGCCCTGTCGCTATCTGTGTCACCAATATCATGCCGGCAGAACAAAAAAGAAGGAAAGTTATATCTGTTGGAGAAAGGGGAAGACGAAGGACCATACCGCGGAGTGGATTCGAACCACAAACCTCTGGGATGGTAGTCGGTCGCCTTACTTAACCTCTAGAAGCCAAGGACATATCTGTTTACCTCGAAGTCGTTTTGCCCAGACATTGCTGTGTGGGACCTATTGTCCCAAAATAAAGCGATTTTTCTCTACCACTTGTATCAATAATCTCCTGATAATGTATCCCTTAAGAAATGTGTTTCTCTTTGGCTAAATCTCTATGCAAATCCTCACTATCATGGTGGTATGGTACTCCATTGCTGGCAGTCAGGACTTCGAGAAACCACTTATGATGATTATCAGAGGTTGGTCAAAATGGCAGTAAGGCAGGCACCTCTTTAATAATTCCTGCCTTCTTTCAGACACAATTCCGTCTAAAATTCATTTTTCAGTCTCTTTTCAGTCTTTTTCAGTTTTATTTTTTCATTCGGGGCGCCAAAGCCGATAATGAGGCAGGGCTGGAGGAGGGGGGGGGGGTTATAGGACCCAAGGGGGAAAATATTCATGATCCTTTGCACCACCCCACTGTTTTTCAAACTAAGGTACTTGCCATCCAGGTGTGTGCTTAGACTTGCTTGTATTAGTAGAGCTCCAAACTACCCTGTTAGCTACACTGTAAAAAATTTCTGTGGTAATTTTACAAAAAAAATACTGGAAGTTTTATTCACAAGCAGTTTTGTAAATTTGCAATATATATTATTAGGAATATTCCTAATCTACTTTACGTATTTTTACCAACTGTGTAGTAAATATAAGTTATTTGTGGGATGTAAAAATACAATCAGTATTGGAGCTTTCTCTTCATAGTTTTGTAAATTTCCAAAACACTTGTTGCAACTTTTTACCAGAGAGAGACGAAAAGGTAAAAACCCAAAGCTGAAGGTTGTGCTTGGCCCTGCCTGAAATATTTCCAAGCGCCAAATTTTATTCTTAGTTAATGCCCACTCCCTATACATAAAAAATTAGCATTTTGCTCACAATGCCTTGTTAAGCATGTACGTGAGGCAATGCCTATCAAAATTTCTTGGCTGTTACAAGAACTGCCCAGACCCTGACAAAGTCAAAGGTCTGGGCTTAACTTAAAAGCAATTTAGTTTATATGCTTAGTATTCCATTGTTACCTGTGAATTATATCCACGAGAGAAAAAATTTAAACCTTACATTCCAATAACCGATTTGTAATTTTACTGAAAAATGTTCTAAAATTAGGCCTCTTTAGTAAAATTACAGTACAAAGTGTTAGGATTTTTTCAGTACATAACATTGATAAATATATAAGAAATATTGTAATTTTCCTACATAAACGATTTAGAAAAATACACAACATTATGTAAAATGTACGTCACATTCATGTAATCAACATTTATGTTATGCAGTATTGGAGATTTCCAATTTCATTTTGTGAAGTTACAAAATTTATAGTAAAATTACAATACTTGTGTAGTAAATTAGTATTTCATATCGCGATTTGTAATTATACTGTACATTTGCACTGTGAATTTACATATTTTTTTTACAGTGTACTAAATCCCACAGGATGCCACCAAAGACCACGGTATACAGAAACAAGGTAATGTAATGGAGAAATGTCATTTGAGTGCTGACGTCACTTGGCACGCTCTTCCCATATAAAATCGGAGTTGTGTTGTTGTTTCTGCATTAGTGCTGACGTCACTCGGCCCGAAATTTCTACGATATTCGAAGCTGTCAGTCTCTGTTACACTACCTTGTTTCTGTATACCGTGATCAAAGACTATCCTGGACTGTCTAAAATCCCTAAGCGGGACAACAATTTTACGTTGATGTGGATCCCAGGAAGGCCCCATCGGAAATGAAATTGCCTTGCCTTGTTGGTCCAGTTTTGAACTAACTGAAGAACTAATTCATTTTGAACTAACTTGAGAACTAATCCATTTTGACGTACTTCGAGAACTAATTCATTTCGAAGTTCTTAGAGCACTAATTCATTTTGAACTAGCTGAAGAACTAATTCATTTTGAAGTACTTCGAGAACTAATTCATTTTTAACTAACTGGAAAACTAATTGATTTTGAACTAACAAAACTACTAATTAAAAACAAATTTGTTAGAAAAATCCTGTGGGCTCACCACTGATATCGTGATTTGGACTAGCGCAGGATTACTTTAGCACCAAACTAGTCAATTTCCTACTAGTTCTAAGAAGTCAGTTTATTCCGACTGGATAATTATCAAGGAAAGGTGGCGTATAAGATACGCTAGAAATAAAATGGGCTAATACCAGCATCTCAGGTAAATCAAGAACTGGTCAAATTTTCACCCTAAAGCCGGCGATAGAAAAAACACCTTTTCATAGACTTTAAGGCCACCTATGATAGCGAGGTCAGAAAAAACTCTACAAAACAAAACAGAGGCGTTTTACGAAATTCACTTGTTTCAGGAGGCATAACACTCCAATGAGGGTGATAGCCTCATTGAAGTGTTATGCCTCCTGAAACAAGTGAATTTCGTAAAACGCCTCTTCTTCGTTTTGTAGAGTTTTTTTCTGACCTCGCTAACCCCTATGGTTGCATCTGTGGCTCGGTCAACTGCTATTGCGGACTTTCGACTTTGCAAAATCGAAACCCCGTTACAAAATTTTTTTGCTTTGATTTTTTTATATTCGTGGGCTTTAAGTAACTTTCTTCTCTTTGGTGTGAAGTGTGTCGAAGGCACTCCAGACTCTTATTAACCTATCCTGCCCTCTATTCCTTCGTTCGAACCAAGCTTACTACTAGACATTGCACTATGCCGAGTACGACATGATGGACTGGTGATACAAAAGATGACTGCTAACATTGCACTATAAAAAAAAGTGATGATATCCCAAACATCTATACTAGACTCTGACAAAAGCACGGACTGGCCTACATTTTCTTTTGCGCCTTTTTGGATAAAGTTATCCGAGATTGGGATGTAACATCAAAAGTTACCATCTTCTTAAAATCCACCCAAATTCTGGCTTAGTCATACGAAGTCGAAATTATTCGAATAACATCGAGGCCAGAGCAACACACTTGCGTCCAGACGGAGCGAATGGTATGAAAATGGGGAGCATATCAGTGAAAGTAAAGCAAGGTAAAATATTGGGGCCTTTTCTGCACAAAACGATCTAGCATTGTACCAAAAATCAAGGCGAAAAACCACGAATTTGAAGCAGTACAATCCTTCATCTCCTCCTTGGGTGAATAAAGGCAACTGACAAAAACATGGAACCAGAAATACGGACGCGGTTGCTAAAGGGAAATAAAGCCTATGCTAGTCTCCCGAGGCTCTCTAAACTTTTGCTTCCAAAACTGCTGCTGTACTACTCAAATTTGGATCGGCGACTTGAGAGCTTACGCAAAGAACACTGTGAATTTCAAGAAATGCGGAAAATCTCCTTGTTTTCTCCTTATATAGAGAAAATGATTTCGAAAACTCTACAATGATGAGATATACGAGCTTGTAATGAGACAGCGAGGTTGCCCAAACGTTCACTGATATATTGGCATCCATGGAGTCCAGAATTTTGGAGTGCCAAACTGGATTACATCGGCCCAGATTCAAGTTGCGAGAGGCCCTCCGTTATGGAACTGAATAAGTAAAGCAGTATTGTTCATGACAATGACATCAAGTACTTTGATTTCAACAAAGTCGAGTGAGAGACCATACCATCAGCGCCGGCCCTGGGGTAGAGCGAGAGGACCGGTCGCTCTAGGCGCCAGGTGGCAAGAAGCGCCAAAATAAATGCGAAAAATAATTTCGAGTGGGGCTTGGAGCTGCGCGGAAGGGCGGGCAGTTGGCGAATCACACTTGCGTTGTTTGTAGCTAGCCAAGTGTATGTGCTCATCATCATCAGTATGATTCGAACACGATATAAGCAGGGAGCGCTGACTCCAAAACCGATCGCACATGGCTTTTGGCCACATCCTACTCGAAGTATCTAGAGGATCTAGAGAGAACAAACTCGATAAAACTCGCAATCCCAAGGTGTAAACAATTGTGCTGAAGGATCAATATCGATACCTTTAAAAAAAACTTTTGAGGATGGATCACCTGTCAATGCTCCAAACACTTTTGGGGTTTCCCAGGCCAGTTGGATATTTTTGAACCCATGCAGCAGGTTGCCGAATGTGGCCCGAGTGAAGGGAGTTTTCGGGATCGCCTTTCAATGAGGGCAGCCCGAAAAATGCTGAGAGTACTCCTTTATTGGAAGAAGATCTTCTTAGAGACCCACCAACGGAACAGCGGGCATCTTCTGCCCCATCGGAGAGACGACCCGAAAAAACGAACGGTTTTAGTCTTAGACGATTTTTGGAAGCTGGCTACTCCCTGCTCTGCGTGACCCCTGAAGAAAAGAGCGATACCAATCTTCTTCATAAGAAGAGGGTTAGATCTTCTGGATCCTCTCCAGGCCACGATAGCCATACGGTGTATAGTGTAGGCTCCAGCCATACGGTTTGAAAAGCCTTCAGGAAAGAAGTCCGACGCACTCATAGTGAAGCCTAGAACAGCTCTAAAACCGACCTTCTGCCAAATTGCAGAAAGTGTCTGAATGAACGTCCTTGCGACTGACTATCCGGAGACTCTTCTGACCACGGAGCAACTAGTTGCTTGCAAGGGAGTCTTCTGAAGGCGATAGCCGAGTTGGGACAGGGCCCAGAACAACTTAGGTTTCTAGGGATTGCTGCTCGCGCGGGGTTGCTGGCCATCACCAGCACGGCCTCGGCCACGCCCTGAGCCCTGGGAAGAAGCAAGCCTCTACGCTGTAGATAAGGACAAGCGACGGCAACAGAAAACCCCACTAACATTATGTTGAAAAGAATAGGGGTCCAAAACAGGACCCTAAGGGTGCAGGAGTGGATAGTATTCCACCAAGTGAACCGCTGATGTTCTCTGTGGGCCAAAGATCGGTCTATTGACGAGCTGAGTTGCACGGGAGGCCAAATTGGCTACAAGTTTGGTTAGGTACAGCTTAGGATCAGGGTGGCATAAAAGCCCATGACCAAAGCTGCCCCGGCCAAACTTGCAAAGTCCCCTCAGCGACCGCCAGTATCTCGAGAGGAACCACGATCATTTCGGCTCCGATCACCAAGGAAGCAGAAACACCGAGGTTTCCAACTGAAGCCTCGCAGGAGTGTGCTCCAGGAATGAAAAACGTATGTTGCTCGAATGTCAGGATGGTGACCACTGCATTTTGCGGGGTGGTGGTAGAGGGAGCCTCCTCTAACGAGAAGGTGACTCCCTTCATCATCTCAACATTACTAACCCTAACCCTAAAACCACCAATTAAATCCTTATCGGGGCAACCCCAACCCAAAAAGGCTCGCAAAAGGAAATGAACACTGCTTCTAATATGAAGCTGGTCCAGATAAGCCTCCATCACGCCAAGGCTGCCTCGGCAGTGTCCCATAAAAACTTTTATCTTGGATAACCATAAATGCAATTTATGTGATGTGAAAGCGTCGACCAAAATGCGGCGAAAGACAATCTCGCTATACCATGAACAAGGGCTAGAGCCGGCGCTGTATACCTTCTCGTCCACAATTAAATTGGAAAAGCCAAGCTGCAAAAGCAACACCCTAAGATCTTTGATGTAAGGAGTTGCCAACAGTTTTTTGATGTTGTAGAAAACATAATCTATGAAAGAAACGTCATATAGTTGGGCATGCCAAATGAGTCAAAAATAGTTTTCCGGGTCTTGGACCATCGTTCCTGCTACGATCAATTTATCCTCAACAACACGCCATGATCTACGTCTACCACAAACGGGCATATTAATATTTTAGTCTGTTTTAAGGATGACTATCAAAAGACAACTTCTAAGACACAGACAATTATGAGGCCATGACCACAACTAAATTGAATCAACAAAAAGTTGCAAACACACATACTATTATAAAATTTTTTCTTATCTTTTAAAAACCATCACAAAAAAATCTCCATTCAACAACAACCTCCAATTAACTCAAAAAGTGAAACATTCAATAAATTAATATTTTTCCCCTTAAAAACTTTTCCCTGCATCAGCTAAACGTTTCCTACGGCTATCACGACGCTTATGCCTTTCCAGTCTGTCACGACTGCGCCGTTCAGCAGATGGACAAATGGCATCCGGTGAGCTATCTACTTTTTTTAATACTATCCTAAATGTAAAGGTATGCTTAGGTGAGGCACTTGCGGCACGTCTCGGTGATGGCGGCTCAAATTCACTACCACTTGATGTGCCTTGACCAAGATATGACGAAGACGATCGCGGCTCAAATATAGAAGCGCATCTCTTATCAGTGCACAAGAACGTTCGTACTTCATCATTACCTTTAACAGTAAGTGGAAAATGTTGCTTTGATGGATCAGCATATGGACTTTTCTGATCATAATGCGAATGCGGATAGGATGAGCTTGAATCGTAGCTATCTCTTGAGCTATAATTCGAAGATGTTTGATTTGATAGAGGACTGCGAGCTCTTGATACACCACTAAATGGTGATATATGAAGATCACGACTACGGAAATGATCGGGCTTTTGTTTCTTTGTCATTGGGAAACCGGGACGCGAGGAAGTTGTATCGAATGGATTATAATCGAAATGCGTTTCTAGGGATGATTTTCTAGCACTTGAGCCAGAACGCTGAAATGTTTCTGGATCAACTAATTCGATTGATGATTTACGAAGATCGATGTTTGATTTCTTTTCTTGTTCGTTTTTGCCATCAATATCGACAATTTCGAAGCTAGACGTTTGATCTTCGTAGCTTGTCGATTGATAGCGTGAAATATCAAAGCTTGTATCGCGTGATGAGTAACGATCTTCAAAGCTCGATTCTCGATTACGATCACCATCGACAATTTCGAAGCTATCACCGCCAGAATCCAAACGATTTAAGTTCATTAGTTCTGTGTCAGTGTCAACACCAGGACTTCGAAGATTTTCTAGAAATGGTGATCGTGGAGGATCAAATGAAGATCGCCTCGATGGTGGTTCAATTTCAAATGTGGGGCATTGTAATGGGGCAGTAGATGATGATGATTGATCTTGTTGTTGCTGTTGTTGATCTTCTTGTTGTTGCTCTACACTTAAACCTCTTAGTTCAACTAAGTTTGCATAGATCGGTTCGGGTTTTATTTTGATATGTTCTTTTAGTTCAGTTAATAATTTTTCGATATTATCATTTGTTTCATCGGTTTCATCAATTTTGTCATGTTCATGCTTAATATCAACAATATTACCAGTCGTTGTATCAATTTGTGCGTTTTCATTTGACATGGCGACTATTTGTATTGGGCTACCTTCCTCGGAAGGTTCTTCTCTAATTTGTTCGTGCTTAATATATGATTCACCTACCTTTTCAAAATGTACATTTGCTAGCTCGAACGGAACTTCAGATATGGCTGATGTTGTTGCTTTACCTACCTGATCAATTTTTGGATCACTTTCAGTTCCAGAAGCTTCATCACCACTTGTTGATTTCTTATCTTTCTTCTTATCATCGTTAGCGGCTGATCGGCGTAGCTTAAGTGACATTTTTGTGTTAATGCTAAACTTGAGTGACATTTTCGGCTCAAAGCCAACTTCAGACATTTGTTTTGTTATAGCACTTTTAGCTGCAGTACTGGCCGCTGCTGGACTAGAAGAGAATGTACTTTGACGTATCAGCGGTCCAGTCGAATTAGATTCGGCTCTTGAGAATGCAGCAGCAAAGCGTCCAGTACGTGTTGTTACTTTCTTTGATGGTTTTCGTACGAATGCTAGTATCTCTTTCATAACACTGGTTTTCTCTTTCTTTTCGGTAACTTCCTTCTCTGGCTCTGGTGGGTGATGATGGGATGCATGTGATTTATCAAAATCAGGTGGATGAAAGTCTGGAGTTGTTGACTCGGCCATTCTGGCAACTAGTTTGCAAGTTTCGGTTGGATTTGAAACGGTTATAGGCGGAATTGGTAGTGCTGATACTGGACTACGTTTCTCACCAAATTGCATCGGAGTAAATAGACCAATTGAAGTCCGCTTTGATTGCATATCTGTTGGTGTACGAGCTGTATGATCATCTGGTGTATGATCTTGTTCGTAGCATCGTCCATCTTGGACATGAACAGTTGATGTTGGACTACGGCTACGTATCTCGAGCATACCAACAGGACTGCGACGATCTTGTGTATGAATACTGAATGTTGGACTACGTCTACCAGTTGGACTAAGCTTTTCCATTGTTGGACTCTTCATATCGAAATGACCACCAGTTGGCAATTCATTTGGACTTCTTAGCCGATCATGTGTTAGAAAATTAGGACTACGTCTACCTTGGGGACTTCGTTGATCCATAAAACTGGGACTTCTATGTCCCTGACACAATGTTAGCGATCCTGTCATGCTATTCTTCCGCCTATGCGATGCTCGTAAAGTTCCCTGTCGTGATAGAGTTGTTGGGGTTTTCTGTGATACACTTCCTGGACTTTTTGAATCTGGCTGTGGTAATATTGGACTTCTAGGACTTCTCTTTTTATCAGTATTTAATGTCAACGGCCCCTGACTAGGTAGAATTGATATAGGACTACGACGTTCAGAGGGACTACGTCTGGTGCGGAAACTTTGTGATTTAGCTTTTCGTATTTTAGGTAAATGATTTTTGGAATGATGGGAGGAGGAGGAGGGGCCGTTAAGCCTGTGTTAGTTGCTACTATTATGTGGACCACTTGTTGGGTCACTGCTGCCGCTTGAACTTAATGTTGTATTTGATCCATATGGGTCTAAAGAGCTCTGTACAGACATCGATCTACCCTGAGATTGGCGGGCACGCCTCACTCGACTTGAGTTTGGTGACAATTTTCCGGGGTCGATACTTGCTGGGTCTGCCTGTAAAGGTTAGAATCAGAAAAAAAGGATAGCAGGGCAGGATTTTTTTTATTAAAGCCCAAGCCGTTTTCATATTTTTCTTTTTTTCTTTTAAAAAAAAAGAAAAATTTAATATTCATTTTGTAAACTCACCTGGTAAGCCAGCGCGTTCATAATTATTGAGTATGGTACAAGTCCTAATGGATGGATTTCTCTCATTAGGACATTTGCTGGGATCTTGTGAAATTGTATGTATTCTAGGAAGTTTCCGAGGATTTCCTTTAAGTCAACGTTCTAAAACAAATATTGAAAATAATTTAATAATGTTAAAAAAAAATTTTTTCTTCTAGTAAAATAATATTTTGTCTTTAAAAGGGTCTACTTAAAAAAATTTACAAAATAAAAGGATAAACTGTAGCTGGATTTCTGTTTTGTACGCGATCAGTGGTGGTACTGCAGAAATTATAGAATTGTTTCGAGTGCGAGGAAGGAAAAATTGCGAGGAAAATTCATAAGACAAATTTACCTACGTTGGGTTTATGAAATTGTTCTACTGTCGGTTGACCAGACCCTAAAAACCTCATCAGATTTAATACTAATAATCACAATACAGCCTGTTTCGTGGGATACCGACTCGAACTACTCTTTGCGGGCCTAGTGGTCCCCCACCTTAGTATCAATCGCTCCCAATACTGCTTGACTTCAGTGATCGAACGAGAAACAGTCCATTCAGTATACTAATGGCACTGCACCAGGTCTAACTTCGGAGGGTGCAAATTTGAGGCAATGAAGTCGCAGTGTGTATTAGTACTTTAATTTCCTGGAAAAATCATTTCTATGAAAGAATTGCAAAGCTGGCGAAATGATGGGGCTATTGCGTTGAGCTTCAAGAACAATGTAACGAAAAATAGAGCGCATTTCAAAAATACGGGCGTTTCCAAAAAGGTGTTTCCAACATCTGATATCTAACCAAACCAAGAACTCATCTGATATTTAAAAGTAATGACGGAGAAAGCGGTGGGATTCGTAACAAAAGGATGCTTAGCGAAAAGTTGACATCCACAACAGCTTAGACTTTCACATAAAAAATGCATCAGGTAAGGGTATATGCTCTCACCACTACTTTTCATTTTTGTCTTATAGATTGAATTCTGGACGTATTAAATGAACTAAATTTATGAAAACGAAGAGTTAACTACCATCAGCTCTGATACAAAAATGAAGATTTTAAATGCCTGTGTGAAGTTAGATAAAGAAACAAAAAAAAGGGTGCAAGTATTTACGAAGAGATGTCTTCGTAACATTGGTAGCGAAGAAAAAAAACAATACAGAATTAAAAGGACTTCTTCTTCTTCTTCAACGGCTCTACAACCGGGATCCAGTCTTGGCCTCTCGCAACGGTTCTCTCCACCGGTCCCGATTCTGAGCCGATGTCATCCAGTTAGGAATGTCTAAGCTCTGAGCGTCCTGGTCTACGCCATCCTTCCAGCGGCGGTTGGTTCTCCTTCGCTGTCGCACCTCATAGGTAGATCTCGGCATTATAGAGCCTCCGGAATCGTCCTTCCTCACATTAGGGGCCAACAACCCTCCGAAGTATTTTCCTGTCGAACACTGCCAAGAGGTTATAGAGTGCGTTTTGCTAAGCACCCACGTTTCGGATGCATATGTGAGTACCGGTTAGAACATCGTCAAGACTAGTACTGTTATAGTGCACAAACGAGACTTATCTCCTAGACTTCCTTTTTCGTCTGTGAACTCCCTTTTCTTCTTTCTAAGCTCTTTATATTTCTGTTCGCGTGACCGTGTTCTCTGAGACTGCTGCATTGCTCGGTACGCAACATTCTTACGTTTAGTTGCCAGCTTGCAACCAGTCATTCCGATCTCGAACCAGTCATTCCGATCTCGAATTGAAAGGACACGAATCAAATAAACAAACAGTAAAGGTAGCCATAGACGTCGTTCTTTTTTGGCAGTTTTAACCGCACGGGTGAAACTGTACGGGTAGAGACGAACAACGACCATATCCACACACCCGGCGTTGTTTCGTTCAGTTTTTCTGAAACCGTAGCGTTATCATCATCATCTGATCTGCTATGATGGATCCTACGACAACGTTAGCAGTTGCGGCCGCGCACTGACTATAAATTTAAAATTTTCAAAAACAAAACGTTCAAAATTGACTAGAGAATGGTTACTTAAACAAAGACAATTTTCACACGTAAATCTTTTAAATGAATTACAACTATAACCAGGAGATTGGTTTAATTATCTGCGAATAGACAAATGTGGCTTTTACACTTCATCAGTCCCCGATTTCTTAAATTGCATTACTTTTTTTAACTCCTTTCGGAAGCAACTACGTAGAGAGTCGATTTTCTTTTTAACAGATTCTTTCGTTGCGGAATTTCCTACTTCTTGTAATTTTATTAACATGTCTTCGTAAGCTTTATTTTTTTTATCTCTATCAGAATACTCAGTAGATTTAATTTTCCAAAGGCACTATGAATTCAATTATAAATTGTTTGTTATAACTCCGTAGGTCTGTCATTGTGAAAATAAGAACAAAATTTCTATTAAAAACAAAACACAAAATTATTCAAACTAGGACTGGGACTAGGACTAGCCCACTTGAACGAACACGATTGAAAACGGACGGTTAAAATCAAGCTGCAGCAGATATTTTTGAACGCCAGCAAGAAGGACGGTTTTTAGCCACACACCGACCATTTTACCCGTACAGTTTTACCCGTGCGGTTAAAACTGCCAAAAAAGAACGACGTCTATGGCTACCTTAAGACCAGCTTCACACGGGCCAACAGCCAACCAACAAAAATCGACTGAAAACGTCGTTTATTGAGAAGAGGGTAAGAGAGGACGAGGGGCGGACAGATTTTTTGAACCAAGCCTTTCACCGGGTTTTCGAGTTAACCTTTTGACAGCTGTGAAGTTGTTATTGTTTTTTCTTTCTGGAAGAAAAGAGAGAGGAATAGCAGAAGGGAGAATTAAGATTATAAACAACAACAATAAGCTAAAGCATTTTGACGTACAGTTGGTTGGAAAATTGGCTCGTGTGACAGCCCGTGCGACTTTTCAAAAGGGAATGGAGGATGACAGCAGATTTTTGTTGGTTGGCTGTTGGCCCCGTGTGAAACTGGCCTAAGGCGTTGGGCAGAAACTCTTGTGAGAAAACCTTAACCTCCTCAATGTAGTACGGATAACAAGTCAAATCTAAAGGTAGCCATAGAACGTCGTTCTTTTTTGGCAGTTTTAACCGCACGGGTAAAACTGTACGGGTAAAACGGTCGGTGTGTGGTCAAAAACCGTCCTTCTTGCCGGCGTTCAAAAATATCTGCTGCAGCTTGATTTTAACTGCCCGTTTTCAATCGTGTTCGTTCAAGTTGGCTCGTGTGTGTGACGACGCAGTGAAAAAGAACGGGCTTTGCCAGTGTCGACTTTGTCCTAGTTTGAATAATTTTGTGTTTTGTTGTTAATAGAAATGTTGTTCTTGTTTTCACAATGACAGACCTACGGAGTTAAAACAAACATTATAATTGAGTTCTTAGAATTGTATAGAAGCTATCCGTGCCTTTGGAAAATTAAATCTACTGAGTATTCTGATAGAGATAAAAAAAATAAAGCTTACGAAGACATGATAATAAAATTACAAGAAGTACATAATTCCGCAACGAAAGAATATGTTAAAAAAAATCGACTCTCTTCTCTACGTGGTTGCTTCCGAAAGGAGTTAAAAAAAGTAATGCCATCTAAAAAATCTGGTTCGCGGACTGATCAGGTGTACAAGCCCCATTTGTGGTACTACGAATATTTATTATTCCGCAACTGCTAACGTTGTCGTAGGATCCATCATAGCAGATCAGATGATGATGATAACGCTACGATTTCAAAAAAACTGAACGAAACAACGCCTAATGTGTGGATATGGTCGTTGTTCGTGATTACTCGTACAGTTTTATCCGTGCGGTTAAAACTGCCAAAAAAAACGACGTCTATGGCTACCTTAACTGAGCTTATTCGACTGTTTATTGATGGATGTAAAGTTACGATGAAATACAAAGAAGAGGATAATCATGAGCAAAGACTCATAGAAATGGAAGATTATCTCGGCCTTTTTGGCATTTTTTAGCCGATTTTGACAAATGAGTCAGTTTTTGATTACAATGTTGATAAAATGACCACCTCTATTTTGTATGCAAAAAGCAAATAGCAGCTATTTCGGCTCGTATGTTAGCTTTGGGCTCATCAATGGTCCTCGGCTCGGCTTGCTGGCATAAACTTTACTTTTCAAATAATCCCACAGAAAAAATCTCAAATCACCAATTTACGACACAACGTGTCTTGGGAACTTGCGCTGCAAGAACTTCATCGTAGCGGCTGCGGTGTGGGAAGGTGCGCCATCTATTAGAAAAGAGAAGTTCGTGAAAAAGCATTTTCGGACACACAAAGCTCGCCAACATCCAACGATGGCGTGCGCAGTTGACGGTTTCTTCAACTTTGAAGGAAAATGGTCCGATAATGGTTTTTCAGCACACTCCGGCCCAAACAGTGGTGTTTCGTGAATGACGTGTGGGTTCTCTGTTCCGCAAATTCGGCAGTTTTATTTATTGACTCCGCCAGAGAGTGTAAAATGATCTGAGAAAGCTGATGAAATGGGTTATCAAAATTCGCATACGATAAGCACGCACAGTTTTCACAACTAAACGACTGTTTTCAATGTAAAGCGCCACAATTTCAGCGTGTTCTTTTGGTGTGTATTGACTCATAGCTAAAATGGTACTGAATCACGTTTAAGAATCGTGTACATTTGTCGAAATCGGCTAAAAAATGCCACAGTTATTCAATGTTGAAATACTGAAAGTCTAGATGGCGCACCCGTACGCAATTGTGGACATAAGCACTTTTGCCAGACCGATAACTCAGCAAGCATTAAGCCACCAAAGGAATGATCAGACTAGCTCACGCGATGAACCTCCATAACTTACGTCATATCATAACTATCTAATTTCGCTGAAAGGTATAAATAATGGAGCTCTCTTTACATGGTCAATAGCATCTTGCTCATATACCCACAGGGAATCTGGGATTTGGACCTGAAAATCTCACGGTCATAGCAGTTTATTGGACTTATACCCAAGGATGTGATTGCCACCATCCCTAGATTGACCTTCAGGAAGGACTTCTTCGTCGAAATACTAAGAAGATGTCGGCCGTCTATCTAAAGACCAAAAAAAATACACTGTCTTGGGATGTTCCGACGCTAGTATCTTTCAGACGGAGGTATTTGCAGGCCTGCCAGGCAATGAACCTGGAACTTAGACAAGGATATAGCATTTGAATTTTTATAGATAGCCAAGCCTCTTAAGGGGACATTCTGGGTTGTCGACCCAAAAAATAGCTCATTTTTATGAATTTTTTTTAAGGAAACTATTGAAGATATCAAAACCGGGTTTTTTTTAATAATTTTATTCATTCTTCGACTACATTGTAGAATTTTATCGAGCCACTCCGGAACCGGTAACTCCCCCCTCCAGGTGTCCAAAGTGGGCCGTGCAGCCGTGCGCGGCCTGCTGGTGGCAGGGTTTTTAGCTTCACCGGTGATCTAAAATGGAAAATGACGAAAGTTTATTAAACTTAAGTGTATTGATCAAAAAGTGGTGGAACACTTTTTCAAAATTCAAAAAAATAACAAAATGGCGGGCAATTGAAAAAAAATGTGAATTTTTCGGCTTTTTTTTTCTCCGTTTTTTTGCTATAACTTTTTAAAAAAAAAAGATAAACGAAATCTGTTCCACCACTTTTTGCACAACATCACAAAGAACAAGTGTGCCGAGTTTCATCGAATTCGCATGCACCGTTTTTTCAAAAAAGCTGCCACCGCCGAAAAATTATTGATTCTGAGATATTTCACTTTGAAGTTTAGAAACGCATTTCGACTTGAAAAAGTTTGCTTTATCGATGATGACCAAATGCGTATTTTCCGTCCCCCTAAATCCCCTCCTAACGAAAAGGAGACAAAGGAAGATCAAAAATACCTTCCTCATATAATTCATTCTTAAATTCAAGGCCATAAAACCGAACGCTATTCACACGCTCGATTCATAGCTCGCACCTGCTCTCAGGCTCGTCGGCTTAGTCGGCCGCGCGGCAGGAGGCATGCCTCTCTAATTACCTGTAACTTTTAAACCGCTCAAGATTTCGGTTTGAAATTATAACAAGTTATTTTTAAAGGGTTATACTATCGATTGAGAAAAAAAAAAAAATCGATTTTCTGACCAGAATGTCCCCTTAAAGGGCTCTAGACTGAATGCTGATGCCCTTCAAGCTGTTGAAGCGAAGCAGAATTGAGCTATATAGGATCAGTAGAAGGCATATATTGACTCTAATTTTTAGGTTTCCGGACATAGGAAGCATAGTCAACCAAGGATCCTCTCTCCGTTTGTAGCCAAATAGGCGATCTCAAAAACGCACTGGAGACCTGCATTATCTCTATGACGGATTGGCCTACTTACAACAAAGGAAGAACAATAGGCCTAAACGGACCCCGATGAGATATTGTCAAAACTACGCTGCTAAGCTGGGTATTCCAAGCAACGTATCCTGCTCTAGCTGCGGGGAGACCAACGAGAGAGAAACATTCGGTCAGTTTCGGCTTAAATGTCCACTACCATGCAGCTACGTTTTGAAAGGGCGATCTCCAGACTAATAATCAAAGCACTGATAAGTTGCCTAAACTCCATAGGATGATTTACACAAGCTGTGGCACCAAAATGCCACATCAAACTGCTTAATGTCTCTCCGGTCGGACTGGAGGCAAAGCTATACCTACATATCTAGACTGAAAACATATATTATCACAAAATATTAAGATAAAAATACTCACCGGATTATTATCATAATACTTCTTGCTCCACATTAAAGCAGCTTGAAATTTCGTAAATTCATCTGCTCGCAATTCTTCTCTAGCTAATATCAATCTAACAACATGCTGAGGTAAAAGCGTAAAACTTCCTAAATTTAGAACTTCATTTCCGTGTTCATCGACGAATTCCAAAACTTTTTGTACTAAACTTTTAGTACATTTGTACTGAATATACCTTTCGGCAGATGCAAGAAGAGCGCAAACAGTATCAACATTAATGCAACACTGAACGAAGCCGGCACAAGCTCGGCGAAGCTCCTCCAAGCCATAGTAATCAGCGGCGTTCATTACACCTGAAAAATAAATAAATTAATTATAAAATAAGTATTAATTTAAAAAATATATTTTACCAAGCAGAGTTCTTGGCTGTAATGTGACACAACCAGTGTGAATGTACTCGATCAGCTGACGGAATACATCCGGTTCAAACTCTTCGATAATGAGGGTTTGATGCTGAGGTCCAGGAGGCTAAAAATCAGTTTTATGCAAATTTAAATTTATATTTAATAACTTTTTTTTGTTGTTAGACACTTATCGGTGCATTATTACGAAGGAATTAAGAAGTTTTGTACAAAAAGTGGACGGTAATCACACTTATTAGCATGCATGTGAAATTATACAACGTTGAGAAAATTTACTACTTTATTTTTGTTTTTGTTTTTATTGTTTAAGTATTAGTGTTTTATTTTATTTTATTTTTTTTTATTACTTTATGTTAGAAGTTTGGAAGGAGCAAGTTGTTTAGAATAACAACGCCACAGAACATATAACCTATTCATAAATAATTCAGAACGAGTGGAATGAACGAAGAAAATAACACAAGCAAAATGCATATTGGTTTCTTTTTACACTTTTTACACATATTTATAGTCTTTAAAAAGAAATTAAAACCCCACAATATTCGAAATCATTCAATAAATTTACTATATAGAAGAGGCCACCAACAACGCTTAGTAGCGTCTCACCTGATGCTGACTAAGATCAAGATCAGGTGTCTGGATATACATTAGTGTATAACTTCTCTTGGCATAAGGAAATGGCCTTTTATATAAAGAATCTACAAGGTACATATATAATAATTTATCTTCAATTTTAATCATAAAAGAAGTCAAATAGAAAATCCCTTTGAAACCATATCATATTCTTCCGTTTTCTATAACGAAGCATTTATTTCAGCATTTCATACTATCTCGGAACGTATTTCCGGTTGCTTATTCTCCTAACACGAGTTGAAGACCATCGCTGTGACTGGATTTTATATTCATGGCTAACTGACTTCAATAACATAACTAATTCTGACAAAGGTACTGAGCTATTACAGACAGCAATAATCTACACCAAATCTTTGACCATTCAAAGCTCCATCCCAGACATTTTAAATCATGAAGCACACCTCTTTTATATATTCCTTACTTCTTATCCAACAAGCTACTCTGCCGACTCATTAACCGGAACCACTTTGCGTTAATTCGATATTCCATCACCAAGAGAGGCAACTCAAGTCATGATTTGATGACAGCTTGAGTGACCAAATGTTCAATGTTACTAGAAACTAATCTTTGGTAACTTCCATCAAGATGAATTTCACATCATCGACAACTCCTTCTTCATACACAAGGACGAAGTTATAACAAAAAGATAGTGTTGATCCCTTGTATACCGACCGGTTACTGTTATGCCCCACCTTCCCGAATATACCATTTACCTATTACCTAAATATTAAAAATAGATCTACAGGACTCTCGTGCTCTATAGGTGTAGCAAGTGATAAACTGGCCATGACTTAAAGGCCCCCCAGTGTGACTGAGGGATGAGGACTTGAGGCAACCGCCTGACAGGCCGTGGACTGCAGGTCAAGACAGAAACAAAGGCGCAGACGACAGTTTAGGGTAGCAGGTTGTAAATTCAGTGTGTAAAACTGTTCTCGGCCTCATCGTAAACTTCAGACTGGATAGAAGCTCAGATCTTCATTCCCGGACTGACGATAAATACCCAGAAGCATAAAGATTTTTGTCAGTTTTTTTCGACTGCAGGCCATATCTAATTCGCGGCTGGTGAGTTTGTGGTGATACTTGGCATCAAGTCGAAAGATTTTCAGGCCACGGCCTGCCGGCGGCCTATGTGTTAATGAGGGCCTTTAGAACCTCACCCTCGCACCTGTTGAACATCATTCTAAACCAGGGTTTCGAACCCGAACCCTGAAACCGCTCCGGTTCAAGATTTTTTTTAAAATATGTGAACCCGAACCCAATCAAAAATTCGGTTCAGGTTCAACTTTTAATGGCAATTATTATTTAAGTGTACGGCGCGTGCTTAGAAATTCAAATTTAATATTTCCCAGAATTTCTAAAAAAAATTTTTTTTAAAATTCTGGAAAGAAATAAAAATTGATGCACCTCTATTGTTTGAAGCTGCTCGCTCAGGTCATATTAGCTGTTCCAGCAACTCAAGTCTGTGTTGAGAGGGCTTTTTCTGCACTGAAGTTTGTTTTAGCTCCGTCGAACCTGAGCCCGAACCCGAACCTGAACCCACTAAATATCAATGTATTGAACCCGAACCCGTACCCGCACCAAAAATTTACATGGTTCGAAACCCTGTTCTAAACTAATGGTGCCCATCTACTAACAGGCCGCCTGCAGGCCGTGACCTGGAGGCCAAAACATCGGTCACCGATTTTTGTCGAAACTAGCGGGAAACTGCTTGTGTGTGATGAAAAAACTGTCGTCCACGGCCTTCAGGCGAAATATCAAACTGATTTGATATTAAGCCGAGTCGTGTTGTGTTCTTTTCGATTACCTGTTGAAAAGGAAGATTTTGTGGGAGAATGCATTAACATTTATTGTAAAAATAAAGCAAGTAAAATCAAACTTGCTTTCGGATAGAGGGCTTCGCGAGAAAGGACACAATGAGCTTTTAACGATCGTAACGTTATTCGTAAGTAGTTTTATAAATCTCCCGCATTACATTCTCGCACTTTTTCACAAGCCTCAGTTGTGCTAATTTATATATGAGAAGATTTTCTACGTTCCATTAACCAATCTTTTACCCATACTTTTCTTTTTTTCTTTGATGCCACGATGTTCAGTTAATAATAGTATTATTAATAATAAACACAATTTCTTTTTTCGCAATTCCATTTTTACTTGATACTGGGTGGTGCACTAATAAACTAACTGATTTGACAGTTTTTGCATCTAGTGTATGGTGAAGCAAGAGGCGATCTGTAGGCCGCAATCTGACAGTCAAAGGACTGCAGATCCGAACTGTCAGGCACCCTGAATAATGTGTGGCCGATGTCAGACAAAGTCATCAGTCCTGGTCTCAAAGGCCAAGGCCTGGACTTGGCCTGTTAGTGGATGGGCACCATAAGAGAGGCTCCCTTCAATTCCATGTTGCGATCGCTCCTATGGCACACAAATACGCAAAGTCCAGGGTTCGCTGCCAAACAACTGGCACCTCTACACAAACTCTCCGGAGCTTGTCAGGGTTCGTAAGCTTCCAAGTCTTAAAAAGATGATTGCAATAACTCCACTAGCCTCCACCAATAAGTACTTTTATTCCCTACAGAACCTTTGAAGCAATACTCAATAAAAGACTTTATAGCCTATTTAAAATCCAAAAAAATATTAGACGATAAGCAGCAGGGCTTAAGAGGAAGAAGATTTCTAAGTATCTAACAGAGCACTACGTCCAAACCAGGCATCATTTTGGCGCGCTTTGGTCTAACTGGAAGCAGCTGATGGAGGCCAAGGATCGAATTGGGCTGTAGAGCCACCGAAAAAGAAGATTTGATTACTCTAGATCAGGGATGGCCAACTTTTGTATACATAAGATCTACTTTTTATCAGAAGAATGTGTCGGGATCGACTTGCTGTCATACCCATAGTCTAATTAGGGGAGACGTGTGAAATACATATGTGGTGACAGCTAGCGTCAGCGCAAATGGAGCCAAAAGGCAAAGAATGCAAACGGTTCAGTTCGACATATCAGGTAACGCCATAGGTGCAACAGTACCTCAAGTTGTGGATGGAGTTGCAAGTTGGTTTTTTTTCGGAAGCTCAAAACCACTGAAAAGAAATACAGCAGGTATGACATAGAACTTCTGGCGATGCACAAGGAGTGGAACGCTTCAGGCATCTTTTGGAAGGAAGAGAATTCAGAATATTTACAGACCACAAACTGCTTACCTTCGCTTTTAAACAAAAATCCAAAAAAGCATCACCACCTCAACTTCGACAGATCAACTTCAACGGCCAGTTCTCAACGGACATACGACACATTGAAAGAGGTCCAACAATGTAGCAGATCTATTATCCACGAGCAAATAAATGTAACAACAGAGACAATACATTTCAAGAAATTTGCAGAACCTTAGCCAAATGACGACGAATTAAGGAATTTGTTACGAGACCAAAAAGGAAGATTGCCTTTGCTGCACCTTACGTTCCTGAACCACTCCGACAATTAATCATAAAAAAACAACACTCTCTGGCTAATCAGGGGGTAAAGAAAAAGGAAAAGAGTTCACAGAATTCTAAAGGCAGCGATCATCTGCTCCCATACAACAGACTGGTACAAAGTCTTGCCATTAATATTGTTAAGATTGCGACCAGCAATTAAGTCACACATACAAGCAACCGCTGATTATCATTGCGCTTGACAGGGGAATTCTTCGTTGACAAGCAGGAAAATGACAACGAATGTGAATTCAAAAATAGGGTTAACGAGATCAAGCCTAGAGCGGCTTCGTCACTTGCAAAACAAAGCGTTTTCATCCAGGAGGATCTAAAAAATTTCCTGTCCGTGTTAGAAAGAGACGATAAAGTTAGAGTATCTTTGGAACCACCATATAAAGGTCCCTTTGAGGTGTTGGAGAGAAATCCCAAGTATTACAATAATTGTAACGCGTTCTTACAGAAAATTGACCCGATTAACCCTATTAAAGTTATTCAAGGTCAAAGTTATCCAAAATTACCGTTAGGCCAAAAACTCACTCAAAAACAAGTTTTCTCGAAAAAAAATGTTGATCAGTCATTACGAAACGTTATTGCCTACAAAAAGCCCTCATGTCATTTTCTAAAACTTTACTCTTTCGAAGTTATTCAAGGTCAAAGTTATCAAAAATCACCGTTTGGCCAAAAAATCACTCAAAAACTGGTTTTTTTGATTTTTTATTTTGATCAGTCAAAACGAAACGCCTTCAAAAATCCCTGGTTTCATTTTTTCGAAAACTTTAGTCTTTCGAAGTTATTCAAGGTCAAAGTTACCAAAAATCACTTTTCGTCCAAAAAATCACTCAAAAACTGTTTTTTTCGAAATTTTTTTTTAACAGTCAATACGAAACGTTATTGTCTACAAAAAGCCGTCGTTTAATTTTTTCGAAAACTTTACTCTTTCAAAGTTATTCAAGGTCAAAGTTTCCAAAAATCAATTTTCTGCCAAAAAATCACTCAAAAACTGATAAGGCCAATCAATAGGTAATAATGTATTGTATAAGTAGATTAAAAAAATTGTTCAAGTTTGTTGAGTGATATTTTGGCCGAAAAGTGATTTTAGGAAACTTTGACCTTGAATAAATTCGAAATAGTAAAGTTTTCGAAAAAATTAAACGAGGAATTTTTGTAGGCTCGTTTCGTATTGACTGATTAAAATTTTTTTTTCGAAAAACCAGTTTTTGAGTGATTTTTTGGCCAAACGGTAATTTTTGATAACTTTGACCTGGAATAACTTTAAAAGGGCAAATCTTGTCAATATTTTTGTAAGAACTAAAGTTGTAGAGAATTGTTAACACTTTGGGCCCTCGCACGAGGTTTTACGACCTATAGAAACGGAGATACAAGAAAAACGCGGGAAAAACGCGATATCTCCGGCGGCCATGTTTTTTTTGTGATCCTGAAATTGTTTTCTAACAAAGTCCCAAGGAAGCTGTGGACCAATTTTCAGCCATTTTGGAATTTTGTCTCCTTTAAATGCTAATTTTCCCGGGCTAGTAACGAAGAACGAGCACAAAAGAAAGTCTCCAAGGTTGCACCATATTAAAAAGGAAAAAGGGTAGACCGATAAAAAGAGGCTCTATGATATTTTAGAATATAACAAGATTTTGGGAAAAGGATACCTTCCAAATTAGTGAATCATAGATCATAGAAGGAGATCAAAGCTAACCTTGAGCTGTAGTGCCTTAAAAAAAAGGAAGAATTAATTAACCTCTATTAAGGTAAACCCCTTAATTGACAATACCATTAAAATTAATTATACGTTAAATATCTTACGATCTAAAAATGAACATTTTCTATAAATAAATATATAAATTATTATTAAACAAATAAAGTGACAAGTAATGTCGTTATTAAATTATTGTTAATAATATTAAATAAAATAGTGCTAAATAAATAACATTTAAAAATTAATATTATATGTACACATATATGTATGTATTAAGATAATAATAAAAAAATTCCATTTGCACAGAATCATATTAAAAAATATGAATTACATTAAATACATTAACAACATAAACATATATAAATAAACACAGTGCATTTTTATCACCAGATAAGACAAATTAAAAAAAATCCGTTTTTTTTAAATAAAATTTACCTCTGGAATTGGTGCCAATTGTTGGCTGAACCCACTTCTCTACATGAAACATGAATCAATTGATTATAAATTTACATATTTACACAATTCTTTCAACTTTTGATTTTAAAATTTTCTTTTTTTTTAATTATTATGTCTTGTACATAAATTAAAATTATTATTTATTTATTTTATTTAGATTTTTCACTAAAAACAAGACAATCAATTTTTTAATGTGTTTGTGTTAATGTGATTGTGTTTAATTAATTCCCAAAAATTTTCTTTTCCATTTATTTATTCATTTTTTTTTGTTTAAAAAATATGAAAATCAAAAACATTGAAGAATCCAAAAGGAAAAATGATAAATATTTAAAAAACATACTCAAAAAAAATCCATCAATGGGAAATGAGAATCATATCAAACTTTTGGGTTATATTGAAAAAAAAAACTGGGGTCTCTCATTTTTATTTTTTTTTTAATTAATTTGCCACCACGATGTATTTACAATGCGTTCAAGTGTATTGAGGTGTTAATAGAAAATTACTCACCTGTTGGGCAGCATTCTGCAGATTAAGCAATGGCTCAGAGGATCTTTTCAGGAATAATCGAAGCTTATTCTCCTTGGTGGAAGTTTCCCGCTTCCTTTGGGGTGATGGAGCTTGATAGAGTAATTTTGCAAATACTCTTGAACGTGCCGCAAGGACTGCCTACAATATGTTAAAATTGGATTGATTATTCTATATTGATGGTTCGGTAATTTTGTAAAGGTATTTCACACATCACGTTTCTACAAAGTTAATTTTTTTGTTGACAATTTAAGCCTTACTAGAACTTATATTGAACATTATAGAGGAAACAAAAATGTATTGTTTATCAGAAGATGTCCTAAGAGAGAATTTAAAGATGTATTTAATCCCTGAATCAGGAAAAAGGTTAGTTATCCTTGAGATAACTCCCAGCTCTCGTAAAAAAACATAACATTATACCATACAGGTTTACAATGAATCCATTGGTCTGGGAAAATTTTTTTGACGTTTACCGATAGACGGCCTGAATTACAAATAAGTCAATAACCACTGATTGCAGCGACACTACTAAATGCTCGTTTGAAAGGTGGCAGTTCGAGTGTTAGTTTGAATGTCAAAATTGAAGCAGTGATGGAAGGATGTTTGCGTTTGAAAAGGAGGAAAAATATGAAAAGTTGTGGCGCACTTTGCAATATAATTACGATAAAAGGAAGAACGTTGCCCAGGGTTGTGAAAAAAATTGTGCGGTGTACGGTGAAAACACTTTATCAAAATCTTCTGAAAAAGCTGATGAAATTCTTCATAAAGACCAACAAAATAGGCATGTCAGCAGTGTCGCTATTGGTATGGAAAAAGAACATTGACCACCAAACTGTTTTGAACCATTTACATAAAGCAGGATAGAGGTATGGGTACCTCAGGAGTTGAACGTGAAAAATATGATAGAACATATTAAAATCTGCCATGCCCTCCTGAAACGCAACGAAATCATCAATCCATTTCTGAAACGTCTAATGGGGCACGTAACAAGAAAGGTGTTGTCTTCCATCGTGAAAAATGCCCGACCACACACTTCCCTACACTTTTTCCCGCCAGGGTCTTATAATCATAACAAGGGAGGAAGCCCTTATATAGCTTTTGTCATCCAAGTCTACCCCAACCGATACAGTTCCCAAAAGAAGTATCTAGTATTACGGGCTTAAACGCTCTTTTCAAGCCACTGACTGGAATCTGTGTTTCCGATATGTCGCTCTCTTTATCTTCAAAATCATACGGGGAGGAATGCGTTTGTTCATTCCTCATTCTACGAAATCAATAAAGCCTAGGCTTAATGCGGAATGTATGAACGCATTTAAAGCTAAGGAAGCTGCCTATACAGCGTACAGACGTTCCTTAAATAAATCACGTGACTATATCACTTTGAGAAATTCCTGTAATTCCACCATCAGGAAGGTCAAAGCATCATTTGACCACAAGTTCTCAATACAAGTGTAGGCAGCAAAAACTTCTGGTACTTGGTAGCAAGAAGAATTTTCCATCTTTTAAACCCCTCCACTATTACGTTAAAGTTACAGAGAACGTGAAGAAGTCTACAGGTTAGGTCGTCTGTCCTTTACGGTCCTCCCTAGGCTGCAGTTAAGCCAACTGGAATCTAGAAATCCTTTCTACTGAGTTATAATAAGTAACTGGCAGCGTTACGAGACGGCACAACCACTTGCGGTTCTCCAGACCATTCGGCATATTTCTGAACTAGCATTAAAGCCGCGTGCGTTGCAACGCCTTTAAATAAAAAAAGTTTATGTGTTCACTGTCCGCGGTAGGAAAACAGTAACATGAAAACAACAAAAAATCTGGAAAAAATGTTTTTGGATACCATATAATTACTTGGCAGCGTAATCTGTTTCCCGAAAATCATCTTTGCCGGAGCGTCTGACCGGTTGAACTATGAATATCTGTCCTGTACAGCGTTTCGTTATTGAATTATATAGAGATGTTCTTCATATTAATTTGAAAACGTATTTCTACCGTTTTTACTGTTTCTATACTGGTATTTCCAATTAAGAATGTGGCAAACTTCACGACAATAGTGGAAATGACCAGGATAGACTATGGTCAATGTTCTTCCATTTGGAGCTAGGATGTGAAGATTTTTCGGTTTCCCAACTCTTGAACAACCTACATACAGCTGACCCGGAAATGACACTTATTTGGCAAAATTCGTCTCCAGATTGGCCCCGAAATTTAAAATTTATAAGTTTTGATCATAAATTCTTTATTTGCTACCTTAAAATCCCCCCGATACCGATTTTCATTGCGGTCATTTTGAATTTATAAGTTTTGATCATAAATTCGTTATTTGCAACCTTTAAAACCCCTAGATATCCACTTTCATTGGAAGCGGAATACAATTGGAAAAATTTGTCCGCCATATTGGCGCGGCCAATTTGAATTGATAAGCTCTGATCATAAATTCGTTATTTGTTACCTTAAAAAACCCCAGATACCGATTTTCATTGGAATCGGTACACAATTGGCAAATTCGTCCGCCATATTGGCGCGGCCATTTTGAATTTAGTTCTGATCATAAGTTCGTTATTTGCTACCTCAAAAAACCCCAGATACCGATTTTCATTGGAATCGGAACACAATTGGCAAATTCGTCGGCCATTTTGAATTTATAAGTTTTGACCACAAATTCATTATTAGCAACTTTAAAAACCCCTAGATACCCAATTTCATTGAAATCGGTACACAATTTGCAAATACATATTTGGGTGGCCATTTTGAATTTCGGTCATTTTTTGGCGGCCATTTTGAATTTCGAAAATCGGGCTTCGAGGTGTTTCAGGGAAGACCCCAACGAACCTTCGTGCAAAATTTCGAAGTTCTGCGATGACTGGTGCGCTATAGCGCACACATACATACATACATCATCCATGCATACATACATACATACATACAGAAACTTTCTTTTATTAATATAGAATAGGGTTCGATCGCCTTGGACCCTCTCTTCATCACTTCGGTGATTGTCACAATAGTTGATTCCAGACCAATGACTACTGTCCCTGGTCAAGGCGTCTGCTCCTTCATTACCTTCGAACCCCTGAGACCTTGGATCTAAACAAAGGAATTGAAAATACCAGTTCAGCTGTGATAGCCACATGGTTGTTAGAGAACATAAATATACGCTTGTATAGCCCTTCTTTAGTTATCATAGATGCATGCTATTATAGCATTCACCTCACTAGCTTGAGTACCTACCCAACAGTGGCGTAGCGTGCCTTAGACCGGCTCTGTATCAAAATTTGTTGGGGGCCCAAATGAAGGGTAAAGATTTTTCACAAAAGAAACAAAAACGCTCGCATTTAATTAAAATAATTATATATGGACTAGCTGGGACCCGGTGCGCCTATGCTGCTCCTATAAGCCAATAGTAGTAATCAGGTGATATGAATTTTAATATACAGTAGGAGAGTTTGAAGAAGGCAATTTTTTGGTATTTTTGATTCCAAATAACAAAATATGAAACTATTAGGGATCTGACATTTTGATCGAGACAATAAAAACCATCCATTGACATAGCATTTTTCGAGATATGAATTTTCATACACAGATGAAGTGTCTCAATGAACCGCTTATTTTCTGTATTTTGGATAGCTGGGACCCGGTGCGCCTCGCTGCACCCCAGGTTTAAACCTTTAAAATCAATCCAAACCTTCAAAATTCAACTCTTCTTAAACATTAACGAAAAACCAACTATTCCAATAAAAGTTGGAGTCATTAGATTCAAAATACATTTATTTAAAAGTATGACCAAAATTGCCTGTGTATTCTGTTAAACCAGACTTATACCAAAAAATTCAGAGGTGGCGGGTTTCCTTCCTTTCTATCCAATATACATAAATCATCCCACATTTCCGTTTCTCCTTACCATCTTTCCAAAAAAAAATTGTTGATCAATTCTAAACCGATTGCTTAGAGAGCTTCAGGGTACACTATACCAACTCTTGAACAACCTACATACATACAGCTAATGGGGAAATGACACTTATTGGCAAAATTCTTCCGCCATATTGGCCCCATAATCTTGAATAACTTTTGTTCATAAATTCGTTATTTACTACCTTAAAAACTCCCATATACCAATTTTAATTGGAATCGGAATACAATTCGCAAACTCGTCGGCCATATTGGTGCGGCCATTTTGAATTTAAATTTTGATCATAAAGTCGTTATTTGCTATCTTAAAAAACCTCAGAAACAGATTTTCATTGGAATCGGAACACAATTTGCAAATTTATCGGCCATTTGAATTTATAAGTTTTGACCACAAATTCGTTATTTGCGACCTTAAAAACCCCTAGATACCCACTTTCATTGGAATCGGAGTAAAATTGGCAAACTCATCCATATTTATGCGGGAATTTTGAATGTTGGTAATATTTCGGCGGCCATTTTGAATTTCGAAAATCGGGCTTCGAGGTGCATCATAGGAGACCTCCACGAACCTTGCTGCAAAAACGCAAAGCTCTGCGATGATTTTCAACGAAGCTCTCCATGACAGCGCCATCTAGAAGTGGCTTTTTCTATGTTTTAATGTACTAAATAGCACATGGTTAAAATTTCATTAAGATCGGTTGCACATAGCCTATAGTGAACATACATACATCCATTCGTTTTTTAAGATATAGATGTATGTATACTAAAGTTGCAAAGTGGCCGGCTGTGGATAGGTTTTAGATAGACGAACAGAACATTTGCAACAACTTTTTGTAACCACTAACTAAAAACCAATTATTCCTATAGAAGTTCGAGACATTAAATTCAATATGCTCCTACTAAATGATATATTTGCCGTTGAATCTGTGTGTGAAATTATGAAATTGTTTCTGAAACAACAGAGAATGATTCGAAAGACAATTGCGCTGTAATTACCTTGAAAGTAGGCATGAAATTGCGTCGCGCCAAACGACGTCATTTGGAAACGACCGTTTTATTTTTGGATGTTGGCTAGGAAATGCGTAGAATCACTTCCTGTTCCAGAAACTAATCCCGCTCTGGTGGCGGAACCAATTGTGGCAATTTCACTTTCCAGGTTCACAGGAGCACCGAGTCGGCGCAATCGGTCATATTCATTTTGTCGTGCTCGCTGGCTATTCGCTTGTCGTTCATTTTCAGTAGCTCTCGAACGTAATTCGGACATGCCAATAAGACTATTTGCATTATCCGACGCTCGCTGGTCATCAGTGCGGTTTGCACGTGAAGTAGCTTCCCGCTCATTTGACTGACTTCGACGACCTATGCAAGCTCGTGTTCTTCTCGGCATTGTAATGAACAATGTAAAATTACACGGAATTGTTTTCACAGTCACTCAAATCTGTCGAACTTTCCAATATCGAAATCCTCTAACTAAGACCTTTGTGGCTATGTCTAAGGCCGACCGTATTCCAAAGCTTCATATGCAATTTTTCGTCACTTATTGCTTAGAGATTTATGTTGCAAAGCCGCATGTGACGATTTGCCGCTTTGGTATAGGACCGGCAAAGTCAATTAACCTTAATAGAATGGATGATCAAAATGAATGTTCGCAAAATGCAAATAAATTCGCTTTAACCAAATCTATTTTCAAAAACCACATAAGTCACTTTTTTAAACATTTTTTCCCCTCTAAGCGCTTCCTTAAAGGTAACCATATAAGTCAACACATTCTTCCTCGTCAAATAATAGGTACCGCGTAATCATTTGCGCCTTCTATTCGACGTTATATGAGTTTTCATTATGATTCGGATAAAAAAGGTACTATCACAGCCAAGGTATTTTCATACTAAAGTTAAAATCATAGCTCATACGTCTTTTTATCAGAACATATTTATGGCCAACTACAAATGTTGAAGCTAATCCAGATGAGAATGTCGGAGAATGTGAATTAGGAAAAACCCAAAGGAACAACTGAAAAATCCAAAAAAATGGTAATTTTGGGAATTTTCACTTCAGATTAGTTTCAATAGCTTCATGGCCTACCTATTGTTTGACAGCTGCGTAAATGTGAAATTGTCACTTAAATTGGGTTTTTGAGAAATTACACCGATTCAATTTAATGACGATTACACATTTACGCAGCTATCAAACAATAGGTAGGCCATGAAGCTATTGAAACTAATCTGAAGTGAAAATTACCAAAATTACCAATTTTTTCGACTTTTCACTGCTCCTTTTGGTTTTTCCTAATGCTTTTTTTTCTAAAACCACCCCTGTATTGAGGCGAACAAAACAAAAAATAAAATATTGAAATCGGTCGAGCCATTTTCGAGTTTTTGCGGGACTAACGCACGGCATTCATTTTTATATATATAGATAGATTATAAGTTATTACTTACAATAATTGCATTAATTATTAATACTCCTAGGAACTAATCTAGCCAAGCAATATAAATATATACTTTTCTTGCCTTTTGTTTGGCAAATTTATTTATTAAATCATTCATAGCTGAAGACGATTTCAGTTTTTCTAAATTTCCTGCCTCTATAGACAATAGTGACAAGTCTAATAGCCTTTCCTTTCGAGTTTTGTATGCAAAATTGTTTTTTTCGGCCATCTTTTCGCATGTTTCCATAGAAGTAGCAATGAATGTATGCACAAAAAACAACTAATAGCACAACTCTTCCAGAACATTTTGAGCCCAAAAACGTTTCTGTAGGTGTTAATGGCTATGAGCTAATCGAATTCGACAATAAAAGTCCTTTTTTCGATAAAACCGTATTTTGCAAAAATTATTTATTATTTTGCAAATTTTCAAAAACGTTTTATTGCACTCCCCAAGGACTACACTTTCCACGAGTTTCATTACAAAATCGTTTTTTTTTTGGTAAAAGAATTTTAAAAAAAACGTGTTTTTTAGCGGTTTTTTGCAATAACTCCTTTATTTGTTTATGTATTGACGTATTGTATTGAAACTGGCGTCATTTTATTAGTATGAAAAAGCTCTACAAACTTTATATAAACCCTTTCCTTGTACAATGTGGAGTTTTTTTTGAAAACGCGAAAATCTTATTTTGGCCCTCTTTTAGTAATCTGAGTTCGCGGGCCAATCGTGACGTTAGACGTCCTGTGTTGCCAACTTTTGGGCGCCCGCTTAACCCCGGGAAAAAGAGATTCCTTTTTTGACTTTCGTAATTTTTAAAGTGAAAACTTCTTTAGGCACGTTGGGCACTTTTTTATGATATTATTTTTTTCTCGGCAAATACGGCCTAAGAGTTTAAGTGAGATTGTGGATAACATTTTACGAATTTTTGCTTACACACGTTCGGGCCACCTGTGGCCCGGAGGCCCCGTATCATTGATACGGCTGATACGGCGGCAGCTACGCCCCTGCTACCCAAATTGAATGCTCTGCTAAATCTAGAGCTTTTGAATAAGATGCCGTCTTTCGCACTTGTATCTATCTTGGAGCCGTTTGTTATCATTTGAACCCACCCGAGTTATCTTAGGAAAAGCCCTGGATAGCTTATCTTGTATTTTAGCGGAAGCAGCCTTAAATATTTTAGATTTCCTCGGCCATGATCGAAGAATTTCTTCCCTAAACATTAGCTTCACTCGTAGCTTCAGCGTAGAGTTTATAACGGATTCAAGATGGCGCGATACCAAGTTAAATCTCCAAAGCTACAGGTCTCGAGGTTGGGCCAACCCCGATGGTGGAAAGGCATCCAATTATTTGAACCTCGATTATTTTTATCATACATTGTTTCTTTGATCAGTTGGCCCAGTTTGTTATCATGGATTGTGGTTTTTACCCAAAATAAGGTTGTAGACCTTGGGCCTATTTACATGCTTTGTAACAGACTCACAGAGATCTATGCATCCAGCTTATAAGATTTTCCATGTGTTGTGGTTCAAGAGGAGTTTAACATCTTATGACACTTCTAATTGTTTGAATTGTTGCAAGAAACCTAATATTTATTGTTCGCGAGAACTAGTTTCGTCAATCATAGGTAGGTAGTATACGTTTTCTAGTAAATGGTGAAATAACTAGCTAAAGTTTAAACCAAGTGCGTGAAATATGCGCCTTGACATGGTATCCTCTATTTCATAGGTTAGTACGATGACAACATCGTCTGCATAGCCTTCAGGTTAACCTTACTAACTGGGTAATTAGCTTGTTTAGAGTACGAATGACAACCCACTTAGTGAAAAAACAGCCTTGGAACAAGTTTTTTGTATGTGAAAGACTAGATCCAGAGGGAAAATGGAGCGCTGCAATACCAATCTTAGAACACTCCTTAAAAAACTTGCAGCGCTCCCCTTCGCATACCATTTTTGAACATTTCATGTCAGCAGACGCGAGCATTCCAGGCCTGGTCAAAAACGCATGACTGCAGTCATTCTGCAGTATTCAGCTACACACTTCCAATACTGGGTTTTATCAAAGCGGTCCCCTAACTAAGTACTAACCATCTCCAATGCTGCTTTATGGTCACCAAGATAATTGCCTCCTTTCTGCTCTTAAATTTTGCTCCCCTTAGCAGCGCTCTTAATTTTTCTGGCTGGGTTGACTGTTATATCATTATGTAATGTAATGTCGGACAGCAAGCTCTAGTAGAGAGGAGATTGAAAGAACTAACAACGCAAACCCACGTTTTCTTCCAATCGCATCCCATTGCATACTGCTGCAACAGAAAGCTGACTTCGGTGATCGAATTTGCTTCTTCATTTACAGCCGATTACAGGAGAAAGGATAGGCAATTGCTTTAAATAGAAAAGATAAGCAAAAATGGAATGTAATCTAGGTGAGACAAGTGAAAAAAACGAACGACAAAGGGCAATGGCGCTGCCTGAAATCGAACCAGGAACCTCTAGGATGATAGCTGTGCGCCTTAACCCATACGCTACTAGTCTAAGAGCCTACGTAATTTTCTTAAAGCTGATATTTCGTATATACATAGTGTGATACGCAGTTAAGAACGTATGCACACTCGCTAGTTTGATGACCACGCATGCCATCGGAAAGAAGCTTTTCAATTAAGATTATTTAGGAGTGTTTTAGCAATGCTTTAGTAATGCAGAAATAAGCCGTCCGATTTCTATTCTCCTTTACCAGTGGAGGGGAAGTTTTTTACACTTTATAAAAGCCTAAAGAAACATCATGGAAATCAAAAGAGACCCCCACACCATCATGAGGATTAGAATGCCAACCAGTTTTTTAGTGTAAACATTTTACTAAACTTTAATAAATTTATACCAGCCGAAAGATGATGCGTGATATCGAACCTGGAACCTCTATTGTGGTATTCGGACACTCTAACAACTAGGATACGTTTAGAAATTGAGAAAATTTAGTCAAATCTCTTAGCTGCAAAGAAACAGGTTACATTCGCAGTGATATACAACATATAAGTGCTTCTTTTTCGATTGCGTCGGAAACAATTATAACTTTTTCCTCTAGTTAAGCTTTTATCATGACATGTACCGTACGACATGACTGACTATTAGTACTCGAAAATGTAATTCCTAAGCTTAATTTTATTACATAAAGATTGAACAAAAGTAATATTTTGTTTTTCAAAAATCTTTAACTAAGAAAAATTAACCTTTTATTATTTACAACTTACCTTTACCGCACAAACTGGCTCACGTGTATCACCAACAAGAAACGTGACATCACATAGTTCCGGCATTGAAGCTAAAAACTTCATATCTTCCGCCAATCCACTTTTATTCTCAAAAGTCGAAAGATCGGGCTCGGCATCAGCCATCCCTGGTAAGAGCAGAGCCTCTGGCATTTGGTCGTCTAAAAAAAAATTTAATTAAAAAAAAATAATAAAATTAAAAATTCATATCTAATAATTCATTATTATATTGCAAATATGAAAAAGAACAAAAGCGTCAAATCAATAATAAAAAATCTTTTCTATTAAATTTAAATAAGGGATAAAAATCAGTTTCTTAGGGGTAAAAAACACATACAAAGAAGACAAGATACAAAACTTTTTGGGGTAGCACAACACAAAATTTATTTTAAGTAAAAAAAATTTAGTATAAATTTTTTTTTTAATTTTGTTTAAAAAAGAAAAGTGTGGGGTGAAAAATATTTCATTCATATTATTTTTTTTAATAATTACAAAATTTAATATTACTATATAATAAAGAAAATTATTAAATTGAAATTTAATAGTAGAAAAATATGGTATGAAATTGTTTTTATTTTACCTGATGAAAAGGTTCGCAGAAACGGATACGGGAATTTTGGGGAAGGGTCACCTGTGTCCACTCCCTGTACGCACGTCATATGACCTTCACCTCATTCAAGATAAATGTCGGAAGTTTTCTTTTAAAAAAACAATAATTTTTTTTCGTTTTTCAAATTTTCACACAAACACACACAAAAACAAAAACAGAAAAATTTGAAATTCGTGCATTATGTTTGTTTGTTTTTTTTTTGCTATTCAAATTTGAAATGTAACAAGTTAATTTAGTTAATGATATGAGATCAGGATGTTAAGTATCCTGTCCGATTATAATCCCATAGCCCAAAACAAACAAAAAATCATTGAACCATAATAAAAAAAAATAAAAACATAACAAAAGATTGAAAAAAAAATTTATTAAGTATCCAAAAAATCAATAAATTCAAACTCTCCCCATTTTTGGACAGCAGTGTACTTACCTGTTGCAATGGTCGCTTCTAGCTTCCAGCTCCCGTATTAAAGGAGAAGCTTGAATGCCTTTAATGTGTTAAAATCATTCTGAATTTGCATTATAGTATCTGCTTTAAGGGAAAAGGATCACACGCAGTGGATTCTGAAATTTTATCCTCAATTAAAAGGATCAACAATTTAATGAATTATAATTTTTTTTTTGTTTGGAAAAAAAATATATATATATGCACAACATACAACCACAATATAAGGGTGGAGAAAATATGGCATCACAAGTAAAAAAAAAATATAGTATTATATTATTTTCCAACCGTAAAATAAAAGGAGCAAAAAAGGGACTTTCAATGGTGAACACACACTTAAAAAAAGGATATTTTTTTTGCAATTCAATCACAAGCCAAGTAAAAAAAACACGAAAATTCTTAATAAAAGGTTTTAATAATGTTTTAGGCACTTTTGCTGGAACTTATTATTATTATTATTTGCGTTAGGTTTTTGGTAAATACTTTTTTTTTGTTAAACTGCGCCGCAAGTTAAAAGCTGAGAGAAAGTTGAAGAAAATTTTCTTGTAATTATTTTGTGGAAAAAGCCTTGGTTTTTTTGTTACTCTACAAAAAACGGACTAAATCTAATGGAGGTTGAACTGCAACTGAAAAATGTCCTGCTATAAGGACAAGAATTTTATCTATCTAAGGATTATTGCGCAGGATCAACATTTTCAGATCGATAATGTTTAAAGAGCGGATGTAATAGTGAAGGATGAGAGAATTTGTTTTTATTTTTTTTATTCTATTTGAAGGAAAAAGACGTATAAAAAAATTTCAATATTTCATTATAAATCCCTTAAAGAATAAAAAAAATATATCACAAAGCAAAACAAATTAAAATTCTATACAAAAATTACCTTAACATAAACCAATTATTCTAGAAAAGGAAGCAACAAATAATAATTCAACAGGTGTTTTGCAACGTGGGTTATTGTTTTTTTTCTCAAAAAAAAAATAAAGTCATGCGCAGGTGAAAATTGTAAAAATAGTTAAAAAAACCATGAATTTCTCTTCTCTTTTGAGATAGTTTTGAACTCAACATGTGATGCCTATATAGTAAATTAAGGACCTTTATTAACTATTTCCATAAGGGTATATGATTTACATATTCATTGGGGGGTGATAAAGGGAGAATTACATGATTTTCCAATTTCATTTATCAATGGAAATGGGTTTTTTCTCCAAAGTTTTTTTCAAGAAACGAAAATAAAAATAAAAATAAATATTAGTAAACAAATATTTATATTGAACACTTTTCTATTCATACTTTAAATAATTTAATAACTTCATCGGGGTTATAATTTCCAAAGCGGTATTTAGAAAGGACTTGGGAAGTATGGTGTGATTTTGAAACTTTTTTGTTGCAGTCTATATTTGAAGTGTTTCCGGTTTTATTCTAGATTCGTATCTTAAGGGTACGGAAGTGATGTTATACAGTAACATTTCGGGCTGCAGGACTTTTTAGACCGATTTTAATAGTAAAGATATATGGGCGACATGTATGATAAAATTTAAGCTTGGAGTTTGTTTCTTAAAGAGTTAAGTTATCATTTGAAAGACGCACGTACCCAAAATATGCAAAATTTTTTTTTTCGTACCGAGATACCACCCGAACATTCCGCCCCATCTGAAACTCAGTGGGTTCACAGCAATTGTTTATATTAATAATACTTTTAGATGCTCTGTTATTTTTACAATCGAGAAATTAGTTAAAAAAGAGTTTACAAATCCTCCACGTACCGTACGGTATAGTGACCAACTACATTTTAAAATTATAAAATGTCCAAAAAACGGCAACAATAGAGGTATGTAACATGTGTTCAGCCCCAAATCAATAACAAACACAAAATAATAATTAAAATAAAATATAATAAAAAAAAAGGCTCACCAGCAATAAACAATAAATAACTTATAAACATCCCTGGTTGTCCTTCCTTCTTGTTTTGTTTTTTAGTCGTGTTTTTGTTTTTTTTTTATATAATACACCTAAAAGGTAAAAATCAGATTCATTAATAATCATATTCAAAAATAGCCATCAGTCCGGCTTGAAAATATAAATTTAAGGGTTAATAAAAAGTGTCAACAAGGGTAATGCAATGGTTTATAAAATTTGCAATGACATGCAGAACAACAACAACAACAACTACAGCGTAAACAAACCAAGAAAAACGCCACAAATACCACAAATTATGCACATATAACATGCCATAATCATAAAACAAATATTAAAGAATATTTTACTTAGATAAAAACATTAATACAAACCACAAAACACAGGTAAAATGCTATTAAAACCATACATGTATACATAACCTAGTTGTATACATTTGGTTGTATACAGACAACCAGTTCCATTTTTACCTACAAAATTACGCTATAAACAACACATAACACTAAAACAACGCAACATTGACGTGCAATCACCTGCAAACACGATGTTTGCACTTATTTCGCGAAATTTAACGCGTACGCAATCGCGAACCGTGACATCACACCGCAAATGTCAAACTCTATGCTGTATAAAATAAGGAAATGGCCGAAAAGGGACATTTTTAGTACATAATGAAAATCGAAGAAAAATCAGAAAATTATAGTAAAATTAAGTGAAATTTTATGAAATTAAAAAGAATAAAATATTTAGAATTGAATAAAAATAAGGGGAAATAGTTTGAAACTATTTTTTATTCATCATCAAGGAATAACCATCCCCACCTAATAATGGAAATGTAGTTTAGGCCAGGACCGTTGGTTCCAGTGTATAAAAACCCGAACCCAGAAGCCATCAGTCTCTCTTGTCTATCAGTAGTCAACGAAAGTACATCGCGCCACAGTGCAATCGAAGTAACTTCCAAGATTTTCTACAAGTGTTTTTTTTCAATTCGAACAAGGAATTTTCAACTTCTTAGTAAGGTATTTTCACCAATCATTAGATTTTCTACAGGCCGCATGGGTTCTGGGAAATGTTACATGTTTGGTTTTAATCAAGTTTCTCTTTCAGCATTATTTCGAAGATAATATTCAGTGCGACTCTGTATCTTGCCTTAGTCAAGTATTAAATTACTGTCTGGCTATATCTTTGATATACTCAGTGTAATTTTGTATACAAACTTCTGGTTAACTACTTTAGTCGCTGTCTGGATATATCTATTTGTCATATATGTACATGTATATTATATTTTTGAATAAAGACTACTAACTAGAACACTTCTATTAAGGTGTTATTGGTTGGTAATATTAATATATGTAAGATAAGTTAAGTTGAACATACGTCCTATCTGTTAGCGCCCAAGCAAACAATTTTGAAATAAAGACAATTATTGAATTCTAACTGACACTTGTATTTCCTTCATATTTTCCTTTTCCCTTAGTGTAAATTTTCATTTTGCACTAAACCACATGTCCCTAGAATGCCCTCAATAAGCTCTTGCACCTGCTCTCTAACAACCTTCACATCAAATACCCGGCCCCGAGCAGTGCCTTTATACTGAGGGAATTCGCGGCCTGGACCTTAAATCTTACGGGAATAAAAACATCTTTGGGATACTATCCCTGTGTATGGCTACCACAACCCTGGATTACCTTCGTTGGTAAAAAGTAAGTGGTCCACAACGATTACCTAACTTGCAATGCTCCAAGGCCTCGTGCGGACCCAACAACATCTAAAGGAGTATTCACACACATCAGGGCCGTGCCCGGGACGTCACAGGGCCGAGTTCTGTCATGTGTGAACGAGCCCCTGCCCGGACACGGACATGTGTGAATGAGTGAAGGAGTATCCACACATATTAGTATTCCGTCAGGGGTTCAAAAAATATCGGTGCGTACACTCTATACGAACTCGTTCATACATGTCCGTGTCCCGGCTGGAGCAAAAATCGAACGTCCCGGGCACGTCCCTGATGTGCGTGGATCATCCTTTATCCTCACGTACGGCCTTCACATCGAACACCTGGCCGCGTGCAGTGCCTTTAGACTGGAGGAATGCGGAGCCCGGACCTTAAATCCTACGGCCTTAGCAATTTCTTCAACTTACTCGAGGATGTGGTTGCTGCAACCACAGACTACCCTCCCCTTAGATTGACCTCTAAAACCGCTTAAAGTCAATGGCTCTGACAATATAAGAGATTTAAGCTTTTGCTTTTGGCGAAGCGCTAAGATTGGGAACAAATGGCCTACCATACTATCCGGAGTTTAGGAAACGAGCACATATTTAGATCATACCGAAAGAATGTGACTCCAATATCTTTTCTAACTACCGTCCAACTTCTATTCTATTTTCTCCAAACTCATGAAGACGATAATAAAATGCTTATGCAATATCTTGAATCTTACCAAATATTAAATGAAAAGCAGTACGGGACGACCAAAGGATGTATTGGCGACCTCTTGCGTATATAACAGACCACCTCAACCAAAGTGCTTTGGTGGGTCTGGTATGGTTGCTAATAAAATTCCCGAGGATTTTGACAGAGTATGGCCTTTACTTTATTGACTAAACACCAAGGTATTGTTATTGGTTCAATTCTGAAGATTGAGAGTTTTGTTTTTGATCGGATTCTGTCGGTGTTCTCCAGGGATCAATTCTATCGCCTGCTCTATTTCTAATCTATATTAATGACCTACTGTCTCCAAACCACTTCACAGCTTCACTGATTACCGATACTCTACGTTTTTCTTCTTTATTTGAGAGGGCATTTTCGCAGGCACTGCGACGTATTAGTTTAAAAACCTTTGAGGTGAAGGTGTTTCAAGTAGTTTAAAATTGAATTAGGAGTCATACCCCAAATCTCGCTGGGTACAGGGAAGTGGTGATGAAGGAGACTCAATCTCCTCCTCGCTGCAGCCTCACAATCGCACAGCAAGCGCCTCGCTGTTTCGGGAGAATCGACAATCAATTAGCAGCCTTATTCTGCTTAAATAGAGCGGTCTCTGTATATCTTCCCGGCCAGTAGGCAATTTACAAACAGCTTGCTAAAACCTTGTCAATCGTTTTCAGGAGAAAGGAGGGGTGAAAGATGGGTCGATTTTACTTCCTTGATTTTGCTTTTCCCCGCTTTGGGAATAAACACTACCGTAGCCTCTCTCCAACAGGTCAGAATATGGATCAGTATTAATCACACGAGTTACTCTAGAAAGAATGACCACGGCTTTGTTATACCGGGAATCGCCTGGTATCCGGAGTCCATCGTTGGTATTTGGTGATTCATTTAGAGGTTGTTTTTTCAAAATTAAAAAAAAATTAAAAAAATCTATATTATCGGATAATATTTGTTATCATACAGATCCATTTATTTTTTTAACGTTTATGTCTTTGAAATGTTGGCCGCAACTGTGACTTACATCCAATTTTCAATGACATGCTCAAGCATTTCGAATGAAATTGGACCAATGACGCGAGTAATTTATGACTTCCAGTTCCTCAATTGTAGCCTACTCATCCATGTAAAATTTTGGCTTACGTAGCTCCAAAGGAAAAAGTCTAGAGGTGTGACATCATGATATAGGCCACAAATTCACCAACTCGAAGCGTGAATTAATTAACTACTCACCGAATTGTTCTCGCAATAAAGACATGAGGTCTGTTCCAATAGAAAACCTGTCCTGTCGTAGCCTGCGAAAAGTTACTTGATTGGTGGGGGTAAATTTAGTCCAAATCCCGAAAAGTGAAGGAACGCTTTCTGGGATGTTTCGTGCAAATCAAGAAGACCATAACCTAAAAATCACTTGTGTCTTCAAAATAATGACATAAAACTTTTGAAATTAATAAATTCTTTATGAAATTATTCAAAATCTTGTAGTAAGGCACCAAATGAAGAAATTATTTTCAGCAAATCGTAATCATTTTGGTTTGACATGACAAGTAACAGCTGTTTTGACATGTTGAAAACGTCGTAAGATTTCGCTCCATCTAAAAATCTCCTGCGGTTTCTTGGTCGAGGGGAAGTAAAAATTTCCCCGCTTTTCCGAGCATGAGATTCTATTGGAACAGGAATTTGGTGATTTCTTGGTCCCGCGGGATCCCGCATTCTTTATTGGAACAGACCTATGGTTTCAGGGCTACGTGGCAAGTAGCGCCGTCTTGTTGTAACCAAATATGGTCGAGATGACGGGCTTCAACTAGGAAGCAAATAGTCCGTTGTTATAGCGGGATAACTTTTTGCTCGATTATTCTTCAGCCCAGTTGGTTCTCATCGCTGAACAAAATTTTGGTCGAAAACAGTGGATCTTCTTCAAGCTTTTCAATAGCCCAAATAGGCTAGTGCCGATAGTTTTTTGGAAAAAAAATTAATAGCAGGGAGGGACCAGCAATGAAATGTCGTTAAGGTTATAACTAATAGAAAAAAAATTTTTAAACTCGAAAAAAAGGGAAATGGTAAAATGGGGATGCTATTTAGGGTTAAAAACGATTTTTTGCGATTTGCGGTGAAACATGACCTCCTAGTGGAAAATGTTTAATACAAAAGTTGTAGATAATAAAAAGATCTAAAACTTTTGTGTTCAACATATTTTGACATAACCTCAAATTTTCCAAGAAAATGGCGGAAAATCGATTTTTCAGTTTTTAATTTTTTTCTCCCCTAAAAATAATTCAATTTACATGAAAATAGAGTATACCTTGTGTTGCGTTAAATAAGAATGATTTTTTTTTGTTTGGAAAAAGGATAGTTTCCCAGAAATTAACATTTTTCGAAAAAATACCCTTATCTTGCATGGACAACTTTATTGATGTTTTTTTCGAATTTTGATATTCGATAAGTGCTCATTTAACCATTGAAATGTCTAGTTTCAAATGGTCTGTACATTTTGATACTTTATTTTCATTAAACCGAACCGATTTTCAGAAAAACCGAACACCTGATTTTTCGAATCACGTACATTTCTCGATTTTTTCAATTTTTTCAACTTTTTTAATTTTTCTGTTAATGAGGGATTAAATTTTAATGACAGAACTTAGTATCATATAATATTACCTACATTAAATAAATTTAATTACAGAAAATGTGGAAAACCTTCCTGAAAATTTTAAATAAATAAGAAATAGATTCGTCAATTGAACTTTGTGTATTATAACTAGCTTGACATTTTCGATGAATGTGAGCGGCTGTTAATTTTTCCATTATTTTGTATTTGTGGTCAAATCTTTGTTTGCCCGACCCAACCAAACGATTTATAGCACCTGCTTTGATTTCATACAAATCATTTGGATCATATTTTTTGGAAATAATACTCCATATTGCCAATCTATAATTTTTAAATTAATTAAAATAAATAATGTACATATAAAAAATCTCCCAAAACCATATTGAGTATGATGCTGTAAAAATTTTATTACGAAACTGCAAACATTTACCTAGTAACGGCGTAATTCATTTCAAACGAAATTGTTATTTTATTTCTTATTTATTTAAAATTTTCAGGATGGTTTTGCCACCCTTTATCTAATTAAATTTATTTAATTTCTGTCATTAAAATTTAATCCCTCATTAACAGAAAAAATTAAAAAAGTTGAAAAAATTGAAAAAATCGAGAAATGTACGTGATTCGAAAAATCAGGTGTTCGGTTTTTCTTAATTTTAAGCGGTTTAATGAAAATAAAGTATCAAAATGTACAGACCATTTGAAACTAGACATTTCAATGGTTAAATGAGCACTTATTGAATATCAAAATTCGAAAAAAACATCAATAAAGTTGTCCATGGAAGATAAGGGTCTTTTTTTCGAAAAATGTTAATTTCTGGGAAACTATCCGTTTTCCAAACAAAAAAAAAATCATCCTTATTTAACGCAACACAAGGTACCTATACTCTTACAAATTTTCATGTAACTTGAATTATTTCTACTTGATAAAAAAATTAAAAAATCAAAAATCGATTTTCCGCAATTTTCTTGGAAAATTTGAGGTTATGTCAAAATATGTTGAATACAAAAGTTTTAGATCTTTTTATTATCTACAACTTTTGTATTAAACATTTTCCACTAGGAGGTCATGTTTCAGCGCAAATCGTAAAAAATCGTTTTTAACCCCTAAATAGCATCCCCATTTTACCATTTCCCTTTTTTTCGAGTTTAAAATTTTTTTTTTCTATTAGTTATAACCTTAACGACATTTCATTGCTGGTCCCTCCCTGCTATTAATTTATTTTTTATTCTCATTTAAACCCGCTTTGGCACTAGCCTAAAACACTGAAACTATTCGGAAGTTCGGCCGGCTTTAATTCCTGCACAAGTTGAATTTTGTTTGCTTTTAAACCAAAATCCTGATTTAAAGTACGCCAAGCTGCTCCCTACGCCAAGCCAAGCTGTTGAGAACCGCGCCGAATCAATTCATCGCCGTCATCGCGTAAAATCTCAACTACGGCCGCTAGATTTTCTGCGCTACGTGCTAGATTTGGTCTATTTGGTCGCGTATTACCCAATATTGATAATTATGTTTACAATTTTTTATGGTATAGCAAATTGGGTTTCGGTAGACCGATTATGTGGACCAAAAGTTGCTCTAAGCGCAAGAAACACATTCTTCGTAGAGTGCTGATTTTCGTAATACAATTTAATAATTTGTATAGACGTGCCCAGTTAAGCCTTCCCATGATGACATGTCAAACAATATTGAACAAAAGTACCATGAAGTCTGACACAACTCACTCGGGATATGTCATAAATTCCCAATTGAAAACAATACCTCTAAATGGATTACCTGTAGGTAAAATTATGCAACTCTATTTTAAACCACTTCCTATAGTTCCATTCCTAGCACCTATAGTCCAGTAAGTCAGGGTTTTTACCTTCAAAAATTTTAATTTTAATTTTGCCATATTTTGATACCGGACCAGGCCAGCTCGATCCGTATTACAGAGTTAAGGCTGATTTACAATGTTGCGAGAGTGCGATGCGAGAACGGGACGAGTCTCGCCCAATATTCGGTCGCGTTCATAACTCGCATTTCAATGTACAATAGTGCCACTGCGAGTCATTATATATACATACGTGAAATTAAAACAAATTATAAATTTTTTTTATTTTTTTTATATTTTTTAAAAGTAATTTGTGCTCAATCTATTAATTTGTCTACGTTTTCTCCACTAATTCTCTGCATACTGTTCATCTAAATATGAAAATAAAAAGATATGGTCTGTCATCGCATCTCGCTGCGTCAAAATATCAATTTTTCGAAATTCTCTCGTCTCGAATTATCGCATCGCGTTGCATTGTACATTGCGCCATTTAAAAGCTTGCTATGGAAAATGTTTTGACAGCGCTTGCGGGACTCGTCTCGTTGTCACATCGCACTCTTGCAACATTGTAAATGGGCCTTTACACTTACTTACTTTGTCATTTAACTTTTTTGTACAACGCCAAGTTTCTTTTTTAAACGTAAAAAACTGTTTTTCGCCAACTTTGGCCGCCATTTTGAAAAGGACGCATGCGCGTCATTTGTTGTAAAAATAGTTCATTGAATTCTACGGAAAATTTCCAATGTTTTACATACCTTTGTAGCCTGTTAAAAGGTTTTGCAAGAAAACGCGATAATTTCGACAAATTTACTGGACTGCTATATGTACTGCCGATGACAATAGATTTATTTAATCGCTGCCAACCTGACCTGGCTGCAGGACAATCTGGTCAATGTGAAAATCCTCAACAATAAACGGATGGCATGTCGTAGTTGGATTCGTTTTAATCATACTCCTGTGCCATGGCCTAATTCTGCAGACAGGATAGGCAGTTCGATTGCTACGATCGCCTTGACCGCCGCCCCCAGCTATGCCACTGCTATTCTATTCTTCAGGCTTACTATTAGGACAATGCACTATAAATTGCATGATTTGACGGACTGTTGGTACAAGCTTTTTTGACACGCAAAATACGATAAGATTTCAATCCGTTATTTCCCACAGTATCTAGGTAGAAAATGAGATATTGTTCCCAAAGCAACAACCAGGAAACACTTTTATTTTATGAAATGGTCGGTAGATGTCTCAGTATCGAAAAGCTTTCCGTCGTTATTTTATACCAATTCGCAGCTTTTCGGCTTCAACTCAAATAAAAACAATTTTATAAACAAAAGTTTGAATATGAGACCAACAGAGAGTAACATGAGAGAGAGAGAGAGAACACCCATACAAACCAAACAAAGAGCAGAGAAAATGCATTCGTAAAACTCACCACTTTTTTGAGCGTGAAAACAAAAATATCTCTCACCTCTTTTCCGTGTTCTCCCGACCTCATTTCTCACCTGCGCAGACGACATTCCACCTTTGATAAGGCCCCAGAATGTGGCGATAACGATTACAAAGGCGCAAGAAGGCAGTTTTCAACTAGATCCAGTGCTCCCCAGAGTAGTTTGGCTCGTTTGCAATTCCATTTTCGAGGCTTTGTCGGCCAGGTGCTATGAGTTAGTAAACAAAGAGGCACCAGGCTGCAAGTGGGGCCCCTACTCCCCGTTCCGGCCACACAGCACAGGTGGTAAATCAGGTGACTCCAGACTCTAGATGGCAAAAGGCACGTGAACCGTGAAAGCGGCTAGAGGCGGGCAATCAGCACACACCTACTGTGGCCACAGTTCAAGAGCTTTCGGGAGTGCAATTGACTTGACTTGAACTTGAAAACGCGCTCAATAATTTGACCGTGTGCTGTCGAGTTGATATGGAATGTTAAAGGCGGGTTGTGGGGGGGGGGGTATTTGAAAATCCAGGTAATTGCTTTGAAGGTGGGTCGATTAAGTTCTTACTCGGATCCTTCCTCGTAAGTGCTTGGTAGGTGAAGGCGAAGACAGCTCCAGAGTTGGGGAGCAATCAAGGATGTGTTTCCCTATGTCAGATACGCCAGGCACCGATGGCGCAACGCGCGATGAAGAATGTCCTGTAATTGCCCCGCACGATGACGCCGCATTTCATCAATGAAAAATGTCCTGAATTCTCGCGATGCGTGCTCGTCCCAGAATGATTAATTGGGGAACATTCGGTGTTGAATTACAAGCGCCGATGTGCGTGGCATTTGCCAGCCGAGGCCCCAGATGATGGGTGCTCCTGAGGTGCCCCAAGGATAATGTTTATGTGTGTGCTCTCGCCTGCTCGTTTGTGGGGCAACCGGAGACTTTAATTGCTTTAGTTGCGATTTAAGATGAATACCGCCTCCGGGAAATTGTAATTAGTTTTAAACAAGCGCCTGTGCTCTGAGAGTTGGGGCCCGGGCAGCCGGTACGGATCTTGAGGACTCCATAGCGTTGCGTCGACGGGCACAAAAAAGAATTTTGGTTCACAAGCAAAACATAAACAAGAAGTCTCGGCAGCACCCAACAAACTGTGTTTTGTGCCGGTGGGTTTCAGGTGAAATTAATTTTGTTAGTTTTTGCGGCTGAAGGGAACAAAATGAAGAATGACTGTTGGGTTGGCTTGATTTTGATTGAAATTAATTGTTTGAGGTTAAATTGTAGCACAAAAACCAGAAGATTTTGGGTTGATTTAATTAATACGTAATTGCCGAAAGGGTTGGGCCCAGCAAAATTTGTTAAAATTCATTAATAGTTTTTAAGGTTTTGTGTGTTTGCTGATTTGACATGACAGCTACCTTCTAACCTGACAGAAGCAAAACTATAATCAAAGAACATAAGTATGAGGCAACAACATTGAGAGAGTATTTTGTCGTACTTGAACGTTATTCCAAAAAGAAACCTTCAAAGCGACTCCAATCTGCATTAAGTACAATCTTTTGAGTATACATTGTCCTCTCATAAAGATTTCCAATAAAAATGTTCTTTTTTGAAGAAATGTTTACATTTTAATGCGTTTCAAGGGTTGTCCTAATGGTAGAAGGGATTTTTAGCGACTTTATACGTTCTTATAAGGAATATAATCCAAGAAATTTTCTTTGATATTTTTCATAAGAAAAAAAACAACACAGATTCGCTTTGATGTTGTCTAGAGAGATATATAGGATTCGTTTCAGTTGAGATTTTCAAGACGTTCTCTTGATAATGCTCTGCCTGTGAGGAAGTATTACCATTTTAATATTTCATAAAAGATCATATTAATTTGGTTATTAATTGGAAAATCTCCCTTTTCGGGAAGAAACAAACAAAATTTTAAGAGTGTTTTTCGATTAGCAATTTATGGTTTTTCCCGGTCGAACCCTCGGTAAACGTATCACAAAATTTTTAATTAGGTCTGGCAGAAAGTTCATGTCGTTTAGTAAAATTCAACTGGTTAATGTGAAAATGAATTTACTTACACTAAATTTGCTCCATTATTATCGACAATGTTTCGCCCCCTTTTCGGATAGAGCCATGTTGCATGCCATCGTTGAAAAACTTCTGTGGTTTGTGGTTGAAAAATTAAATCGAGTAGGTTTCTTCTTAGGCCAGCTTAATTCCGCTGACGGAGCTCTGCAGAGATCGGAACAAGTCATGATAGTCACACGGTACTATGTCTGGACTATACGCTGTTTGCATCAAAACTTCCCGACCAAACTCTCCCGATTTTTGACTGATTATCAGAAACCTTTCCTATTACTCAATTCAAGCCGTTCATCACTCTAGTTGCCACAGTAAATTTGAGAATAAATCATCTGACCAACTGGGAGTACCTCAAAGTGGGGCGTCTTATGCGGAGCGATATGCAAGCTGCTGACAGATCCTCACGCCCCGTCTCCTACAATAACCTTCAAGTGGTGACTAGTGTCCGACCGAAGGTCAGTTTTAGGCCGAAGCCGAAGCCGATGCCGAATGTTCGGCTCTTGCCATAACCTTCGGCTGTAGCCGAAGCCGAAGCCGAAGGTTCAATCATATTCAGAAATCTTGGTATGCTGGCTGAAAAGTATACATAATAATGAAAATTCTTCACTGTTATTTTGTTTTATAGTCATAGTGCTGAAAATGATTGCAATATGCATTTTAAATAACTAAGCTGCGGCTTTCCAAAAATAATAAACTCAGATTTGTTTACTTTAATTTGAACAATACCATACGTTTCAATGTCACATTCACATCACACTCTCAATTCTTTTCGTTTTCAGTGACTAGCCTGGCTGGATATAAAAACTTCGGCTTCGGCTTACCTTCGGCTCATTTGGCCGAAGCCGAATGTGCGGCCGAAGGTGTTTTTTTGGCCGAAGTTGGCCGAAGCCGAAGCCGAAGCCGAAGCCGAACCTTCGGTCGGACACTAGTGGTGACGTTGTTAACTCTGAATGGTTGGGCACAGGGCCGTAGCAACCCAGGGGCTAGGGGGGGCTTAGCCCCCCACGCGTTTTCCTCATACTTCATATATGTAGATTATTTTTTAAAACAATAACATTTAATAATTTTTTTAAAATAATTGCACTTTGTAATTATTTAGTTCATCGAAAAGAACGGTGTTCAGATATAAAAATTTAATCTATCAGTAGAATTATTTAATCTATCAGTCGACAAGTAGTAATACGTTGAAGCCGCATGATTCGTGTCAAGGCCGAACACGATGATTCGCATACTGCCGTTCCGGGCGGGAAAGTAGTACACGTTTTCCATTCCCTGGCGCACCTTATACAGCTCTGTCAATACCACCTCTGGCCTTTTCAAATCATTCTCATTCTTTCGACGAATTTTCGTGTTTAGCTCAATTTCATTTAGCAATTCGATGCCCAACTCGGTCAAAGGCTGCAGCGTTTTCAAATCCATTTCATCTACTGTATCGATAGCTGTGAGATAGGTATCGTCTCTTACGAAAAGTTTTATCATTTCGATTAACACAATGTTGATCGTTCCGTAAAATGCCGATTTCAGGCTGACGGACGATTCGTTTCGTTCTCGCAGAGTTTCTTCGACAGCAGAATCCTTTAGCATTGTTGATTGGGGTCGATTTCGAATTGGGTTGTATAAACGGCTCTAATGAGTACCATTGCAATGCTTTTGTTACTGGTTCAATTGTTTGTGGCGACGGGAAAAATTTGCATTAGGCGCAGTAGACTAAGCATGTCGATTCATTCCAAAAAAAAGATCTTCGATTCTATTCGAATCGAACGCACTAAAATCGATTCTCCATTAAATCGAGCATTAAACGATCGATTCTCGATTAATCGAATCGTAAGTCAATTTTTGTTGAGCCACGGACAACTAATTAGAAACAGCTTCATAAAAATCGCATTTATACATTTTTTATATGTTTATGTAGCAATCCTGTTAGGAATTCATTATGATATTGCTAATAGTCCGGGGAAATTACCATTTAAAGGAGACAAAATTCCAAAATGGCTGAAAATTGGTCCACAGCTTCCTTGGGACTTTTTAAGAAAACAATTTCGGAATCACAAAAAAAAACATGGCCTCCGGAGATATCACTTTTTGGCAAAAAAAATCACTCAAAAACTGGTTTTTTCGAAAAAAAATTTTGATCAGCCAATACGAAATGTTATTCCCTACAAAAAAGCCCTCCTGTCATTTTTTCGGTAAATCGGATGGGGTTTCTCGCAAGCAAAGTTTAATATCCATACTACACAATGTTGTTGTTTTTTGTCTAAACCACATAGCTGTCAAAAAGTTGGCTGAAAAATACATTGAAAAAGTTAGTTGGAAAAATCCTCTCTCGCCCTCTTCTATACAAAACGACGTTTTCAGCGTGTAGAAGAGCCCAATATGAATCGGGTCCGATTCGAGGGGTTTGTGAATCGATTCAGTGTTTGAGATCGATCTAAAAAATCGATTATCTCACTCGAAAAGATTGATTTTTCGATTAATCGATTTTAAATCGACATGCCTACAGTAGACATGGAATTACCCTTTTTCCAAAGATTTTTTTTACAATTCTCTGAAATTCTGAGAAAAAACTAAAATGAGTTCGCATCGATGATTGTCTAGTGTGGTGGGCCATTAGGAATATCGTACGCAAAGCAGATAATGTGTGAGTGTTTATATTGTTGAGAGCTTGTGCTTCATTCTATTCTAGTAATTATCCGTACTACCGACTGTGCTGTCGAATGTCAAAATTTTTTAGATGTAACATTTAGTAAAATTTCTTTGCCCCCCCACGCGAAACAGGGTAGCTACGGCACTGGTTGGGCAACTCAAGGAAAACGAATGCGGTTTATGAGAAGGACCACACCCTGTAAATCCTACCAAGCCAAAATGTAAAATTATCGTGTCGAGGGCCACATGCCAGTGGATAGTTTTTGCACTATCTTTTAACGATCTCCTCCTCTTATCCCGATATGCGACTTTTATTGATCAATTCGGACGATCGGACTTAGATGAAACACATGAGGGCGCCTGGATTGGCCAACGTTAAGCGCTTTTTTCCTGTGCAGTCTCTTAACGCGGCTAAGTATAAAGTGGGGCATAAAGTATGTAAGGACACTTGTTGGCTTAATGTCCGGACACTTGTTGGGTTATCGTCAGGGCATTTGTTGGCTTGATTACGTAACACTGTGCCATGAATTAGCACTTTCGGAGGACCTCACCTGCAAATTTTGCCTTGAGGGGGATGAGTATGCTTTCCATGCTCTTCGTGAGTGCCGCCAGTCACACAGTCAAGTCTAAGATACAAGCCACTAGGCAGCCTGTTAAATCACTACCGAGTTTGCTGGCATGAATATCTAGCTGGACTTTTTCAAGAATTTCATTAGCTTTTTCGGTTATTGGACGAGCAGAGCGGGACTCTCATCTTTCATATCAAAATTACTAGAACAAAAGCGGGCGAACCATTCTGCCCAGCAGATTTTGATAAGGGGCCATCACCGTATACAACACCAATTTTTTCACAATTCTGCTCCATGTTATTCCCTTTATCGTAATAATATTGCATAATTTACCACAACTTATTTTTCTAAATTTTCAAGGCAAAAAACGTTCGAACCACTGAAAACCGAAAAGTTCGCGTAACTGCCACCTTTACCATTTATTGATGTCGCTGCGATCAGTGATTATTTGTAATTGACGCCATCTATTGGGAAAATGCTTCGAATTTTTCCCAGAATTGATATTTTATATTATTACTAGCTGATACCCGCGACCTTGTCCTCGTGAAAATTTCACACTAGGGGTATTCATGATTTGTGTTAAACGTCGAGAAATCGAAAAATGTTATCTTCGAAATAGACAAGATCGTGAGCGACCCCTTTAAATTTCCATGTAAAAGTTTTATTTTTTATATTATTTGCACCTTTGAAATACAGCTATCAATCAAAATAAATTCTAAAGCGTTGTTGACAGTAAAAGAAAAAAAATGACGTGCAATCTTCGATCTCGATCTCGAGTTGTTGAATTAACACGCCTTTTCAGATGTTATTTGTTAAAATCGAAACAAATGTCATTTACTAAGGAAAGTTTCTCGATTTGTTAAACTTTTTTCTCGATTTAACACAAATAACACAGATCATGAATACCCCTAATATGTCCTAATCTAAGCCCCCCGGTGTCAAGTCATTGGCCGGGTATATGCCGAGGACACTTTGGAATGTATGAAACGGAGCTTCCAACTTTGCTATCGTTTTAACCGAAACGTTTGACAATTATTATCACACGTTTGACATTTCTCATCAGTAATAAATCTTTGTGAAATAATGGAGAAAATATTAATAAATTATCAATAATTGAGGCGCGCAAAAAGTTTTTTATATTGGAAACAGTTACAAAATAAACGTAATAATTATGTATATGTTACACTTTTTCACTTTGTTTACGTCGTTTGACATTTTCAGAAAGTCTAAAGTGTTCATACCGTAACTTCCAGGCAGTACCAAATGTTTGGTTATGCCAAAAAGCAGATCCACTTTGGCAGGTTGCGCCGAAAATTCTTGTCGTATATGCCGCTTCCAAGATGTCAGGCAACACCAAAGTGTCCGCGGCATAAACCCGGCCATTGATGAGTTAGTATAATCTCACGCCTGTAGCGACTGGGGTAGGTAGAGCTTCGTGAGAAAGGAAGAAATGAGTTAGTGGCCTCGCGCAGACCAAAAGCGTAGCACAGCGTAGCATATATTATCCAATGAAAGCTTGAGCTTTGTGAAGTCTTGTTGCTCAAAAGTTGAAGCATCGTGTCTGTATAAATACGTCGTTTGTTAGAAAGTATTTTCCTTAAAAAGAAAGTGTTTTTCAAGAAGAAGAGAATCGGCGTACATGAAATTAATATATTACGGAAAAATGTGGGGAATTTCATAATTTGTATCCACAACTTTGCAATACCCAGAGAAAGATGAGTATTTCAGATTGTCAGAATGCCCATGCTCGGGGCTCTAGTTTGGTGGCACAGAACGGCGCTTAAGGGTTTCAAAGCTAATTTGGGCACAATTCAAAGAATGGCCTGCCTTTCCATCACTGGGGCCATCCGCACTTCGCCGACGGCAGCGCTCGAGACACTCCTCAATCTAGTACCGCTCCACCTTGAGATAGAGAAATCCGCAAAAAAACGCGGCGCTGCCCCTGCCCCTGAAAGCGAATGAGTACCTGAGCGCTGATCTTGGGCGAGGACATTCTAGAATAATCAACACTATAGAAGAGATTCGGGAAGCGGCGATGCTATCGGACTGCATGCCCTATAAAATCTCAAATTTTTAGCAACCTTCTGCGCACATACAAGTCAGCATAACCTCCGGAGTATTCCTAAAGTATCGCCGGGTGGACTAGTATGGTATACGAATGGCTCCAAACAGAGACAGGTGTGGGCGCCGGAATCTGTAGTGAAAGCCCCAGATTCAGTATAGCTACAACTGTAGTATCACTCCTCCTAGTAATTTTGATCATGATTTTCGCCCTCTCTCCTATAAGATGCAGCTTCTTCCTCTCCCCCAGTTTCGTTCTACTTCGTTTAGAAACTTTAAGAGCATAAATTTACAGCTACTGTATTGCGGCTTCGTGGGACAACTTATTCACTTCTAATACTGTGGATGAAAAACTTCAGAATTTTTATGAGGTAATAACTGATCTTTTTGAGCAGTTTGTCCCATTACGTACAATTAAAATCTATCGCAAGCGCTCCTGAAATACATTCTTCATTGGCTTAACACGATTTTCTTTACCATCAATACAAAAGGATGCGCAATGAAGCAGATCGTAAGATGTATAAAAAAGTGCGTAATAAAACGGTTGCTCTTCTACGATCAGCTAAACGATCATATGCCGCAAAGCAGCTCGACCCTAATCTACCTCCAAAAAAGATATTCCGCAATAATCGTGCGGGGCAGGATTCTCAACACAATATTTTAAACGAGTATTTTTCATCCGTCTCTGGAAGTAATTCTACTCCAGTTTAAGGTAACTCTACCAATCTGTGCCAACCTGATGGCTTTTTCTTTCGTTGTATCGACAATCACGAACTTCTTTCTGCGTTGTTCTCTATAAAATCAAACACGGTGGGTATTGACAACGTCTCTCCAAAGTTCATGATATTGTAGTCACTTTTGCTTAAAAAAAATAGTTCAAAATTCCTTTATTCAATAAAAGTCTGTTCCGCAATACTAATAAACTTTAATACAATATTATTCTTTTAAAAGTCTACGCCAAAACTCCGTCTTCTTCAAAATCTACCCAAAAACTGACTCCAAAACTATTTTTAAATCCAACTGAATTTCTTTTACATAACAACTGTCTTTTTTTCTTTAAAATACAATCCGATATTCCTTTTCAGAGTATTGTTGCGTTATCTTCCTTTCCTCTTTCCTCGCTTATCCCGAGCTCATTTTTATTGCCTTTCGGCCGAAAACCAACAATAACACAACATTACCCTTTTACATGATTCCGTCGGCCGCTTTTTATATACCCAGGATTGAGGCGTAAATCTAGGCCAACTCTGGGTTTTAACATTTCTGCTTTGTTGCCAAATTGATATATATAATTTTCTAATGGAATTATTATTTTTCTAATACTTTTTGGCTGTTGCCAGTTTATTTAAGTTTTGAGATTTAATTTTAATTTTACATTCTAAAATTCCTACTACAATTCGGCCATCCTGACCATAAGTCGTCTCGACTTATCTAATAGTTCCAATGCTCTTTATATCTACGATATTCAATAATTTATTACTCAAACTCAAAATTTCATTACTTGTTTTCTCAACCAAACCAGACAATTATCATACACCTGTTCCTAGTTCATTACTCGATACGGTTTCATATTAACCGAAGAAAATACACCTCCAAATGGTCTACTGCTATTCTGATACCCCTTCGGGTCTTCTATCCAATACCTATCGTTTCCTAATACCTTTATTACTTGATACGGGCCCCGATATTTAGGGATTAATTTCTTATTTACTCCTATTGTTGTATCAATATTCACTATCATAATCAAATCCCCAATTTTGTATTTATACGGACTCTTATGCCTCAAATTATACCTTCTTTCATTATATTCTTGAGTGTTCTCATTCCGTTTGGCTGCTTGTTTTCTAACCAATTCTAAATTTTCTAATCGATCCCTTTGTTCTAAATTCTCATCGTTACTTTTCCCCAATTCTTCTGACAAATATTCTCCTAAATAATCTATACTCCTTCCCTTTTGCTCTACCCCAAACAATAATTTACTAGGACTAACTCCAATTGACCGATTCTTAGTATTATTTATAGCAAACTCTACTTCAATGACTGCTTCATCCCAATCAATTCCCTTATTTTTATCTACTAATTTCGCTAACGCCGGTCTAATCGTTCGATTTACTCTTTCTACAGCGCCATTGGATTGTGGCGAGGCTGTCGCAACCAAAATATGTTTTATATTATTGTCTCTACAAAAATCCCCAAATTCTTTAGAAGTAAAGGCACTACCCCTGTCGGAGATAATTCTAACCGGCCTACTATATGATCTAAAATAATCTACCAAACTCCTTACTGATTCCCTAGCATTAGTACTAACTGTAGGGTACAACCTAGTATGCCTCGTAAAAGCGTCAACAACCACAAACAGGAATTTATTTTTCCTCCTTGACCTCTTCAGAGGTCCAAAATGATCAATATGGATCGTATCAAATGGACGACACCCCTTTGGTATCGAATGTAACTCTCCCTCTTTCTTTCCCTCAACTGCTTGAAACGTAATGCACTTTAAACAACTCCCAATATATCTTCTAACTTCCTCCCTAATATTTGGATACCAATAACCTTTCAAAAATATATCGATTGTCTTGTCTGTCCCTACATGTCCAACCTCATCATGACACGTTCTAATTATATTATCCAACAAAACCTTGGGCACGTAGAACAATAATTCCCCTCCTTGTCTCTTCCTATATACTAAACCGTTCTTTAATTCGAAATTCTTCTTCTCTTCTTTTTCCAATGTTTGCCTTATTTTTTCTATTACCTCATCTTGATGTTGATGGACCGCTAACGTTTGCTCCAATGTATTTTCTTCTAATATTAATATACTCGGAATTCTACTAAGAGCATCGACATGCCGCATTCTTTTTGATTCTCTATGCACTATCTCGTAGTCATAGTTCTCTAACTCCAACGCCCATCTGGCTATTCTGGGGTTAATTTCCTTTTTGTTTAACGTCATCGTCAAAGAATTACAATCAGTCATAATTTTAAAGTGTATACCGTGCAGGTATATCCTAAATCGTTTAAGGGCATAAATTATGGCTAAAGTTTCCAATTCAAAACTATGATATTTACCCTCTGCCGGGTTTGTTCGTTTGCTAAAATAGAATATGGGATGCAATTTCCCATCAGACTTCTTCTGAAGAAGTATAGCACCAAAACCTAAGGAGCTCGCATCACAATGCAACTCCGTCTCGTCTTTAGGCGAGTAAATTGCCAATAACGGCTGTTCCAATAATTTTGCTTTTAAGACCTCAAAGCTTTTTAAACAACTTTCCCCAAATAAGAAGGTTGTGTCCTTCTTTGTCAAATCATACAAAGGTTTGGCTACCAATGAAAAGTCTCTTATGAACTTTCTGAAGTATGAGCACATACCAATGAAGCTTTGCACTTCCCTAACATTTTTTGGAATGGGAAATTCCGAAATGGTCCTCAAATTATTTTTATTGGGCCTTATCCCGTCAAGCCCAACTTCATATCCCAAATAATCAATCTTTGTTTTCCCAACATGACATTTATCCAACCTAAGTTCTAATTTGTTCCTTGCCAAAACTCCTAATACCTCTTCTAACAACTGCAAATGTTCCTCCAATGTTTTCGTTCCGAAAAATATGTCGTCAAAATAAATTAATACTCTACCCTCTTCCAATTGTTTCCTAAATATCTTTGCAATGTACCTCTGAAACACTGAAGGCGCATTGACCAGTCCAAAAGGCATTTTTAGATACTCGTATTGCCCAAATGTAGTTACAAATGAGGTATATTTTATCGAATCCTCCGCAACTTTTACGTTATGAAAAGCGCTCTTTAAGTCCAAACTAGTAAAATAATTCTTTCCCTGCAAAAGCTGTAAATAATCCTCAATTAAAGGAATTGGGAAATGTTCCTTAATCGTTATTTTATTTAAATGCCTATAATCGATGCACATTCTAATGTCACCAGTTTTCTTCTTAACCAATACAACTGGGCTACTGTACGGTGAATCACTTGATCTAATAACTCCCTTCTCCAACAAATCGTTAATTAACTCCTGTAATTGCCCCTTCTCTTGATACGACACTCGTCGTGGTTTGTATGAGAAAACTTCATCCTTTTTCAAATTTATTTTAAGCTGAAAATCTAAAGAGCATTCTAATCTACTATCATTTAAAGAACTAATGTAATTTTCAAACAAGCAATTAATTTTATTTAAGTTTCTTTTCTCTAATTCTAAACTTACATCTAATTCCTCTAAAGGATTTATGTTCTGCACAACATCAAAGCTGCCTACCTCAAACTCTTCTTCATTCTGGCCTCCTTCATCTGAGCTGCTTGAGCTGCGATTACATAATATATCAATAATATCCTCTCCTGCTCGTCCAATAAATGCTTTTCCTTTTTCAATGTAGATTCGTATTTTTGGGTTATTTATGAAGTCTCGCCCCAATAGTATCTCGTCCTTCATGGTTCGATCAGCCACAACAAAATTCTGATACACTTTTTGTCTGCTAACGATGATTTCACTTCTTTCTATGGCCCCAAGTATGTCTATCGGCGATTCATTGACGACCGTCAGCCCCACAATTCCTCTGTAATTTGTGACAATAAAATTGTCTGCTGCTGATTTCCTCATCAAGGATACTGGAGATCCTGAATCTATTACACCTGCTATGCTGATACGCTGATGCGGGAACTTCACCCAAACTTTATAGTCCCGTTCGATCTTCTTTACTGGTGGGTTTTTGCTAGGACAGTCTCCAGCCTTGTGACCCTTATCTCCACAAACAAAGCAGCTTCCCCAATCTCGTCTCTTTTCTCTGCATTGTGATACCCAATGGCCACTTCTTCCACAATTGTAGCAAGTCTCCGGTCTCGTTTCTCTCCTTCTTGGCGGCTCTCTTCTTTTCGGCGGCTCTCTTCTTTCTCCAAGATCTCTATTTGGTTGTCGCACCGTAAGCGAGTTCATTACTTCCACAAATTCCTCCAAAGTTTCGAATCGTTCCATCCGTGCTTGGTTCCTTATGGTGGAATCATTAATTCCATCCACCATATACTCCAAAGTTTCCTCCTCTGCTACTCCTAATTTGTTGGCCAATTCCAATTTATCGTAAAAGTAGTCCAGAAATTCCTCATTAACCTTCCAGCGTCTCGCCTCAAATTCTCTTCGTTGATTTATCCTATTTGCCGCACTACCAAACAACCTCCTTAATTTTTCTATAATTTCTTTCGATGTCATCTTCATGTGTTCCGGTTTCGATCTCAACCAACTTAGGGCTCGGTCCCTCAGGCTACTTATCAGAATTATTTTCATTAATTCTTCCCCAATCTCATATGTTTCTCCAATTGTTTCCAACTGCAATCTCCAATTATCAAAATCAGTTGTACGTCCGCTAAAATGGGGAATTAGCCCCTTAATAAACGATAACTGATGGTCGGTTATCGCGCCCGATTTTTCCTTTTTCTTTCGTTCAAATTCTAATTCTTTTTCCAATAACCGCTTCTCTTTTGCCAACACATCTCTCTCCCTTCTGACCAGTTGTAATTCACTCAATCCTGAACTAATCTCTGTTACAACCGCAGCACTACTTTCTCCTTCCTCAATTGTAGAAACCACGTTGTTCGTTTCTCCTTCGGTATTTTCACTAGTATTTGGTTGTTGTATATCTTGCCTTTGTGCGTCTTCCAACCGCTTTGCCAATTCGTTCTTCCTCCCTTCAACGCTCAGATTCAAACGCTTTAATTCTTTCCTCAAAGCCCGCGCTGTCCAATTGTCATAGGCGTTAGTACTCTCCATTTTATTTTGGTTCCAGTTAATTTGGTTTTCAAAAATTCTCTTTTCCGTAAATTATATTTATCTAACACTTGGCCTTTTCCAATAAATTTTTCTCTAAAACTCTCTTTCCACAATTATTTCTCTTCTCCGCAAATTATATTTATCTAACACTTGGCCTTTTTCCTCAATAAAATTTTTCTCTAAAACTCTCTTTCCACAATTATTTCTCTTCTCCGCAAATTATATTTATCTAACACTTGGCCTTTTTCCTCAATAAAATTTTCTACTTTAACACTTGTTGCAGGTAATCCCACTTCTGATAAATTTGTAGTCACTTTTGCTAAAAAAATAGTTCAAAATTCCTTTATTCAATAAAAGTCTGTTCCGCAATACTAATAAACTTTAATACAATATTATTCTTTTAAAAGTCTACGCCAAAACTCCGTCTTCTTCAAAATCTACCCAAAAACTGACTCCAAAACTATTTTTAAATCCAACTGAATTTCTTTTACATAACAACTGTCTTTTTTTCTTTAAAATACAATCCGATATTCCTTTTCAGAGTATTGTTGCGTTATCTTCCTTTCCTCTTTCCTCGCTCATCCCGAGCTTATTTTTATTGCCTTTCGGCCGAAAACCAACAATAACACAACATTACCCTTTTACATGATTCCGTCGGCCGCTTTTTATATACCCAGGATTGAGGCGTAAATCTAGGCCAACTCTGGGTTTTAACATTTCTGCTTTGTTGCCAAATTGATATATATAATTTTCTAATGGAATTATTATTTTTCTAATACTTTTTGGCTGTTGCCAGTTTATTTAAGTTTTGAGATTTAATTTTAATTTTACATTCTAAAATTCCTACTACAATATTGATTATCCCATTTGTTTCTAATGCTCTTACCTACCCTTCTTTCTAATTTTCAACGCCTGACTTACAGTTTCTCAGTTTTCTAGCCAATGGAAACAAACTCTTGTTGTACCTACTCCGAAAAAGGTATCTCCATCGCAACCATATGTTATCTATGTTTCCTTTCAAAAGTTTTTGAAAAAATTATATCTAAGCAGCTCATGCACTATCTAGATCAAAGTGGTCTTCTCCCTATATGGCAATCCGGTTTCTCGGCCCTACTGCAGTCAAACTTTTTGAAAGCTATCTCCAGGAGCGGTCCCAAATTGTCATGGTACAATAATCTTTCTCCGAACCTGCGCTTCTTCATTGTGGATATCCTCAAGGCTCTATTCTGGGCCCCTTGGTTTTCAGCCTTTATATAAACGACCTTCCAAATGGAGTCAAACATTCTTCTATTTATTTATATGCCGATGAGGTGCAGATCTATCTAAGCAAACCTTTTGAACTTATCGAGGATTGTACTGTTCAGCTAAACAATGATCTAAAACGCGTGACTGAATAGGCAGTTCAGTACAAATTACTGCCGGACCCTATCAAGTCGTCCTGCTTTGTCGCCAGCTAATAATTCGAAAATTTGTTTCCAATTAAAATTAATGGCAATGCTTTACCCAAAAAAAGCTCCAAAATCCAATCACAAGAACAAGCGCAAAAGATACAAAAAAAACCTTTCATCCTAGCGAGACGCCAACCTCAGTCTTAAAGCTGATGTTGGAAAATTGCAGAAGTGTTGATCTCCGAGGGTGGACGGAAAAGGAAAATATGAGGAACATAACCGCCCATGCTTATTTACTATGCTTGCGTGACGAAGATCGTATATAAGGTCGCCGAATACCAGAGTTTCGCACCCAAACCAGATGTGCAATTTAGATCCTTTGATGGGGTGCTCTTGGAGATTTTGTAACTCGTTATCACCTGAGTTAATATAAGCAAGTCAAACATGACGGAGTAGACGTTATTGGCAGGGGCGGTTTCAGAGGGGGGTAATTGGGTAATTACCCCCCCCCCCCCCTAAGAATTTTCGTTCGCTTATTTATTTTTATTCTTAAAAATTACCACAATTTCAAACAAACAAGATAAGTTATGGTGAATCTAGTCGGCGATATATGACGGTGAATTTTTCCAAAACTGCTGCAGAGTCGTGGAAGGGACCGATACCCGAGACTCCCGCTAATATGGCACGCTATGGCTGATTCCACACGAGCGTACACACGACACGACAAGAGTCGGCTGCAAAGTGGTTTATGAAGAAGAGGGTGAGAGAGGACGATGGGGAGGGCACACAAATTTGAATGATCTTTTCAGCAGATTTTTGATCTGTGTTTGCTTGAATATCTGACCATTTTGTAAAAAAATCAAGAAGCGGTTCCAAAATGGCGCCCGATTTTTGCAATTGTGTTCCCCGACCCACCGACATGGGCATCAAATGGAAGGGCATGACAGATAGAATACAATTAGTTGTGTCGCGTAATTCCAAATTCAAAATGGCGGATTACTTTTTTCCTCACAACCCCCTCAGAATGGGTATCAAATGAAAGGGTATGACGATTGTAATGCAGTAATCTGTCTGACGTCATTTTGATTCTAATATGGCGGCCACCACAAAATGGCGAAAAACATATAATAGACTAAAAAGTAGGAAAGAAAATTTATGCAATATGTTTTATCAAATCAATATAAATAAATATATGGGTTCATTTGCTTCCTTTGCCTACCTATACTATTATATAAAAACAAAAGATTTGATTGTTTGTTTGTTCCGGATAAACTCAAAAACTACCGAACCGATTTTAAAAATTCTGTCGCCAATAGAAAGCGGTAGTAGCGGGGTATACTCGTATATGACCGACATTCAAAGTGGAAGCAGAAATATGGTTGAATTTGCCAATTTTATTCCGATTCCAATGAAAGTTGGTATCTAGAGGTTTTTAAGGTCGCAAATAACGAATTTGCAGTCAAAAATTATAAAATCAGCATGGTCGACGAATTTGCAAATTGTGTTCCGATTCCAATGAAAATCGGTATCTGAAATTTTTTAAGGTAACAAATAATGAATTTATGATCAGAAATTATAAATTCAAAATGGCCGTGCCAATATGGCGGACGAATTTTGTTAAATTTGTTCCGATTCCAATTAAAGTGGATATCTAGGGGTTTATAACGTCGCAAATAACGAATTTTTGGTCAAAACTTATAAATTCAAAATGGCCGACGAATTTTTAAATTGTGTTCCGATCCCAATGAAAATTGGTGACTGGGGTTTTTTAAGGTAGCAAATAACGAATTTATGATCAAAACTTATAAATTCAAAATTGTGGGACCAATATACCGGACGAATTTTGCCAACTAAGTGTCATTTCCCGGTTAACTGTATGTAGGTTGTTCAAGAGTTGGAAAATCGGAAAATCTTGACATTCTAGCTACAAATGGAAAAACATTGAACATAGTGTATCCTGAAGCTCTCTAACCAATCGCTTCAGAATGGATCAACAAAGTTTTTTTGGTGAGATGGTAAGGAGAAGCGGAAATGTGGGATTTATATGGGTTCCAGCTAGTTGTATATAATTTAAGACAATCGTCGGAGCTGACACGCACTTTTAATTTTTTTTTGATGTTGATTGTTTTGTATTTATGGAATAAAAAAATATTTAAGTTTTTTCTTTTTTTAAAATTACCCCCCTAAGCCAGTTGGCTGGAAACGCAAACGGTTATTGGTCGCTAGTAAGCGGAACAAATAGTCAGCGACAACTTTTTGTTTACCGAGTATGTGATGGATGTGAGGTAAATTGGGATACCAGATCCATATGCCTGTTCTGACGAGGGCATCATTCGGTCTGGGTAGGAAGGACGGGTATTAGAGGTCTGCGGTCCATATAAAATAAAAGAAGATATATCAAGTGCAAATTAATTGGTTCCAACATTTTGACCAGATTAGAGATAAACTAGTAATAAAAGTTCGCCATTCCTATCCGTTTAGCAGAAGTTGGGGATACAAAATCAATGATAGTTTTAACCCGATTTGCAGATGGAAGTGTTCTATCCTTCGAGGGCTTACCCTCAGAACACAATAAGGCCGACAACGACTACTTCTTCTATATGATAATTTTCGTTGTCGGCCTCATTGTGTCCCGGGAGTAAGGAGATTGATCTCAGACGCATCAAAAACGCACTTTTACATTTTAATGGTCAAGCCGAAGTTGTTAAGACGTTTACAGAGCTAGTCTAAATGAGTCAGGAGTTCCGATTCAAATCTACTTACTATGGGAATACCATTTAGGTAGGCAAGGACAAAGTCCAGCTCTCGTGACTTCATTTATAAACCGCTGAAATATTTGGCATTACGTAGTACGAATGGCTTCAGAGGAAATTCGTAAAAGCCAAACAATACTCTCTTCTCCACACTGCAAACCCCAGAATTTTTTTTTCGTGTGAATTTAACACACTACACACTTCATAAGCATGTAAATTCGGCTAATCGTGTTAAAATAAAGCGTTTTAGGAATAAACCGTGTTAAAATAATGCGGATAAAAAGGCATAAGTGTAAAAATCACACACATGCAGCGCAAAATATTTTTTACACGCTAAAGAAATTGTAACGTTTTATCGTTGTACGTCTTAAACGTGTGAAAATCACACATTATGTGTCATTTCACACACTTCACTATATTGTAATTCTTTATTTAAATGCTCAATGACCAGAGAGCTTCATGACCTCTCTTTACAGTCAGTCGGCAAGAGAAGGGCATCGAGACAAGTCATTGAAGTTTACATTAAGAATTTTAAGCTTACGGTGACGATTTTTCTAAGTTTACTCCCCGCAAAGCGATGCTAAAAAAGCTTCACTCAAAAGCTTCCAAGCAATACATATTTGGTGTGTTTAAAACACAGGCATTAAGTGTGTTAAATTTACACACTTTTACACACACATACATTTTAAACGCGTAAAATGTGACTACATGATTTTACACGTGAAATGCGTTTTAAAATCACACACTTGGGTTTGCAGTGCAACAAGTATTCGGAAGTAACCAAAGTAAATACTTTTAAAATAAAAAAAGCCGACCTACTACCATTTTAGCGGTCCGTGGTTCAATTCCACTCGGCCGCAAGGTCCTTTGTCTTTCCATTTCACCCACATTTCTTTTCCCCTTGGATGGGAGCCATTTAAATAAAATCGTGGCTTGACGTTGTATCTCTTCGTTCCGACTAGAACTTACGGTCCGACATTGAACTTAATGATGAAGCCGACGACCGTGCAAAGAGGCATTATCTCTGAGCTTTAGTCTCTCACATAGACAAAAGTGGTGAATGATGTTTGAAAAGGGCTTCGGCAGCCTAGGGTCTAAAACGCTCAACTAACATCCCAGAGGTCCGTGGTTCGACTCCACCAAGAAGCATGGTATTTTTTCTTTCCACTTTTGCCTAGATACTGGAAGACAGTTCTTTAATTCTTTTTTTTAAAAGACTAACCCATTCCTTAATTCTTATCTGTACTATCTTTTCGACTTGCTATTCGACATTTTACTCTAGATAGGACCCTGGACAGTGCAGAAGGAGCTTTACTCTGAATTTGAGTCTAGATTATATCTGGATTAATCTAGATTGATGTTTATAGTAAAGTTACGAAAAAGAATTATCCACGTTGAAGTTTACGACCCTTAGTATGGGGAAAGGGGTCTTAAATTCGACATATACCTCGTACGACAGAACTAATGCTACGCAACCGGAACTAGGTTCATGTTTCTGTTGATGGTAATCATATTGAATAATCTTCCCTTTTATTTTAGTTAGCATAACCTCAAAATCTCGGCGCTAATTATTGTACACTCAATTAAATTCACTTTCTCTGTAAAGCAACCACTTTACTTACAAGCCACAAACATGCGAAGTACTGGAAAATGGTAATGAATTTGATCATTGAGGAGTTTGTACTCGGCCACAAGAGCAACTCCAACAATTCCAGAAAAGATTTGGTTGATGTATGTAGATACCGTTTTGCAACAAAAAGACTATGCACTACTCCTGCTTCTTTAGCCCTTCACAAACAGGATTTGTCGTACTTGAACAATTAAATTAAATGTCCGAAGCAGGCAAACTCAAAGCTGTTCAAGTACTTGTAACTTGTTAAGTACACCCAACATTTCCGTGTCATTAATGCCATAATTTCAATTTGCTAAAACGTTTTTTGAATCACATTATTTACAATCGTGTTTAATCCTTTCCCCATTCTTCTGTAAAACCATCTAAAGAAAAGTTTGATGCTTATTGATCTCTTACTAATGACCTCCAATGAAGTTTGATAAACTTCGAATTGGCTTTCTTCCAGTCAATTTACATAAATTCGACTTGTGCAATCCACAATTCCAATGATAAATTATTCTTGTATCTAGATTGATACGCCGTCAGAAGTCTGCCGAGGAAAAATATCTCCTCGTTCCCACCTCCATCTTTTCACTGATTCATAGCATCCACAGCTCTGTTTAGTATGATTTCAAATATCTTCCTACCTTTGACATTGATTCATTCGAAATTTCTCACCTCTGCTGTATCGTAAGACGTACGATGGAAAATTCCGGATATTAATCTTTCGAGATATCCTTGAGAGTGTCAAAATAAAAAAAAATTGCCTGAGAATATTTCTTGTTATGTCTGTGTTACCAGATCTATCCATACCTTGTATATCATCACACTGGCAAGCAGCCTTACCCCAAAACGATTTTTTCCTTATTGATGTGTGGACTCGCAATATTTTGGATTTCAGCAATATTTTTTATCGCATTTTGATAAATTTATTATGCTTGATAAAAGTTTTGTGAAAAACTAAAGTCTATGATATTAAGCATTTCGCATTTTTCATCGATAAAAGTAAGATGACGATGAAGAGCCAATTTGTCTTCGAATAATTTTATGAACGCCACAAACGTTCGAGATTGAATTTGCTCTGAATATATGAAAGCTGAATTAAGATAGATTTTAGGATAAATAGGACTACTTTTCACGAAAAAACCGGAAAAGTCAAAGTGTCCGGCTCTTCATTGCTTCCGAAGCGGCGATGATCCGTGAGTCGTGACCAAAATAATAGTGTAAATAAATTAAAGGTTGTCCCTGAACCTATGGGAAGAAAGTTGACGGGTCGAGTAAAGCTTTACACTGCGCCCTCAACCAGAGGGAACGATATAAAGACCATTTGACTGTATGACAGAGGAACTCAACCTTATAACCTCGAGTGATCTTTTATCTGTTACAATATTGTCCCAAAATCAGGGAAGAATAAGATTTCCTGCTTAACCAACAGCAAGTCTGGCTAGGATGACGCGATCGTATCGAGGGCTTCATAACATATGAGCGTATCCACAAACATACACCTGTGTGTTAGATCAGTTGAACAGAAAATTGCACATACGCCTTTCAAATAACCGTTATTTTTAGAATTTTGGTTGCATCAGGCATATGTGGCTTTGTTATGATGTGCAGAACACAGTGGCGGATTTAAGTTCGCCTACGCCCTAGGCCCGGTCCGATATGGCGCTTTTTTTACTTTGTAGTAATATCTACCTAATATAATAAAACAACTAATTTACGAAAATTGAAAATATTGTATTATCAGCTTTATTAATAATGATACAAAAATTATTAAAATTAAACAATAAATGAATTTTTTCACTTATGACATATTAGCAAACTTTTTTTTCGTGATTTTTTTGCTTGGGCGAATACCTGAATTATATCTTCATAGTCTATTTCTTGCACCAATTTTGCTTCGATGGACAACAATGCAAGTGCATTGAGTCTTTCTTGTCCCATACTTGTACGCAAATAACTTTTGACTCTTTTAAGAGTAGAAAATGATCTTTCTCCAGAGCAATTTGAGGCTGGAATACTCAAATAAATGCGTAAAGCGATGTCTATATTGGGTTATACAGATTACGTGAACGTAAAAGAGTGTATATATTTGGTGCAGGGCTTATGTCTTCATTATTTTCTAATATTTGCTGGATTTGATAATGCAACTGAATGCATTCATTACACAATGTCTCTTCCAAATCGTTCGGATACTTATTGACTAGCTTATTTGCCTTATTTGTTAATTCATTAGTATCAATTTCAGCAAAAGTATCAAACAAATTAAAGTTCGCGTGAAGCTGCTCATATACGTTCCTGCGTCTGGTAAATTTTACGCTCAAAATATCTAAAATTCGGTAATAAATATTAGTTCGAAAATTTTCCTGTTCAGCAAAAGGTTCTCTTTCATTTATTTTTGACTCATCTGGCTGCACTTTTCGAATTTTTCTGCGACTAGTATCATAATAATAGTCCTGGACTCCAGATAATAGTTTAGCCTTTTGTTCATATTGAGGAAATTGTTTATCTCTCATATCTTGAAGAAAAGAAGCCAATGTACCATTTCATCGGAAAAGTAAGACGAAAAACAATAAAGGTGCGAGCCCAATGAACGCCGTGCCGCCGAGCTCGCCTTGACAGATCAAATGGACCGTGTGTTTCCATATGGCAGTGCGCTAAATGAGAGAGGCGAGCACGGCGAACCGCGGCGAGCGTAGCTTCTATTTGGGAAATGTTCATATCCAACGGCGCCGCGGTACGTCTTAACAGTGTTGTCAATTCACAGCTGTTTTATATTTACAGAGAAAAACGCGTATTTGTGTCGGTCACGGAAAATTATTTAAAGAAAAATATAAGTAAGTACATTTATTTATTAAAATTTAATGATTGGAGGAATTTATTCAATTCAAATTTATTTTTTCAGTTATGTTCGACGAAAAATATATTAACGGGATATCCAAAATCCACTTAAATTTGTTTATTTGCTATTAAATTGCACTATAAACTTGCGTTTTCTAGCAAAGAATAAATATTTCACTTTCTAATTGAAGTAAACAAATGAAAAACTTTAGCTGTCAAAGCTTTCATTGGGCCCGGGTTTGCTGAGTTCGCCGCGCCTGCTACGATATGTCAAGGCGAGCGTAGTAGACGCGGCGTTCATTGGGCCCGCACCTTAAGGGAGCTCGGACCGGTGGACAAATTTCCTCGGAATAGCAAAATAAAAGCGAAAAATCGAAATCGAATGGTGTCACACACAGAAAAGACAGTTCGTAAAAGCAAGTTGAAACAGTTTTGACCTTACTTTTTCCATCTACAAACTAATTTGTCTATGGTTACACTAAAATACCACAATAAAAATGGTCCATACTCCATTTGTTTTGCCCAACTAGGCTGTTAGTTCTTAGAGCTTTCGAAGGAACGGGGTAGTGACAACCTCCATGAATTCGCAATTCCGTAAAAAAACATCTTTCTAATATAATTTTTGTTAAATAATTTAATAATTCCTTATTTTTGTTTGATACTTTAACAATTACACAGCAAAACTAAGTTAAATTAATTTTTAAATTGCAATCATTCTTTAAATTTTCCGGCCTCTAAAATTCTGCCGCCCCTAAAATTTTGCCGCCCTAGGCCCGGGCCTCACGGGCCTAAGCGTAAATCCATCACTGGCAGAACATGTACATTAGGCTGGTCACTATTTTAGCAAAGTTCGAATTTCTTTGACCTCCAAACGAAATTCGGTTTAAAATGTCGAAAAAATGTCCCCTGATTTTTTTCAGATTTTTTGCATGATAATAAACCGCGCCGGTGGAAAGGTCGAATAGCTTTGAAATTGGCTTTTTTAACAAAATTAAACTTTCCGAAATTTTTTTGCAAACTCGTGAAACTTCGTGCACTTACGTTTTTGGGGTCGCTGAACACGAAAATGCAGTCAAAACAACTTGGCAGCCTCAACTTTTGACAGCTCGAACTCTCAAAAATTGATTAATAAATGACAATTTAATGGTAAATTGTTAAAACTTATTTTTATGTTTTTCGAGTCGCTGAACTCGGGTTATTATCATGCAAAAAATCTGAAAAAATTCAGGGGTCATTTTTTCGACATTTTAAACCGAATTTCGGGTGGAGGTCAAAGAAATTCGAACTTCGCCAAAATAGTGACCACCCTAATGTACATGCATTGATAGGCCCCATAAACCAAAAATGATAAAAATTGGGGATACGCCCCTATGTTATGAAGCCCTTGATATGGAGTCCAATAAATTGTTGCAAGATCATTGTATGTGGTGCTTTTATTCATGCGGCACCCCACACCCATCATAGAGCAATGGGAAGACTTGCATCATGACAAAAACTATGACATAGTTTTATACATAAACTAGATGACCCGACAGACCTCGTCCTATCCAAATTTCAATAAATTTGTTTGTAATAGTTTTGTGAATTTGTGAAAAGCCATTGGAAATGTGTAAACAAAGCAAAAATGAGAAAACAACGTATTTCTGAGTGATCATTATACGAGTGAGTAATCATTATATGAGGATCGTCTGTTCAAAAGGGACTAAAGTCTCCATAACCAAATTTTGGGAGAACAGTAAAAACTTATCGTTTTTTCAGTGTTTTTTTTTCTTAAATATAATTGCTTAGTCCTTAAGAGCATACTATAGTTATAATCCAATCAATCTACACAAATCCATCTAATAATTGCCATCAGGAAACAAAAAATATGGTTATATAGGAAAAAAAATTCTAAAAAAGATAGCGTTTTTTTTGAATTTGGAAAGGCGAACCTAACCTAAAAAATTCCGGAAAGTGAAAAAAACGCTTTTTTGCGAATAACAAAAAAACTTGATCTCGGATCGAAAAAAATCAAATTATAAAGTTGTAGGTATTCAAATTATCTTTCGCATGATATATATAAAGTTATAGGCTACAGCCCAAAACATAGAGATAAAAGCAAAAAACTATTAAAATTCACGTTTTTTTAATTTGTTAATTACTTTTGTTTAACGCAACTTACATATTCGTTATTTGGCAAAAATATTCCTTCTTGCTAGCTGAAAAAACGGTATTATTTTTGTTGCGAAATATTGAACACTTTCCTTAAAATTTCACTTTTTGTAAAAAAAGGCGTTCTTCTAAAAACGCTCCTCTTGGTCTGCGGATTCTTCTAGAGTACCGTTCTAGCGCTTAAAATGTTCTTCAAAACTTGTACTATCACGTACAAGTAACAAAACGTCTATTTAAAGGTTTTCCAGTGCTTAAAATGACCGTGATTGAAACATAGTCCTCGGCCATGTGGCGGTTATCAGAAGGCTGGTTGCGGGACAGCACGGCCGTACACCACACGACCACACACACACAACAACGGGTATACTTTTCTATATAATGCGATTAAAAAAAAATCTTTCTAATATAGTATACATCTATATAGAGATATTTTCACACACCCTAATGCAATTGGGCTCCCCTATAATAAATCAGACGCAGACACAAACGGAGAATCGTAATCTCCTCATTCTCTTTATATTCAAGGGTGACACCCGGCCAAACTATAAGTTAAATTGGCGCAATTTAACTACTCAACAAAGAAATCATTTTGGGGGTAAGTGTGACTTTCGCTCCCCAACAAAACTCAAAACTCACCGCGTATTTTTTGATATAAACATCTGATATCCGTGCTTATATCTTCGAATTCGAATATTTCAAAATTTTTATCAAACTGCAATTAAATGTTTTTTTTTGATTGTTTTTTTTCGAGCGCACCACATACTTAACGTACAACAAACCGACGACTGGCGAGCTCGTTCCTCTTGTGCATCGATGATCTTGTAGGATAAATCAAAAGGACCATTCATGGTACATAACGAAAATGTTCCCATAAAACACATCCAACTATACATTTGGTGCAGATTCTTTTTTTGCTTCAAATATGTCGTTGAATGCCCGTTTGAACATCTGAGTACTTGGCCATTTAAATTTTTTGGCAAGTTTGGCCGTCGTTAGGCCGTATGTGCTCCCACTGAAAATGGTTAAAAATTCTACGGCCACCATTAAAAAGCCAAGCGACCGGTGTTCGCCCGCTGTAAGCCCATTTTTTATTTTTACTCGGGACCCTACGAACTTCCAGAGTTATGAGGTTTTTTTTAACTAAAATTTGGTTTTTTTAACTAAAATTTCAACTAAAACCATCTTTTTCTCTAAAAAATACGTAGCTAACCTATAATTTTTTCCAAATTAGAAAGCTTGGAATATTTCCTATGAATAATGTCCAAACAATTTTTAAGCTAAGGAGTATACTTTTGAAGATATAAGCAATTTTAATGTTAAAATTGTCCTTATTTGGTACATCGATTTCACAGTTGTTCCTTTGTGTTTTCCTATATTTTTTTTATTTTTTTTATAAACCAACTCGGGGTAAAACGAACAAAACAAAAAAAAATTATTCAAATCGGTCGACCCATTTTCGAGTTTTTGCGGAACAAACGCACGGCAATTAATTTTTATATTTATAAGATGGCACGAGTGTAGGCGCTGGAGTTTAAGCTCCTCGCTTAAAGCGACAAACACAATTGGAGCTTTTCTGGCAGCTTTTCGGCTGGCTTGTAAATAAAATAAAATTTTGCAGACAAAACGCGACGACATTTTCCCCCGTTTAGCGAATCACAGATCAATAAAAGATAATGACAGAAGCCAGCTGAAAATTTAAAATTTTTTAAAGCTCGAGCTGACCCAAAATCGGCATTTCGGCTGACCGAAAATCTGAAGCTGTTATTGTGACCAGATGCGTGGTTTTCCGTATGCCAAAAGCTCAAGCTGGCAGAAAAGCTCCAATTGTGTTTTTCGCCTTACTTCTGAAAATACTACTGTATGTTTATACTACTACCAGCAATAAAGGCGAACGAAGGCCAGGAGTCAGACTAATCCGTTTATTTGGTAGAAAAGCTTCAATCAAGGCATCAGGCGCGGTTTTTTCTGCAGTTTCCCGGCATCCATGCATTTGAAAACATATTATTACAGGAATTGAGAGAGCTTTCGAAACTTAAAAAAGAAAATATATTTCGTTCAAGTTTATGACATGCTACATCTGAAGTCACCCTAAGTATAGTGTCTTATGCCTCCTCTACACGTTGGCCAATATGTTTGCGGCCAATACCTTGGCCATCGTGTAGAGCGGGGGTTTTGGCTCACGTTGGTATGTATTGGAATGATGGGGAGTGATGGCCAACACGTTGGCGCGAGATCCGTGTGATCTGGTTTTTTGACCAATACGTTTCGTTGGCGCGAGATCCTTGTGGTGTGATGAAAGGGTTGTGGCAGGGTTCGCAAGAATAGTGGCACAACTCAAAAATTTCCAATTTCTAGTTTATTTTGAAAATGTATAACTAAATCCGCATATTTTTAGGTGGTAGAACACCATATTATTACTTCCAAAAATGACGTGCCAGTTGACGTCCGAGTTGCATGCGAACTGCTGCTTGTGGCGTGTTGGGAAGACGAGAGGCGAGTAAATACAAAAAATGTTGTATGTAGTAATTCGAGGTACTGACCCACACGCACATGACAGTAACTCGTATGATGGGGTCACACGGTGAGAGTAGCTTACTCGTACTGTGTAACTCCGGCATTAGGACGGAGCTTTGGGGTCTCCGCAGGTTGTTCGGTACTCCCTCACCCCCCGCCTGACTCGCAGTGTAGTGTCTTACCTACAAGGAATTGTATCACAATGTGCACCAGAAACTTCGGTTTATCCAGCTTTATCAACACTTCGACGATCTTGCTCCACCTCGCCGTGTTGAAACCATTTTTAACGCCAAGGGTTATCAATGCGCAACTCTTATTCACATCCTTTGCGGCCCTTGTAAGGCTAGTTACCATATTGACAGCAACCGTTGTCGCTCTACCCTTCTTGAAGCCGAATTGCCTTCCGACAAGCCGCTTTTCCTCGCGGCGCTTAGGAGTAATCTGTTAAATGTATATCATCCGTTTGAAAAGCTTGCCCACAGCATTTAGGAGGCATATGGATCTGTAGGCCGACGGGTCCCCTGGGGGCTTACACGGCTTCAAGGGCAAGCTCATTCTCCTTGAAGCAAGGTCCAGTTGAAGTCCTGTGCGTTCCTATCTTCTGCAGTCGTTGATTTAGGTCGCTACAACACCCTGTAACTTTTCGAGATGACACAGGAAAAAATCCTTTGCAGTTGTGGAAACCAGGAGTGGACCTCTAATGTTTGCTAGGTTTCATAAGATTCCGATAGTCAAGGTCCTTTTAACAAACCTTTTTCGCAGGTTCAAAACTCCAACGAACTTATCTGCTAAAAGAAATATTTTTCAATACAAAAATACATACATACTTTGTAGCAAAATAAAACCAACCCTCCCCTCCCTTAATAATATTAATTTTTCCCCAAATTTCAATAATCCCCAAGGTTTGATTAAGGCTCATCAGCTGTGCGAGTATAGCTCACCCGGAATTAACCTAATTACCGTACGCCGTTGCAACGTTAATTAACTGCAAATTGTTTCAGATAATCCTTTTACGATTGGAAATCACAAGTTCCACTTCAATCACAGCCCCCATCACCCCGGGATAAGCAGAGAAAGATCCCCTCGTAAATCCGATTGGGGCATTCGAAATGTGCAGGCCATCTGGTCACCCTGTAAATGAAATAAAACAAATAAAATTCTTCCAGTCTCCCTACCCCCGCCCATTCATTACATTCCGAAAATTGTGCTACTGTCCAACTCCGAACCCATAGTCCTCATCCCTTCGGGTATTTTTTCCCGTGTTTGTTGCGTCCCGCAAAGGGCGCTAGGAGACCAGGAAGTCCTGCACCCTGCAGCCATCGGCATTGGCTTTCATTAGTGGAGCGAGTTATTATTTATTAAACGGGAAACAATTTTACAATTTTTGTTTTCCAGACAAGCATTCTCGTGGCGCCCGTGCACGGGAAACGGACCCTGGATGCCTTCCATGCTTCAGTGGATTTCTAACCAAAGGGATTTTAACGACTTTTATTCTTTTTGAAATTTTCAGATCCTTCTGGAAAGTTATTCGGGATGTTTTTTTTTGTTTTTCGTTTTGCTCCTTTTTTTGTTCATTTCCTTATAATTTGGCTTCTGGTGATGATTGTTTTGCATCCTCCCATGGCAAAGGGATTTGGGTTTATTTTCTCTTGCGGAAAAAGTTCATTTTTGTTTTTCATTCGTTAAATTCGTGGGGAGATCTCGTTTTTAAGTTATTCATGTTTTAATTTTAGTGAGAATACAGAAGAATACTGTTGTGTATAAAATCTTACCTGAAAAACACTCCCAGTAGAGATACAGATTGAAACTAGACCCGGAAACATGGAAGGAAATTCGAAACGTGATTCCGTGTTGAGAAAGTCATTCCTACAAATGAATCTTGCAGACCAGATTTCGATCTACTCCTAGGAGAACAACGCACGGACATGTACGATTGCAGTAATGCAATTGTCCCTAGAGAACCTGAGATCCTTAAAGAGGAGCAAAAATCGACCAGACATCTTGAACATCAACATCGAGATATCATTCCACTCATTGCTGCTGTTGGAATGTGGAACACTGAATGGAGCATTAAGGTAAATACGTGCCTTCTGTAAGGATACAAGTGCCTGCTTCAGCATTTCACAGGAGCTTCCTGCTGGTGTGTGCCAGTTCGTCTCTCCTACTCTTCGGTAATGTACAGAGCACTTAATCTAGACAGAGGCACCAGATGCTCTAACTATTATATCCTATCAACAAATTAAGTTTCAGATAATTAGTGTCTGGAGGATTCGCGCGGATGTACGTTATAGATTGATTCATTGACTCATATAACTTTCGTCCTAGCTTAGTGGCAGTCAACCTTTCATACCTAATTTATTACAGGGTGGATTTTATTGATTTTATGAGAAAATAATTATTTCTCAGGGTAATAAATTTCAAATTTGTATAATATCTTAATTGTCTTCTGTTCAAAAAGTTATCCATAGACAACAATATTTTATGTTGAGTTCTGGAATAATTTCGAGAAGTTTTTAATTCATGGATATTATATCTTATGAATATTTATTACTTTCCAGATTAAGACTAATTTTGTATATTGCTTCTAAATAAGTTATAATGATAAGAAAAAGCAGCATAAAGAGACCCTATAGGAAGGGCCCGCCGACAGACTTGGTCTGATTAGGACTACTGTAAAGCCGCAATTGAACAAAGAAGCTAGAGTCGCCGGGAGTACATCGTAAGTTCCACTAAAGGAAAAGTAAAACCCTTCAAGCTAAAAAGAAGAACTGCAGACAAACTGAGCAGGAAGAAGAAGAGAGAATATCTAAACAGATACAGGAAGACTTCGTTGAAGGGAGATTTAGACAAGCGCACCAAGGCCAACCCTCACGAGTGGCTGGAGGGACAGAGAACAACTCGGACCTCTCCTAAGGATGTCAAAAAGGCAAAAACGGCAAACGTTTCTCAGGGTCCTGCGAAGCAAGGGTCTGCCACAGAAGGTACAGCAGCGGCAGGTGAAACACAGCCGGGCCCAGAAAGGCTGCGGAGGGAGATCATTATAGATCACCTGCAGGCAGCTTTGATGGTTTGAACTGGGTTCGCCGAAGACATCGGGGTCGCTGTAGTAGGAAAGCGATTCGAGGAAATCGAGATATTCGCGAACGAAACAATATGGGAAATAAAAACCTGCCTCGAGAACGCGGAAGTCCTGTTAATCAGCAAGCGGAAGAAGACCATGTCATCCGCTCCCAGCCCCCACTTTGTTTTTTGGGAGTGATGATTGACCCAAGGCTCAACTTCGGTGTGCACTTGGCTGGCACAGCGGAAAAAGCTTCGGCCATCAGCGCAGCCCTCGTGAGGATTCTGTCTAATATAGGTGGCTCCAGGCTAGGCCGACGCCTCCTCATCACAAGAGTGGTTAGTTCGGTCCTATTGTATGCAGCACTAGTGCCCGACTAGAAATTTTTTCCTGAACATGATCAGGCCCCGATCAGGCATGCTCTTTTAATCTGAAATTATGGGGTTAAAAGCAGATAATTTAAAAAAAATTAATATATAATAAGATGAGTTTATTTGTTTTTTTATGACTTTGAATGGGATGTTAAGGCTCAACTATAATGCACGTAAGAAACGCACGTCAGCCGACGTGCGTAAATATGAAACTTTCGTCAAACGTATAATGGTTTGTGTATACGGAAAGTTTTCACAAGTTTAAAATTATTAAAATGCATAAATATTATTCATTGATTATTAAAACTTGGCTATTAATATTTGCATATTAAAAATAATCATGTTTATTTTCAATTATAATAAATTTATCATCAAAATCACTCCCATAAATTTTAAGCACAACATTTTTCATACTCTTTCTTGTTTAAAACCCACAAAACAACAACAAAAAAAATCAGCTGTCATCAATTTAACTACAAATTCTCACAAAACGTACGTTGAGCACGGTTCTTTTCGCAATTTTTACGTTTAACGAAACTTAACGAAACAAAATATGACCGACCTAGGTCCAATATGGCCGAGCCCATTAATTTCCGTGAGAGCGCCCAGATGACGTGCGTTTCTTATGTGCATTATAGTTGGGCCTTTATAGCGGCTTGAAGGCTTCGGGAAAAGTTTTTAATAGTAATAATAAGAACTATATTTCATTTATGCGGGATCCGGTGCGGGGATTTAGTCTGGGCTCCAATTCTTGATGGAGTTTGCACATTAGTTTTGGTGTAAGCATACTTTTAAGGATACAGATTTTTTTGTTAATTTTCCGCAACGATAGCGTTACGTAAAAAAGTTTAATGCCATTTGATGGAAAATTTCGCGATCTTTAATTTTGATTATTACCACTCGCCTCAAAAACCAACGGTTTCTGAGATAATGGCGAAAAACCGCGAAAAACGGACATTTTCTCCCTTTCAACCAAACAACATGTCCTATGAGAAAAAGTATTATTACCTTTTTGATGGAGACTATCGCGAGCTTTAATTTTGGTGCAAACCACCTGCCTCGAAAAACTCAAGGTTTCAGTAATATGCGCAAAAAACTGAAATTTCCTTATTTTCCTAAATTTTCGCTATTTTCTCTATCTAAAGGTACACGATGTCGACGCACTCTTTGCCGAAAAAGATGTACGCCTTGACATTTTCGGCATTTTCCACTAATTAAAAACACAAAATCCAATTAGTAGAGGGAAATTGTCATATGATAGTGATGTACTTGGGAAGTTGGATTTTTTGGTTTTTTTTCTTTACATATGTTAAGTTAAATGAAAAAAAATTTCTGCAAAATCGGTCCTCTGCTGCATGAGAAAATTGCATAAATGTCCATTTTTGATGCATTTTGAGTGCAATGTTACACTATTTTTTTAATTTCTCCAGTTCTGTTGGTCGTAGAACAATAAAAAAAAATTGGAAAATACTCGTGAATGAATAGACTATCGAACTGATTCGGTATAAATACTTTAAAAATGAATCCTAACCTCAAAAAACGAAAATGTATGAAATTTTGCTTTATTTTACTAAAAATGCAATAAATAACGGGAAAAAGGTCGGATTTTGATAAAAATTGGAGAAAAGATGTACTTTGATGCTATAAATACTTGGTTGAAATTTCAAAAAAAATTTCGCTTTTTACGGCAAAAATTGGCAGTTTTCGAAAAAAAATTAAAATTGCCGCCATTTTATGCCAAATCATCGTACGGTAAAATATTTTTTTTAAATTGTAGGTTTTTTTATGTTCTTTCTTGTGAGCATACGCAATACTTCGTTACTTTATTTGAAATACCCATTTTAGGTCTGGGAAAACCTGGTGTGGCATGCCTTACCGCTGATCAGGACCCTATATATGTTAAGGGTTTTCCTCAGCTAAATTCTAGTCGGGTGTGGGCAGCGGCATTGGACAGAACGGGCAATAGGAGGAAAATAAATTCTGCGTATCGGTTAGGTGCCCTTCGGGCATGCTGTGCATACCATATTAGGTCTGACGAAGCAGCATGCGTGGGTGGTAGCACGAATAACCCCCATTGATATTCTTGCATTAGAGGGCAAGAGGTTGTGCGACCCGGAATATGCAAGAGGCTAGAGAGCTCAGGGCAAGCCTTTTGTTCTGTCTACAATCTATTTTTTCGTATAGAGTGCAATGTCGAACAGCAAGCTCTAGTCGGAAGATAGTGAAGGGAGAGAGAGAGAAGTGCAGGAAGGAACTGCCACAACCAATCCGCGATATTTTTGTTCCACCTACTCCCAACCATTACTATCGCAACTCTGGCATCGGGCGAGAGACAACTCGCTGGAGTGTTATGCCTCCTGAAGTTAAATCCTATCAACCAACCGATGACATGCGCTGGAGGAATGGGGAAGGGCTAGCGGAAGTCTATGACAGGAGGAATCAGGAATGTAAAGAGGGAAGGAGATAAGGAAAGTTATGTAGGTGGGGAAAATGGGAAAGGGCGAAGGGCCGTGGTGCTGACGGGATTCGAACTCAGGACCTCTGGGATGGTACCCAGACGTTCCACTCCTTAGACTACTAGGAAGGCTTGCCTCGAGGAGGATGAACCTGCCCTTTATGTTCGCGATCACTGTGCACAGTTCTCTGTTCAAGCGGTTTGGTCTACAAATCTAAGTTAGAGGGGCTATAACTGGTTTAGTAAGGCCTACTGTCCACGTAAACCGCACGTCATACGCACGCTATCGTCATTTGATGCTTGCTTTCATCTTGAGTACAAACAAATGAAACTGTGTCCACGGAGCGGCATCGTCGGGTTTGCCTATCGTCATGCGTTCGTCATGAAGCTCGTGCCGCAGCATGTTACTACTCCAGCGGCTTGCGAGACGCAAAACTTGTAATCTGTACTTTAAAATACATGTCTTTTTTATGTAATATTTTTTTGCTAATATTAAATAATACATATTCTACTATAATAATTTCGTTTTATTTTATACTAGTAGCCCAGTTGTCAGAGACTTTGACCTCGCACAATATGTGATCTCGCTGAAAATTGGGACTTAGGTACGAGAACGATAAAAAAATCTTTGCTGCTCTAAAGTGTATGCTAAGTTCACAATTTCGAAAACAAATTCGAAAATTTGGTTTTTACTTTATATATCGAAAAATAAAAAAAAATTCGAAAAATTAATAGCGCCACGTGAAAGAGCGGAAAATTTTACTAAAATTTATGTCATAACTTATTTTAAAAAAAAATTGTTTGATTATTATAAAAAATTATTAAAAATAAGAAGCAAATTCGAAAAATCTAAGCGCGCCAAAAAGTTGAATTTAAATATTCTAGCGAGGTGTTCGGCGAAAAACTATAGTATTTTTGCCTAAAATGTGCCCAAAAATAAATATAAAAAAAGCATTTTAAAGAGGAGGCTCTAAGTTTTCTAAGGAAGCCATTAGTTTTTATTTTTTTGTTTTTTTTCTCATAGAAAATTTGGCGGGGAGCTATAATTTGTAAAATTCTCACTGATGCTTATAAAATTGAAGATATATTTTAATAGAGGCGTACGAAAAAAAATCCTTTTACATTTATCATCATTAGACATTTACTTTTGATGTAAAAATAATTGAAATGATAAACATTGTCTGTGTTTAATAAAATTTATGCTTTAAAATATTCAGTTTTTCTTACAACATTCATTCGACACCAATTTTATTTTCAAAAACAGCCGGCGCACAGTGGTTCCAAATGCCGAAAAGGTGGCCAAAAGTCCCTAAAATCGATCTTTGATTTGGGGACTTTTTGGGTCTAGTTATGTAGGTTGGTACCTAAGGTATTAGAAACAGCGTTTTATAACGGTCAAACTTGCAGGGGGGGCTCTCGGGAGCCATTGATACGTGAGCGTCTGGCACACGAGGACATAGTGCGGTACATAGTGAAACAGGTTTTTGTGTTAACAGTGCCCTGAAATCGTTTGAAATTGATTCTGCTAACGAAAGTAAGTACTTTTAAACGTTATTTCATATTGACAATCAATTTTCTTAATTTTTTAGTAATGTACCATTCAAAACAAGTTTTTTGTAACTTCCCGTTGTAAACGTCAATGTTTAAAATTACATTACTCCAAAGTCCCACGACATCCCACTCTCTAACAAGTTTTGTCGCGTTGTTGAGATCTTTCTCTATAATTTGGATGTTTCAAAAGTTGTCCCAATTTGCCCCGATTTGTTTAATTTAAATAGAATTTCATAAAATTCTGGCTACTTTATTAGAATTTTGTGCACCATATTGGGCCCGCCATTTTGTTTTTTTAAATTTTGAGTAGCAATTCGTAATAAGCAGATTCCAAATACTCTTTATACCAATTTTCATAAAAATCTGACCTCTTTATAAAAATTTTGTCCGCCATATTGGATCCGCCATTTTGTTTTTTTTTATTTTGAGTGAAGATTCGTAATCAGCGACCTCAAAATACTATTTGTACGTAATTTCATACAATTTGAATAACGTCTACATATTTTGGCCACCTTTTCGGGATTTGGAACCACTGTGCGGCGCCAGACGAGAGAAGTGAAAGACTGACGGTGGCCAGGGCGCGTCTTTCTTCTTCATCATATTTTGTGCGAGCTTTCGGTCTAAATTTGTCTCTGACGACTGGGCTATAGAGAATGTCCTGGTTATAGTAAGTAGGTAGGATTATGTATTTAAATAATAACTTATGTAGCTCAAAGATGTACATAAGTATCCTTTCTTCTGGACTGACACATTCTCGCATTTCAGTATGTAATATCGTTATTGTATTTTTAGTCATTCGGTAAATGATTGAAATACAGAATTATCTTCTGATAACTCTCTGGCAACAACAAACAATCTAAAATTTATATTTCTTTCTATGTATGGATGAAGCCAATCTACGTCTCGTTCGTCGTCATTTAATAACCTTTTATGCTATAATCACATCTTCATCATCACTAGACATTTTCCCAACCCAAGACGTGCTCTTCGCGATGCTGCTTGAAAAAAAAATTGAAACGTTTTGTAGCTTGAATGTCGATTGTATGACGATACGTGGACATAACTAACATGCAGAAAATGCCTTTCGTCATTTGTAGCTTGCATGCATTCGACAAATGACGCCGCCGTGGACAGTGTGCTTAAGTCCACATTGCGGCTTCGATACTCCTTGGATCTCATTCCTCCCTGAAAGAAAAGAAAATGAAAATAAAAAGTGGTTATCTTTAATCTTTCTTTTATATACTGTAATATTGACCTCCTTCAAACACAGTTTTTGATCCCTGCCAAAGCTTTACCACTTCTGACTAAGGAGAGATTAAATACAAAACCACTATTACCATTCGCCTAATAAAATGCCATTAGCACAACACATAAAAACTGAAATAGGCAATCGGATTAAGCCGTATACCAAAAACGCAATGAAACGACGGTGCCAGTCCCAAGGAGCATCTTACAGCCTCGACCTAATCCCTTCAGATCCTGTATTCAACATTAATTCTCGAAGCACATTTATCTTTGGTAGTTATTTATCCAAAATACTTGAAAGCTTTCATTAAGTTAATCAGTATCTCATGTCGATTGGGATAATTGTTAAAGTCCTGGATATGGGCCTCGCAGGATGCCCACCCTAGGCCCGGGACTGGTTATTAATTGGGTGGTTCATAGCAGCAAGTGATATATTGCTCATTCAGCAAGTTTCTAAAGTGGGTCGGCGTTGTGCTGAGGCTGGAGCACACATCACCGAATCGCATTTCACATGAGCAGTGGTACCCTAACAAGTAGTTGGATATAGTTAGCTGGCTGGCATCCCCCTGCCGATATCCATGGGGAGTAAAAGCGATAAATCTTCAATGGAATTCGATTGAACACAAAACCAGTTGATACGTCAGGAATCCAGGACAAATAATCCTTTACCCCAATACATTTACGTCATGTCGAATTTAATGCCTGTTTCAGTTGGTGTTTCGCAGGGAATTGATACCCAGGATAGTGTACTACACACTAGACAAACTCCCACTCAGTTCTAGCACTCGTTTAGTGGGTGTTATGGGAGCGAACTTCACAGCGGGACAGACGAGAGGCAGTGTTGTGCTCGAACAAGGGATGGTTATAGGGGTGCAGGTCTACCCGGAATGTTCTGACTCCTTAATAAAACGCTGACCGATTGCATTTGAAAATATTTGCGAATTGCACAAATTGCATTCGAGGCGCTTTTGTTCAGCTGCGCCTGACTAATATTAATGGCCTTTTTGTGTGCAGCTTTCGTTATTAAACGGAGTCTGATTAAATTATTTCAATTCGACAAAACCAAAGTGCTTCTAGCGTTCAATTTCAGGAGTTTGATATATCCGTTTCGTGTTCGCTTTGGTTGTGTTCATTTGCAGGCAATTTACGACAATATAAACGAGAGAATAATATCGTTAATTTCAATCTAAATTTCTGTGTTGGATCCACCATGGTCGAGAGGCGACAGTTAATAGCGCGACCTTGACATTAATATCGATCCTGATTTAACTAAAACGGAAATTTACTTGGGGAATTTTTAAGGAATTTTTAACATCTTTAAGTAAGAGTACACTTGAGTTAAAAATAGAATGAGTTCAGTTCGCGCTGTTCTTCCAAATTTTTAGAATTTCTTCGAGGGTGTATCCCAGAATCCAGACTGTCGTCGACAGGAGAATGTCGTCTGATGTTGTAGCAGCGAATTCCAGAGAATGTACTACTATGCTATTATGGAGCCTTTAAATTGGTTTGAAGTAGACAAAAAATCTTTGAATTGAATTGTGACAATAATTCCAACTTGACATTTATATTCAAGTCATGTTTTGGCTTTTTTTTATATTTTAGAATTTTTTTGTAAATGACATTATTAAATTTATTTCATTTCAAACTCAATCGATTGTTGCTGTTGTAGTGTAATACTTTGCCTCATGGGATTCTAATCTGGCCACATGTTCGCCGATTGGGACGATTCAGTGCTCTGCTTTAAGCCCGGGCCACACATATCCGCACCGCGTCCGCTTCGCACGACGGCCGTGTGTTGGGAAACACACGGAAGGAAATTAAACAAGTAAAATTTGACGCGGTGCGGACACGGAGACGCGGAAAAGTGGGGACTGACTGGTAAGATTTCACTTGTTTACTTTTTCTCCGTGTGTTGTCCAAGACACGGCCGTCATGCGGTGCGGACGCGGTGCAGATATGTGTGGCCCGGCCTTTAATCGACACGAATCTAGCGATATCCTTCGCGCGCTTCTCCAGGAGGTTGCATGTTCTCTGCTTGCTGAAGTCAGGCCAACTTTTCGAGTCTTACTCCTCCATCCGGAGCCTGCCACTGAAAGGAAGTGCATGGTGATATCTCTTTTCGACACACACAGCGGGAAGCTTTGTAAGGAAAGCTTTGAATATTGCTAGCAGTTCCGAAAGGAAGACTCTGGAAGAATTATGCAGGCGGTAGTATTTTTGGAGCGTTCACCCCCGACTCTGATTTGGAGCCAACCGTGTATAGATCCACGATATAGCTCTTGTCAAGCTAGAAGGTTTCCCATACCTCTCTGTTGATCATGTGGGCATCGCAACCTGTGTTGAAATTGGGTTTCGATGTCATGTAGTCAGATTGTTCGTCTACCGTTCCAAGTGGATATAGCTATATTATATTGCTGGGTCCATACATCTTCGTCACCCAGAAGTTTGTTTCCCGTAGTCGACCCAGAAAAAATAGCCTTACACCGGGCAAACACCGGCCGCGTGAATTTTTAAGGGGCATATGATGGCCCTAGATTTTTTAAGCATTTTTAACGAGAGCACGTACGGGCTCACAATGGCCAAACTTGACCAAAAGATTTATTTATTTATTTATTTATTTATTTATTCGCCAAACAAGGCACACTTAACGTAAATACAACAAAAAATGTAACAAATCACTGGCGTATTTAAATTACTTAATTCTAAACAGTGTTAGTATTTAGGATGTCAGGAAGGATTTAAGTTTTTTTTTATAGGATGCTTTATTTATAGAAAGGGAGTAACATGATCTATAATTGTTAAAGATCACACAGCATCTGTTGACCGGCTCATTCCTTCCATACTCAGTCCGATGTGGGTATTCCTTTAGCAGTTTCGTATGTCTTGTAAGTCGGATGTCTTCATTGAACTTGATCATATTCGACAGAAACTGAACTTTAAGGTTGCCGTTAAGCACTTCTAAGGTGAGAGATGCGATAAGAAATTTTCTCCTAGCAGAGAGCGGCAAGAGGTCCAATACTTTGAGCCTGTCCGTGTAGGGTGGTAGTCTTAGAAAGTCACGCGGGTCGTGTAGACTTCTCAGAGCAAAGAGGATAAATTTCTTCTGAATTGATTCTATCCTATTGCTACTTATGAGAAATATGGGATCCCAGATAGGACATGCATATTCCAGGATGGGGCGCACTAGAGAGCAAAAGAGAGTTTTTGTGACCCATATATTGTCGAATTCTGTGGCTCTTCTCTTTATAAAGCCAAGAAGTTTGTTGGCTCTGGCGGTAATATTATCATAGTGCAAATTGAAATTAAGTTTTTTGTCTAGGACGACACCTAGATCGACAATTTGATCGACTTGATTCAACACGCTGTCGTTGAGACGATAATAATACTGCTGTGTGTTATGTTTAAGATGCAATTTATTAGTGGTGCACCAGTCTTGTAAAGCATTGAGATTCGACTGAATAAAGGATACATCAGTTTGGGATTTTATGACACTATATATTTTGAGATCGTCCGCGTAAAAGAGATGCGGGATATTCTCCAATTTCTTAGACAAGTCAGAGATGAAAATATTGAACAGAAGAGGGCCAAGATGACTGCCCTGAGGAACACCGGAAGTTACTTTGATTTCATTTGAAAGGAATCCTTGAAATCTGATAACCTGTGTTCTGCCGTTGAGATATGATCCTAACCATTCAAGGCAGACCCTGTTATTCCAAATTTTGAGAGTTTAGCAACCAAGATATGATGGTCTACCTTATCAAAGGCCTTGCTGAAATCAGTGTAAATAGCATCGATTTGATGGCCCTTCTCCATACTACAGAGTAGTTCGGAGATTAGGACCATGAGGTTTGAAGTGGTCGAACGCCCTCTTCTGAAGCCGTGTTGCTGTTCATTTAGGTGTGGGTCGATTAAAGGGGAAATCTTATCATGGGCGAGTTTTTCAAATAGTTTGGGGATTGATGATAAAATGGCAATACCTCTGTAGTTATCCACTGAATGCTTATCAGATGCTTTAAGGATTGGTGTGAGGTAGGATTTCTTCCACAACGTAGGAAACTTTCCTAGCGATAATGATCTGTTAAAGATAAGATGTAGAGGGAATTAGATATGATTTGAGCATCGTTGCAAAAAACTAGGAGGCAGATTGTCAGGTCCATGACCTTTCTTCGGGTCAAGGTTGTTTAAACCGGTCAATATATCTTCAATCGACAGGGATAAATCATCTATGAGAACTGAAGTGTACGCATCAGTTGGATCAGTGTGCGTTGGAACAGGGTTGGGACAATAAATTTCGCTGAACCATGTAAACATGTTAGAAATTACTTGGGGGCATGAGGAGTGTATTCTGTCATTTGTCATTGTTGAGGGATAGCCTGAGCTCTTTCGTTTTAAATTAACGAAATCGAAAAATTTTTTAGGGTCTTTTATAATACTATCTCCAACAGAATTGATATATGCGGTATAGGCCTCACGTGACCTAAGATTAAATTCTGAGGCTAACCTATTGTACTCCAATTTCAATTCCTCGTTTTTGCCGGAGTTAACCTATATGTACTAGCCTTCTTCGCCCTTTCTTTCTGCGTGTAGTAGTGGAACCTGTAGAGGAAAGAGTAGTAGTAGTAGTAAGAAAAAGTAATGGCGAAAGTAAACATCCTTGTCGTACTCCTGAGCTCACCTCAAAGCTGTCGGATAATTTTCCATTGTAAAGAACTTTGCATTTGGAATTGTTGTATAGAGCTTTAACTAATTCCATTATTTTGCCAGGCAATCCACGTTGCCGTAGTGACTGCCATATAAAGCTCCTATTAACCGAGTTGAACGCTTTCTCATAGTCTATGAAAGCAAGGTAAACGGGGGATCGTAATTCAGTAGACTGCTCCAATATGATTCTTAAGCCAAGTGTCCACTAAAGAGTTGTTTTCGGTAGAGTGTAAAGCATAGAGAGTAGAGCCTACCTGTAGTGTGTACACTACAGCGCGCCTCTACCACGCGCTCTACAGACTGCGTACACGGCAGATGCGTTTTTCTCTACTGTAGAGTCGTATGGTAGAGCGCGCAACTGCAGCCATCAACTTTTGCATGTCAGAAGTGCGTGCGTACACATGTTGTGCACAAAACTTAAAGGAAATTAATAGAAATAAAAAAAATAATAAACTGAGTTCTCGCCAAAAACAAGTTGCTGCCATTTTATTTTTGCTCGAAGAAGAGAAAAAGAAGGAAAGGAAATGTTAGGAGCGAGATTGGATTGCGAAAAGGAAACAAAACCCTGGAATGTATCGAGAATTACTGAATGAGCTCACGGAAGAAGATAACATCTGCATACCAAAATTTTCTGCGTATGTCCTATTCGAATTTCGAGGCGTTACTGCAGATGGTTGCACCGATAAATGAAAAGAAAAGGCTGTATCAGATCCAAAGCAGCGCAACAAAAATATCAGCAGCAAACAGTTCCTATTGGCTAATGGTGGTCATATGACAACAAAAGCAGCACCGATTACTAGTAAAATAAACTTGCTGCCGCTGCTGCTGCTGGATCTGAATGGGCCTAAAGACACACACTTGCGAAAATCGTTTCCAGCCGGAGAAAGATTGGCAGTCACTTTGCGATTTCTTGCTACAGGTTCATAAATATTTTCGAGTTGAATTTAATGAATTTTGAATTGTAGAGAGAAAAACTCTATCAAACATGCTTGATAGAGCGTAGAGCAGATGTAGAGCTCTACCAAAAACAAAAAAATTGCGTATACACTAGAGAGATTTTTAGTAGAGAAAACTTTCGCGTTGTGTGGATATAGATCTATATCTCAAAAGTATGCGTTTTACGACAAAAATGCATAGTATCTTTTTTGTACATAAATAAGTGATTTAACTTTCTTGTTTAGAACTTTTTTATGTAAAGTCAATATCTTCGGAGAAATAGTGCTTCAAACTTCATATATCACTTTCTTTGCACTATATTTCGTTAATGGTTAATTCTACCTGAAAAAATTCTGCGTAAGACTTATAGAACACACGATTCTCTATAATTTTTGTTATTATCATTTTTTACGTAGGGCTAATATTGCACCAGTTATGGCGCTTTCAGTGTCGAAAAACGTAGATTAAAAAGTATTTTTTCCCAATATACAGGGTGTATACCACTAAGTTTACAAAGCGGCCGGCTGTGGATAGGTTTTGGATAGACGAACAAAAAATTGTATGGAAGGGCGGCGGTAAATCGTAACGGTTTAGCAGCTAGGGCGTTTTGAAGTTTTTTTGGTAGAGGTTTACATATCATCCTGTATTTTTGTAACCCTATGAGCTATTTTCATGAATAAGGTATCAGTGTACGCAGAATCCCACCTATCTAAAACTGTAAAAGTCAAGGTTCTACCCTATCAACTTCCAAAGCAATGAATCATCAAAAGCAAAATTTCGTTTTTTTTAACTAAAATTTCAACTAAAACCACCTTTTTCTCCAAAAAATACGTTGTTAACTGATTTATTTTTGGCAAAATTGGAAAACTTGGACAAATTTCTATGAATAATGTTTGGACAATTTTTATCCTACATTTAAATTCATTTGGTAAAAAAAAATCGCATGCGGTATTTTCGCTTTACGAAGGCCTTTTTTTCGACCTATTTATTGGACTCTTTTGCAATTATTGTTTTTTCGTGTTTTTCCAAGGGCGAGTGTCGTTTTTCTAAGTGGGCCCCACACTAAGTACTAACCACGTCCAATGCTGCTTAACTTCTGTAATCGAACGAGAACCGGTCTATTGAGTATGCTAGTTATATAAAATTTCTGAAAACTCCAGTAACCCCAAAATTAGCTAAGCAGCGCTCCCAATTTTTCCGGGTGGGATCCTCCTCACTTCAAATTATTTAAGTATTAAGTACCTATGTATCTATATTTTCAAGCACAATTGCATTTTCTCTTTTGTTTTCTTAACGTGCAATTGTATTTTCAGAGAAAACAGATTAAAGTATTTTTAGTAGATTTTATTATATCATAAAATTTGATTCACTTGGGTTTGGGGGTGCATGATTAAGTTTTTATTATAGTAAGGGGTTCATGACCGAAATAAGTTTGGGAATCACTGCTCTATAGGATGTATAAACTTCTCTACCCGTCTCTACGTGAGAGTTTTCTCTAGCTCTACGCAAAAAACTCCATACTGGACACTAGGCTTTAAGGTGTTAATATCTTCTTTCTTCTTTCATCATGCCATTCCCATTCAAAAAGAATTAAAAGACTTTCCCTGAATTAATATCTTTTGTCACAAAGTTAATCATAATTTTTTATTGTTAATTCCAAGAAAAATTCTCAATAATTTTTCACAGCACTGTATTTCAAAATGATTTTTTTTACCAAAACGACCTTTGAATCCACGGAATCGATGTACTATATATAGTACAGTACAGCTGGACTGGAAAATCGGGGTATGCGCCCAAAAATTCTTGGAAGGATGATTTTTCATAAATCGTTAATGGAGCATGAAAGAAGCTTAATTCTAAATTTGAGGGAAATTTCGAGTGGACGTTTTTTGGAAAACTCAAAAAAAATTTGAAAAGCGTTTTTCTCTGAATCTACGCATTTTAGAGAAAAGTTGTTTAAACAAAAAATGTAGAGGACATTGTTACCTACAATTTGTTTCATAGAGGTCAGGCTGTACAACTTCAAATACAGAAGCTAGGTGGCGTCAAAATTTCCAAAAAAGTGTTTTTTCGGTTTTTGTCCCAGAAAAAATGGTTTTTTACAAAAGTGTAAATCAGTAAATTGTTCCTCTTAAAAATGTCTACAACATTTATTTAAACTTTTTTTCCCTCCGACTTATCGTTCCAAAGTTATAGGGTGCTGAAGTGTGAGAATTGTGCTCTGAAGACGGCACACAGGTTAATTTGAGTACAGTTATAACTGGTACGTTGCGATTGAATGAGCTATGATTGTTTAAACTGATTAACAACAACTCTTAATAATTATTATTGTTTTAAAGTTCAACTCCAATGAACGATGTATTATTCCCCGTGTTCTTTTAATGAACTGGGTTTTGAGAGCTTTTGAGGAGCTTTTGAGTTCGCATACAAAATCGAAGAACCAGAAGACCCAGATAAAACCTGGGTTTTCGATTTTGTATGGGAACTCAAAAGCTCTCAAAACCCAGTTCAAAGAACACGCGGATTGTGATCAATACTAACAGATTTTTGAGACAAGCTGTGGGCAATGCGTATGATATATTTTTTTTGACACAACAGAAATAATAAAATAGCGTAGCATTTACTGCCTATAACTTTGGAACGGTAAGTCGGAGGGAAAAAAAGTTTAAATAAATGTTGTAGATATTTTTAAGAGGAACAATTTACTGATTTACACTTTTGTAAAAAAACCATTTTTTCTGGGACAAAAACCGAAAAAACACTTTTTTGGAAATTTTGACGCCACCTAGCTTCTGTATTTGAAGTTGTACAGCCTGACCTCTATGAAACAAATTGTAGGTAACAATGTCCTCTACATTTTTTTGTTTAAACAACTTTTCTCTAAAATGCGTAGATTCAGAGAAAAACGCTTTTCAAAAACTTTTTGAGTTTTCCAAAAAACGTCCACTCGAAATTTCCTTCAAATTTAAAGTTAAGCTTCTTTTATGCTCCATTAACGATTTATGAAAAATTATCCTTCCAAGAATTTTTGGCGCATCAATATTACATCTGTACTGTACTAATAGAGAGCGTGACGTTCATAGATTCAGTCTGATAAAAACTTAGTCATAAAAATTCATATAGATCGAACAAAGGGAATCATTTCAAGAATCGGTTTCAATAAAATCTTATGAAATTAGTTCCAAAGAATTTTAATTTTAATCCTGCCGGAAGAACACAACCTAGTTTGATATAATCGAGAACAACTTCAGCTCCCTTCCTTTTATTGTTGCGATATTTTCAACTCACTTTGTCGTTCCTATTATATCGAAAGTCACACAATTGTTAAACAATTTCAATTACCAAAAATCAATTAATTGAAGCCGCTTCTAAGGACTTTAATTTTGCATTGTTTAGAACTGAACTGAACTGAAGGGTGCGCCCTTAATCAGCTTAAATCTGTTTTCGCTATAATTACCCTTTCTTCAAAAACTGGAACGAACATTGAAGCAAAAAGTCCTTAAAAGGAGGAACCTGCAGGGTAAGAACCAATAAAGAGGAATTTTCTTCTGCTTCTCAAAACAGAAATGACAAGGACTTTACTTCTCTAGAGTATCCCTCTTCGACTAGACCCCGAAAAAAACAAGAACTTGAGATTCTTTGTTACTTGAAGAAGTTACTTCAGTTAAATAATTTAATTTGCACAAATGGAAATTGAAGCTCTTAGAATTTCTATCATAGTTGTGTAAGCATCCCCAGTTTGGCTCCTTATAAATCAAAAAAGGTTTTGCGTTATGTATTTTATATTGCGAGTACCTTCCGCTTGAGGCGCATCCAGCAGCAGAACACTGAACTGACGAAGAGTCCGAGAAACTATGTTCACCCTGCTTTGTCCCATTTTGTTATTTTAAAATTCCATTTTTTTTTGTACTCTCGGAAAAGGACTTTCACGAAAGTTTCCACTTCAGGATTTAAATTTGTGTAACTGATTTTTCAACCCTCCATGAAGGAGGAAACGAATGCAGCATCAACGGTGGTGTTGTACGACGGGCGTGTGTAGAGGGGGGAGGAGCGCCAACACAGGAAACTTTCAGTCTGGTTAAAGTTTGCTTAAATTTTTCATAATAATTTTTCACAACTTTTACTTTTTAAAGCGAATAGTTTTATAATTCATTTATTTTGTTCAGGAAAAGAATGAGACTAAAATTGCAACACAAAAAAAAATGATTAAAAGTTTTCGGGGAAAGTTTTTTAATTGAATTTGTTTAATTAAAACTTTGTATGGAATTTAATATGTATAAAATTGATACTTGTGTTAAAAATGGACGGAACAATTATTTATCTAAAAAAAGCCCGTGCTCTGTTTTTCTTTATAGTAACTACATACAACGAATTTTTTGAAATGTCCTTCAATTGAGTCCCACGAACATTCAGAAAGCGATCGATAAGTACGCGGTTACAACATCAATGTCGATGCTCTTAGCCGGATACCACCAATACCGGAAGATCCAAGGCAAGGGGTCTAGTTTCTTACGAATGATCAAAACGATGTAACGTCGTTACCAGGGGATAAGAAAAAAGCTAAAGGACATCGCAGAAGATAAGGACGTCACCATCATATTAGGCCTGCAACACAAACCAGAGGCGCAACATAACCGTATCTGAACCCCACACCGCCTAGACACCTTACAAGGCGTCTCTCTTACAAAACGTAAGGTTTTAGAGATCTTAATAAGCCCAGAGGACTACCGCGACTACAAGGCGTCCTATGGCGAGTGATGTGCAACCTGATGGCGGAACGGCGGAGGACCCTACCTGCAGGCTTTGCCTTGATGAGGATAAGTCTGGCTCTTATGCAATAGTCTACTAGGCAGACTGCTGGACCCTTTTCAAGCGGGCTGGCCTACAAATATGAGGTATAAGGGTGTAGTACAATAGGCTGATTGAATTGGGCCTAATGCCTCACCAAAGAAGAAGAAGAGAAGTCCACCACTTCCTTTTCGGTGGACACGAGCTGGAGACGTGGCATAAGTCGTCACTTCCGGAAATGCCAAACTATGACAATTCTGAATGCCCATGGTTATAACAGACATTGCCTAACAACCTTTCGGCACGTTTTACGAAGGCATAGTGGGCTTCCTGGAAAAAACGCATTCGGGGAAAAAATGCATCCAAACCCTCCAGGATAACTTGACAAAATTCAAAATTCGTAGATTACTATGCCATCCCAAAATGCTGAAGGCCAAATGGTACCTAAACAGCAAATATTCACCGACCAAAGAATTATTTTCCTAAGCAGCTTATTTAAAATCATATGCGAACTGCTAACGGCAGGAGCTAACGGATAGACCCCTAATTGAGTATTTACGTACACTCATAGACGAAATCCCGAACAGTTCGGACCAATACCTACGAACAATAGGATTCGTATACACGAGGGAACAAAACTAAGCCCCAAACACTGTCCCTTTGGTTTCACTGTCGAAGTCCAGTCCAACTCAGGGCCGGATTTACGTTTAAGAGGCCCTGGGCACGTTTCTTGCGGGGGGCCCTTGTAAGGCTAGGTACTTGAAGAACTGAACGTTCAAATGAACGAAATATAAAAAAAAATCTAACTGCGGGCGAGTTGATACACCCCGCTGATAATGTCACCTTTTACTAATTTGGGTATACCTAGGGTTGCCATCCGTCCGGGTTTCCCCTGATTTGTCCTAGTTTGAAGGGCGTCCGGGACCGCCTGGGCGGGGTTTTAAAAAGTGTCCGGGTAAAACCCTTTTTATGTCCGGTGAAACCTGATTAATTGAATGATAAGCAATTCAAACAAATCCTAGTTAAAAATTGACTCGCAAGTGGGAACAATAGACTAGGGGCAAGTAATGTCTTCCATAAGCTGAATTGTAAACTTATTCCATATATTATTGGCATAGGATGTTCTTCCCATTAGTGTAGAGCCGGACTTACACGAGGCAGTACATTTGTCCCTTGAACGATGTTGTACTAAGGCCTCAGTTTTTTTAAATGTCCCGATTCAAAAATAATGTCCTACTGGTATATGAGCGTGTATCGAGATAAATGAAGCGATTGTAGAAAACGTAGTGGAGAGACATTTCTTCCTTCTTTTGCGGCAGTAAAATATCCAATTTGAACTGCGGCGAGGTCAGATTGTAAACACGAACTGGAGAAACATTTCTCACTTCTTTCGCGGCAGTAAAATATCCAATTTAAACTGAGCCGTGGTGAGATTGTAAATACGAACTGGATGGAGAGACATTTCTTACATTTTTCGACGGAGTAAGGTTTTGTTCTGAAAAGGCAATTCTTACATTTTTCGAGGGAGTGAAATTTTGTACTGGAGATACAATTCTTACATTTTTCGAGGGAGTGAAGTTTTGTCCTGAAGAGACAATTCTTACATTTTTTAGGGAGTCAAATTTTTGAAAAAAGGGGCACCTCTTACAAACTCATTTTATAATCGTGTCCTACTACCCATATACTTCGCAAGGCATCATAGATGAGAACTACTCCCTATTTTTTTTTAATAAGATCAGGCTTAGGAATCACCCTTTGTACTACTTACTAATCCGTCATATCGTTTAAGTCATGGTGCAATTTCAAGTAGTAGGTAAGCTTGATTTGAAGGATAAAAGAGAAATGATAGGTGGGTGCTTGAGTAGATGTCCGTGAACCTTCTATTCAAGGCGGGGCCGAATGTAGGGCTTGTAGATTGTAGCCGGGCAGCTGGCTGGAGGAGGACTTGTATCTCTTGAGGAATCCCAGGCATTGACATAGAGACGATGATATTGAAAATAACTTTTTCTCAATTTGTACCGTTCGAACAGAAGTTCTCAAGGAATTCTGCGCAGCCAGTGAATAGTGTTTTAAAAAAATTTATTTCAAGGGTGTCCGGGGAAAAAACTCAATTTCACCAAAATGGGTTTTCGAAGATTTTGTCCGGCGTCGGACATTTAGGTGATGGCAGCCCTAGGTATGCCGAATTCAATAAAAATAAAACCAACCCTCTAACTTGATCGGACTTTATAAGGACAACCCTTATTACTAAAATTGAGTGTTTCGCACTTGTTTATGAAAACACCCCGCCAATTTTTTGTGTAGAAATACCCCTAACTGTAACCTATTTTCTGAGACAAAAGTCAACCACATCTGTGAATCGGAAGCACCTTTGTGCGAGAGCACACCACGCTGAACGCATGTGACTTTATAACACTTTTTTCACAATTTCGGGGCCCCAATTCTGTGGGTGCCCTGGGCACGTGCGCCAAGTGCCCTTATGTAAATCCGGCACTGGTCCAACTTACAGTCCCACTATCATACAATCAAGAAAGTTATTACAATCAGCTACGGTACAAATTATAAAACCGTATGCAAGAATCTGCTCGCCAGGAAGAGCCTCTCCAAGGGGTACTACGACAGGACACGACTTCACGCAGGAGAAAAAGTCGTCTCAAAGCTGTTTCAAATCTGTATCGTACCCTATACGGTGGTCCCTGTCCCAAACCTTGTCAAATCAGCCATAAAGATAAATAGAAGATTAGTAACTTTTCATAACAATCGACTAAAACCGTTGTATGATGATAAAACGCAAAGTCAGACGACTCAAACACGATCAGCCTAGAACGACATCCTTACCTTGTAAGACAATTAGACGGAACCACATCCGCTTGTAGTAATAAGACAATGGGAAACCAAAGCTAATTTCGCGTAACGCATTTTTGTTTGAAGATCAAACCTTTACGCTCCTAATTAGTTCTCCCTCTTTACATACTACTTGTTGCCCTTTCTTCTTGAAGGTGTTCTAACTTCGACAACCACTCTAAACATATTCGGGAGCCATTTTAGCGCACTAAGCGATGCTTTATATATTGTGTGCGTCATAACACACATACTCATGAGTTATATGCGCTTCACTTGTCCTTATTGCTCACGCACGTGAGCTGTGTGCACTTGAATAATTTGGTGTGCGCACATGAGTCGAAAAATGAGTTTTGAGTCGTTAGTGTGCGCACATGAGTATTTCCAATTACTAACGTGCGCACACGAACGACTCAAAACTCATGTTTTTGGGTGGCTCAGGGCGCATATTTTCCCGAGTGTTGGTTGATGAACACCAGCGGGTGCTTCGATCGTCGTGCGTGATTTTTTTGGGTAGTATAAAGAGTATTGTTTTGGACATAACCACGGGTGATTTCTTCTCAGGAATCTTCTTCGATCTTCGTACGTAGTAGCTTTGTTCGTGGACGTTTACTTTCTCTTTTGACTGATGTGGAGGGGAATTATGTTGTTATTTTCGTTACGCCTAAAAATAATAACGAAGAAAAAATTAATAAAGTTCAACAAGTGGAAATTTTTGGGTTCTGTTGATTTACTATCATTAAGCGGATAGGCCACTCTAGAATTTCCCTTAGGACCTCAAAAATGATGTCCCAAAAGATTATGACCGGGAAAAGTCTCTAAGAATTCGGATTTCGAATTTTAGTACTAGGCCACCTGATCGGCAGCTAGAGGGAAGGTACTTTAGAGGACTAGAGCAGATACACGACATATGTTATTGAAATCATTTGTTGCCTGACTAGTCTAGACAAGTCTAAACTTCTATTTTGTCTAGTTTCGTCTCACAAACGTCGAACGTCTGTTTCAGTCAGACAGCCAAGCTTTCATGATTTTCGACTACTCAAAACTTCTAACGTGGTTATCTGAAAACTGTATTTTTCAAGTTGACTGGAGACATAGCTCAGGGAATTTTTAACCGATTTATTTGAAATTTTGAATATATCTTAAGAAATACATCACCTGTGGAAGTACATAGGATTTTTTTTATGTTGCTTAGTTCTTTTGTAATTACCAATTTTTCGACGATTTTTTAGGCAAATTTTTCACTTTTCATTTTAAAAGTGCGCCATTTGGCGCCATTTTAAATATACCGAAAAAATCCTACAAGACAATGTATTTTTAGAGATAGATTCAAAATTTCAAGTGAATTGGTTGATAATTTCCTGAGCTATGTTTCCGGCCGTGGACCCTTGAAAAACGGAGACGTCATCACAAAACGCTGCGTAGTCGCCATTTTGAAATGTCTCTCGCTTCAAAAAAATTATTATATGCAGTTACTGATATGTATGATAAACACCCTTTTTTGTAATCTCGAATTATTTTGTAGTTTTTCTGGAAAAAAAATCCCCAAATAAGCCTATTCTTCCGGCCTCTAGAGGGCCCTAACCTCTTAAGATTTTGAAGAAAAACTTTTTTACGTGCGCCTTTGCCTAAAAAATTTACTTGAGAGTGAATTGCTTTCATCGTGTCAGCTTCTCACATATTAAAAATCGTCAGATTTTTTGTATAATGCTAGGAAAAGGGAAAGACGGGCACAACAGGCGAAGAAACTTGAATTTTGTCTGTGTTGCATGGTTCTGTGGGAAAAAGTTGTCTTTGTTGGTTTTAGTTTGGGCAAAAGTTTTTTGTCCATTTTTGGAGGATTAGTTAGGACAAAAGCTGGTTCTGTGGGAAAAAGTTGCCTTTGGTGGGTTTAGTTTGGCCAAAAGGGAGGATGCGAAAAAAACTCGAGCTAATATTGGTTCTTCCTGACCGCACCAATATTTTCTGACACACGTTGGCTACGTTGCCGCCCCGAGTTTGCTTTACTTCATTAAATAAATACAAATTCATAATTAGACGCGAATAAATTAAGATTTTTCTTGCGGCTATATATATATATATATATATATATATATATATATAATATATATATATAATATATATATATAATATATATATATATTATATATATATATATATATATTATATATATATATATATATATATATATATATATATATATATATATATATATATATATATATATATATATATATATATATATATATATATATATATATATATATATATATATATATATATATATATATATATATATATATATATATATATATATATATATATATATATATATATATATATATATATATATATATATATATATATATATATATATATATATATATATATATATATATATATATATATATATATATATATATATATATATATATATATATATATATATATATATATATATATATATATATATATATATATATATATATATATATATATATATATATATATATATATATATATATATATATATATATATATATATATATATATATATATATATATATATATATATATATATATATATATATATATATATATATATATATATATATATATATATATATATATATATATATATATAGGTTGTCCATAGTTGCTATAGCATCGTTGTTATTGTTGATAACTATCAGATGTTTTGGTATTCCAAGTACCCAGCCGCAAGAAAAATCTTAATTTATTCGCGTCTAATTATGAATTTGTATTTATTTAATGAAGTAAAGCAAACTCGGGGCGGCAACGTAGCCAACGTGTGTCAGAAAATATTGGTGCGGTCAGGAAGAACCAATATTAGCTCGAGTTTTTTTCGCATCCTCCCTTTTGGCCAAACTAAACCCACCAAAGGCAACTTTTTCCCACAGAACCAGCTTTTGTCCTAACTAATCCTCCAAAAATGGACAAAAAACTTTTGCCCAAACTAAAACCAACAAAGACAACTTTTTCCCACAGAACCATGCAACACAGACAAAATTCAAGTTTCTTCGCCTGTTGTGCCCGTCTTTCCCTTTTCCTAGCATTATACAAAAAATCTGACGATTTTTAATATGTGAGAAGCTGACACGATGAAAGCAATTCACTCTCAAGTAAATTTTTTAGGCAAAGGCGCACGTAAAAAAGTTTTTCTTCAAAATCTTAAGAGGTTAGGGCCCTCTAGAGGCCGGAAGAATAGGCTTATTTGGGGATTTTTTTTCCAGAAAAACTACAAAATAATTCGAGATTACAAAAAAGGGTGTTTATCATACATATCAGTAACTGCATATAATAATTTTTTTGAAGCGAGAGACATTTCAAAATGGCGACTACGCAGCGTTTTGTGATGACGTCTCCGTTTTTCAAGGGTCCACGGCCGGAAACATAGCTCAGGAAATTATCAACCAATTCACTTGAAATTTTGAATCTATCTCTAAAAATACATTGTCTTGTAGGATTTTTTCGGTATATTTAAAATGGCGCCAAATGGCGCACTTTTAAAATGAAAAGTGAAAAATTTGCCTAAAAAATCGTCGAAAAATTGGTAATTACAAAAGAACTAAGCAACATAAAAAAAATCCTATGTACTTCCACAGGTGATGTATTTCTTAAGATATATTCAAAATTTCAAATAAATCGGTTAAAAATTCCCTGAGCTATGTCTCCAGTCAACTTGAAAAATACAGTTTTCAGATAACCACGTTAGAAGTTTTGAGTAGTCGAAAATCATGAAAGCTTGGCTGTCTGACTGAAACAGACGTTCGACGTTTGTGAGACGAAACTAGACAAAATAGAAGTTTAGACTTGTCTAGACTAGTCAGGCAACAAATGATTTCAATAACATATGTCGTGTATCTGCTCTAGTCCTCTAAAGTACCTTCCCTCTAGCTGCCGATCAGGTGGCCTAGTACTAAAATTCGAAATCCGAATTCTTAGAGACTTTTCCCGGTCATAATCTTTTGGGACATCATTTTTGAGGTCCTAAGGGAAATTCTAGAGTGGCCTATCCGCTTAATGATAGTAAATCAACAGAACCCAAAAATTTCCACTTGTTGAACTTTATTAATTTTTTCTTCGTTATTATTTTTAGGCGTAACGAAAATAACAACATAATTCCCCTCCACATCAGTCAAAAGAGAAAGTAAACGTCCACGAACAAAGCTACTACGTACGAAGATCGAAGAAGATTCCTGAGAAGAAATCACCCGTGGTTATGTCCAAAACAATACTCTTTATACTACCCAAAAAAATCACGCACGACGATCGAAGCACCCGCTGGTGTTCATCAACCAACACTCGGGAAAATATGCGCCCTGAGCCACCCAAAAACATGAGTTTTGAGTCGTTCGTGTGCGCACGTTAGTAATTGGAAATACTCATGTGCGCACACTAACGACTCAAAACTCATTTTTCGACTCATGTGCGCACACCAAATTATTCAAGTGCACACAGCTCACGTGCGTGAGCAATAAGGACAAGTGAAGCGCATATAACTCATGAGTATGTGTGTTATGACGCACACAATATATAAAGCATCGCTTAGTGCGCTAAAATGGCTCCCGAATATGTTTAGAGTGGTTGTCGAAGTTAGAACACCTTCAAGAAGAAAGGGCAACAAGTAGTATGTAAAGAGGGAGAACTAATTAGGAGCGTAAAGGTTTGATCTTCAAACAAAAATGCGTTACGCGAAATTAGCTTTGGTTTCCCATTGTCTTATTACTACAAGCGGATGTGGTTCCGTCTAATTGTCTTACAAGGTAAGGATGTCGTTCTAGGCTGATCGTGTTTGAGTCGTCTGACTTTGCGTTTTATCATCATACAACGGTTTTAGTCGATTGTTATGAAAAGTTACTAATCTTCTATTTATCTTTATGGCTGATTTGACAAGGTTTGGGACAGGGACCACCGTATAGGGTACGATACAGATTTGAAACAGCTTTGAGACGACTTTTTCTCCTGCGTGAAGTCGTGTCCTGTCGTAGTACCCCTTGGAGAGGCTCTTCCTGGCGAGCAGATTCTTGCATACGGTTTTATAATTTGTACCGTAGCTGATTGTAATAACTTTCTTGATTGTATGATAGTGGGACTGTAAGTTGGACCAGTGCCGGATTTACATAAGGGCACTTGGCGCACGTGCCCAGGGCACCCACAGAATTGGGGCCCCGAAATTGTGAAAAAAGTGTTATAAAGTCACATGCGTTCAGCGTGGTGTGCTCTCGCACAAAGGTGCTTCCGATTCACAGATGTGGTTGACTTTTGTCTCAGAAAATAGGTTACAGTTAGGGGTATTTCTACACAAAAAATTGGCGGGGTGTTTTCATAAACAAGTGCGAAACACTCAATTTTAGTAATAAGGGTTGTCCTTATAAAGTCCGATCAAGTTAGAGGGTTGGTTTTATTTTTATTGAATTCGGCATACCTAGGGCTGCCATCACCTAAATGTCCGACGCCGGACAAAATCTTCGAAAACCCATTTTGGTGAAATTGAGTTTTTTCCCCGGACACCCTTGAAATAAATTTTTTTAAAACACTATTCACTGGCTGCGCAGAATTCCTTGAGAACTTCTGTTCGAACGGTACAAATTGAGAAAAAGTTATTTTCAATATCATCGTCTCTATGTCAATGCCTGGGATTCCTCAAGAGATACAAGTCCTCCTCCAGCCAGCTGCCCGGCTACAATCTACAAGCCCTACATTCGGCCCCGCCTTGAATAGAAGGTTCACGGACATCTACTCAAGCACCCACCTATCATTTCTCTTTTATCCTTCAAATCAAGCTTACCTACTACTTGAAATTGCACCATGACTTAAACGATATGACGGATTAGTAAGTAGTACAAAGGGTGATTCCTAAGCCTGATCTTATTAAAAAAAAATAGGGAGTAGTTCTCATCTATGATGCCTTGCGAAGTATATGGGTAGTAGGACACGATTATAAAATGAGTTTGTAAGAGGTGCCCCTTTTTTCAAAAATTTGACTCCCTAAAAAATGTAAGAATTGTCTCTTCAGGACAAAACTTCACTCCCTCGAAAAATGTAAGAATTGTATCTCCAGTACAAAATTTCACTCCCTCGAAAAATGTAAGAATTGCCTTTTCAGAACAAAACCTTACTCCGTCGAAAAATGTAAGAAATGTCTCTCCATCCAGTTCGTATTTACAATCTCACCACGGCTCAGTTTAAATTGGATATTTTACTGCCGCGAAAGAAGTGAGAAATGTTTCTCCAGTTCGTGTTTACAATCTGACCTCGCCGCAGTTCAAATTGGATATTTTACTGCCGCAAAAGAAGGAAGAAATGTCTCTCCACTACGTTTTCTACAATCGCTTCATTTATCTCGATACACGCTCATATACCAGTAGGACATTATTTTTGAATCGGGACATTTAAAAAAACTGAGGCCTTAGTACAACATCGTTCAAGGGACAAATGTACTGCCTCGTGTAAGTCCGGCTCTACACTAATGGGAAGAACATCCTATGCCAATAATATATGGAATAAGTTTACAATTCAGCTTATGGAAGACATTACTTGCCCCTAGTCTATTGTTCCCACTTGCGAGTCAATTTTTAACTAAGATTTGTTCAGGTTTCACCGGACATAAAAAGGGTTTTACCCGGACACTTTTTAAAACCCCGCCCAGGCGGTCCCGGACGCCCTTCAAACTAGGACAAATCAGGGGAAACCCGGACGGATGGCAACCCTAGGTATACCCAAATTAGTAAAAGGTGACATTATCAGCGGGGTGTATCAACTCGCCCGCAGTTAGATTTTTTTTTATATTTCGTTCATTTGAACGTTCAGTTCTTCAAGTACCTAGCCTTACAAGGGCCCCCCGCAAGAAACGTGCCCAGGGCCTCTTAAACGTAAATCCGGCCCTGAGTTGGACTGGACTTCGACAGTGAAACCAAAGGGACAGTGTTTGGGGCTTAGTTTTGTTCCCTCGTGTATACGAATCCTATTGTTCGTAGGTATTGGTCCGAACTGTTCGGGATTTCGTCTATGAGTGTACGTAAATACTCAATTAGGGGTCTATCCGTTAGCTCCTGCCGTTAGCAGTTCGCATATGATTTTAAATAAGCTGCTTAGGAAAATAATTCTTTGGTCGGTGAATATTTGCTGTTTAGGTACCATTTGGCCTTCAGCATTTTGGGATGGCATAGTAATCTACGAATTTTGAATTTTGTCAAGTTATCCTGGAGGGTTTGGATGCATTTTTTCCCCGAATGCGTTTTTTCCAGGAAGCCCACTATGCCTTCGTAAAACGTGCCGAAAGGTTGTTAGGCAATGTCTGTTATAACCATGGGCATTCAGAATTGTCATAGTTTGGCATTTCCGGAAGTGACGACTTATGCCACGTCTCCAGCTCGTGTCCACCGAAAAGGAAGTGGTGGACTTCTCTTCTTCTTCTTTGGTGAGGCATTAGGCCCAATTCAATCAGCCTATTGTACTACACCCTTATACCTCATATTTGTAGGCCAGCCCGCTTGAAAAGGGTCCAGCAGTCTGCCTAGTAGACTATTGCATAAGAGCCAGACTTATCCTCAGCATCGTTGTTATTGTTGATAACTATCAGATGTTTTGGTATTCCAAGTACCCAGCCGCAAGAAAAATCTTAATTTATTCGCGTATATATATATATATATATATATATATATATATATATATATATATATATATATATATATATATATATATATATATATATATATATATATATATATATATATATATATATATATATATATATATATATATATATATATATATATATATATATATATATATATATATATATATATATATATATATATATATACATATATATATATATATATATATATATATATATATATATATATATATATATATATATATATATATATATATATATATATATATATATATATATATATATATATATATATATATATATATATATATATATATATATATATTTATATATATATATATATATATATATATATATATATATATATATATATATATATATATATATATATATATATATATATATATATATATATATATATATATATATGCATTCTTCAAAAAACGTTTAAAATCGCAGTAAGAGGAATGAAACCGGCCGATGCGGATGCCGAGCCGCCTGATAAGGCGGCTGACAAAGCGCACTCAAAAACAGTTAAGTGCAAACCAAAATCTAAAACTAATATTGTTGTTTGTATAGTTTGTGAAAAAATTTATCATTTAAGTGATTTTAACAAGCTTAATCAAGTTCAATTTTTGAGTGATATATTTGCAATATGCAACTGTCGTCAGGATCTTTTCAATGACATGGAAAAAATTTCTTTAGATTTGAAAGGCAGAGTTTTAATTGCAGAAATAAAAAAAAATGAAATTAAAAGAGCCCGAGAAAAATTATTTCAAGAAGTAAATAGTTGTCAAAATAATTCAACCTTGTCTGATAAAGATCCAAATGTTCGAGCAATCCTGTCTGAAAATATATTATTGAAGCAACTAAACGAAGAACTCAAACAAAATAATTCACTGTTATTGAATTCTATAGAATTAATGAAAAACAATAAGCCATCTTATGCTGAAACCACAATGTCAATAACTTCTAAAAAGGTAAAAATTCCTGATATAAAAGTGACTCAGAAGTCTGATAATATTAGTGATGATGAACTATCAAAAGAAGTTAATGATATAATAAAAAATAATTTAATTTTGCCCTTTGAAAAAGTGATTAAAACCAAGAACAACGGTACAATTGTTAAGTGTTCGAAAAGCGATGACGTGTCGAGAACATGCGAAGTATTACAACAAAAGCTTGGTGACGAGTATGATGTTACAGTGCAACAATCAACGAAACCTAGAATAAAAGTTTTTGGAATTTCAAGCGATTTTAATAATATTGAGGATATGGAATATGACATAAATGAACGCAATTTCTACAACTCGAATAATAAGTGCAAGATTCTTCATGTTTTTAAATGCGCTAACAATAACAAAGGTGCAATTGTTGAACTTACATCAGATCTTCATGAGCGTCTAACAAGAAATAACCATAAACTTTATATCGGTTATCAGTGTTGTAAAGCTTTTGATGCATTAAATATAACTCTTTGCTTCAAATGTTCGAGATTTAATCATAATTCCAAAAAATGCAACAATATGCTTAAATGTATTTTCTGTGCTGTAAATCACCTATCAAAAGACTGTAAGAGTAAAAATTTTTCGTGTGCGAACTGCACTTATGCGAACCAAAAATTCGGTCAATCATATGATACTAATCATCGCGCTGGCGATGCATATGCATGTGAAATTGTCAAGAAAAAAATTGCTGCATACATTGACAATACTGAGTATGCAATTACACCAATGACACCTAACTTTATAGGACCTAAGTCGCCATCTAATATGACTAACACGAATGACATTACATCTAAGCAATCGTCCACCGCTATTAATTCAGGTACCGCTTCTTCAAAGCCGCAACCAAAAGTTATACAAAAATCTGCAGTGTTAACTAGAAATCAAGTTCGTTCTAATTCTTAAATACTAGCAATGGAACAGAATATCGAGCTAATTAATTTTGTACTAGATGAATTAATAGAAACTGAAAAAATTTTTCACAATCTCAATACTCTCAACAAATATATTAAAATTAATGATGAAAATATTCTAATGGTTAATATTAGAAGTTTGAATGCTAATTTCAATAACTTACAAGTTTTTATCGAGAGCTTGGTGATTAAACCATGTATTATTGTATGTACTGAAACTCGAGTACTCGAGCATCATCAAGTATTCAGCTTGATTGGCTATAACATTTACTATAATGACAGTAGTATTAACATTACTGATGGTGTAGCAGTTTACATTAAAGATTATATAAAAAATGATACTAAGATTATTAAAAAAGGCAAACTATCAATTCTTAATGTAAAAGTTCAATTGGAAAATAACAAAAAATTAATGATTTCGGCTCTGTATAGAGCACATGACCTACCGAAAGCGGAATTTATTTTTGAGTTAAAGCAATTCCTAGATGACTCTAAGAAATACAAAAATCATTTTATAGTTGGAGATTTCAATATTGATATATCAAAACTGGATGTCTTAGGACAGGAACACTTGAATAACCTACTGGAAAATGGATACAAGCCTGGTTTCCGTAGTATTACTAGACCATCTGTCAACAATGTGAATGAAGGCTCTTGCATTGATAACTTTTTTATAAAAACCAATTCCATTACAACAAAATGTTTTAAATATGCTAATCTTTTTAATGATCACTACCCACTTTTCTTATCGATTAATAAAATCAAGACCTCACCAGGCAGGCAGTCTTTTGTCCCTATTAATTATAGGAGGTTGAACAGAATAGCTGCGGATTTGAATTGGTCTTCAATCTTATCAATGCTTGACCCTAATGAAGCAACTAATGCACTGATCAAACTAATACAAGAATGTATAAATGCAGCTAAAGAATGTAATAATTACAAAAAAAATAAATCAAAATGTACCCCCAGGAGTAAATGGATTACCAAAGCAATTTTAATTTCATGCAATAGAAAAGAAATGTTATACCATATGTGGAAATCTAATCCTAATAACACTACTATTAAGAATGAGTACAAAAAGTACACCAAAATATTACATAAAGTTATCAAATCAGCAAAATTAATATATGATCGTGACATTGTTAAATCGAACTGTAACAATACTAGGAGTTTATGGAATGTTGTCAATAACATACTTGGTAAGAAATCTAATAAAAATGATGAAATTACCTACATTTACGATGCCCATAATCAAAAAATATATGACGAAATTGCCATATCAAATACTATGAATAACTTTTTCTGCAATATTGGTTCAGATCTCTGTAAAAAATTGATAAACCTCGCAATTCTTCACTTGTTCTACCAGAAATCAATCCTAATACAATTTTCATCTCACCTACTGATAATTTTGAAGTATCTAATATCATTAATAGAATGAAGATGAAAAGTGGAGGGGTAGATAATATCAACATGAAAACCATAAAAAGATTATCAAGTTATATTGTTTTTCCTCTGGTCCATTTAATTAATCTCAGTATTGAAAAATCAACGTGGCCTGATGCTCTGAAATGTGCTGATATCAAACCTATTTTTAAATCTAAGAACCGTCATATAATTACCAACTATAGACCTATTTCACTAATATCGAACTTAGCTAAAATCTTTGAAAAAATTTTGTATTGCAGACTACTTGATTTTATTAATAAATCTAATATCTTATCTAAGAAACAATTTGGTTTTCTGAAAAATATGGGAACTAGAAATGCACTAAATTATTTAACTAATCTTATTTATAACAAACTTGATAAAAGTGGGCCAATTGCTGTTACTTTTCTTGATCTTGCCAAGGCTTTTGACACAGTTAGTCACAAAATATTATTAGATAAACTATATAACTATGGCATAAGAGGTAATGCCCACAAACTAATAACAAGTTATTTGCATAACAGACAACAACGTGTTAAAGTAAATGGGTGTATGAGTGATTTCTGTTCAGTTAAAACTGGTGTTCCACAAGGCACAATTCTTGGGCCGTTGTTTTTCATCTTATATATAAATGATCTATTAATTAATCTACCGGAAGACATAATATTATCTTTTGCTGATGACACTGCTGTAATATCTACTGATAAAACATGGGAACTTGTTGAATCGAATATGAATAACTACCTTGAATTAATCTCCAAATGGTTAGCACTAAATGAATTATCATTAAATGTTGACAAAACGGTCTATATTACGTTTGGTAATTACTGTATCAGCGTTCCACAAAACTTTAACATTGTAATCAATGGTGCCAATCTACAAAGAGTTGAGACCTGTAAATATCTTGGAATTATTTTCGACTATAGGATGAGTTGGGCAAACCACATTGAGTATATTGTTAATAAGTCTAAATACCTAATTTTTTTATTCAACAAAATCTCCAATATCATGACAAGCGATACCCTACTTATGATATACTATGCTTTCTTCCATAGTATTATTAATTATGGAATTATTGCCTGGGGTGGTTGTTCCCCATCTCATAAAAGTATGTTAGAAAGACTTCAAATAAAATTGCTAAAGATAGTCTCCAGAAATCAATTTTTATCAAATAAGAAGCCACTAAATTTGTATCAACTTTTTGTTTTGGAGTCTCTTACTTTTCACTATAGTGATTTAATGAACAAGTACATTAACTCAAGTAGTATTACTAGAAATAAAAGTATTCTTTTACCTCAGATACGTAAAACTGCAGGTACCAAAAACAGTTATATAATGGCTATTAATACCTATAACAGCCTACCCAGCGATCTTAAAACCTTGCGGGAATCTAAATCTAGGAAGAGAAAAATCAAAGAATGGATCTCTGTTAATTTCTAATTGATCATAAAATTATATGTTTGTTTAAATACCTAAGAAAATTTTGTTAATAGTTTAAGATTTTGAATTTTGTTAATATTTTGGTTAAACTCATCTATATTTTAGTTTATTGGTTTTTAATTTAAGTATCCAATCCTACGCACAGGTATTCTTATACCTCTGTAGGGTTTGCTAGTATTAATGCATTATATTGTATTATCCTATGTAAACAAATTGGATTTGAATAAATAAATAAATATATATATATATATATATATATATATATATATATATATATATATATATATATATATATATATATATATATATATATATATATATATATATATATATATATATATATATATATATATATATATATATATATATATATATATATATATATATATATATATATATATATATATATATATATATATATATATATATATATATATATATATATATATATATATATATATATATATATATATATATATATATATATATATATATATATATATATATATATATATATATATATATATATATATATATATATATATATATATATATATATATATATATATATATATATATATATAGGACCTCTGCAGATATATTTTCATCAACTTCGATCTTACTTTCGCTTTCGATGGGAGCATTTGGTGTATTTTCGCATGATTCGCCATTGTAAAATTGACATATCAAATAGCACTTCAATAGTGTGGTCTTAAGCACACTCATATTTTTTTATTTATATCACATTGCTACTAAAAATTAAGATACTTTTGTGTAATATAATTGTGTAATATTTCAATTTGTTTGTATATTGTGTAATATTTCAAACATTTTTAAAACACATCGATTTTTAGAAAAATCCCAATTTACAAATCCGTTGAATTCATATCACGCCAACTTCACTTATCATAAAGCAAGAGACCAGAATAATGCTTTATCTAAGATTAGAGTCCGTTTATAGAAACAGCCTAAAGCATATAAGCCTTTTGGGTATGCCAGACAGCATGTTGAAGGGGAATTAGGCAGAGGCTTCAGTAAAGACTTGCATTGTGTACTATTAGTCCAATAAGGGACGTGGACATTCAATAATGGAGGGACGAAATCCTTAGTACAGTTTTGAAACAAGGAAGCTTCAATTCATCCTGTTGAAAGCTTTTGAGTAATCAGTACGAATTGTATCATGTTGGAATTTATAATCAGGGTAGCATTGTTAGTATTGTTCGTGCAGAAGATGAGTGTATTTTGGGGTGGAAAAGTTTTTTTTACAATACATTCATACAAAAAAATTGAAGCTATTGGAAGTAATTGGAGCTATTAAAATATTATCCTAAATCCAAAACCAGCGAAATGAACATAGGCAAAACATGACGAAAGAAGTTTTCAATCAAACATCTGAAAAATCAACGTATGTTAGTTATGGGAAACATCAACAAGTTAATAATTACCATGGATATGGAGGGATAAAAAACTATGGACCTTAAACATCAATGAGTATAATCCTTAGTGGTGATTTTATTATAGACATCAATGTAGAATATAGGTACCGGTTTAAATCCATTACTAGAGTTAATATAAATATTATTATCTGCATTCGCGACATGTAAAATTTTGAAATCCGAGTGAAATCGTGCAGTTATGAAAAGCCCGAACAATTTCCAATCTTGATATAGTGAAATTGATGAAAATTTCTGGATGTTGGCTGGCTTCCTTCAGCGTTCGCCTCCATGACTGTTGAATCCAGTCAAATGAGACATTCGCTGAACATTTTATGTAAACAGCAAATTTTTTTTTGAATGTGTAGGGGGGTTGGTTGGGAGTATAAAACCGAGTTTTCGGGATCCGGAGGCGTGACGTTCGGCCGCCATCTTGTTTTGAGTGGTGAAAAATGGTTTTGCTTATTGCTCGGAAACCGTGAGTCCTACAGAATTTTTGTAAAAATATTTTTTTTAGATAATTAAATTATCTACAACTTTCCTAAATAAAGTTTTGCCGTAATATTAATAATAAAAAAGATATGGACGAAAAATGACTAAAATTTTGGGCGTGGTGAACTTTAAAGCGCTATAACTTTTTTATTATTGATTCTACATAAAAAATGCGATTATTTGTAGAGCATTTCCTTGCGAATAATTTGATGTGGTCATTTATTGAATTCGGGTTGTTCTTGTTGATTTTATAGCAATTCAAACGGAGAAATTATAACAAAAGTTCTTCCATTTTATAATATAATACTTTATATTATTGTAGGATGTTTTATCAAATTATTTTAAATTGAATATTTTGCGCCAACGGTCTAATGTTCTTAATATCTAAGACTTTAATAGCGGTCAGTCCAGATCCTTTCCGCTTGCAGTACGATGCAATGGGTATCATACCAATATTTCCTCTTACGGAAGCTGGTAGTTTTTTTAAACGACGGACAAATCTAGTGTCTTTCGTAATACCGCTCTGGGGAGTGACACACTGAATCCCGCCCATAGCGTGGAATGTATTTCGCCCATCGATTGTATTCACATTAAAATCGGCATTGTCGAATACAAACTGACAAAATGCATGTGGCAAAATATTTCGTGCAGGACGAATTGCACAAGAATTTTCAAATTGTGAGACAGAAGCGTACGAGGCAGAAAAACCTAACGAAGATAGCACATATATGAGATTTTTTGAACCGAACTTTTTATAAAGGTAAGTACCTATCCCAATCAGTAAAGGAGAAATAAATGAGGAAGGTCGCGGAGCCGCGATAACTGCATGAGCTATAGATGTACACTTTTTTTGGCAATTTTCAGATAATCTTCGTTTCGATTTACAGATTATGCCGGTAAGCAGTTTTGTTAAAGTTTCAGGTATTCCGGTTTCAATATTTTCGAGAAAATCGTCACACGGTGGATAATGCTCCGTGTCATACACCTCCAGGCCCGCCACATCACCTTGGGGGGCCCGGGGCTAAAATATGTTTGGGAGCCCTTTAAGGATTTTGAAATTCCAAAAAATCTTTGACTAAAAAAAAATTGTGGTAACTTAAGAATAAGTTCATTCAGGCATTAAATATAGATACCGAATTTTCGGTTTTTAAAGCGGGGTTTCGGCTTAGCTGGCTACCAGCGCTGGTTGTATCTTCCGCTGGCTCCCAGAACATTTCCAGCTAATGGCTCAACCAGCTTGAGAATAATCAGAAATTTCCATATTCCGGATGGCTGGACAACCAGTAAAACGTTACATAGTTACATAGTTTAACCTAGAGTGGAACAGGTTTATGTAGACACGCCCTTGTGCTTAGCTCTGGGGCTCAGCACTCATCTTTCTTTTGGCTGAATCAATCCAAGCTAGAGGGAAAAATTCGAAGCACTACTAAGGGAAGCGAATTCGGAGCACTGTTAATATGCTCCGATTGGATTTTTAAGGAATTGTATGGAACGAAGAAAACGGCAGACAGAGACCCGTTCTCGTTCGATGCGTTGGTCAAGCAGCATATTGGACGCGGTTGGTACTTAGTTGGGGACCGCTTGGTCCGAGTAAAAATAAATGATGGCCTTAGAACGGGCAAATGCCGACTGTGATTGAAACATAGTCCTCGGCCATCTGGCGGTTAACAGAAGGCTAGTTGCAGGACAGTACGGCCATACAGGGGGCGATTGACGGTGAAACAACGGCCTTACAGTTCCAATAACGGCCATACGACGGTGGTACGGCGGCCGTATGGTTGCTATTACGGGTATACGACGGTGGTACAGTGGCAGCAACGTGGATATTCGCCCTCCTATAAGAAAATATGTTTCAATGCAATTAAATGTTTGATTTTTTTTCGGTTGTGTTTTTTTTCAAGCCGTTAAATAACAAAATTTCCCACTAAAATATAAATCAACACGCACCACACACTTCACGTACAACAAACCGACGACTGGCTAGCTCGTTTCTCTTGTGCATCAATATCTTCAAGTAGGATAAATCGAAAGAACCATTGTACATAACGAAAATGATGAAGTTCCCATAAAACGCATTCAACAATACATTTGGTGCAGTTTTTTTTTTGGCTGAAATTTCCCGTCGAATGCCCGTTTCTACAGTTCAGTACTTGGCCTTTTAAATCTTTTGGTCAAATTTGGCCGTCGTAAGGTCGTATGTGCTCGCATTAAAAATGGTTAAAAACTCTACGGTCATCATATGCCCCTTAAAAAGCCAGCGGCCGGTGTTCGCCCTTTATAAGGCCGTTTTTTATTTTTACTCGGGTAAAGCCGCTTTCGAGACTCGCATTTGGAATGACGAAAAGGCAATTACACAAGGTGAACAAAAATATAAAGGTTTTCGACACTGCTACAACTACAACATAAATTGGAGGGTTAGAAAATTTTTTCAACTTTTGTAACTGCTTCAAAAATGCTTCTAAAAAAAGCAGCAGTAAAAGGAGTGCTCCCACGGCGATCATGCAATATTAAAAAAGATATAGAACTGGGATGGGAAGGGGAACGCCCCAAGCTTTTTAAGAGTGTTCTAGCTTCAATTCCCGCTGGGTAAGTTGTCTCTTCTCTAGTGTTTACTATTTAAGTATGATGAGTAGAAGAATCCATATCCATACAAGCATAACATATATTTTAGAGTGCTGCATGCTTGGGTTTCAGGCTCTAGATTAGTGCTTGCTTGACAAGTAGAACGCATGGACAGGGCGGTCTTGACTTTTTGGGTTTCAAGATAGTTTCGAGGCCCCTAGGCGATTAGTATGCAGGGATATGGGGTTTTAACTTTTTGGGTTTCAATCTATTTTCGGGGCTCCCTTTAGCCGGGGGCCCGGGGAAATTCGTCCCAGTTGCCCCTATGTGGCGGGCCTGTACACCTCAGAACGAATATCCTCGAGAATAATTGCAGCAGCTTCACGAACTATTCTCAGCCTTTCTTCACGAAGATCGGACTTCTTGCTTTGGTACCAAGATTTCGATAAAACCTCGTAACCTGTACCACGAAAACAGACCATTGTCTCCCGTCTTGGTTGGTCAATAATTAAAATGTCACTGCCATATTTCTGGAATAATCGGTCTTTCACTGTTCTTTTGTCTGGAACATAATCTCCTTCAATTGCCTTTATCAAGTCTGATAACTTAAATTGACATTCGTCTGAATTTTCGTGCAGATATGAGAATATGCATTCCATAGCTCTATCAATTTTATTGAATCTGTCACTAGTTACGTCTTCAATTCTTTTTTCTTTTAAATATAGGCGACTAAAGCAATGGCGGTGATACTTCGCACCAGCCACAATCAAATCTGGAACATCCTTTATACGATTAGAAATTTGTATCGCAGTATCATCGGAGCGATTACTTAACAAATTCAAAACTGTATTTTTGAAACTGGAATTTGATACCCTCGATAACTGCTTTTTTTGTTTTTTTGACAAACTTATTAAATCTGAACAAATAAAACAACCCTTTTCAAAATCAAAATCGGGTAACGTTATTTCGTGCAAAGATGACGATGTAGCGATATCCCTGGTACTCCGACGACGAGTTACACCGTCATTTCTAATATCAGAATAATATTTATAACAATATAGGTGAATTTGTGTTTCACGTACCTTTCGCAAATATTCCTCATGCTCCTTTTGTCCTTTTGCAATACTCCTATGAAGCAATGACTCTACTCCTTTCGTCTTCACTTTAATAGAGGTGCCCTCACTAAGGGATTTTTGACAAATAAAACACTCACTCATTCTCACAATCACAAAATTAGTAGGAGTGTACGCAATAAAATGAAAACAAAAAACCAAAAAACCAAGAAAAAAAACCAAAAAGTTAAATAACAAATTTTCACATTCACAAAAACTAGTAGCAGTCTACTGTTGCTGAAAAACACAATAGCTTTGTTCGTTTACGCCACACGGGATCCCGCGGGCACAAATTTTGCTATTTCTCTCTCACTCCCTCTCATGCAAATACGTCAAAACGTCTCAAATCTCGGGATCCCGCGGGATCCCGTGTGGAGTAAACGAACAAGGCTAATGACATAAAAAATCAACACACCAAGAAACAAACAAAAAAAACAAAAAAACCCAAAACACCAAGAAACAAACAAAAAACCCAAAACAAAATTTTCACAATCGCAAAAACTGTACACTCTTGGAAACACTTCGAAAGACTCGAAAAACTGAACATGTCTCTAAATAAAATTATGAATGGGCGACCTACGATACAGTTTGTTTTACAAAATTAGTCATTTATTGATGACTTACATGTAAAAAGACCAACTCATCCACCTTCATATTTTACAAATGAGTAAAAATATGTACTACAAAACGCTATGCAGAAAAAAGCCATGAAATACCGTCATAAAATTTTGTCGAAACATATACCTCTTTTTTATACCTGTGCACCCCACGTATCTTCGACTTACCTGCGTTTGCACTACAATAAAATCAACAATAACAACCCGAATTCAATAAATGACCACATCAAATTATTCGCAAGGAAATGCTCTACAAATAATCGCATTTTTTATGTAGAATCAATAATAAAAAAGTTATAGCGCTTTAAAGTTCACCACGCCCAAAATTTTAGTCATTTTTCGTCCATATCTTTTTTATTATTAATATTACGGCAAAACGTTATTTAGGAAAGTTGTAGATAGTGTAGGATTCACGGTTTTCGAGCAATAAGCAAAACTATTTTTCACACTCAAAACAAGATGGCGGCCGAAAGACACGCCTCCGGATCCCGAAAACTCGGTTTTATACTCCCAACCAACCCCCCTACACATTACCAAAAAAAATTGCTGTTTACATAAAATGTTCAGATGGCCCTTTTTTTTGCACCATTTTACTGGACTAGTTCATCTCTGGCCCGACTTTTCCAGTTACTTATTTCTAACTGTCTTAAGTCTTCCTCGAAGTCGTCTATATACCTTTTCTTAGGGCGACCTGGAGCGCGTTCAAAAACCTTACTATGGTTAACCATGGTTAACTATCGTAAACTTTTGTCGTTCAAAAACTCCGTGGTTAACTACAACATAACCACGAGCATAGCTTTTTGGCGTTCAAAAACTCTCGTGGTTAACCATGGTGTAGTTAAATTTTAACCCTGCTCGGGAGCATGGTTAGCGATAGTTAAGAAGAAGAAGAATAAAAACAACTCTCTGACAGTTGTTTTAATGTAAACACATGAACAAATCAAAGTGGGATTTGTGGGATTATTGCAAATAAATAATTAATGAAATAATTGACGCAATTAGCGGGGACTATTTTATGGAAAATTTTGTTTTTATTTTTTTTATTTTTCTTTAACCTGTAGTTAACCACAGTGCGTTCAAAAACCTCCATGGTTAAACATAAACTTTCGTGGTTAAGTGAAGTGATGCAGCATAACCACACCTTATCTCGTGGTTTACCATAGTAAGGTTTTTGAACGCGCTCCTGGACTCCGTTTTCCTGACGGTACTTTTCCCAGCACTATCTTTGCCGGGTTCCGTTCCGTACATCGTTCGACATGACCATCGTACTTTGTTTATTTTGATCAATTTGACAATGTTTGAATTTTTACTGATTTCATACAACTCTGAGTCGTATCTTTTCCTCCGAATGCCATCCACCAGTATTTACTTACTAATCGAACGAAGGATTCTCTTTTCAAATCTTCCTACCAATGCTTCGTGTGCGTTTTTGAATGTCCACACTTCCGAACCCTACAGTAAGACAGGCCTTATTAGTGTTGTGTAAAGTGCCAATTTTTTGATATATTTCTGGACGTCCAAAGTTGCATTATGTTTTGTTATTTGTCTTCTGATTTCGACCGATGTATCATTACCTTTTTACACGACTGCCCCAAAAAAAAGGAGTGTAATGTGTTTAGGCTTGTTGTGTGTATGTACGTTGCTTTCTACCACCATAACTTCTAAACGCCTGAACGGATTTAGATGACTGGGGTACCGTTAGAATCGCTTAATGAGTCTGAGTAACGTAGGCTAGGTTAACTTTTAAAAAAACAATATGGCGGCCGTCAGACGCAATTTACATCACGCCCAATTTAATTTTTTTTCTGATTGGGTCAATATGGGTATCAAACGAAAGGTAAAATTGAGACGATTTCAAATATATATAACACTTAATAGATATGTGTTAAATAATCGCGAATTTTAAGCTTAAATAAAATTAAATTACTCGAAACGTCTTTTATTACCCCATCACCATGAATGAACACTTAATAGTCAAGCCTAGTATGCTGTTGAGGCGAAATTAAAATTCCCTATACAAACGCTATGTAACACGACTGCACCAAAACGGAGTGTAATGTTTTCAGGATTCATGTATGTATGTTTGTATGTTTCTTTGTTCCACCATAACTTCTAAACGCCTGAACGGATTTAGATGGCTGGGGTACCGTTAGAATCGTTTAGTGAGCCCGAGTTATATAGGCTCGGTTAATTTTTAAAAAAACAATATGGCGGCCGTCAGACCCAATTTACGTCACACCCGATTTATTTTTTTGTTCTTCTGATCGGGTCAATATGGGTATCAAATGAAAGGTCTCATTGAGACGATTTCTGCCAAATCTATCAGCGTGTCTAAATTTAGATAGAATAAATCAAACTTCGATAACTTTACTTTTGCATTAAAACTGTATCTCAATAGTTGTAAGTGCTATAATAATAAGAAGCAAAATAAAATCACTTAATAAAAACTACATTGGTTTACGAATTATAATCACTAAAATATCATAAAATAATATGTATAATCTGTATTTTTGCAGTCGGGGTACAAAATGTTACGAGAATAAGTATAATTAAAACTGTACCCCAACTGAAAAAATACAGATTATACATATACGATAGTTGTGTGATACTTAACAAAATAAATAAAATATCTTCTACCTTGTTTCTGTCTTACATTAGTAACTTAAAACTTGTTTTTGACTTTTTAGTTCATTTTTTAATTCGGCGTCGTGTTTTTTAATTTTTTAATTATTTTGTTTTTGTAATAATTGTATGCAAACTCATCTACTATACTGCATACATTGTAGGTGTCTATGTTTATGTTTTGTCTTCCACTTCAGGCGTTTTTTTGCACATATACTTTGTTTTTTTCTCGTTTGTTTTCAACCCGATTTTTTTTGCGGCTTGTGCGATTCCTGCAAAGGTCCCCTTCATGCTTTCAAATGATCTTCCAAGGATAGCAATGTCGTCGGCAAAGGCTAATATTTGCACTGACATATCAAAGATACACCCTAATGTATCGATGCATCTCTTACTGCCTCTTCTAGGGCCATGTTCAATAACACGGAGGAGAGTGCGTCACCTTTCCTTAATCTTCCATTTGTTCAGTCTAGGCTTAAATTCTTTCCGTTGTTGGTTTACCTTTTTGTAGAAGTTTCTTGCATCATTTAAGCTTGCTGATTCTTCTATTTTTGCATTTGTTCTTCCCAATACTGCCTTTTTTTCTTTTTGTGTATTCTCTTCTCAGCTCGTCTTTCTAGTCTCGCTGCATAACGTTACATTCCTCTAGCTGAAGCCTGCTATTGAAAGAAACTGCATGGTGGAATCTCCTTTCGTCACACAGCTCTTTCCATTCTTTTTTCTTGGGCCGGGCTCAAACTAAAGTGGTGTGGCGGTCTAATGGCAAGTGGAAAAATTGATTCCCTTAAAATCAAATGAACTAGCGCACATTGAAGTGTAGTGGGGATAGTGTGGCATCTGGCAAGTGGGGTGGCATCACTTGATTGCCACTAGTCTCCGACAAGTTTAATTTTTGAGTGGTAAGTGGCAAGTGGATACCACTTCTCGTTAGTAATAAGAGGATGTTGAATCACTTACGCGATACGCTGCTTGCCATTTCGATGCGCGCTTAATAATTTTAATACCACTCCGCCACCATTCAACTGCCGCACCACTTTGTTTCTATATGGCAGGCCAAAACCACGTCACTGTCACGCGACTTTAGTGGGTGCCCGGCCTTATGTGTACAAAATTTACTTTTAGCCTGCTCCATTCAACTAACTTCTGGTGTGGTGGTGATGTACCTGTGACCTAGGATCCCCTGAAGAGTTTTACCTCCTGGAATTTTACCTCCTGGTCAAGGAAGAGATCTCCTTTTGAGAGGTTTTGGCCAGCTTGAACTTTATATAGACCGTAATGTAATAAAATTTATTTAATGTAAGTAATATTATATGACACTAAGTTCTGTCATTAAAATTTAATCCCTCATTAACAGAAAAAATTAAAAAATTTGAAAAAAATTGAAAAAAAATCGGGAGATATGTACGTGATTCGAAAAATCAGGTGTTCAGTTTTTCTTAATTTTAAGCGGTTTAATGAAAATAAAATATCAAAATGTTTAGACCATTTGGAACTAGACATTTCAATGGTTATATGAACACTTATTGAATATCAAAATTTCGAAAAAAAACATCAATAAAGTTGTCCATGCAAGATAAGGGTATTTTTTTCGAAAAATGTTAATTTCTGGGAAACTATCCGTTTTCCAAAAAAAAAATAATGCTTATTTAACGCAACACAAGGTATACTCTTAAAAATGTTCATGTAAATTGAATTATTTTTACGGGAGAAAAAAATTAAAAACTGAAAAATCGATTTTCCACCATTTTCTTGGAAAGTTTGAGGTTATGTCAAAATACATATATTAAATAGAAAAGTTTTAGATCTTTTTATTATCTACAACTTTTGTATTAAACATTTTCCACTAGGAGGTCATGTTTCATCGCAAATCGCAAAAAATCGTTTTTAGCACCTAAATAGCATCCCCATTTTACCATTTCTCTTTTTTCCGAGTTTAAAATTTTTTTTCCTTTAAGTTATAACCTTAACGACATTTCATTGCTGATCCCTCGCTGCTATTAATTTTTTTTTCCAAAAAACTATCTGCACTAGCCTACTATTCTTCTGATGAAATTGAAATAAAGATGGCAGCCCCGACCATGGAACTGAGGACGGAGGCCACAATCAGCGCTGAAAAGGGCCATTTAGTAAATGCACTGTTCCCAATTCCGGGATTAGAAGTGGTTTCTCGGCTATTGTGCTTACATACATGGCAGAGAATTGCTGTAAAGGGGAAGACTGAGGAATGTTGTCTAAGTCAAAGAGGTGGAATCGAGCCACGAGCCTTTAGGTTTTAGGATGGTAGTCGTTAATTAATATCAAGACACATATTGACTCACCCATAACTTCACAATATTTCTAGTACTTTTTTTTTCAGAGACTTTTTTTTGTAAATCTCAATTAAAACTAAAAAATTTTATAATTTCAATTAATAAACACATCCCTTCAAGTACTACATTCCTCATATCACCAAAGCTATTTACTCCACAACTCACAGGGGCGGATCCACAGCAGGGCCGGATTATCCATAAGGCGGATTAGGCAACTGCCTAGGGGCCCCACATCGACTAGGGGCCACGCACCAAGAAAAAAAAATATGAGTGTGCGTAGGACCACACGTTGGAAGTGAAAACTTCAACTTAAATTTTGTTTATGAAGTTTATGTTATTGTTGTGATGCTACAATAAAATATGAAATGTTCTAATATATCTAATATAATATAATATCCCAGTAAGGAAAGCAAGTAATTACCCATCGATTCCGAAAGAAGGAGCAACTAGCTCTCGTTCAGATTACAGCAAGTGAAGATAAGCGCAGGCCTGCACAACATACGGCCCGCGGGCCGGTTGCGGCCCCCCAGTAGGGATGTCCACTTAGAAAATACATCGATGTTTTATTTCGATGCAATACATCGAGATTGTGCATCGATGTTTTCCGATGCATCAGTTAGAAACATCGATATTTTGTCGAAATCGGCTGCTTGTGCTAAGCTGTAGTCAGCCCACGACGATTTGAACTGCTTTAAAAAAAAATTAAGATGGAACTGAAGTTCCCACCATGGTCAAGGATTTGTAAGAAATTGTATGAAGTTTAGGAAGCTGAATTTTAAAATCATTACAAATTTCCAATGGGTTCTCATTGAGTCTTCCAATTGGACTACGCAAGTAAATAGACAGTTCGTCAGAAAAAGCATCGTCAGGCTTCGCGGTTTTCCAGCTCTTGTGGAGTAATTCGCGTTGATCTTCCCACAAAGAAAAGTTCTCTTCTTGTTTGTAAGAATGATATGAGGAATCAGATTCCTCGGTTTCATTATGTGCTATAGTTTTCTTCATCAATTTTTTGACTTTTACGATAGCTGAAGAGCATGCTAATGGGTCTGTAAAATGCTTTTTTTTAAATCCAATATCGTGGCTATAGCAAAGGGGGTCACTCTCTATAGCACCCATTCTCTTGTCAACCTCTTTAAGGACAAGCGACTGTACTTCTTTGGCAAGAATCTTCGAGTTTTAACTTTTAAAACAAAGTTTATTATAGTTAAGAATAGATTCGATATTTTATGAAAATTCATCGATGCATCGAGTAAATCAATAGCTTTTCAAAACATCGAATCGATTCGATGTATCGTATTGTAAACATCGAGTGAATTCGATGCATCGATGTAAATCGAATATCCCTACCCCCAGCACTCAGTCGGCGGCCCGCGTAGCCATTTGTGAGCTTAGTGCAAACTCGGTGTTGGTTGTGGTTGAAATAGTGAATTATATTCGAAGAGAACTCAAACATAGGACATTCCGAGCTTTTCTTGAAGAGGTTGATGCCGACTACTGAGACTTATTACACCATGCAGAAGTGAGATGGTTGAGTCGAGGAAGAGTGCTTCAGCGTTTCATTGCCCTGAAGCAGGAAATATCAAAATTCCTTGAAAACGAAGCAAACGAGTTCCCTGGATCTTAAAAATGAGTCTTGGAATTATGACCTCTTATTCTTTTGTGATATAGCAACGCATTTAAATGGCCTTAACGTTTAACTTCAGGTAACAAATCAGCATGTGTTTGAAATGTTTGCTGCAGTGAAAGCTTTTCAAATAAAAATTAAACTTTTCAAAACTCAGTTGATGAAAGGTGAAATGAATCACTTCTCTACATGTGCACAAATATTCCTCATAACAAGCACGTTATGTTAGGGAAAAAATTTGCAAATCAAATTAATCTTTTGATTAAAGAATTTGAGAGAAGATTTACTCTGTCTAATGAAGAAGGCATTCAGTTAAAATTAATTGAAGATCGCTTTTCTGTGAATCCAGAAGAACTTCCAATTGGTTTTCAGTTGGACGTTATTGAACTGCAGTGTTCGGTAGTCTATCGAAATAAGCACAGAGAGAGCAGCATGCAGGAATTCTACAAAAATCTAAAAATCTGGACGGTAAAAACTACAGAATCTTATTGCAGTTGCATTGAAAACTTTCTGTATATAACTTATATAGGTTTTTAAGTTCAAATTCGATCTTTTAAACACCAAATTAAATTTTTTTTAAACCAAATTCATTTTTATCGAGTTCAATTTAAAGTTTTTAAAATGAAATTCAATTTTTTAGAAGTGAAATTAAATTTTGTAAAACTCAAACTCAATTTATTAAAGTACAAATTCAATTTTTTTGAGCCCAAAATCAATTTTTTGAAGTTCAAATTCAATTTTTTCAAATTCAAATCCAATTTTTTAAAGTTTAAATCAAATGTATTAAAACTCATGTAATAAACAACATACATAATTAAAGAAATTAACAAAAAATAATAAATACAAAAAGCACTTAATTAAGTGGTTCTCCCGATACAGCTATTGACAAAGTCATGGTCATATCGACATAATAATATTGTTGCAATCTGCCGGAGTAACAGATTCCACAGATTGTTCAATTATAAAACTCAAATTATTCTCTGGATCTGCCAACAAATTACGGGCACACAATTTAGTTTTTGAGAAAACTTTTTCAATTGGGTTTAACATAAAAGAGTATGGTGGAAGAAAAATTAAAGTATGTCCCGATTCAGCAATTTTATCACGCACCATTTGCGTTTTGTGTATTTTTGCGTTGTCTAAAACCAACCATGCTCTCGTGATGGTAGACTCAGATAAATTAAGAAAAAGTTGTTGAAGAAAAGATGTAAAAATATTCGTATTAACTATTGAGTTTGCAACTGCTCCTTTATATAAAAACCCCGTGTATATTAATGGCGGCGCGGCAATCAGACAAACGTTTCGTCCTACTATGTTAAACTTTATATGTTGCTTATTAGATGAGTTTATTTAATTTAAACTTTAAAAAATTGAATTTGAGTTTGAAAAAATTGAATTTGAACTTCAAAAAATTAATTTTGAGCTCAAAAAATTGAATTTGTACTTTAATAAATTGAGTTTGAACTTTAAAAAATTTAATTTGACTTCTAAAAAATTGAATTTCATTTTAAAAACTTTAAATTGAACTCGATAAAATTGAATTTGGTTTGAAAAAAATTTAATTTGGTGTTTAAAAAATCGAATTTAAACTTAAAAACCTATATATGCGAACAGACATTCTCAATTATGAACATTAATAAAAACAAGCAACGCTCGTGATTGAGTGACGATCATTTGGAAGATATCTTAAAAACGGCTATTTCTAATATGTCTTCTGAATACGACAAACTTGTTGCCGAAAAATGATGTAATGTTTCTCATTAAATTCATTTCATAATGAACAAAATATTGTATATTTTTTGTTTTTTCCTAAAAGCGTTTTTCCACCTATCCTATTTTTTTACGGCCCGCGGCTTCTTTCCGTAAAGTATTGTGGCCCTCGTCTCAGTTTGAGTTGTGCACCCCTGAGATAAGGCATTACATTTGCACGGGCGATGTCATAGGCGGTAATCAATCGCCTCCATTCTGCATTACATAGAACGCTCAAATCATTACTCCTTGCTCTTATTTTCTGTAATCAGACCTAAAGAAATTTGAAGCAGTTCTAGAATTTATTCTACATGTAATTAATTGCCAGTTTTCCTACTGGGATATAATACAACATACTACCACAGATAAGTAAAATACAGATCCCCAGTCGAATAGGCGAAACATATTCCATGTTGCCAAAAGCGAATAATACAAGCAACATATTTAAATGATGCAGCCATGTAGCTGGCTAGAGAATGGCAACTTTTGGTCGAGCTCCAGCCACAGACAGAATAGGCCAGTCAAATTAGATTCTTTCGTGCCAACCGAGCCATCCGAAAAATAAAATATGGGTAAAATAGGAAATACTCCGTAGAATTTGATGAACTACTTTTGGCACTCGTAGGCCTTTGGGCAAGTTTCCAAAATGGCGTCAAAAGAGGGCCACAAACAGATTTTCGCGTTTTATAAAAAACTACACATTGTACAAAAAAAGTTTTAAATAAAGCTTGTAGAGCTTTTTCATACTAATAAAATGACACCAGTTTGATGTCAATATATAAACAAATAAAGGAGTAATTGCAAAAAAACCGCTAAAATTCACGTTTTTTTTAAATGCTCATATCTTTTACCAAAAAAACCATTTTGTAATGAAACTCGTGGAAAGTGCTGTCCTTGAGGAGTGTAAGAAAAACGTTTGTTAAAATTTGCAAAATAATAAATGGTTTTTGCAAAATACGGTTTTTTCGAAAAAAAAACCTTTGTTGTCGAATACGATTAGCTCATAGCCATCAATACCTACAGAAACGTTTTTGAGCTCAAAATGTTCTGGAAGAGTTGTGCTATTAGTTCTTTTTTGTGCGCACATTGCTACTTCATTGGAAACATGCGTAAAAAAGGCCGAAAAAAGAAAAAAAAATTCGATTGAGGTGATGCTGTAGCATCAAGTCAAGGTAACCATGTTGCTGCAATATCACATAAATCATTGAAGTTACAGGATACCAAATTTGGAGTCGATCTGATCGACTCAACTTTTGTGATAGGAGAAATGTATTTTAAAAAGCAAGAAAATAGTAAAGGAAAGGGGCCCCGAGAATTGAATTGCCTAGGGTTCCTGATAGGGTTAATCCGGCCCTGATCCACAGGGGGGGCGATTGGGGCGATCGCCCCCACTAAATTAAAAAAAAATTTTATGAGAAATATACCTATTTTTTTATTTATTTATTTATTTACGAATACATGTACATTGATATTAATCTTAAAAAATAGTACATTAATTAACAACATTGGACAAACTTAAGTTAAACTTAATACGGAAAAATAAAAAAAAACTTAAAAATAACTAACTAAGTATGAACAGAAAACAAAAAGCAAAAAGAGAAGAAAAATAAAAATAAAATAGAAATATAATACAATAAATAGAAATAGAAAAAATAAAAAAAAAATTGTATATTAATAAATAGTTGTATATTCATGCTCTAATTAGCCGTGGTAGAAATAAATTCGAAAAGACGCTTCTTGAAAATGCCCATTGAATCGATACACTGTAAATCAGCAGGAAGAGAGTTCCAAAGCTGAGCTACGAAGACAAAGAAAGAACGCTGACCAATTAACGTGCGAAAACGCGGAATTATTAAATTATTATTTCTGAGGGATTGCGAATGCTGCACAAACTGGTTGAGGTATGGAGGTTTGCGCTTGTGTAGGATATCGTGAAGCAGTCGTAAAAGCCTATACTCACGATAGTCACTTAGAGAGCAGCCCAAAACGGAGTTCGAGTAGGGTGAAATGTGGTCAAAGCGGCGTAAATTAAAAACAAAACGTACGCAATCGTTAAACGCTACTTCAAATTTATGGGCGCAAGAAGAATCGAGAGATGGAAAAACGGAAAGGCCATGCATTAGAAGAGGTAGTAGCAGCGAGCAATAATAACAAGAGTGATTAGGCAGAGCTCAAGGACAAGTAAAAGAGTTAAAGATATGAAAGAGCAGATTAGAAATAACATTAGGCAAAAAGCCAAAAAAAATATTAACAAATGCGCGATGGGCATACATTTCATGCAAAAAACACAAGAGAATGAAAGAAACAGAACATATTCCTTGATTCCGGTATTGGAATGTTTACATTCAAATTTAAGAAACACTGGAACAGAGCACGTGTAAATTGAATTTGCTTTTTGTGTATGTATGCGTAAAATTTCATGTTGGTACACAATATTAGAATTGGTTTTTAACTATGTATTGTTCGTTAAAAAAGGCGGGAATCTTGCAAGGCGATGAAGTCACTGCCCCTTCATCTTTTATCTTTCTTTCACGAACATTGCGTGTGGTGTGAAAGTAATTCTGCCTCTGTTTATCATAGATATTACTTCTTTGATATTTTGACTTTTTCGCTCCCATTGAAATTTTATCAGCTGATTTCAAGGTCCCTGAAACATTTTTAAAAATTTGTTCTAGCTCATCACTCTTATTATTATTGCTCGCTGGTAGTAGTAAGGCTTTTAGCAAATTCATACGCACAGCCTTTTTCAGCAAGCCACAATGGTAACGAAGTTTCAACAGGAGTCCGTAGGTTTACCTACCTAGTAGTAAAATTGTGTAGTTCACGAACATGCATAAAAATGGTTTTTCAAAACATTATAAATAAGTGTGCATTTACAGCCTCAACCTCTTTTTCATTTCACTCAGATTTCATTTTATTTCTTAGACATATCCCGTAGTAGAAACATTCAAATAGTGTTCTTTTAAATAAATATTCACAAGTTCATGGACATATAAACATTACAAATAATAAATACCCTTAAAATTTTTTATTTCTCAGATCGCCCTCCCTAAAAAACTTTTCTCGATCCGCCCTTGACAACTCATTTATTATCCAGCGATATCGACAACGTATTAGATAATCCCCAAGAAAATAACCTGCAAAAGGCCACTTGATACTACTAAGAGAGATAACGCACACACAGAATAAAAAAATAATGCTATCAACAGAAACGTCAATAAATTTCTGCTTAATATAGAAGAGATATACTATGATCCACCAGAATGAATTTTATCCACACCCATCATTGGCCGTATAAACTCCTTCTCTGGTAATATCGCGCACTTTCAGATGCTAGCCGATGACGTCCAGGCCATCAACGTCCGGCTTGACTCTTTCTCTGACACCCTGGCTTCTGTTGTGTCCAACTCGGGTTCCTTGTTGAATAAGTTTCACGAAATTTCTTCCCGGGTTGCAACAGCCGTAGAATCGATTGACGACATACATTCGGCCATCCTGAATCCTGTGGCCACCTCTTCTTGCACTTTCAACTCCTCTGCTTCTCTTCATCCTATACTGGATGATATTAAAAGGAGTACGAGGCGTGTTCGGGCTGATATAGAATCGCTGTCAACAGCAGTGGTTCAAAATCACAATGTCCTGAACTCTCTCTCTTTGAAATTTGAAAGCGTCCTCGATAAGAAAAACTCCCCCTCTGCGGTGGCGGTACCTGATGGCGCCCAACAGGTAGGGGAGCAGATTCTTTCCCCACCTTGCTCCACGGCTGCTTCTATCTCCGAAAATATTATCCTCACACCGGCGGAAAACAATTCAATCGCGCCAGGTCCTAAAGCGCGTCGTAAAAGTCGCAGGAATGGTCGAAGTCGTCAAGCCACCTCTGGTGATGGTGTCACCTTGAGTTCCTCGCCCCGCGTTCTAGTGACAGAGTCGACCTCTGAGACTGCCTCAATATCACCCTCTTCGCCTCCAATAGTGAGTGATCCCCCGGTCACTGAAACTGCTGATCCTCTGGGACCTTGTATCCCTCTGGTTACTGTCCCGAGGCCTTTAGATATCTTCATCTCCCGTTTCTCTCCTGAAACTAAGGTGGAGACTATCCTCGAATACTTAAGAATGAAATCTATAGACCCTGGGACGCTTTTGTGCAGAAAAGTCAGCAAGGCTTCCAAGCCTGTTGCTTCTTTTGTTTTGTCTGCACCGCCTGACATTGCCGAGACTATTTTGGACCCTGGTTTCTGGCCTGCAGGTGCCCTTACCAAGATTTTTGTCCCGCGTACCCGTACTCGAACCCATCATGCAAACGCTTCCACTCCGAGCGCTGCGCTGATGCCAAAAAACTCGAGACGCTTTCCCTCTACTACCAGAACGTAAGGGGGACCAGGTCTAAAACTAACTACATCCTTCAGGCAACGGCGGCTAGTGGGTTCGATGTCATAGCATTCACTGAAACCTGGCTCCATGAAGGCATTCTTAATGCTGAACTCTTCGATTCCTCCTATCAAGTCTTTCGTAGGGACCGTTACACTGACTCGGAAGCTCGTGGGGGTGGCGTACTTCTTGCTTGCAGCAGCCATCTTAATTGTATCCCAATTTCGCTTCCTAGTTTCTCCAACCACCTTGACGTTGAGCTTGTCGCTCTCAAAATTTCCTTTTCTAAATCTAAACTCTACCTGCTGTGCTGCTATATCCCACCAGATATGATAAGCACACTTGACGATGGAGGTAAGAACCTTTATGATATTCTCATCTCTTGTGTTGATCATATCCAGTGTATGATGGACACCGGCGATGAACTACTACTTTTAGGCGATTTCAACTTACCCAATATTCAATGGGTATATGTCGAAGATGACGATAACTACCTCCCTGAAGGGAACTTTAATCTTAAAGAGTCCTGTTTTCTCAATTCCCTATTCTCACTCGGCTTGAACCAAATGAGTGGGGTGACTAATGTGTTGGGGAGGCAGTTGGATCTTGTATTTTTTACGGACTCAGTCAACATGACTATTGAACCCAGTCCAATAGTCATATCATCTGTTGACAATTACCATCCTCCTCTGTTGCTCAATTATTGCTTCAATTCTGAGAATAATCCTTGTCCGGAGGTGGTATCCCATGCCTTTAACTTCAAAAAGGCTAATTTTAGTGAGCTGTCATCTAAGCTTGCCTTGATTAATTTCAACAGTTTACTTTCTGCAAATGAGTTGGATGACGACGTGGCACGATTTTATGGCGTACTATACGAAGCCCTGATTTCTTGTGTACCTTATGAGCCTCAAAAATTACCCAGTTCATCTCTACCTTGGTTCAATAATGAGCTCAAGCATTTGAAAAATCAGAAGAACAGACTCTGGAAATCCTATTTAAAGAGAAAGGATACTCCGAGTCTCAATTTATTTATAAATTGTTACAACCGATTTCGCTCTCTTTCTTCTTCTCTGTATCGTGAATATCTTAGCTGTATGAACGATAAAGTGTTCACTGACCCAAAAAATTTCTTTAAATTCGTCAACTCTAAGAAAAAGGTTGATAACTACCCTAATACCATGCAGCACACGGACTTGTCTAGTAGTGAGTCGCATGCGATTTGCAACATGTTTGCCTCATTCTTTCGTCAATCTTTCTCACCTTCTGACTTTCAGCCTAACGACAATAATTTCCGCCACATATTTACTAACCGTGAGGCGAATATTTTACCTCTCTCAATTACCAGTGCTGATATTGTCAAACATATAAACGAACTCCCATTTGACTTCACCTCTGGCCCCGATGGTATTCCTCCTGCTGTCCTTAAGTCCTGTGCAGAAGTTCTCCAGTCTCCTCTGAAAATCCTCTTTCATAAATCCCTTGACAAAGGGTACTTCCCTACTCTTTGGAAGAATTCGTTCATAATCCCTATTCACAAGAGTGGTAGCAAGAACGAAATATCGAATTATAGACCAGTTGCAAAGTTGTCTGTCATTCCGAAACTCTTTGAATCGATTATCTATTCCGCAATCGCGCCTATCTGCAGGAGGTTGGTATCAACGAACCAACATGGCTTTCTTGCAGCTCGTTCCACTACCACAAATCTTCTTGAGTTCACTTCTCATGCTGTCGAGGGCTTCGTTTCCGGTTGCCAGACTGATTGTGTTTACACTGATTTTAGTAAGGCATTTGACAAGCTCTCCCACTCCATTATACTTCTTAAATTGAGGATGTTAGGCTTTCCACGAGCCCTTCTAGCATGGTTCCAGTCTTACTTAGCTGACAGGACCTACCAAGTTCTTTTTCGTGGATCCAAATCGGTAACCATTGAAGCGTCATCCGGTGTTCCTCAAGGAAGTCATCTTGGTCCCCTGCTCTTTATCCTATCAATTGATGACATTGTTCCCTTGCTAAGACACTGTAGAATCTTGATTTACGCTGATGACATCAAATTGTATCGTCACATAAAGAGTATCGAGGATTGCAAACTTTTGCAAGCTGACCTTGACACCTTTTACTCTTGGTGTGTGAACAACAACCTGGTTCTCAATATTAGTAAATGTGAAACCATGACTTTTGGGAGAGGTCGTAGTCCTATAATTTTTAACTACACCTTTTCTAACGAGAGTGTCCGTCGTGTTAATTTTGTAAAAGATCTCGGGATTAGATTTGATAGTAAACTCGATTTTGCTGCCCACATTAACTATATTGCTTCCAAAGGTAGTTTAGTCCTGGGTTTTATAAAAAGGTGGTCCAAAGAGTTCAATAACCCCTTGATTACTAAACACCTTTATATCTCTCTTGTCAGACCATTACTCGAGTATGGGTCCCAGGTTTGGTCTCCTCACTACTCCTCGCACGTTGGAAGAATTGAGTCAGTTCAAAGGAGGTTCGTTCGATTCGCACTGAATCATCTTCCTTGGGATAACCCAATAGTTCTTCCCCCATATGAATCTCGGCTTAAGTTACTCAACTTAAGCTCTCTTTGCAGGCGTCGTGAGGTAGCCGATGTTGTATTTGTTCATCAGCTCCTTAATGGAAAGGTCGACTCAGGTTTTCTGAGTCGCCGTACATCGTTTAGAGAGAGTGGATACAATTTGAGAGGGCCACCTCTCTTACACACCAACTCCTCTAACACGAATTACGGCAGATTCGAGCCTGTTAATCGCATGCTCATTAATGTGAATAAAAATATTGATGTTTTTAGCGTGAGCATTAGTAAGGACGTCCTTAAAAGGAGCCTTTTCAATCTCACTTGACTGACTTTTCTTGCACGCTTCTTTGTGTATTGCATTTATTATTGTTTTAAGTTATATGTTTTTAACACTTTTTATGTTTGCATGTCTTAGCTGAGCCACTGTGCAGTGGTAAATGTGACCGCGTTTGTGTGCAGGGACCGGACCGGCTTGGTACCGGAGTGCCGGGGAGGGTCGAGAAGGAGCCTGCATTTTCGATCGCATGCTCGTTATGTGGTGTTTTCTCTTCTTATACCTTTTTTGGTGCTTTCGGCTGGTTCGGTTCCTGCACATAGGCGTGGCCCGTTTCTCAGCCCAGCTGAGAAGTGTACCTTCTGAGCTAGAAGGATAAACTCTATTATTATTATACAATATATTATTATTATAAGCCCCACCGCATAAGTCCAATTAGATTTAATAAAGCCGTTTCCATCGAGTTAAGCCGCTTAACGCTTTGATAATTTTACTAATTACTATCGGCAGAATACACACATGTGCTAATTGAACCTGTTTTCTGGAAGAGAAGCTTTCCAACTCTCTGCAGCTGCACATACACGATTAAGTAATCGCATTCAATGCAGGCCGAGTGCGTCCATTGTTCTATTACAGGAGTTGCACTTTGACATATATGGAGTGTGTGTGCAAAAAGATTGGGCGGTTTGGTTGCCTGATTTTTTCTTTGGTTTGTTTCTGGAGCTTTTAGAAGTGTTTAACTCGAGGTATGAGGCTGTGAGTTCAATATTATTTATTTTTGGTACTTACAGTGCATTTTCATTGGCATGTGATGTACTTGCAAAATCGATTTTCGAACGTGCCGATAGATAGCAGCACCTGTCCCCATCAAAAGGCGCGTAAAGTTGATTTATTGAAATGCAGAGGTAAGCCTTTTGGCACTGTCGACGGTTCTATCTTTGAGTGCAATGTTGAACCGGCTTTAGTCGGAAAGATAGTTCAGATAAGACTTTAGTTCAATGATATCTTGAGCTCATTGGTGCAGCCCATGAATGATTCCATTAGGCCCGGTATCTTGAAGACTGGAAAGATGTCCTGTACCATTCAATTTTGAATAACCGATGTCCGATCTGACTTCATCCTAAAAAATAAACCTCCATCAGGATATTATTAGTTTCCTTCAGCTCCTTAACCGTCCTCCACATTGTATAACGAACGACCCTGGGTTTCTGGTGAACGTTTTCTGCAGTCTACTTACCTTCGATATGCTCTCCATGCTCGAGCAGAAGTTTTTCCACGTCTCTCTTTTGTGTCGCGTTCTCCATTTCTCTTTTCTTTTGCTTTACTCTGAAGCAAATCCGTCATCGCCCCTTATTGATCGAGGAACCGATCGTTCGGAACTGGACCTCGCCCCACCAAAAAGGTGTAAGTCCATAGCCTTCATCGTTATCCAATGCGTCACATCCTGTTTACAGAGGGTAACTTCTATGACTTCTTTTGGTCTAGCATCGATGAAGGTCGGTTCAGTTCTTCGTTAGAGAGGATCAGAGTTGTTGATATCAGATCATATTGGGTATTGATGTGGTGTATCCAGTTTCCCGGCGGGCGTAGGATCTAGTGAATCATATAGTAGGTAGTCTAAACCTAATACGAAAGCCGGGCTTCCCTTACCGACAAGCACGGTTATAAGATCTGATGTATACAAGTGCACAAGTAAAGCCGCCTGCACCAGCACACAGGTTCTCATTCTGTCATTCGGAAATAAGCGGTGCTAAAACACCGAAAATTTCTTGATCTTACTTCTGCAGCAGAAAGCAATATCCAAAATGACGTTGAGAGGTTCTCCATCCTCATTAGTGTTTTTAACGGTATCTATATTGATCACGAGTTGAGCGAGAGAGGACTGTCGCCCTTAGAAAATCTCCGCATTACCATGGAAAGGCTAATTTAAACCGAAGGTCGCCTGGTAGCAGGAGTCCATCGTGAGTGGTACACTCACGCAGTGCCATTCATACCTTCAGCACGGTTGTTTACACCTTGGGATTGAGTATATCTATCTTAGTCAGAACCCTCCTCGCAGCGCTTCTCGGGGCCATACAAGTCTCAGCACCACGACAAGGTGTAGATACATCGGTGAGTCCCATTCAACTTCCCATCCAATTTTTGACGGGTCATCAAAGAAGTGTGTGGTCGGTAGTTGCGTCATGGAAGACAACACCTTTCCTATTATTAAATTCGGGCTGTTGCCTGGCATAATCTCTCTAGTTGTCCACAGTAGAGTTGAGAATCAGTCGTCTGACCAACTGAAAGTACATCATATTGAGCGATTCTCTTCCAATCGCACCATGAAAACAGCATCACTTGTTTCGAAATATATCCTGGCTTTGCGAAGGCTTGTGACTGCTTACCCTTTGGTCTACCAGTCCATGTCGCTCAGGGCATGTGAAGCAGTAAGAATATCTAGCAGTAAGCTTAGTTTGATGGATAGAACAGAATAGGGAGTATATAGAGGGAATACTTGTAGTATATTATTATTATTATTATTAAGGAATGTAGTAGAGGGAAATTGTCATATGATAGTGATGTAGTTGGGAAATTGGATTTTTTTGTTTTTTTTTCTTTACATATGTTAAGATAAAGCGAAAAAAAAATTTCTGCAAAATCGGTCCTGTGCTGCACGAGAAAATTGCATAAATGTCCATTTTTGATGCATTTTGAGGGCATTGCTACACTATTTTTTTAATTTCTTTAGTTCTGTTGGTCGTAGAAAAATAAAAAAAATTGGAAAATACTCGTGAATGAATAGACTATCGAACTGATTCGGTATAAATACTTTAAAAATGAATCCTAACCTCAAAAAACCAAAATGTATGAAATTTTGTTTTATTTTACTAAAAATGCAATAAATAACGGGAAAAAGAGTGGATTTTGATAAAAATTGAAGAAAATATGTACTTTGATGCAATAAATACGTGGTTGAAATTTCAAAAAAAAATTTCGATTTTTACGGCAACAATTGGCACTTTTCGAAAAAATTTCAAATTGCCGCCATTTTATGCCAAATCATCGTACGGTAAAATATTTTTTTTTAAATTGTAGATTTTTTTTTGTGCTTTATTGTAAGCATACGCAATACTTCGTTACTTTATTTAAAATGTCTATTTTAGGACTTTGAAAATACTAAAAAATTTCAATTTTCAATTTTTTGCCTTTTGCCAACTATGAAAAGCTACTTGCCAACTATGAAAAAAAGGCAAAAAATTGAAAAATTGAAATTTTTTATATTTTTCAAAGTCCTAAAATGGGCTCTAGTCCAGTAGAATTAGTCGTAAAAATGAGAAGAAAAAAAAATAATTCGTTACAGCAATCTGACAGTGGGATATTGTCGAACAAGCTCTTGTAAAAGAGGGAAAAATAAATCGAACCGACAGCGGTTATCCGGGGAGGAATGGGGGGTTTTTTAGGGGTTTAAAACAGTCTTTCGCATTTTCTGGCTAAACTGTACATTCTATCGAAAAAAGTTAAAAGTAAAAGTTGTAGGAAATAAAAAGATCTACAACTTTTGTATTTACCATTTTTCCCTAACCTCAAAATTTTTCGAGAAAATGGCGGAAAACCGGTTTTTCGGTTTTTTATTTTTTTCTTTGACAAAAAAATTTCTATGAAGCTGAAACTTGGGCAAAAGATACCTGTTAGTGTTGCAAAACTGCAGTAATTTTTTCAGACGGAAATATTTAGAGGTTGTTGTTAAATTTAATTTTTTTTAAAAAAAAAGGGAAATTTTTAACTGCGATTCCTCTTAAAACTACATGTCCTACGGAGTTCTGTTTTGGCACACTTAAGCCTGAACCAGATATGACGTGCCGGACCGTAGCCGTACGTGCCGTAACGTACGAACATGAGTGTTTATATGGCACCGACCTAAATTGACTTAATGAACTTGCCGAATGTTCGTTAAATTCTCGAATGGTACATACCGTACGTACGGGTGCCGTAAGAATGGCACAAAACTTAGCATCCGTTAGCTATTTAAAAAATCTGTTCACATTTTAACAATTTTTTAATAAATTTGGAGCAGTAAATGACATAAAAAAGATAAAGGAGATATTGAAGGCCTTCTAGATTGTTTAACCAAGAAACTATGACATATGCACAACAAAAACTCAAAGTTATTTTTTTTTTCATTCTCGTGTGAATAAAAAATTGCGCTGAATCCAATTTCTTTATTTTTACAAATGTAACACGGTAATATCCGTGGCTGCTTCTCATTTTGTTTATTTCGCATTTTTTTTTCCTTGTTTTTCCCGAGCACTTCTAAGATTTTTGTACTCCGTCCACAACTTAAATAAATCAATTAAATCACTTAAATCTTTATTTATTCTCTGCATTTTCATTTTTAACTGCGGTGTCACTAGTCACTTTACACTTTCATTTAAGGCTATCTGTCAAAGTGCCGTAACTGAGCTCAAATTCGTTCAGTTTTCTTACGGTCCGGCAAGTCATATCTGGTTCAGGCTTTACTCGTTGTTACGTCTACTTCCGATAAATGGTAAAAAAAGGTATACTGCAATGGAAAAAATGGCCGGAAAATTGTTATATTCACGTTAACGACGATTATTCAGAAACAAATTATAGATGCCATTGTTATGTTTACTTTATTTAATTAACAAAAAAGTATAGTGTGCATTTTACTGCCTTCTACGATCGTCGTACATAGGATTGTAATTATCAAACAAAACGTAAGAAATGCACATCCCAAATATGCATTTACGAACAATTTTTGTTTTTTACTGGAAATCCAAAATTAACTGAACAGCATGTATTCATAGAATAGGTAATAGAGTGGATCTACAATGATACTGGTTTTCGAGAGTGGGTTTTAATCATAAGACAGTATTTGCATGTGGCACGGAACAAGTTTATAATAATAGTATTTTTATAAATGAAAGTTGTAAAAAAATAATACGTCATTGTATTAATTACATTTCGATAGCTTAGGAACACTCTGGAAATCGGTACTACATATTAAATAAAACACAATTCACCTTGTTTTGAGTGGAGAAAAATTCAATTGAATAAAAAAAACTCTACCATTTATTTCCAACTGATACAAGATCCAAAATCAAATACATAAATATTAACAGCATGAAATACATAAATGGGGTAAAAAAAATTAAATATTTTTTTGAACATGCTTAAAATGCCAAATTGAAAAAAATATGCATTAAAGTCTTCTTTATGAATTTTTCTCTAATCTTGCTCTCTTTGCAGAGTGTTGCAAATTCTCTTCATCAGATGCCATAAAACTGGACGATTTTTCAGTGTTTTCGACAGTTTCATTGAGCACTGTTTCAGTCACAGTACATTGATCTGTTTCCATTTCTTCCGAGTCACTTTCGTCTATAGAAATTTGTGGAAGTTCAGCATTTGAGCAATTTTCTAAATTAAAGCAATTTAAACACAAGTGTGGCCATTTTTTCCATTGCAGTATACCTTTTTTTACCATTTATCGGAAGTAGACGTAACAACGAGTAAGTGTGTCAAAACAGAACTCCGTAGGACATGTAGTTTTAAGAGGAATCGCAGTTAAAAATTTCCCTTTTTTTTTAAAAAAAAATAAATTTAACAACAACCTCTAAATATTTCCGTCTGAAAAAATTACTGCATTTTTGCAACACTAACAGGTATCTTTTGCCCAAGTTTCAGCTTCATAGAAATTTTTTTGTCAAAGAAACAAACAAAAAACCGAAAAACCGGTTTTCCGCCATTTTCTCGAAAAATTTTGAGGTTAGGGAAAAATGGTAAATACAAAAGTTGTAGATCTTTTGATTTCCTACAACTTTTACTTTTAACTTTTTTCGATAGAATGTACAGTTTAGCCAGAAATTGCGAAAAACTGTTTTCAACCCCTAAAAACCCCCCCATTCCTCCCCGGATAACCGCTGTCGGTTCGATTTATTTTTCCCTCTTTTATAAGAGCTTGTTCGACAATATCCCACTGTCAGATTGCTGTAACGAATTTTTTTGTTGTTCGAACCCTATTTCTACTGGACTATCAGCGCTTTTAGCACCTCATATGTGGAATTTTGATTGACCAATTATACCATCTGAAAGGTCAGAAAATGGTCATAAAAGGTAAATTGGTTTGATTAATTGGTCATTGACAGAACATTTTTTATTAAGCATTAAACTTTTTCAAGGTCAATCAAGAATTTTAGCACCTCATTTCTCATAAATACAAAAAATAATAGCTGTACTCGATAGATAATGATCTACTGATAATTGGTCAGCTAAAATAAAAAATTGGTCAGATCAATTTTAATTGTAAAAAATTAATGAAGTTGCGTAGACAGTTATGCGCATGCGCTGGGACTATCATTAATTCTTATTGTAAATAAGTTTATAAATATGTAATTATTTTTCTACTCGTTTTCTTTTTGTTTTCTGCTTCCTGTGGCCAACGTCATTTCTCACATAAATTGCTGCGCTGCGAGTGACTATCGGATCGTTTACAATCGATATTGATTTATCTGATAGATCATCCTGAAGCTCCCATCGTCCACTACTTCTTCTGCAGTAGTCTTTAAAGTGTTCAGGAGTATGAGCAACTACTCCTCTTAAGCTGAAAATGACAATTTTATTTTAGTAAACAACAGTTATGTTTTTAATAGTATCGTAGCTACAGCTTCGATTTTAATTCTCTCCAAGAAAATGTACATATGTATAATTACCTGAATTGATTATTATTAGCTGAAAAATCTATACTTTTCTCCAGGTCAGATAGTTTGCAGCATAACAACTCTGATTTCAAATCTTTCCTCAATTGCAACTCTACGAACAAATGATGATTGTAAACTCTGCTGACGCTACAAACTTGATGACATTTATAGCATGGAGATTGGAAATTTGTCGTTATTTGCTGTAAGTGGCTTCCGAGTGCCACATAGCCCTCCTCACACAGTTTTTTTTTAAGATTTAATCCATAGTGTTGATACTACAGTGGTGTATTGGCCACAACTCTCACAATTATATGTATTAAATCCACTAGGACATTCTGTGAAACATTTCGACCAAACTTCTATTAGCGTAGAGTACATATTCAATCTTTGTGGAAAGAGTGAACATGCTTCTTTTGATGAACTCGATTTTATTTTTTCGGGAAAGATAGATACTAATAACTTCGCTCTTTCTTTATAGATTGGGTCCATTTTAGAGGTTTTAATGAAACTCATCATGAATTTCATTGTGTTGGACACACTCAGTTCAGCGAAAGAATGATAGGATGGATCATCCAGAGCCGCTGTAGCAATTATTTGAATAATTGAGTCAAAAAGACAACTATTTTCTACGCGATAATGCGTATTATTGATTAGCACGGCTCTTAACGAGTTTCCATTTGTTAAAATATTCATATTTTTCGTAGTAATTTTTGCGTCCGCGTTATCGTTTACAAAAGAAATACTAGGTTGATTTTGAAAATAGAAACCAATTCTGAAGCGATGGTCTTGAAAAAATCTTCTATGAACCTTTTGTTGTAAAACCCATTGACCTCTGTACCTGCTTGATCGATTTCTCCAGCTGATTCTCGAATTCTGTTTATCCATATTTTAATACTCGAGCTGGATTCATTATTTGAAATTGCTCCAAATTTTCGATCAGTTTCTTCTGTGTTAATGGATAACATTTCATCACTCAAATTATAAGAACGGTCGCTGACAACTTTTCTAAATCTTTTCTAACCGCTATTACACTCTTCCCATTCCGTAAAATGGAATCACTGTACTCATTCAAACACACAACACATAGATTCTTTAGTATCGTTTCAAATTCTTTAATTGTCTGTGCATCGATCACTAATGCTACACAAAACAGATACAATTTCCTGATTTGATTATTTTCAACAGTCTTGATACACTGCCAAGTAGCTATCATTTTGATGAGCAACATCCAATCTTAAGTAGGTTGAGATAAAAATAAGAAATAAAAAAATAATGTCCCCACTTCTTTTAGTTCATAATAACTCGTAATTCTTATACTCGCTACCCTGATATTGTTTGATAGTCCCAGCGCATGCGCATAACTGTCTACGCAACTTCATTAATTTTTTACAATTAAAATTGATCTGACCAATTTTTTATTTTAGCTGACCAATTATCAGTAGATCATTATCTATCGAGTACAGCTATTATTTTTTGTATTTATGAGAAATGAGGTGCTAAAATTCTTGATTGACCTTGAAAAAGTTTAATGCTTAATAAAAAATGTTCTGTCAATGACCAATTAATCAAACCAATTTACCTTTTATGACCATTTTCTGACCTTTCAGATGGTATAATTGGTCAATCAAAATTCCACATATGAGGTGCTAAAAGCGCTGAGCCCCTAAAATGGGTATTTTAAATAAAGTAACGAAGTATTGCGTATGCTCACAAGAAAGTACATAAAAAAATGTACAATTTAAAAAAAAATATTTTACCAATGTTTTTAGGCTCATTCGATGGACTTTTATGCCATATTTTCAAAATAATTTTAAAATAAAAAAAAGTTGAAAACGGAAATACGCCCTTTTGAACAGACACTCCTCAATTATAAACTAGAGTAAATTAATGTTAACGCTCCAAGGAACGCCTTCGAATTGTTGATTCGCCAGAGACAATGAGTGTACTGTGTATTGTGCTCGATAAAATTGTATCGAGTTAGAACAATCTATGAAGTGGAAAGCTTCCCCGAACTTACAACGTAAAGTTTATCATAATTTTGCCCGTAGAATCTTTTCTTGAACTTTAATATTTTTACTGACTCGGCAATTTTTATAAACTTCAAAATATTAAGGAGGAATTAAATTGACAATCAAAGCCAAAAGTTAGTCCAATTTTTTAGGAAGCTTATATTCTGATACTCTACTATATTAAAAAAAATATTCGAAATATTAAATATGTATTGAATAAAATATGCTCATAGCGACTAGTTATTTCACCCAAAATTGGAAAAACAATTAAACTTGATTTATTATAACGTTAAAATTTTGAGTATTTAGGAACCGAGGTGCCACTATTGGCTCATTGTATTTACTTTACACGTGCTCGATGTGTCCACAATTATAGTGAGCGTCCTTTTCGTGGCTCTTGATTGGTTGGCCTGCTCGAAGCGCGGAAATTAGACAATACTTAAATGCACAGCTGTCACAAAAACATATCTAGATAATTTTTATATAATTGCGCAAAAACAAAATTGCACATTACGTAATGCTAAAAGAGGTGCTGTGCTTAATAAATTTCATGTATACTTAAATACGTAGATACGAAGACTTTTATTCAATTCTATTATAATTTTCGGGGGGGGGTTGATCCCCTTGATCCCCCCTATCTACACCACTGCTTGTAGTATATACATAGGTAGATGATCATTCCTCGAATCAAGAAATACACGGAGGACTATTACATGAATATGCAACATCTTCTCTGAATTATATTACTTTATAAAATAAATCCATAAATTTCAACCCAAATATAATCCACCCAAAAAAAAAATATACAAAAGTTTAAACAGGAATAAGTAAACCCAAAACTTTATGCAAATCATTCACGTTTTCTGCCTCCTCTGCCCAAAAAAAACCTTCTTAGCCAGTAAAATATTAAACAAAGCACAAACATCACCCAAAAAATATAAGATACACAAACAATTCATTTACCACCAGTATTTTTATCGAATTAACCTTATTCTTTATCAGAAGCCGAAATCATAACAAATTGCCAGGTAAAAACGAGGATAGGACTTCAAACAAATAACAAAACCGCGCGAACCAAAAGTCAACTTCCAAAATCTCCTCTCGCTCTCCTCGGAATAATCCTAATTTTCAATACAACCGTACAAATTTTGTCTGTTTGTCATTTTTTTGTTGTTATTGTTTTTCGGTGTTATTAAAGAGGCAGACAGTTATGAAAATTCATCCCCTCTGTATACACACACACCCTCTGTTTCAATGAAACTGTTTCAGCGAAGAAAAAACAACATCGAGGAGAACTGGGTCGAAATTAATAATCAAAACCTGAGCAACTATGTTTCCGCATTAAATAGGGAGATTCTTAAAATGTATAACAGTTTGCGCCTTCCATCTTACATCCTATGTAAATATTGTTTTCGGCCCCCCTCGTCCCGTTCACCTGTCGCATGACTCGTCCTTGTTTTGGAGGAAGGAGCTTTGGTGGGAGATATATAATAAATTCCCTGATGAACGATGAAATTTTCTCTTTCTTTTTCAATGATAAAAAGTACGTGTGAACTTGGAAGATCAAGACAGAGGGCAAAAGTGTCCAGAGGATAAGCAATTGGTGTAGAGAAGGGGTGTAGAGAAGGGATAGGGGGAAACCTACAAAAGCACGGAACCCCCTTGATAGATGGTCGAACACGTTATTCGGTTGTCAGAAATTTGCTGAAGGTGTCTGACACTTTATCCAAAGTTGAAGGCGGGAAATCGAGTTCAATAAATGCAATTGAAGTACAGCCAACGATGGAATATGTCTGTTCGACAGGGGCGAGGATGACGGCTGCTACCCGGTCGCGCTGTAAGAGTGGCATCACCGGTACAAAATGGCTATAAAAACTACCCCCGGGGGGCCAAAAATCAATTCACCACGAGTTGTGAAGGTTCTGAATTTTTCATTTTGCCACTTTTGAAGCTGGTCTAAGGCGGTTTACATTGCATATCCCCACCCCAAAAAATCCTCGATCAGAGGGGGATGAAGTAGCAGACTATAGGTAGAAGAGTGAGTCGTGAGGGATATTTAGACGGGACCTCCTTCTGTTTTTCCCCCAAAAATTTTTCTTCCTGATGTCAATCCAGGAGGGAGAAAAAAAAAGTTATACATATATATTTGCTTTTTAGATGAGCCCAAGTTTGGCCCCGACACAGATGGGATAAATATGAAAACTTTAAAAAAAATATTGTTATAAAAAATTTGAAGAGTCCTCAAGGACCTTATGTCAAGAAGTCAACTGGCCGGAATAAAGGCCGAAGGATAAATTTCAAAACGAGACTATTGTGTCCGCAACGCTTTGTCAATTGGAAGTGGAAAAGGAGGGTTCGGGGTTGATATGGACGTGACTAAACTAAAAAAACATGAACCGGAAACCGATTCACACCAAGGAGATCGGTGGTGGTCGTCGGGGTTGATAAAGGATTCATTCATACCAAGACAAGAATCTCTTTACGCTTCACGCAGCCCTACCCTCATTCCTCTGCAGACCCCTACTCAACCTGAGAGTGGCTGATTAGTATTGCTTCCTAGCAATTTCATTTTCTGACCAATTCAACCGTAACGTCAAAGTAGATTTTTAGACATCATACCCCCCCTAAGGGTGGGGGTTAGCAAGAAGATGGGGTGTTATTTTCAGTAAAATTTTCGACACGGACATCCTCAAGCTCTATGGCAAATCACTTAACACTCGAGTGGTAATTCTCTGCTTTAATCACGTCTTGCCCAAGCAATTTGTATATACTACAACTGTATTTTGTGGGTACCGGATAACCCCGCCGCCACGCCATAACGTCAATTTTTTCTGTGCCATAATCACGCAAAAGTCTTGTTCTTATATGGCAAGAAATACAACTTCAACAAAACTTGGGGGGAAACAAGCAAAATCACTCTTCCGTAAAGGATTTTTATGTATTTATACTACGGCAGCCACAAAAAAAATGTTTTTTCCCCCCTCCAAATTGATTTATTTCGTGTTATTAATTTTTATGAAGATTGCGATTTTATCAAGACCAGCCGCACAAGGAGTGCCCTTTCAACAGTTATGCACCCATCAAGTAGTCCCCATGCCATCATTATCACCCTTTCAGTCATCCCCAAAAGGATAACACTATACACAGTGCATTACAAGACAAGCAAAAAAAAGGGAAATAATATGAGAAAAAGGAGAAGCTCAACAAGGGGTAAAATTCCTGTGAAACAGATAAGAGGCTAAATCGTAACGGGCTAATTTTTTGGGGTAAATATTTGGGCTGTGTATATCCTTTGCTATCAACTACCAACGAATTGCCCTTTTCCGCTGGTGTAGCATCAAAAATCTCAGAATCATAAATTCCTTAAAATATCTGCGGATTAAGGATGTGATTTTTGTTCTACGAAATTCTTTTTTTTTTTTTTTTTTTAGCAGCGATGGTTATTCCAGGACTCTCTGTTATCCTTTCATTATATAATATGAAACCAGGCGCGCAGGAGAGATGGGGTGTGCATGATTCCAATTATTTTCTAATTAGCCTTATACAGTCGAGTAGCTTCTGTACATTAATTAGCGTATCTTAAGGAGTTGGTTGCAGATTAAATTTCAGTGTAGACAGAAGAAGCGAAAGACTTTTTTGGGTTTGTATTTATGTAAATAATTTATTACCTAAGCGAAATAATTTTTGCTCATTGTTTACCAGATAAAGCATTCATAATTTACACAACCAAGTTTTTATGGCGTTCTAGATTTTATATGAGACAAGGAGAGTAACAGTGGCCTAACCAATGGAAGATATAAATCCAATTTCCCTTTAAATCATTTTTTATATAAAGTTCGTGGCTTTTCCCGGTAGATGTCGTCAATTGAAAACTAGTTGGGTTGTGGGTTTATGACCCTTTCGGTCCACACGATCAACCGAAATTTTTTTCAGAGCATGCTTTCGTTCATATGTTTCGATCGGCACCTCAAAGAAAACGATATCATTTTTGGTTTGCGCGATATGGTGCAGATACAAAAATTACATATGTCGCTTAAATAAAAAAAACGGCTCGACCGAATTTTATGAAAATTTATTCAGATCATATTTCCGTTAATTCACTTCGTACGACACCTCAACGAGGTCGATATCTTTTATGCAGGAAAAAATGACAATATCCCATTTGGGAACAGAATGCATTCCGAATGGATTTAGAATTAATTTCAGTACATTAGTAGTGGTTCCACTTCTGATTCAAAGACATGTAGTGTAGAGAACCGATTCTTTTTGCATTGGGATGTCATAGGACGGAACCAATTCATTCCTCTCTGCATTCCCTCGGTTCGAATCGGTTCGGAATTGATTCCTTAGAATTGATTGGAAATTTTTATACGCTTATAGTCCAGGAGAGATAGCGGAAAAGTATTCAAAAGTTGAAATAAATCTACCCTGCGATTTTTCGACTCTATAATTAAGAGAAAAATTGTAGGAATTCAATGAATGTGTTTTGGAAAAAAATCGGTCCAGGAGAACAGGTGGGAAAAAGCTAATTATGGTAGCGAAAACACGTTTTTCAACGTTTTAGGTACGAACAAATTTGTTTTTGGAAAACAAAAAATAGTACGTAATAGCGCTTAAAAAGACGAAAATTATGAGTTTTGGACAATTGAAATCGGTCAACAGGTTTTTGCACAAAAAAATAAAAACCGCGAAATATGGCAATTTTTTGATATTTAATTACAGGGACTATAATTATTGTAGAACCTTGTTTCAGGGCTGAAATTGTGGCTTCTGTTAGTGCCTACCTAAAATAAAAATTTCATGCAAAAATAATTGGGGAAGTGAAATATGGTGTGGATTTCTATTCAGTAGATTTCGAGAAATCAAAATTTTTTCCTGTCAGGCATATTTGGAAACGCTCGAAATTCCTACGATTTTTCTATTAATTATAGCGTCCAAAAATCGCAGGGTAAATTTATTTCATCTTTTTTTCTATCCCTCCTGGACTAAATCTGCTGTTGACCATGAAGGTCATATTTTAAGGTTGTTTTTTTAATTTGCAAAAAAGTTGGGTCGGTTTTGTGCGTTTGGTTATTTTTTGTTTTTGTTTTTTGAGTTGGGTCAATTTTGCTTTTTAAACAGCGAGCGCTTTTGAGCAGTGCCGCTGCTGGCATGTGTGAAACTCCACAGTGTTGGGGCCTCGCGAGTGAAAAATTGTTTTGGCAATAAAAATCATTTGAATTCATTATTTGCATATTTACTTCATCGAATGGACCACACAAATGAGTACGAGCCACAGAAATCAGCATATGGGCCATAGCTCTGTCACGGGTATGGGAAATCTGCGAGCGAAGCGAGCGAAAAAAATTTTTGGACTCTCTGGGCCTCTCGCTGAATTTTTGCACAGGGCCTCTCAATTGTCTGGCCGCGGCACTGCTTTTGGGGGGGGAGGTCATGACCCCCGTGACCCCCCCTTGAATGCGCGCCTGCCCTCGACTCATGGCAACGTCGTTACGTCGAAAATTCGTTGTAACAACGAATCCAATTTTAGGGGTTGACACACGAGAAAATTCGTCGGTATGAGTAAAATTCTTCATTATGTTTTGACAGTTGTAATAAGCCGATTTGTAGCACAGAATGTCAGTGAACGAAAAATAAAAAAAAATTTACTATATATAATTGTTGCTCCTCTCCTTTCTGTAATAGTCCACGCGCTGTAGCCAAAATTTTACTAAGACCTGACACTAAATCCAATAGAAATGATTTTTGGCACACGGGGAGTTTTTGAAGAGTAGATACTTTAAGAAAAAAATGTTCTGCAAGGGAACACCTAGGGAAACTTCGAAAAATTCCCGGGAAAACTCGGAAAATTGATATTCCATCAATAACTTGGAAGGGGTTGAAAATTTCGATATAATGTATAGAACAAACTCGTAGAGCGTGAAAATCTTCACAAAAAAGGTCTCTACATGTTTTTTCGAAAATTGCTTCCTATGAGAGATATGAGCTATCTATATATATAAAAATGAATGTGTGTATGTATGATCGCTATAGGCTCCTACACCGTGCAACCGATCTTAATGAAATTTTAACCATGTGCTATTTACATTCAAACTTAGAACATAGGCTATTTTATTACTTTCTAAAGCCACTCCTAGATGGCGCTGTCATAGAGAGCTTCGTTGAAAATCATCGCAGAGCTTTGAATTTTTGCATGAAGTTCCGTGGAGGTCTCCTATGATACACCTCGAAGCCCGATTTTCGAAATTCAAAATGGCCGCCGAAATATGACCGAAATTCAAAATTGCCGCAGAAATATGGTTGAATTTGCCAATTTTATTGCGATTCCAATGAAAGTGGGTATCTAGGGGTTTTTAAGGTCGCAAATAACGAATTTGTGGTCAAAACTTATAAATTCAAAATGGCCGACGAATTTGCTAATTGTGTTCCGATTCCAATGAAAATCTGTGTCTGAGGTTTTTTAAGGTAGCAAATAACGACTTTATGATCAAAATTTAAATTCAATATTGCCGGCGAGTTTGCCAATTGTATTCCGATTCCAATTAAAATCGGTATATGGGAGTTTTTAAGGTAGTAAATAACGAATTTGATCAATTGATCAAAACTTATTCAAAATTGTGGGGCCAATATGGCGGAAGAATTTTGCCAAATCTCCTGATTACTACTATTGGCTTTTGGGAGCAGCATAGGCGCACCGGGTCCCAGCTATAATTGATATTTTCAGATTTCCGCGCGAATAATTCGGGATAGCATAAGATTTACCCCGACGTTCGACTAAAATGGCTGTAACTCCCTTGTTTTTGGCCGAAAATTCATAAACTAAACGGTATATTCAAGGAAAATTCTTCAACAATTGTCATATATAGCTGGCAGGTGTCGCCAGAAGTGGTTTCTATTTGATATTCAAAGGTGAAGTAATGATCTTTGATAAATAAACAATGTAATTTTGCTAATTTTTTACCATTTCCTATCGAATTGGCTTGACAAGCTGAGTTCGGTCCAAGATTCAGTAGGTCAAATTTCAACAAATCAGATATAACATTCATTCCCAATTAATCTTGGGCCTAATTGAATGAAGTTTTTCTATACCTGTTGTTTTTTAGTTCGCTCATTTTTCATGACTGATATCTTTACAATCGATGTAAAAAAATCAAAGTGGAGATTTCTGAAAACGCCCACTTGTCATTCTATGGTCAAGACCCTGACCTTTTAGAATGTGTATCTAAGAACCCCTGATAACAAAGTTTTCATTCATCATTTTCTACATTTCCCGGAAATTTCCAAAAACGCATGAAAATTCTTCTGATAAGTCTCCCAAGTTTATCTTATCGACTATAGCTTTATAAATGTGAAAATCTGTAGTTGAGAATCTGTTCTTTCTCGCGGCGACTTTCATTTTTTTTTTGGAAATCTCAGGCCAATTTATTTTGAAATTCCAAGAGGCAATTTCCCACCTCGGGGACCGAGTCAGCACAAATGTACGTATAGTTTCTTTTGGGGTAGACTATATGAAAAATTTGGCATTTGGAGGAAATTCAACATTATTATGAGTTACAGAAATTTTAGTCGAGCGTCGGGGTAAATCTTATGATATCCCGAATTATTCGCGCGGAAATCTGAAAATATCAATTATAGCTCATATCTCTCATAGGAAGCAATTTTCGAAAAAAACATGTACAGACCTTTTTTGTGAAGATTTTCACGCTCTGCAAGTTTGTTCTATACATTATATCGAAATTTTCAACCACTTCCAAGTTATTGATGGAATTTCAATTTTCCGAGTTATCCCGGGAATTTTCCGAAGATTCCCTAGGTGTTCGCGTACAGAACAATTTTTTTTCTTAAAGTACTCTTCAAAACTGCCCGTGTGCCAAAAATCATTTCTATTGGATTTAGTGTCAGGTTAAAACCCCTTGTTCCTGGGCTATAAGTACATAATTATATGATCAATTTGATTGCTAGTCCTTCCATCCGGTGTGGTTCAAGTCATCGCCTGTACGTTTTTGTGCATAAGAGCTTACTACCATTCCCTGCCACCAGCGAAGTGAATAAAGCCGAAAACACACTTTTGAGTTGTAGTGTGACGTGGCGCTCTGTGCCCAATCACCAAAACACACCATAATAATGTAATCAGCCCCATATAAAATGTATGAATTAGATTTACAACACAGAGCGCCACGACACACCACAACACAAAAGTGTGTTTTCGGCTTAAGTCTGCTACCATTATCGTTGGTGTTTTTGTGAAGGCATGTTTGCCTATTATTTTCATATGTTGATCCTTCTAGCCAATCTTAACGTTGAAGTCGGCCAACAGCATTTTTATAACATTCGAAGGTACCGCGTCATACTTGTCTACTTATAAGCAATGCTCATTGATGGAAATGCTCTTTTAGAGTTTTCATCAGTAAAGAAAACTTGATTACTTTCATTCTCCAACTAAACACACTTTCTTATTTGTATCGCTTATTTTTCAATATAATTTTAATCCTTATTTCGGAATTATTTTATTATTTTTTAAAATAATAATAACATTCAAAAAATGTGGAACGCTTCACGATTTTGCGTGTCATCCTTGCGCAGGGGCCATGCTAATCTTCTCTGTATCGTTCCAATTTTAGTATATGTTCTGCCGAAGCAAGAACGAAGTTGCCTCTTCGATTTCTGTATATATAGTACGCAAAGTGAAATATGTTCTCATGTGAATCATATGCCAAGAGAAATTTTGGGAACAAAATGTTTGAAAATCAAATGAACCTTTCTTAATGGAATTCAACAATTCCAGTTTGAATTTTTGTTAAAAGTATATAAGAAAACTTTAAATGGTGGCTTATTTGAATTTTTATTAATTCAGCGAGAGAAATCCATTTAAAATGATAAAAATTCAAATAAGCCACCATTTATTAAAGTTTTCTTATATACTTTTAACAAAAATTCAAACTGGAATTGTTGAATTCCATTTGGAAAGGTTTATTTTATTTTCAAACAATTCGTTCCCAAATTTTCTCTTGGCATATGATTCACATGAGAACATATTTCCCTTTGCGTACTATATATACAGAAATCGAAGAGGTAATTTCGTTCTTGCTTCGGCAGAACATATACTAAAATTGGAACGATACAGAGAAGATTAGCATGGCCCCTGCGCAAGGATGACACGCAAAATCGTGAAGCGTTCCACATTTTTTGGATGGTATTATTATTTTAAAAAATAATAAAATAATTCCGAAATAAGGATTAAAATTATATTGAAAAATAAGCGATACAAATAAGAAAGTGTGTTTAGTTGGAGAGTGAAAGTGAAATGAATGGGGCTACGTACACTAGTCATGATTACTAGTAGTAAAACCGAATTTTTAGAAGAGAGAGGTGAAGGGGCGGCATACTCACCCCGACCCTTCACCTCTCTCTTCATAAAAATCGGGTTTACTACATAGTAATCATGACTAGTCTACGTAGCCCCAATGTGATTGAAAACTCTCAAAGAGCATTGCCATCAATGAGCATTGTTTATAAGTAGTCAAGTATGGCGCTACCTTCGAACGCCATAAAAATCCTGTTGGGCGACTTCAGCGCTAAGATTGGCTAGGAGGATCAACATATGAAAATAATAGGCAAACATGCCTTCACAAAACCAGCAAGCAAGACTAAGAATATTTTTGCTTATCACTAATTTGCACGGTCCCAAGAATCGTTTGCCCATTAGGGCCACTTGCATGCAGATGATCTCTGACCAGCTCGCTCGCTGCCATACCTGCTGCGGTAGGCTTCTGAAAAATTTTGGCCTTTTTGATCTGTCACTCGATCTTCTCTTTAGGAGCCCTTTTTTGTCCCTCCTGCGACTGAGAAGGGTTGCTTGGTTGATTTTGTACCAGCTAAAAATCGCCTGGTATTTTATTTTGTCTAACTAGTCGTCAGGCTCATGCACAGTACCAGCCTTACCATTCATGGCCACCTGGCCAAGTATGTAAACGGCTTTCTGGTACGTATTCTTCATAAGCGTACCAACCGATCTTCGCTATCGATGGTTCGGTTTGCCGATCCCAAACAGGTGTGCTATGACGGGTGCGCCGAATTCCCTCGTATCGCTGAAGGCGAGTAGTTCTTCCTCTGGCGAGGTTGAAGGTTGTATATTTGCAGGTGTGCTATGGCTGGTACTCGCTGCACAGGTGGCGATTGCCTTTACGCTGGAGGCGAGAAATTTTTCTTTTAATCCAGATAGATAAACCAGTCAAATAGTACATTCGTTGAACATTTTCTGAAAACAGCAATTTTTTTTGTAATGTGTAGGGGGGTTGGTTGGGAGTAAAAAACCGAGTTTTCGGGATCCGGAGGGGTGACGTTCGGCCGCCATCTTGTTTTGAGTGGTGAAAAATGGTTTTCCTTATTTCTCGGAAACCGTGAGTCCTACAGAATTTTTGTAAAAATATTTTTTTAGATAATCAAATTATCTACAACTTTCGTAAATAATGTTTTGCCGTAATATTAATAATAAAAAAGATATGGACGAAAAACGACAAAAATTTTGGGGTGATGAGCTTTAAAGCGCTATAACTTTTTTATTATTGATTTTACATAAAAAATGCCTTAGAGCTTTTTTGTAGAGAATTTTCTTGCGAATAATTTGATGTGGTCATCTATTGAATTAGGGTTGTTTTGTAGATTTTAGAGCAATGCAAACGGAGCAGTTGTAACAAAAGTTCTGCATATGCTTCCATCTATATACAGGGTGTATACCGTTAAGTTTACAAAGCGGCCGGCTGTGGATAGGTATCGTATGGGAGGGGGGAGTAAATCGTAACGGTTTAGCAGCTAGGGCGTTATGTAGTTTTTTTGGTAGAGGTTTACATATCACCCTGTATTTTTGTAACCCTATGAGCTATTTTCATGAGTAAAGTATCAGTGTACGCAGAATACTCCTACCTATCTAAAACTGTAAAAGTCAAGGTTCTACCTTATCAACTTCCAGAGCAATGAGTCATCAAAATCAAAATTTAGTTTTTTTTAACTAAAACTTCAACTAAAACCACCTTTTTCTCCAACAAATACCTAGTTAACTAATTTTGTTTGCAGAATTGGAAAGCTTGGACAATTTCCTATGAAAAAAATTCAAATTTTTCATACCACAATTTATATTCAGGGGTTGCTTCACAGAAGTCGTTACAACTCATTTGTTACGAGTTTTAAATGGAAAAATTCCATGGAAAACTCGAAACAGATGATTTGAAACAACTTGTGTGCTGCCACGTCAGCTCTTACAGCGGATTCTGATGCTCGATCATTGAAGTATGGAGTAAGATGATCCAAGTAATCTACTTCTTCAGTTGCGGCAAATCCAGGGAGAAGTATCGGTAAGTTCGAAAGGATTTCTGCATTATCATTAAAAAATTTGTCTGACAAATTCTGAATCAGCGTATCGACCCAAGGAATAAAAATAGCAGGACGAAAATTATGCTTCAACAGAGTCTGTTTGATAATTAAAACGAGCAGTTTGCTTCAACGTGAATCTCGGAATTTTGAGTTCCATATCGAATACGTCTTTCGCGAGTTTTTCAGATGCTCTAAAAATTACGTCGAATGATACTTCTGCATTTTTTCGTTCTTCTTGAAGCGTATCCACAATTTCGTGAACAGGCGTTACTACTGATGCCAAATTACGTGATTTTTCTTTCTTTCAAACTGACAAAGGAAGCGTGAAACTGAAAAGTCTGCCACAAACCAAGAGACTAACGATGAATTCGCTTTTCTGAACTTCTGCAAGTAAGCAGACCGCTGTTTTTGAGATGATCTTAGATTTCCCAGAAAGGAGGAGGAAAGGATGGAAAGTGGCTTTCGGCTAATTTTTTTAAAATTTCCCAGCGCAAAAACCACCTCCAAGGGGCTAGAGGGATATAACAGATTTCTGAATGTAAAACAATTTATTCTTGTAGTCTACCCAACGGCTACCCAAAACAACCAACTCTTTGACCCTTCAACCACCGACCGTCTAACTCACCTTTCAATTCATTCGTTCTTGACTTTTTGAAAAACCAACAATACTTTGTTGGCCTTGTGCGCGTTTCATTGTGGGGTGCTACACGGAGACTCAAGAAGTACGAAAAACCCAGTTTTATAGGAAAGAAACGAAGGAGTGAAGAGAAAGAAGGACGCACAGGACAAAACTTTAACGAAAGAATTTTCACATTTCTTTCTCTTATCCCTTCTCAGATGTAAATAATGACCGCGGTATACACACCCAATCAAAGCTTTCATAGAGGGTAAAGAATTATTCTAAGAGCCGGTTTAGACGGTGCGCTCCAGCGCATGTGACTCACGAACTTTGTGGATAAAGGGAGAAGTGGGGTGGAACCTCTCTTCATCTCCACTCCGCCCTTCATCTCCAAATGTTCGTGAGGCACATGCGCTGGAGCGCACCGTCTAAAACAGCTTTAAGTATAAGACAGCCTCGTGTAGCATTAAATAACGAGAATCAAATCTGATTTCGGACGACTTCTAGAGTCTCCGTGTAGCACCACCCATTCCGACAATCCGATTCGTAAACAAGCAAGACCCTTTTACATCCCAAGCGCAAAGTGGAAACGTAAATTGGAGCTCTTTTATCGCACAGAAATTTGAATGTCCTTAATATCAAACAATTGGGTCGGGGTTCGCGGGTTTTGGCGATTAAAATGTGACAAATAGCGTATTACGAAATTGAAAATTTTGAATTTGAAGTTGTGGGCATATTTGAAATTTTAAAATTTGGGGAAACAGGAAAATTACCAAAATGCAAATTTAGGAACTTGGAAAATCCTGCGAATTTTCAATTCGATATTCGAAATTGGAAATTCAAAATTTTCCGAACTTTTGACATTCACAATTCTAAAAATTTAAAAATTTACAATATTGTTTCTCAGAATTTCGGGAGGGGCCCTATAGTTGGCTACGGCCCTGATAAGGTTAATTTCTGCTATCTAGCCGTAATATTGTAATAGTGACTCACAAACATTTCAATCGATTTAAAAACTTTCAAAAATTACAACTTCCAAATAAAATGTAACAAACTAATCGAAGCAACACCATAAAAGTAATTACAAATCTTTACTGAAGGCCACAAATCTGCAAGCTTTTAACGCACAACTCTATATACCTTGTCTTAGTCACGTAACCCTGACCATCCAATATCTGAGAAAAGCCTCTTAAAGTGATTACTTAAGAACGAACCACCCTCGTTACAGGGGAGAACTGTTATCTTCCCTTAATCCAGCAATCAGGGGAGGATTAATAAAAAAAAATTGTGAAAATTTAATAAAAAAAATTCTTACCGACTTGGGGCTAGTTAGTTAAAAAAATTGATTTTATTTAAGAAAGAAACCATTACCTAAAAAACATTTCCTTTTCTACCACTAAAAATCTTCTATACGCATTCCTCCAACAAAATCCAAACAAGTACACAAAAGGACATCACCATGAATCCGAAACAAGATAATTATAAGCTCTAAAATGTTAAATACCCGAAAACCCTAGCCAATATTTAGTTTGATACCAGGACCACTCCTCGCCGTTGAAGTATCCTTCCCGGGATGGAAGGAAGGAAGGAAGAGGCTATCCATATTTTACACTTGTTATGGGCCATTATTACTTGCACATGTTTCAGCTTGTACTTGGGAATCAAAAACATGCGGCTTAGTCCTTAAAAACCGTAATTCAGGCAGGTCAGCTGAGGGAGAGTCAAATTACTTAAAGCATTACCCGATAGATGGTAGGGTAAGTAGGCGGAAGCGAGGGTATGAGGGAGGGTCGATTTTAAGGCAACACGCTGAGAGGGCGACTTAAGGTGTGTGCTTGTTTATCTCCTCACCCTCCCGCTGCTACAGAAATGGCTTTAAGTTGACCCCATTAAAAGCGATCCGGCTTGGTGCTTGTCAAAGGGGGTAATCTTATTACACCAAGATGGGAAATTATTACCCATCCCTCCATCTGCTGTGAATTCTCGGGTAGTAGCAACCCTTAGCCAATGTTGCGTTTCGTGAGATTTTGGTTGTTCTCTCCCGCATAAAGTAATGGCCAGGATGAGCCTTAATAGTGGGAAATTCACACTAATTAGTGCGTGGCTAACGACCTACTCTGAGGTTAGACAATGCCAGCTTCAAGTCAATTAAGCCCTCAGCGAAAAGTGTGTTTATATGCGCCCAGTGTGGATCGTTGTATTGGTATATTAAGTACAGCACAGGGTCTACTTTTGGGAATATTTAAAAAGGGTTTCCGCTGAGCAATTTCAGTAACGACTGCTTTAGTGGTTGGGATGTTCCAATCTACTATGTTATTCGCGGCTATATAATCTCCCTCCATTTTCAGATATTTTATGTTAAAGAAAAAACTAAAATTGTAAAGAATAATTCGCCGAAAAGGAAGGATAAATCTCTTGGCTTGTCATGAAACCATTCGTCCATTACACATTCACTTGGTATTGTTAGAAGAATTTTCCGGAATCGTTCATACCCAAAACTAGAACAGCCCTGGGGGGTGGAGGAGAAGGATGTTAGGTATAGTGCCCTAAAACACCCTCTCGCATAAATCGTGCTGCCTTTGTGTTTTCAATGCTCCCGGTGCTATTAATCATAAGTCAGGCCTCCCCGCCAGGGAACATCTCGTTGTAGCTAAGCTATAAAACACCTGAATTGACAGTTATATACGTCGGGCTCACGGCTTATTCCCGCTCCACTTCTGTTCACCCATAGGAAGCTCATCACAGCGCGCTAGCAATTCTTCTACAGCTTCCGTCCATTCTTGAAGGAATTTATTATTTGCCCCCACCCCGATCCTGGAGAAAAAAATACACAAGAAACCCGGACATAAGCCGAATGGAGAAAGTCATTCCGTTTGCACGGCCCACGTCTAGCATCATACCACATCGCTAGGACCTACTCAAAAATATCCAGACTTTGCTGCCTCTAGAGCCAGGACACAAAATCTCTGAGGCTTGTAGGGATTTTTTTACGTTTCCCCTCCCTTCTGCCGCCGCCCCCCCCCCCCTCCACCTAATCCAAAAAAAAATACGCTTTTGTCAAATTCAGAATTTGCTCTCCGTGTCACATTAAAACGGTCACAAAGACACGGCAAACGACGATTTATGGTTTGATTAATGCTCTCACAAATTTATATCCTTGGGAGTCCTGTTGTACACGGAGCGTTAAGGGCCCCATTTCCATTTGAGAGGTCTTCATCCCGGCCCCGGAATTACCATGAAATAGAAATTATCCCCGGGTTCAGCTCACGGTTATTTGACATTCCTGCTGGCCCTGTATACACCTCCATTAAACCAAGATGTTAAAATTTACAATTTTTCCCCACACTTACCTGGAAATGGAGGGGCCCAGATTTTCAGGTGAATTTTCTTCCTCCCCCCAACTGGCCCGTTATTTTTTGCCCTTCCCAATACCACTTCAGAATTCTAGGCGCGCCGAAGGTGTAATTGCCTTAAAGAAGGGCAGTCTCCTGTAAAAATGGAAACGCCAAGAAAGATTAATTTCGGTATTTTCGGAACAGGTAAGAGGACTTAGTCCTGCTCCTGTCTTGATGATGCTGGAGATGGTGTGGGTGGATGGAGATCCTAGGGATAAAGAGGCTGGGGCTAAGGTGGTCCAGGTGCCCCATTCCCTCCGTGAAGTGGCGGGACGAAAGGTAAATTTAGTTTTATGAAGATTGTCCTTAAGACACAGCGTGGAGAAAGTACAATTTACAGGGGCTGATGGGGGTGGAGTTGGGTACAGGGTGATTGAGGATTATTTTTCCAGGAATCATCGGACAAGATGTGGGGAAAATAATCATTAAATAAAGAGGGTTTCCCCGCATTTTATCTGAGTGGAAAGTTACTGATGCGATTAACTTTGCGGATGATCATCAGAATTTAAACAGAGAATGATCGATTTTTTGTTGCGTTGATTTTCATTTAAATGAAAATTTGTTGTTGTCGGTGAGTATTTGCGAGATTTTCTTTTTAATTCCCATTACTTTGTTTCTCGGATTATTCTCGGATAACGGGTTTAGCAATTAAGGTGGGTGATATTTGAAATTAAACCGATTAAACTTTTATTTGATTTTATTTCAAAGTGTTTCACCGATTGGAAAGGTTACAGGATGGTGTTTTTATTTTTACCTACGCCCGAAGAATATTTCATCCTTAAATGAATAATGATCAGTAGTAAAAAATCAGGTACAGCTAGACATTGAAAAATAATTAATAGTCTAAGCTAAGGTTTTTTTTTTACAACGTTGTGTGATATGTAAGGTAGAGGAGTCTGACCCGACCAAGAACTGAGAAGGGGGATACAATTGCGCATCGTTTTATGATCGCACTCCTGAAACACTTTTACGTTAGTATATGCCAGTGTAGTTGGAGTGAATTTAGATCCAGCCTGAACGAGAGGGAACGGTCCATATTTCATATTTTGATACACGAAACTTGTCCCAAGCTCTGTAAGAAAATGCCCTAGTGATCTGATCATAAACAGAGCCGGCAACTGCAAAGAAAATGTTCATTTTTCTCTCTGGATTGTTTTTTCCCCCAGCTACGGAAGTGGGTGTTGTTTGTAATTCCCAATTTGTCCGCATGTTTTCCAAATTGGCAAGTGTCCTGTAAAGATCGCCACGATCTTGACGATATTCCTCCGCGGCATCATCACCTGATCTCTGCTTGCTATAGTCAGGCCAAGTACTTCTAATCTTGGTGCATGATACTAAAAACGTCCACATGAAGCTCGCTATGAAAAGGAAGTGCATAGTGACACGACTGGCTACCATCCCAGAGGTCCCGGGTTCGAAATGGCAGCACCACGTTCCTTCGCCTTTCCCACTTTCTTACATAACTTTTTCTTCTTTCTTATTCCCTATTTACATTCCTGATTCCTCCTGTCATAGCCTTCCGCTAGCACTTCCCCGCTTCACCAGCGCATGTCATCGGTTGGTTGATGGGATTCAACTCGTTTCAGGAGGCATAACACTCCAGCGAGTTGTTTCTCGTTGCCCCCAGGCCCGGCTTAACCGATGAAGCAGAAGATGCAAAGCATCGGGGCGCCACACGAAAAAAGGGCGGTAAAATCCATTTTAATTTTTTTTCATATTTAAATTTTTCTCAAATTTTAGTTTTTATTTTAAATGAAAGATGAAAAGTAGGCGATTTTCAAATTCAGGCCCAAAACACATTCAGCGCTGCATACCTGACGCCGCAAGCTTCACAGTTTCAAACCAACGAGAATTTATTAATGCTGCCGAATTGACCGTTTCTTACTTCACGCTACAATGAAGTATGAAGCCAGATTCAAGAAATATTCAAAATTTGTAGTATGCGGCGGAAGTCCTGTCAACTTTAGAAAAAGGAATTGTAAAAACTTTTATTTACTGTTTGCGTTAAAAAAAGTGAAACAGCAGAAATTTAAAATGGAAGAAAAAATAATAAATTTTGTGAGGGAAATTCCGAAAATTTTTTTTAAATAAAATGTTTCTTTTTTTTTTATGTGCAAAAAACCAAGCTTAGGAATCACCCTTTGTACTACCAGTCCGTCATGGTGCAATGTCTAGTAGTAGCTTGGTTTGAAGGATAGAAAAAAGAATAGGAAAGGTTAGAGGGGGTCTGGGGGATGCTCGAGGAAATGTCGGTGAACCTTAAGTTTGAACTCTAAGATGTTGTACGAGTTCGGAAATACTGACTGCGGGAGATTATTCCACAGTCGAGTTGTTCTATTCAAAAACGAACCTCTAGAAGACCGTATTGTGCGAGAAAGGGGGGGCTGGAGGGTATGGGGGTGAGCCGAGCGGGCTAGTCTTGTAGGCGCGAAAGGAGGCCATCACCAATGAGTTTGATGGCACGATTTTGCACCTTGTCGAGGCAAGCCAAGGTGGTCTTTGGGGCGCCTGCCCAGATATACGAGTTGTATTCAAGGCGGGGCCGAATGTAGGATTTGTAGATTGTAGGGCGGCTGGCTGGAGGAGGAATTTGCATCTCTTGAGAAACCCAAGGCATTGGGAGGCTTGTTTTGCGATTTGGAATATGTGGTCATTCCATCGCCGATCCTCAGTTAAAGTTACCCCTAGGATGTTAAGAGTTGAGCCAGCCGTTAGATTCTCTTCGTCTCTATACATTTAAATGCCAACAATTCCGTCAAGTTGCCGTTGGGTTTTGCAGCTTCAAATGCATATAGCTGCAGTGGCTTCTTTCCATCGCATCGGCTTCAGTTTCATAAAGCTTGCGGGGCACAGTCATTCCAAATGCCGAAAAGGTGGCCAAAAGTCCCTAAAATCGATCTTTGATTTGGGAACTTTTTGGGTCTAGTTATGTAGGTTGGTGCCTAAGGTATTAGAAACAGCGCTTTATAACGGTCAAACTTGCATGGGGGGCTCTCGGGAGCTATTGTTACGTGAGTGCCTGGCACACGGCGCGGTACATAGTGAAACGGGTTTTTGTGTTAACAGTGATCGTTTGAAATGGCTTCTGATAACGAAAGTAAGTCCTTTTATACGTTATTTTATATTTACAATAAATTATCTTAATTATTTTAGTAATGTACCATTCAAAACAAGTTTTTTTATAACTTCCCGTTGTAAACGTCAATGTATAAAATTACATTACTCAAAAGTCCCACGACATCCCACTCTCTAACAAGTTTTACCACATTCTTGAGATTTTTCTCTATAAATTGGAAGTTTCAAAAGTTGCCCCAGTTTGCCCCGATTTGTTTAATTTAAATAAAATTTCAGTAAAATTCTGGCCACTTTATAAGAACTTTGTCCGCCATATTGGATCCGCCATTTTATTTTTAAAATTTTGAGTAGTAATACGTAATCAGCAGACTCAAAATACTCTTCATACGAAATTTCAGAAAAATCTGTCCACTTTATAAAAATTTTGTCCGCCATATTGGATCCGCCATTATGTTTTTTTATTTTGAGTGAAGATTCGTAATCAGCGACCTCAAAATACTATTTGTACGTCTACATATTTTGGCCACTTTTTCGGCATTTGGAACCACTGTGCGGCGTGAAGTATGCAGCACCGAATGTGTTTTGGGCCTAAGTTTTCTAAAAAAAGCTTTTGATAGATAAAAAAAATTTTCTTTAATTAAAAGTTCTTGTTTTCAGTTTTTTATGTGTTCCAATCATGTTAATATTTTTATTTTTTATTGAAGAAAAAAATTTCTGACATAATTTCCTATAAAGGGCACTTAACAGAAACTTGCATCGGGGCGCCAGCACCGCTGGAGCCGGGCCTGGTTGCCCCGATTCCAGAGTCGCGATAATAACGGTTGGGAGTAGGTGGTTGTGGTGTGGCAGTTCCTTCCTTCATTCCTACTTTTCCCTTCACTATATTTCGACTAGAGCTTGCTGTTCGACATTGCACTCTATACGAAAAAAATATATTGTCGACAGTATAAACGGCTTTCCTTGAGCTCTAGTCTTCCACTTAAAAAAAAATTCTTTCACTAGCCTGTCTAAAAGATTGACTTCTAGTTTGACCAATTGAACTGCCTCTATGTTCCTGTAACCCGGTACCCACTGAATGATGCACCTGTATCGCCTAGCCAAAGAAGAAAGCTCTTTTGGACAGGACTCGACCGTCTTGGACGTTATGTACCCTGCCAATAGTACCTTCATAGACGATGGCTCCGGTCTTTGGTTAAGACCGTATTGCTAGGCAGGCTTTGAAGATCGCCGTTTTCGCAGTTTTGCCTAGAAAGTACTGGCTGAATAAGGCAGACGATAGTATTTATAGTGGGTTAAAAACTCTTTCTCTTCAGACTTTGAAGCATCTATGGTATAGGTTTTGTTAGGTTAGAAGTTTTACTATTCTTCTCTGGTGGGAATGCGGACATCCAAGCCTGGGTTGAAGTTGAGTCTCGATTTCATGTGTATTGTATTGATAGCCCTCCTCCCATTCCCAGTGGCAACGAATTCTTCATATTGCTGTGTCCATACGTCTTCTCCAGCCAGCAGTCCCAGTCTTCATGCAATCTTTGGGCTGTGCAGATTTCTGCAGATTCTGTGCAGAGAAAGGTCCATATCGATACCCTCATTCTAATACAACGTACGAGAAAAATTCAAAATTTTTCAGGAGAAGCAAAAAACTGCTTTTTATTTCTTCTGAAGTACTTACCGTTACTATATTTTATAGTAGGACCATAAAATTTTGTTTTGTTGTGACTTTTTCTTTTATGGTTTTGCAACTGATGCGTAGAGAATTGCAAAATACATAATAATCTATTACAAAAAAAATTTCCCTAAAAATGCTCATACGTGGTATTAGAATGAGGGTTATACTATGCTTATCTAGCAGACAACAGCAGTAAAGTACCCTATTCCTTTACTGTACCTCCAACTACACTTTTCACTCATGGGACTCGTCTAGATTCAGGAAATATAAAACTCAAATGAAGCAGCTTCCTGTAAGCCTCAATGTTTGGGCCACTGATGAGGCGGCTGCAACTGAGGTCATTTACGTCCTTTACGGCGTACTTATTTTATTATTATTGGAACTTATCGCTAACGCCCCACGCTGTTTTACATTTAAGTAAGTTATATTTATAATTTTTACCAATAACTTTAGTAATTTCATTCTTAGCTGGATTTCGAAAGGCAAGTTGTTCCCATATACTGGCTTCAGCAATAAAAACTTTACGTTCAAATTTGCGTATTTTTTAGACTTAGGCCGCCATATTAGATTTAAAATGACGATACACAGCCTTCTGTATTCTACTCGTCATACCCTTAAATTTGATACCCATACCGAGGGGATTGCAAAGGAAAATGTAATCCATCATTTTGTGTTGGCCGCCATTTTGAATTTGGAATGACGCCACAGAGCTAACTGTCATACCCTTTCATTTGATACCAATGTCGCGGGTCGGAGGAACACGTGTGCAAAATTCGGCAGCCATATTGGAACCGCCTATTTGATTTTTTTTTACAAAGAAGTCAGATTGTATTGTCACGGGAACTAAGCACAGCACATGTGCAAAATTTGAAGTTGATCGGTTATATGAAAGTGGGTCAAAATTAAGTTTCAAGATTTGTTTACATACAAGATATAGCATACAACATAGATACAGGTGACGCTAATATAAAGCTTATAAAAATCATAATTTTTTCCTAATGCACCTACATATGTACACCGTCAAAAAAGTCCAGAATAAGTAAAACTTAAGGTGAATTTACATATCCCATGTTTTTCTGTCGCGCCGCTATTTTTTAAGATTTCAACCAATCAGGAAAAATTTGATATCGCTGCTGATGTCGCACTTAAATAAGGTGGTCGCGTCGATATGGAAGAAACTACATAGATAATATTTAAATTTGATTATCGATGGAGCAGATTTATAATCGACCAATCCATATTTTTAGCCTCCTTCTACGTTATTTTCTATATCAGTCTGAATAAATTTATCTATTATAAATATTATTTTCTTTAATTTCTCCCTTTAATTACGCGTATACGTGGCATTGCTGCCCATTTTAAAAGCCTTCTAAATGCCAGCTGATAATGGCATTCGTTCATGGATGCCAGTTGTTATTTTGTTATCTTCGTGATCGCGGTCGTGGGCTCTATTGTCGCGAAATCGCGCGAGTGGAGTGTTTTTCAGTGCCAAAAAGGGAGTAATTACCTTCAGGTTTGTATCTTCTAATTAGTTTGCATGGGTTTAAAGTGTTTTTTTTTTGTTTTTTTGCCTTTTATGTGTGAAATTTGACAAAATGCATTTGCCGGTAACAACTGTCAAATGCATATTTCAAATTTAGGGCCTGTGCGAATAGCGGCTAAATGGCTAAATCTTTCCACGAAATACTAAATCGTTCCACAAAATTTCCAATGTTCAATTTAGTTAGCTAGTGGTGTGCGAATTCTTAGTCGGCTAAATTTGATTTTGACAGGAATTAGATATGACCCCCTTTTTCAGGTTTAATTTAATTTAAATATATCTCGACCAGGTCCGGTAAATATTAGATGCTCCCGGCATCATAAAAGATTATTATAAGAGAATAATCTTAGATCCATCGCAATTACGAACATATGTATATACATACCTTTACAAATCTGAATCTAAATTTTATATTTATGTTTATCTCCCCGTCGAACACCTAAAAGTCTAATCTCAAAATAAAAAAGTATAAAAATTCGAAGCTTATATTTTTTATTTACATATAAATTAAAGGTATAAATTCTAAAAAAACATAAAATAACAACAAAACAACATTCAGTAAGTAGCTGTCAAATTTTAGCTACTCGTAAAAAGGCTAAATCGCACTGCAATACCGACCTTTCCAAAAATTTATTTAGCCGCAATTTAGCCAGTATTCGCACAGGCCCTTATACATATTTCGTATTCATTCGGTAAATTCATTTTAAAAATTCTATTAATCTATAAGTTTCTGTATGTACAGTGAGCGTCAAAAGTGAGTCAACACCTATAAACATTTCCAAAATAACACCAAAATTGTTGTATTTTTTGGCGAATTGCAAACGTTTTGTTTTATTTACTTTTGATATAAAGGGTTTCTTTCGAGGAACTCTACCATCTGTCATGGTTCTATCATGGTTTGGGTGTTTGGGGGTGTTGAAATACAAAATTTTTATGTGTTGACTGGCACCTTTGACGCTCACTGTATGCATGCATGTATGCATATGTCCGTTATAGGCGGGGACACCAGTGATGGCAGAGCTTCGAAATTTTGCATGAATTTTGTCTCCCTTGCACCCTGCACCTCGAACCCCGATTTTCGAAATTCAAAATAGCCGCGCAAATATGGCCGAAATTCAAAATGGCCGCGCTCATATTGTTGAATTTGCCAATTGTATTCCGATTCCAATAAAAACCGGTAGCTGGGGGTTTTTAAAGTTGCAAATTACGAATTTATGATCAGAATTTATAAATTCAAAATGGCGGACAATTTTTTTCAATTGGGTTCCGATTCTAATGAAAGTTGATATCTAGGAGTGTTTAAGGTCACAAATAACAAAGTTATGATCAAAACTTATAAATTCCAAATGCAGAATTGCCCAAGTACTTGAAGAACGCCGACACGTGTTGAAATAAATTAATACGTAAGAAGGAAAGAAACCCTACACCGCTGACATTTTAAGTGTAAGTTAAATAAAATTAAAACTCGCTTAATTTTTAATATCGTTTTATTAGCAAGTTCGATATAAACGCAACGTTCTACCGGGAGTTGTAATTTCATAATGTTGACAGTTTCCATTTTTCTAGACATTTTGGTTTTTATTGCTTTCTTCTTCATTATCAGAAACGTTTTGCTAAGTTCATACTGTACAGTGTTTTCCGGTTGTTTTTGTTACTGTAATTTTTTCTATCCCGTCGGCGGGTTAAATATGCTTAATTTAGTTCTAGGGGGTACAGCAATTATATCGGCCATTTTCGCTCGGTCCCATTGGAAGCAGTATATGGCAAGAGCGAATTTTGCTATCACGTCCAACGAATGTATCCTCTATCATGGCCAGTCTCCAAAACGAACGTGGTAAGACTGCGGCATGAAGAAGGACTACATCTCCCGTTCTGACATCTGTTGAATTGGTTCTTTTATTGTAGTGTAACGACCTGAGTTGGCGCAAATATTCATAATGCCACCGTCCGTAACCGCTCTTTCCAAACAGAACGCAATTGTTTTGCGTTGACCTCCAAAGAATTATCAGTTATAGCTACAGCTGCTGGCGCACCTCCTTGAATAAAATAAATTCCACCTCCGACATAAATTATAAGGCGGCTATTTGCAATGGACTCCACTTCCATCATCAACGTTTGTAATTGATCTATAGTCAGAGTTGATCTTATGACGGCTCTCAATGATTCCTTGATGGTTCTCACTAGCCGCTCCCAAAATTCGCCCCACCGACGAGCACGTTCTACTATGAATTACTGGGAAATGCCACGAGGACTTAAGAATCCATGTAGTTTCTCTGAGCTTAAAAATGTCTCCATATTGGCGAATTTTAAAGATGGCCGCTTTTAGCGTTATCTGAATATATCACGGATGGAACACCTCGCCTGGCGATGAACCACCACAATCCCCGAAGACAACTGGCGGTTGGGGTTTGGTTTTTCTGTGGATGTCTCTGGGTTTCATTATTGGCAGTAGTGAGAAGTATATTCCATTTGCGGGGTTTATTCTTCTTTTGCACGACTATCGGTTCATTGATGTCTGCGCTGACTGTGGACCGCAGGTAGTTAAATTAGTTTACCTGTTCGAAGTTATATTCCCCCCAGGTGGTGTTGTGGTTTCTTCTTCTTCTTTCCACCCTCGACTGAATTAGAATCTTGCTCTTGTGTCCATTGGGCCTATTCACACAGTGCATATTCATGGCGCCTAAAACCGGTTTTATAGATGAGAGAGGGAAGGGAGCGGAAGAACTTAACGAAACATTTTTCACGCAAAACCAAACGCGTGAAAACTAGCACACATATAAAAAGTTACTTCTATCTCTTGCATTCTTTAGCTCTGTTTTTCTCTAACAAGTAAATTTCATCTGCAATACATTTAAATGTTCCTGTATAGCAATCAAATTTACTATCCATAATTTACGCCCCGTGTGAGTTGCTAGGAGTTGAATAAAACCGGTTTTACTCACCACACTTATGGCAACGTGTGAATATGCCCATTTATTTGCAGCCTTGTATGTTGAGCTCCATCTTCTAATTCCGTAAATATGTATATCTCTAACGTATGACAGTTCATGTCATCGGCATATCCTGCCAAATGTTTTGATTTGTTAAGTAGGGTTGCGTTCGTGTCAATGTTTACTTTGCGAATTACTCCTTCTAGGCAGGGATTAAATAGCAGGGGTGCCAACCCATCACTCTGCTTAAAGCCTTGCTTGACTGGGAAGGACTCCGTCAATTGTAAAATTCGGTTAAATATTCTTAATTCTAAATTCATAGTGTTGTTGTTGTTGTTGCATGCCATTTGTTTACATGTGAGACTTTTTCTCTCGTTACTTAAAATAAAATGTTAACTCAATTTTATTTTCTTATTTTAGATTTAAATGACCATTTTGGGGAGGAGAAGCGGAAGGTATGGTGGTTGCTGACAGAGTTATTTTTTAGATGACTTTCGGAATTTATTAATTTTTTCTATTTTAGTTTTTTAGGGCATGTACTGAATATACTTCATCAAAACTTGATATCAATTTGATATAAAAACAGCATTTCTATACGATGAATTGACAGAAGAAATATACATGATTCCGCCAAAAGGATTTGAAAATGGAACTTTGTTGAAAAGTATGAGTGAGTTCGAAAACATCAAACTGCGGTAATAATGCAAATCATATGTCCAAAAAGGTCAACACGCATCCAAAACTTTCTTCACGAGTTCGGAAATGCAGTATAAACGTAACCCTGCAGCAAACTTGTGCAGATAGTGCAGTGTATAATGTGGCACTGCTTTTGTTGATTGTCAAAATGGACCATCAGGTGGACTTTTCAGAATAAGTTTTATATTACAAAATTTTGAAGTTTTATTATAAATTGAATATTTTTTGTTATAGAAACCAAAAGAAGGATTGGTTTGATTCAGAAATATAATAATTAAAATACTCGACTAAAACTTGAAGTCGAGTTTAATAGCGGAAAGAGGAAAGAACCATGCTATGGGGAGTTACTTGAGAAGAAATAAAGAATATTAAGTCAAATTTTTAAATGATTGCTGCGTTCAGTATACAATCACAGGTCCAGAAACGTCACTTAAAACTTGAACATGCATTGACGCTGCATTTACAAGACTCGGACTGAGTTTCCAAATTGACGGTATATATGAGCCGAAAGAAGCTCCAAAATCTTGGAATCAAAAACGATGTAGGTTTTTAAAGGGTCTAGACTTTGAACCAAACTGATGATGACCAATAGGAAGGTTTAATTGTTGGTGAAGAAGAGAAAGAAGTGGAAAATACAATATTTAAATTGGTAACGAAAGTTGAAATTATATCAAAGAGGCCAAAGTAAGGAAATTTAGACTACTTTGGAATGGAGACTTAATTGCTTCCAAGAACTTTTACCAAAATTACAACAAAAGTAAATTAAATTATATCATTAGAAATTTACATTTTTAAAACTTCTCACACATCCTACTTAATCACTGAAAGCATTTATCCGACTTACAGGCAACGACGTAATTGCTATTCTTATTTAAATTAATCAATCATGGATTGATATAATATTTGGTTATCACCTTATCTTGCCTCACCCGTATGTCCATGTGCAATAAATAAGTATTAATCTTTGCCAAACACATTAACGAGCACCTTCATCCGCTAAATGAAATTAAATGCGTTGTGTCAGTTATATTCTCTGAAACATGCGCAATATATGACTTTTTTACTATAATAAATCGATTTTTTATCATTGTACAACGATTGCGACTTTCCCGCCATTTTTAACCGAAATTCTCGCAGCTTTTGCAAAATTCGTCTAAGAATTTCTCAAAACTTACCACGCACAGCCGCTAGATGTCATGAAAGTCGCTGAATAGTAAACAAAATCTGATCTGAGCGCATGCAACACACTCGCCTCTCTCAACTACATCCACACACGCTCCACCAGAGAGCGAACTTCATCCAATGCAATAGAAACTCACCACTCTGCACAGTCGGCCGCGTCCACCTGTCAACTGGTCTTCCACCACTTTTTCATGCCAAACCGTCTACGTCCATGGCCAAGTGACAGCGGCCGGAAATTCTTCTCAGCGACTTCAGTTCTCCGTTTGCTGCCGTTGCGGTTGGCCGAAGTTCGGTGTGCGTTTGCATGAAATTTTAGCGAAAAATTCCGAGTGTTTTTGTGATAACTTTCGGTGTGCGCCGTTATCCTGTGCTGCTCCAGATCCTGCCAAGAGCCAGCGGCAGTTACTCAAAGGACCAATTCCTTACGGGCTGCATGACAGACGTCAAGTAGCAAGGGGCGAAGGAGCTAATTAGCAAGAGTGCGGCCCTTACTAGCGCTGCTGTCTCGGTGTGTTGCAGGCTCCACAGTTTTTGGCAGATTCCAGTTTTCTTTGTTTTTTTTATATATGAGGACGAGAAAGCGTGATTGTGTGGCGGATTTTTGATAAAAATCGATAACAGTCTCCTTGTGCTAAAGAGGCGCTCGGCTGCGGTTTGTTTTGGTTTTCTGTGCACGCCGTGACTTCCAGGAAGTCGATCCATATCCATTCCGTTCTGACTAACTGTCATCATCCGGGGGGTGGAAAGATCCGTTCGTTCGGTACTCCCAACGTTGTGCCGTTAACTTACTACAGCTGGCCGCCCGTTCACAGTGCTGCAATCTTATCCAAGTGAGAAGTCCTTGTCGGTGTTTGTGGTGTGCGCTATTAAAGTCGAGATTTCAAGTGTCATTTCCGGGTCGTCGCTGCCCGGATAAGTAAACAAGTGCGAAGCACCCACTTGCGGGCTGTTTTGGGGCTGTTACAGTTATATCTAAGCAGCGCACCCCCGCCATCGAGACGTCGTCGCTGTTTGTTGGCCCCATAGAAAAGTGTCGAGTGTGTTAAGTGCGGATTTGTTTCCTTTTTGGGTGGTGATTGCCGTTTTCGTTGCTGTGCCATTGTCGCGCCGTTGTTGTTATTGCCATCGTCGCCTAGACGTCTAGTGTTGTTCCCGTTGAGTGCCACAAGTGTCAGGATTCAGATCGTCAAGATGCAGGACCGGCACATTTGCCAGGATGTTTTCCTATAAAGGTGAGGACTCGTCTCTGTTTGTTTGCTTGTCCTTTTCCCTCTCCCTCCGTGCACTTCAGTCCCGATTTTTGTTGTGATGCTTATCTCTAGGTCAACGGTCTGTAATTGCACCTGTCTCGTGTCAGCTGTAAATGTTTTTTTTTCTGATTCGAATTAGATTTCTGCACCTTAAACGGGGGCTAAGCACCCTGAAGGGCTTTGAAATTTCTTGAGTTGTTATTCAAAACCCAAAATCCGCACGGCTGTGGCTCTGGAATTTCGTTTTGTTCCTTTTTTCTCATAAAATTTTCGGTCGTTTTAGAAGATGTTAACGCTGAATCCCCCGCGGCTTTTCACATCGTGATCTGCAGACGAGATCCGTTCCGTTATCCACCAAAAATTAAGAACAAAAAAACGTTGATGAAGCGGTCCAAGTTAAACTTCTTCGCTCTGGTCCAGGGTCTACATTCTTCTTCAATCCATCTCCTCTGGATTCTCGCTGTTTGCTGGCCCGGTGCTGTTGTCGTGCATAATCACACTCGTTTATATATACATATTTAATTTCTGGATTCCATTTCGTGCCAACGCTTCATCAGTTACTACCTCACCATCTAGAAAGCCATCGACACAAGTTTCCGAATTTCCCGAGTCATTTCCGAGAGGAGACTTTCACTGGATTCCGGTGGCTTTGTGGCTTCTTCAATTCTTTCCTGACATTTTTACTACTCTTTCATTGTGGTTTAACCTCTTCTTTACCCGCGTGACACTCGAGAACCTGTGCAGATCCTCCACTACGCGGAATTTGAGACCAGCAACAAATTACTCGCAGGTGGAAAGGTAGTAATTGATGGATGCTCACTGAATGGTCGGTCCTCACCTGGCCATTATCACACCGCAAATTCCCCCGCGATTTTTTTTTCTTGATGCAAGAAGCGCCAAGAGGTGTTTTTTGTCCATTTTTTCCTCCCTTGCTCAGCAAAATATAAACGCCTAAATACTGTAAAAACACAATTTTTTTTAGATATGAGAAAAAATTGCTTGAGATAAACTTTCAAGATAAGAGCGATTTGTGAAAGTCTGCTGAGTTTTGCGCTGTGCACTGCGGACGGACACTCCGGCGGCTGGGTTTTGCTGATAACGAGTTTTGTACACTTTCAGGCCGCGTATTTATTGAATTTCGCGGGAAAAAATTGTTTTTAATGAATTTTTCCTATGAAAAGTGGGTTTTAAATGAAAGTTTCTTGCGGTTTTATTGATATATGTCTTCGCTGCAAGATGATTTATGGATTTTGGGAATAATTGACCTAATTGGGCATGCTTTGCTGCGCTGGGCTGGAGTTTTTTTTGGAGAACTACATAGTAAGAAATTAATCAATGCTTTCTGTGGGAGCGTTGTGGAAGTTCGTCTGGCTACTCTTCTACAGTGAGGTTTTTTCGAATAGAAGTTTTAGGCTTAGGGATCACCCTTTGTTCTAGCATTCTGTCATGTAGTAACGCACAACATGGGGCAATGTTTAGTAGCAAGCTTGGAACGAAGGAAAATATAGGTTATGTTATGAGCAGTGTTGCGGAAGGAGATAGCGATGAACCTTCTGTTTGAACTCTTAGATGTTGTAGGAGTTCAGAAATACTGGCAGAGAAAAACTGATACAGTTTATTAGATCTTCGGAAGTAAATCTTAACAACCATGAACAGAAGCCATTATAAAATGTCGTAGTAAAGATTGGCCGAACTTGATGTAGGTTATGTACAAGTGGCAGCCCCGTACAAGGATCGACCAATGACATCTTTTTGTAACTGCACTCGTGAAAAATCTTTACGTAATCATGCGGGAGTATTCTTAGAGTGACTTTAGATCTATCCTGCCTCATTCAGGTACTCTAATACAAAACTTTGTTTTGGGGCGCGGCTTCAAAATATGATAGCTTGATAGGATAAAGTACGAAAAAGGGTTCTAAAACTCATCAGTGACAGCGCCATTTACTTCGCCAATGACCCATTGAGCCATCGAAGGAATGGGGCATCTTTGACAATACTTTGCCACTACTATCATAGGAATTGTTTCACCTATATAAACGCGCTCTTCCCTCTCCACCGAAATCTTGTACTCTCAGCACCAGATTATACCGCTCGGTTCATTGCCTCTATCTACAATACCCTTTATTGCGCACGCTACAAACCAGGAATCCGTACATCAATAACAACTCTACTGTAAAACAATCTTACGAAGTCCTGTAGAAAAGTTTCCAGATGCAGCAAGAACTGGACAACTGCACAGATAAATCTTCGGTTGTCTCTGCGGCTTCTTTTTGCCCACAGATGCGGTATTGGGTGTTTTATGAAATATCTACAAGTCCGCAAGTTACCCAAATTTTCTCCAGAGTCCTGTGATGATTGACACGATCCTGGCGATGTACTTCTGCGGCATCATCAGGAGATCACGTGATCTCGGGTTTCTGTAGTAAGGCCAAGCCTTTCTAGTCTCGGCGTATGATGTTAAACACGTCCAGTTCGTGCTTGTTATTGAAAGAAAGTGCACGGTGACATCCGCATCACACATTCTCAACCCTGGAGTTTCTAAAAGGTTTGCTCCTAGTCTAGGCCAATCTTCTCGATTCTCTTGTGTCCCGATAATCGTTGAAAAGTGATCCTGCACCTTCAAGCCGTGGAGACCTTTCGACCAACTTAGACGTTATATATCTCCCAGGGCTAGAGGCTAGGATTCTTGTAGATTCTAGCCGTAGGTGTGACTGTATTGTTTGGCAGGTTTTAAGGATTTCCAGTTGTTCTGCCTAGAGGACACCGGCAGGATCAGTCAGGCGGTAATATTTTTGTAAGTTTAATGAAGGGTACAAAACTGCAATGCCTACACCTGACATTCATTTGTAACCATCTGACCCATTAGTCCCTGGTGGGGATCTCATCATCGTAGCATGGGCTTAAGTTGGGTTGCGATGTCATCGAACCAGATGATCCTTTTATCATTCACTGTGGTAGAGTGATTGCATTATATTGATGGGTCCATTTTCAGAAGCTTTATGGGGCCCCAAGACTAACAATAATATTGTGCAATATTTTGATTTGCGCAATATTATTGACGGTCTTTGGGTGATATTGAAAGATTGTCTGGGGCAAAGAGGGAGACCGTCAATATTTTGCTCAATTTTTTTGCACAATATTATTGATAGTTTAAGGGACACTTTAGGTCCGTGCAAGGCGCCTGCTTGTTTTGAATGGAGCAGAAGGCAGCAGATCCGAGAAATGTTTATTGCTCCCGTACGAGTTGTTCACAAAGCTCCCTTTACTCCAAAACATGCTACATTCTTTAGATTTAGTTAGGTATGGCTTTGTTATATTCTTTTGCAAAAGGGCGCTACCACACGACAGACTCGCATGTCAGCACAGATTTAGTCACTGCTTTGTAGAGTCAGCGCACCTTGTCGGTTGTCTTCTTTGTTAGCCCTCCTTGCACGCTCTTTGATATTGAGATTAGAATTCAGCTTTGGGCTCAAAATGACGCCTCCTTAGCTGATTTAGGAAGGCTCAGTGATCGACCACTAATTGGAGGTAGACGAAATCGGAGATTTTTGTTGTATCGTTAAAAACAATCATATCAATCGAATACATCTTCTCCGAGTTAATGGATTGCCGACAGCGGTTGGACCACCCGCTAACCTTATCAAGAGCCATTTACATAATTTCACTGATAGTGGAAAGAATTGTTCCGGTTACCAAGATCAGTAAGTCGTCCCCACAGTTGACTTTTTCAGCCTATCTTTCTATAATATTTTTAGACTCTTATGCATAGCCCCAAGTCGAGATGAAAAGAATTTAGCCTGAGGTGTGACACAGCATGTTGACTTTACCTTTTGAAGGAATGTTATCTAGGTAGTGAAATTGGAAGACGAAGAGTCATGCCGCTGCATGGAATCGAACCATAAACCTCTGAGGATGGTAGCCGGACGCCTTAACCTCTAGGCTTCCTAGATTGACGTCTGCTTTATTCGACCTTCATTATTTCTTGCAATGACTTCTCTTAAAAAATTAAAGAACACTATTCCGAAGAAAGGATGCTAAATTTTTTATGTGATAAAATAAGCTTAGGAAGGAATCACCATATTTATGCTACAACTTTATCATGTCATTCAGGTCATGATAATCTAGTAGTAATCTTAGTTAGAACGTTAGAAGAGGATTGGATATGCTAAGGACGGACTAGGGAGTGCTTGTGATTGTTTCAACATTGGGATGTTGTAGAAAATACTGGGAATGTTGGGAAAATACTGACTGTGGAAGTCTATTGATCTTTTTACTATCTATAATATAAAACTGAATGTATGTCTGTCTGTACTCTATGGACTCGGAAACCAACCAACCGATTTTGCTGAAATTTTTACAATAACTTGTTTTTTGATTGGGAGTAAAAAAGGCATAGTGCGGTTACTCAACAACAGGTGGTTTTGGTAACTGCCATACAAAATTTCGTAATTTCAGGTGAAAATCGGAACATTTTTATAGACAACGCACAGCCCAAACCGCTGGATCTAAATCTTGACAGTACATTCCTATAATGACGTGGACATCCACTAAGAAGCGATTTTTCGAAATTTATCCCCTAAGGGGGTGAAATAGGGTTGAATAGGTTGTATGGGGAATTTTTTTTCTTTAGCCAGATTTTCTTCAAACTTAGCATAAATACTCCACAACATAAATAATGAAATATGTATGTGCTTTAGAATTTTTCGAGGGGGTGAAACAGGGCGGAAAAAGTACTATGGGAAGTTAAAAACAGACATCGCACAGCCCAAACTGCTGGCCCTAAAGTGCTTTAGGATTTTTATATGTTCAACCCCCAAGGGGTGTGACAGGGTGGAAAAAGTTGTATGCGAAGTTATTTATTTTTCATCAAATTTTCTTCGAACTTGCTATGAATACAATACATACATCCTAAATAATGAAACACATATTTCATAATTTCTCGAAATTCAACCCCTAAGGAGGTGAAATGGGGGTTGAAAATTTGTGAAACTTGAAATGGTAGCACCGCGCCACAACGTCATTGACTTCATTTAGGATTCGTTTTTCAGTTACAAATTTTGTTATTTGGAATTAAAAATACGAACAAATTGCCTTTTCTCAAACTCTTATACTGTATATTAAAATTCATATCATCTCAACTGCAAAATAAATGAAAGCTACTATTGGCTTATGAGTTATGAGTGCAACAAGGCCCAGTAGGTTCCAGCTTACTTATGTAAAACAAATATTCCCTATTTGTAGTTTTGCGCAAAAATGAAGCTGCAAATTATGGAAATGAGCCGAGCAGACTAGTCTTCTGTTGCGGGAGAAACGATGCCATGGATAACCACGTATTTTGGTAGAATAGTTGCTTTAGTAATACTAATGAAAAATTTCCAGGACTGCAACATTCCTCCAATAACTTAGTGTACCTAAGGATGATCAAATCGGATTGTCTTCGATAAATTTAACAGTGTTGATAATTTCAGATCTTCGATACTAGAGCCACTTGCGAACTATACGAACTATATTTACAAAGGAACCAAGAACTCTGTAGAGAGTATTTAAAAAAACGTAACAGATCAAGGCGAACTAGTCACGTACATAATAATAAAATCAAGGTTTCAATATTTTTTACTTTTACTGTGCTTCAAAAATATCGTATAAGATTTTAAATACCTGAAAGTTCTATATTTTATTTTAAACCATTGAAAAAAAATTTCTAAGGAATTCTTTTAATTAATTTTTCTATGCCATATTTTAAAAATGAATCGTAATTGATATTTTTGAATTTTCCCCCAATCTTGGTAAATAATGAAGAATTTACCTTATCACCTTTTGTTATCTTGCACATATCCGTTTACGAGGCTTATCATTGTGTAATAAAGACTTATCGTTTTAAGGCCACTACTAAAGAGAACAAAATTTTGAAAATGTAAAGAACGTCGATAGTTGGAAGTTAAATAAAATGTAGACGATAACAATTTAAGGAAGGTAGAGATCCCTTCGTTTTAAAAATCAGCCATTGATTACCTTTAACAAAAATTTCATACAATTGTGTACAGAATTTCGTCATCACGTAAGTACTTTTATTTCGGCTCACAACAGTTCTGACTACTCATAACATATGCCCTCGTGCATATTTTTGTATATTACAGTATTCTAAAAATTGCACTGAAGGTCATTTTAAACCAACAAAAAAAGTGAAGTGGTTTCGTAAAACGTGATAATATTTGTTATTTTAAACTAAAGCAGTGGTTTCCAAAATTTATGATACTGCGGCCCCTACGCCTCTCTCCCCTCTAAAAAAAGGAAATTTGCTATTATACGTATAATAAAAAAGACAATAAAATTTAAGTAGAAATTAAAAAAATAGTCAAAAAAGTCAAAAAGATAAAATCATCCGCGCCCCCTTTGAACTATAATCGCCTCCACTTTGAAACCGCTGATCTAAAGAATAAACTTCGAGGTTAACAATGGAACAGAATATCTGCCTTATATCCGCTTCGGCTTTTCTTACAAAAGGTTATTCTTTTGATGGAGAGCTTTTGGTCGAGGATTATGTCTAGATATTTAGGGTTATATATGTACATCAGCAAAGTTAACCCGTTTAATTTTTTCAAAAATATCAACCAAGATTATCTTAGGCAAAATCTAGGGTTGAGGCTAAGATAATGATTTTACACCTCGTTTGCAATGTTTTTTTTATGTGGAAGTCTAAGCTCAGGTGTCACCCTTTGTACTTCAAGTCCGTCATGTCGTTCATGTCATGGTCAGGTGTCTGGTAGTAAGCTTAGCTCGAAATACAGAGAAAGGATAAGACAGATTATAAGGTTAAAATTTCGAAATAAGGTTTGATATCTGAAGCAAATCAAGAATATCAAATCTGACAGCACTACCACTGCTACTACCAGCACTACTACCATTTACTGCCAACAATTGAAATTGGGAAAATATCAATAAAATAATTTTCGGCAATGCTTCAAAAGTATTGCCAAACCTAGAAATTCTCATATTTTGCAGGATTTGGTGTTTAAGTATGCCTCGGTTAACGGCGCCTAGACTCCTTAGGGAGGAAGCTTTTAAATTTAGCTTCGTTCTATGACTATGCTTTTTTCTGGGTTACTACACAAGTTATTGCTCAGACATCAGCTGTGGACATATGACAAGCTTGCATGAGGTCCGAGATATCATCTACATAGGATTGTGCATTTAACCCCCGGTAATTCAGATCGGCAAGAAATTCGTCGACTAAGATTGACCTTATTATAGTTATATGACGCCTCCTTGAGGACAGCCTTCTATCTAATCCTGAAAAAAGCCGTGATCTACAGTATTGGTGAATACTAAAGCACCCCCCTTAAATATTTCATAAATTTTTCATTATTTTGATAAAAACTTAATAAAAAGAACTATCCAATATTACAAAATTTATATCTAAATATTTATTTATATATTTAAAATATAAAAAAAATTCAAAATTATAACATAAAAACTCCAGTCTTCCAATTCAAACTATACAATGAAATGATAAACTATTGTACCAGTGGACAAAACTAAAGCACCCCCATCAATTCAATGGAAAATTTACCATAGCGACTGCCTAAACTTTACGCTCTAAATGATTAACGGTCAGTAATATCGTGAAGGATAAAAAAGTGCGAGGTAACGGGCCGGGTTTCACCTTTTCATTCTGACGGAAGACCGAAAAACCATATAATAGGAAGGACTCTTTCCTAAAATGGACCATCTATAAATCCTGACATATCCTCAGCACAACTTCCTAAAGATTTCGACTTTGGATTAAGCCAGAGAGCAATCCGACGAAGACCCGTAGAAGTTGGATTATTAAGTCGAAGACCCGCTAAAAAACCACTAATATCGCGAAAATATATGAAATATTGAAGGGGTGTGCTTTAGTATTGGCCAATACTGTATCTCTCAGTGTGGGGTTCAATTCCTTTTCATCCTGCGCCTTCATGAATCGCATCGAAGATAACGTTATCAAACGCACCTTCAATACCTGCGAAAGCACAGAGGATGATTTGCTTGGCTGGACGACTTCAAGATATCCCTCACTAGTACGTGGATGGCAGTCTCTGTAGATTTGCCCGGCCAATAGGCAAATTGCAAGCAATGGAGTGGGTTCGATGTAAGATCCTCCCTAGAATGCTTGTCTAAAAGTTTCTTCATGGTTTTTTGAAGAAAGGAAGAGGCTGATGAGTCGATAAAAATCTGTTTCTCTGTATGATCTCATCGCCAGCACATCGGAATATGAACATGAGCTATCGCCAAGCTTCCCCGGAATAACGGCAGCAGGATTGGTAGGATATCTTTCAAGACCTTTTGAAGGAGAGTCGCAGCCTTCTAGGCCTTGAAGGGTCAATGGCTCATTCAATTTTGCCTGCTTGTGGGTTCGACGGGCAGAAACTACCTTCGATGCAGTGTTAGCTTCTAAGGCCATTTCCGCTTAAATTACTATAGACATGATTACTAATTAGAAGCTCCACCGTATCCCGGGTATTTTTCATTAACGATCGCTCAGAGATCTTAAGGGAGGCAATATCATTTGAATGATCCTTAAACAAACTTTTGTAAAATTGTGTTATTTTTTTCGTCCATCTATTCAATGGTGCTACAGCCCGTATCGGGCCTTGGACTCCTCTATGACATTTCTCTAAGTTTGTCGGTCCCTTGCAGCATGTCCCCAACTCCGGATGATGAGTATTACCTCTGCGTCAGCCATCACAGAGTATCCATTTCCTCCTGGGTCTGCCTTCTGATCTATTTCCCGAAATTTCTGCTACCATAAGCCGTTTTGGGATACGGTTGTCCTTCATCCTGATTACGTGGCTTCTACTGCTCTGAAGTTTTGTACGACGTCATTCTGATAGGGATCTTACATGCCGTATTCTTAGGGCCGCTCTTTTCTCAATATGGACCTGGCCAATTTGATTATTTGTTACTCCGTCTGGTAACCGCCACGTCTTCTTATGAATATTTATGTGCGGGAACATTGTTGAGCTTACTACCATTGATCGACCAATCTGCTACCATTGCTATTGATAGCGTTGTGCAGGCTCCGAGCAAGAAATAAACCATTGTAATATCAATGATAGAAGGCTCCTTAACAAGCTACGAGCGACTCCTTCCCAAACCAGTTCTATATCTTTTTTAGCATTTCATGTCCGCAGAGGGGAGCACTCCTTTTGGATTTGTTAGTTTTGCTTTAGAGGCGTTTTTGAGACAGTCACAAAAGTAGAAAACCCTAACCCTTTATTTATAACCTGTGGGTATGTATGTAATAATAACTGCGGTGTCGAAAAGATTTATTCACCTTTTGCAATTGCCTTTTCGTCCTTTCAAACGCGACAGTGTCGACACCGGTTTTACCAAGCGGTCCCCCAACTAAGTACTAACCACGTCCAATGCTGCTTGACTTTCGTAAGTGAACGAAAATCGTTCTATTCATTATGCTTATGGCACCCTTTACAGTCACTAAGGTTTCCTTTTTTCTTCCTATACAATTTCCATACAATTCCTCTTTCTCCGCATCCGTCTTGTTGTGTGTGGGAACATGGACGTTTCTGACGTTGTTGTATACAAAAAATGCACGGGGCCGGTAAATGACCCGTGCAGAACATTAAAAATAAAAAGGTCCCAAGTGTAACCCGAAACCGCCAAGAAATTGGCAGAAGAAAACTTCGCGCAATTTGCCTTGCGAAATAAATAAAAATAACGTAAGGAAATTGCGCAAGTTCGGGGCACTTGGAGAAAAGCCGACGGATGCGTTTTTCCGGCCGGCGCCCTCAGCCTTGGGTGAAAGACCAGCAGCTGACTTTTGCCCCAAGGTTGATGGCCCGGAAGAAATTCGCAACGGCGGATTTTCTTGGCCAAAGTTTTCAAGCGGAGATCGATCGATGAATCGATCAAAGACAGAGTTAATTTAACTTTCACGTGCGGCGGGCGCTTCTTTTTGAGTTTCTTTTGCAAGGGTTGATTTTTTTAACCGTAGCGGGCGCGATGAATTGAGTGGTGATTCGAAAATAGTAAAGTCGTTCGTTTAGAATTTAATGTAAATCCAAGTGTTAGAAAACATTCGCTTAACTTAATGGTGTACTGCAAAAATGATTGTTTGAAAATAGATAATTAATTATATTTCCAAAGTGTTAGTATACCTTTGTTCATATTAAACTTAATTAAATGTATCGTGTTAGAGAATTTGGATAATAATTAATAAATGCAATGTGTTAGAAAACATTCGCTTAACGTAATGGTGTACTGGAAAAATGTTTGTTTGAACATAGGTAATTAATAATAAAAAATAACAATAGTAACAATAATTCCAAACTTAATTAAATGTATCGCGTTAAAAAAATTAGATAATAATTAATAAGTCCAAAGTAAATTAGATAATAATTAATAAATCCAAAGTGTAAGAAAACATTCGTTTAACTAAATGGTGTACTACAAAAATGATTGTTTGAAAATAGATAATTAATTATATTTCCAAAGTGTTAGTATACCTTTGTTCACATTAAACTTAATTAAATGTATCGTGTTAGAGAATTTGGATAATAATTAATAAATGCAATGTGTTAGAAAACATTCGTTTAACTAAATGGTGTACTACAAAAATGATTGTTTGAAAATAGATAATTAATTATATTTCCAAAGTGTTAATATACCTTTGTTTCATATTAAACTTAACTAGTGCATCGCGCTAGAGAAGCGTTTGATAGGTACCGGTAAGTACCGAGTAGACAATTAAATAGAAAAATACACATAACAATTGGCGCAGCCGGTAGGATCTGGGTGCGCTAATAATAAAAAATCGCTAACACTGCTGGTCAAGGCACACTAGACCTTTTGCCCAAGGTTGAGCCTAACTTGGGGGCAGCGTCCGCGGTTGCAAAAGTGCAGCAAATCCTAGATCCTACAAAGAACCATCGCTCGGGGGTGTTCAACAAAGTGCCTCTGTTCCAGGCGAACAAGCATACACCCCCCTAAGTAACTTCATCGAGGGAATTTTGTGGGCTTCATCCGTGCCCAGGAAACGCCCTATGTCAGAGGGCCAACCGGGGGACAACCACCACTCAGAAACCCCCACACCGAGGGATCATCAACCAACAGCAGGCCCTTCAACAGCGTCAGGGTCCAACGACACCAACTCACCATTCAACAAGGCAGGCGAAGCAGCAACCAACATCCCAGCCGCATCAGACCTCGCAGCAGTACAAGAATCCAGCAATACCCCATCAGAACGCCTGATAATCCAGCGAGGGAACACATCCACGCCGACGATTTCAACTCCAACAGAGACACCCCAGATCTCCCCCCGAATATTGAGAAGCGGAAAAGTAGTAGAAAAGGGAGTCAAGCAAGTAGGTCCTAGTTTAAGTTTAGATCAAATATTGCAGAGAGCGCTCGAGACAGGTGATATAAATATCTCCGTGTGTCAGGCAGTGGAACGAGAGACAAATAAAATTCGTAAACGCCGCCTGACACAAGTAGAGAAATTAAAACAAAGTACCCTCCAATTTAGGGAGGATTTAGCTAAATTTAAATCCCTCGAGCGCCCTCTTACTGGCGAAGGGACAAACGTAGAAAATTTTAATGATAAGTTAGAACATTTAAATAATAGTGAAGAAAATTGTAAGACCAACAACGACACCCGCTCGATCACTACCCCACCTGCGTTTACCGCCGACCTCGCCGAAGACCTACTAACTTGGATAAGTGTGTCCCTCACGGAATCTGAGAAGGACAACCTTACCCTAAATAAAACCGAAAGAAACGGTACCACGGAAGAGGAGAAGAAACCCCTGTTTAAATTAGCCATGGCAGACGCTTACATTAAAGTCGCCAAGCTAACCTCCCAGTTAGTACCAATATTCTCTGGTGGGCATAGCCCAACCCTAGCAAGCGAGCTCCAGATGTTCTTAGGGTGCTGTCGGAGGGTAATTCAATGTTTGACGGAAGCTGAGCAACCAGCATTCCTACAAATTTTCCCAACAAGGCTTCGAGGCGAAGCCTACCAGCTGATAGCCGCAAGCCAACCAGCTACTTTTGACGATGCTGAAAAGCTCCTTAATAGGACGTATCTCCCAAGGGAGACGTACCAGGAACTAGTGAACAAACTAATTACCCTACGCCAGCTCCCTCTCGAACCACTAATAGCCTACACCACAAGGGTAAAACAACAGTTATCCCTATGTGAAGAAGCGGCCACCAATAAATACGGCGCAACAGCGGATCCAGTAAAAATACAACTAGCGGATTTCGCTAAAAACGCTTTAAGAAGTGGGATTACAAATCCTCATTTGTGCCAGTACTTACTGGCAGCAGGGGACGATACATTGGATAGTCTGATCCAGAAGGCCCTAGACATGGAGAGACTTCAACAAACCTCCATGTACTTACAGGCCCCACATCAAGTATCATCCAACTTTCAGGCATATAACCCCTATATACAACCAGCTCAAATAACGCAAATCGAAAATATACAACAAGCACTCCCCGCCACGATCACCCAATACTCAAATACACAATACTCCGCCCCGCCCGTAATGACACCACCAACAACACTCCAAAACTCCAACAACCCGCAGGTGATGTACACTACATACGCCTCACTACCAAACACCAATCACACTACCCCACAGGCGCCAATACAAAACGCCCAACAAATAATAAATCCGAGCCCGCCTCCAAAACCTAACACCAAACCTGAAATCAGCATAACCTGCAACTACTGCCGAAATAAAGGGCACACATACGCTGATTGCCTGAAACGTAAAAATACCCCTTTCTGCTTAGTCTGCAGGTCCAATACACATGATGCTAGAGACTGTCGTCAACCAGTAGAACCGCCAAGGCATTTTAATAATAATGGTCGTTACCAAAATCAGGGACCCCCATTTAACAGCAATAATAATAATCTCTACCCAAATCAAAGATCCCAATACCAAGGTAACAACCGATACCAGAACCAGAGGTCCCAACAGGTAAGTCAGAATTATAATAATTACCCCAACAACCGACCACCTAACAATGAACCCCAACAACAAATTAACCGTCAACAACCAGCTAACAATATAAGAGCGGTGTTCAATATCAGGTACAGGTGTGATTTCTGCCACAGACGTGGGCACCTGGTAGACGACTGCCACCAAAGGCAGCGATGGGAATCACAGCAGGCGGGAAACTCCCCGCAGTCGGACCAAGAAACCCCGGCCCGACACTAATTTCTAAAAATAATACTAAAGGGGGATCTCAAGCGCCCGAACCAAGTGTCCCACTCGTCACTCTTCCTCTAGACATAAGCCTTAACGGCAAAGCCGACCTAGCAGTGGACACTGGCGCTGAGGTCAGTATATTAAAACACAAGAAACTAAAGGATCCCAATCTAATAGATTCCACAAAAAGGTGCACATTACAAACGCCATTCGGCCAAGGAAAAACACTAGGGAGCTGTCAGGGGAACTTCCTTTTCAATACCCCCCTCCCATGCACCTTCCAAATCGTGCAAAACATGCCAGAGATTCCTGACGATGGCCTATTAGGATACGATTTTGTTACCAAGCATTGTAACGTTGAGGGCCCAAACCAAACACTGCGATTTCCTCGCACGGAAATCAATCCAGAAGAAATTGCAATTCCACTACGCAGTAATACCACCAAATCGGAACCCAGAGAGCAGCAGGAGCAAACCCAAACCAGGGAGTATCAGTTCGCAGAAACTGAGGTCATCCCCGGTGGTGTCTCCCAGGTAACCTCAGAGAGGAATATCAGCTGCCTATCTCAGGATGGGTCAAGGTTGGAAAACAACCCCGACGATAGTGAGACCACTTCAGGCATAAGTCATACGATAGCGTTGGAAGAACCCCTTCGCTTACCGAGCCGGTCTCAAATGGTGGCCTCAATCCCACTAAGGTTAGAGGAGGAAATGCTCTGTGAAGCATACGAGCCGAGCGAAGGAGTATTCCTCGCCAATGCCCTCTTACCATCTGGAACCAAAACAGTGTTTGTTAGCCTCCTCAACGTTAATACCCAACCAGTAGTCCTGACGAGCCTAACTCTAAAACTCACGCCAACAAAAGACTACTCCACTATATCTCTAGCCCCCAACAACAACCCTAAGCCTCTAACGAACACGAACGACGAATGTGGGTATCCTTCAGGCCCTGAACCAGTCGGTCTCAGGAACGCCAGTACCCCATCGTCGCCCAACGAAAGGCCTAAAAGTATACCCAGAAATGGTGCAACCCCGCACGGTATATCCAAAGGGAAACGGGCAAGATTAAAGTTACAACTAAAGCAAAAGGAAATCGAGACCCTCCACCAGATGAGATACATATACCCGGACTACGAAGACCCGGACCCTGAGCGCGAAGCGCGCCTCAAACAGTTAAATGAAGAACTCAATTTCGACCACCCCCTAACGGCCGATGAGAAACAATCCATAAAGAAACTCTGTCACGACTATGCCGATATATTTCACCTAAAAGGGGACAAACTTTCCTACACGGAAGCCATAAAACACGAAATCCCCATGATTTACGACAGATTTATAAACCAAAAAATGTACAGGTTGCCAGAGACCCAAAGACATATCATAAACGAACAGTTGGAAGAAATGTTGGATAATGACATCGTCCAACCGAGTAGAAGTCCGTGGAACTCACCCCTCCTAGTGGTTCCCAAAAAATCGGGCCCCGATGGCAAGAAAAAATGGCGCGTAGTTGTAGACTACCGCAAAATAAACGAAAACACAATAGGAGACGCATACCCACTACCAAGAATCGAGGATATCCTAGACCAACTCGGTCACTCGAGATACTTCTCCACCCTCGACTTGGCCAGTGGCTACCATCAAGTATTAGTGGAACCACAAGACCGCCCCAAGACAGCCTTTAGCACGAATTATGGACACTATGAGTTTAAACGCATGCCGTTCGGGCTAAAAGGAGCCCCGGCTACGTTTCAGAGATTAATGAATTATGTCCTCACAGGTCTACAAGGCCTCGAATGCTTCGTCTACCTAGATGATATAGTCATCTACGGGAAGAACCTCGAGGACCATAATTCAAAGCTCCAACGGGTATTCGACCGGTTGAGGGAAAACAACCTCAAATTACAACCGGAGAAATGCCAGTTCCTAAAGAAGGAAGTAGTCTATCTGGGTCACGTATGCTCCGAGAAAGGAGCCCTCCCCGATCCCAGAAAGACAGAATGTGTCCAAAGTTTCCCAGCGCCACGAACAATCAGGCAGGTGCAATCATTCCTAGGCCTCGCCAATTACTATAGAAAATTTATACCAGATTTTTCTAAAATAGTACGACCTCTAACGAATTTGCTAAGAAAGGGCGTGAAATTTTCTTGGACACCGAAATGCCAGGAAGCATTTCAAACGATAAAGCGTTCCCTAGTCTCCCCACCACTGCTGATCTACCCTGACTTCGACAAACCGTTCAACCTAACAACGGACGCCAGCAGTGAGGCACTCGGAGCAGTGCTCTCCCAAGGAGAGGTAGGCAAGGATCAGCCCATAGCATATGCCAGTCGCACTCTAAATAAGGCAGAACGCAATTACTCCACCATCGAGAAAGAATTGCTCGCCATAGTATGGGCTGTAAAAAATTTTAGATGCTACCTAATGGGTCGTAAATTCACGGTCTACACAGACCACAAACCCCTAAAGGGCGTTTTCAACGTTAAAGACCCGACCACGAGACTTGTAAGATTCCATCACAAATTGTCCGAATACGACTACAATATAGAATATAAACCGGGAAAATACAACACGAATGCTGACGCTCTCAGCCGAATTCCTCAAAGAGCAGAAGAGCCCAATACCTCCACGGTGGAAGCTCTAATTCACCAACCCGGTGAGACACCATCAATACTTCCAGAAAACGTGACTAACTCGCCTCCTACAGAAAGGCTAAAACAATGTAATGCGGTCACAAGGGCTCAGGCACAGAAGATGCAGGACAACGGTAAAGACCAACGCGTTCCAACCCCAAGAGCCCCCGATGTCGACGAAGGGCCCAACGATCTCGAAACCGAAATACCCCAACCTGCCGAGGCCTCCCAAAATAGCTCCATCGCGCTTCAAAAGAAAATTGAGGTAATAACAAGTCCCGAAGAAATCAACACAATACTGAAGGACTACCATGACTCCCCCTTCGGCGGACACCAAGGAATCGTCAAAACCTACAATCGAATTCGCCGAAAGTATTGGTGGAGACGAATGTTCCACGACATAAGTCGATATGTCCGGAAATGCAAAAAATGTCAAACCATGAAAGCTTCAAGGCAATTCAAAATGCCCATGGTTATAACGGACATTGCAGAAAAGCCGTTCGACAAGGTTTACTTGGACATCGTGGGTCCACTGGAAGAAACCCTTTCAGGAAACAAATATATCCTAACCTTCCAGGATAACCTGACCAAATTCGTCGACTGGTATGCCATGCCCAATGCAGAAGCTCAAACGGTAGCACAAATTTTCTTCGACGAAATCGTCACGCGCTACCGCATACCAAAACAAATAGTCACCGATCAAGGATCAAACTTCCTAAGTGACCTTTTTAAAGGCGTGTGTAGGCTCTTAAAGGTGAAGAAACTCCAAACTTCAGCTTACCACCCTCAGTCCAATGGTGCACTGGAACGCGCACACAGGCCACTAATAGAATACCTGCGTACCCTTGTAGATGAAAGCCCACAAGGCTGGGACCACTTTCTGCGAACAGCAGCATTCGTGTACAACAACAGTGCACACGAAGGAACTAAGCTAACCCCCATGGACTGCCTCTATGGCTTCGTAGCCGATGTCCCGTCCAACTTGAAGCGAGACCCGGAACCCCTCTATAACAATGAAAGTTACTTTCATCAGCTCCGGTATAAGTTGCAAAAATCGTATGCACTGGCACGCAAGAACCTGCTCGCCAGCAAAAACCGCTCCAAAGCATACTATGACGAAAAGGTACGGCCTCTAACACTCCACATAGGCGACAAAGTTCTTCTCCGCAACGAAGCGCGCAAGCACAAACTATCCCAAATATGGATGGGACCCTACACCGTAACCGCTGTCCCAAGCCCAGTAAACTCCACAATCAAAATAAATAAGAGATTAGTAACGGTCCACAATAACCGCCTAAAACCGTTCTATGACGAAACCATGCAAAAATAGGCGACGCAAGCGGACACTGCATACATGACCACCACTACTACCGTTTTACGATAGAATAGCGGAGTCATGTATAACAGGAGTCCAACCAACCTGATGGAAACCGAAACTAATCCAGTAATTTGCATTTTTTCGTTACAGCGCAAAATGAAGACGCTGATAACGTTCCTGCTAATACAAGTGACAGTGGCCGAACCAACAATACCCCCATATACCTTTATGCCCATCAACGCGACTGGGGTGATCTACGAATATTTAGGGGAGCTATGGTTATATCACGACGAATGGAACATTATCACCGAGGTCGACCTCCAAGAATTAGAGACACAAACAATTCTGGTGGAACAGGCGGGACAAACCGCCAAACAATTATGCAACGAAACGATACTCCCCCTATGCGGAGCTCAACAGGCACACATCCACTCGATCTTAGAACACATAAAAAAACGCACGCATACCATACAGGAAATGTTACCGAAGAGTCGAAACACTAGATCTATATTCGACGGCATTGGTCACGCCCTACACTACCTGATTGGTACCATGGACGTAAACAACGAGCAAGAGATATATAGTCGAGTAGGAGAACTAGAGTCGAACCAAAAGGCCCTCGCGGATTTAGAAAAATTACAGATAACAGTGGTCAACAATACACTCCGGAAGATCCAGACACCACTGACAACCCTCCTAGACCGACAGCATAGGATCACCGAGCAGATTAGGGCCTTGAACAACGCAATAGAAGGCAGCGAAAAGGACCAGCTACGACAGGGACTAGTAACCAACCTCCTATTCCAGTTAGTGGAGATCGAATCCAGGCAAAGGACTTTGCTGGATATAATACTAATCAGTCAAAATAACAGGATCCACCCCCTATTAGTATCGCCAGAAACCCTGAACAAAGCCTATCGGGAGACTCACCCCGAATGCGAAGATTGTATACCGATCCTCCAACAGACGACAAGGATCCATACCCATATGATCAGGGACAAATTAGTAGTAAAAATAACACTGCCCATCTTCAATATGCCAAAAATGTCATACTACCAAATAAGGTGCTTTCCAACGTTATCTAACACCGGACATCCAGTAATCCCAGTCATCAACTACTCACACATAGCGTCCGAAGTCAAATCGCAACAATTCGCGCTATTTACCGCAACAGACGTCAGGAACTTCCAAAAAGTTACAGGGGACCCTAGAACCCATTCATACGTAGGACTACTCAGGACTCCACTCATATACTACCCCGATACTCAGGAATGTGCAATCAAACTACTATACGATCCTGCAGAAGAGAAGGTACAGTGCCCAATAAAGGTCCTAGATGCATCCCCTAATGTCCTAATAGGCCTGGCAAGACCCAATACATGGCTATACGCCTTAAACACTCCGGTACCATTTCGCATTACATGCAATAGAATGACACACACGCTAAAGGTAGCCAAACAAGGGATCCTGACAATAAACGAACCCTGCCAGGTTCGAGTAAAAGACAAAACATTAATATACACAAATCAGGCGAAGGGAACATACCAACTAAATCAACGGCCCTACTTCTCAGGCATAGGGACCACAAATTACAGTCTAGAAATATCAAAGGCACAAACGGACACCAAAACAGATGACATTAAGTTAATAACCGGGGACGAAACAAATAAAGTACTACAAGAGGGCGCCAAATCCCTTGAATCAATAAGCGCCCAAATTGATCGGGTAACACAAAAGCACACCCACGTACTGTCGACCACCTCATTCTCACTTAGTGGTATAACCATGTTAGCTGCCCTAGGATATCTAGTCTACCAAATAAGAGCCTGGCTAAGGAAAAAGGTTAGGACTCAAAACACTCAGGCACACGGCACACCAGAAAACAACACGCAAGTATATGCGGAAGTACAGGATAACGCAGAGGGAAGGCAACAGGGGGCCGTACCGAAACCACTAAACCGGTCTCAGACACTACCAAGGAGCGCCTCCCATCAATTAGTATAAGCCTAACCTCTCACACTAACCACCAGATAAAACATTACCTAATACCATACTGTAAATCTTCTTGTAATACCATACAATAAAATCCACCCTTGACATAATAAAGCACCCTAAATAAACATTTCATCCTTCCATGCGGGTTGAAAGTCACGATTCACAAACTTAACTCCACATAGCTTTCAAAAAGAATCAACCTACCAAATAGAAATCCCATCGTTCCGGTAAGCCTGAAAACCAGTATAAGATAATACCCCCCTGACCTCCACCGGAAACCAAGAGCTCCAACTTGAGATATCTAATCACCTCAAGTCGGAGCCAAAGCAAACGGATAACTAAACCAGGCCTGAAAAATAAAGAAACTCCACTCGGGGATATCTTATCACCCCCGAAGGAATTCGGGACCTGAAAAAATAAAGAAACTCCACTCGGGGATATCTTATCACCCCCGAAGGAATTTGGAACCTGAAAAATAGAGAATCAACCAAGCAATAGAACAGCCCCACGCAAAAAAAAAAGAGAGGAGAGAAAAGAAACCAAAAACCTGAAAAAGGACAAGGAAAAACAAATAAAAAACAGCAACGAATCAAATTTTCAAAGATTTATTGAAAAAAAAAAAAAACAAAAAAAAAGGGGAACACCATCGCGAATCACTCCACTGCAGTAACAAAGGAGGCAACGCTGCCCCGATCCTCTCCGCTAACCGCCGCCAAGGAGTCTTCACTAATTTCCCCCTGGGAGTCCTCGCTGGGATCGTCCAACGCCTCATCGGTGGGGTGCCCTGCTGGTTCCTGTGAGGGCCGGTTCCTGCGTTGCCGACGACGTCGCCGGGGTCCTCTGACAACGGGACACTGCTGGACCCGATGATCCCGGGAACGACAACGTAGGCAGGGCCCATATGACCTTCCGCAAATAGTTGAACCAGGCACCACTGGAGGCCTGGGCGCCGATAACAGCAGTCGTAGCGACGATAAATTGGCCGAGAGATCGCGTACCAATCTAATGCTCTCCTCTAACACCTCAGCTAACCGATCAAAACTAAAAAAGGAGAGAAGAAAAACAAAACAAACAAATTAATAATTAATAATATTGACAATAATAATAATTAATTAATAAAATTACAAGAACGCAATGATATAACTAATAAATCAAAATAAAAGTATGTGTATACTCACTCCATCCTTGTAACCTATTGCAACGAAACTACCGTAAGAATAAACTCACCAGACTTTAAAAGCACAAAAGTACCTAGACGGTACCCAATAAAAAAGGACAGATCAGCAATAAGAAAATCACCAACCGCTGAAACACACATATACAACCAGACGTAACACTGGATCAACAAAACAAAGAATATATATATATATCTATATTAGATGTACGACCCAAACAATTTTATCACTTGTTCCTGAACGAAGCAACAACCATAAAACATACATAAAAACTGCAGGTGACATCTAACACCTAAACGCAAAAACAAAAACAAACAAAATCAAAACAAAACAGACCGATCACACAAAACTTTTTCTTCCAACCCCACAACTAACGCTGATAAGAGAATCGCCCACTCAACTTCGTATCACGGCGATTCTCTTGTTCCGGGGGGGAAGGAATGTTGTATACAAAAAATGCACGGGGCCGGTAAATGACCCGTGCAGAACATTAAAAATAAAAAGGTCCCAAGTGTAACCCGAAACCGCCAAGAAATTGGCAGAAGAAAACTTCGCGCAATTTGCCTTGCGAAATAAATAAAAATAACGTAAGGAAATTGCGCAAGTTCGGGGCACTTGGAGAAAAGCCGACGGATGCGTTTTTCCGGCCGGCGCCCTCAGCCTTGGGTGAAAGACCAGCAGCTGACTTTTGCCCCAAGGTTGATGGCCCGGAAGAAATTCGCAACGGCGGATTTTCTTGGCCAAAGTTTTCAAGCGGAGATCGATCGATGAATCGATCAAAGACAGAGTTAATTTAACTTTCACGTGCGGCGGGCGCTTCTTTTTGAGTTTCTTTTGCAAGGGTTGATTTTTTTAACCGTAGCGGGCGCGATGAATTGAGTGGTGATTCGAAAATAGTAAAGTCGTTCGTTTAGAATTTAATGTAAATCCAAGTGTTAGAAAACATTCGCTTAACTTAATGGTGTACTGCAAAAATGATTGTTTGAAAATAGATAATTAATTATATTTCCAAAGTGTTAGTATACCTTTGTTCATATTAAACTTAATTAAATGTATCGTGTTAGAGAATTTGGATAATAATTAATAAATGCAATGTGTTAGAAAACATTCGCTTAACGTAATGGTGTACTGGAAAAATGTTTGTTTGAACATAGGTAATTAATAATAAAAAATAACAATAGTAACAATAATTCCAAACTTAATTAAATGTATCGCGTTAAAAAAATTAGATAATAATTAATAAGTCCAAAGTAAATTAGATAATAATTAATAAATCCAAAGTGTAAGAAAACATTCGTTTAACTAAATGGTGTACTACAAAAATGATTGTTTGAAAATAGATAATTAATTATATTTCCAAAGTGTTAGTATACCTTTGTTCACATTAAACTTAATTAAATGTATCGTGTTAGAGAATTTGGATAATAATTAATAAATGCAATGTGTTAGAAAACATTCGTTTAACTAAATGGTGTACTACAAAAATGATTGTTTGAAAATAGATAATTAATTATATTTCCAAAGTGTTAATATACCTTTGTTTCATATTAAACTTAACTAGTGCATCGCGCTAGAGAAGCGTTTGATAGGTACCGGTAAGTACCGAGTAGACAATTAAATAGAAAAATACACATAACAACGTTATGTAGCATTGTTTTGATGCGAAGAGTGCATATTCTGGTACTTAATGGTTCCAGAAGTCCAGAATCAGTGGTTTAATTTTTTTGTCCACAATGAATGCTACTCCAAACTCTTTTGTTTCGTTCAGTGATCCAATGGAGAGTACCGCGTCGGTTCAGAGGTCTATTATGCCACTGTAAGTCCATTTGGTTTCCTATAAAGCTGTGATCGATATGTTGTATTTTGTAATAATAAAAGCGCCCGTCCTGTTGAGCGTTCTGACGTTCCTAATAATTCCATTGCGTGGGTCGATGCCGTTGAGTCCGTCCTGCCCGAGGAATCCTTGAAGGATTCGCCAACAAACTAAAAAAACTTTGCGGAATCAATTCACAAAGTTGATCAAATCAACAATGTTAAAAAGTTGCCCACAATAATAGACAACTTACGAACTACACTTCAACTTCTTTTTCCGAATCATCCTTTTAAATGTAAATCACCAAATACGGCAGTACATTAAATAGAAAAAAAACCATACCACTCCAATTCGACCGTAAATCTTTCAATTTTCTTTCAAACTCCATTATTTGCACTTCATCCCATAATAATCGACAAATTTCTCTCTCTCTCTCTCATCCAAATAACACACACAAAAGAGCACATCAGAAAGAGAGAGAAAAATTTATATATATAGCAAATTGCGGTAATCCACTTAAATACGAATTTGAACAAAATGCCCATTTCTTAATAAAAATCATCCCATATTTCACTGGTCGAGGGAGAAGAGAAAAAAAATACAGAAAGGACCAAACAAAACAGCAAAAAGCAAAAGGAGAAAAAATACTGTAAAACCCCCTGTAAATGGGCGAATATTAATACAACCTTGCGTTCTTTAAGTCCTGGGGATTCTGGTGTACGTATATATTCTCATGGATCCAAAGGTGTTGTGTGTTTACCTGTGTACAAGAAAAAGAATATAGTATGTTATATTTTGCAGGGTGTGTATGGGATATGGAGAAGACTTGTATGTGCATGTGTCTGACTGTATGTTGCAATAAAATTGACTGATGGTATAACTTTGCCGAAGCATTGAAACATCCTATACAACCTCCGGTATAAACGCCGTAACAACAGTACGACAGTCATATGGCTAGTAGCCGAAAAGAATATGGCAATATGATGACTATATGTCAGGGCTGGTGCGTTCCCTTAAAAGTTAATAATTCAGCTAAAACTGTCATCTGGCATTCAATTTTATTATCCTTAAGGAGAAATTATATGCGAAAGGACGAAGCTGGATGAGAAATAAAAAAACAAAATTTATATAAGAAAAAAAAATTCCCTACCGTCTGCCAAAAGTTTGGTCACTTAATTTTAAAGATGGTATGGCGAGTGTGCCTCAAGGAGGCATGGTACGGCAGCGGGGTGAGGTATTTTATTTTTTTAAAAATAAAAATAAAAAAAATAAAAAATATCCTTGAACCTTTAAGGGAGGGGGTTTGGAAGGAATAAAGCAAAAGTTTACAGGGCCAAAAGCGCCCTCGATTTGCTGCGGAGTGGAATAGAATGATGATCTCCGCTTTCATCTTGAACGACGACGTTTTGTGTATAGAGAGCAAGCATCCCTTCTTCCCTATAAGTCGTCGTCTACTCGACTCGGTGTGCTCCTTAAATTCGCCTACAGAGCCCCAACTACATTGTCCTTTGGGGTTGTTTTTTTTTTTGTTTTTTTTTTTTTGAAAAAGAGAGAAAGAGAGAATATACACCGTTCTTCATGGAAAATTTAATACGCCCTTAATATCTCCTGGGAGTGTAGTACTTAAGGGCTACTAAGTACTTTCCATTACGATCACACGTTAAAGGGGGCACGGGTTCTGCACACACAGAGAGAGAAAAGATGTCGGAAAGTTCAGCCGAAAATAACACAAAATTTTTTTTATTTTTTTTTTTTGTGTATAAAAAAAGAATTGGGGTGGAAAAAATCGATTTCCCTACAAGGTCGTCTTTGGCGTATATACATATATATTCGACTATCCTCCACTCCGCTTCCATTCACTCTGACTCACCCCACTCCAGCAGTTTGTGTGTCATGTACCACCTGAAAAATGAATAAGTCGGTCTGGTTTCCCCAGTAGAGGGTGCTCTGCACATACGTCAAAAAGTTTGATGATGAATGAATGTTAAAGTCGGTATCAATTATAGGAAATTACCTGTGGAAATATTTTTAACAGATCCTGAACTGATGTCACAATGTATTTAACTCCATACCATTCAAGGTCATTTGGTATTAAAAGTTATGACCTATCACAACAGAACGTGACAATCACTGTGATATATAATAGCGTCACCCTCGCAGCTTTCATATAAACAAAAGTCGCGCGCTATTTTTTCTCTGGTGCTAAGAGTTGCCGGTGCACCACCATCACATATCGTGAGATATCTTCTATATACACCTTACCACTGTTCAGGTAGCATAGTTGATCATTTTTTTATTTTTTTGAAATACGAGGTCAAGTGCTCACTGGAGTGTTTCCAGGTCGTGTGCGGTCTGCGGCACCACAACTCGAAACCATGTTGTAGATGCTCCGATTACCTACGGGCATAGTCATCACATAGTCATTATGTGGGGGCACTATACCACAAAAAATGACCGCAATTTAACGTCGTCGTATGAGGAGAAGAGAATCTTTACTCGCAACAGCAAAGAAAAAAAAATGAGAAAAAAATATATGAAGAAAAAAAAAGGGGGGGATGATGATGAAAAGGTGCGCTTCCCGAAGGCTTCCGTCAACAGCACCTGATGGTTTTTAACGGGACACTCCATTATTCTACAGGTGAGAGCATGGAATGATTTGTTGTTTTGCTTCTTCTCTATATAATAATCTTTTTTTTTTGGTGTTTGAAGTTGCTGTTTTGTGTGTTAAGCTATTAATGGAACCTTTTTCTGCACACAGAGCATTCAAATGGGACGAGTCGCCTAGTAGTATATAGGCATCACGTCTGGGATACCCCAAAAAATTTCTCACGTTAATAAAGATTATTTTTTTGTTGGCTTCTTCCTTTCACCTACTCTCTACTCCACCACCCCCTTCTCACAAACCGAATAAAGATTTACAAATTGTTGTTTGTTTGTTTTTACTATACTTCTATCGTCTTGTGGGTGCTCTTGATCCATCTTCCATCACTAATTCTCAGCGTTTGTAATAGAAATTATATCTATTAGTCACATCTGGACAAAATGACCACACAAAACAAATGAATTACGGTCGTCGTTGCAAACAAAGTGGGGGTAGATTATAAATTATATAACGTACAATAGATTTAAATTTATAAAACATACATGTCCACATATATTCATACATATCCTTCACATACAGCACAAAAACCAGAGGAGAAATATCTAAGATAAAACATTGGCATGCCTTGTTACCCAGTACACACATTTATCAAAAAAGGATGTGATACTTTCCAGGATGTTACAAAGGGATCCCTTCCATTTCTCTTATTTTATTGCCAGTGATAGTCTTCTTGATGAAAAGGCTCAATTCTAGACTTGTTTTCGTGACATTGTCATCTGCCATAAACAAAAAATATATATATATATACATAGACGTAGAGAAGAACGAAAATGTTTACAATATGTATACAACAAGCATCCTTCTTAGTTCATAGGGATGAATATCACATCACATCACACGCCTCCCTTTTGTTAGCTCATTTTGTATTTATGCTAGATGGTGGTGGTGCGCTGGTTTGGGGGCCAAAAAGGGCGGCAATATGAATTTGTAGCTGCTTCACAAATAATATCCGTTTTTATCTTGTTTTAAGTACTCCTAATATTTTATATTCCCGAAGATTCTTTAATATTCTAAGGGAATACTTTTTTTTCTTTGCTTCTTCTTGAGTGGTTTCCTTGAGAGAAAGAAGAAAAATCATTTTGTTTTCTAGAAGGGCATGCGGAGGAGGCCTAGAATTAGAATTTGGATAAATTGGATAAAAATGGAAGAATCACGGGTTTTTTGTTTTTTTTTTCTCATCTTGAAATTCTTTTTTTTTTGGTGTATATTTGCTTTCTTCTTGCGTTTTGTTTTCATTGTTTTTAAAGAATCGCGGTGATGAATTGTGACAAGACAATTTTTTCTTGTTTCTATTTCTTGTAAGTAATGAGGCCTAATTGAATTCATCTCCTTTCTTGAGTAGTTGGGTCGAAACACTTTGCGTAATTGTTTCAAGTTGTTAAATATTGATGAAGTGAAATTTTTGTTTATGAAGAAAGAAGTAAATTTTAAGTGGATAATGAAGGTTTTTAGGTATATTTGTAGTTCTTCTTTTTAAATGATACTCTGCGATCCCAGACTTTTTCTATTTAAATCGCCCGTGCTAATACAAACGAGCACTTTAAAGCCCTCCACACAGAAGTCGCCTGATTTGCAATCTCAGTTTCAAACTGGTTTCACAATAATCACAAAATGAAACATTTGTTCACATACGAGCGAATCTGATTTTAGATCAATCGGTGTTCTGTGTCTACATAGTTTTTAATCATGAGATTTTGGCAATTTGTCTAGTAGTAGTTCAGATGAAGAATACATAATTGATATTTACAAAATACAGATGATCAGAAAGTTCAGATTTACATCAAGTTCAAAGCATTCTACAGAATGTCCTAACATGTTTACTGTGGCTGCCACATCTTGACATGCTTTTTCCGTTACGTCTTTCCTTGAGTACTCAGAAAGTTTATATAGTTGTATAGCACTTCATGTTTTTCCACCTCTTTAGAAAATGCTACATTAATTTTTTGGACAATCATTTTCGACAGGCACAAGTGCAAGCCACACTTTCGCATGCAACCAGTCGAGAACAATCGCCAGGCGCGTACGCAGGGGGGTTACTGCGGGTTAAACCCCCCCCCCCATTTTAAATAATAATAGGAAAAATTATAATTAATAAATATATCAACTTATTAAACAATTAAAAAAATATTCCGAATACCGATGTATAATATATGTATGGTGGATTCTTTTCAAACGGGATAGCAAAAAAATAAATATCTCTCAAACTTTGGGAATATGTTCGTGAACTCGATGTGATATACCAAAATTTTTTTGAGCGCAATTGGGTGCGCCGTTTCGGAGTTACAACTGTTATTGAAAAAAACGCGATTTTTCGAAAATCACGTATTTCTCATTTATTTATAGCTCTCGACAAACTCTGAGTTTCGGGATGGCCATATAGATTTTTGTAGGAAATTTTCCGTCTTTTCAGATGAAATTACGCAAAAAACAATTGGACGCATTTTTGGCCTTTTTTGGCCAAAATTTGAAAAAAAAAAGGAATTTTTAAATTTTTTTTTCATGTCACCAATCGATTTTCTGACTCAAAAACTACGCGCCACCAAGTTTTCAGAGTAGTTCCCTTCTTTTCGGTAAAAAAAAAGTAAAAATGCCCTAAATCAAAGTCTAAAGTCTTGCGCACACCACGAGACCATGATTTTTGGAGAAAAACAAGACATTTTGTGATATTCGAAAAATGGTCAAAAATTATTATTTATGTTTCTTCACAATTTTCAATAAAAAAATTGCGATAAAAATATACATACCTATAGGTAATTATTTTTATAGTGAAATAACATAAAATATAATATAAGTACATAGTCCTATTACATGAGAAAATTTTTTTTTACCCAATATGTGTACAAAATATGTTTTGTGAAACCCCCCCCCCCATGGTTTCATCCTGCGTACGCTACTGATCGCATGCAAACAGTTTGTAGACTAATACCCCGGCTTCAATGGCCGAAATGCGCAAGTTCGAGCAATTTAGTCTACTGAGCTTCAATTTTTGCCCGAGTTCCCACACATTTTCACATTTTGAAGTCGGGAAAAATAAAGCTTGATTTTGCCCAACAGAACATGAAATAAAGCTTGAAAGTAAAAGCTTGTTCAAAAGAGAGTAATCAATTGGAATAGTGGAATGCCATTCCAGGGAGCTTTTGCATTTCTGACTTCTGGCGAAAAAGCAACAACAATTTTAAGCACTGAACTCGACTTTAGTCGGTGAAACCACTTATGTGGATTGAATTGAATATTATTGAACTCAGGCACGTGAAGCCGGGGCATAATTTCAAATCGGTCTTAATTCAGCCGACCCGTGTGTAGATCCCAACTTCCCAACTAGTTTGACACTGGGACTGCAAATCAGTCGACTCGTGTACGGAGGGCCTAACTGACGTCTACGTTAAATTTCATACCATTATCTCCAGTACTTAATGAGAAGCGCTTGTTTTCCCATTGGTAGGGATACGGAATCGGTACTCGATTCTTTACTGGTATAAGTATTTGCCTTTCGATTCTACTCTTATCAGCACTCGATACTTTTGACCGAGTAGCTTTACTTATATCATTACTTATAGGGTGGAATCGAGTACTGACTACAATTTGCATTCAAGGCCGAATTCCTGCTAACTGCAAGTTTATCTCAGTCGTAAATAAACGCTTTACACATATAATGCATTTTTCTGCCTCAATTAAGGATAGTTTAGAGACCTTCTACATCCCAAACGCAAAGTGGGAACCCAAATGTGGAACTCTTTTATAGCTCAGAAATTTGTATGCTTTTCTCTCTGTTGCACGAACATGGATTACAGACAAAGAGATATACATACAAATTTCTGTACGATAAAAAAAACTCCAATTTGCATTTTGGAATGTAAACGGGCTTTTATAGGTTTGAATTTATATTTTATCCCGAGTAAAAATGAGATTCGCCCGTTCTTAGCCTGAAACAGGCACGGACCCACGGTACGCCTGAGTCAAAATTCTACTTTTTCAAGTACGTACGTTTCAATATATAAAGGGCTCACCGAATATGTAGTCCAAACGGATAACGGTACGCTCACACTTTTTATAGACTAAAGAAGTAAAATTGGAGCTTTAAGAAATTGTTTAGGACGAAGAAAACGGCCAATTACTTTGGTGACCCTAGAGCGTGCCATTAAGTATATTCAGTAGACCGGTTTTCGTTTGATTTCTTCACTCCTTCCAGGACAAGGCTCATCTTATAAGCTGCAGTTTCCAGCTTGGAATTCTTTTAACCAACCGTTTGCCCGGTTTACGCTTGTTTTTCTCTCTTGATACACTGCATTAAGATTTATTGCACTTTCGATTGTTGTCTTTATTGAGCTCGTAAAATGCCGAATATGCCCTTTAGAACGTTGCATTGTCGCGATGCAAAATTGATTTCTGGCGAATAGCTTCACGAAAATGACGCATAACTTTCAATAATATTCCTTTTCAACTTGGCGGAAGGGTTTTTTTATTACAGTGTTATATCATTCAAAAGTAGCGCGACCGTCACTTGTGCCTATCGTACTACTTACAGACCCTATTTCGAAGACTAATAGGCCAGACGACAGCAGTTTGGAGGTTTATCATTCAGACTTGTCTGTTACTATTTTTCATAGATGATAATTTAGGACACTGTGTCTGCTTTCTAGTATCGTTTTCCAGGCGAGTGTTGCGAGATCGCATAGAAAAAACCTCTTGGAGTTAACCAAGCCATCCGTAGACCTCCGGTGTTTGGTCGGTATACAGGGTGTATCACGAACAGGGACAAAATGGCCGGCTGTGGATAGGTTATGGATAGACGAACAAAAAATCGTATTGGTGGGGGGTGGGGGGGAATCGTAACGGTTTAGCCGCTAGGGCGTTTTGTTTTTTTTTTAGATTTTTACATATCACCCTGTAATTTTGTAACCCTGCGACCTGTTTTAATGAATAAGGTACGCAGAATACTCCCCCCTATCTAAAACCGTCAAAATCAAGGTTCTACCCTGACTTTGACGAAACTTTGGTTTTTTTTAACTAAAATTTCAACTAAAACCACCTTTTTCTCCAAAAAAATGCCTAGTTAACAAATATTTTTTTTACAAAATTGGAAAGCTTGGACAATTTCCTATTACAATAATAATGTCCAGACAATTTTTTCGCTAGGACCTTTAGTTTTGAAGTTATTAGCAATTTTAATGCTGAAATTGGCTTTTTTTAGTACTTTTTCACCTAAGCTTTGCTAAAAAGTACCAAATTAGCACCAAATAAGGCCAATTTCAACTAGTGTTGGGTAGGACACGATTATAAAATGAGTTTGTAAGAGGTGCCTCTTTTTTCTTTTGAGCCAGTACAATGTCATACTTCAAATGAGGCGAGGTTCTGTTGTAATGTCAAAATGACAAAAACAAGCAGATTAAAAAAAAAGAAAGAAAATAAATACCAATGAAGTGCATTTTTACAAGCTTAATTCTAATATTCATTAAACTGCCTTAGACTAAGTAAGAAATCTATTCCTCCACAATGTACAGCCACGGACAATTAATTAGAAACAGTTTCATAAAAATTGCATTTATACATTTTTTATTTTTTATGTAGCAATCCTGTTAGGAATTTATTACGATATTGTTATTGATTTCCTTCAATCATTATATATTTAAAAAAAATAAGAGGAGGTGGTGGGAATCCTTTAATTTGATTCCTACATAAAAACTGTATAAATGCAATTTTTATGAAACTGTTTCTAATTAGTTGTCCGTGGCCATATATTTATATTTTGCAATCCCACCTCGCCTAATTTCTAGTTGGAAATTCTGCTACTGCAAAAAAAGTAAGAAATGTCTCTCCAGCACAAAATTTCACTCCCTCAAAAAATGTAAGAATTGTCTCTCAAGGACAAAACCTCACTCCCTCGAGAAATGTATGAAATGTCTCTTCATGACAAAACCTCACTCCCTCGAAAAATGTAAGAATTGTCTCTTCATGACAAAACCTCACTCCCTCGAAAAATGTAAGAATTGTCTCTCAAGGACAAAACCTCACTCCCTCGAGAAATGTATGAAATGTCTCTTCATGACAAAACCTCACTCCCTCGAAAAATGTAAGAATTGTCTCTTCATGACAAAACCTCACTCCCTCGAAAAATGTAAGAATTGTCTCTCAAGGACAAAACCTCATTCCCTCGAAAAATGTAAGAATTGTCTCTTTAGGACAAAACCTCACTCCCTCGAAAAATGTAAGAAATGTCTCTCCATCCAATTCGTATTTACAATCTCACCACGGCTCAGCTTAAAGTGGATATTCTACTGCCGCAAAAGAAGTGAGAAATGTCTCTCCAGTTCGTGTTTACAATCTCACCTCGCCGCAATTCACATTGGAAATTTTACTGTGGCAAAAGAAGGAAGAAATGCCTTTCCACTAAGCAATTTACAATCACACCTCGCTTCATTTATCTTGATACATGCTCATATACCAGTAGGACATTATTTTTGAACCGGGACATTTAAAAAAACTGAGGCCTCAGTACAATTTACATCATGTAAGGGACAAATGTACTGCCTCGTGTAAGTCCGGCCCAACACTAATTTCAACATCAAACTTGCTAATAACTTCAAAAGTAAAGGCCGTAGCATCTGTCTAGACATTACTCATAGGAAATGGTCCAAGCTTTTTAATTTTGCAAAAAAAAATATCACTTAACTACGTATTTTTTTTGGAGAAAAAAGTGGTTTTAGTTGAAATTGAGTGAAAAAAAACCAAAGTTTTGACTTTGACGACTCATTTCTCTGGAAGTAGATAGGGTAGAACCTAGGAGTATTCTGCGTACACCAATACCTTATTCGGGAAAATAGGTCACAGGTTTACAAAAATACAGGGTGATATGTAAAACTCCAAAAAAAAACTTCAAAACGCCCTAGCGGCTAAACCGTTACGATTCCCCCCCCCCCACCCATACGATTTTTTGTTCGTCTATCCATAACCTATCGACAGCCGGCCGTTTAGTCACTGTTCGTGATACACCCTGTATAATCATGAGTTCAAACGTCTAGATTCATCTGTATCAAGCTGGTGGGATGGCTCAATTGAAGGGTTCCAGATCGATGTATAAAGTAAAGGTGCTCTGTCTGCCGAGATAGTTTAGATCAGAATATTGAAATTGCTTATAGGCATACGCCATTCTTAAGGTTATGTAGGTGGATATGAGTAAAGCACACATCTCTGTTTGAAATACAGAAGTTAAAGCTTTCACTCAAGATATTTGTACCCACACCTTTCTCTTTCTAGGAGCTATATACACGAGTGAACCACGCGATATTTTCGGGAAAATCGATGACAGTATCATGTGTGTTCATCGAAAAGGGATAAAGCTTTGAGGTCTTCTCACGTTCATGTAGTTCCATAATATTTCTGCTTTTGGAATCTCTTTCATAATTCTGACAATTTTATATTGCTTACGCTGATTGATTGATAAGCTTCCTAAACCCCACAGGATGCCTTTAAACATCCACCATAGTCGGTTAAAGGGCCACCTAAATTCAGGTACCCGAGTTTCTGGCATCAATTGGGTCACCTTGGTTGGAGAGTCCTACACCAATCCCCTATCACAGTAGTGCTTACTGCTTCATGTGTTACAGCTCCGGACATTGCAGATCAAGGATCATACCTCATTCCAATGTCTCTTTTCGTTAAAAAGTGGGGTTGGTATGAGAGTAATTGAAAAAATATAGAGCACACCAATCCACAGATACCTCCATCTCTATTCGATGACATGCTGAGAAGTAAAATCTTCAATGCAACCACTGGCAGTAAAAATTTCTGATGGTTGGTATCTTCCATTAAGAAGAATTGCTATCGCATTGTTTCTACTCTATCGACAATCATGGAGGCTATAATAACTTAATACAATGGCTTATAGAATATCTTGAATCCAACCACAGCTCACCTCAACTAAAATTTACACTGGGTTGGCCGAATAATCACATATTCCAAATCTCTAGTTTAAGCATGTAAGATGTAAATTCCGCTTTGAGCCAGTACATCGGCATTCGACCTTGCCGCCTTGGCGTCGCTCAGAAAAATACAAAACTGAGCCTTTAAATTCATCGGTGACAACGCCATTTTTCCTTCATTGACCAATTGCAGTAATGTAGCCGCCCTGACTTAATTCTTCTATCGATACTATCATTGCGACTGTTTTACTGAAATAAAAAACTTTTCTGCCTCGGCGGCAAAATTATTCTTGCAACACCAGGCTAGACAGACTAAAAATTCGAACATAAATAAAAAACAACTCAACCCTGGAACAGCCTTCCACACTCAGTATTTCCGAACTCGTACAAAATTCAAACGCAAAGTTCATCGACTTCTTTTATAGAACCCAACAGCAACTTACTACCAAACACTTGTGCAGTAAAGATTAGGATTTTAAATAAAATGACACGGAGGGTTATGTTTTCAATAAAAAGTGTTTAAATAAATAGGATTAACATAACAAGTGCCTTTCCCTATTTAAACCTATGATGACTAATAAAATGTCACAACTCTTTAATTAAACAACAATTTTCCGGCTACAATGTAAAATGCAATCCCCATGACCCATTAAGGCCTCACTCTAATCGAAACAAACATTTATACATACGTGGGTTATCAGCAAAAACGATTTTATCTCACCTGAGTACCTTTGCGCTTCCTACTATAATTATCCTAACAACAACAACAACAAACGGAAAATAGCTTAGATAAGGTCTTATCACAGACATAAATAAAAAAAGGGAGAGAAAAAAACTCGCTTAAACCCACCCGACTCCACGTATAGAGTAAAGTGTCATAAATTAGTGTTTTTCTGTCAATTTTTTTTGTTGGTTTTCGATAACATTTTTTTTAATTAATGGTTTTTTTACCTTATCTCACCTGGAAAAGTTCAATAATTGCGGTGTGATATTTTTGTGTTTTTTTAAAATTAGCAATATGTATATATGTTCGTTGGGTGTAGGGAAGTGTTACACCTTGAGTGGTAATTTTGAATTGTACATGAAATATTAACAACTCAGGTAAAAGTGGTGATGACACTTATAATTAGTCGTAATCTGTTAGATTTTTACCTGTCCAAACTTTAATGATAATATCACACGAAAATGAATTTAAGAATAAGATAAAAAAAATATAATAAAAAAGGAGAATCAAAAAAAAAAAAATTTCGCATAACAGTGACATTCGTCACGCACAAAGCAATTGGGATTCGTTGGTTGAATGGTAATTGAAGAAGTACTTGAACTCGAATTCAAATTGATACAAACGAAAACAACATGAAAAAAATAACACAGGTAAGAAAAAAAAAGTAAGACAACATTAAGATTGTAGCCACCTTTAAAAGGCATCGGCCGCCGGCGCGGTGTTTTCTTTAGGTTTATATATTTTTTGTGGAGTTATTGGTTGGTCGGTCGGTGTTGGTGGTGGTCCGCAAGATTCCTCGGTCAATTGCCCTCGGAGTTTTGACGGTTAGAAGAGTAGAGAAGAAATAAGAAGAAATCGATTACGATTAGCTCAGCAGGTATTGAGAGTTGGGCGGACAGGTTTTTTTGTTGTATTTGAATCATCATCACAACCACCGGCATTCCCGGCATGTAAACCGACAATTACCTGTGCAGGTATCACTATTATATATGTTAGGAACAAGCGCAACCGGGGAGTGATATCGATATTATAATGGGATTTTCGGGGATCCATTCTGTGGGTATCAAAGGTGCACGAACGCGTCTACACATATAAACAATATCGGTTCTTTTTAATTTATTTATCTCACCTGAATATGATGTAATATCGCACCGGTAAATAAAGCCGGCATTAGTCAAAGGACACGTGTTAATTGTTGATGATGTAAAATTTTATTATGGCTCTTCAATTTTGTTTTCTATTCATTCTTTTTGTAAGCTATTTTACACTTCAGATGAAACGAAAGTAATCCGTAATGGTGGCTACTAAATCCAGAGAGAGATTTTCAAGGTTTATTACATCAATCCTCGTAGACGTTGTTAGCTGCTGCTGTTGAATCTGTAGCTGTAGCCGTGATGGTGATGGTGTTATATTGTCGTCTTGACAACAACAGAATAAAAGACACAGCACTGGGCACATAGCCAATCTGCTTCTGGTTGGTATTTTCATTGTCATGTAAATGTTTGAACAATAAACCAAAACCAACCGACGACAACAACAACACACCAACTTCGAAGTTGTATAAACCCACCCAAAAAAAGCTGCAGAAAATGTCTCTGGATTTTGTCTGGATTTCTTTTCTGGATTTTATTTCCGCGAGACTCTCTTGGTTTTTTATTTTCTTATTTTTATTTTATTTTTATTTTTTTCATTGATTGTTAATGGTGTTTTGTATTTTCTTACTTATTCACTAAACGAAGGTTACAATTTGCATATTATGTCTTTTTCGTGCGTAACATTAACGTCGGCACATAAATCCCATAAATCATCTAAAAACACTTTATTTATTTCTTAAACAGATCTCAAGAGGTTCGCATTCGTTTCATCTATTGTTGCGTTTAACGCCCTTCAGGTGCAGAAACCGCCTAATCTATCATCCGTAGTTTTTATTTTTATTTTTATTACCATCCAATGACTATCACCTTTCACACCACACACAGGTGAAAAACTTGCTTATTTATGTCTTTTTTAGTTAAAAATAATTCACAGTCGAATTTAGTTAGTAATAGTATCACATTTTTATCCGAAGTGTCTCCCCAAATTTTTATTATTATAATTCAGAATCGTACCATTTTTATGGCGTCTTTAGCCTTGACAGGCGAAGATTCAACAAAGAATTCACAAAATTTCTATTTATGCCTTTTATTATGCTGGACACACTCACTACCCCGTAACTCATACGAAGACAATGAATTGATTTTATTGTCAAATATTTTTGTGAAATCAATTAGTTTGTAAATTTAGCGCTTAACGGGCATTAAGGTAGGTTCCGGCATTGTATCAGTTTATTTCAATCAACAGAAACCTGATTTTTTTTATTGTCAATGTAAAATTTGATAGTTTCGTGTTGGTCATGTTGTTGACTGCTTTTTTATGATTCATCATCGTTGAATGCTAATAGATTAATTTGATGGAATTTTGGAAAATTGAAATATATACGAGGATTACTCAATAAGATGTTAGAAAATTAAATAGATGGCGCTGGTAGTATCAAAACTAATAAGGGTAATTTGTCACTAAAATGCTGTCAAAGTTTAACTGTCAACGTTTTATTTTCATGGTCGATTGAAGCAACAAATTTGTGTTTATTTAGAAAAATGGAAAAAATTATTATAGTGCGGTGATTAAACAATTGAATCGATGAAGGCCGAATTGCAAGAAGTCCAGGGCACATCTGCTCATGTGCTAACGACTATTTACAATTACTTATTATACCTGTAAGGGAAAGCTCTGCCACTTTTTCTAAAGAAAAAACAAATTTGTTTTTTCACTTTTTATTTAAAATTTAATCCGAAACATAATATCCTTTGTAAAGGCCCCCATCCACTATCAGTTTTGCGTGTCATGCAAGAAGGTTATTTTCCCTTCCATTATCATGAATGCAGTCAATCCTCACTTTTAAGGAGAACCCAGCGGGAAATGGAGTGCTCCAATAGCCATGTTTGAGCACTCCTTAAAAAGCTTACAGCGCTCCCGTTACGCTCCAGTTCCATATACTTTTTAACATTGCATGTCATTGCAGGGGAGCATACCCTTTTATGCTCCTTCAAAAGCGTTCTAGGAGCATTATAAAAAAGCTTTTTAATAAAGAATATTCATGGACGCCTGTGGATATGTGATCCGAAAAGCTTTTATTCTGTTCATCTTTTGCAATTGCCTTTTGCTCGCCAAGCACAAGCGTGGTTTTAACAAAGCAGGCCCCCAACTAAATTCTAACCACTTCCAAAGCTGCTTGTCCCCCGTATCAAACGAGTGCTGGTTCATTGAGTATGCTAATGTCACCCTTTATGGTCACCAAGATAATCGCCCGTTTTCTTCGTTCTATAAAATCCCCTGAGGACCGCTCCCAATTTTTCCCGTTGGAAAGCGGTACTGAAAAGTTGCTGTAGTATGAGTGCTACAAATATGAGTGATACATAGTAAATATGTGTGATTTTTATCTACTCACTCCGAAAATCACAGTCAAAATGACAAAATGATTGACAGCAACAGCATCCACTGTCCTTCATGCTGTCATTCACTTAGCTCCGCCCACAGGATTTCAAAAAAATTAAATTTTTGTCATGCATGCATGATCCTCCATCCTGCAAGCCTATCCACTATCCCGCATGCATGTCAGTTAGTCAGGAAGCTCGGCCAGCAGAAAGCTTGCCCACACCATATTTCACTTCCCCTTCACCGAAAGGTGTTTTTTCTGAAAATCAAGAAAAGTGCCTGTTTTCAAAAGAGTTTATGAGGTATTAAATCAAACCTCACAAACTTTTCTTGAAAATGGGTTGGTAGAGCAACTCTTCGAGAATAAATAAGGCTTTTCAAAATAACTCTATCACTACTGTGGTCCTTGTTCAAACTTTTTTCCTGAAACGGCTGTTTTTACATATTTGAGATTTACGCGAAAAGTTATAATTATTTTTGCATGAAATTTTTATTGTAGGTAGGCACTAACAGAAGCCACAAAACCTGTTGACCGATTTCAATGGTCCACAACTCACAATTTTCGTCTTTTCAAGCGCTAATACGTACTATTTTTTGTTTTCCAAAAACAAAAGTTTTTCGCACCTGAAACGTTGAAAAACGTGTTTTCGCTACCATTATTAACTTTTTTTACCTGTTCTCCTGGACCGATTTTATTTAAAACACATTCATTGAATTCCTACGATTTTTCTCTTAATTATAGCGTCTAAAAATCGCAGGGTAGATTTATTTCAACTTTTGAATACTTTTCCGCTAACTCTCCTGGACTACAACCCAACTCTGCAATTTTTTGTGCGGTTTTTCTTGCCACGTGTGGCCTAGCGTTGTTGTGATGAAGAATTACACCATTTCTGTTGACCAAAGATGGAAGTTTACGTTGAATTTCTTTATTCAAAACATGAAGTTGCGAACAGTAACAATCAGCATCGACCGTTTTATTTTCTTTCAGCAACTCATAGTGTACTACACCCTTGTGGTCTCACCAACAACACAACATAACCTTCTTCTGATGCACGCCAGCTTTGGATTTGGACGGTGGTGTCGCCTCTTTCTAAACATAGGCCCTTTTTCTAACTACGTTTTTATACACTTTTCATCTCTATTCACCAAGTGGTCCAAAAACGGTTCCCTTTTGTGACGAACAAGTTTTGAAGAACATATGGAAATTCTGTCCATTAAATTTTTTTTCGCTTAATTCGTGTGGCACCCAAACAGAGAGTTTGGACAAGAAACCAAGCCTTTTAATATGTTCCACAGCAGTAGTCACCCCTCATTTGCCAGTACATCAATAGGTATCATCACAGCAAGCTGTGCTCTCCGATGAATTTTGATAAGTGCTGCAATTCCACAGAGTACTTTGTGTGTATGCGGCCCCCATTTTTCAGATACTTGACCGCCATTTGAAAATATATTCGTAATCTAATTCTTTCAAGTTTCTTCTTCCGTCTCTTAATCATTAGTAGCACCACTGTTTTATGATCTGCATTTGAAGGTGAGCATTTTCAATGTGCATGATTCATTCTTAATTGCAGTAAATCATTGATTTCGCTATTCAAAAGGCAAATTGCTGGCAACACCGACCCAATCGCGCTCGCCAACTGGTCAACCTGTCGATGAAGATACTTGCACCAAATGACGATGATATTCTTTCCAATTTTTATCAGGCTCATTCTAGTAGGACTAACCGACATGGAGTTACTGGTAGCCGGTAGGCTGATGGTAAGGTGCCCTATATTCCGCCTTCAGGGTCCCGTGTTCGTTTCATCATCTACGGGCATTGTCTTCAGTCTATCAACTTTTTCAGCCTAATTTTCATTCCTGCGCAATTCATCCATCCTTTCACAACAATTCTTAAAGCTTTTCCGTTTTTGCCGTCGCCTATAGAACATAGCTGAGAAACAAGCTTCAATCCAACAATTGAATTAACACCAATACTATTAAAATTTGCATTTTTAAGGTCATAAATAATTGATTGATTAGAAATGGTAGCATTAAGTGCTCAAGAACCCAAACATAAAGTGGTGAATAGATTCTCCTCTTCGGAAGCAGGTAGAATGATTACCTCCATATATGAATTGGTAAAGATTAGATCAAACCATTTGCCACAATAATTTGGTTCCCGGATATAATTTGATGTAAGTTATTGCCATAAAAAGTGTCGATAAGCTTTATATCGATAGCATTTATGACGTTATTAAGTAGAAATACGGCCATAGGAGCAAAATTATTGGTTAGATGGCATCGAAATTGGACTTTCAGTCAGATGGAAATGCTAAGCTAAAAACATTACCGTCAGACAACTATGGGACAAGGGTGAGAAACATAAAAGGAAAATAATATAAAATTTCATATATTTTTGCATATTCCAGTGAAAATAAATAAAATAAGAATAAGAGAATTAATAAAAATAAACAGTTTCTTCATAAAAGTGTACTTCTAGTTTGTTGAATTAGTCCTTTATTTTTGTGCGCAATAGTTTCATTTTCATTTGAACCCTACAGCTACGCCGCAATGTGTCACCTCTTGTAGGCTTTATGCATGATCTCCTATTGGCCAATGCCCCGTATACACAGCTATAGCTCTAGCTCGGTTCGGAAGCGATAGCTTTAGAATGTTATTAGTGGTGTAGGACGCACATGTTCTTTTGGCCCTGCTACATACATGTTCTCCTCAATATTAAGTCTCCAGTTCAGTTTAGGGTCAATTATAACACCTAGGTCTAGGCTACTCCATCCAATCTTGGACAGTTGAAAGTTGGTTCAGAGATCTTTCCATAATCTCGCTCATTACGTAAGAATTTTGTCCATTACCAGAAGCAATAGCAACGGGCATAGCCGGCGCATAATGTGGGTATGGTGGGTAACAGTACCCCCCAGAAATTTCCGGTAATTTGAGAGTAACTGAGCGTGTGACATGAAGAATGCCTCTGGTTCCGGCCCACATTCGCCGAATCTCACACAACAAAGAAGCTTGCGTTCCACTTGCCATTACTCGCGACTCGTTCCACTTGCCATTACGTTAGAGACTCGCAGTGCGTCATATGCCACCGCACAGAATTTGTCTCCCCTGTAACATATTTTGGATCAAAGACGCGAATGCCTTCTCTCGCTAGTATCTCTATGGGAATAATTTTCCTGCTATCACGCACGCCGCATAGTTGGATATGGTCCTGTATACGCAGCACGCGCGAAGGACGCTTATGCTGGAGACATACATGCGTTCGATGGCGGGTGCGGTGATTGATATAATAGAATTGCGTGCATTCAAATGTAAACTGGCATATAGTTTCGTAAACAGAACGCACGCAACGCAAAAGTTGGTCTACTTCCAACTTTTCCGCATTGCCGCATTTGACATACAACAGACACATGCACTCGTGGCTTAGATTTTTTGGTTATTTGTAAGATACTAGACGGAACCCAAGCAAGCAAGTGTCTGTCAGCAAAAATTTTCCGCATACACCGCATGCACTGTACGCACGCAGCTTCCAGCTTTAGTCTGTTTGTGGCGCTCCTTTTTCTGCTATTAACCAGCTTGTGCAACGCTGCTGCCCACACTGGCACTGCGTAAAGCTAGACTGAGCTAAGCACCCTGGATTGGTCTGTCTAGGGCCCCCTCTTTGGGCAGCATTCTTGGAAATGCTGCAGAAGCAGTGGAAACTTGATCCGCCATGCCCTCCAAGTGTGTTTTAAAATTAAGCCTCTGCTAAATCATCTACCTTAGGGAGGACTGCGAGTGAATGATCTGTTCCCATACCTTGATCCTTACCGGCAATTGGTTTCCCAGGTTGCTGATCAGCACAGTAAAAGTTTTGTGCTCAGCAAACCAGCGCTTCCAGGCCACGCTTTAATATCTCAGATAGCTTTATTCGCACATAATTCCATCTCATCTAGGCGTAGCTTAGACACATCATCATACATTGTGATCCACAGGAGAAGTCCCAGGACACCACATATTGTTCTGTACACCGTCCGATCCGATTCACAATGATGTGACCTACATTCTTTCCTTTTTAGGAAAGGTTGTTATCAAATAACAGTTTCGGAGGAGGGGGTGTGTTTGTCTGACTACCCACCCGGGCCCAACTCGATCCGCCGGCACTGGCAACGGGGACAGCACTCCTCGCTGTGGTGTGCCTCTACTCTTTCTCTAGTTTGCTGCATGATAGCTATCCCTCGGCCAAGCGTTGCCGTCAACACTAGCTCAGTGAGGGGTTTTTGAAAGCGCCTTCTATGTCTAAAGGTCACTAATAATGTGTATTGCTTATAATAATATCGAATGCTCAGCAGTTCGGACCACTTTACTGAGTGGAGTTTCCGTGGACTTGTCTTTGCATTAGGTAGGTTGAGTTTTGCTTGTTCGAGGGCTTTCTTTAACGCTAGTTCGATTATTTGGTACATAGTTTCCAGCAGAAAAAAAGGAGACTTCTGGACCTGAAATCTTTAGCTTTGCCATGTCCTCTTTTTCCGGCTTTTGGTACTAAGACCAACTTCACTTTTCTTCACATCTGTGGAATGTGGCCATGCAGAGGGTTGCGTTTGAATAGCTTTCACTTCAATATCACTATTAGTTAGTTCTTTTGTTTCCTGTATAGCATTGTAGAGAAGATATCATCAGGGCCGGCGATGATTTATAGAGTGTGAAGTTGTTGATTTCCCAGGCAATTTTCTCCCCTGCTCCCATAGAGTTGAACCACTCCTCCGAGTGCACTCCGCCTATCTGGTCGCCTGTATGAGTGACCTCTGGAGCGTCTTCTGTCCATCCGGCGAAATACGTATTTACCAGCAACTGCAATGTCTCTGCAGGTGTCTCCTGCCACGTACCTTCCGCATTCTTGAGGAAAGTCGAGTTGGAGTGATCCTAACCTAAGATCTTGCTTAGTGTGGCAGAATTTCTATTTCTTTCGATATACTCGCAATATTCCTGCCAGTTTTTGCTTTTAACTGCTCGAATAGCTTTCTTATATTCACGGAAACGGTTCTTATAGAGTTGCCATGATCCCTGCCTGTAGCAGACATTATAAGCGTCTCTGGTCTGGTTGAGTTGTTGTCCCACAACCAGGGAACGATTTGATTGCAGCGTTTGATTGCACCTGATAATTTGAAATCTCTCCGTTGCTTTCTCCAGAGCACTGACTGTTACCAAATCGGTAAGCTAGTTATTTACGTCCGATAACTTGTACCGATTGGATTTTGAACCAGTCTGTGTTTCTAGAGTTTCAATAGGGTTTAGGGTTGTCGAGATCAAGGATAACATTAAAGACTACCCATCCGAGAAGGATCTTCTTCTGGATACTCTCAAAGTCTCCACCATTGGGGCTATTGCTAGTCAGAGTAATATCACTCGCATTTGCCTAGCCAAGGGATTTTTCCGAGCTCAAAAAAGTGAAAGTCGACGTATTGCCTCTATATTCCGGGGAAATTTGCATTTAAAGGAGACATAATTCAGAAATGCCTGAAAATTGGTCCACAGCTTCCTTAGGACTTTTTAAGAAAACAATTTCGGAATCACAAAAAAAAAACATGGCCGCCGGAAATTTAGAGGTTTTCCGGTGTTTTCCTTGTATCTCGGTTTCTATAGGTCGTACCACCCCGTACAAAGGCCCTAAATGTTGACAATGAAATTTTCTACAACTTTAGTTCTTACAAAGATGTTGACCCGATTAACCCTTTCAAAGTTATTCAAGGTCAAAGTTTCCAAAAATCAGTTTTTGGCCACAAAATCACTCAAAAACTGCTTTTTTCGAAAATTTATTTTGATCAGTCAATACGAAACGTTATTGCCTACAAAAAAGCCTGTTGTCATTTTTTTGAAAACTTAACCCTTTCAAAGTTATTCAAGGTCAAAGTTTCCAAAAATCAGTTTTTGGTCAAAAAATCACTAACTAATTTTTGCAAAAATTTTCGAAAAAATGGCAAAGGTGTCATTAGGGTAGGCAATAATAATCTTTTGTATAAATAGAACAAAAAAAATTTCTCAATAATCAGTTTCTGAGTAATTTTTTGACCAAAAACTGATATTTTGAAACTTTGACCTTGAATAACTTTGAAAGGGTTAAGTTTTCAAAAGCAGTTTTTGAGTAATTTTATGGCCAAAAAGTGATTTTTGATAACTTTGACCTTGAATAACTTTGAAAGGGTTAATCGGGTCAACATCTTTGTAAAAACTAAAGTTTTAGAGAATTTCATTGTCAACATTTAGGGCTTTGTACAGGGTTGTACTACCTATAGAAACCGAGTGTACAAGGAAAACACCGGAAAACCGCTATATTTCCGGCGGCCATGTTTTTTTTGTGATTCCGAAATTGTTTTCTTAAAAAGTCCCAAGGAAGCTGTTGGCCAATTTTCAGCCATTTCCGAATTATGTCTCCTTTCGTGCGTCCCTGTTGCTAATTTCCCCGGACTACTATTGTAGACCATTAGGTTGTTATTTAACCCCTGACGTTTGCGCCTCTGACTCAGCCGAATGCTATTGCAGATATCGATTTTGCGAAATCGAATCCCCGTTATAAAAATTGTTTGTTTTGATTTTTGTTACAGTACAAATTTTTTCTTTTGACGTGATAACGTCTTATAAATCGATGCGGTTGGAAGGCATTCACGAAAAAGTTGTAACGAAGCCACTAACGTCCAGTAACGTTACGATGCTCGCGCTACATTCAAGAAAGAGGCTCGTGTTCTTAGCGTCGCGTCGGAGCAAAAGAAAGAAAGCGTCTCCATGGGGGTGCTACACACGAGACTAATTCGGGCGGGTGAGGCTTTAAGGGCTCCAAATGACGAATTTGTGGTTAAAATTTGAAAATTCAAAATGGCGGACTAATTTTGGCAATTGTGTTCCGATTGGACTGAAAATCAGTATCGGGGGGTTTTAAGGATGTCAAATGACGAATTTGTGGTTAAAATTTGAAAATTCAAAATGGCGGACTAATTTTGGCAATTGTGTTCCGATTGGACTGAAAATCAGTATCGGAGGGCTTTAAGGGTTTCAAATGACGAATTTGTGGTTAAAATTTGAAAATTCAAGATGGCGGACGACGGCGTACACCGTAGAGAAAAACCGGCGAGAAAAATAAAACTCAAAAACTAAATAAAACGAAATATGTCAGTGATTTATGAATTTAAAAGTGTAATCTTCATTTAATCCTTTGTTCCAAAAAACTTATAACACAAAAAAGACGTTATCACGTAAAAACTTCGCTCGTATACGGTCTTTACAGGAACCCATATTTTTTTGGTGTCAACTCGTACATCAACCAGGAGTTCAAATACAAATATCCATCGCTTGCTCCTTCAGTAGCCTTTAGACTCCTGTTAACCTATCCTGTCCTCTAATCCTTTCTTCGAGCCAAGCTTATTACTAGATATTGCACAATGACGGGTTGTTGCAGGTTTAATTGGAAATAAGACAGTACTTCGTTTAGGAAGCATTGAATTCAACACGATTCTTGTGCCTCCAATCGAGAACGAGTTCAATGTCCCTGTTGATTGAGTTGGACATTAGTCCGCGATCGTCAAGACAAGATCTAGCACGTGCTTGTCTTGCATTATCGAAGCCTTATAAAGGTAGCATAAAGGCTGACACCTAAGGTTAGACTCTTTCACATAAAAAAAAGTAACGCAGAGTACTGTCATCAGTGAATCTGTTAAGTGGATTCGAAGGGATTGAAAGTGGGTAATTTATAAAGATAAGAAATAAATGAGGTGACAAAATTGACCCCCGAGGAACTCCAGCAGCGATGGGTTTGTGGGAGTCGTTATCTAGTCTTCGCAACTGAATTTAAATAATACAAAAATAAAATAAAAATAAATTTTTCATATCAAAATCATTCCAGCGTAAATGAATCCTTTTCAACATTTCTCATCCAGAAAGATCGCAAAATTTATTCTTCCACAACAAAAATTCCGGAATTTTTTTTGTAAATTACTTTTCATTTTTTTTGTCTTGCTTCTTTTCTTTTTTGGGTGTGTTTGTTTCACTTAAGTTCTTTCATATTCAAAATAGAAAGAAATGAAAATTTTTATATTCACTTTGCACAGTGGAAAAAATATGTCACATACGTAAAATTTGATAAAAAAAAGTGAGCATTAAACGAATCCTCACAAAAGCCACAAAATGTATTCAAATTTACGCTGATAGCATGAACAAGGATCTCTTCATTGAGTTGCAAATAACATTTTCCATCTTCTTCTTTTTATTTTTTTTTGTGCTTCCTTTTCCGTTTCCTTTACGTTATGTTTTTTGTTTTGCCTGTTTTTTTTAAGAATCACAATTCTGGAAACTCTCTGTGAAAGGCGACGACACATTCCTCGAGCTCCAGCTCAAAAGATTCTGCCCCAAATATTTACATATTATGCCATACACGGCTACTAGAGACAGGAGAAACATATTCTGCATATGATGATACACACGTTCATGGAACATAGGTGGCTACCGTTGCAGGATACCAAAAAAAGAGAAAAATAAAAAAAATATCGCGTATCGTTGAAGGACTTTTCACTTGCATGAATTTTTTGCATGAAATTTGATTGCATAAATGCACAAATTGAGATACACGAAAGGAGCGCTAGAGTGCATCTAGAGATAGAGAGTAAAAAAAAGGTGGCCCCATTGTGGTGATGACCTGCTGAAAAAGTGGATTTGAAACACATGTCCGGAATACGAAAATAGTGGAACATGGTGGCAGCGAAAAGGGAGGCACAGGGTGCAGCATCAGGAATATTTCAAATGATCGTCCTGAATATGTAATGAGGCTCGCATTAATATATTGATAAATGGACATTAAGCTGTAACTTTAACCCTTAATAAATTTCCAGTCAGTTTTTATGGGAAACGTTTAGGGTGCCGCTCTCTCTCTCATGGACCTTTTATTCAAATTTTCCCCGAGAGCACTTTCCACGCCAGCAAGTTACCAAAGTTTTGTGGCCAGTTTTTAAAAGGGTGCACGGCATGCCATGGCGATAGACGACTACACGATTCTAGTCCATTAGCATCTCCTCTTTTACAGCTCAATCCATTCGATCCCATTTATGTTATGGTATCCAAAAATCAAGTTTGACCTAAAACGCCTTTAATGCCGGGACCCAGCTGCGAGATATTGTGCCGAAAAATTCTTGCAAATTTTATCACCCACCCTTCAAAAGAGATTTTTTCATTGGTAGAGCATTGAATATATCTAGAGTAGCGGAAGAGGGTGTCCTGTCGGGTTTTTTTAGAGTCTGAAACAGAAAGAAAATTCGCTACTATAGCAGCAAGGAGCAAAGCGAGGATACAAAACCGACGAAATTTCGTCCCATTAGGACTAGGCTTTGGGTTGGGTTTCTTCTATTTTCTTCTTTTTTCATCCTTCTCTCGTCCAAATTTTTTTTTTTTGGTATTTGTTGCGTTCTATTGATTCGACCTCAATTGTATAAAACTCGAATCGGGAGGACGACGCCAAATGCGATTAGGTAGTCCTTCTCGTCCTAAAATCAAATATCCTCGAATCCCTAAGGGCGTTTCCGAGGCTGATGTCGTGTTTAACCGACGTAAAGGCTATTCTGGATCCTTCAAGTCCTTGTGCTGGTTGTTCTCTTATTCGTGTATAGCTGTGTGCTGTTGTTGGTGTTACTTTTGTTGAGGAATCTCTTGATAACTTTGGGCGTTGAGGGCACGTTTTCAAATAACGTTAATTTCTCTATTGGGCCGCGCGCTGCCTTGTCCCTATTCCCAGTCCCTTGCCAAGATACGGACACACAATATTCTATAACGTTTTCATTTCAAATTCACCCTATTCTGTATGCGTGTGTCTGTGTGTGCTCTATTCGAGTGTTTTACTGGATGGTTTGACCCACTCGGCACCCTTGCTTTGATGTTTTCCTTATTAATTAAAGGCATAACGTGATTTATGGCTGCGAGGAAAGAAATGATCATTCATCACTGGTAGAAGGGAAATTTCATAACAGCCGTGGGTCTTAGTTATGTACAAACATATTTTTTTTTTGTTTTTTGTTCAGGCTCCTTTTTCGAGTGACTTGCCTTTAATGAGTTTACACAGGAATTCACTGATGATCATTGAGCTACAATTGCTTACAAAGTTTTCTGTTGACTGAATTTTATATGGGGTTTAAAGGGCACATAAACACTGAAATGGGGGGCACGTGGGCACTGATATTAAAAGGAAAGGATACGCTCAATTTTGTAAGGAGATTTGCCTGAATGAAATTTCAAATAAAGGAAAGGATTTTTTTCTTTGTCTGTAGACGCAATTCCTGGAAAGCTGGGGAACAGCATGAGAGAAATGGGTTTCACGAATAAGATTATAGAAATGTGTAAAATGACGATAGAAGAGTGTAGAACACAAGTGAGAATAATGACGATGTAATTCGATAAACTTCCATCAATAATCTGGACTGTTTGAGAACCGATAGAAAAAGTCTCCATTTTAGAAGCACGATCAACGATCAGTGGATCATGAAGCTTCTGTTGATGAGATTGAGGACAATCGCATCCCAAAACGGCTTATGGTTTCAGAAATTTCGGGAAATAAACCAGTACGTTTATGTGACGGCTGACGCAGAAACAATGCTTAATATCAGGAACTGGAGACATGCTGCAAGGTACCGTAAGGGAAATGCCCTAGAGAAAGGCAAGGCTCGATTTGGGCTGTAGCGCCATTGGATGGATGGGTTCTGTGGGAAACTTTGAAATCATGTTGTGCTCGATCACCACGTATTCCCCTCCGAGCGCAGCGCTTATAGAAAACTTACTGATCGCTTTGGTTCGGATTTGTCGTTGGGTCCACAACTGAAGACTGCTTTCAGTTTGTCAATCGATATTCAATTATTTGTGTTATTATTTTCGTACGCGATCGATACGCATAAAGACGTCTTCCATTGTATTGCACAAAGACGCTATCTATTATATTCTCATGATTAAACCAGGTGCTATCTATCGTTAACCTTCTTGCAATGCCAAAGTCAACCATTATTCGTCCGATATCGTTTAATTCTTCATGCAGCGAGGACTTGCTAGCGTAGGGCTAATAATTAGAATTGAGCCGGACTTACACGAGGCAGTACATTTGTCCTCTGCACGATGGTAAATTGTACTGAGGCCTCAATTTTTTTAAATGTCCCGATGCAAAAATAATGTTCTACTGGTATATGAGCGTGTATCGAGGTAAATGTAGCGAGGTGTAATTGTAGTGGAGAGACATTTCTTACTTCTTTTGCGACAGTAAAATATCCATGAGATTGTAAATGAGCCGTGAGATTGTAAATACGAACTGGAGAGAAAGTTCTTACATTTTTCGAGGGAGTGAAATTTTATAGGTACTAGAGAGACATTTCTTTTTTTTTTGAAGAAGTGAAATTTTCAACATGAAATGAGGTGCGGCTAGATTGTAAATACGCCCTGGAGAGGCCTTCCAACTTAAAAATAAGCGAGGTGGGATTGCCAAATATAAATATACATTGTGAAGGCATAGATTTCTTAGTTACTCTTTAGCAGTTAATGGTTAATAGAATTAAACCCGTAAAAAAGCTCTTGATTGTCACTTTTTTTTCTATCTTTAATTTGTTTGTTTTTGTGACTTTGGCATAACAATGAAACCTCGTCTCATTTGAAGTATGACATTGTACTGACTCAAAAGAAAAAAGAGGCGCCTCTTACAAATTCATTTTATAATCGCGTCCTACCCGACCATATTTGTAATAGTATGGTTCCTTTTGCTTTATAGTCGCCTAATTCACCATGATGATCGTTATTTTACGAAATCGGGATTTAATTCTTAAGGTCGCAATCTAATCGGTACTCGGGTTGAAGCCCACAAAAACGTTACACCAAATTTCCTACTGGACTCATTATTGCCGCTGTAGAATATGCTAGCGTCTCGTCGTTCTTTTACAACTACATTTTAGTTGTTGTAGTTCAGCGATGAGTATTCTATCTGCATCGTCTAAGCTCATCTATCATTTCTGCCATTGCTCCATGTTTGTATAATGTTCTAACATTCCACGTTGCAAATTTTATATTGTAGTTCCATAAATCTTTAGTCCTGGAACGTTGTTGAGATCTTTGCCTTCAATCCTGACTGTTCCGAGGCTGACTTCTTGAATCCACAATAAAAATTATTTTCCGAGGAGAGATTTTCAACCTCTCGCACAACCCTTTTTGTTGTTTGCTTCGTTTTGGAGCGTGAAACACTCTCCTTGCACACTCTACCATTTGTTCCTCTTAAATAGAAAAGAGTATCCAGGGGTCATCCGATTTAAAGTTAAGATCTTCGACAAGGTGCCGGTAGAATTCATCATCTGCATCGCTGCAGATTTTAGATCAGCTGCAGCTGCAGATTTCTCAGGGCTTATCTCTTTGGTGTATATGAGCACCACGAAAGACCCCTGAGGCCATAACTACCATTTGACGCCCATGTTCTCCCTTCTACCGAGCCTGCTTTACTCAGTTCTTCATTGCTCTACTACCTTTTCTAGCAGATGATTACCGAATCTAAAGTTCTTAAAGAGTCTTGGCTATCTATGAAAATTACAATGTTATATCCTTGCGTTATTTTTAGGTTCATTTAGGATCGCCAGTACCTCTGCATGAAAGATACTAACACGTGCCGGAAAGTACCAGTACATTGAAGTCTTGGGGGCTTCTTGATAGATCCTTTTCCCGACGACCTTTGACTGTAGAATTGTATAACTTCGCTCTCATTTTGACCCTTTAAAGTGTAGATTCTTTCTCGCTAAAAACGAATCAGTAACTATTCACTGGTTTCCAGTGAAAATTCACTGGCTGAACCATTGCTAAGCCAACCGAACTAAAAACAGTGAAATTTCGCTGGCTGAACCCGTGAAATTCACGTAAAAAAGGGGAAAAAACTTTTTTCTAACGCAATTGTCGTTTCCCAAGCAGGCCCCATTTAAGTACTGAAATGCTGCTTGCCCTCCGTGATCAAACGAGAGCCGATATATTAACTAAGCTAAATTAAACCCTTCTTTACAGTCATAAAGATAATTGCCTAGAATATGAGTCACATATGTTTTTTCACTGGTTGAACCAGTCAAATTTTTACTAATTCATTTTAAGAGAGAACTTTTTCTGGTTCAATCAGTAAACAGATTCGAATGCTTTGGTTTTTCAGTGAAATAATTGTTTACTGGATGAACCTGTAAAATTTTCACTGGTTCGTTTTTAGAGAGTACTATATTCCTCATGCCTTCACTGAGGCTCCTCAGAGTAAGATCATTCTTCATCTGATTAGACAATTTAAAATTAAAGTAAAGTTGTTTGAAGTCTTACTTAGTTAGTTTCAAATCTCTTCGACATAATTAAATACCATTGAACCCGATTCCGCCCTGTTTTATGTGTATAATAGGCACCTGTCAAAGATCTCAAGTTATTTAAAAGATACGATCAAGTTTTTCAAACAAACAAGACCCCAATTACGGCTGCATTCATCATAATTATTAAGAAACAAACTGAAATCCCCATAAAACAGAAGCAGTTTGTGCCAACTGCACTGATCTTCATCTTTTCCTGCTTCAGTTCACAAATTATGATTTATGCCCCATCCACCAAATCAATGTCACACATAAAATTTTACCTGTGTATTTTTTTTGGCAACTGTTTCACGTTTCGACGTTTTCACAAAAGATTTCTCGGTCTTTATTCAGGTCTTCCAAGAAACGTCACCAAATCAAATCTTTCGACCATTTATCATTTCCAAATGAATATTTATGCCTTTCTGGGGAGTGAAAACTTAACTCTTTTCAATTTTATTTTGTTTTTAAATCCTTTTTTTTAAATTATTTAATTATTATTTATGAATTTTTAGTTTGATTTAATTTGAATTTTGGGATGGGACACAATAAATACGCCGAACTTGAGGGCTTCCGGCCGTCCAATGTTTCACCGATTATTATTATTAAAAATTAGTGGATCAGGTTGGTTCCGGTGTTCATCAATTGAGATTAAAAATAATTTATTTGTTTTGTGAAATTATTGTATCGAAACGGTCTGTTTTTTTTATGAATTTTGATTGTTAATATTATAATTGTTTGAATTTGTAAATTTAATCGCCTCAGGGCTGAAAGCAAATGCAGATATTAGTGTGATTTTAACTACCTGCCTTGTGCGTGATGAAAATAATTAATTCTTTCACCATTAACGAAGTAGCTCTCCATTATATCCATTAGTGTGGTTATGCAATAAATGGCTGTACAGATGTAGTTCAAGTAAACATCAGGTGGATTTGTTAAAGTCTGTAAAGTTCAGGTGATTACTTCATGTTGTCATGAGCGATGAGCATATGGCAATAAATGTTCATTCATCGTTCATTTGCTTTGCTATAATTTCTGTTTATTATGTAGATAGTGCGGAAGAAAGCGCCTTTATACTGACGACTGTTCATAATGTCGAAAACCAGATTCTAGTTGAAAAGATTGATTAAAGAACTGACAGAGCCAATATGCAGTTTTATTCCCCCAGATATCATCAGTTAACTTCAGTTATTGAACCGGAGATGGCTTTCTTGCTTATCATGATGAGAGAACTCACAAGTGGGACTAGCGGTAGGAAGAAGGATCATGTTTGCTGCGTGAACTGCGTCACTTTGTTTAAACCTTAGGCTAGCGAGATCGGCGTGTTTAGCAATGCTTACGTTAATATTGACAGATACCGAGTCAGCCAGGTTAGCCACTAATGCACTGCAATTACGATCAAGCTTATAACTAAGAACACAAAGCTTCTTAATCTATGTGTTCTATAAGCTTGATCGTGATTCCAGTGCATTGGAGTCTACCGTCGTAAAAGCAATGATACAATAGTATCAAACATCTAAAGAAAAAGAAATAAACTTAGGATTAATGTCAACATTGAGAAAAATGTATATATTTTTAGGTGATCGATCACCTCGCAGCTATGGCAGATCATCTCCAATGATCAAAAACAAAGAAAACCTTCTAGTCCGGGAAAATTAGCAAAAAAACGCACCAAAGGAGACAAAATTCCAAAATGGCTGAAAATTGGTCCACAGCCTCCTTGGAACTTTTTAAGAAAACAATTTCGGAATCACAAAAAAAACATGGCCGCCGGAGATATCACTTTTTGGTAAAAAAATCATTCGAAAACTAGTTTTTTTAAAAAAAAAATTTTGATCAGTAAATGAGAACCGTTATTGCCAACAAAAAAACCCTATTGTCATTTTTTTTCGAAAACCTTGACCTTTCCGAATAATTCAAGGCCGAAAAGTGATTTTTGGAAACTTTGACCTTGAATAAATTCGAAAGGGCTAGGTTTTCAAAAAAATTACAACAGGGCTTTTTTGTAGGCAATAACGTTTCGTATTGACTGATCAAAAATTTTTTTCGAAAAAACCAGTTTTTGAGTCTTTTTTTTTTACCAAAAAGTGATATCTCCGGCGGCCATGTTTTTTTTGTGATTCCGAAATTGTTTTCTTAAAAAGTCCCAAGGAAGCTGTGGACCAATTTTCAGCCATTTTGGAATTTAGTCTCCTTAAAATGCTAATTTCCCTGGACTATTAGAAGTAAGCGGATTCTTCGAAGCTTTTCTGAAAACATTTTAACTATTAGCAGTACTAAAACAAAAAGTCAGGGCAAGTCCAATGATATTTTGGACAAGCGAGTGGATGGGCATCAGCAAAGGCCACAGGAAAGGACTCGCCTGAAAGGAGAATAGCCACTGACCAGCAAAAACTTATAACAGGACGCGTATCATTATAACCAAAAGTCGGATATTGCAAACGCAGATGCTACGGACGATCAATGCATACTCTTCTTGAAATATCTCAGAGACACTATGATGCATAACAAGCCTGGAGTACTATATATTCGTTGTATTTGTGCAGTTTCAATTTTTTCCTACGAAAACTCTAAAAAAGAGCTTCCACGAGAGCCACAAGGAGAGCTCGTGAGAGAGAGGAACTTTCATGTAAAATTAACCTATTGTATTACTTATTTGTTTGGCAGAAATGTACCATCGTATTCATTGTACTTTTGCATGCGATTTTTCCCACTAAAAAGACGCGCCACAAAAACATATCGCGTACATTGTATCTCACGCTTCAGATGAAAACAGAAGGGACGACCTACTGCTTCTGTTGAAGACTGGAGCTATCAGAACTTAGGACGAGTACCAACCAAGTAGTGATCAAGTGTATTTTTGTCACTACAAAGTTGCGCTACAAAATCGCGTACATTGAATCCCAGGCTTCAGCTGAACACACAAGCCAAATCATTTGAATTGAAAACTACAGCCATCAGAACGTAAAATAGGACGAGTACCAACCAATTATAGTCTGAGTATAGGCAGGGACTGGAAAGAGTGCAGGAGTCAGATGGGCTAAGGTAGGCCACAATAATCCTGTAGTCAAACCGGCGATAAAAGCGATTGCACTCTATACGAAAAAAATAGATTGTCCGACATTAAAAAGGGCTTTTCCCTGAGCTCTAGTCTTCCACATAACAAAAAAAAGTAGTTTAAATGCTGGGAGTTTGGGCACATAGTCCAACTATTCCAGAATTCACCATTGCTTGAAGTTGGGCTGATACGCACAGTCAATGAAGACAATGCATGGCGAATTCGCTATAATCACGAATTGTATGACTTAGGCTAAAGATCTAATAAGAACCTTTGCCTTAACGGGGGTTATCACCTTAAACAGGGCGGACCTTAGGGTGTTGGTAGAATATTTGGCTGGCCATGTAGGGTTGCAGTATCACCTCCATAATCTTGGACTGTCTCAGGAGACAGGAACTTTGCCGACTTTGCTTGGAGGGCGACGAGACTTTCACACACATTCTTTGTGAATATCCTGCTCTGATCTGGCTTAGACGAAAAACTTATATCAGAGAGTTTATGCGCCCCGCTCAAATCCGCTCTTCTTCAACTTAAGACCTTCTTGCCATCGGCCGGAGGGTTGACTGACTTTTCCGTTCGTGGGGTAGGTAGACAACTGGAGGCAAGCTGCGGAGCAGAGAGACATCTGGAGGAAGAAGTTGATGGATGCCAAGGTTCGAATTTGGCTGTAGAGCCATCGAAGAAAAAAAGTAGTTGTTCTTTTACTGAATCAATTTTTTGTCTGTAGCGTGCACAAAAAGGGGGGGCGTGCACAGGGCAGAGAGAATAAGCCGAGCAAGTAAAAGTAACGAGCGAGTCTGGTGTTGCTGATCGCCATGGATGCAAAAGAGCGTTTATTTTGTTGCAACAAACGGTATTATAGTAGCAATAAAGTATTGCTAGGGCTGCTACATTTCTATGATGGTTCAAGGGGGTCGAAGTTGGAGCAATTGGCGTCGTCATCGAATAGTTTGAGGGCCCTTTTTTGTACTTTTTCCTAACCAACCCAAGGTGGTTTTCGTAGCCCGCTCCAAATAAGAGAGTCGTATCTGAAAACGGTACCCGAATGTAGGATTTGTATATAACTGCACTGGCCGTTGCTGTTGCGAGTAATAGTCATCAGACAGCTCCGCAAAAACAGGTTCAAATCCACAATAAGGACCAAGTAGGAGCATGCTCGCAAAACGCATGTATACTACGAAGAAAACGGACAATACCGTAGTAACTATTTAGCCTACTGAATATACCGGTTCTCGTTCGCTTGCATGGGTCAAGCAGCGTTGGACTTGGTTAGTACATGGTTGGGGAACGGCTTGTTTAAACGACAATCGCTTTTAGCATGGACTTGGCTTGAATTTATCGAAGCTGTATGAGTAACGTAGAATACTGTCATCAGTGAAGCTGTTCTGAAGAGGGCATTTGCCGATCGGACATGAATGAAACACAACTAACCTTGGAGGTCCGCGTCTGGATTGGCCAAATCCATGCGGTTTCTTTCTGTTTCTAACGCGCCTTCGGAATTGTTGGGGCGCAGTGGAAAGGATGTCTGGATTACCATTTATAGAGAATAGGAAAGGCGTAGATCCACTCCTTCAGGATTTATTTTCAGGAGGATGAGTCTGGAACAGTTAAGTCTAAACGGCAAGCCATTATGCAGACTGCTGAACCTGTTCAAGCTGTGTGACCTACAAATATGGCCAGTAAGGGTATAGGACAATATTCCAGGCTAAGTGGCCGCGGTACTTTTGAACCCAATTCCTCATCAAAGAAGAAGAAGAAGCTTAAAGATAAGAAATAGAACTGGTGACAAAATTGACCCCTGGCGGACTCCAGCAGAGTTGTGGTAGGGTTTGGATTTGACGTCATCAAGTATTACCTTTATTGAATGAGCGGGTCTTGGAGGGTCTTAAACTTGAAATGCTCGCTTTAGTGAAACATCGTGTAGCAAGTATCCAAGTTCGCTTTGAGGAATTAAAGAAAATAATTGCAATAATTACTAATACTATTAGTCCTGCCATACTAATTGGTAATTCACATTAATATGCTTAAATATGTGCCAATTACTATGTTGTCTTATATCCTTCAATTAACATTAACAATCATATCAAATACAGTCCTAAAATCACAATTACCGCTCAAAGCGCTCAAGCATAATCACATCGAAATTGCAAAACTATAGGACCCAGCTGCATTCTAGTGTCCTTAATTCGATTCCTTTAATGCAATTATGTACCTTCATGTTACACTCCCTTTGAAGTTCTTAATTACTGGGCCAACAGTTAATTTCATTAATTCTCCCACAAGAAGTTCATAGCACCCACACAACTTGCACTCTGTGAGCTGAGCACGCTAGAAACTTTGAGAGGCGTTTAGTCCTGGAATATTCCTTTTGTGTGACAAGATTAAATTCCTATAGGGAATATGGCAGAGAGTAAAACTGTATATTTTAGGGATGAAACAAAATTTGTCATAATATCGTTTCGGTCGCTATTCAGGCTAAACCGAAAGTACAACGGGACGACGACGGACGTAGAGTATAAGATCAAGAATTTCAGTTTGGGATAGTATGTATAGAGGGATGTCCTGTGGGTATGTGTATGTATAAGGTCTTTTGAAATGGGCATTTTGCAGGAATTTTATGAGAGAAAATTGCCTGCGGTCAGAGGTGTAATTTTGATTTATTACCGGCGAACATGCCCCGTACGTACACACATACAACGCAAGGAGAAAAATCAGGAAAAAAAACGAAAGAAAATTATATTGAAATTCTCGAAATTACCCTTAAAGGAAGCCCTTTTGATATCTACGGAATTCAGACAGAAATTTTCATCAGAATGGGATTTTCGGTGGTGGTCGGAAAACAGGTCACCACCATTGCAAGCACGCTTTATCGATCCGATTTGTTGTTTTTATCTTCTATGGCCCTGATATTAACTGGGGAATGTACAAAGGATATTTTAATATAAAATAAGCGGCAAAAATGAGTCTACATTGTGTGGATACTCGGTATCAGTTTAATGACCTGCAAGCGAACTCTCTTCTTCAGTTTGGCGTTTTAGCATAAGGGTATACACAGCTTGGTGGTGCTTGATGGGAATCTGGTCAAATGTCAGTCATAATCATTTCAAAATTTTGTGACTAAAGTATTAAGGATGGTATACCATAAGATATAAGATGGTATAAGGATATGAATAATGAATTGAGGATAAGATGTGATGTGTGATAGGGAAAAATTTTGTCTTCGTGTGATGGGTGGATGAAATGGATATTTGGGACATAATTGCTGATTGAATTGGTTTCCCCAAAGCAATTGACCTAAAAACATAAGTGATATGTTGGTTTTGCTTAGTAATGGTAATGGTCTTTAAAAATAGCTCCATTAATTAAGAAAATCATTAAATCTAAATCACCTGCTATATCCTTATCTTATACGCTACCGAGAAACTAGATAGATGCCTCCTGCCTTATTCAGCATCTTGTAAAAATACTACAGCCACTTCAGTAGTTCTTTTAATTGACAATATGATCTACCAGGGTGAAATGTCTAAGAAAATTTTGTTTAATGCGTTGAAGGCATGAAACGATAGTGAAATACGGTAAATTCAAGGAGTTTAAAAGCAGTTTTTTCTATGTAATCATAAAATTAATTCGGGAAAATATAAGTCTGTATCAGTGGTAGGCAACGGCACCCAGCGGGAAATAGAAGCATTAACTGATGCATGAAGAAGCTATCCTTGTGCATCTTAGAAGTGCTTCCCTTCCGTATCCCTATCCATATCTTTTTTACCATTGCATGTCATTAGCAAGAAGCAGTTTCTTCGATTTTCTTCTAGTTAGCTTCCTGGGAAGCTATTTTGAAGATTTAAGTTTTGAAAGCAGCAAAGCTTTCATTTTTGCTTTTTTGTGAGCGGGGAAAAAGGTTTCGCTCTTCTCGATTCTCGAAATGCAGAGAATCTCTTAAAACAGAAAATTTACCAACAAAGTTGAAAATGACTTATTTGTAGCCACATGCATAGGAAAATCTTCCAAAATGCTTCTGCAGCGCCACTAGGAAGCACTTCCAATTTGTTTCCAGAGGAAGCTGCTTCCACTTTTCCCGCTGGGCAGCTCTTGGGAGCCACACGAGCCTCAAGGCTGTTCCCGAAGTATCCTATTCCGCTTTGAGTCCGAGTGAGATAGGTGTAAGCAAAATCTTTGGGATAGCTTCAAATTTGAGTGAGAGGTATAAAAATAACTTTTTTGATGCTCTGAAAAAGTCGACTGTTGCCGCACTAGTAAAAAGTACCATGCGCATTTGTTCGGTATGCGTGCTAGCTGTGGGCGCCGTGCGTGCTAGTGCGTACTTGATCATGCTAGCTGCGGGCGAGTTTTATTTTTATTCGGGCCGCCACTGCACGAACAAAAGTTTCTAGAAGGGCAAATCGCCCAAAGACTTGAATGCAGTGCCAAGGTGTGGGAGTTGAATTCATTGCTTCCAAAACGAAGTATTGTGTTATTTCAAATAAAACCTCCAACACCTCTTCTTCCGCCAGCGGATGGTGTAGAACTACTGGCTGACTCATGCCTTTCAACCTAGGCGTGACAATAAGGAATCATAAAATTGCTTATATGGACGTTATTTTGGAATCGCCGGGTAAAAGCACAAAATTGCTTATATCTCTGGAACCGTAGCTCCTAGACGATTTTGGACGTTATTTTGGAATCGCCGGGTAAAAGCACAAAATTGCTTATATCTCGGAAACCGTATCTCCTAAACGATTTTGGACGTTATTTTGGAATCCCCGGCTAAAAACACAAAAGTGCTTATATCTCTGAAACCGTAGCTCCTAGGCGATTTTGGACGTTATTTTGGAATCGTCGGGTAAAAAAACAAAATTGTTTATATCTCGGGAACCGTACCTCCTAGACGATTTTGGACGTTATTTTGAAATCACCGGGAAAAGCACAAAATTGCTTATATCTCGGAAACCGTAGCTCCTAGACGATTTTGGACGTTATTTCGGAATCGCCGGATAAAAGCACAAAAATTGCTTATATCTCTGGAACCGTAGCTCCTAGGCGATTTTGGACGTTATTTTGGAATTAAAAGCACAAAATTGCTTATATCTCTGAAACCGTAGCACCTAGGCGATTTTGGACGTTATTTTGGAATCGCCGGATAAAAGCACAAAATTGCTTATATCTCTGGAACCGTAGCTCCTAGACGATTTTGGACGTTATTTCGGAATCGCCGGATAAAAGCACAAAATTGCTTATATCTCTGGAACCGTAGCTCCTAGACGATTTTGGACGTTATTTTGGAATTAAAAGCACAAAATTGCTTATATCTCTGGAACCGTAGCTCCTAGGCGATTTTGGACGTTATTTTGGAATCGCCGGGTACAAACACAAAATTGCTTATATCTCGGGAACCGTAGCTCCTAGACGATTTTGGACGTTTTTTAGAATCACCGGGTAAAAGCACAAAATTGCTTATATCTCGGAAACTGTAGCTCCTAGACGATTTCGGACGTTATTTTGGAATCACCACATATTCCGAATAACCAAACAAGAATCCCAATGTTGAGATTATTGTTAAGAGGTGCATTTTTCCTCCTCCTACCATCGGCCCGTGGTGTTACATTTCCCAATGTAAGATGGGTTTCACTTCATCTCGAATACAACTCCCTTATTTTTATTATTGTGTCAGAACTTCCAGTAGTTAAAGCACTTGCGGCAATCGATTTTAACGTCATTTCGACTACAGGCTTATTATGACCCACCTAAAATAGCCTATCTTAGGCCAGCTTAACACGATGCTATGAACACCCTCCAACGTTGGACGCTTCATAGTAGGTCGAATCGTGTGTCAGATGCTCGAACTACGAGTGTCCAATGTCAAGCGTCCAACGTTCGTGTTTGGCCACGCTCGAGCTGTTGTCGATGCTGACTCAATCGTGGGAAGCCAACATTTGAATGAAGCGTTCACCGCATCGTGTAGAGCCGAGTTTACCCTAATCACTTCTGCATTCCTTGAAGTCCCAACTGACTCCGTAGACTTCCGCTTTGCCAGCGATTTTGCTAACTCTGTACACTCAATCACTGCTTGCTTGGAACTCACCTTATCCTGTTCTGACAGCTCCAGTCTTCAACTCAAGCGGGGAAGATGGTACTGAATCTTGTATTTTATAAGATTTGAGATTAGGATTGGGTTTGTTGCGGATGACAGGAGAAGTGCGCAGCTCGTAACAAAACACTAGCATAGTCCTTAAATAGGCGATGTGTTCGTTAGAACTTGATATTACAGAAGCACGATAAACCACTCAAACACACAATCCAAATACAAATGATACATTACACTGGTCAACACAAATTTTGAGCCTGAGTTCTGTGTTAAAGAAAAAATAGCTTTACCTGAAAAAGTTTGCTTTTGTAGATGACAGAATGAAAGTCTTGATGAAAACGTTCACCTTGTTCTTGCAAATAACCACCAATGTTTTTTTAAGGGACATTCTGCAACATATGTGTTTAAAGTTAACAAGCGTAATTGAAATAAGCTTTTTGTAATTGAACGTGCGAGTGGGAGAACAGTAATATTCCAAAAATACCAAAAAAAGTTAAGATAGCCATTTTGCAATTTAAATGTAGGTTTATCGTTGAGCGAAAAATGAGAAATATTTCCGTCGATCCTGTCCGTTAAATAATGCTTAGGAGTTTGCAATGTGTGGAAGAAAGATAACATTCCAGGAATGTTACTGTTCTTCCACTCAGCCGCTGTGCTCGCCACACCCCACAGCGCTGTATCTCACAGTAGGCCGTTATTAATAATTCATTTGAGACATATGATAAGAAAAAATTGAGTTTTATCAAAAACAACGGGATTTTTCGAAAAAATTGACGAAAAAATACAAAAAATCACGATTTTCGATTCTATTTTTTTCACCATTTTTCAAGTTTTTAAATTTTTTCTTGTTCACCATCTTAAGCTGCATAGAAATACCTAAATTTGAAATAAAAAGGAACTTCATTCGAAGTGATGCACAAAAGTTATTGGCCAATCAATGTTCAAATTTGAGGTCAATTTTTGAGACTTGTATTAGATAATTTGACTTGAAATTTTAACCAGGCATTTTTCACGTTATAAAGTATAACTTCTAAAAATTTCATCAAATTTCACATAAAATATCCGAAGTAATAACCAAAAGTCCAAAATTTGGCAAACATGTGTATTAATATCTAAACATTGTTATTTTCTTTTTTCTATATTCATTAAAAATGTTATCTTACAACAAGTAAATAAAAAACAGTTATGTATACTTATATTTGAGAAAAAACTTTTATTGAGTGGAAGAAAGATAATATTCCATGATACATAATAGTAAATATATACACAACTAATAATGCGAGTAATTTCCTATTTTGAGATAATATGTAGGACCCATAGATCTACAGATTTACAATAATATGTACGTTTTTTTTTTAAACTTCAAGTTTCTTTGATAAACAGTTTTTTTTAATTTCCCGAAAAAGATGTTTTTGGAATATTACTGTTCTTCTTCTCACACGTTCAATTGTCAGCTCTGTTGTTTTCGAGAAAAACATGAGCCACTGCTTTGAGGCTGTCCCATGCTTGACTTTAGTGAGTATTGAGTAGCTGTCAACATTCATTGCTAGCCTTTATTTTCTTTATTTGTGGTCCAGATTTTACTTTAGCTTCCGATAAATTAGGATATTCTTTAAACAATATTGAAAAGCTTCAGAATCTTGACGGAAAGCTTTAACGAATTGCTTCCAGTTGTATAGCTATGTCGGTTCTGACGCAGTGACATTATCGGTTTTAGCCCCATTGGCGTAACTAGGGGGGAGGGTCACGGGGGCCCGGAGCCCCCAGAATGTTCATGGCCCCCTCAGCAAAAAACCAACTGAACGCCTGGATGTGCAAAACTCGCCTCCCGCTCTATGGAAAACATGAAAAAGTATTGCCCATTGTCGGAGATTTGATGAAAAAAAATGTATCGAATTGGTAAATTTTTTTTTATGTGAAAAAAAAACCAAGTTTAGGAGTTACCCTTTATACTACCAGTCAATCATGTCGTTAAGGTCATGATGCAATGTCTAGTAGTAGGCTTGGGTTAAAGAATAGAGGAGAAAAGGAACGATTAGAGGGGGTCTGGGAGTGCTCAAGGAAATGTCGATGAACCTTTCTTTTGAACTCTATGATTTTGTATGAGTTCGGAAATACTGACTGAGGGAGATTATTCCTCAATCGAGTTGTTCTATTCATACAGGAACTTCTTGACAGTATTGCGAGCGAAAGGGGAGGGGGCTGTAGAGTATGCAGTTGGGCCGAGCGGGCTAGTCTTGTGTTGCGGGAAAGATATTGCCGTGGAGGCAGGAGAATTTGAATTTCATTGGAACAGTCGCTATGGTAATAGCGATAAAGTATAGAGAGCAGCCTTCTTGCTATCAAAAAAATGTAACAAAGAATTTGTATTAAATTTTTAATGAAAAATAAAATTAGGTGCTCCAAGAATACCCAACCCATGCTTCGTCACCAGTTATGACCCTTTTGAGCAACTCTGGATCGTCGTTGACCTCGTTTAACAGCTCCTGAGCGATGCTCATGCGACGACGATTATTTTGGTCGATTTTTTTCTTAACAAACTCTGCTGACACACGTTTCATGGCCAAAACATTCAAAAAAATTGCATGGCACGAGCCAACCGATATGCCAAAATCCTCAGAAACTCCTCTAATAGTGATTCGACGATTCTCCAAAACAATCTGGCGTGTTGGAGCGTCCAGGGCGGGCATTGTCAATAACATCTTCTCGGCGTTCTGTGAAGAGCTTGTATCTCTTATAAGCACTTAAATGCCGCAGTAAACATTTCAAATACGTTGGAGCATAAAATTTAATACAGATTCTTTGATCCATTATTGTCGATAGCAAGAAATCGCCAAGCACACCAAAACACGTTTATTTTGTATAGCTGGCAAAAATAAACTAAATAAGCGAAATGGCTGACAACATAACAAAACAAATAATCGAAAATCGAATGTTAATGGCCCGCGAAATTTGAAAACTCACCTTACTTTTTGAGGAGACCTCGTATATTACATATATCATGGACAAAATATTCTATGGATGAGAAAAGTAGCATAAAAACTATTTCTACTTGCTTTTACGAACCACCGCCTAATGCCGCTTGATCTTACCACTATAAAAATATTTCGTGTGTTAATATGCGTAATTCGGCCAACGTTGAATTCGATTTGTTACTCTAGTTGCGCCCATGTGTGGCCCAGAATATCAAAGCAAGTGGCCATATCTCTAGAATATTAAAGCTCAACGAAAGCTTTTAAGTCCACCCAAAACTCACTACAAAGGTTGTTGTCCAAGCTTCAAGCCAAGAATAAACCAAAACCCAAGTTTCAAGCTAACCCCACATTCATACCCGAGACTAAAACCGATGACTTTACTGTGCAGAACCGACATAGCTATATTAACAGCACTCGTAGATCTCGTCGTTGCAGAGTCTCAAATCGTCCGCCCTCTTATAAGGAGCTTAACAATACTTAGTTATTTGCTCTGCTCATACGAAAGCTTAATTGATCATTGTTAACGGTACAAAAGCAAAGTTTTTCAAAACTCAACGAAGGTTTTAGATCTTTTTTGGTATAAAGGCTTAGAAAATCATCATTAAAATAGAGAAAAAAAATTATTTTTGTTGACCTGTGTTATCTTCGTATGCGACTAATTAAATACTTCGTTTTAGAGGAAATTGATTTACATTAGTCTATGTTTTAAGAAGTTTTATTGGTATATCCAAGAATTCAGAGGTGGTAATCCTCGAGGTTATCCAAGGACTAGTAGATTAAGGTTCTTTAACCTACTCGTCGAATTTTATGCCCTAATTACACTCATAATGAATTCCTTTTCAGTTTTGAGTGACTTAAACCATTCCTGTATTCCTCAGTCGGTATGGATGGTATGGTGGTTTCTCGTTGTAATTGACTTTCCTACTTACGAAGAAATTGGTTTGTATCTTTCTCTTTTGCAACGAATCCACCCCGATGTTAATTGATTGCGATAAGTTTTCCCCATAATACTGGCTTTACAGAAACATGCTCAATTTGGCTTTTAATTTAATTATAATTTTAATGAAAGGAAAAAAAGAAGCGCCCGAAAAATAAAATAAATAAAATCAAAATTAAATCCCACAAAAACCAATCTAATTACGCATTTTCAGCTAATTACGAATCACTCCAAAAACAAACACAGATGAACATTTCTCCCTAATTAACATGTTTAAGTAATTGTGACATATATGGATTTTTGTGCGGATAAGTGTGTGTGTCTGTTTGTTTTAATTTGGGGCACAACTGGTGCTAAAGAACATAAAAAATCAATATCAAAGGTGACACTTTATCCAGGAAGAGCTCGACTCGACCGGCGTGAAGATAAAAATAAAATATTCAAAAAAAAGAGACAACTGCAAAAAAAAATGTTAAAATCTTATCATGAAGCAATAATTAAGCCCTTGTACAATCTCCATCATCCCTTAGAGCAGTGGCAGTTACTGCCCCGCCGCGCCGTGCTGCGGAGGCTCACTTTTGGGGCTAATTTAAAATCCTATCCCCACTACGGTCATTAAATTAAAGTCGCAAACAGTTGACTCTTCCTTGTCCAAAAATCTGGCGAGTGTGAGCCAGAATGGATTTTTGGTGGGGGGTGGACCTGGGATAGGGCCATCAGACTCCGCAATTAGAGTCCCGGGGTGAGTCCTCAGAGCCGTGGCATCCTGGCATATCCTCCACGAGTCCTGTAGCTGCCCTGCTAAGCGGAAACAAAACTTTTCGCAACACAAGAATCGGAGATATTTTCTAGGGGCTGCGCTGGCGGGGGCCGGGTGCTCTCTGCAATGTCGCTTCTGTAAGTTTCCTGTGTAAACTTGGTAACTTTTTGGGAATCCCGAAAATTTCCTTGGCTACCAGGCACTTGCCTGACTGATTTAATCCTTGCTGGGGAATATATACTTCGATCGGAGCACGATGGAATACGGACGGGACTAATCCAATGGAATGGTGGCTATCCACGCTGGTGGTGCTGGGCTTGGCCCAGTGAGTGTCGAGACGAATGGGAAAACTCTTTAACTAATTGGTCGATGCCGGGGTGGTGGTGGTGGGTCGGGGGTTAAGTAAAGCACTTGTGTGTGGCAGTTTGCAGTGCTTTTATCTTTGCCATGGGAATAAGTTCCTAATTAGAATTGCTTTTGTTTAGTAGCTCGTTCACGATGCTCGATGGCCATGCGAATACAAATACCCACTCTTTTCCTGCTGTAGTTCTTTTAGCAATGGTTTTTGAACTGTCGTTTTAAATGTAAGTTGAATGACTTTAACTGATTTTAGATTTATGGGGGTATATTTTCAGGGTAACTGACACACCATCACTGGCGGAATAAAAGGCTTATCTAAGGGTAGATTTTGTATGTAAGTAAGGACGAAAGGGTAGCCAAAGGCACATAACGAGGGCCACCTTTAATCTTTAATAACATTTGCAGTTGGGGATGCAGTGAGGGTCTCGTTGTGCTAGGCTAGGGTTAACGACCATTCTAGTGTTGGCAGCTTAACAGCTTCACATTTACTTTATTTTTTGTTTGTTTGTTCTAATACTTCCCCAAGAAAAAGGGGGATTGAGAGCTGATTTTCCATTTTCAATGAAAAACCTAAGGATTATACGAGAGATTTCCATCTCGCACGATTTTCTACTACAGTCTTAAGTTCGCCACATGTTTTGCATGTCTCTTTAAGGATGCTTAACGCCATGTTGTACGAACGAGGCTTGTCTCGTTTTCCGCTACATTGTGGGGTCTAGATTAGAGCTTGTTCATCGTCTTTTCTTAAAGCGTTAACCAAGCATTTACCTATATATTATTTTTTTGATTTCTGTGTATTTTTTGTTACACATGATTGAAACGATGGGAAAACAGCACTATATCATCTCATATAATGTGTTTGGCAGTGACCATTGTATCCCACCATTGTCATTTCGAAATGTGTGTTTTCAACGTCCCATTCTGCTATCTACTATATAAAACTGAATGTTTGTCTGTCTGTCTGTCTGTACGCAATAGGCTCCTACACCGTGTAACCGATCTTAATGAAATTTTAACCATATGCTATTTACATTAAAGGGAAGAACATAGGCTATTCTATTACTTTCTAAAGCTACTCCTAGATGGCGCTGTCATGAAGAGCTTTGTTGAAAGTCATCACAGAGCTTTGAATTTTTGCATGAAGGTCGGTGGGGTCTCCTATGATGCACCTCGTAGCCCGATTTTCGAAATTCAAAATGGCCGCCGAAATATGACCGAAATTCAAAATTGCCGCAGAAATATGGTTGAATTTGCCAATTTTATTCCGATTCCAATGAAAGTGGGTATCTAGGGGTTTTTAAGGTCGCAAATAACAAATTTGTGGTCAAAACTTATAAATTCAAAATGGCCGACGAATTTGCAAATTGTGTTCCGATTCCAATGAAAATCTGTATCTGAGGTTTTTTAAGGTAGCAAATAACGACTTTATGATCAAAATTTAAATTCAAAATGGCCGCGCCAATATGGCCGACGAGTTTGCGAATTGTATTCCGATTCCAATTAAAATCGGTATATGGGAATTTTTAAGGTAGTAAATAACGAATTTATGATCAAAACTTATTCAAAATTGTGGGGCCAATATGGCGGAAGAATTTTGCCAAATAAGTGTCATTTCCCGGTTAGCTGTATGTAGGTTGTTCAAGAGTTGGAAAATCGGAAAATTTTGACATTCTAGCTACAAATGGAAAAACATTGAATGTAGTGTATCCTGAAGCTCTCTAAGCAATAGGTTCAGAATTGATCAACAAGGTTTTTTTTGGAAAGGTGGTAAGGAGAAACGGAAATATGGGATGATTTATGTATAATGGATAAGAAGGAAAGAAACCCATCACCTCTGAATTTTTAGGTATAAGTCTAGGATTCTGCAATACGGGAAGAGGCTGGCATCTGGGTAAACAAATAAAACCTGAGTCAGTGACATTGCAGATGAGAACCCAGGGGCCAAGCAATTGCAAGACATGTAATTTGTAGCGTATAATGTCCATCACCGTCAAAAGTCCATTTCTAAATATGAAATTAGTAGATATAATCCTTTAATTTTTTTTTCTTTCAGGATGTAATAATATTTGTCGATTATTGAGTGTTTAATTTAACTAAAAGTCCATACGAAAAAAGATTATAGCATGGATAACACTGTGGATATGACATATTTTCTTGAAATTATACTATGTGTCTAATAGTTGCTGGAAAAAGCCTTATTTTAAAATAGTCTTTCACTAATATTTATTTTTGGTGGGTAGTTATATTTTTAAGGATATTCGTGTGTGTTTATTTTACCAAAAAGAACCATAACTTTATTACGGGCCACGCCGACAAAATTGTCTGCCCCAGAGCTTTACAATAATAGGTAATTTTTGTCACACTGCAAATAAATGCATTTTGAATCCAATGTCTCGAACTTTTATAGGAATAGTTGGTTTTTCGTTACTGGTTAAGAAGAGTTGAATTTTGAAGGTTTGGATTGATTTTAAATGTTTAAACGTTGGGTGCAGCAAGGCGCACCGGGTCCCAGCTATCCAAAATACAGAAAATAAGTGGTTCATGGAGACACTTCATCTGTGTATGAAAATTCATATCTCGAAAAATGCCATGTCAATGGATGGTTTTTATTGTCTTGATCAAAATGTCAGATCCCTAATAGTTTCACATTTTGTTATTTGAAATCAAAAATACCAAAAAAATTGCATTTTTCAAACTCTCCTACTGTATATTAAAATTCATATCACCTGATTACTACTATTGGTTTATGGGTGCAGCATAGGCGCACCGGGTCCCAGCATGTGCCTGAAGTTCCGAACGTTCAAATGAACGATTTCGGAAAAAAAAATTAAATTTAAAATCTAAAGTTAGCACGTTAAAAAAGGAGCAAATAATTATTTTTTGATAATGGGAAGACAGTGGAGGTTTCGAAAATTATTACCCCTAAGTTATTAACCCCGAATTATCAACCCACCCCTAAGTCACCCCCTAAATATGATTATTTTTGAAAAAATAGTTAGAGGCGTTATGCCCGGCTGGAAATTTGGTTACTTGTTAAGAGTGGTGTTAAGAACTACCACAAAAAATCTCAAGTCCATAACATCCCCGGAAGCCACCCCTAACTCACCCCCTAAATATGATTATTTTTGAAAAAATAGTTAGAGGCGTTATGCCCCGCTGGAAATTTGGTTACTTGTTAAGAGTGGTGTTAAGAACTACCACAAAAAATCTCAAGTCCATAACATCCCCGGAAGCCACCCCTAACTCACCCCCTAAATATGATTATTTTTGAAAAAATAGTTAGAGGCGTTATGCCCCGCTGGAAATTTGGTTACTTGTTAAGATTGGTGTTAAGTACTACCACAAAAAATCGCAAGTCCATAACATCCCCGGAAGCCACCCCTAACTCACCCCCTAAATATGATTATTTTTGAAAAAAATAGTTAGAGGCGTTATGCCCGCTGGAAATTTGGTTACTTGTTAAGAGTGGTGTTAATAACTACCACAAAAAATGTCAGGTCCATAACATGCCCGGAAGCCACCCTTAACTCACCCCCTAAATATGATTATTTGTGAAAAAATAGTTAGAGGCGTTATGCCCCGCTGGAAATTTGGTTACTTGTTAAGAGTGGTGTTAGTAACTACCACTAAAAATCTCAAGTCCATAACATGCCCGGAAGCCACCCCTAACTCACCCCCTAAATATGATTATTTTTGAAAAAATAGTTAGAGGCGTTATGCCCCGCTGGAAATTTGGTTACTTGTTAAGAGTGGTGTTAGTAACTACCACTAAAAATCTCAAGTTCATAACATCCCCGGAAGCCCCCCTTAACCCACCCCCTAAATATGATTATTTTTGAAAAAATAGTTAGAGGCGTTATGCCCCGCTGGAAATTTGCTTACTTGTTAAGAGTGGTGTTAATAACTACCACAAAAAATCTCAGGTCCATAACATGCCCGGAAGCCACCCTTAACTCACCCCCTAAATATGATTATTTGTGAAAAAATAGTTAGAGGCGTTATGCCCCGCTGGAAATTTGGTTACTTGTTAAGAGTGGTGTTAGTAACTACCACTAAAAATCTCAAGTCCATAACATCCCCGGAAGCCACCCCTAACTCACCCCCTAAATATGATTATTTTTGAAAAAATAGTTAGAGGCGTTATGCCCCGCTGGAAATTTGGTTACTTGTTAAGAGTGGTGTTAGTAACTACCACTAAAAATCTCAAGTCCATAACATCCCCGGAAGCCCCCCTTAACCCACCCCCTAAATATGATTATTTTTGAAAAAATAGTTAGAGGCGTTATGCCCCGCTGGAAATTTGCTTACTTGTTAAGAGTGGTGTTAATAACTACCACAAAAAATCTCAGGTCCATAACATGCCCGGAGCCACCCTTAACTCACCCCCTAAATATGATTATTTTTGAAAAAATAGTTAGAGGCGTTATGCCCCGCTGGAAATTTGGTAACTTGTTAAGAGTGTTGTTAGTAACTACCACTAAAAATCTCAAGTCCATAACATCCCCGGAAGCCCCCCTTAACCCACCCCCTAAATATGATTATTTTTGAAAAAATAGTTAGAGGCGTTATGCCCCGCTGGAAATTTGGTTACTTGTTAAGAGTGGTGTTAGTAACTACCACTAAAAATCTCAAGTCCATAACATCCCCGGAAGCCACCCCTAACTCACCCCCTAAATATGATTATTTTTGAAAAAATAGTTAGAGGCGTTATGCCCCGCTGGAAATTTGGTTACTTGTTAAGAGTGGTGTTAATAACTACCACAAAAAATCTCAGGTCCATAACATGCCCGGAAGCCACCCTTAACTCACCCCCTAAATATGATTATTTTTGAAAAAATAGTTAGAGGCGTTATGCCCCGCTGGAAATTTGGTTACTTGTTAAGAGTGGTGTTAAGAACTACCACAAAAAATCTCAGGTCCATAACATGCCCGGAAGCCACCCTTAACTCACCCCCTAAATATGATTATTTTTGAAAAAATAGTTAGAGGCGTTATGCCCCGCTGGAAATTTGGTTACTTGTTAAGAGTGGTGTTAAGAACTACCACAAAAAATCTCAGGTCCATAACATGCCCGGAAGCCACCCTTAACTCACCCCCTAAATATGATTATTTTTGAAAAAATAGTTAGAGGCGTTATGCCCCGCTGGAAATTTGGTTACTTGTTAAGAGTGTTGTTAGTAACTACCACTAAAAATCTCAAGCCCATAACATCCCCGGAAGCCCCCCTTAACCCACCCTCTAAATATGATTATTTTTGAAAAAAATAGTTAGAGGCGTTATGCCCCGCTGGAAATTTGGTTACTTGTTAAGAGTGTTGTTAGTAACTACCACAAAAAATCTCAAGTCCATAACATCCCCGGAAGCCACCCCTAAGTCACCCCCTAAATATGATTATTTTTGAAAAAATAGTTCGAGTCGTCATGCCCCGCTGGAAATTTGGTTACTTATTAAGAGTGGTGTTAAGTACTACCACAAAAAATCTCAAGTCCATAACATCCCCGGAAGCCCCCCTTAACCCACCCCCTAAATATGATTATTTTTGAAAAAATAGTTAGTCGTTATGCCCCGCTGGAAATTTGGTTACTTGTTAAGGGTGGTGTTAATAACTACCACAAAAAATCTCAAGTCCATAACATCCCCGGAAGCCCCCCTTAACCCACCCCCTAAATATGATTATTTTTGAAAAAATAGTTAGTCGTTATGCCCCGCTGGAAATTTGGTTACTTGTTAAGGGTGGTGTTAATAACTACCACAAAAAATCTCAAGTCCATAACATGCCCGGAAGCCCCCTTAACCCAACGCCTAAATATGATTATTTTTGAAAAAATTGTTAGAGGCGTTATGCCCCGCTGGAAATTTGGTTACTTGTTAGTGGTGTTAAGAACTACCACAAAAAATCTCAAGTTCATTACATCGGAAGCCACCCTTAACCCTCTAGAAAAGATTTTTTGGTTATGTGCAGGGCCTGTATCCTATGGGGTAAAATTAACCGATCCTGTCCTCCTGGTAGAGGGGTTTTGCGTTGGGGTAACTACCGTAGCCCGTAAAACACACCAGTTAAGAAACATATATTTTATATACAAAATAAAAATATTTGTGAACATTGGGAAACCTGTAAAATATTACCATTTTTTACATACTTCCACCGAAATGCGTAAAAGCTTCGCTTCTGTCCTGCATCCCGGGACACGTCTACTATTTTTTCATTTTGGGTTGAGACCGGCAACATTAGAAATGTGTGTTGTGTTTTTATAGCGGCGACATTACTAGCACTGACGGTCGGGGTTTCGCATTATTATCTAAAATTTGTTTGTTTTTATATATTTTTTATTTGTCTATTACACAATCAATTTAAATCCTTTAGTATTGAACTATATACCCATTACGGCTCGTCCGTCTCTGCCAATAAAATATTTTTTTGACCGAGTGAACAAGAAGGCTAGAATATGCCCAGTAAAACTGCCTGTGAAAGTCCCATCGATATTGGATTACCCCATTCCCGAGATTAGCATTTTTAGTCTCTGTCTTCCAGATTCACAAAATAAAAAATTAGGATGTTCGATCTTTTCGGTGAGATCGAACCACACAGTGTAAATAATAAAAAGAAATATATTCCACTGAAAATATTTGTATTTTATATTATTTAAACTGTTCACACATTTAATTTGAAAAAAACTTAATGCACTTAATGTGTAGATTTAACTTACAAAAACACAATATCTTATAGACCAAGAGCCAGCGACGTATTTTGTGTTGTCATTTCATCCCTCATGAAAAGTATCACTCATGAATTTTCTGGAGACTATTTTTGATAGTATTCTCTATTTATAAAAACTAATGCCAGAACATTTACCCTTCACCTAATGCTTGCCAGAACGCTCTAAATATTTATTTAAAGGGGTTTATTGCATAAATAGTCCATTCAAAACGCGGGGGGGGGGGGGGTGCTCCAACATAACACCATTAAGAAAATCGAACCCTGCATGTATTTTGGGTCGCTGATTACGATAATCGGGGTCCTGCGGTCCTAAAATATGGGCGGCACCCTTAAAAACGAAAAAAATACCCCTTTTTAAGGGTTTTTCGCGATAATTTCAATAATAATAAAAAATAATCTAACGAAATCCATTTTTTTTATATTTATTTGCGATTTGGTGGTTGATTTATACTAAATCAAGCCAAACTTTAAAACAAGGGATAATCCTGAAGGGTTAAAACCACCCCTAAATCAACTGAAAATAAAAAAAATTGTATAATTTTTTTTCCTAGTTTATGTTCCAAATACGATTTTATGAGTATTGTTAGCCAAAAATAAATTATTTTCAACCCTTAAGGAGTTAAACTGCCCCATGGAGGAGTTAAACTGTGCATGGATTAATTTGGATCAATTCACACGCTTAGTAAGTTCACACGTTCGTGCACCTGCGGTTCCTAGAACACGGGATGTCAACGAGACGCGAGCTTGCAAAAGGAACTTGCGAAACCGTATGAATTGAGAACGCGACATTAGTAAGCCATACACTAAGAGTTTTTTCTTTCGAAAAAGCTGTCGGTTGGCGCGTTAAAAAAACTGACACTTTGCGTTGCGTGTTTGACAAAGCTCTTTGTCCATACACTATAAAAGTTAATTAGCCGGATTGCGTGGCAGTTAAGGTGCTTTTGAAAAACAACAACAAAATGTATATATTTGACTCGGCGTGTGGAGTGGCTGTTTTTTCAACGTTCCACGCCATAGTATACACTCAGTAGTATAAAGAGAGTGAATTTTTACGAGTATTTCAAAAAATTTCTGTGTTTTAAAAAGACGGAAAATTTATCCGGCAGATTTATATAATTATTTAAGAATGGATGCACATGAGTTTGGAAATCTACTTGAAGAAATAAGACGGTATATTCAAAAAGAAAACACTAACATGAGAAATAGTATCCCACCAGACCAAAAAAATCTTTTCTGAACTGATTCAATCCTGCTGCTTACTTGGAATATAGGATCCCAGATCGGGCACGCGTATTTCAGGATTGGGCGGACTACTGAACAGAAAAGTGTTTTTGTAACCCGTATATCGTCGAATTCATTAGCCCTTCTAATTATAAAACTTTACTTTCGTTGGACAGAAATCCCTGAAATCTCACAACTTGTGCTCTTCCGTTAAGATATGATTTTATCCACTCCAGGGTAGGGCCAGAGATTTCAAATTTGAACAGTTTTGCAATTAAAAGGTGGTGGTCCACTCGATCAAAGGCCTTGCTGAAATCCGTATAGACAATATTATGGCCGCTCTCCATAGCACAACTTCGTTCGGAAATTAGAACCATACGATTTCAGGTGGTCGAACGCCCTTTTCTGTAGCCATGTTGTTGTTCGTTAAGGTATGCATCGATTAAAGCGGCAATCATGTCGGAGACAGAAATGAACTATCAGCCTGAGTATAATACGTTTAACAGAAATTCCACAAAACCTAAACAACTACCTACACTACACTCCAAATGGCACGCCACTTTTTGAATTTTTCCATGTGTGCATAGATCAAAAGAAAAACCGTAAGATTGAGTGTCAAATGGAATGCAGAAATAATTGGCGTGTGATGTTGACCACACACAATGGCATAAAACTGGCAGATTGCGTGGCGCGACAGTTGGCGCGGGGAAAAAACTCTTAGTGTATGGCTTACTATTATGGCGAAATACAAAGGATTTATATTGCATGGGATTTTACAGTTTTCCTAGGACTTTGTATTGTAACAAAGTCTCTACAAACAGACAAAAAGGCGACGCACCTACAATCAATAAAAAATCCTTGACAGGCCGAGCGACGAACGTCAAAAAATGGAGGTAATTTCTGAAAGAATAAAGTTTTCAGGAAAGATAGTATTTGCAAAGACGGTAATAAATATCCAGGTCTGCATTTTGGGAGATGGGATCGGAAAAAGTATATCCATGTTACTGTGAAAACAATTTTTATCATTCCAATTGAAGTTCTTTAAGAGCTCTATTTAAATATCCAGTGTTGCCTCAGAATATATTTATCGCACTATAGGCAACTCTATCCACGAAAATCGAACTAAAAACAAGGGTTTTACGGGGAAATTCAAGCTCAGAAACTTTACTTCGTCCATTTTTGTTTATCAATTTATTATTTTAATAATTATTATTTTTCAAAAATCTTATTTAACGCATTCCACTCGATTAAATCATATTTTTTTCAAATTTAATTATTTTCAGGGTACCCTCTTATATATCATGTGCCTGAAGTTCCGAACGTTCAAATGAACGATTTCGGAAAAAAAAAATTAAATTTAGAATCGGACGTTTGGACGTTAAAAACAAAGTAAATAATCATATTTTGATACCGGACAGACAGTGGAGGCTTCGAAAACTATCAACCCTAAATTATTAGCCCCGAATTATAAACGCACCCCTAACTCACCCCCTAGAAATGACTTTTTTTGAAAATATAGTTAGAGGCTTTAGACCCCGCTGAAAATTTGTATACATGTTAAGGGGGATGTTAAGAATTAACACAAAAAATTTCAAGTTTATAACATCCCCGGAAGACACCCCTAACTCACCCCCTAGAAATGACTTTTTTTGAAAATATAGTTAGAGGCTTTAGACCCCGCTGAAAATTTGTATACATGTTAAGGGGGATGTTAAGAACTAACACAAAAAATTTCAAGTTTATAACATCCCCGGAAGACACCCCTAACTCACCCCCTAGAAATGACTTTTTTTGAAAATATAGTTCGAGGCTTTAGACCCCGCTGAAAATTTGTATACATGTTAAGGGGGATGTTAAGAACTAACACAAAAAATTTCAAGTTTATAACATCCCCGGAAGACACCCCTAACTCACCCCCTAGAAATGACTTTTTTTGAAAATATAGTTAGAGGCTTTAGACCCCGCTGAAAATTTGTATACATGTTAAGGGGGATGTTAAGAACTAACACAAAAAATTTCAAGTTTATAACATCCCCGGAAGACACCCCTAACTCACCCCATAGAAATGACTTTTTTTGAAAATATAGTTAGAGGCTTTAGACCCCGCTGAAAATTTGTATACATGTTAAGGGGGATGTTAAGAACTAACACAAAAAATTTCAAGTTTATAACATCCCCGGAAGACACCCCTAACTCACCCCCTAGAAATGACTTTTTTTGAAAATATAGTTCGAGGCTTTAGACCCCGCTGAAAATTTGTATACATGTTAAGGGGGATGTTAAGAACTAACACAAAAAATTTCAAGTTTATAACATCCCCGGAAGACACCCCTAACTCACCCCCTAGAAATGACTTTTTTTGAAAATATAGTTAGAGGCTTTAGACCCCGCTGAAAATTTGTATACATGTTAAGGGGGATGTTAAGAACTAACACAAAAAATTTCAAGTTTATAACATCCCCGGAAGACACCCCTAACTCACCCCCTAGAAATGACTTCTTTTGAAAATATAGTTAGAGGCTTTAGACCCCGCTGAAAATTTGTATACATGTTAAGGGGGATGTTAAGAACTAACACAAAAAATTTCAAGTTTATAACATCCCCGGAAGACACCCCTAACTCACCCCCTAGAAATGACTTTTTTTGAAAATATAGTTCGAGGCTTTAGACCCCGCTGAAAATTTGTATACATGTTAAGGGGGATGTTAAGAACTAACACAAAAAATTTCAAGTTTATAACATCCCCGGAAGGCACCCCTAACTCACCCCCTAGAAATGATTTTTTTTGAAAATATAGTTAGAGGCTTTTTAGACCCCGCTGAAAATTTGTATACATGTTAAGGGGGATGTTAAGAACTAACACAAAAAATTTCAAGTTTATAACATCCCCGGAAGACACCCCTAACTCACCCCCTAGAAATGACTTTTTTTGAAAATATAGTTAGAGGCTTTAGACCCCGCTAAAAATTTGTATACATGTTAAGGGGAATGTTAGGAACTAACACAAAAAATTTCAAGTTTATAACATCCCCGGAAGACACCCCTAACTCACCCCCTAGAAATGACTTTTTTTGAAAATATAGTTAGAGGCTTTAGACCGCGCTGAAAATTTGTATACATGTTAAGGGGGATGTTAAGAACTAACACAAAAAATTTCAAGTTTATAACATCCCCGGAAGACACCCCTAACTCACCCCCTAGAAATGACTTTTTTTGAAAATATAGTTAGAGGCTTTAGACCCCGCTGAAAATTTGTATACATGTTAAGGGGAATGTTAGGAACTAACACAAAAAATTTCAAGTTTATAACATCCCCGGAAGGCACCCCTAACTCACCCCATAGAAATGATTTTTTTTGAAAATATAGTTAGAGGCTTTAGACCCCGCTGAAAATTTGTATACATGTTAAGGGGAATGTTAGGAACTAACACAAAAAAATTCAAGTTTATAACATCCCCGGAAGGCACCCCTAACTCACCCCATAGAAATGATTTTTTTTGAAAATATAGTTAGAGGCTTTAGACCCCGCTGAAAATTTGTATACATGTTAAGGGGAATGTTAGGAACTAACACAAAAAATTTCAAGTTTATAACATCCCCGGAAGGCACCCCTAACTCACCCCATAGAAATGATTTTTTTTGAAAATATAGTTAGAGGCTTTAGACCCCGCTGAAAATTTGTATACATGTTAAGGGGGATGTTAAGAACTAACACAAAAAATTTCAAGTTTATAACATCCCCGGAAGACACCCCTAACTCAACCCCTAGAAATGACTTTTTTTGAAAATATAGTTAGAGGCTTTAGACCCCGCTGAAAATTTGTATACATGTTAAGGGGGATGTTAAGAACTAACACAAAAAATGTCAAGTTTATAACATCCCCGGAAGACACCCCTAACTCACCCCCTAGAAATGACTTTTTTTGAAAATATAGTTAGAGGCTTTAGACCCCGCTGAAAATTTGTATACATGTTAAGGGGGATGTTAAGAACTAACACAAAAAATTTCAAGTTTATAACATCCCCGGAAGGCACCCCTAACTCACCCCCTAGAAATGACTTTTTTTGAAAATATAGTTAGAGGCTTTAGACCCCGCTGAAAATTTGTATACATGTTAAGGGGGATGTTAAGAACTAACACAAAAAATTTCAAGTTTATAACATCCCCGGAAGGCACCCCTAACTCACCCCCTAGAAATGACTTTTTTTGAAAATATAGTTAGAGGCTTTAGACCCCGCTGTAAATTTGGTTACTTGTTAAGGGTGGTGTTAAGAACTAACACAAAAAATTTCAAGTCCATAACATTCCCGGAAGCCACCCTTAACCCACCCCCTAGAATGGATTATTTTTGAAAAAATAGTTAGAGGCTTTAGACCCCGCTGCAAATTTGTGTGCTTGTTAAGGGGGATGTTAAGAACTAACACAAAAAATTTCAAGTCCATAACATTCCCGGAAGCCACCCTTAACCCACCCCCTAGAATGGATTATTTTTGAAAATATAGTTAGAGGCTTTAGACCCCGCTGAAAATTTGTATACATGTTAAGGGGGATGTTAAGAACTAACACAAAAAATTTCAAGTTTATAACATCCCCGGAAGGCACCCCTAACTCACCCCCTAGAAATGACTTTTTTTGAAAATATAGTTAGAGGCTTTAGACCCCGCTGAAAATTTGTATACATGTTAAGGGGGATGTTAAGAACTAACACAAAAAATTTCAAGTTTATAACATCCCCGGAAGACACCCCTAACTCACCCCCTAGAAATGACTTTTTTTGAAAATATAGTTAGAGGCTTTAGACCCCGCTGTAAATTTGGTTACTTGTTAAGGGTGGTGTTAAGAACTAACACAAAAAATTTCAAGTCCATAACATTCCCGGAAGCCACCCTTAACCCACCCCCTAGAATGGATTATTTTTGAAAAAATAGTTAGAGGCTTTAGACCCCGCTGCAAATTTGTGTGCTTGTTAAGAGGGATGTTCAGAACTAACACAGAAAATTTCAAGTCTATAACATCCCCGGAAGCCACCCTTAACTCACCCCCGAGAAATGACTGTATTTGAAAATATAGTCAGAGGCTTTAGACCCCGCTGTAAATTTGGGTACTTTTTAAGGGTGGTGTTAAGAACTACCACAAAAAATCTCAAGTTCATATCATCCCAGGAAGCCACCCTTAAGCCACCCCTTAGAAATGAACTATATGACAAAAATTTAAAAAAAAAGCAAAACAACTAAAAGAAATTCCATTAAAAGAATAAAAATTAATATATAGTAAAAAGCACGTAAAAAACTAATCGGCTCCTGAAAAATTACATAAAAGTCATATGGGAACAAGTTTTGCGCAAACATTTTTCTGTCGTTGTGGTATGAGATATCAAGGGGGTCATATTTTACCCATCAGGCCTGAATTTGAAAAACCCTAAAATATAAAATTTTTGTAGATGATAGATATTTAATGAAAGCAGTAAATAAAAACACAAAAGTCATGAAAAAATTTATACGTGTTGTTGTTATAACAATACTAAAATGTGCAATATAGGGTGAAGGGTCGGGCGATTTGGTGTCGTGACGGGGGATTTGGCGCCCTGTGCAGACTTCGTCTATGGTGCGTTCAAAATTTTTTCTCCAAAAAAGCCCCTAAATAGGTCATCCATTCAGAATTCCGATAAAAGAAACCTCATAAAATAAAAGGGTCGTATGAAAATTGCGTCGTAGTTGTTAAATGCTCTTTCTATTCATTAACGATGGGTGCGCACGGTGCCGATAGATAGCGCGTTCTCTATCCCTCAGAAGCGATTCTTAGCACGCACGTTTTGGTTAGTTTGAAAAACTCGAATTCCGGTGACCGAGGCTGAGGGGGGTTCTGCATACATGACGGGGTGGCATACATTTTTTCCCGATGATTTCTTTAGATTTTGATCTGCTGAATCTGAAAATGCAAAGTATTTTTGCAAAATCTTGGGCGTTCAATTGCTAGAAACAATTTAATTATTTATTAACAAAATTAACTTCGAGAGAGAGGGTTTTCATAATGTATATTTAATAATATAAGCATTGAAAAACTATTTCTTATTCTCGATTTTTTTCTCTTAATTATAACGGTCCATGATTTGCCTAACTGACGATACCATACATACATATATAAATTTACCGTTCTCAAATCTTTCCTAAATGTGATAACCATTTTTTATTTAGCTAATCTGTTTACTATTTGTCTATAAAAATGCATGTGTAGTCATATTTTTGGTTACTTTTTCACGACTTCAATTGTATTGATAAAAAAAGTTTTCACTCTACCATGGATATACTTTTTCCGATCAGATTTTCGAAATGCAGAACTGGATATTTATGAGCCAAATCACACGGCCTATCATTGCTTGGATAATTTTGATATTTGATGATTTTTGGGGGTGCAGGGGCATATTTCTCTTCGGAGAATCAGAATCCGCGAAAAAAATGGGGGCTGCCATTTGAAATTTTGAAGTTACTCCCTTCCCGCAAAGTGGGGGTGTGGCGGGGCGTAAATTTCTGAATGGTCAGATACATTTTCAAAAAATACTGAACACGTGTTTTTTTGTTTTTTTTTTAACTTGAAACTTTTCCAGAAAATTGGGCGGCACGGGTGGTTTGAAACACCCTGTATATGTACAAACCGGTTTGTTAAGAGCAAAGTGACAGGCCGTGTAATTAGGTTCTATGATTTGCTATCTTTCCTAAAAATTTAATTTTTTCAGAAATGACGGTCACCGCTGTGGCTGTCAAGAATTTTTATTGATTGTAATAGGTACGCTGCCTTTCTGTATGTTTGTAATCTCGAAAACGGGTAATCCGGTTTCGGCAGGACTTTCACAGGCAGTATTTCTGAACATAACTATATGTATTTCAGGCTTATTCTTCACTCGGTCAAAAAAATATTTTATTGGCAGAGACAGACGGGCCGTAATAAGGTACTTATACCCTGGTTACATGACGCTCGAAAAGACGCTCATAGTCCACACACAACGCACAACGAAAAACCGGAAAACATGATAGAAAAAAACCGATTTCAGATTCGTGATTAGGAGGTCCCCAAACTCAAAAAATTAATGCTGAAATTGAAAAAAGAAAAAAAAATTTAGTTTGTAGGGATGTGTAATCATTTCTAGGGGGTGGGTTAAGGGTGGCTTCCGGGGATGTTATGGAGATGAAATTTATTGTGTTCGTTCTAAACATCCCTCTTAACAAGAACACAAATTTGCAGCGGGGTCTGAAGACTCTAACTATTTTTTTAAAAATAATCCTTTCTAGGGGGTGGGTTAAGGGTGGCTTTCGGGGATGTTATGGACTTGAGATTTTTTCAGTTCGTTCTTAACATCACTTTTAACATGCGTACAAATTTTCAGTGGGGTCTAAAGCCTCTAACTATATTTTCAAAAAAAGTCATTTCTAGGGGGTGAGTTATGGGTAACTTCCGGGGATGTTATAAACATGAAATTTTTTGTGTTAGTTCTTAACATCCCTCTTAACATGTGTACAAATTTTCAGCGGGGTCTAAAGCCTCTGACTATATTTTCAAAAATAATCATTTCTAGGGGGTGGGTTAAGGGTGGCTTCCGGGAATGTTATGGACTTGAAATTTTTCGTGTTAGTTCTGAACATCCCTCTTAACAAGCACACAAATTTGCAGCGGGGTCTGAAGACTCTAACTATTTTTTTAAAAATAATCCTTTCTAGGGGGTGGGTTAAGGGTGGCTTTCGGGGATGTTATGGACTTGAGATTTTTTCAGTTCGTTCTTAACATCACTTTTAACATGCGTACAAATTTTCAGTGGGGTCTAAAGCCTCTAACTATATTTTCAAAAAAAGTCATTTCTAGGGGGTGAGTTATGGGTAACTTCCGGGGATGTTATAAACTTGAAATTTTTTGTGTTAGTTCTTAACATCCCCCTTAACATGTATACAAATTTTCAGCGGGGTCTAAAGCCTCTAACTATATTTTCAAAACAAGTCATTTCTAGGGGGTGAGTTAGGGGTGTCTTCCGGGGATGTTATAAACTTGAAATTTTTTGTGTTAGTTCCTAACATTCCCCTTAACATGTATACAAATTTGCAGCGGGGTCTAAAGCCTCTAACTATATTTTCAAAAAAAATCATTTCTAGGGGGTGAGTTAGGGGTGCCTTCCGGGGATGTTATAAACTTGAAATTTTTTGTGTTAGTTCTTAACATCCTCCTTAACATGTATACAAATTTTTAGCGGGGTCTAAAGCCTCTAACTATATTTTCAAAAAAAGTCATTTCTAGGGGGTGAGTTAGGGGTGTCTTCCGGGGATGTTATAAACTTGAAATTTTTTGTGTTAGTTCTTAACATCCCCCTTAACATGTATACAAATTTTCAGCGGGGTCTAAAGCCTCTAACTATATTTTCAAAAAAAGTCATTTCTAGGGGGTGAGTTAGGGGTGTCTTCCGGGGATGTTATAAACTTGAAATTTTTTGTGTTAGTTCCTAACATTCCCCTTAACATGTATACAAATTTGCAGCGGGGTCTAAAGCCTCTAACTATATTTTCAAAAAAAATCATTTCTAGGGGGTGAGTTAGGGGTGCCTTCCGGGGATGTTATAAACTTGAAATTTTTTTGTGTTAGTTCTTAACATCCTCCTTAACATGTATACAAATTTTTAGCGGGGTCTAAAGCCTCTAACTATATTTTCAAAAAAAGTCATTTCTAGGGGGTGAGTTAGGGGTGTCTTCCGGGGATGTTATAAACTTGAAATTTTTTGTGTTAGTTCTTAACATCCCCCTTAACATGTATACAAATTTTCAGCGGGGTCTAAAGCCTCGAACTATATTTTCAAAAAAAATCATTTCTAGGGGGTGAGTTAGGGGTGCCTTCCGGGGATGTTATAAACTTGAAATTTTTTGTGTTAGTTCTTAACATCCCCCTTAACATGTATACAAATTTTCAGCGGGGTCTAAAGCCTCTAACTATATTTTAAAAAAAAGTCATTTCTAGGGGGTGAGTTAGGGGTGCCTTCCGGGGATGTTATAAACTTGAAATTTTTTGTGTTAGTTCTTAACATCCCCCTTAACATGTATACAAATTTTCAGCGGGGTCTAAAGCCTCTAACTCAATTTTCAAAAAAAGTCATTTCTAGGGGGTGAGTTAGGGGTGTCTTCCGGGGATGTTATAAACTTGAAATTTTTTGTGTTAGTTCTTAACATCCCCCTTAACATGTATACAAATTTTCAGCGGGGTCTAAAGCCTCTAACTATATTTTCAAAAAAAGTCATTTCTAGGGGGTGAGTTAGGGGTGTCTTCCGGGGATGTTATAAACTTGAAATTTTTTGTGTTAGTTCTTAACATCCCCCTTAACATGTATACAAATTTTCAGCGGGGTCTAAAGCCTCGAACTATATTTTCAAAAAAAATCATTTCTAGGGGGTGAGTTAGGGGTGTCTTCCGGGGATGTTATAAACTTGAAATTTTTTGTGTTAGTTCTTAACATCCCCCTTAACATGTATACAAATTTTCAGCGGGGTCTAAAGCCTCTAACTATATTTTCAAAAAAAGTCATTTCTAGGGGGTGAGTTAGGGGTGCCTTCCGGGGATGTTATAAACTTGAAATTTTTTGTGTTAGTTCTTAACATCCCCCTTAACATGTATACAAATTTTCAGCGGGGTCTAAAGCCTCTAACTATATTTTCAAAAAAAGTCATTTCTAGGGGGTGAGTTAGGGGTGTCTTCCGGGGATGTTATAAACTTGAAATTTTTTGTGTTAGTTCTTAACATCCCCCTTAACATGTATACAAATTTTCAGCGGGGTCTAAAGCCTCTAACTATATTTTCAAAAAAAGTCATTTCTAGGGGGTGAGTTAGGGGTGTCTTCCGGGGATGTTATAAACTTGAAATTTTTTGTGTTAATTCTTAACATCCCCCTTAACATGTATACAAATTTTCAGCGGGGTCTAAAGCCTCTAACTATATTTTCAAAAAAAGTCATTTCTAGGGGGTGAGTTAGGGGTGTCTTCCGGGGATGTTATAAACTTGAAATTTTTTGTGTTAGTTCTTAACATCCCCCTTAACATGTATACAAATTTTCAGCGGGGTCTAAAGCCTCTAACTATATTTTCAAAAAAAGTCATTTCTAGGGGGTGAGTTAGGGGTGTCTTCCGGGGATGTTATAAACTTGAAATTTTTTGTGTTAGTTCTTAACATCCCCCTTAACATGTATACAAATTTTCAGCGGGGTCTAAAGCCTCTAACTATATTTTCAAAAAAAGTCATTTCTAGGGGGTGAGTTAGGGGTGTCTTCCGGGGATGTTATAAACTTGAAATTTTTTGTGTTAGTTCTTAACATCCCCCTTAACATGTATACAAATTTTCAGCGGGGTCTAAAGCCTCTAACTATATTTTCAAAAAAAGTCATTTCTAGGGGGTGAGTTAGGGGTGTCTTCCGGGGATGTTATAAACTTGAAATTTTTTGTGTTAATTCTTAACATCCCCCTTAACATGTATACAAATTTTCAGCGGGGTCTAAAGCCTCTAACTATATTTTCAAAAAAAGTCATTTCTAGGGGGTGAGTTAGGGGTGCGTTTATAATTCGGGGCTAATTATTTAGGGTTGATAGTTTTCGAAGCCTCCACTGTCTGTCCGGTATCAAAATATAATTATTTACTTTGTTTTTAACGTCCAAACGTCCGATTCTAAATTTAATTTTTTTTTTCCGAAATCGTTCATTTGAACGTTCGGAACTTCAGGCACATGTCCCAGCTAGTAATAAATAAATCAATATCGCTAATAAAATGAAATAAACAGTATAGTAAACGCCCTTGCTTTACTCCTGAACTAGGTGTTATGGGCTCAGAGAGGCTTGACTTACGCAATAAGTGAAAGCTAAGTCTTAAATGAGACTACTGACCTAAATTTAATATCCGGTGTCTGGCTATACCTTAGTACCAAACTTCTCTGCATATTGGGGAATTGTTACATTGTAAATGACGTGGCTTTCCAGATTGTGTGCAATTGTTCTATTTCAAGCAAATAACTGGGATTTGTGGCTCCTTAGTGCTAACCCTAACTCTGCCGCTCTCTATTTTACCTTAACTTGTACTAATTTTTATGAAGTAATAACTGATCTTTTTGAGCAATTTGTCCGATTACCTACAATTAAAATCTATTCCAATCGCTGTCCCTGGCTAACTCCTGAAATACATTCTTCATTGGCTGAACGCGATTTTCTTTACCATCGATACAAAAGGACGCGCAATTAAGCAGTTCGTAAGATGTATAAAAAAGTGCGTAATAAAACGGTTGCTCTTATACGATCAGCTAAACGTTCATATGCTATAAATCAGCTGACACTAATCTACCTCCAACAAAATTATGGCACAATATTCGTAGTCTAGGTACATATGGGCATGATTATCAACAAGTGTTCTTAGAGCCCAATACTTTAAACGAGTACTTTTCATCCATATCTGAAAGTAACTCTACTCCAGTTGAAGGTAACCCTATCTATCTGTGCCCACCTGATGGCTTTTCCTTTCGCTGTATCGACAACCACGAACTTCTTTCTGCGTTGTTCTCTATTAAATCAAACGCCGTGGGTGTTGACAACGTCTCTCCTACATGGGCGTAGCAATGAATTTTTGCTGGGGTGGGCCAGATTTTAAACCACCGCTACCGACTGGCCACAGACAGATGATAAGCTTGATCAAATATTTTCTTTTTTCAACTATTTCTGTGTCATGTTGCCTCACAATTCTATCCTTTACGCCTCCTGAAACCATCGAATGTTTGAAAGAAACGTGCATTCCAGTGGACTGCTTATGTATCAAGGATTTTCGATGCTTTTGTAATGCTTCTCTTATTTTTTTTTCCAATTATCACAGCCGCTTGTAACAAACTTTTCCTTTTGAGCATGTAAGTTCTTTGTACAGAAGTTTCTGCAAACAAAGTAGTAAACTTTGTCTTCATTGACACTATACTCAATCCAAGGAAATTCTTCAAAATATTTTGAAGAAAAGCATCTCTCTCTGTCGCCGATTTTTTTTCTCGGAAAATCTAAAATTGGCCTCGATGGACCAGTATGCTTCTGATCTTGCCACTAAAACCATACATCGTGTGTTAACACAAATTTTGAGGAAAATCAACAAAGGGTCTGATTATGTTGGAGCTGCGATAGATGGTAACAGAGCTGTGACAAAGGCTGTGACAAAAGCTGTGAGTAGCGCGAATAATGCTGTAAACATGCTAAGGGCGACGGCGAAACTATTTTCCTCGGCGACTGTCAAACACGAATAGAACACACGGCTTATACTATATATGAAGGCGCACAATCTGTAGACGACGAGCGTCTGTCCAAGATGATTATTCCGGTGTGTGTTTTTAATTTGTGTCAGCGTCGCTCATAGAGTGTGCACACAACTAATTTCGTCGCGCCATTCGCCGTGGCAGAGAAAAATAGTTTCGCCGTCGCCCTGAGCATGTTTACAGCATAAAGCAGTCTTACCAGTTTCTGACAGAAGCGCAAACAGAACATTGACAATATGACTGAGGAATCAACATCCATCTTGATACTAACGATACTAGCGGAGAGAAGTAACCCAAGCTTTATCGCAGCAATTTCACTACGGTAAAATTCGGCTAGGTCCCTTCCTGTAGTTCTATATTCTAAGCTATCGGGCATGTATGGCGGCATCTTGACTTCTTGAACAAGTTCAGCATTCTGCCTAGTGGCTTGTCGCTTAAGCCGGCTCTATACGATGATATCAACACCCTCCAACGTTGGACGCTTGATGGTAAGACGTATCGTGTGGCAGATGCTCGAGCTACGAGCGTCCAATGTCAAGCGTCCAACGTTCGGGTTTGGACACGTTCGGGCTGTGATGGATATCACTCAAACGTTGGAACCCAACATTCGAATCAAACGTTCACTGCATCGTGTAGAGCCAGCTTTAGACTTGCATGCTCGAGCAGGGACTCCTCGAACGAACAAGAAAACCCTGCTCCTTGCTATTGCAGGGCATTCACAAAGGACGTGGAGAGCAGATTTATCCTCCTCAGGGCAAAGCCTGCAGGTGGGATCCTCCACCTTTCCTATCCTCCATAAGTGCTAATTTGGGGTGCAGTGCCCGGTAATCAAGCCAACAAGTGTTCTGACATCATTTTTACTGCGCCCCAACAAATCCTTGGCCGTGTTAGGAGACGGCCCAGGAAGGAACCGCTTAGAGTTGACCAGTGCAGGCGTGGACCTCCAGCGTTCAGTATGTTTCATCAAAGTCCGATCGGCTAGAGATCTTTGCAGCAAGTTGGTAGGTGCTCCGATAGCCGGCTCTGTACCGATGAATGCAATGTCGGAGCTCTGTTTAGCTAGGGCATCCGCTTTTTCATTGCCTTTGAAGCCCCTATGACTCGGGACCCAAACAAGGGTAACTTGATTGAGAACGCCCAGCTCATCAAGAGCACGTTGGAAGTCCCAAACTAATTTAGACTTGGTCCTACGGCCATAATTGCTGCTAGGCTTTTAGAGAAGATAAAAATCCGCTCTTTTTGGTAGACCCTTCTTAAGTTCTCATGAGTGCATGCCAGTACAGCGTACACCTCTGCTTGGAAGACAGTTACTAGGGGGCTTTCGTTCCAGAATCCGGCGCCTACACCTGTCTCTGTTTTACTATTTTTTGTAAAAAAAATTTAAGCCTTATGTAACATTACGGGTTTTTAATAAGTGATTTACTTTTATTCTGGGGTGGTCCAGAAGGATTGTGGGGTGGGCCTGGCCCACCTGGCCCCTCCCCTTGCTACGCCCATGCCCTAAGTTCCTGAAATTTATTGTCCCATTTGTATCTAACGTTCTTACCCATATTTTCAACGCCTGCCTTACAGTTTCTCAGTCTCTTAAAAACTGCAATCTTAGTCCTACTCGATTTCTCTAAAGCATTTGACTCAGTTGACCATCTGATGTTACTTGAAAAATTAGGCAGAAATTTTGGACTTGGGCCTACTGCAGTCAAACTTTTTGAAAGCTATCTCCAGGAGCGTTCCCAAAATGTCAAGGTCTTTCTCCGAACCTGCGCTTCTTCATTGCAGAGTACTTCAAGGCTCTATCCTGGGCCCCTTGCTTTTCAGCCTTTCCAAATATAGTCAAACATTCCTCTATTCATTTATATGCCGATGACGTGCAGATCTATCTAAGCAAACCTTTTGGATTTATCGAGGATTGTACTGTTCCGTTAAACAATGATCTGATACGTGTGAATGAATGGTCAGTGGTCAACTTAATGGTAATGTTTTACGCTATGCTGACTCTGTAAGAAATCTGGGAGTCGAGCTCAAATCCAAATTCAGCTGCTGTAATCAAACCAGAATTGTGCTTCGTAAAGTTTATGCTTGCCTTCGCCAACTCTGGATATCCTCTAATCTATTGCCTCTTGCCTTACGTATACGACTGGCGAAGGACCTGGTGATACCCTATTTCAAAACTTGATGCTGATTTTTCAAGAAAAATACAAGTCGCGTTCAATGATACCCTTCGATTTGTCTCGTTTTGATCATATCACGCCCCACGCTTCGCTCTGCGTTCACCTTTAAGCTTATATATAGCCGATGCCTTGAATATTTATTTGAAAAACTTTTGTGACTCGTAGACGAACATTTTATAGTAAGCGCTTTACTTGCTCGCATATAGAATAGACTAGCCCTGTGTTTGCGGGGCGCGTACTTGTACGATTATAAGAAGTATGTTCTTTTGTACAATAATTATACAATAAATTATTATTGTTATTATTATTGTACGGACGAGAATGTTTATTCATTCCTCATTCTACTAAATCTATAAATTCAAGGCTCAACAATTTTAGTTTAACCACGAATACATGAACGCCCTAAAAACTAAAGATGGCGCTTAGAAAGCGTACAGGAGTTTTTTGCTAACTTTCATTAACAAGAATTTTACCTCGTCCACAACTCCATTTGAGTGATAACAGAAAACAAATCCAAGGCTTAGTTTCTACCATCTCTGCTCGATCAAATTCTTTTTTAATCGCCCCGAGGCCATGCTCTTCTCCTAATATACGATCCCTTTATGGATGGATTCTTCTTCAGGACTCGTGATATGCATAAGTGTCTTCCCATCAATAAATGCGCGGTTCCTGAGAATATATCCCATTTGGTTCTTAAGAAAAGTTATTCGCCTTTTCCTAAACCGCTGAGCGAACTTTTCATCCTATCGTTCTTTCCATAGCTTATCCAGATTTATGCCGAGAAAAGGTGAATCCAACAACCTCCAACTATTTCTATTTTATCCAAAACCAAAGAGACAATAATGAACAAAAAAAACTTACGAGGTATCTCGAGTCCAACCAAAACATGAATCATAAGACGGTTTCACACAAAAATTTCCATTGAATTAGTGCGCCTTACTCAACACTTCAACCAAAGTTTTCTTTGATTTGTTGATTCTGATCTGGTTGATATCTCTCAAGTTCTTAATATGGCACTCAGCTCTGTTAGCTAAACTATAAGCTTTTCAACTAGTTATTGTATTGACTCAGTTCTACAGTTCTGGATTGATAGTTTCGTTTTCGGTCATTCGAATCATAGTCCGGGGAAATTAGCAAAAAAAAACGCACGAAAGGAGACAAAATTCCAAAATGGCTGAAAATTGGTCCACAACTTCCTTGGGACTTTTTAAGAAAACATTTTCGGAATCACAAGAAAAAAACATGGCCGATGGAGTTATCACTTTTTGGCAAAAAAATCACTCAAAAACTGGGTTTTTTCGAAAAAAAATTTTGATCAATCAATACGAAGCATTATTACCTACAAAATACCCCTCTTGAAATTGTTTCTAAAACCTTGAATTATTCAAAGTATTTTTTGGCCGAAAAGTGATTTTTGGAAACTTTGACCTTGAATAACATCGAAAGGGTTAGATTTTCGAAAAAACGACAAAAGGGATTTTTTGTTTCGTATAGATTGATGAAATTTTTTTTCGAAAAAACCAGTTTTTGAGTGACTTTTTTGCCAAAAAGTGATATCTCCGGCGGCCATGTTTTTTTTTGATTCCGAAATTGTTTTCTTAAAAAGTTCCAACGCTTGTGGTCCATTTTTCAGCCATTTTGGAATTTTGTCTCCTTAAAATGCTTATTTCCCCGGACTATCATGGCATCGAATCTACAACCCCACTACATCTCTCCCGGAGTTCCACAGGAGTCAATGCTGGTTCTTGCTCTATTACCTCTTCAAACCAGTAGTAGGGGAGCTGGCACTTGAAAAAATCGTGTCGTCCCAACCTTCTGCCGTTTGGTATATAAGCTTTTGAAGTAATTCTAAGCATTTTTTATAATATGACATTTTTGCGGGAAGTGGACCCATTTCGAGTTAGTGGTTTTGGGGGTAAAAAGGGGGTTAAAATTGAAAAAAATTTCTGCCGCTGCGTATGTAGGTTCTACTAGAGCTAAATAACCGTTAAATACTAGTGGCAGAAATTTTTGACTATTTGCTAGGGTGTGGGTAGAAAAATGGCAACTTCAGCTAGGGGTGGCTTGGGGAGGGTCCAAATGGTCAAAAATGTCTGCCACTAGTATTTAACGGTTATTTAGCCCTAAAAGAACCTACATACGAAGCGGCAGAAATTTTTTTCAATTTGAACCCCCTTTTTACCCCCCAAAGCCCCTAACTCGAAATGGGTTCACTTCCCGCAAAAATGTCATATTATAAAAAATGCTTAAAATTACTTCAAAAGCTTATATACCAAACGGCAGAAGGTTGGGACGACATGATTTTTTCAAGTGCCAGCTCCCCTACTACAGCGGATGACGATACCCTGTGTTAGTTTTACGCCATCGATAATGCAAGACAAGCATGTTATCTTGATGATCCGCAGATTTATGTTGGACTGAATTAACAGGAACATGGAGCTCATTATCGATTGGCTCCTGCAGAATTCAATGCCTTCAAAATTAATTACTGTCTTATTTCCTATAAACATATTTCCGTATTGTGCTAGGCATAACTTTCACTGAAGATCTGCGTTAGGATGAATACATAATTCAAATCGCCAAACAAGGTTCACAATTCCTCCGTTAGCCAACTCGTTTATCTGTTCTGCCGCCTCAAAAACCACGTTGGGGCGTCTTGCTTATTTTCCAGAAATTCCCTTTATTTCTTTCTTCTCTTATCACCTATAGAGAGGAAATCATGTTCCTGTTCGAGCCGGTGAACTACAACTGAGATTTGACTTTCGCTTGACTTGGTTTATGCTCCTTTAATTCCTTATGGGACATTGGGCGGAAACAGTTGCCCTCCAGCGGACTCTGTTTTGTTCGACAGCTCTCAGCTCCGCCCAGGATCTCCCAGTTGTTGCAGCCTCTGCTAATAGCGTTCTCCTCCACGTTGTTCTAGATCTTCCAACTCGACGGGCTCTTTGCGAATTCCAGCTAATCGCCTGTTTGGTTAGATTCTGCAACCATACACAAGAACTGGCTTAACATTGGAGTTCAACAATCGCAATTTGGTGTTATTTGAGATCTCCGTCGATCTCCACTCTCTAAAAACGAACTAGTAACTATTCACTGGTTTCCAGTGAAAATTCACTGGTTGAACCATTGCTTGGTCAACCAATAGGAAACAGTGAAATTTCACTGGTTGAACCAGTGAAATTCACCTTAAAAAAAAGAAAAAAAGCTTTTTTCTAGCGCGAATGTCGTTTTCCCAAGCGGGCCCCCATCTAAGCTCCGAAATGCTGCTTGCCCGCCGTAAACAAACGAGAGCCGGTTTATTGAGTATGCCAAATGGAATCCTTTACAGTCACATATATTTTTCACTAGTTAAACCAGTGAAATTGTTACTAATTCATTTTTAGAGAGAACTTTTCACTGGTTCAATCAATAAACAGGCTCGAATTAACTGGGTTTCCAGTGAAACTATTATTTACTGGTTGAACCAGTAAAACTTTCACTGGTTCATTTTTAGAGAGCGAGCTTTGGCTTTGGCATTCTTTTATTCCTCTCGCTCTTTCTTTTTAACTAGAATTTGCTGTTCGACATTAATAGAATAAACAATACATGCAAGTCTTCTGTTTATTCTATCCTTCCACATAAAAAAATATCCATACTCACATCAATCAAGCTTAAAAACTCCTTGAAAATCTAATCAGGTTTGTGTGTTTCCAACAATATTTTTGGGAAGCAGATCTTGGTAGACTTCAATTAAGGCCACCGGCTGCCATGTCAGAGACCAAGGTTCGAATCCCTTTCAGCAATATGACCCTTGCGCCTAGATATCACTTGTTATGTATCGAGAAGACTTTACAATTTCTTACATTCTCCTTTCTCTCTACTATATTTCAACTAGAGCTTGATCCACAATATTGCACTTTACAATGGAAACGTCCTCAGTACAAGAGAATTTACCTCTTAGCTTTGGTGGTTCAACAACCGAGACTTTGTCCTGGACTATTGTTTTATTTTCGTAATCATGAATGACGATAAGTAAAAATTCGTGGCTTTATCGGTTTTACTCGGAAAACCGCTGCAAATCTCAGCTTTTGGAAGTGTGTTATTTCAACACGCTTAAAGTGTGTTATTGTGACGTCAGCGATTAACATTGTAGTCACTTTTTACATACTTCCAAAAATTAAGATTTGCAGTGATGGCTTCAATGAACGTGGAGTTGATTCCTGACCACAAAATTGTTTAAATTGAGCCTAAGTTTATTTGTACCGATGCTGCTCCACAAATCTGGGCTTAAAAAAATGATTATCGATGTGAAGCACACTATTAGACGTAATGAATACATGGTGGTGCGGCATCGGCCATTTAAGAACATTGTTTGCAGCGAGCAATTCCCTCGTTATAATCTGGTTTTCTTCATGCTCCACACATAACGATTGCACGCCGTCCCTTATTCTTACAACACATCACTTCTTTCTCACAACACATTTTTTATCACTTCACTTTTCGAATGGTATTTTCATAGACGAGGGACACGACCATAAGTGAGCAAAATGTGACAAAACTAGTTGGAAGATGACAACTCGGTTCAACAGCTGACAATCTGATAGGCAAAAACTCAAAACTAAAAAAGTTGTTAATACACTGTTAATAGGTTGTCGATGGGCGAAAAAAAATGGTATAGGAGGAGGGGGGATCGTAACGGTATAATATAGTACCATCGACACACGGTAACGATTTTTTCTATGCTGGAGCAGTCGCCAAACAGACATAATGCCACACGCTGTCACTTTTTCGACAATTGTCGTTTCATGTGACTACGGGAATAGGAAAACTAGACTGTCACATTTTCCAGTAGGCGGAGTGAAATAGGGGCCCGACTTCGCACTGTATCAAAACCAATGGCGGAGTTCACTTGTCTGTAGAAAGGAGATGTTTCTTGGAGTGAAATGTTCCATCTTAAAAAATCCCAAACTATTGATGTCTTTTCAATGCGATGAAACTTGCATCAATTAATATTAATTGAAATCACTTAAATAAATTCTGTGATCATCGAAAGCAGTTAAAGTTTTCTTTATTTCAATGGTGATCAAGAATACTGAAAATTTGTAAGAATTGTGAAGTCACGAAATTGAGTTTTCAGTATGTCAAGTTCCTTCCTTTAAACATCGATTATGTTGAAGCAATCTAAACAAACAAAAGAATGCATCTAACCCAATTTTTCGAGTAGATAAATGCATCCTTTGATATCTTAATTAGAAATCAATCCATTGATGGCTTTTTTGTATCGCAATATTTTCTCCGCTTTTGAATGAAAAGTAATCGGCTATCAGGAATCGATGCTAACACAGATTGAATTTTGATGAACCCGAAAAGACACGACTGACCACATAAATGTCTCGTCCCTCATCAAAAAACTATCAGTGTGAAATTTGAGTCGATTTAAGTGAACTAACGTAGGTGTGAATGTCCTTGCCCCAAAGGACCTTCGTTTAATTTCGATTCTGGCTATCTTTCATATCAGTACCAACCTCGATTGCCCTCAACCTGCCTCACTGAAAGTTCTATTCGTATGGCTTCGGACGTGCTCCACTTACCGCAACTATAGACTGTCACACAATAGAGTAATCAGCACAACTTTCCTCCAAAAAAAAACGTATCCCGCCTGATGTCGCCATAATAGCAGCCGATGCCTTTTAGAGAAAGAGCCAGAAAAAAAAGGTCAAACCGGAATTTCTCCCTAAGAGCCAGAAAGAAAGGCGGCGATTCATGCAGAAAATAATCGGGACAACACCAGCATCCCCAGACTTCTTAGCCTCTATATCGTAAGAATATGGCGGCGAGGCAAGAATCTATTTTTATAACAGCACAGCCACCGCCAGGTTTTGGAGCCATGGGGGCCATCCCATAGCCGAGGACTGGTTTATGAGAAAGAAGAGGTGCTCTGCTGCTGCTGTTGGTGGTGCTATTGGAGCTTCGATACCTTCTTCTATATGGTGTGTGACTATAGCTGCTATGTCAGGATGATGAAGAATCTTCTTCGCCTTTCCAATATATAATATTATAGGTTGCCGGGGCCAGTTGTGTAGTCGTGACGAATTGCTCGACCTTTGACTTTCCCATCGTTAAAAGTGTGCAAAGAGAAAGGAAAGGCCACAGAAAATGGCAAGAAGAAAAAAAAATAAATATATATAAACAGAAAATCTCTCATCATCAAGACTGATGATACCACACAGCCTGCTGCGGAGGCTCTGTGGTGCTGATGTAGTTTATGATAAACCAATGAAGAAGGGTGACTCTTTTCTGTATATGTATTGTTGGCTCCTTGCCTTTTCGAAATGTCATCAAATTCGTTTGAATTAAGATAAATGATCGAAACCGCCTCTGAAACTATATGAGAGAGAAACCGAGGAAGGTGTGACATTTTTTTCGGGCTATCCTCCGTCAGCCGTTTGTGCCATTATATATTGTGTTGACCTTTCCCATTCCAAAAGAGATCGAAAATGGAGAGAAGTAGTCATGCTGCCTTGATGACGACCCATCAGCTTGTTATTTGCTTGGTGAATTCTTCTGTCAGGAAAAATTATTAATAATAATAATAAAAAAAAAATTAATAATGACAATAACAAAACCAGTAATAAAACACGCGGAAGTGAAAGTATTTTTTGTGTGCGGTGTCATAAAACTCCTAAAAATCTCGCCTAGTCACAATTTTTCTTGGCAAATTGCAAAATTTATTATTATTTGTTTTTAAAACAAGTGTTTTATTTTCTAATCCAGCGTTTTTCTTGTTTATTTTATTTCCAGGTAAGAACGAACACATCACAAGCTTCTGCTGACAGCACATTGCATTCCCCCCCAACCCCGTGCAGGTAAGGTGATGATGGCTCCTCGTTTTAATCTATTATTTTGCAGTTTGTGGCGGTTCTCGACTTGAAAGGCGCTCATCATATTAATAACCGATGAACAAAAATGAATAATAAATGAATTCACTTCACATTTGTGTTGTTTGCATTCATTGTTTTTATCCGGTTTTTTTGTGTGTTGCGTTTAGAATCAATATTCTTGTCCTTGAAGTGTTTGCTTCAAGGTCACCAAATTGCAATACCGTTTTTTCACCACTCTTGACCTTAGAATTATTGATTTTTTTCTAATGTTGGCCATTGTTGGTTGGGCTGCATTGTTGGTAATAAATTGGTTTTTTTCGTGTATAGGACTGTTTTGAATATATGTACAAGAAATCCAGAAGTGAAAAGAAGCCACGATTTTAATGGAATTGAAACACAGAAGTTGAACTTTAATTGATAAGAAAGGTCTCGGGTGTTTCTTGAAGGTTGATGATGTCCAAAACTGTTTTTTTTTGTGTGAAATATGAAAAGCTTAGGGTACACGAAAGAAAGAGAATGAATAAGGAAAATAATAGGAAAAAAGAATAAAAATAAATGCAAAATATTAAATTGAAGTGAATTGAATGTTAGGAGTGTTAATGTGGAACATGTTTCTTTGTCTTTCAGATGGGTAACTTATAGCCTTACGAAAATGTATTGTTTAATTTTTAAACATTTCAGAAATTAAATGTTAGCCCACTAGCGGAGACCCAGTAAGACGCTATTGGTTAACCGGCTGTAACCGTAAGCCCCATACCTGAAACTGTATTGTTGTATTGTCAGATTCCTACTCACTTACCCTTTTCCATTACGTTTAAGTCAAGACCGGCACAAATCGTAAATTCATTACTTCGGCCTGGCGTTATAAACGCGCCCCTTTAAAAGATCCGTCGGAGGACTGCTCATCATCCGCTCATTTTTCGGTAAAGGTGTCTTCAACGATATTCGTTACCCAACTCATTGGCTGCATAAGCGCCCGTAGGTGCGTCGTAAGGTGGACAGCATTTTATCGAAAAGCTCCTGCCTATCGGTTCTATAGGTCTCTAGCCTACCTTAAAAACCGCCTCCTTCTTATCTACTATTCACCTTCTTATCATCTATTCTCCTTGCGTAACGCAGCTGGATAAGCTATCTAGTTGCTATCTATCCTGGCATTTCTTTGCATGCCTCAAACTCTTTGAACCTCGCATAGCTTAATTTTTTTTGGTGGATGGCCTTCAGTGTAACTTTTATCTTTCTCCACACATCCTTCGACCTCATCATCTGGTCCAGATGTTAGCTGCACTTCGGCCGCTGTTTCCAGCCTGGTGATGTCTGCAGCTCTGTGCACCGCAAATCTTGGGCATTTAAAAATGACATACTCAGCGTCCTCTTTATCCTCCGAACATTCTAGGCGGATGAAGGTGTGCCCTATAAACTCCATGTCCACTGTGTGAGATTGTGTCACTGCCTAATGTTCTCTCCCATAACGCACTTCTCCGCATTTGGTATTAGTTTGTGGGTTCATTAACCCTTAGTAAGCTCGGCCCACCTGCTCTGCCATCTTCTGATGGACTGCCTGCGCGCCAGAATCCGTGGCACTGCCTTTGGTTCGCCCCTTGCACATTCCGACTCGTACAAGATCTTACCATCCGCTGCCAGAATAAGGAGGTGATTCCTGCTATGACACATGCTCCTTCATAGGACGTAGTTCGGTGTTCACAGCATCCTCGAAGTGCACTTAGCCGTTTATTTTCCTCCCATTGCTCGTCCTGCCCCAAGCCGCTGCTCACACTGGCTCTATATACAATAGGTCCGAACTAACCACTCTCGTGGTAAGAATACGTACACTTAACCTTTAGGATATATGGCAGCATATTCGAGAGTCCTGCGCATTTTCCTGGAAACGGATGATCTGGTAACCTACTTTCATCGCTATGATCTCCAATTACATATTTCTGCTTGCTTATTAGGACTACTTCTGATTTGTACTCAACTAGCCATAGACCACCGTTCTCGAGTCATTTCTTAATTCTCCATATCGCTTCTTTCGTGAAAATCTGCGAGTCGCTTTCCTACTACCCCGACCACGATATCGTCGGCGAATCCGATAGCAACCGCTTCTCGCGCGATGCGTTGGGTCAGCACTTCAGAGTACATAATAGCCGTGTTCCTTTTCTGCTCTTTTTTACTCGTGTTTAATCGGAACTACTCCTGCTCTCACAGAAAATTCATAGGTTTTACTCATATCGACAAATTTTGCGTTCCTTTAATTTTTTACTCCGGAGTACTTAAAAGTAGAAAAGGAACACGGCTATTGACTTTCCTAAAGGACAACAGACGGAACCTTGAGGCACTCCGCAAGTTCTCGTTACTTCCTCGTCTGACTCGCAGTGCAGTTTCCTACCTTCACAATGCGCACTAGATACTTCGATGTACCCAGCCTTATCAACGCCTCGACGATCTTGGTCTACACTTTCCGCGGTTGAAAGCATTTTTTACGTCAAGAGTTATCATTTTGCAACTCTTATTTATATCAATTGCAGCACTTGCTATGCTAGTCAGCACCTGGCCAGTATCGAGTGTTGATCTAAGCTTGCTAAAGCTGATTTGCCTTTACGACAAGCCGCCTTGGCTTTTCCAAAGGCAATCACTTTCACGGTTTCCACAATTTCTTCCTCCCTTACGTCATTCAAGTTTGCTGCAGGCGGGCTGTCCGTGTTTTCGTTCTGTGTGTGAGTTTCGCGAAATCTTAATTCCACCAGGCAAGATAGACATCGGGGTCACCATTTGCTATTATCTCCGGTGCTTTTGCCCGTCGCCATCAACATATTAATTTTATAAATAGAAAAACAATGTATTAAGTCTTAGATTGTACTATATTTGATATATTGACGGACACGTCTAACCTCGTCGGATAAATCGAAGGGAGACACCTTTCCGACGTTGACTTGGCAGTTGGTAATTTGAAGACAGCGGCTACATCCGCTAAAGTGATGGTCACAGCCGCCACAAGGTCTTCCCTTTCATTTGGTCGCTCTCTAGAGAGTGTCGCTCTTAGAACTTGACCGAACTTCTTCCAGTCAATCCTACTTTCTATATGGTTGAGGAACTTCTAACTGCAGAGTTAACCTGAAGTATATCCAGCGGTATGCAGAACACTTGATCTATTATGTCCAGTTTTCTATTTTAAATGTTTCGCGATTGATGTCCTGGTCAGCCTCCCGTGGGATACAAACATGGCGTGAACAAAAACAAATGTAGTATAACTATGGGGTTCTGGGGCCAGTGACGTCATCGGCTGTAGAATCGGGTATGGATATGGTCTTGGGAGTGAATAAACGCTTATATCTCGGAAACCGTTGCCCGTAGGCCATTTTTGATGAAAATTTGCTCCCTCCAACCTGTATATGTAGCTCGAAACACCTTCTAGATTCCATGGGCACTAAAATATATTGATATGGGTAACTTAAGGGTGTGCATAACTTTTTTAGGCGAAAAAAAAATTTTTTTTAAATTATTTTTTGAAGCGACTGTTTACTTTAGTCAAAATGTTTTTTTATAATTTAATAACACAACTATTTAACAACATTTTCTGAAATTTTGGTAAAAAAATATTAATTAATATGGCAGCAACCTGCCATTTCGTGAAATGCCTAAAATATGCGGCGATCACGATTTTTCGGAGTTCGTTCATCTAAAAAAAAAATATTACGTTCTGCTAACAGTTGTTGCGGTTTTAATCGTTGATTTAAGAAAAATTTCGAATTATAAGAAAATTCCTAAGCTGTTTTAAGTTAAATTCCAATTTTAGACTAAAAAATGAATTCGTTGTAGGTTATAAACAGTATTTGTCGAAAAATAAAATCGAACGATTAAAAGCACAAAAACTGTTAGCAGAACGTAATATTTTTTTTTTAGATGAACGAACTCCGAAAAATCGTGGCATTTCACGAAATGGCTGGTTGCTGCCTTATTAATTAATATTTTTTTACCAAAATTTCAGAAAATGTTGTTAAATAGTTGTGTTATTAAATTATAAAAAAACATTTTGACTAAAGTAAACAGTCGCTTCAAAAAATTATTTCAAAAAAAAAAATTTTTTTCGCCTAAAAAAGTTATGCACGCCCTTAATTAAATTGCATAATGCTAATGCACCGACCACCATCAAGAATTGGAACCTCGGATCAGATTCCCCTAAAAGATCCCACCCAAGACACAGCGAAGTTCAACTACAGATTCAATATCCCAGCTCGAAAACTCACCCAGCGGGAAAGCTAATCCAAGGCACCAACCAATCAACCACAACAAAGTTCAACTAAATACATACTCCAGCTCGAAAGCTTATCCAAGAGACAGCGAAGTTTAAATAATATCACGCAAGCGGCGCTCACTCATACCCAAGACCCCATAGTCACGCGAGTCCAAAACCGATGACTTCACTTGTCCGGAGCACCATAGCTATACTCCTAATAAAAACAAGGCCTTTCCTACATATAACCTCCAATCTAATTACAGTTAAACCCGTTTATTCGCGTTTGATTATCGTGCTCCCTCTAACTAGTTCCTAGGGGTCATAGAAAGGCACTGATTCTCCCTCACATGAGACGATGTTGTCTAGCAAACCATCTCTAACGGTATGGTCTCTACTTCCACCTAGGAATCGGGGTATTTTCGTCCTTTCCGTTCGTCAATAAAGGCCACTTGCAGGTAATCTTTGACTACCACGCTTAACAGGCTTTCTGTTATCACCACCTGGCAGGTTTTTTGGAGTGACCCTGTGAAATTTTGGAATGTCCTTTTTAGGACAGGATTGGCGACTTTATTTTGTGTCAACTTTGTTGTATTTCTCCACAATCGCCTGGTACTTTTATCTTGGCTGCCTGGCCCGCTCATGTACTGTACAAGCATTCTTATTCTCCCGGTGATCTTACCAAGGATATATACGGCTCTATCTTGCTGATTCTTCATGAGCGGGCTGATCGACTTTTGTTTATTTGGTTTCGGTTTGGCCAGCTGACCTAATAGTTCGGGGAAATTAGCATTTTAAGGAGACAAAATTCCCAAATGGTTGAAAATTAAAGAAAACAATATTTCGGAATCACAAAAAAAACAACATGGCTGCCGGAGATATCACTTTTTGCAAAAAAATCACTCAAAAAAAACGCACGAAAGGAGACAAAATTCCAAAATGGCTGAAAATTGGACCCCAGCTTCCTTGGGACTTGTTAAGAAAACAATTTCGGAATCACAAAAAAAACAACATGGCTGCCGGAGATATCACTTTTTGGCAAAAAAATCACTCAAAAACTGTTTTTTTCGAAATTTTTTTTTGATCAGTCAATACGACACATTATTGCCTACAAAAAACCCCTTCTGTCATTTTTGCGAAAACCTAACCCTTTCGAAGTTATTCAAGGTCAAAGTTTCCAAAAATCATATTTTGTAGGCAGTAATGTTTTGTATTGACTGATCAAAATTTTTTTCGAAAAAACCAGTTTTTGAGTGATTTTTTTTTGCCAAAAAGTGATATCTCCGGCGGCCATGTGATTCCGAAATTGTTTTCTTAAAAAGTTCCAAGGAAGCTGTGGTCTAATTTTCAGCCATTTTGGAATTTTGCTCCTTTCGTGCGTTTTTTTTGCTTATTTCCCGGACTATAAACGAACGTTCTATAATTGCCACTCGCCAAATTTGTGATCGTATCTATTACCGTCTCTGGCTGGCGGCGAGTAGTTGATCCTCTGGCGAGATATATGGTTGTGTATGTGTCTCCACAAAACTATTGGACCAACCCATATACCGTAGAATAAAAGCCACAAACAAAATAAATTAATTCTTTTACTCTTTTTCATCCACATCAAAACCCTTCTCGGCAAGTTATCAAAAAAATCTATTCTGTTTCGTGTTTCGTTTTGTTTCAAAAAAATGCAATTTCACGTATCGTAATTTATTTTCACGTTTTTTGCTTGTCTGGCAATGGTAGAATTGTTATCTAAACTGATTATATTTTATCGATTTTTTAATAAAAATAAAAATAGTCCATTCCAAGCTTTCACCGATTTTATATCACAAAAACCTTTTTAAAAATAAAAACGTTGGCAATTTGCCCAAAAACGAGTGAATTGTTTTTTCTAGGCTCATTTAGAAATATTGCGGCTTGGTAAGTCTTACATTTCCAATTCATTTCATTTTTTCTTACCATTCTTCAAGGCTTCTCCACAAAAAAACCAAGACGTTTACAGTACAATGCTCAAAATTTATTACGTCTCTAAGCAATCCTTCAAAAATATTTCATATATCCTTGAAGAAAATAAAATATATATAAAACTGCAACAAACACCGAATGTCCATTCTTCGTCCTTGTAGTCAGAACGAGCTTCTAAAAAAACCCCCTAAACATCGTCGAGAACCTCGGTAGTTTTTATTGGCTGCCAATCGAACCGAAACAATGTGGAGGGAGGTTTGATGTTGTCGATTCGAACACAAAAATTCGCTCTAGAAATTCATCACGATATTCTGGAAAGCGATATCCTTGCCGATATCCTTTGTGTCAATGGCCCTTCAAAACGCTCCCAAAACTCCATGCCCGGCATCAATATATCAAAGAACTATTTCCCTCTCCCATAATATACCCCGCCGCCACCGTCGTCGCCGGCTGTGTCCCTTGTTGTAGAGATTGGGATATGCCGTTGATATCCTTGTTCCGTTAGAATTTTGACGGGCATAAAGAAACCCTCAGCAAGGGCTGGATTTTTTTCTGTGTAGAGCCTTTGCCTTTTTGCAAAGGCCCTGTTTGTAACGCAATTTCAGCACGGCACATGTTAGTTTTCCTTGTAATAAAATTTCCATTACCTCTCGGCAGGCTTTTGTCACAGAAATATCAAAAAAGGGTGAAAGGGCGCCCCGGCGGGAGTGGCTGGGACTGTTTTTGCTGAGTATTTTGTTGGCGGGGGAGCGTCGGGGTGTGTATGGGTTAAAAGTCCAAAAGGTGAAATAAATGGGCTCTGGCCTTGAGGATGTTGAGGGGTTGCTATTGGTCCGTTTATTCAAATCTTTTAGGTCTTTAGGTCTTAAGGGCGGACGGATTGTGTCCTGTGGAGATTTCTATGCGTCCCTGAAGGAGCCGGGATCGCATTATGGACGAGTTTCATAACAAATTATCAAAGGACTTTCAATTTATGTGAATTTCGTATTCGTAAAATATTGAAATCGAAATGATATCAGAAAAGGTTAGGTCGCATGTAATATTGACGAGGCATAACGACATTCAGCCGACGACGGATACCCCATAGCCAGGGGCGGGCGGAAGGATGTCATCGTCGTCGTCGATGTTGTCGCCAAAAAATACTTATACATGTATATTTATATATAAATAAATATAAGACATCCCAGGCAACCTCTTCAGGTATCGATCGAAAGGATTACACGTGTTCGAAGGATAAAATATTCGAGAAATTTAACCAGAATCGAAAGATAGACTCTTTCGCCTCTAAGCCGAACCATAGAGAGGTCGCTAGTGGCCTGAGTGGGTATTGGTGGCGGTTGGGCTTGGGTGGCTGGGGTTTTTCGTCGCATAGTGTTGCTGCACGAGGGGGAAATCCATTGGAATATACACGTTCGTTTCGTTATTTTAAATAAAATTTGTATGCATGATCTCAATTGAATAAATTTTCATCTCCCCACTGCCAAAGTGAATCGCTGGATCCCAGATCCGGTTTGACGCTGATATCCTTCTTCTCGCTATATATATTTATATATATATATATATAGGAGGTACGTACACCAATATTGAAAATGTTCCATTCCCAGTATGTATGTATAGTACGATTCTGGGGCACAATGGCTTGCGGTGACAATGTTATTCTTAAGACTTGTGATGTGAGAAACATGCCTTCCAGGCCATACTCGACATGCTCCCATCCTTAATATATAACAACCAGCCATGAACGGGGTGTCGTCGTCATACACAATACTGTGGTACTAGTAATAAATATAAAAATGTCGCTTCAATTTTACTTTAATGCAAAACGTTTTAAATAAATAATGCCTTTTGGCGGAATCATGTCTTTTATGGCCGCTTTTGCATAATCCGCTTTGACGTGTACCGGGTGTGTAACGAGCATCATTAACACGTTTTTGACAATTTTTATTTCTGTTCGTTTTTTTTTTCGGAGGGTAATTTACATTTTTTTTAAATTTTTTTCCTCCTAAAATGGGATTTTTTTTTTGAAAATAGAATTTTGGAATTTTGTTAAAATTTTTAAAACTAGTTTAGAAAATAAAAAATTGTCAATAATGTTCATTCTTGTGGATTTTTACATCAATTTTTGATTTATTTGGAAAAATTTATTATTTTTTTTTCACAGATATTTTTCAATGACATAATCGCGAATAGAGACTTATGTGGGTTTAAAAAGATTAATCGCTCTATTGACACAATAAATGGTTTTTGTGCATAATAATAATAATCAGGAAATATCATTCAATATAATATTTAAGTTTTTATTTTTATTGATATTTTTTAAATTTATATTTTTTTTGCATTTTTATTGCAATAATTATTAAGAGACATTGAAACAATTTTAAACTTTATTCACATACTTGGTTCAACGGTTGAGAACTATAAAGTTATGGAAAATGTGCGAAATATGCGGAAGATAATTCAAAATTTGACCTCAACAGTACACAGGAAAGCATGCCTTATAAGAAATGTCGAAGAATTCAACAATTAATAAATGTAGTGCTTCAAAGACATTTTAGGGTATATCATATTCAGAGATGCGACTTATTTGAAATACTTGTATTTAAAATGCAAATACAAAATGCAAAATACCTGTTTTGTATTTTGCATATAAATACCTTTTCAAAAAAAGCATTTTGTACTTTATTTGAAATACTTTTCGAGACACATTTTCCATTTTAAAAATTCAAAATACTTTGTGATTAAGTTTAGTCAACATTACCAGTCAAATTTCCTATAAAATGGACGAATGGTGCTTGTATTGGCTACTAGAGGCGCTGCTCGTAGTCACATCGCCGTCATCAGAAGAAAAAAAAAATATAGTTTAAAAAAACTAAAAAATACGCTTTTATTTTAAAATGAACTAAAAAGTAAAAAATAATTTTGAGTGTAAAGTTTTTATTGCTCCAGCCAGTATAAGAAAACAACCTACCTTTCGAAATGTAAAAAAGCGTGGGGCTCTCTATATATTCTTATTTTATTAACACCGGAACTTTTAGCTAGCGCCCCACGCCTTTTTAGATTTCGAAAGGTAGGTTGTTTTCTTATACTGGCTGGAGCAATAAAAACTTTACATTCAAAATTATTTTTTACTTTTTAGTTCATTTTAAAATAAAAGCGTATTTTTTAGTTTTTTTAAACTATATTTTTTATTTTCTATTTTTTAGTCTATTATATGTATGTGTTCGGCCATTTTGTAGTGACCGCCATATAAGATTTAAAACGACATCACAAAGCTTACTATACTATACTCGTCATACACTTTCATTTGATACCCATACCGAGTGGGTTTTAAAGAAAAAGGTAAACCGCCATTTTGTGGTGGCCGCCATTTTGAATATGGAAAGAAGCCCCACAGCGAAAAGTATTCTATTATCACATCCTTTTATTTGATACTCATACCGAGTGGGTTGTAAAGAAAAAGATAATCCGCCATTTTGTGTTGGCCGCCATTTTGAATTTAGAATGACGCCACACAGATAATAGTATTCTAATTGTCACACCCTTTCATTTGATACCCATATCGAGTGGGTTGTAAGTGAGTTGTAAAGAAAAAGGTAGTCCGCCATTTTGTTTGCCGCCATTTTGAATTTGGAATGACGCCATACTGCTAATTGTATTCTACCTGTCATGCCGTTTCATTTGATACCCATGTCGGGGGGTCGGGGAACACAATAGCAAAAATCGACCGCCATCTTGGAACCGCCATCTTGATTTTCTTACAAAATGGTCAGATTGCATTGCCACGCGAACTATGCATATGTGCAAAATTTGAAGTTGAGCGGTTATATAGAAGTGGGTCAAAATCAAGTTGCAAGATTTGTTTACATAGAACATACATACATACATACACACATACATACAGGTGAAGCTAATATAAAGCGTATAAAAAAGAATAAAACGAGTCTTATTAAATGTTCCAGGATTCAGACTCCTCAGCAACCAGTGAGGGTGGTTGTACCAATTAGGGTTGTTACGAATGTTCGCATTCGCTTTTGCGAATGATTCGCATCATTTTAAACATTCGTATCGGCATTCGCATTCGCATCAAGTAATGCGAATGTTTTGCGAATGCGAATGTGTGTAGGTCGTGACGTGTCTCGTTGAAAACAAAATTAAAACACGACAAATTGACAGATCTGGTCTTAACTATGGGGAGCCCCCCTTCGCAGACCGTAGCCTTTTAGGCCACGTCAGCAGTTACCGCCCGATGAAGGCCACACATTACTCTGTCTGACTGAGGCATATGTCCGACAGGCCGTGGACTGCACAGAGGCGAAGACGACAGTATAGCGTAGCAGGTTGTTAATTGATGTGCAAAAATGTTCATGTCCTCAAGGAAAATTTCAGACTGAATAGAAATTCAGATCTTCAGGCACGGACTGACGATAAATACACATACACATAAAGATTTTTGTTGGACTTGGACTATACAGGCCCCATCCAGTTGACGGTGTGTGGTTTTGCTTGGCCTCAAGGCGAGAAACTAACAGGCCATGGCCTGCCGGCGGCCTGTATATGAATGCGGGCCTTTTGAAATCGCCTCATGGAAATATAATATTCCTCTCTTGAACTTTGACTATTAAATACGAGAAGAAAGAATACCATTACTGTATATAACACTGGTATATTGTTCCTATATTATTTCATATCCTATCGTAAGTAATAAAGTCTTATTTTAATTAAATTTTTTTAATGCTATTCCTAAACATTCGCATTCGCATATTCGTATTCCGAACATTCCCATTCGCGAATATGAAAAATAAGACATTCGTAGCATCTCTAGTTCCAATACCACGGTAGACTTGGAAACCCTTCAATATTTAAAGGATGAGTGCACAAGCCTGGCGATATTAAACACTTATCCTACAATAAAAAGAGTGTTTTTTGCTTACCAAGCTCAGCACCAGTAGAAAGACTTTTTTCATATGGTGGCATGATAATGCAACATCACAGAAGGAAAATGAGCGATAATGTGTTCGAAAAACTTGTATTATTAAAAAGTGTAATAAATAAAGAGAATTAAATTGAACAAAAGGTATTTGTAATTGGAAAGTATTTTTAAAATACCTATTTTGCATTTAGTATTTAAAATACAAAACACAAAACTATTTGGTATTTTGCATTTGAAATAGTAAGTCAAAAAAGTATTTGCATTTTGCTTAATTTCTCATTTCTTCAACTATTTTGCACATCTCTGATCATATTTCATATTGACATTATGGCTCCACCCAGGGTCGGATATTGGTTTTTTGCGCCCGGTACAGTAAGCCATATTGCACCCCCCAACAATTTTTTTTTTCAAAGTTCAAAATTTTTTTTAAATCCTAATTTCTAAAATTACGCTCCGTCCAATTGCGCCCGATGCAAGTGCACCATTTGCACTTATGAAAGCACCGCGCCTGCCTGTGTCCAATCAGGATTTGTTTCGCGATATTGCTTTTGTGTTGAGTTTGCTTGAACTTCAATTTCACAAAACTCTCCCGTTAGTGATGTTTCTTGAAACTTCGTACAGCTTAAGCTTCTGGTAGATGGCCTTCAGTGCCATTGCCACCATTCTCCACACATCCTCGCAACCTCATCATCTGCTCCAGGATATTTCTCGGTTAACTTTCGTAGCCGTTTCCTGCACAGTCTTGCGCTCCGAAAATCTATAGACCTGTACACTCGAATCTCCATAATAGATGTCCCTGTGTCGTTCTCCAAACCTTCATATTTCAAGGTGGTCACTGCACTGCATGTATTGCACTGCATTTCGCTGTAGAATCCTGCTTAGAATAAAAACAGTCCACCTTGGCAGCCTTCCTGGACATAGATGGCCCTTTCAACAACTTCAGAACAGAGGCGATCCAGGTGTCTCTCGCCGATATATTGATCTATAATAGTACGACTAGTACGAACTAAAAATCAAAAACCAAGAAAGGGTAGAAGACGAAATCCGGCGAATGACATGGAATTGGATTGGCCACCGCCACACCTTATGAAGGACAATGGAAATAGATACAAACATTCTGTGCAGTTCCTTTAATATATGAAAATTAAGGCACGGAAACACTTTTTAAATTTTTTTCGAAGTTTTAAATTTTTTTTGGTAAATCCTAATTTCTGATATTGCGCTCCGTCCAATTGCGCCCGGTGCAAGAGCACCATTTGCATCTATGAAAGAAAGCGCCGCCCCTGGCTCCATCGTATGGTGCGCCGCTCTTGCCAAAGAATATAACAGGTCCAGACTAGGTAAAGTTCAAAGAATGGCTTGCCTCAGATCAGAGTTGAGCCGGACTTACACGAGGCAGTACATTTGTTCCTTACACAATGTGTGTAAATACGAACTGGAGAGACATTTCTTACATTTTTTGAGGGAGTGGAATTTTTTACTTTTTTACTGCTGCTCACAACCCTGATGTAAAGGTAAGATTCTTGGCTCGAAGCGTGGACTCGCCTAGTAAATGACGAAAACATATTAATCGTGACCCATCCAGATTTCACGGGAATTTCCAAAAAAACTGTGGTTCGCATATTTTAAAATTATCACATGGAATCGTACTATGCCCAACGGGTCCAGGCGATTTTACCTTTGGACTATCAGCAAAGAATTGTTTCCTGTCAGGAAACAGTAGCAACGATTCAAAATCCTCCGATCGTATTCTGTGGACTGACGAGTCAATTTGGAGTTTTGTACATGCACAATTTCAGATATACAAATTTGGAGAGGAATTTTGTAGAATTCTCAAGATCAGCTTGAAATTAATATTTGGACAAGACAAAGTTAGTAATCAATTAGTCCGATCCGTTGGATCGTTGGAGAATTTAAATATAGTTGCTTCTTTAGGTTTTCTCTCTAGGAAGAAACTGCTTGATGATATCCTCAGCTCGTAAGAAAAGTATTGCGGTTTCAGAATGACGGCTACCAGCCAAATTGTGCTAACGAGCCTTTTAATAACACCTTCAAAGTTAGGTGAATCGTACAGCGTATTCCCATGTCAGGACCAATGCGATCGCCTGATCGTATCTCCTTTGTTTTTTTATTATTGAGGCCACCTTAAAGAAAAATTGTACCCAAAACAAACTTATTATAAACTAATAAAGGACACGTGTAACATATGTGGGACGTCGGCCTAAAGCAGCAACCTTTTGAATTTGAACATTCATCACCTTTGCGAACGAGTTTATTTGACACATTTCTTGCTCCTACGCCTTATCTTGCCACCTTGATCGCCTCTCTGAAATTATTATTAAAGTAAAAACTTCCTTAAATATTTCGAAACTTCAAAGAATTTTTGGTAAAGAAGAAAATTGTGTAAAATATAACGAAGCACTCAAAATATGTGTCATTTATGTTCATGACATATGACACTTTTCACATCAGAAATTCTCAACGAAACTAAGTTCTCCTCTGCGAAATCACCACAACACCTTCATGTATTTTCAATTTGCTCGAAATTCCTAAGTGCATATTTGTACAAAATTTGAAATGTGAATCAAATGTAGTTCATAATGTAACAGCAACATCAATTAACAGCAGAACACCTAGGAGAGCGCCACCACGGTGACCTAGATTCACCTGTTAAATTGACGGTAAATGCAATTCCCTGAACCCGGAGTGCTGTCATTATCGTGTTTATTCAAATGGGGTGGAAAGACCCCATCAGCCGCAAATTATCCCCTGCAGAGAGCCTTTGTGTTATAACTTATTATAAATTGCAGAAGAAATCTAGAAATTGCACCAATGCTTAATCAATCGAGAGTTTATTTTAATCAGGGAAAGTAATCGAAACTCAGGTGTATACCTCTGTCGTTTGGGTAATGAAGGTGAGTCTTCTGCGGGCTGCTGCTAGTGATTTGAAATGGGTAATTGTCAAATTCGTCTCCGGTTGTAAATTGTATGCGGTTAAGAAACGTGTGGATATAATTTTTGTAATGATATCGAAATTATTGTGGATTGTTGTGAGAATCGAGGCTTTGCGGGTTGATGATTTTAACGACTGAAAAGTGGTTGCAATTTTTGAGGTTATTGGATGCTGTTAGACAAGTCATTTACTCGTTTTGGAGTAAAATTACATTCCTCGGAACATACACAAATTAGGCAACTAAATTGTTTGTCACATTTGTTATATTGAAGCAGAACTAGATGCCCTGCACACCTGTGCTTGCCAAGCTTTATTTTCTTCAGATGTCGCGATAGCGCTTGTAAATCGCGTCCTTGCAGGGCCTCTGGAATCGTCATTCCCCATATAATGGGCCAACAATTTTCCGAAAGGCTTTCTTTTCGAACATAGCTAAGAGGTAAAAGTGCCTTTTGCTAGGTGCCCATGTCATCATCTTGTAAAGCAGCAGTTTGAACTCTAGACAGGCGATGGAGCCTGCCTTAACCCTCAAAAAATTTAATGTCTCGAATTAGCGGCGAGCGGCAGTATAGCGGCACTTTAGCATTGCCGCTCTACCTCTCAACGTTACCCGCTCGTATCGTGGCCGGATTCGAGTGTTTTTCATATAAAACAATCTATACATATAAAAATGAATGTGTGTATGTATGTATGTTCGCTATAGGCTCCTACACCGTGCAACCGATCTTAATGAAATTTTAACCAAGTTCTATTTGCATTAAAACTTAACTATTTTATTACTTTCTAGTGTCACTCCTAGATGGCGCTGTCATGGAGAGCTTCGTTGAAAATCAAGGTCAAGGTCCGTGGAGGTCTCCTATGATGCACCTCGAAGCCCGATTTTCGAAATTCAAAATGGCCGCCGAAATATGACCGAAATTCAAAATTGCCCCAGAAATATGGTTGAATTTGCCAATTTTATTCCGATTCCAATGAAAGCGGGTTTCTAAGGGTTTTTAAGGTCGCAAATAACGAATTTGTTGTCAAAATTTATAAATTCAAAATGGCCGACGAATTTGCAAATCGTGTGCCGATTCCAATGAAAATTTATATCTGAGGTTTTTTAAGGTAGCAAATAACGACTTTATGATCAAAATTTAAATTCAAAATCTCTGCACCAAAATGGCCGACGAGTTTGCGAATTGTATTCCGATTCCAATTAAAATAGGTATATGGGAGTTTTTAAGATTATAAATAACGAATTTATGATCAAAACTTATTCAAAATTGTGGGGCCAATATGGCGGAAGAATTTTGCCAAATAAGTGTCAATTCCCGGTTAGCTGTATGTAAGTTGTTCAAGTGTTTTAAAATCGGAAAATCTTGACATTCTAGTTACAAATGGAACAACAGTGTATCCTGAAGCTCTCTAAGCAATTGGTTCAGAATTGATCAACAAGGTTTTTTTTGGAAAGATGGTAAGGAGAAACGGAAATGTGGGATGATTTATGTATAGTGGATAAGAAGGAAAGAAACCCATCACCTCTGAATTTTTAGGTATAAGTCTAGGATTCTGCAATATGGAAAGAGGCTGTCATCTGGGTAAACAAATAAAACCTGAGTCAGTGACATTACAGATGAGAACCCAGGGCCCAAGCAATTGCAGATTTATCTATAATAATATTCTAGTGGTGCCACTTTCAACATTTTTTCAAGAAATCGAACGAGAATTTTTTTCAGAAGAGAATTTTTTTATTTTCTGTTGTTTTGTTTGATCGGAAGAGAATTTTTTACAGAAGAGAATTTCGTTTTGTGTTTGATTTGTTTGCTATTTTATTACGTTTTGTGTTAAAAGAGAGGCCCCACTATTTTAAATGTTTTAACATACTTTAACAAAACGCATATAGTTAATTTTGGTCACACTTCAAATAAATACATTTTCAATCTAATGTCCCTAGCGTTTGTAGGAATACTTGGTTTTTCGTTATTGGTTATGAAGAATTTAATTTTGATAATCATATAATTAAACGGCAAGCACTTATTTTGTGGCACCATTTTACAGAGTTTAAACTCTCTAACAATATTGAAAACTGTTTCACCGTGTAGCCCTGAGCTCGAAGAAGTGCAGAATCGCAATTTTACTTATACACGGCACAAAAGAACGCTAAACATTAGAAAATAATTGTACAATTAATTCCCCTATGAAATGTATGGCATCTGTTACATTGAATTCGAATATATGAACGCAATTTTAAAATATGTGACATTAAGAGATAATAAAAGTTGATTTTTTGGCATTGCTTTTTCCAACTATAAAAAATTTGTTTCATTTTTCTATTTAGTTTTATTGTTCTCGAAAAATTTTGTTATTGCAGACTTCTAGATTTAAATTAAAAAATGCTATAGAAAATGGTCCTCGAATTTCGAGTGCTGGATGCTGCTATTTGCATTAATTTTAAATCTTTTAACGTTCATGATTTTAACAGAATACACAGGCAATTTTGGTCATAGTTCAAATAATTGTATCTAATGACTACAACTTTTATAGTTTCGTTAATGGTTAAAAAGAGTTAAATTTTGAAGGTTTGGATTGATTTTAAATGTTTAAACGTTGGGTGCAGCGAGGCGCCCCGGTCCCAGCTGTCCAAAATACAGAAAATAAGCTGCATCTGTGTATGAAAATTCATATTTCGAAAAATGCCATGTCAATGGATGGTTTTATTGTCTCGATAAAAATGTCAGATCCCTAATAGTTTCACATTTTGTTATTTGGAATCAAAAATACCAAACAATTGCCTTTTTCAAACTCTCGTACTGTATAGTAAAATTCATATCACCTGATTACTACTATTGGCTTATGGGAGCAGCATAGGCGCACCGGGTCCCAGCTAGTACAAAATAAAACTCAGAATCGCCGCTCTGCCGCTCACCGCTAGCCGAACTCGCTCACCGCTCGTATCGTGGCCGAGGCTTTAGGGTAAATATCTGATCAGTTGTTGATTTTCCTGGGTTGAAATCACACTGGTATTCGTCAACGATGTTTCTATGGTATTGCGTCGTGTTGTTTGGTAGGATAGCGAAGAATGCCTGATAGATTTCTTTTCAAAAAAGAAGGAGAACTCAAAATCGCTATTTCCATGCGCAGTGAGAGTCTCAAGTCCCCACCACAAAAGTAGATTCGAAAAGAAAAGTGCGCAACGTCAACCTGTTCGTTTAAAAGCCTAAATCACCCGCTTATTTCCATTCTCAATCACATTAAAGGCCGATTCATACACATCAGTCACGTCACGTCTCAGTTACGTCAGTTCCGAGAAATCTGAAATTGACGGTTCGGTGACGGCGATGAGCTTGACTTGACTGATTCGGAACGGCGACAGTGCCATTAACTTTCAAAGAAAGCATATTTTTTGTGACTGTGCTTCTCGGAACTGACGTAACTGAGACGTGATGTGACTGATGTGTGTGAATCGGCCTTTATTCAATCAGTCTCACTGCGACATATGGTCATATGCTAGGGGGGAGGTTTGTTGCCCCTAAACAAATTTTGAAGGGGAAATTACAATGCACGTGCGATTGCATTTTATCCATACGTACATTGTTAATGTGTGTGTAATTGTCATTTCCCCGCCTGCACGTAAATTTTCCTCATTTTATGGCGATAACTCTACTACGTGCTCTACCATAAAAGAAGACGGCCGAGTTTCCCATTCGCTCTGATTTTCACTCAAACAACCAGAGCGAATGGAAAGCTCAGCGTCTTCTTTTATGGTTTTACCTCTACCATGGACTCTTCGGTAAAACTCCGGCGCCTGGCGTAGCTTTCGCTTTCTATACTGTTCTAGTGCACAAATGAGATTTTTCTCTCAGGCTTCCTGTGAACTCTCTTTTCTTCTTTTCTGAGTTCTCTGTATTTCTCTTCACCTGCCGGTGTTGACGGTTTGTCTGACGGCGAGTCTGACACTGGTGCATTGCTCGGTACGCATCATTATTACCTGCCGTTGCCAGCTTGCATTCATTATCGAACCAGTTGTTCCGATCTCTACGACTTCTGCTTATGGCGGAGTTAGCAGTATTAATGACTGCACTTTTAAGGCGTGTCCCACTCTCATATACGAACGGCATCTCATCTCGAGGACTTACTCTTCGCTCACTGAGCTGAATCTCTGGTACCATATTAACGAACATTAATGTGATTGACTGAGCTGCCTTTCAGCAGGCAGCGCTATGGGTTTCTCACAACAGCCAATCATTTAGGGATGATGCTTTTTCTTCGAGGCTTCGAAATCAGTGAAAGAAGGGACGCCACAAACAGGATAGATCTGAAATTGTGAAGTGACCTCTAGCTAAATCAGTTTTTCTCTTCCCTTGTGGGCGGTTGGATACTTTCAGGGGGCAGTGAAAGGCTCAGAGAAATTTACGGAGCGTGAAGGCGGGCAGTCTAGGGATATCAGACAAGTTGTATAAAAAAACCGACTTTAAATCGACGAGCCGTCACGAAACCCATAGAATCTCTAATATTTCAAATTTATACCCGTATTCACAAGTCACAACGCAGTCACAAGTAAAAACGCAGTCACAAGTCACAACACAGTCATAAGTGTGTGGTGAATTTCACTTGAGACAATTTGGTATTCTAATTTTTCTTTTACTTAGTCACAATTCTGAGCAATCCGCAAAAAGCTAAAATCTACACATACACTCTGCCTTACTGCTCAATACGGCCTCCGTTGTTGCCCACACTTATTACACAATCACAAATTCATCATCAGAGGTGATGTTTTTTGTGATTTTTCTTTCAACTTGCTTAGAATATCAAAACAGCTGACAGTCACAAGAATAGTCACAACCTATCAATGAAAAGCGTACGGTTCATAAAAGCTTGTGACTTATGACTGGTCTCAATTTAAAATTGGGGAGTAAGTATGAGTTTTATACCCGTATTCTAAAACCAGTTACAAGTGACTGGTCACACTTTAAAATAGGGGGATAAATTGCTCTCATTGAAACATTCTTCTTTGAACTCAGAAATAGGATATGGGCCATATCTTATCTATCTTCTTCTCTATATATAAAACAGTAACTGACTGACAGACAATGCCCAGCCCAAACAGCTGGACCTAAAGGGCTGAAATTTTCACCGTGCATCCCTATAATGACGTGGACATCCTCTATCCTAGTTCGCTTAGTTATCGAAAACTGCGGCCTAAATTATTACCAATAGAGGATTCGAAGGGCACAGGACCACTTTTCACAGGATTTACTTGGATGGGGATGAGTATGCCCTTAATATTCTCTGTCATTATCCTGCAATAAACAGAAGCAGGGTCTTTCTTATTGGTTATTTTGAAGTCAAGTCTGAGTGACAAGTTGCAAGTTGCATATTCAAGCAGTCTGGTTAACAAAGCTGAGGTTATAGGGTTTGTAGTAAAATAGGTCAACTGCAGACTTTTAGAGCAGATACCTCGTTCGTAGATAAAACAGAGAATAGAACAGGTTTTATGTTTGAAGTGCCAAAACTGTCGTTCCCTTTTTGAGTATTTTTGGACAATTTGCACATTTCGTGTTTCAAACCTCAGCTCTATGACGCCAAAAGCTCGATAACTAAAACTCAATCCAATAATAGATTTTAGTAGATTTTCTTTTTGGCGGAGTGCCTGGGGGTTTTGGCCTCAAACTTTTGTTACGGTGAATGAATTTACCTGGTCGAGGTGGGATTTTGTTTTTATACTATAAATTGCAAAGTTTACCAAAAATTGTTTTGTGCTTTTACTTACTTAATTGCTCCATTAATCCCTCATGGGACATAAGGCGGAAACAGTTGCCCTCCAGCGGACTCGGTTTTGCGCGACAGCTCTCAGCTCTGACCAGGATCTCCCGGTTGTTGCGGCCTCTGCTAATAGGGTTCTCCTCCACGTTGTCGTAGCTCTTCTGACTCGACGGGATCCTTGCGGATTCCAATCAAGGGCCAGTTTGGCTAGATTCTCGTTTTCACGTCGCAAGGTTCCATTTCCTTCGCCTGATTTGGTCGTCTATCCTTTCTTGGCCGGCACGGCGCCATAGTTCCTCATTTGCAATTCTATCATGCCAGCGGATTTTTAGGATACGACGTAGGCATCTGTTGATGAAAATTTGTAGGCGCCCTGTGATGAATTGGGTGACTTTCCATGTTTTTACCCTAGGGGTGAATGCCACCACTTCTCGCGGGTGAAAATTTTTTCATAGAAAATAAGTCCGGGAATAGATAGATTGGCTAATTCTAAGCAACTTTTGTTCTATAAAGTTTTTCCTGAAAGTCAATACTTTTCGAGTTATTAGCGAGTGAAAATGTCAATTTTTCAACCAAAAAAATCACGTTTTCAGGAGATTTTTCGCGAATAACTCAAAAAGTAAGTATTTTAGCGAAAATAATATTATTATTAAAAATGTAGCTTATAAAAAAAAAATGGTGCATTTATGGTGTCTGTAGATTCAATACAAAAATAGTAATAGCTTGTTGAAGGTTGGTTCTTATTTGTCAAACGCCAAAATTGAAAGTTTCAACTTGAAATAAATAAAAAACAATGCGTTTTTCGGGAAAAACTCATTAAAGCGCTTGAAAAACCCTTTATTTTTGTTTTTATATAAAACTCCCTAGCATTAAAACTAAGCGAGTTATGACGAAAATAAAGTTGGTACCTATTTTTTCGGCGACAAAAAAATTTGAAAATCACCCCCTAATTACCACCCCCCTTAAAAATAATCCGTACCACTTCACAATTCACTTTATTAATGTACTTGTAATATGCTCTAGAAGTTTGACCGTTTTACAGTGTTAGTTTTGAAAAAATTTGAGCTTGAAGTCAAGAGAGCATTTTTGTAATTTTGCAAAATATTGCCTTTTCTTCAAAATAACTCAAAAACTATTAATGATACGCAAAATTTGGAGAGTACAGAATCGTGGGTTTTGCTTTTCTGAAAATGTTGGTTGTTTTTTTTTGTATAAAAATTGAGTAGGATGTGGCCTTTACAATTTGCATATGCTTGTAAATAGTAACTTGTTCAAGCTCTTTCAGCTCAAACCCTTTCAAAAATAAGGGGTGAAAAAAAGTTTAATTTATATAGCTCTCGAAAAAACTTACAAATTGCTATCTGGAAGGACTTGATAGCTTAAAAACTAAGCGAGTTATGGGTAAAAAACTCACTTGTTTTTGCAGATATGAGAACACGTATATTGGAGCATTGATGAATACACATTATACCTATATTTTAGATTGCCTAAACTTAAGCTCTAAAGGATTAATGGTCAGTTATTTCGCGAATGATCAAAAAGTACGAGGCAACGGACCGGGTTTTACCTTTTCATTTTGGAGGAAGAACGAAAAAAGCATCTAAATAGCATCTAATAAAAAGTAGCATTGTTCGCTCCTGTCAAATCCTCAGCACAACTTCTTAAAGATTTCGACTTCGGAATAAGCCAGAGAACAATCCGACGAATAGCCGAAGAAGCTTGATTATTCAGTCTAGAACCTGCTAAAAAGCCACTGATACCGGGAAAATATATGAAATATTGAATGGGGGTGCTTTAGTTTTGGCCAATACTATAAATCAACTTATTCCACCCCTATTACTTCGAAGATCACCTAAAGAGCCGTTGAAAATGATTTGTTAGAGCTGTAAAAAAGGATGCGGTTCAGCGTGCGGTTGCCGAAGAGTAGGACTTTTCTGCTATTCGACATGTATAACATGCAGCGGAGATAACCGTACAAATAGTGCTCCAATTATGGACCAAGAGGAGGACGAGGAGGAAAACGAGGATGAGGTGGACGCGGAAAGGAACGAGGAAGAAGAGAAGAAGGAAGACGAGAGTGAAGAGGGTTTTTGATTATTTACGTTTGTAATAAAAAAAATTTTGAAATTAAAATCAAAAATTTTTTTGCAAGGGGGTGTTTATAAGGGTTGAAACTTATAAATAAATGATAAGAAATTAAAACAATAAAGAAATCTTAATTTAATATCACTACATGAATAAATCATTCCAAGTTGCTGAATAACATTTTTCAACATAATTTTTTAGTGATAACTATTCTAGGGGGTGGCTTTTAGGGATCGAAACTGTTTAATAAATCATAAATTATGTCCCTTAATGTCAATTGACGTTCATTCAACTTATTTAAAAATGTTTTCAATCATTTACACCCTCGAATCTACAATTATTAAATTGTTTTCGAATAGGGGTAGTTTTTACCCCTTAAAAATAAAAAGCAACCTCCAGCTCAAAGCCAACTTTGAAGTAGAGGGTAACTAGAACCTAAATCCAAATTTTTGTGCATATCGGTGCTGTTTCACAGAATCCTGAGGTTTCGCCGTATTTTGAATTCATTGACTGGACTATACTCGTTTGGTCCATTCCAAGCAATTTCTTCATCGCAGCCATTTTTCTTTTTTTTCTTTTCTAAAAATATTATACTTTGGTTGAAAAGCGAGGAAGAAATTTCTTGCAATTTAGCAGTATTTTAACCTATAGATCAATATTGTTTTAAGTCATTTCCTGTCAATTCAAGAAATTTAAGCGATGTATTCAATTGTTCAAAGAAATGAGTGATGCCTCTCGTACATGCCACAAACCCAAAAGAATGTTAATTTGACCATCCCGGAAAAAAACCAAACAAATTCCACGGCAACCTTTCGACACGGATGAACTAAAACAAATTAATCAAACTCTTAATCACGAAACGAATCCCGTTATTACATCTTCAAGTCTTTACTTCCTTTTTCAACTACTTGTAACTTCTCTTTTGTTCAAAATACCATTTAAAAAAAATCTCTAAACGAAATAAAAATGAAAACACAGAGCAGGGGGCGGGTGCCGGGTTTACCCAGAAATCCCTATTAAGAAACCAAGAAAACACTCAGTTCGCTTCGCAGACGACCTAATCAATCAAAATCCCTCAATTCACACAAAGCCTTGTTTGATCTTTATTGCCATTCCCCAATATCCAAGAGGCCCCAATCAATCATGAGAGGCATACCGAGAGCTTGAAAGGCTATCAGCTAATTAGATCTAATAGCGAACCACCTGCCGGTCCCCGAACCCCGAACCCCGGGACTACCGGTGCTGGCGATTACGTCTTTTGTTGTCGTCGTCGAGAGGGAGATTGACTCGAACCATCTTGGCCGCCGATATAATTGCCCTGCAGCAGCTTGATTAACGCCGTGATTACAGTGTGCCATTGACCGGAGCGAAGGGGACATATTGAAGGTACTTCCCCCGTTCGTTATGAAGATGTTAATCGTCGGGCTTCGCTAGGCGCAATTTTAATTAACCAAATGGCCCCACTACCAGCAATGCGGCATTGGAGACCCGCGATGGATGCGACACAAAACCAACAATAGCGTGGGTCTCTAGAACCACAATGTAGACCCTAGTACCAGCGAGCAATAATAATAAGAGTGATGAGCTAGAACAAATTTTTAAAAATGTTTCAGGGACCTTGAGATCAGCTGATAACAATTTCAATGGGAGCGAAAAAGTCAAAATATCAAAGAAGTAATATCTATGATAAAAGGAGGCAGAATTACTTTCACACTACATGCAATGTTCGTGAAAGAAAGATAAAAGATGAAGGGGCAGTGACTTCGTCGCCTTGCAAGATTCGCGCCTTTTTTAAGGGACAATACAAGTGTAGTTGATGGCTCAAACAATGTGTACCAACACGAATTTTCACGCATACATACTAAAGTCGGGGATCAGTGCGCACGTGCTCTGTTCCAGTGTTTCTTAAATTTGAATGTAAACATGAATGTTCTGTTTCTTTCATTCTCTTGTGTTTTTTGCATGAAATGTATACCCATCGCGCATTTGTTAATATTTTTTTTTACTTTTTGCTTAATGTTATTTCTAATCTCTTCTTTCATATGTTTAACTCTTTTACTTGTCCTTGAAGCCCAGCTCATCACTCTTGTTATTATTGCTCGCTGCTAGTACGAGGCAGTCTGACGTTGTTGACGTACCGCGTGCCTGCGTCTGGATTCGATCGAAGATTGATCATGAATTTTAAATCCGAAACCCATTGACACACATTCCGACGTGGATGCATTCATTGACGACGGAAACGTTTACGCAACTTTGTGAGAAGCATTTTCTGTCGTTGAATGCCCCTTTTCCCATTTGATTTGCATAATCTCCGTTTGACAACATTCTTACCTGAAAGTCCGGTTAATCGGTTACAGGTGCGCGGCGAACGCATCGAAATTTTGCGGTTAAGGTTTTGAAGGGCGCTGATTAGGAAGATGGCCGTGGGATTGGTATATGGCATATCGCTGGAACCTTTTGTTCGGCAGTTATTGTCATTTTAATGGCAATGTCGTCGTCAAATTGCGAAAAATTCTAATGAGATTTATTTGCTGGTTTATGGATTCTTTGACATTAATTATAATTTGCGGTAAACGTCGACTAATTTAAGTATAAATAATAAAAAATGACCTTTCTCAAAACATCATGATTTACGAGTTATTAAGGTTTGTTTAATAAAATATTTCCAAACAAGATTTCGAAGGAAAAGGTCAAACGCATAAATTCTGATCTTTTCTTGTTGAAGCTGGTTTGTGGACTAGACTACAACACTCCAACCAAATTCTACTGGTATGAAGTAAGAACTTTAGATAGAACAACTTTATAAGTAGATAAGACGAGATTTATGACGAGAAAGTTCACAATAACTATTTTAAAGACGGCCTAGAACTCTAATTCTCCGTGCTTAGTTCTGGATCCTGTCCTGATCTGGCTAGGTGACCACAATCGGATTTTCCGAAGTACAAACCCTGCCACTGGCTATAAATCATAATATTTTATGATAGTTTAAAACAGGTAAGTTCTGCAAGCAGTTACACACAGCTTTGGCAGTTGATTGTGCGGTATTATCAATTTGGCGGCATGTTTCCAAAATATGCCAGTAACCTGTAATGATCGACACAATTCTGGTATTGTTCTTTCACAGCATCATCAACACGTCGCATGATTTCTGCTTCCTGTTGTCAGGCCAACACTTTCTAGTCCTGGAGCCCACTGTTGGAAAGAAATGCCTTGTGATATCTCTCATCGTCACACAATGCGACCTTTATACATTCTCCACTTGTGTATCAACAAAATTTACTCTTACCAGCAATTCTAAAATTGTGATCAATCATATGTCACAAGGCTTAGCGAATCGTGCTTACTTCTTATGCACTCGTTATTTTGATTTCTATGTCAATGTTGTCAGAAGTTACGTATGCTTCACTGCTACTTTACTTCTACGTTATTTTTCATTTAGTATAGGTATCCGCCGTCGTCTCACCTCAACTCCAGAGTGTGAAAGGAGGACCTGCCGAATTGACCAGAATCGGGAAACCGAAGAAACTAGGCAACAAAACGCATGGATATACGAACTAACTATTTATGAAATAATGCTACTGCATTCGGGGCAGCCGATGCGCCAGCGCTGGAGACCAGGGATGCTGGTGTGAAGTGGGTTACTGGCCGAAGACCCAAATTAATCACCCCGAAAATGAATATTCAATTCGCCGGGTGGAATGTACGAACAGGACATCACGTCGGTCAAAAGGAAATCATAGCAATGGAATTACCGAAATTCAAAATATCAGTTGCTGCGCTATCGGAACTACTATTTACCGGATCCGCGACATTGTCGATCGTCCCGTCAAAAATCGACGAAACGATGACGCTTTACTATTCCGGTGGCGAGAAACGAGTGGCCGGCGTCGGGTTTATTTTCGATCGACGGGCCTCCAGGAGCATTATAGCATTCCAACCGATATCCAAACATTTGGCGGTTATAACCATCGGTGGAACAATCAAGGCCCATATCGTATCCGTTTAAGCGCCAACCGAGGCCAGTCCGGACGAGAACAAGGACGAATTTGACGATCAGCTTCAACAGACGCTGGATACGATACCTTGAACCGAATTAATCATACTCCCGGGGGGGTTTAATGCACATTAAGCTGCAAATCGTATTGGATGCGAAGGAACGATAGGCAATTTCGGACCCGGAGAAATTAACGACAATGGTTTACGCCTCCTTTCATTCGCAGCGTCAAACAATTTGTTCGTTGGCAACAGCATCTTCCGCCATCCACTCAAACACCAACTTACCTGGCGAAATCCATCGGGCAACGACTCTGCGATGATAGACTACGTTTTGATCAACGCAAGATTCCGATCGAAGAGCAAAGAAAACGGCGCCACCAACCACGGACCCGGACATAGGGCGATAGTTTCAAATGGCATTATCCAACAAATTCGCGGCGCTCGCAATACTGGACGATATCGATGTAGAAGAAAGGCAATTATCGGAGTCCATTATCGGGTGTGCAATGGAGTTGTGTCCACCCATCCGTAAACGGACGCAGCCACGGATCTCGGACAGCTTTCTGGACCTCGTCGACCAGCGGAAGGGAATGAAACGCGTCGATTCAATACCGACGATTGAACAAAGAAGTTCGACAGTCGAGGCACGAGTACTGGGCGATCCGGCGGTTAGGCGGCAAAACAACATCAACAAACGACAACATCAAAAAATCTCATAGCACACATATGGCATTCGGATTGTGTCCCGTCGTCCTGGAAGAAAGCGGTCGTTGTGCCAATTTTTAAGGGAGGGGACAGTCGTGGAATTATCGCGGTATTAGCCTCCTTTTGATCGTCGGCAAAGTATTTAAGAAAATCATACAATCGGAGATACAGAAACAGCGAGAATAAACGAGCCGAAAAGAACAAGCGGGATTTAGACCACATCGAGGATGCATTGATCTAAAATTCGCTCACCGTCAGCTAATGGAAGAAAGAATTCGTTGCGGCAAACGAACTGTCGTTGTTTTCATTGATTTCAAATCCACTTTCGATTGGAACAGCTTGTGGAGAGTCTTGGAAACCGAACACGTGCCATTGAAAATCATCCAACTTCTCCAAGCGTCGTACGATTGCTCAAGCAGCAGCGTTCGTATTCGAAATGACTTATCTGAGGAATTCCCGATCCAAACAGGTGTCCGACAAGGAGATGTCGCTTCTCTTTAACGTTGTGATCAAAGCGATTTTGGGTGAAGCATTCGGAGGACGACGCGGAGTTCGATACGACGACAACAATTTCGTAACCGACTTGATGTTCGCCGACGATAGCGCCCTCTTCGCCGACACGGATGCCGAATCGACGGGCTACGATGGTTTGGACATGTTTGCCGAATGGATGATAACCGCTTGCCACGTAAACTTCTCTGGCGAGACCGTCCGGCAGACTGGAGAATTCAGCAATCGCCACCGAAGAAAACCTGGCTAAAGAATATCGAGGGCGACTTAAGGAATCAACGATTATCAGTTATCGAGGCTCGAAACGTTGCGAAAAATCGTCAAGAACTGAAACGAATCCTGAATGGAGTTCGAGACCCAGCGGCGCAGACAGCAGCGTATCCCTTGCGGGGACGTCCCGCTTGGACCGCCAGCTAACGGATCAAAGAAGATAGGTCGGCCGATAGGTCTTCAATTGATAGATAGGCCGATAGGTCTTCAAGTTGAGACTCTCCACACACTTTTGATTGCGTTGTGACTTGTGACTGCTTTTATAACACGGGGCTAGTATGGTCAATTGATTGTCCTCGTTATCATTGCCTCGCGATACACACTGAAGAGTTATACAGTACCTCTTGGCTGATAACATGGTTAACCTGGCTCCCCTTCTTGGGTTCATCTGTATTGCTGGGCAGGCTTGCTTTGAGAATTGCCAGCAGTTCTGCCGGGTGGGCACTGGCAGAACTAACCAGTAACTTTGTAACCTCTGTCGGGCTTGCCTGTTTATATAAAGTACAAAAACCCTTTAAACTTATCGACAACAACGCCATTTTTTCCACCATCGACGTAGAAATATGGCTGTTTTGATAAAACTTCATCACTATACTAGCGATTGTTCCACCGAAGTAAACGCTCTCCTACCTTCACGGCAATTTTATAATCGAAAAGCAGCGCGCTCGGCTTATTCTCTTTGACTCCTTACCCTATTCTCTGCACACTACAGACAAGGAATTCGTTCATAAATAGACTCTGCAAACATTTTCTCGACTCGTCGCTTAAACGACTTGTTTACGAGTCGAGAATTGCTCGCCAAAAACTTGTTTCTCGACTCGTCGCTTAAACGATTCGTTTACGATTCGAGAATAACTCGTCAAAATCTTGATTCTCGACTCGTCCATTTAATCATAAACGGTAACCTTTACCCGCAAAAATAGTTAGGATAAAAAATGTATCTGATCTTGAATGAACTTTTTTACATACGTTCAACGATCGGAATTTTCTTATATTTCATTTAATGACGTTTTTTCAGGGCTGAACGAATTTTAAGGGATCAGGGATTTTCCGCGAGCTGCGTAGTACGGTTTTATGGAGTTAAAAATAGAAATGATTCTAGGAAAAGGAAAGGTTCGGATTCTAGAATGGGGGTGTTCTCACTCGCTTCCGTAACCAGTATCATGCCGAAAATAAGTGGAGCGATTTTTTAGCGCTAATTGTCTCGCCTTTACTAATGCCTGAGAACAATTATTGATACAATTGATACTCTGGAAGTTAGTCGGGTAGAACCTTCGCTTTTACAGTTTTAGGTAGGTGAGAGTATTCTGCGTATACTGCTGCCTTATTCATGAAATTATGTCAAAGGATTACAAACTTAGAGGGTGATATGTAAACCTCTACAAAAAAATTTCAAAGCGCCCTAGCGGCTAAACCGTTTCGATTTCCTTCCCCCCCCATACGTTTTTTTGTTCGTCTATCCAAAACCTATCCACAGCCGGCCGCTTCGTAACTTTAGGTGGGACACCCTGCATAAAGAAAAGAATATAAATTCGAAATAATTTTTCATAATTTTTTTTTTTACCCTCCATTTTCCGATCAAACGTGAGGTTTTCCGGAAAAAGCTTATAGGAACTTTTTTGTCGAGAATTTTCATAGCTTTTTTTCTGTTCTCTTGACATTTTTGCAATTTCGACGTTTGTCCCGAGTTACGGCCGTGAAAGCGTCGGACAATCCGTTCAATCGAATTTTCTCTTGATTTTCACAAAGTATGGCCTGGAACTCAACGGTTACCTTTTCTCCTATTGCTAAACTCCCACCATTCCAAATTTCATTAACTTACAATTTTTTTTCAGAAGAAATCTCTAGGAACTGTACCTACTATATATTTTTTCTACAATTTCTCCCCGCCCATCAAAGAAAATGAATAAGGCTCTTCGATTTTAAGTCGCTACTACGAATCGTTATCGAGTCATCAAAGCGATTTGCTATAGCATTCCGTTTTCGTCTTTTACAAATCGATATCGTTTCGATAACGACTCTCATCTCGAAGCCTTCTCGAAGTCTTCTCGAAGATTTCGCGACTCGTTTTCGAATCGCTACTACGAATCGTTATCGAGTCATCAAAGCGATTTGTTATAGCCAGGGCCGGCTCAACCGATGAAGCAGAAGATGCAAAGCATCGGGGCGTCACACGAACAAAGGGCGCTAAAATCCAAATTTTATCAAATTTTATTTTTTTTTTAATGAGAGATGAAAAGTAGGCGATTATCGAATTCAGGCTCAAAACACATTCGGCGCTGCATACTTCTAGCTTCAAATCAACGAGAATTTATTAATGCTGCCACATTGACCGCTTCCTACTTCACGCTACAATGAAGTATAAAGCCAGATTAGATTCAAATTTTGCAATTTCCAAAATTTGTACATAGTATGCGGCGTAAGTCCTGTCAACTTTAGAAAAAGGAATTGTAAAAACTGTCACATTTTATTTACTGTTTACGTGAAAAAAGTGGAAAAGCGGAAATTTAAAATGAAAAAAAAATAATAAATTTTGTGAGTGAAAATCCGAAAATTTTTTTTGAAATAAAATGATTCGTCTCTGTACATTTAAATGCCAACAATTCCGTCAAGTTGGCGTTGGTTTTTGCAGCTTCAAATGTAGCTGCAGTGGCTTCTTTCCATCGGCTGCAGCTTCAGAAAGCTTGCGGCGTGAAGTATGCAGCGCCGAAAGTGTTTTGGGCCAGGGGTGGCGGAGCGCCTGGAGATGGAAGGAAAAGTGCACACGCACTTTCGCTTGGGAGGGGGAATCCACACACACCCAAAATATTTCATCCCAGAGCGTTGCAGGGCCGTCTCGGACGCTGGCGACGAAGGAACGTGGTAGAAGGGCCTCACACAAGACTTTTTATACGAAAACTAAATATATTATATTAGAGCTATTAAGTACTTATAACTGCATAGCCTAAGCTTTTTAAACCCCACCCGACTAGAATTTAAAAAGTGGATTCCCTCACGGGCATGCCGAAAAAAGGATTCCCCGTAGGTTCCCCATGAGGACTCCACGTGGCAAATGAGGGGCATGCTGAAAGGGAATTTCCTCCTGAGCACCACAATGAGAGGCTTTTCCTCATGAACACCACATAAAAAAAGAAATCAGCGATGAGGTATACCTTATCAATTTCTCATAGGGACCTATGAGTCAAACCTCATTACAAATTAAATGGGGCAATCCCAAAATCTGCCTTACGTTTTCGGAAAGATTTTTAAAAAGCTTTAAACAAACACCGTTAAGCGTTAGTTTAATTCATACAAAGCTTTAGTTTTTGTTGTTGCATTGGTTCTCAGGGAATCATGTTGGTGACCGTGAATGGTGTCATTTAGCATACTCAATAGCCCGGTTCTGGTACGATTACAGAGGTCAAGCAGCATTGGATGTGATTAGTACTCAGTTGGGGGACGTAATGATAAAACCACAATCGCGTTTAAAAATATAAAGCTTTCGATACCGACGCAGTTATTACTCACATATCCACTCCGAAATGCTCAAAACCCACACGGGATCGGGTATTAATGATTTTTCAAATGGGGCATTCCTTATGATGAGGCGCGAATGAGGAAAGACGTTAGATGCCCTGTGTGGGCCTTATAGGGTAATCCACCCGGATCCACATGAGGCAGTGGGTCTAGCATCATAGGGGCCCTATCTGTACCCCTTACCTCAAACAGCGAGATCGGCATAACGCCATAACAAAAGAATTTAAAACCACATAAATCAATAGCTGTTAAATAAATTGACCGATTAACTTTATACATTTTAACGTTAACTGTTCTCGTGCTCCACACCCATAATGATTATGCTCCGTCGCTCTTGTTTTGGGCCTAAGTTTTCTAAAAAAGGCTTTTGGTAGATAAAAAGACCTTTAATTGAAACTTTTTGTTTTCAGTTTTTTATGTGTTCCAGATTCATGTTAATATTTCCATTTTTTCCAATTTCTGACATAATTTCCTATAAAGGGCGCTTAACAGAAAGTTGCATCGGGGCGCCAGCACCGCTAGAGCCGGGCCTGGTTATAGCATTCCGTTTTCGTCTTTTACAAATCGATATCGTTATAAAATATTTTTTTGTAGGAAATTACCTAAGCTACAAACTTTATTCACATAATTTTTCTATAAAAGTGAGCATTACTGAGATATTTTCGAAAAATCGCTTTTGGTGACCTTTGACCCCGCGTAAATTCGTGTCGGAGTGTCAAATCGATGGGGACTCGTGACATTTTCCTTAGAGCAATAATATCAATGTCCATACCAAAATTCAGCTTTCCCGGAATGTCTAATTTCCCTGGACTATTTGATGTTTTCTTCTATGCTTTCCCTAAACGTGTCATACTTTTTGTCGTCAAGGAGTGCCTTTAACTTTGCGAACGCACTATGTATAATAGTCCTCGCCAACGTGACTAATCTATAATTGAAGTTTGCAAATAAAACCACCAAGTTTATCTTCAAAGATAAATATATTTGCAAGACCTTCTAAATGTCTATTTCCCGAACTTTAAAATTGCAAGTTCAATTTATTTAATGCCCCGGCTTCACCGACCTCAGTTCAATCCACATAAGTGGCTTCACCGGCTAAAGTCCAGTTCGTGCTTGAAATTGTTATTCCTTTTTCTCCAGTAATTAGAAAATGCAAAAACTCACTGGAATGGCATTCCATTATTCCAGTTCATTACACTCTTTTGAGACTACTTTTACGTTTTACATTCAGTTCGATTCCAGTTGTGCGAACTGAGGTCTGTTTTATCCTCAGTTGAATATGTTGAAATTGTATGCGAACTGAGGTAATTTTAAAGTTCAGTTCACCAATTTGCTCGAACTTGCGCATGTCGGCCGGTGAAGCCGGGATGTAAGGGTGTGAAAATATCCACAAGATAATGCATCTGGGATGTTAGATCAGAAAACTGCTCCAGTAAGTGATTTATTTATTTCTCGCCTTAAAACAACTCAAGTTCTTCCCTGAGCTCGTATAACCTTTCCAGCACGTTGGCTTTCGACAACCAACGAACCTCTGTGTGAAAGAGAAGCTCTTCATGGTCGGATTCCATTTCAATGCACAGATTTTTAAAAAGGCGTGAATTTGAGGCACTAATTTTGATAACGTTTACTACTTTTATGGCCAATTGCATTGTATTATTGAGTCATTTAGGAAGAGTCTTGGAAGCTAACGGCTGGCGATGAAGAATATAATGCGATATTAGTGCTGACGGATTTCTCTGTTTGATCAACGTCGCTAGACCGGAACTTGGTCCTAACATTTAGCCACGATTTTCCCGGTAAAGGTCGATCCACACATATCCGTGACGTGACACCGACTTCAGTGCAGTACCGGGGCATCAGTGAAACAAAAAATATCGGCACGATGTAATTCCATGGAAACAAATTGGGAAACATGCGGCATTCTCCCACACATCCGCTGCCACCAATATTTTGTAATTTATCCCGGACGTGAAATAAACGTTTTTTAAATTCAATAGAAAATTTTATAAGAACTCAACAGAAATTTAGGTCAAGTTTATTTGAAATACACTCAAACCTGTTTCTGTGCGATTTTTTTGTGAGTTTTTTTTTATACGGAATATCAAAGTACATAAGTAAGAAATGTAAAGATTTCTTTAATGTAAGGTTGCTTAAATGCCCAAATGTGTTTCATCTTCCTATTACAGGATGTACAAACTCATTTGGATTTTAGTAAATCACTGAATGCGTTTTGGCTCATTCTAAAATATTCGTAGAATATAGTTTCACTTCCCGAAGAGTCCACATGAGATGAACCCACTCTCTTGTTTTATTATTTTCCTCCTCGTCTTAGAGCAACACTATTGCAGCAATATATTGCACGCTTAATTCCAATGAGATCAATGTCCAAATTTCAAAACTAAAAAGTAATTACAGATGCCATTGAAAATTGAGCACTGATACGGAAAAGGTGGTGCTGTGTGAATGTCAGTGAAAAATTCATCACGGAAGCCACTGACACGGAAAGCATCGGTGCCGTGCCGTCACGGATATATGTGGATCGACCTAAATAACGCAATTTTACGATCGATGGAAGAAGATGGAACAAGATCAAACTTGTTTGTTTTTCATGTCGTCTCCACCAGACTCAATTTTTAGTTTCTTACCGAGAAAATCGCTCCAAATGCTTTGATATTTATCTTTCAGCCAATAGTGAGGGGGTCGCTTGATTTTTTTCTTTATTTTATGGCTTCTCATAGCGTCGCAACACTAAAAAAGTTGAGAAACTATGCTCTAGTCTAGACTAATAAGATCTAGAAGATGTTCAGTTCAGATAAGGGACCAACTATTCTCCTAAAGACTATTTTGAACATGTGTAAGAAGTAAGCATGCTTTTTACCGGTCACGCAAAACTCGGATCCATATGGGAACACTTCTTATCCGTAGATGCATCGAGTGAAAAACTATAATTATCTTTTTTGAGTTATAGTCGCCTTTGGCATACCAAAGTAGCTAAAATAATTTAATTATCAAGAATCATAGATAAAGTATCCTGAATTATGTATCCTCAAAAGGCACTCATATTTGCGTCTTTCATATGTGTCTGGATCTTTCCAATTCAGGATAAATTCTCATCACCATCTCCCCCACACACCAACGGGTTGTCTCCTACTTAATAAACAACCCGAAAAACGGCATGACGTGCAATTTCCCCTTGGGACGAACAATTGTTGTCATTTTCTGACTATCAAACTGTCGACCATTGTCATTCTGTCCATAATTCGCTTAACCAATTTTTTTGTGTGTGTCCGCCCAGTAGCCTCAAGCAATCGTCACAGAACGGTGAAATGCTACTGTAATAACAAATAACTCCATTATTTACAGCCAGTCATTACTTTTTTATTATCAAAACTTCAGCATCTCAGACATTTCCATCAGTCAATGAAGAGGAGCGAGAGTCGACCGCAAATCGAATTCCGGAATCCCACGTCCTTGTGTAAATTCGTACCGAAAAAAAATCTCTCTCTTATATGTATTGTGTATAGAAGTAGATATAGTATAGAAGAAAGAAGGAAGACAATTTCCTTGCCTCAAACTCCTTAATAAGAAATTCCAAACTTTGACAACTTGCCAGGCGGTGAAAAGCCCAATCAATGGCGGCTGTGTAGCATTTTTCCGATTGTGTGTCACCCTGTTGAGATGCCGTCGTTGCTGAGCTGTTTTCCGTATATCGCAATCGTGTAACGTAACAAACCCGGAGACTACCCTTGGGTGCGGGGGTAGATGGTCTTTTTCGGGGGGAGTGGGTTTTGAGGGTTATTTTATCCATTTCTCGAAGACGTGCCTTCGTACAAAACTTGAAATGGCAGATTTCCAGATCCCCACCTCGAGAATGACTACTATTAAAGTCGCTTCTTTTTCTGAGTGAATTTAGGGCTAACCATCACCTCTAACGTTGGGGCCCTGCTTACGTTACACCGTATACACAGTAGTATCCAGGCGGGCGAGAGCAGAGGCTCCAGGTAAAGGAAGAGGAAATCTACTCTAACTTTTGATTTGTTTTCTTTTCCGTTTTCCTGGGTCGCTAGTTTTCGATAAATTGTTCCCTGGGGTTAGATATCGGAGCTCCGTTTCATTCGTTTCTTAGAGATCTGAGCATGGCTACCCATCTTCTGTCTACCATTGGATATGAACGACGACGAGGACGACGGAACAGTGGCAAACGGTTGCCGAGCAAGTAACTCGCCCTTTAATAAATTTTCCTGTTGTCAATTTACTGTTGAAATTTTCCTCCGATTGTTCATGGCGAATCATTTTATTTCACGTATTTTTCTTTTTGTTGTTGCTGATAGCTGCTGTTCCTGGTTTATTGTGCTGTCGTTATTGTTACTATTTGATGATGAGACACACAAAAATACAGAACACGTAACGCTTTATTAACGAATATAACTCATATTTGCGAGTGAGTTTTTATGTTATTGTTTGATTGTTGTTTACCTTGATGAATTCCTGATTCCTTACAAAATGGACATAAATGAAATTTTCGGCAAATGTAAACATATTTTCTTCTTGTTTGTTAGATATGAATCAGGAAATACATTCTGTATCCCTTAAAACAATAAAATAAATCATGAATACTTGAAGATATCTCGTAAAATTTTGAAGATGAATTTGTTTACATTTCTGCTGACAAGCGCTTACAACACAACATAATGATTTAAGAACCGCTTACATTACTTTTCATATCATAAAAAATGTTAATAAATTATAAATTCATTAATATTCTAAATTTATTACTATTAAAGGGTTATCAGCTCATGTTTACATTTAGTCCTAACTTGTATGTCAACATACTAAATGCGAAAAGCTTCAATTTGGTTTCGCAATTTCCTGTAAGCAAATAAAGTGATACGTGGTCATAAACCATCCAATTAATTTTTAGTTGATGAAGTGTCGTTCCAATATAAATTAAACAAAAATATTTGAAAATTTGTGTTGATGTGTAATTTTCATGTCATAGTTAATTTGTTCCTAATATTTACACATAAATGTGGAAACAGTTTTTCCTTGATATGTCCGCTAGTAACACCTTCTATTACTTCTATACTCTTTGAAGTTTTTTTGTTTTGAGCGAAATGTATGCTATATTTAACATGCCCTATATAATGTATACAATCAGTGTAAACATTTTTAAAAACATTTTAAAATAATCGGCCAATATAAGAAATTGAGAGCGTTTCGTCCTGTACAAATTATTGATCTCGTATATTTCAGAAGAAGGAAAAGTTAAATAAGTTTACAAGTGTTTTTTTTTTGGGGATAATACAGTGTGAAACGATTTGTAATTTTGTTTAAGAAAGAAAATTGACAGAATTTTTTACGACTTAATAATTTCTTGGGAATTTTTTTCTGTGTGCTGAATTAAGTTTCAAATATTTTTAAAGAATACAGATTTACAATAATGTTTAATGGGACTTCATAAATTTTTCAATGTATTGAAATTGCGGTTAGTTGTATGTTTACACGATGGATGATTAAGGTTGGCCATTTTTAGATACAATATTTTAAACTTTATTTATTACTTTTAAATGGCTGCCAACGTCTTAAGTCGGTATTGTGCGTATGGTAAATTAAACATTTTTATTTATAGGAAGAGGTCTAATGCGAGGAATAAATTATACTGACTTGGTACAGGCTCTGGAGAATAGTCCAGGAGAGATAGCGGAAAAGTATTCAAAAGTTGAAAAATAAATCTACCCTGCGATTTTTGGACGCTATAATTAAGAGAAAAATCGTAGAAATTCAATGAATGTGTTTTGGAAAAAATTGGTCCAGGAGAACAGGTGGAAAATAGCTAATAATGGTAGCGAAAACACGTTTTTCAATGTTTTAGGTGCAAAAAAATTTTGTTTTTGAAAACAAAAAATATTACGTAATAGCGCTTAAAAAGACGAAAATTATGAGTTTTGGACAATTGAAATCGGTCAACAGGTTTTTGCAAAAAAAAATAAAAACTGCGAAATATGGCCATTTTTTGACATTTAATTACAGGGACTGTAATTATCGTAGAACCCTGTTTCAGGGCTGAAATTGTGGCTTCGGTTAGTGCCTACCTACAATAAAAATTTCATGCAAAAAGAATTATAACTTTTCGCGTAAATCTCAAAAATGCAAAAAACAGCCGTTTCAGCAAAAAAGTTTGAACAAGGCCCACAGTGGTGCTAGAGTTATTTTGTAAAACCACTTTTCTTGATTTTCAGAAAAAACACCTTTCGGCGAAGGGGAAGTGAAATATGGCCATTGTAATAATGCTAATGAGGTAACAGAATTAATCTACCAATTCCACGTCACCATTAGTCAGCGCTGTGCGTTCAATGGTGTTTGCATTTATCCGCATTTCTTTAGTTTCAATCGGATTTAATCTTGAGCATGTCCAATCACTTTCTGCTGCTAGATTGTTTAACATATTTTTGAGGTCCTGAAGGTGAAAGCCCCTTTCTGACGCTCCTCCTTCCTTGTCTGACGAAACCGTTCACCACCAATTACATTACATTTCTCCTAGTTTCTTAAAAATGCTCATACCTCGTCTGGCGGAGCAGAAGAAGACGTCACTACCAGAATAAATAAATCATATGGAGATCGACGGAAATCTCAACTAACGCCAAATTACGGCTGTTCCCCATATACGGTCAAATTGGATTGGATCGAAGTGCAGATGTACAATCAAAACTATCGATTGTGAGCCGGTCGGCCGATTATAGCTCGTTGCGCCCGGCAGCTAATTTCTAAAATTAAAATTAATAATCTTTCAATGTTTCCTATGAATACCACACGGGGAGCGTGCTACAAGCATGAAAATCTGAAAATGCTTCCGCTATGGAGGTATGCCTTCCCCTGTTGCAGATATGAATTTACCATCGACCATTCCAAACGCGGGTGTCATTTTACCAAGCGGTCCCCCAACTAAGTACTAACCAGGTCCAATGCTGCTTGACCTACGCAATCGAACAAGAACCGGTCTATTGAGTGTGGCAATGGCAAATTTCTTGGTCACCAAGGTAATTGCTCATTTTCTTCGTCCTAAACAATATCTTACAACGCCAATTTTTACTCCTTTCTATAAAAGGACTATTTCGTATGTTTTTTATTGGTAGCGGGCTGAATTTGGAAAAGGAGAGTTTTTAGTCACGCGAACTGTGCTTTTTTGGGTACCATACAGGCGTTTTGACGCTGTCCGTGCCTGTTTCAAGCTAACAACCGAAGAGTCTTCTTTTTACTCGGAAAAAGCGCTCAAAACTTTTTGTGCTAGACCTCTCAAATTACAAAACTTTTTTTATGTAACATATTTCTTATAAAAACCAATATTTAAATCTGATGCCTAAGAATAGTTTTTAATTCATTTGTAGTTTCTTATAATGTTAATAGAAACACTTCACTTCTTTTTTTATTGTTCAACGTTTTATTTATAACTTCACTTTTTAATATATGCTCACATATGTATTATTCAAGTACACTAATTGTTTTCAATATCTAACCCACTTAGAACAGCTCTTCGTTTTTATTATTTATTTACTTTTTGAACTTTATTTTATTTAGTCTTTTTCTTAACGCAAAAATCAGAACTGTCAAAATAGGAAAATTTTATATATTTTTATTTCTTACCTAGCTTTAGTCGACTATGTTTTCGTAACAAGTCCCTTTGGCTAAGCAAGACCGGAAGTAGTAGGACGATGTCCCTACACAATCTAGCCTCGTCAATCAATTAGTAGTTCCTTTGCAGATTTTTTGGAGCTGTTTCAATAGAAACGTTAAAGAGAGCTAGCTACATTTTTTCTTTTTCTAGTGTTGGAACCTTCTAGTGCAAACTATTTTGTTAAATGGTGTTGATTCTCGCGGCCGCAAAATTGCCTGCGAAGGGCCGCGTGTTGGCCACCCCTGCTTTACAGCAATCATATTTTCAAACTTTTTGCTGTATGCTGTATAAGCGTTTAGTTTCATATTGCTGCAAATACTGTTTCTTACAATTGCTTGGGCATGCTGGTCCGGCTGCGAATGCTTTCAAATACACATGAAAAAAAGTTTTCACCCCTCTACACAAAAGACGATTTTACTATATAAAGTTGGACCATGAAAAAAAAATGCTGAAGGAAAGCAAAGTACTTCACAGCCTTGGAGAGCAAAGCTTTGAAAAACTGTAAGCAAACAGAAAGCATTTCACAGCAAAGTATTTTAAAACCGAAGCATTTGCAGCCGGAGCAGTATGCTGCTGAAAGGTTTTAAGTAATTTGAAAGCAAAAGCATTCGCAGCAATATGAAACAAACAGCTTTTACAGTCTACAGCAGAGTAAGGCCGCGTTCCCATGGGCTGCATGCCGCACGGCAAAAGTTCGACTTCGGCTTGCCTTCGCGTGGTATTCGGATATTTTCGTGAGAGGCTGCAAAAAGCTTGCCGCATGCCTGCATCTCCTCGTCAGTGTTGCGTCTTTTACTACAATAGTAGCAGATCTACTACATTTCGCGTTTTCAAAATTTTACTACATTTGGCTTCTTATTTGCTACATATTTCGCGTCATCAGGGCTAGCTGTCAAACTGTAGATAAATTCCGACTCAAGAAGTTTCAGTCCAGTTCAACTGTAGATTATTTCTTGAATTTCCTCATAGCGAAGTAAAATTATAAATTCTAAATAATCAATGGAGAGGTTTGATAGGAGAAACAGATATTATTGAAAAATTCCAGGACAATGACGTTGTTAAGTTTTGGATTAATTTAAAGAAAATTAAAAATGGACTGAAGTTAAACCTTTGTACATTACCGCAAAGCAGTGCATTTTCAACTTTAAAATTAGTAAAGGACCCGAAAGGAAACTTGTTACAAACTGAAACAAAATATAATATATTGCTTTCTAGAGAATTAATTGAAGAAGAAAATGATATTTTCGAACCTCATTGGACTTACTTAATTACTCTACTAAATTTGTATACAAGTTGAGTATAAATATGTGATTTATATTTGCAAAATAAAAATAATATTTTTAATTATTAAAAGTACAAATGTATATGTTGAAATAAAAGTTGTTTTGTTGCTACTAAATTTTTTTCAATTCTGCTACCATTTTTTTTACATATTTACTACATTTTTCAAATTACCAAGGCTCAACACTGCTCCTCGTTCACATGGGTGCATCTGCTGGTTGTCAAAAATCAGCTGTTTTGTGATTTTGGAAAAGTGCAAAAGTGAAATGCTTTAAAAATAAAAAAAAATGTTTGTAAACGAGTGTAATAGTACAAATAACTAAATATAAAGAAAGACAAAGTGATAAAAAAAGAAAATTAAGAAAAAGACGGTTTTGAAATTGTCAACTTGAAAGTTCCGTGATTTTGCAGCAGGTTCACATGGGCTGCATGCAGCACGGCAAAAGCTCGAACTTGACAGTTCCGTGATTTTGCCGCATGGATAAGAGATTTCCTCTTTGCATGATTTTTGCAGCAATGCTGTGCAAGAGAGAGAACATGTGCCGAGACAGATATTTTTTCCTGGCCAATCAGAGAACATTAAGAGCTTTTGCCGTGCGGCATGCAGCCCATGTGAACGTGTCCTAAGCTTAAAAATATGTGCTTTGCTTTAAGTTTACTTTGCTTTCAAACCCTGAATATTTCTATTCAAAACTAGGTCAAAAGGTCAAAATATCAAATGGTTAATGTAAGAGAGCCATTGAAATTAAAACAGATAAGGGGCCATCCATAAATTAAGTCACACGAATTTCATGATTTTTTGACCCCTCCCCCGTCCTTGTCACAACTGGTCACATTTGTGAGCCTCCCCCCTCCCTAGTGTGACGTCACATATTTTGCAATTTTACATCTAGAAATTATTAAATTAAAACAGCAGTTCCGAAATTAGTTTTATTTCTATTTAAATTATTAACTTCCCAGTAGGAAGTTATTGTAATCGGTCCGAAAATCGGATTCGAAATTTTCAATGTATTGACACGTTTCAAGGTCCCAATAGCATTTTAAGCAAAAATTTGAGAAGAAATATGTGTGTGTGTGTGCGTACGTATGTGGTCATTTTTTCCTGCACGATTTCGCGCGAACCAAAAAAGATTTCGACTTCGTTAAGGTGCCGTTCGAAGCGTATTAAAGGACATATGAATTGAAAAGATTTTCATAAAAATCGGTCGAGCCGTTTTTTTGTTTCAACGACTTAAGTGATTTTTGTACCGGCACGATTTCGCGAGAACCAAAAAAGATTTCGACTTCGTTAAGGTGCCGTTCGAAGCATGTTAAAGGACATATGATCTTAAAAGATTTTCATAAAAATCGGTCGAACCGTTTTTTTGTTTGAACGACGTAAGTGATTTTTGTACCAGCACGCTTTCGCGCGAACAAAAAAAGATACCGACTTCGTTAAGATGCCGTTCAAAGCGTGTTAAAGGAAGTATGATCTGAAAAGATTTTCATAAAAATCGTTCGAGTCGTTTTTTTGTTTGAACGAATACTGGGAAGTTAATCTTGTGGACCGAACGGGTCAAAAGCCACATCCCAACTAGTTTTTTAATAAAATCAACATCACACTTTTGAAAAAATAAACAAAACAAAAAACCAATAATTATACTCTAGTCCGGGGAAATTAGCAAAAAAAAGCGCAAGAAACGAGACAAAATTCCAAAATGGCTGAAAATTGGTCCGCAGCTTCCTTGGGACTTTTTAAGAAAACCATTTCGGAATCACAAAAAATAAAACATGACCGCCGGAGATATCGCGTTTTTCCCGTGTTTTCCTGGTATCTCGGTTTCTATAGGTTACACAACCTAGTACGAGGGCACAAAATGTTGACAACGAAACTCTCTACAACTTTAGTTCTTATAAACATGTTGACCCGATTAACCCTTTTAAAGTTATTCAAGGTCAAACTTATCAAAAATCACTTTTTAGCCAAAAAATCACTCAAAAACTGCTTTTTTCGAAAAACTTTTTGATCAGTCAATACGAAACGTTATTGTCTACAAAAAAGCCCTCTTGCCATTTTTTCGAAAACTTAACCCTTTCTAAGTTATTCAAGGTTAAAGACTCAAAAATTCAGTTTTTGGTCAAAAAATGACTCAGAAACTGATTTTTGCGAAATTATTTTTGTTCTATTTATACAAAAGATTATTGCCTTCCCTAATGACACCTTGTCATTTTTTCGAAAACTTCTCGAAAAAATTTGCAAAAATCAATTGAGCGATTTTTTGGCCGAGCTTCGGACGAATCGAATTGATTTGCATTTTGTACTGACTTTTGGCTATGTTTAAACGCAACCCCTTATATACGCGAATTTCACATAACGCGAGTTTTTTTCGAACGCGTAAAGCGAGGTATTACTGTTCTTAGATATATTAGATTTTGAATTGTGACGTCACGAAATTTAGGACCCCTCCCACCCCTTGTCACACTATGTCACACTTCGTCGACCCCCTCCCTCCCCCTTAACGTGTGACGTAATTTATGGATGGCCCCTAATGAAAATTACGTGGCAGCCCGAAGGGACACGAAAAAGTTATTAAGGAAGAAAAAACGAAAATACTTCAGAGATAGAATCAGCGCAATTAAACAAAGCTACAGTAATAAAGATGATAGGAGCTTCTACAACGAAACGGTACAATTTTCCTTCTTGAATGGCATTGAATGATTTTTCAATTACAAATAAAGGAAAATCTAAAAACATACATCCTTATTGTCTGATTTACATTTCTAATCCTATCAGCCTTTCTGAATAACCCTTTACAATTTTCCCCAGTGTAATTTTGGGAAATATTTCTCTCAAAATTTTCATGAATCCTTCATCAATAATATTCTGTTTAATTTATCTGTCAGCTGTCAAATTCAAGGAAAACCTTGTTATTTTTGACATTAACAAGGAGATATCAGTAATATTATAAGAAATTTCAATAAATTTTGATTTGTATTTATGATTATATATAAAATATAAGAACTGTTCCTGTTAGGCTGCTTATAATTGAATGCCATTCTTCTTATGTAATAAATTTGTTCAAGGAAGTTTTTTTCTTAAATTAAAAATAAAACAAAATAAATATCTTTCCTTAGCGCTACCAGTTTTCAATTAACAACATAAAAACAAGCAATAAAAATACCTTTTAAATAGCAATTTACAAGTCTATGATCCTTATCTTTAAATCAGCAATTTTCACCTGAAAAAAACTCCCAAAATCACACACACCCACCTCCAAAAATGATACAAAAAAAGTGTTTATCTATTGATATATCACTAACCAGAAAATTGATTAAAATTTTCATCTACCGGCAGCGCCCAGGTGAATTGCCATAATACAGTCCAACAATGGATCTTTATCAGTGGCTGCTCCACAAGAGGCTGGCTCCAGTAGACTCCCCCGTCAAGTCGCGCTTAAATTAATTCTTTTTAAACTTATGAATTTTTCATTAACATTTAAATCGCTCACATTCACGTCGATTAGTGTCAAATGATGGCAGGTAAAAAAGACGACGTTTTTTGATGACTTGTTTGACAAATTTTCTTGTGCCACTTACGAGCGCATTAAACGTCGCCCGAGCGCGCACACACTGATTTCACGGCAGTATATGGAAATAATAAATGATCGAGTTTCTAACTATTTACCTTCACCTGGTTGGTGATGATGATTTCAATCTTTCTCCTCTCATTTTCAAAGTGTAAAACTGGAATTTATTTGTTGCTGAGTTTGAGTTGTGTTATTCTGGCTTAAGAAATTTCGCAAATTTTTGAAAGCGTTTTTAAGTTTATTATCAATAAAATTATGCTTATCAGAAAATTTTATTAAAAATCGATTAAAATTATTCAAAAATTAACAATTCAGTTTTTTTCCGGATTGATTAAATAAAAATTTCGTACAATTTTCTAACATATTTTTTTTTTCTTATACTTTCAGGTATGGCTTCACCTTTTGCTGTTGTTGTGACAGATCTTTACGATACACCAATGTCATTAGACCTTTGATTGATGCTCAGGTAACATTTATGTATGCAAATAAAATTCACGCGCTTCCAGAAAACTATATTTCGTGTACACCTGCCCCACTCTTCTTAACCACAATTTCGATACCTGAATGATGATGATAATTAATAAAGATGTTCCGAACCACAAAAATTTTCTCGACGCGTTATCATCGAAATTCATCAACGATCGAAGAATTCGTCAAGGATGTCATAAATTAGTTTTCTTATTATCATCTGCTTAATTTTTTTTCTATTGTTTTTGTTTTATGCGATGAGACTGGTTTTTGCGTAAAATTTTATTAAGGTATTCACGCAGGCGCTCTGTGATGGGAATTTCCTTTATTTTTAATTTTTCGCGTTTTTTTGTATGCGGTTTGCACAAAATTTTTTCGCATTGAAAATACCTCCGCGAAGACTGTTGTTGCACACCTTTGGCTATGAATACAAATTTTGTTGATGGCGTATTGAAGAATCACAACCGGGATTGGGGAGTAATGGAGAAATTCGTTGTGGTTAGAAATTGGAAAATTATGAAAATAAATCTATGAAATTAACGAGAATATCTGATAATGATTGGCAAGTTGAATGAAATTTGTTCCCTTTGTGGTTTTCAAAGTAAAGTCAATCAATTATATTCTATTAAGTTTATTTAGGTCTTGATGGGTCTTTTCTATTAAACAAACTACTTTACTGAATGTATCTACCACCACGACCAGGAAAATCAAATCATTATTTGTGTGACAAGGTGAAACATAAACTCATTAATGTAATCGCTTGCAGCAACAATTTCTTGTCCTTCGTAAAGCTGGAGACAGATACATGCGTGCGTGCGGTGCGTGCGATGATAAATATTATGGAAGTGCCTGGATTCAAATGGGATCTGACATACAGGAACGTGAACGCAACGAACTCAATTCAAAAGTTGGTCTACTTTCAACTTTTTCCGCATTGCCAAATTCGATATAGCCTGAAATATCCAAACACATGCACATACAACAAACAAACACACGCAACTGTCGTTTAGATTTTTTGGTTATAGGTGAAAGATGAGACAGAACGCGAAGCACGTAACTATCTGTCAGCGAAAACTTGCCTCTTACTGCGGATCGGCCGCACGCACCGCACGCCAGCATGTATCTGTTTCCAGCTTTCTTCGAGCGGGCTGTGAGTAGATGATCTGTTCCTTCAGCTTCAGTTTTGTGCTCAGCAAGCTTCAGCCACGCCACGCTTTTATTTCCCCGATCCGCGAACCCGGTCGTAACTACTTCCTTTGAAAGTCGTAGTTTCAACACATCATTATACATTGCAATCCCTAGGACAGGACCCTTGGCGGAAGCCTGCGGAACGCCGCAAGTTTCACCTTCGCCTTCCGGCCATCTTCCTACTCATAATGAAGCGACCTACCGCGGAGGTAACCGATTACTAGTCGCACTAGGTGCTTTGGTGTGCATAGCTTGATCAACGCCTCAACTATTTTGCTCCATCTCGCTGAGTTGAGCAGTGATTTTTCTCTATGGCGGATCTCGCCATGCCCACCAACATGTCGACTCCATCAGTGGCTGATCGTGCCTTTCTGAAGCCGAATTGTTCTTCGACAGGCCTTCCTCCCTTTCGACGCAATGGAGTATTCTGTTACAAATCACCCGCTCCAAAAGTTTGCCTATGCAATTAAGGAGACATCGGTCTGTACGATGATAGGACCCGCAAAGGCTTGTTCAGCTGTTTCCATCGTTCTGTGAAAACCTCCCTCGCTCGTGCACGCTAGAGCAACACAAGATCGAGACAAGACTAGATTTTTAAGACTCGACCTTGTCGAGTCTCGTCTCGACTCTCGGCGGATCTTGCCCATCCTAATCTCATCTCGTCTCGTCTCATCTCGTCTCGTCTCATCTCGTTTCGTCTCTCGGAGCGAGAGCCCATCACGGCTCTTATACTTATAGAACCATACGTAACCGGCGAGAGAAACAAGAGGCAAAAATGTGTTTATACGTGCATGAGAACCACATCCCAGCTTTGAAAATAACGGCGCGTGCGCCCTTCATCAGATACTTTATTTTACCAGACTTGTTTGCTATTATTTTGCCAACGTCTCGTCTCGACGAGAATATGTTTGTCGAGACCGAACTTTACTCTCGTCTCGATTCTCTAATCGAGACCAAGACGCGACTCTCGAGTTTGTGGAGATCTCATGATGCTCTAATGCACGATATAAAGACTTCAGTGAACCTGTTTGGCGCCAGCTTAGCCCCTTTGTTCGGTATGCCAGCCACACCAGAGGCCTTATTGGTGGTTACCCTTTATATGGCCAGCAGATTCTCTTCTGCGATTACCAGAGGTACCTCTTCTTGGTCCACCTGCAGGGTGTATATATCGCTGGTGCGCACGTTCTGGCGATGGACGGAGAGCGCTTTCTCTTGACCATTTTATATGCTCCGCTGCAAGGGTTCGAGTTTGTGCCTCTGCACAGCCTTTTGAAGTGCTCAGTTTACTTCTAACGATGGTCTTGTTCAGCCTTTTTCTCGCTTCCTTGTATGTTTTAAAGAGCTCATCTTAATCTGGACGATTCCGATTTCTCTGACTTCTTCGCACTTTCAGGCAAGCTCTTCGGCATTCGTCGTTCTTTGAGTTCCACTAGAAATTTGGTGAGTGCCGACGAATCCCGGCACGCTATGGATGGATGCGTCGCATGCCTGTTTCACTGAATCAGTAATCTGCTCCGCCTCCTACCGACCTCACATCATGCAAGAATATTTCCTAGAATACCTCTGCGTCGAGTTTCATAACGACCCATTTTCTAGTCTAGTCGCACCTAGGTTTTTTCGTACCTATACCCTGACCCATCTCGAAGACGATGGCTTGGTGGTCGCTGTGAGTGTTCACGTCGCTCACCGCGCCGTTGTAGGTTCTTTACCATGGACTCGTTCATATAGGTGATGCCAATCATCGAGCTTCTGTATTTACGCCGCCAATGTATACCAACATTACAATCAGGCTCGAGAATATTTCTAAGGGGCCAAATACCCGAGCGCTCCATCCGACCACGCCACGCCAAAGCAACAACAAAATGTACGCACTCGATATTTCGAGTGTATCGAATCGAGCGCTCATGTATATGGCCCTTAAGAGTATGCGCCCTTATGCGTTCGTGTGTCGGCTGCCCCATTCCACAGCCTAAGGATTGAAATCGCCCGCTATTATATTCGGGCAATGGCGGCTAACCTTTCCAGCATGAACTCGTGCTCGCCTAGTGTCTGAGTTGGCGCTACATAGCAGCTATAGATTTGTATTCGGATAACTTTTGCCCGCGTGAATCCATTCTATGGGCTTCCCATGGTATCTTCCATGGTTTGGCTTCCGACGTACCGCTGGATGGTGCTGTTTGCTCCAGTATCCAGTTGCCTGTAGTAGAAAGGAGTTTACATCAAATCTCTAGGATCAGGCGATAAATACTCCCTTTGAACTCTTTGATTTAATATAAGTTCGGAATACTGACTGTGAAAGGTTGTTCCATAGTCGAGTTTTTAGACTTACAGAATCTAAAACCTATACCGTGTCTGCGAAAATGGGGGCCGCAGGCTGTGCGAGTGAGTAAAGTGTGCTAGGCTTCCGTTGTGGGAAAGACATGCAGGCAGAAGAGTTTTTATTTCGGTGGAACAGTCTCAGTAGTAATAGTGGTCAAATTATGGCTCTAGAGCTGCTGAAATCCTACGATGGCGCGATGAGCAAATTACTCAATTGAAGAGCAAATGACGCCATCAGCAGTGAGTTTAAGAGTGGAGTTTTGCACTTTGTCTAGTCACGAACCGGTGGTTTTCAAGGCCCGAATTGAATACAAGGCGGGGACGGATGTAGGACTTATACATTTTGGTCTGAATCGTCGACTGAAGCTGGAATTTCCATCTTCTAAGGTATCGAATTTCGATGTCCGCCGAGTAAAAATAAGGCTCGCCCGTTCTTTTCCTGAAAGAGTTACGCACAGAGTCAAACCGCCTGTATAGCACCCAAATGAGACACGATATGCCTGAGTAAAAATTCTGCTTTTCCAAATGCAGCCCACTACAAGCACGTATCAATAAAATACGCATGGAATAGACCAAACGAAGCAAAGTACGCTCACCGCTTTTCTAGACTTAAGGAAGCAAAATTGGGGATTTAAAAAATTATATAGGACGAAGAAAACGTGCAATTATCTTGGTGACCATAAAGGGTGCCATTAGCATACTCAACAGACCGGCTTTCGTTCGATTGCGTAGGTCAAGCAGCATTAGGCGTAGTTAGTACTTAGTTGGGGACCGCTTGGTACGACACTCGGAATTGTCGATTACGAATACATTCATATCTGCAACAGCAGCCTCTGGCGGGCGCATTTCTAGATTTTTGTGCCCATAGCGGGACCCGTGTGGCAGGCGTATTTTTCAATTTTTGTACACGTAGGATTTAGCGTACAAATATGACGCATAGAGGTTTAGTTGAATAAGAAGTAGCAACCGCGGTACTTTTGGATCTGATACATTATTCAATGGAGAGAACTGACAATAAACATCGCGGGGTGAAGGCTCTTACCAAGTGGTAAATACCAGAAATAGTTTTTTCTATCAAATCTAAACCAAGTTCATTGTTTTATCCATATTTTACGCTAATAATAATTCTGAACTTTAGTATAAAGAATCGCTTTCAAGTCAAACAATCAAATCAAGTTCTGGACTACGACAACGCGACCTTTTCGCTAAAGGTAAGGCCACCGCAGCAAGAATGATCCCGGATTTCAAATGTTACATTGTAACACGTTATTTTTACGAAGCGAACCCGACCAACTTTTGTTCAAATCGATAAAAATCAATCGTTAATATTTTTCTTAAATAATCTTTAATTAAAAATTCAAATTCCATGATAAATGGTAGCTTCACCTGAACTTTACCATTTCTCTAGCAAAATGCTAAAGTTCGCCCCAACAAAAGCCGACTTCAATATTCAATTCATCCGAGTAGAGGCAACCCAGCTAGAGACACACAATACAAAACCCACTCTCTGGTAGTGGTAGCAATTACTACCTTTAATAACTTTGGCGACGCCCGCTGATAGTCGTCATATTCAAAAGACGGGCCTAGCAGCTTCTATTGCCATCTTCAAACTTCCAGTCGCCGCGCATATTGTGATTATTATATTTCAAGTTTCTCGAAGACTGGTTTCACTTTCAGCAGCCCCGGCCAGGTGAGGCGAGCATCCCATCGTGGGGCATTGATCATAAAGTAATTTTTCAGCTGTTTGACGGCTCCACTATCGCGTATTTCACAATAATTTATTGCAGGCGTCGCCTTTTTGCAGGACAAGTTTTCGGATAATAAAGAAAAAAATTAGTAATTAAGACGTTTTTGGTATTTTCTGGACTTCTCTGGCACAGGTAGGTGCTAATTGTGGAAAATGTCAACCTTCAGTGTTAATATTTCTTTATATTTTTTTTTAGTTTTTATTTCACCTTCTCGTAACGAGGAAAAACAAACAAAAACTGTGCAAATGCTGATGCAAGTCTTAAAAACAAACAAAAATTGGGAAATTTTAAGACCACACAAAATTAAACATTCTTGGTGCATGCGTTGCACAAAAAACACTGTCGGTAAGTTTGCAGCAGGTGCATTAAAGTTTTGGCGATTATGTAAAACTTGTAAATCTTTCTCAGTATTACGAAGAAACGTTATGCTGTAAGATGCGGATAATTTCTTTTTTTTTGGTTTGTCATCATATAATTGACACATTTTCTTCATTGAAAACCGGTTTTTTTTAATAATTTGTCGTAAAATAGAAAATGGCAAATCAAGTTGGAAGAAAATTGGAATTATTGCGTTAATGCTGGTGTTTATTGAGGTTTCATCTTCAATGTTTACTAATTTATCGTTAATTGACTGCACTGAACATACAGCTTTTCTCTTCATATTACCAATTAAACGACGAGAAATTAATTGGAAGTCTACTTTGTATCAATTTCAACGAAAATTGGTTTGATGATTAACTTTCCATAAAAGTCATAAACATTTTAGACTTGATGGCAGATACCATGCAACCCAAATTTCACTTTATGCTGACACTTAAATTAATATCAGGTGTCTGGGTATACTTTAGCGCACAATTTCTCTACCCATAGGAGAATCGTCATAAATTAGAAATGATCTGGCTTTCCATAAGGTGTACAACCTTGTTCTGAGAGATACAGAGTGACATAGAACATGAAGAGCAAACATATTCTCCTCGAGGTAAAAGCTGCAGGTTGAGTGTTTTATTCCGAGTCTTCAAAAACGAAGGGTAACCAAACCAACCACCGTCCTGACATTCTTTCTATTGAATCATAACCATTATCTGGATGCATTGTGTGACGATGCCAGAAGAAACCGTTTGGAGTTCATTATTCCAGGTTTGGACTTCCAGGGTTTGGCATATTACACCAAAGTTTGATTGTCGTAGGTCTTCACCAAAGAGATGGGTGCCTTAAAAGCAAGTACCAGATCTATAAATAAAGTGTCAGAGTACTAGATCTTGTATCTAGCTGGCGCGACAGCGTAGGACTAAAAGTTAATCTCGACAAAACGATTCTGGTTATTTCCACCAGAAAACGATCACTAACGGGGCTTTCGGAACCGACACTAGCAGGTAGAACTATAGGCTTTTCACAACAAGCCAAATATTTAGGAGTGACGGTAGATACCAAGCTCAACTGGAACCAGCACATGGACACTCTAATGAGCAGCACGCGCAGATGCCTGCAGGCTTGCCGCACAGCTTGTGGTTCCAAATGGGGTTTGCAGCCGAAAACCATGTACTGGATATACACCACCATCATTAGGCCCGTGGTAACCTATGGAGCTTTAATTTGGTGGCACAGAACGGCGCTTAAGGGTTTCATAACCAATTTGGGCAAAATTCAAAGAATAGCCTGCCTTTCCATCACTGGAGCCATCCGCACTGCCCCGACGGCAGCACTGGAGACTCTCCTCAATCTGGTACCACTCCACCTTGAGGTAGAGAAATCTGCGATAAACGCGGCGCTGCGGCTGAAAGCGAATGGCTATCTGGGCGCTGGTCTTGAACAAGGACATTCTATAATTATCAACATTATTGCCTCGTGCACAATGAGAAATTGAATTAATTTTATGTTTCGTCTCGTTCATTCCAATGCATAATTCTGTATTTGCATCTCAAGTCAAAATTAGAGAACATCAGTAAAAGTTGGCTCAACTTCAACTTCAACACTCAAATTTAGAACTATTTCCGAAATTCGGAAATAATCAGTGACATCTGTTTGTCGCACTAATGAATAAGCGGAATTGTTATGCCAAAGTAGGTGATATATGTTTATCTTCTAAAATTCGATGTATGTGTGTATGTATGTATGTTCCCTAATAACTCCTAAACCATTCAACCGATAGGTACAAAAATTTAACCACAAAATCACTCCTAGGGGACGCTGTCTTAGAGAGCTTTAAAAAGCATAATAATATACGTTCTACGAGGGTGAAAATGTATACATAGAGGTTTCTGGGTACGAGAAAGCGATTGGTGATGTTCATTACTTTCGCAAAGATGGCGGTTCCAATATGGCGGCCGAATTTTGCAATTGTGTTCCCCGACCCCCGGCATGGGTATCAAATGAAAGGGTATGACAAATAGAATATTATTAGCTGTGTGGCCTCATTCCAAATTCAAAATGGCCGCTTACACAAAATGGCGGATTACCTTTTTCTATGCAAGCCATCCGGTATGGGTATCAAATGAAAAGGTATGACAAGTGGAATACTATTAGCTGTGCGGCGTCATTCCAAATGCAAAATGGCGGCCAGCACAAAATTACAGTTTACATTTTTCTTTACAACGCCCGGGGCCCGCCCTCGGTATGGGTATCAAATGAAAGTCTATGACGAGTATAGTACAGTAAGCTGCGTGACGTCATTTTAAATCTAATATGGCGGTCAACACAAAATGGCAGAAGACATATAATAGTCTAAAATGTAGAAAATAAAATATAGTTTAAAAAAACTAAAATATACACTTTTAAATTAAAATGAACTAAAAAATCGAGCGAAGTTCTGCACAGGACGTCTACTCCCCCGGCATAGTAAAATCAAATCTGATCGATAAATCGGGGGATGGTTTTTATTGGCTCGATCAAAATATCAGATCCCTAATAGTTTCACATTTTGTTATTTGGAATCAAAAATACCAAAAAATTGCCTTTTCCAAACTCTCATACTGTATATTAAAATTCATATCACCTGATTACTACTATTGGCTTATGGGTGCAGCATAGGCGCACCGGGTCCTAGTTATATTATATTAGTTATTTTATATTTAAAAACAAAAAAAACATTAAAAATAAAAAAATATTGCAACAAAATTCATTTGAGAACTTGACGAATGCATATTTTCTGAAAATTAAGTTAATAAAAAACTAATTTTCGGTAATTTTCTCTTTCGGGTTATTAGATGGCAGTACCATACATTTTTTTCCGAAAGAGATAGTTCTGAATTAAATTTCAGTTAACAGAAATCTCTCCAAATTCAAGACTTTACTGAAAAATTAAGTAAATTTTACATTAAAATTAAATAAACTGCGACCAAACAAAAGTTTTAATAAAGGTCGAGAATTCTGTTGGCAGTTTGTTTTATGAATATTTTTAATTTAACAGCTGTTATTGACATTTTTTAAAATTGTCCGAAAGTTGCAATTTAACACTGTGCACATAGCAAAATTGCACTTTAACACTGTGAACCCGGCATATAGAAGGGATTCCGGAAGTGGGGATGCTCTTGGATTGCATGCCTTTTAAAATCTCAAAGTTTGAGCAAATACTCTGTGCACATACAGCCATCACGTTCTTACCAGTGGCTCGACCATTAGTCAGTGCAATGTGCCACAGCAATAAACTGTTGGTGGGTTAGACAGCTGTCCCGTCGTACTTTGATGTTTAGGAGGCTTCACGAAGGTCAATCTAGAGGAAGATAGTTTGTGGATACGCTTACAACACTTCGAGTAACAAGTCCAAGATGTTGGTATGATTGTATGTTTTGAGGTCCGGTTCCTCCACTCTAAATGCACTGCAGTCATTTTCTGCTTAACGAGGCCAGGTGTTTGATGCGAATGTCGAGAGAGATGCGTAAGTTCTCATGGCCCCTGTTGGCCATGTTATTGGACTATCCTAACTTTATGACATTATAGTTCCGGTTCATCGCTGGCCACCGCACCCGCAAGTCGTACATGAGGATTGGACTTTCCACGGCAGTCTACATCCATAGTACCATTTTTGGCTTTAGGCTCCAACTCTTGCCGAAGGCCTTTTTACAGGCGTAGAAAGCTATTCAGGTTTGCTTTATCCTTTACTCGATGCTTGATTTCCAGTTGAGTTTTGGGTTCAAGATTAGACCTACAAATTTCATCCTGGAGGATAAGGTGACAGTATGTCCATCCAGCTTGGGGCGGTTGAAGACCGGGATTTTCATTTTCCTAAATAAATAGCATTAGCACACTTTTGACTGCACGTAGTCTGCTGCCCAGCTGCTAATTCTGGTCATGATTTCGCTGATCATGGTTTGAAGCATTCCTGACATTTTTATAACTAGATCGTCGACGTATGATAGCTCCACTGTTATATCTAGCTTTTGTATTATGCTGTTTATCGTTACTCTCTTCAGTAAGTGAGAGACCTCCTTCTTGTGGTTCAGCACTGTTGATACCATCTTAAATCCCAAATTCGATTGTATCACTTTCGAGTTCAACATAGTCACAATCCATTGCCTTAAACTTGTTTCTGCGTTGCATGCTTCCTGAATCGATTCTATGCGTACTTTGTTTAAGATGCCTACTATGTCTAAAAACTGCCACAGTGTTTTTTTTTTGTAAAATAGGATCCTTATCAATAGTTCCCACCACCTCATGCAAAGCTGTTTCAGTGGATATATCTCTAGATAGGCAAGTTGTGTTGGACCGAGTAATGCCACATCTACCAATTGGCGAATGTGAGAGTCCAGTGACATGAGTATGAAAGATGTTAGGCTAATCGGCCTATGACTGGTTAGAATTATAATTCTACTACTACTGGTGTACAAACAGTCTACATGATTTTTGTGCTGTGAGAAGTGGTCTGCTGGCTGGAGAAGCCGTACACTGCGCTCTTTACCATTGGGAATCGTAGAATTGAAACTTAATTGCAATCCAGATGTCGATGTCTAGATACCTACCAAAGAGTAATGAGAAAACTTCCAGCGCGCCAACTACAGTTATAGATGGCTCCAAACAGCAGCCGGGTACAGGCGCTGGAGTTTTCTGGCCCTTGTTTAATCTGGATAAAATACTATCGCGTGCCAGATTCAACCATTATCTTCTAGGCGATCTAGCAATCTTTAAAACGTACCTAGGAATACAGACAAAGCCAAGGCCAGAAACCAGTGTAATACTTTTATCGGATAACCATGACACTAGGCTTCCCTCATCTGGTCGAAATATGTCAAAAGAAGCTCTCTTCCTAAGCTAGAACCTACAGTATCACTCTTCAGTGGGCATTGTGGAGCATAAGAACATCGATGGTTACGAAAAGGCAGATGAATTAGCCAGACTAGAAGCAAATCTTGTTGACTCTGACCAGTGGTGAACGTACAGAAACCGCTGTTTGTGAAGAAAAGAGCTATCACCATGCACTTGCTTTCAATAGCGGGGTCCAGGTGAAGGAAGTTAACGTCATGCGCCAAACCTACAAAAACATGGCTTGCTTTTAGCAAGCTGAGATCACGCCGCCCCCTGATGATGAGCAACATTATGCGTAAAAATGTGAAAAAAGTTTGCCCTGATAATACGTATTCAAAATGGTATAAATCATCTCAGGAGCTTTCGACCAGGCATCATAAACAATTAGAGGCCATTGCTTTAAAGAAAAAAGGTAATTTAAACTACTTGTTCAATTTTAGCACTTAATAGTGCTGCAGATTACCAATTAAATAGTCCCGAAATATACTTGGAGCTGCCTCAGCAACGTCATGTCTAAACGTGTTTCGATGCTTTCAAAATTTGCATAAACAATTTCGCAAGTTGTGAAATACCTAGCGGACTCACCGAATGTGGCTAAGCACTTTCATCCTAGCGAAGATACGAACTTTATCAAATTTCCTCTACAAAAAAGCTTTCATCTCAGCGAAGACACGAACCTTATTCTTAAAAGCTGATGTGAGCTGATCATATACATATACCCACATATACACTGATACACGCATACATAGAAGGCGGCGTAGAACCCTTCTTGCTATCCTTTTTCGGGGGTCTTAACCCCTAGTCCACCAAGGCCGACCATTCGGTACTACTAATCAGTGGCGGATCCAGAAACAATTCTTGGGGGGGGGGGGAGAATTACCCAAAATCTGGAGATAATTTTATCTAAAATAGTATTCGGTGTAGGGTTAGGTTGGGTTAGGTTAGATAAGGCTGAGCTGTTGGATAGGCCCATTGTGATGCCATAGTGATCCCACTTTAAACCTGATGTTAAAGTGTCGTTTCTTCGCTAAACCATCTCGAGAAAGTAATGAATCTTCTAAGTGGCGGGATCCGAATATTCGAGATTTCCGCAAGCATGGTTAGAGAGGGTTCACCAAGTGTGGTTAGTCTCCTTCTGCTTAGGGCTGGGCAGTGACAGAGGAGATGTAGGTAGTACACTTTCCTCCACGTCGGGATCTTTACAGCTTCTGCAAAAATCGTAGGTCTCGAGACTTAAACGGGACGCATGCGTCCCTATCAGACAGTGTCGGGTCAGCACTCCCACTATAACTGAGAGGTCTTGTCTCCCGAGGTTCAGTAGTGAAGTGGTCCGCCTGAGATCATTAGAGGACCAGGTTGTTTTGGCCAAGGTGCATTTATTAAGTTCCCTCCAATGATTCTTTACTTCTTACACAGGGGGTTTGGGTTAAAAATTATAGTAAAAAATTTAGTCTTTAAGAATAAAATAACTCACAAGAAAAATAACATTGTAAATCGTGCAAAATGCTAAAAAACGAAGAATATTGGGATTTTTCTCATGCTTTGAACATATCTTCTAAATGGAGTCCACTCAAGTTTTTTTTTTTCGTAAATACTCTGTGTCTTAGTAGATATTGGGGATATCTCTCTCTCCAGAGCAATTTTTTTCTTCAATTATACCCAGGAATCGCCCCTGAATATGTTAGCCACGTAGTCCAACAAAGGAATTTATTAAAGGTCTGATGACGAAAATAAGTCACGATTTTTTTTTATGTGGAAGTCTAGGTTTATCCTACCAGTCCGTCATGTCGCTCAAGTCATGGTGCAATGTCTAGTAGTAGTCTGGAGGATGCATGAGGAGGAGGCAGTGAGCCTCGCGTTTGAACTCTTGAATGTTGTACGAGATCATTTTTTTAGCGGCTGAACCAGAGATGCAACCTTCGGAATTACCGGGAGGCAGCCTCACCGCAGTGTAATGCCTCCTGAAACAAGTGAATCCCGCTAAGAAGCCAACAAAGGCTGTTACTACGTTTCCATGACAGCTTGAGTGCTCGAAAGCTTGAAAATCTCAAGAATTCGAGCGCGTATATGCTCTGCCTACTTGAAGTGGCATATTAGCTTGAAATGAGCTTGAGCTCTTGAGCTGACATTTGAAGTCATTATTATATTTCTTTCTTTTATCGCATACATATTTAAAAGGCTAACTTTCACAATTTCGAGCCGTCAAGCTTTCAAGCCCGGTTTGCATGAGAAGCACTCGAGCCGATCAGAAAAATCTTTTTGATCGACTCCAGTCGAGCTGCTTGTGTTTACATTTGTACTTGAAGTACGCTTCAAGTAAGCTTCAAGCTGTCATGGAAACGCAGTATATGACACAGGCAGTACCATACTACCAGGTGAACAAGCAGGTGCACCGACCGCTAGGTGAAGACCAGACCTAACACGAACTTTGTTACTCTATTATTAAACGATTGAGCTGGCGGCATGCCTTATTAAGCCCACCTCTGAGAACATATGAGTATTTTAAATCTTCAAAACGGCGATATCTCATGAATGGCATTTCGTACGGGAAAATGTATAATATCTTTTTTTGTAGATAATCGCATAACCTACAAATTTTATACAAATTATTTTATAATACGACTCAGCGTTTAAGAAATATTTACAAAAAAACTGATTTTGTGACTTTTTGAATGATTTTTTTGCTCCCCACCGATCTTTGGAGAAATTCGACGCTGTCCCCATTTTCAGCTATTGTCGGTTAATGCCGCGTTTGACTGGGTATTAAAAAACCTGTGTACACCCATGTTTTAGGCCTGAGTATGACTCGATGTGATCTATTTAACCCTTACGGTACCAATTTATAGGAAGATTGTGTTCCTGTGTCCCTTGGGTTTACAAGCTCATACCAAGAGTGCTAGGACATTATTTTTGAAGTGGGACATTTGAAGCCGCAGTACAATTTACCGTCGTGTAAGGGACAAAATAACTGACTCGCGTAAGTCCTGCCTAAGCGTAGGGAGTATGATAATCAAATACCTCACAAAGCTATTGTAGCTAGAGGTTTCTAAAATAAGTATATTCTATTAAGCCACGTTTTTAAAACTTGAACAATTCATATGCAGAACAGATAACATTTCAAACTAAGTACACAGCTACTATTGCAAAATTTTCAGGATTTTTTTTCATCAAAACTACAGACAGTAATTTTCATCATTAGAGGTGAATTTCCTATTTCAATTGCTTTCACTCGACATTTTTTTTCAAAACTGAAGTAATCCATATATCATAGAGCTCTTGGGGGCGGGATGTCCCCACCCCCCCTGGATCCGCCACTGTACTAATACTACTGGTACTATTGGCACTGTGCTGATAGTACGACAAATTTTATCTTAGCTTCAGTTGGATAATATTTTTCGTGAGATCTTTCTAAAGCAAAAAGGTTCTTCTCATATTCGATTCGATTATTTTAGCGAGACAAGCCGATATATTTTTATTTTTAAAAGAAGCCTGTGGATATTTTTATACCCTCATAGCTCTTGGTAAAACTATGAATAAATCTAATAATTGACAACGAAATACCAAATCCGAAATTGACGGAATAATTTGAAACAAGGGACAAAACTTCCATAAATAGAAATCCATTTGCCAATGACGAAGGCATGGTTCATATCACTTCCAAAATTCAATCACAAAAAAAAATAAATCCATAAATAAACCCTCGAAAAAAAATACAATAATCCAACCGAAACAGAATCTTAAGAAAAGAAGGCAGCAACAAGGACGACTCTTCCAAAGATCTCTAATTCACTAATCCCTTTTCCTTTCCTCCACATCATTTATTCAATAAAGCAATTTTCAACCCTCCATTCACTCCTTAACTCCCCAATTTAACATAAAACATAAATAAGACGTTCGCAGCCGCCCCGTCCATCGAAGTAATCTAAAGACGGTCTCCTTGCCTCTCGCTTGGTTGTTTTTTAGCCGAACCGTCGTCGTCCATTAAAAACAAACAAAATGACAAAATCTAATTACAGAATTCGCATTGCTACCAGCCAAAATCACGACTATCCCGCAACATTTGTATAATTTTATCCGCAAGTCCTAAAAGACCTAAATCTAGAACTGGATAAGCCAGGATATCGTAAAATCCCCCACATTGGTTACGGGCTCCACCGAAATAGATATGACCTTGTCATGAGTATACTCTGTGTCTTTCGTTCTCGTGTGCGTACGTGTGTATTGAGGGCCAATGTAGCGGAATCGGTCCTTTTTCAATTATCACATCCCTTTTTACATAAAAATTTAATAACTTTAACAAGAGGCAAAAAACCCGATAAAATTCGAACGAGTTTCATTCATTATGGAAGCAAGGATCGGGACCATCCATTTTTTGCAATTTGTTTTTTTTAGTTCCTCTCAATCACTCTTGTCCTTATTGGTTGGGGGGGCATAAAAACGGATCGGGAATAATTGAGAATATAAAAAAGGATAAATGCGAGGCATCCCGGGAAGGCTTTCTTATGGCGTTCACGTATTCAATCTCGATTTCAGCGAAAATAAAGAGACGAGAATGGCCATCCTCTGGGCCCCGTTGCTGCTGCTGTTGCCCAGCCACACACAGCACCTTAGCGATGAGGTGTCGTGCATTAAAATTCCCGCATTCCACGATTATCGAGCTATCAGTGCCCTGCAGTATTCCAGTTATTGCAGGGAACATTCCGCAGTGACATCTGCTCACGATTTATACCATCAGCAAAAAGGTCTTGAAGGTATCCTAGGCGCACCTAAGTACTGCATCTCATCCAGCTCCGTAGGCAGACAATATGGGCGTAAGGCAGCCCGCTCGGATGCCTAATCAGATTCGCGACCTTAACGTTGTTGTACAGTGTTGAAGAGCGTAAAAAAGCGCCCACAGGTATATCTCACCGGTGCCTAGGTACTATGTATGGCCAAGTCGAGGCGGTCATGGATGGTCCAGGAAAAAAAAACAGAATGAACAACTTAACAAAAACATAAAAAAAAAACAGAAAATTCTAAATCGAGTTTTGCACGACCAAGAATTCAACTACGAGGAAATGTGTGTAGGTACACTTACTTACCTGATGATAACTGGGTATCGATCAGGTATTGAAATATAATTAACCGGTCTGGCAGGTTGGTTACGGGCTAAGGAATGGGGCGCCGGACATGTGCTGGTCGCTGCCTTCCTCAAGTTCATGCAGTTGTTGACTCTTGCAGAATCTCGGAACCAAGTTTACCCATTATCGGAGCTCTTCGACAAGGTGCTCCTTGCCATGTTGCAGAGGCTGCAAGTAACGACCGCCTGGTATCGCCGTGCAGTGGTCAAACCTGTTGCTGTAAAATATCTTTTTCTTCTCCTCGGAATTTTTTTTTAGTATTTTTTTTTTGTAATAAAACTTTGCCTATTTCAGAACTATACAACAAATATTCACAGCCTGTTTGTAGCGCAATTCTCGATCGTGTTAACATTTTAATTTATATTTTTAGTATTATTAAGACACGGTAAAAATTATAATCTGTGGGCGCTAATAAAACCCGCTTTAGCGCAACCGCAACAGGAAGTTCATATTGCAAAGTTAATGGCATGCAAAATTGCTGATATCTTTAAGGAATCTTTTATGTTTTCTTTATGTGCTGTGCTTAAGACCAATCCACCTTGAAATTTTTATAACTGTGGTGGTATAACCCATCTTTGTCCATCTTACACCAGAAAGTTGAAGGAAGCTTCTGACAAGGCTCTTTGCAAACATTCATCTCTCAATTACTTGAAATCCTTTTTTAAATTTAAACATATCAAGCGTCTGCCACTTTATGATAACACGTGGAGTTCGTAATCATTTTTTTTGATAACCTAAAGAGTTGCAGAATGAAAACGTTATAACAAGTGGAAAAAAGAATCTTCAATGAAATAAGGTTGAAAAATGCAAATAAATTTTTAAGGATCTAACAACACTCAGGACTCGCCCACAATTTGATGATTTCCATGAAATTTTTTTCCTTTTCTTTTTCACTAAAACCAAAATAGATTTCTAGAAAACAACCCCAGATTTAATGATTGACGTAATGTAATATGGAAAAATACAGATTTTTTCTAAAAAAAAGACTTCAAAAATAGAAATTTTCATGAAGAATTTACATTGGTACTGCCTACTGCCTTACCATTCTTAGAAAATTTATATACAAATGATGATTATAAAATAATAGGAAACATTTGAAAATCACACCAATTAGTAGACAGCGACTCAAAAAATTTGATCTTAAGAAATTCACTGGTCCTTCTATGTTCCTTAAGGAATATAATTCGGCTTTGGCTAAATTTCTGCGCAAACTTTTTACCCTGCCGTACTTTTCTGGAGTTTATCCAGACTCTTGGGAACTAGCCAGAACTAGATGCTCAGCCAAGACCGAAAAGGGTGAATCCAAAATTTGTGTGTAACAGGACATCTCAACCAATATGATGGATCTGGTATCAATATGATGGATCTGGTAGGGATCGAATTATAGATATCTCCAAGGCTTTTAACAGAATATGGCTCCTGTGTTGATTAAACTTTTAGCTGTTGGTATCAACTCAGTTTTAAAGAAATAGAGTAAGAATTTCGGTTCTAGCCTTTTAATGGGTGTAGTATTGGATGTCACTTCATTCGTCGTTGGTATTCCACAGGAGTCAGTTCTATTACCTGTTCTTTTCCTAATTTTTATTAACTATTTGTTTTCAATACCCTCCACCCCACTTTCCAGCTTCGCTGATGACGATGTACTCTGCGTTACTCTTAAACCTTCGACATAGGTTAGGGTAGGTTGAAATGGCTGCTCCTCAGCTAGCAGCCATTGGGCCCATTGTGATGCCATTCTAGTATTAGAACGAAATTTCAGACTATTTCAAGCCATTTGGAGCTTTTATTTCAAGCCATTTGGAGCTTTTAATATAAGAGGTCAAAAATACCAGTGTTTTGCAGCTGACTCAATCCGTCAAGGAAAGGTGAGCCAAGGAAGGTCTCTCTTTTTCTCGCGAGGACCGGGCATGTGCAGAGAAAATGGGAAACAGCTTCTTCCTCATCCTCATTACCACAACTTCTGCATAAATCGTTGTGAGAAGTCCCAATCTTTCGGCGTGCGGGCCATAAGAACAGTGACCGGTCAGCACCTTCACTACATAGCTTATCTCTTTTTTGTTCAGCCGAACAAGAGATTTTGAACACTTGGCGCCCAAAGTCGGCCATATTGTGTGAAGAGTGTGGAACAGGTGTTACTTTGGTCCATCTCAGCCCGGCTCGAGCTAAGCTGATTTTTCTCCCAGCCAGTTTATAGGTGGCTAAGGAAGGACATTCCCATCTGGGTTAAGTGGGGTGTCCTTTCCACTTTGGTTTCCTGTCTAGCAAGATCATCTGGCCTGCAGTTTCCCCTAATTCCTCTGTGTCCAGGAACACAGCACCGAGTTATATAAAACTGAGTGGCAGTCTCACACAGAGACCTGTTCAGTTCAGAACAATCGTGGATGTTGTAACGACAGAATTAACAGCCTTGAGGGCCGCCTGGCTGTCCGATAGAATACATATATTTTTATGAGATATATTATTTTTTATCTTCAGCCATTCGAGAGCCTCCCAGATGGCAGTGACTTCCGCCTGGAAGACGCTGCAGTGGTCGGGTAGACGAAGAGAGGTATTTATATTCATTGCCTCGGAAAAGATACAACAACCTACGTTGTTCCCAATTTTAGAGCCATCTGTATAGATACTTAATGACCCAGTCGGGATAATACCATCTGTCCAGTGATCACTGCCCGTAATGATGGTATTGAAACTTTTCTCCAAGGTCCATGTAGGTTGTCCGCAGCAGTGGCACCAGGATGGATGAGTGACCATGTGAATATGGAATCCATCCAAGAGAGGCCTTTATCCTGCGCGGCTGTTAGGGTGCTTCTCATCGCATCACTAATACGTAACTCAGCTGTTCTTTGGACTTTTTCCTATACAGTATGAGACCCAGAAATTTCGCATCCTCAGTTGCAGTCTTTCATTGCAGAGTCTTAGAGAAGGAAAATCGGGAAGTCTATGCTTCCTTGTGAAGAGCACTACTTCAATCTTAGCTGGGTTAACGCCTAGACCCTTTGTAGTAGCCCAATGAACAAAAGTGTCCAATGCTCGTTGCATTATATCTCTTATTGTTAAGAGGTACTTGCCGGTCACCACCAGCACAATATCATCAGCATAGGTCACAGTGGTGCACCCAGATTCCGTTAGGGTTATCAACACTTCGTTGACTGTTATGCTTCAAAGGAGCGGCGAGACTCTTCCAACCTGTCGGACGGTGTGCCTCTTCCAACCCGTCTGACTTCTTCCGAGAGCCCCAGACCAGACTTTATGACCCTGCACCTCAGCAGCTGATCAATAAACGATCTGGAGCACCCGCCGACACCCAGACGCTGGAGTGTCCCCGTGACCAGCATTTGTTGAAAGAACCTTCAATATCTAAGAAAGCAACCAAAGTGAACTACTTGAATTCAAGGGATTTTTCAATAACCGCTACCAGAGAGTGGAGAGCAGTGTCTACCGATTTACCTTTCGTGCAGGCATGCTGTGAGGGAGAAAGTAGTTTTCTATCAATGCTTTGCTACCTTCGCTACCCTCCAAGATATTGGAATGTAGCTTAGGCGAAGGGAACTCCTATAGATGGTTGCAAGCCAATACAGGATTAGGTCACTGACTTTCTGAATTCCAATATGATTAATTCCGTTCAGTCCAGGGGATTTATAAGACTTAAAACCTTCTATGGCCCATAAGAGTAGATCCCTGTTTATCAGTCTGTCAATAGTACCTAAATTATATTCACTAGTTGGGCTCCCAAAACCCGTTTTTGCAGATGCAGCGAAAGATATCGAGTCAGGAAAGTGGATATCGAGCAGGAGTTTCAATGACTCCTGATAGTAGGGGAGCTGGCACTTGAAAAAATCATGTCGTCCCAACCTTCTGCCGTTTGGTATATAAGCTTTTCAAGTAATTCCAAGCATTTTTTATAATATGACATTTTTGCGGGAATTGGACCCATCTCGAGTTAGGGGCTTGGGGGGTAAAAAAGGGGTTGAAATTGAAAAAAAATTCTGCCACTGTGTCTGTAGGTTCTATTAGGGCTAAATAACCGTTAAATACTAGTGGCAGACATTTTTGACCTCTTTGCATCGACCCTTCCTTCCCTCTTAATGACTGTGTGAAGTGAACCAAACGACTTAGGCATAATTTTAACCGAAAATCTGCGATAGAATGATCCCGTGTACTGCATTACATCAGAATTCTATAGATTTCTTAAGATATGAAAATTCCTCCTCAAGGTAGCCCAAGCAACAATCTTCAATTTTTACATTCGGCACATCGAAAACCGCCGTGTAAAACCGTGCCACCACTCCTTCTTAAACCCATTTAGCCACCGTGGAAATGTAGTAGCCTTGAAATTTTTTTATTGCTATTACCATAGCGACTGTTCAGCTAAAATTAAGAACTTCTTTCCTGCACGACAAACCTTTTCGTGCAAAACAAGTAATTCAAACTTTTCTCACAAAATGAATACATCCGTATTTTGCTAGATAGTTAGTATAACTGAATGAAGCACTTTTTGCGCAGCCCTAACTAATTATTTTAAAAAATTGAAGTAACGAATACTATTCAAATAGGTAATTGTATTTTAAACCTTGTAAAACATACCATAACAATAATAAAAAACCGCAATAAATTGCTAAACAATTTTATTACATTACTCAAACATCGGAATTTCTTAGAACGTAGTCATTCATTCATTATTATTACTTGCTACCTGTTATTGCGAATTTCTAGGGTGAGGAGGAAGTAAAATTGTAAAAAAAAATTATTCAGAAAATCTGTCACTTTGATACTTTCGGGGCGCTGTAAAACCCTTCGTAGTGAATGAAATTAAAAAAAGATGAATGAAAATTATTCGTTATGAAACCCTCTAAAACAACTTGTTATTTTTTTTGTTAAAATTGAAGGAAAAAAGTTATAGCCCTTAAAAGAAAATATTGTGACTAATTTTTGTGTTCTAAGGCTTATAACTTCTTAATTATTCAATTTACGACAAAAAAGCTTATATAATAAATTGTAGATAATTTAATTCTAAACAAAAAAGCTCTCCACAAATTTTCTGTAAAATGTACTGTTACGGATATATAGTGGAAAAACAATTTGCATATCTTTTCCAAAATGGCGGCCAAATGGGGGGCCCGAGCCCGAAAACTCAAATTTAAACTTACACCGACCCCCCCCCCCCGCACACAACCCAAAAAAAACCTTATCCTGCATTTTTGCAATGTAAAAGTACCATTTCTATGGACTATTTCCCGCTGGGTAGTAAGAAGAATGATTCCTGAGTTTAATTCTATCACATAAAGAAATCACAATTAGGGGTGGACATTAAGAAAAAACATCGATGTTTTTTTTCATGCAATGCATCGTTCTGTGGCATCGATGCTACGACGATGCATCGCAAAATTCATCGATGTCTTGTACCCACAAGTTTTATATCTTAGAAATACGCAAATATGAAAGTTTATGCAGTCACAGGTCATACAGTTAAACAAACTCACGTTATACGAACATGCTCACGCATGTTTACGACAATGACCGTGACAAGAAATCCGTGAGGGTACTTGCAGTGCAACTCCCGCGCACCTTCCAACTTAAGCTGGAAACAGAATTGAGCGGCCATGAAAGCACATCAGCGCTGATAATGTAAGGTTTACATTTGCAAGAACTTACGAGAAAGTAAGGCGTTTTTGACATGAAAGTAGAATTTTCGTCTTCACTTACGCCATGTAAACACTGTATTTCGTTGCAAGTAGAGACACATGAAAGCGACTTTCGTGAAAGTACTTCCAAATATAAACCTGGCATAAACGTCAAAATTAATAAGATTACACACAACCTGATTATACTGAACAGAGTGCACGCTTTACCATTTTGTATCATTTGGCATTTCCCGGTGCTGATGCGCTCTTATGACCGCTCAATTCTGTATCCAGCTTTATGCGTGAGCGTGATACTCTAGCAGTTACCTTGAAAAGTTGAGTTTAGATTGAGTTGAATTTTCGACTCGCGTACATGAATACTGAACGAAGTCAAAGCATATTCCCATTCGATGCATCGGATAAAAAACATCGATGCATCGAATATATCGAAGCATTAATAAAACCTCGGTTCAGTTCGATGCATCGTGTCTATACATCGAATGTTTCCGATACATCGATGCATATCGTCCATCCCTAACACTAGACCTCGGATAATATTAAGGCTGCCAACTTTCCTAAATCGAAATGGGGGACGGAACGAAGTTTTTCTATGCGATCATGAAAAAATAAAATAAGCCTATATAGTCCGGGAAATTAGCAAAAAAACGCACGAAAGGAGACAAAATTCCAAAATGGCTGAAAATTGGTCCACAGCTTCGTTGAGACTTTTTAAGATATGACTTATATGTTTTTTATTGTCAGTTCAAAAAAAAATTCCGAAAAAACCAGTTTTTGAGTGATTTTTTTGCCAAAAAGTGATATCTCGTGCGGCATTGTTTTTTTTTTTGTGGTTCCGAAATTGTTTTCTTAAAATGTCCCAAGGAAGCTGTGGACCAATTTTCAACCATTTTGGAATTTTGTCTCCTTAAAATGCTAATTTCCCCGGACTAATAGTCCAGTCAAATTAGGGTTTCACCTCGGAATGAGGGGTAATAAGCTCATAATTTGTATGAACCTTTGTTTTTTCATTCTAAGTGGTGCGTCAAAAGTCTTATGTAATCTCGTGTCCGCGTCTTGAGATATAAGAGGTCAAAGGTCACAAAAATCAGTTTTTCGCAAATATCGTAAATTATCGGCTTTACGTAAATTTTGGTTAAGTAAAGTTCGTTCATTAGATAAATCTGCATAAAAATGTGTTATACAGAATTTACGTGGAACCAATAGTTTTCGAGATATAGGGCTGAAAAGTCTTGGTATCGTCCTGTTTTCGTTTCCGCAGCACCTCCGGGGAGAATGGAAGGGGCGTTTTTTATATGGTGTCGCCCGTAGGCCTAATCTTGGGTTACAAGTTATGATACAATTCTGTTGATTTTCTTTCTATCTCTTCTATTTCCACTTCTTCCATATTGTCATCTTCATCTACAATCATCTTAGAAGAAAATACCTAATGAAATGTGGTCGGCGTCATCATCTTTGAACTAATGTTCAACGGTTGTATCCTCGGACATACGCTACGGAACATGGCAATCTTACTTTTTTACATTCACTCATGGAGCTTTAGTTGCGCACCCTTGAATTACAGTCTAATCTCTATCTTTAAGGGCCTTTAGGCTTAAAACGCAAAGGGAATACGAAGAGAACGTATGTACTACCTAGACGGAAAAATATTGCATGTACATAGGCAATCATGTGTATAAACACAACGTTTCTTCATATGTATATTAATATTTTTCCGTCTCCTTAGTCTTTTCCACCTGATGCGAAATATACTATTTGCACAAAAACTAAATGCGGGACTTGTGGGACAAATTTGAAGTTTGGTGGACAATGTGGGATGCTTTTAATAACGGGGAACAGTACAAGCAAATGCGGGACTGTCCCCCCTAATGCGGGACGGTTGGCAGCCTTAGATAATATGCAACTATCTCATCAAAAAAAATGATATGTATTGACAGAATTTTTTTTTGTGTGCAAAAACGATTTTTCATAACATACGAAAATATGCAAATTTTGTGCAAAAATATGCAAAAAATATGCAAAAATATGCAAAAAATATGCAAAAAAAATGTTCTTAACATGCAACAAAATACAGCAGAAAATTTCCATGTTTTGACAAATAATTACTACAATTATTCTGAACAAACATTTATTTATTTATTGACTTAATTCGTATAATTCAATTCGCAATATGTAACCATAATTTTTTTCATGTTGAACGAGGTTAAAGATTGTCGTTTGTCGCCTAATATAAGTTTATATGCCGAAAAAGATCTTTCGACATCACACGACGTAACCGGAGCAAATTTAAACTTGCACAATAATGTACTATTAAGTTCTGCAGGTACAGGAATGTTTTTACCTGCTATTACATTTGCAATTTTGTTTACTTCTGTATATCCAGGATTCTTGTTTAAAACATTTTGCAATTTTAAGTTTATAGCCTTGCCAAAGTCGCCAGGTATTGCTTTAAATTTTTCCACGACTTTTTGAATAAGTTGCACTGAATCTGTTAATGGCAAACCTTTTGTTTTTAAAGCTCTGATGGTGTCAGGTAAATTCGAAAAGTGAGCTTTTATAAATACTAGCTGATTGACTATTTCAGGATCTGCAAGAACTTCTTGTGCTTTTTTAATTAAGGCAGCATCATCAGCATTAAATGAATTTAGAACCTAGTATAGGCATATAAATGCAAAAAATATTGAAGTTCAGCGAAACAAAATTTCAATTCAAAAAAACATACCTCTTTAATTTGAGCAAGATGTTCAGCATAAAACAGAGCAGCATTTATCCACGTACCCCATCTCGTAATTACGGGTTCTGGAGGTAATTGAAGATTTTCCAGAATATCTTTGTATGCCTGAATACGAAGTGGGGCTTTGGAAAATACATTTTTGACTGAAGATATTAACGAATTTACTAAAGTAAAGTTTTCCCGAATTGTTTCGCTTACTCTGTGTAGGCCATGAGCTAGACAAGTAAGGTGTATCATATTCGGAAAAAATACTTTCAGATTTTGACCTGCACGTATCATATACGGAGACGCATCTGTTACAAGCAATAGTACCTTTTCATGATTTCCTTGAGGCCATAATGTTAATAATCCCGAATTAACAAATCGAGCTATTGTAAAATTATTCGTTCTTTCAATCTCCTGACAGGCAAGTAGATGCGATTGGCCGCTGTCATTTTCAGTTAATTTGCAAACTATTAAATTTGCTATAAATCGACCAGTACTATCTGTCGTTTCATCTACTGAGATTGAAATGTAATTTTCACCAATATCAGCTCGAATCTTTTCAATTTTGGCATCATAGCACTTCGGTAAATAATTTTTTCTGATGGTCAATTCAACTGGAATATTACGTTTTGTATATTTCTGAAGGAACCTTTTAAAAGTTTCATTATTCAAAGAATTCCAAGGCATGTTTACGGCCACCATGGCTTGGCATAAATCAAAATTAAATTCGTCACATTCATTTGATTCGTGTGCCGCAACATTGCTTTCAGCTTGTAAGGCTTGGTGTGATTTCGTCCTGATATGCTGCTGCAGTTGAGACTTCCTATCAGCTGTGATCTTGAAGTAACGGAAATAATTATGATCAAACAATGAAAAAATCTTGCGCAAATACGATGTACCAAGATGTACTTTTTAAATACATAACTTTTTAACACACGTCACACAGCGAACTAATTCTCCGTCAGAAACCAAGCATCTCGCATCAATCGAATTCAGCCATTTATTAATTTGATTTATTTTTTTATTGCTTATTTTTGCCATTTCGTAAAGAAAAACAACAAGTTTCGTATTGCGACCTAGACTTATGGTTGCGACTTCCCTACAACAATTTCTCGAAGGCTCCCTTTCTCGAGACATTTTCGAAAGAGAGGTTTTCAAGAATAGTCAAGAAAATTTGGTAAAAAAGAACCTGAATACATGGCATTTACTCTTTTGCCTGACTTTCAGGAGAGCACGTAACTTTAAATTCATCTGTCGCGAGTTTTAAACGGAAAAATCAATGGGAAAATCGAGACAGAATGAATTTTAGGATAGAATGAATTTTAGGAAAGGGCTCGTGATGTTGGAGTGTGCGTGTTCAAGAACATGTACACGATACGGTCGTAGGCGGGCATGCGCAGCGTTATTAAGACAAATAGAACCAGAACAACGGAACACGCACAAATAAATTAGAATTGCCAAATGCTAAAAATTACTTTCTTTATACATAAAAACGAGCAACTAACGTAGATATGCTGAAAATATGCAAATATGTAAAAAATAACCAAATATGCAAAAGATATGCAAATATGCAAAAGATATGCAAATATGCAAAAATTGCAAGAGTTATGAATATTTCAACAGGAAATTCTGTGAAATGAATTTCTATACAGAAATATTTGCGATATATAAATTAAAAAAAATATGCAATTGCATATTATCCGAGGTCTACTAATCACAATCAGTAATCGTTCACCAGTGGGTGTAGAGGTTGCGGTTTGATATTACACTCTGGAACCGTCAATAATACAAAGGGGTTTACGTCTGAACTCTGTACTTTCACATACCAAAAACATACCGGCATAGGTGGTCTAAGGATAACACACTTAACTACCAGAGATCGGTGGTTCGATTCAACACAGCGCCACGCTTCTTCATCTTTCTACTTCTGCCATACAGAAATGCCCCTCCTTTCTTGCCGGACGAGTTTACTTCTGAGCGCTCACCTTTCACATTAAAATTGCACATCCTTCGGAGAACTTTCCTCTCAAATATCTTGTTTGCGGATTTTTGGGAGATAATCCACACACCCATACGAAGCTACTGTAAGTATGATCGTTTTGCAGATTCTTATTTTGGTTTTTTTGTGGAAGTCTCTGGATTTCATTACTGGCAGTGTATTATCGCGGAAATATTGCATTAGAGCGGGTGGTCATAAAAACGAGTGTTAGTCTCTCTGCTAACTTCCCTACTACAGATTGTACATTTGTTTGGATCGAGGCTGTAAGCAATAATTCTAAGATGTTTAGTTACTAATAAAATCTTTTGAAGTACCCACAAACAAAGCATATTTTTGAGTCTACTTAAATCAAATCATAAGCTGACAGGATATGAGGAGATAAAATTTTGAAAAGGACTCCTTATCTTGAAACTTCACAAACAACCAGCAGAGCACGTTGAATATATATTTTTGACTAAAAGCCCAGTATCCATGCAATCTCATAAGGGACACAAAACAAAAACGCAAAAGTTCAAAATCAGGATGTCGTTTGTGATATCCAATGTGGCATTCAGAAATTAATGCTTCAGTAATCACTGAACTCTTGGCCTAATTGGAGAAGAGAAAAGAGGCTTTCCTTATGGTCACTATGCAACGAAATACGATCCACGTCTGTAAGCATTATTAATTGGCTTTCCTTCTCCATAACTACATCTCTCTCTCTGCAGATACTATAGTACGAGTCTTGCCACTGCTGCCATTCCCAATCAAGAACACGGGAGTAGAGAATGATATTAAAATTCTATTTTTAGGTGATTACGTAAAATAATAGATTAAGCACTTTCATTATTGGGAATCCTGTAGGTTTTTTTTATTCGGTATTAATATTGAGTTACAAAAATAACAAAAAAAAGATGCTTTTAAAATTAGGACAAAAATCGTGAACTTTTTCAGGACTTTTTAGCTGTGTAAATAGACAAACTCATCTGGCATTTATAAACCTGGAAAATCTGCTAATGAAAATGTTTTCTCAGCTTTTAAGGATTTAAGTTCAAGTCATGCAGAAGCAGCAGGGAATACGACGACGGGCGCCTGTCAGAAGTTCAATTAAAATTGACATAGTCAATGGTAAACTTCCCTGAACATGGAAATGCCATTACTGGTAAATGACTAGCTGAAGGACAGCCACAAGGCTGTGTGCCTTCTATACTGTGGCAGGACTTCAAGCCAGAGCAAAAACCAACAACGAAAACAAAAACAACAACAAAAAAGCCTCGGAGCCTTCCGCACTGACAGATTAAGCGGAGGGCCTAATGGCAATGATTAATTGACGGAATGAACGCTTGCTTGCCGCCGCGGCACAGCTGCAGAATGTACAACGAAACTATTTAAAACCTAGGAGAATATTCAATTCGGTCCTCCATCTTCATTAGCCTTCTCTAGGTCCAGGTTCTATCGTGGGAGTGAGCCACACCAAATAAATATTCATACCATGCATTGTTGTTGTTTTGCTATTCAGCTAATTCAGCAATTTAACTGAGCGTTGTCCTTGCTTGCTGTTCCTTGTGCGCTAGGATGCTGTTGCTGCTGTTTATTAGCTACAATTACAATTACAATTCTAGTAAAATCACTAAAGAATGGCTTGTAAGGCGATCACCAGAGCATTTGTCATAAATTTAAAGGCAAACAGTTTTAGACACACAAAGGATAATTCGCATAGAAACGAGGCTGCATTAAGAAAATGACCCATTACGAAGGGCGTAATGGTCCTTGGAGAAGTGCCAAGATCCAGTAACAGCTTTTATCCTTCCTTATGAACACCGCCCGACCGGTACCGGTGGCACCATAGGGAGATTGCGATGCTGGCCGCCCAGCAAGGGCTGAACGGGCGGGCAGTGGGTGCAGGGGGGTGGTTTTAAGAAACCAGACTCGATGTATTTTTTTTTAATACATATAAAAGTGGCAGAAAGATGAGAAGAAACGGGCATCCTTAATGGAGGGATGCTTATTATGATGATAGCGAAATGGACACTTTTTTATGGGTTGAGCTTTTTTTAAAGTATTTTTAAGGACTACGGAGCGGGAGTTTTGATATTATACGGGAAATGGAGACCTTCATTACCTCCTACGTATTTTTTTTTGTTGGTTGGTTGCTGTCCTTTTGGGATAAATAGTTTCTCTTTTAAAGGGTTCTTAATTTTATAAATTCTTTAGAAGTAAGAATTCAAACAGAAGGGTTAGGAATGAATATGAACAATGAAATAAAAAAAACAATGTGAAAGTCAAAAACAGCGAGGGAAAAGGGTTTTAATTTTTTTAGCATTTTAGACTTTTCAAAAAGGGGTGAATTTGGCTTCAGTTATTAAAAAAGTTTCACTTGTGTGGAAAAGTAAATGAGGTAATAAAAAAGTGGGTGTGTGTACTTATGTACGCGCATTAGAAGTTATACTTTGGCGTGATTTAAGACTGATTTTTAATTTGCATGCAAATAATTTATTGGATTTTTTATTATTTGCGTGCGTTGGCAGGTGGAAGCAGCATGATGCCGACACGTTTCAGCCTGTCGGTTATACCGGATTCTAATCCCAACTAAAATCACCTACTAGTCAACCCATTCTCCGGCAGAGAGGAAACACATTTTTCTAGACAAGTTGTTCTTATTTATACAGGTTATACAGGTTTTTATGCGCCCCATGTTTTTATTTTAGTCTGTTAAAAGTCCCAGAATATTACTTAATTCGCTGACACAGCGACACAAAGTGCCCGTTGGCAAACGACATTAGAAGACAGCACTCCTACTGTTCAATATCTAAACCAATATTGAGAGAAATTGCTGAACTCGTGAGCTTGAAACGTCTTTATTAAATAAAATACAAGTAATTTAATTTTTTACCATTTATTAAATATCAATAAAAATAACGGAGAACATTAACAGTAACGAATGATTCAATATTATCGACAATTATTTATTTGAACAATAAGAACCGACACGTGGCAGTTTAAAATGATGGTGTATGTGTACTAAACCTGAATTCGCAATTTGGTAAATCCCAACTTGCGGCTAAACCCTAATAATGGGCATTTTGATTACTTACCACTCATCATGTTCGAATATTCACCGGTAAGATAACCAGAGTCTCACCACAGGGTAAGGGGGTAAGTAATCAATGGTAGAGTAACTTTTAGTTCGACCGGTAGCTACCATGGTGAATTCTCGAAAATGTCCAATGTGTACCTCTAAATTCTTGTTAAGCGACTGCCAAGTTCCGTCCAGATGCTCCGCCTTTTATTCTATTTCCTGTCGTCGAAAGCTCGATACTTTTGTGGCTATCCTAGTAGGCGAGCTTTTGACTTACTTGTCGTCTATGAACTGCCATATATAACTTTTCCCCTTTTTAGAACAAACGTGACACTATTTTCTTGTCATCATCGCTGACAGTTCTATTAATTATTTAGTATTTTTTCCCTGTCAGTTTCAGTAAATGTTTCATGGTGTCGGGCTGCGCCACAACACCTACTATTCCAGAAGGCAAATGTTTGTGTTCTAATTATTTTCTAGTTTTTGGTACAGCAGATTTAAAATAAAACCATTTAACTTAGAAGTTTTTTTTACCTATTTTTATTATATTCTTTTTAGTCTTAATTCAGTCATTTTTGGATTTTACTTTTTACAAAATTCTGGTGAAGTGATTTGTTGTGTATACCATATTTCCAGCGCCGTTTTGAATTTTCTAATTTTGACAACAAATTTATTATTTCCGACCTTAAACACCCCAAAATAGCTATTTTCAGTGAAATCGAATCGTAATTGCCAAAATCGTACCGCCATATTGGCGCCACCATTTTGATTTTTTTAAATTTTTGCCCACAGATTGGTCATTTGTGACCTTAAAAACTCCCCGATACCGATTTTCAATGGATTCGAAACACATTTGCAAAATTCATCCGCCATTTTGAATATTCAAATTTTGATTACAGAATCGTCATTTGTGGCCCTAAAAACCTCCGATACCAATTTTTAATGGATTCAGAAAATATTTCCAAAATTCATACGCCATTTTGAATTTTCAAATTTTGACCACAGAATCGTCATTTGTGGCCCTAATAACCCCCCGATACCGATTTTAAATGGATTCAGAACATATTTGCAAAAGTCATCCGCCATATTGGCCCGCCATTTTGAATTTTCAAAATTTGACCACAGAATCGTCATTTGTGGCCCTAAAAACCCCGATGCCGATTTTTAATGGATTCAGAACACATTTCCAAAATTCATCCGCCATATTTGCGCCGCCGTATTTAATTTTCAAATTTTGACCATAGAATCGTCATTTGTGGCCCTAAAACTCCCCGATGCCGATTTTCAATGGAATTGGAACACAATTGAAACATTCGTCCGCCATTTTGATTTTTTTTACAAAATTGTCAGATTGCACTGACACGTAAGCTCAATGTGTGTGTGCAAAGTTTCATAAGAATCGGTTTAGTAGAAGTATAGTTGAAAAAGCTGTCGCAAGATTTGAACCAAACATTTATACGAGGTCAAGCTAAATAAAATCATTAATATCTTGTTCATTGTTTTATTTTCCCAAATAATAACAGTAAATATTTTGTATTATATATTCAAACTAATTTCTGATTGAATAATTATATTAAGTTTTAACCATTCAAAATCATTAGTAAATAATTATCGCTTGTTATTGTATAGTTGCCATATAGCTTTATTATTATCTTGGCCAGTTTCACACGGGCAGACAAGCAACCAAGAAAAATCTTCTGAAAAAGTCGGCCCGTGTAAAACTGGTCCTTAGAAACTAGCGCTTAGGTGATGAATAGAACCCGGATCGGATTTCCCTCCATAGCCTCGCGATAGAACCCCTCACCCAGGAACTACGAATTTTCTTATACCTACAAAAGGCCCAAACCTTCGCTTGGCTGATGAATCGTACATGAAATTCATTTCCCTCCATAGCCTCAGGATAAAAACCCCCTCACCCATCGACATCGTGAACAGGCATCAGCTAAAGAATGGGAGTTGAAATGCTTACCCTCCATACCCCTTCGCCTATATTCTCCGTCACCGTCTCGCGTCTCGATAAAAATTCACTCTCATAATATTTTCCAAACGCGCCTAAAGAAGTATAACTTCAAAAATCGCTTGAAAATAATTTGTCCTTAATAATACTAAGGTGGTAAGTTACTAATTCATTATTTTGGTAAATATGACTTTTTCTCGCAGTCGTCAACTCAGCTCTGCAAAAAGCTCGTTTCGAGAAAAACGCGATCAAACTTTTCAAAATACATGAAACCGAAGCAAATAAAGTAACTGTTCAAAGTGATAACTTTTAATTAAAAAGTTCAATCAGTTTGAAATTTTTTTAAGGATTAATATGAATATTTTATATCAAAGAAAGCACACAAAGCCATTTTGACCTATAATGCATATAGGTCATTTGTCCTTTGCACGGCAGAGCTGATCACGATATACTTTACTGTAATGCTCTTACGCCTTCGATAATGCAAGAGAAACTTGTGCCAAATTTGTCTTAATGAACACGAACTTATGTGCTTGTTGGATTTTCCCTTTAGCAGCGATGAATTCTATAGAAATCTTACAGGTCCAATCCAGAATGTTTTGAGTGTTATCAATGATTGTGTTGGGCAGAATGTGACCGTTTCTAGATTATAGAGTAGAGTTTAAGGCGCCCGGCTGGGCTGCCATATTAAAGCTGTGATCTATTCCTATGTAAATCTTCTTTTCCCATGTTTTGCCATCGAAGTCAGGATCCATAACGATCATTTTAGATGGGACTACTCTATTAAGTCGTGTCACTTGAGTTTTCTTTAATTATTCTCTGCTTTGTGCTTCAAATAGGGTTTGCTGCTGTCGGAGTTTACATACTTCAGCTGGTGATATATACAAGCGTACATGCATTGCATTCAGCGGCTCCCTGATATGCGGAGATTTTCCACTGACACATAATTGCATGGTTGCGTTCCGTCCCGGCTTTCACAGATAGCCCAAAAATCAAACTAACGAGTGGCATGTGTTTGTTGTGTATGCTTGTGTGTCCTATGTCGAATGCGGCAATGCAGAAAAAGTTGAAAGTAGCCCGACATTTGCGTGGCATGCGGAAGATTCACGAAATATTCCGTCAGGTCGTATTTGAATACACACACTTCTATATTATCTGTCAACGAATGCAACGCATGTACGCTTGTATATGTCACCAGCTTTCACGATGGATCCGTCAACAGTACAAAAAGGGTCTAGTCATTTTGCATGACTAGCATTAATAGCATGCAGTTTAGACAACAGCAGGATGACATGGTCTATCAAAAGCCTTGGATATATCTAGAGCAAGCAGACTAGACTCACAAAAAACTATGGATGTTTTGGTAGACACATGAGCCAGTAAATCTTTTTGGTCTAAAGAGGGACCGATTTCACGTTGGCACTACGGAAACACAAATCCCAGTCAATGGCTTCGAATAAACGAATAATTCTCAGCCAATTTGCTTTCTTCTTCTGTTCTTTCCGGAACTATGTTAGTTGGGTCAGAAGATGGATATTGGAAATTAGAGCTAACTAGACAGAGTGGTTTGAACTGACAAAATGACCTTCACATGTTTTTGTTTCATCAATGGTATTATTTTTTTTAATAACAGAAGCTTGTAGAGGAAGCCTGCACCTAACAGGCTGTAACTTTGGCTGCTGAGGATCAAGGATTCGATATTCAGATTGAAACACAATTTTATAATTGAAGGTTGCATTGTATTGAGTTAGCAGTGCACTGTATGACAGTTTCTGACTCTGAGTTGAGCTAATCGCTCCCATGAAGATCCTGCGAGCATTAAAGACAACACAAGACCAGGAAAGCAAAAAACCGCAGCAAATGAATGAAGTGTGAATCTTGTGAAATATGAGTTTAACGAAGATCGCCGTACGACATGGGAATAAATTCCTGGAGCTACAGGCATTCCACCAAGTTCAGTATTCCGAGTTTTGACAAATGATTTGAATAAGAGAAAAATTTGTACGAGGGCTTTACGAGCGAAAAAAACTTGGACCTCCAGTTCAGAAGAGTGAAGATGTCCACTTTACCACTGACCAAAAATGACGAGCTCAATCAAAGGTTAAGCAAGTGAGGAGCAGTCATCGTGACAGGTTCCACGTGGACGAAGTGTCAAAGTAGTGTACTGTTTAAATTAAACCAACACTGCGTTGCTACAAGTCGGGTTACTTATTTTCCATGACAATAATTATTTATAAATCGGCTCGGTTATAGATGAAAAGCTTTTCCAGTACTGTTGGGAATAGGGATGTTACGAATGTCATATTTTTCACATTCGCGAATGCGAATGCGAACGCGAATGTTCAGAATGCGAATGTGCGAATGCGAATGCGAATACGAATGTTTAGGAAGAGCATTAAAAAATTTAATTAAATTAAGTCCTCATTTTTTATTACTTACGATAGGACATGAAAAAATATTAGAACAATAGACCAGTGTTAATACAGTAATGGTATTCTTTCTTCTCGTATTTAATAAACAGTGTTCAAAAGAGGAATTTTACATTTCATGAGGCGATTTATAAAGACCCCCATTTATATACAGTCAGCCGACAGGCCATGGCCTGAAGGTTTCTCGCCTTGAGGCCAAGTATAACCAGACACTCACTCACCCAGACCGTCGAAAATCTTTGTGTGTGTAGTTATCGTCAGTTCGTGCCGGACAATCTGAACTTCTATCTGAAACTCTCGTTGAGGCGATGAACATTTTTGGACTTGAATTAACAACCTGCTACGCTAAACTGTCGTCTTCGCCTGTGTGCACGTAGGGAATCATGAGATCGCCTGCACTCCACGGCCTGTCAGACGCATGCCTCAAGTCCTCATCCCTCAGTCAGACTGAGTAATGTATGGCATTCATCGGGCGGTACCTGCTGCCCTGGCCTAAAAGGCTACTGTCTGCCGGCGGCCTCCTTGAATGGGGTTCTTAAGAGGCTCATATATAAGGGCGGCTGCACTAAACAATTGCTCATTCGGAACACTGGCCCTGGCCGGTGGAGCGCTCAGATACTTGCGAGCCAGATCTGTCAATTTGTCGTATTTTAATTTTGTTTTCCACGAGACACGACACGACCTACACATATTCGCATTCGCAAAACATTCGCATTACTTGATGCGAATGCGAATGTCGATGCGAATGTTTAGAATGATGCGAATCATTCGCATAAGCGAATGCGAATGCGAACATTCGTAACATCACTAGTTGGGAAGTGTTAGCTCATAGACCGTACAGTCCAGTCATGAGCACTCTAGACTTTAAGTCATTCCCATAATCTAAAAAATGGACGTTGTTTTCTGGAAGAGAATCCTGGCGTCTTTTTGTGACCTATTCGGCACATATAGTTTAGTTGAAAGAGCATATATTTGAAAGCAAACATTGGAACTCGGTCGTTAAGGAACAGGGGAATTATATCTTACTGAAGGATTTCAAAGTGTACAATAATAAAAATATGTTTATTATCAATAATTTTCTTTCCTTTTCATCATAAATCAAAATGTGAACATTAATGTGTTAATATAAACAACTTTGCACTTCGAAATGAATAAAAATCAACTCAAGTCTTTGAAATCGATTTCAATAAAACGAGTTTGAAAACAAACTTTTATTCATTATCTTATCACTAAGAAATATCACCAAATATAACGTTCTAGAAAAGAAATTCATAAATCACTTTATCGACAACTTCTCTCATGTACTTTTCACAAATAGCATTTCCTTACTTCCAGCCAGAAATCAGCTACCATTGACTCTGCCCAACTGTGATACTGTACTTAGTCCCTTTCAACACTGGGCAATACCTTTTCTGTATGTGTTTGCAAAGATTTTTTTACCCCAAGTGAAAAATCCAGATGAGAGTACATGAAATGAATTTTTAAAGACATGTTGCAATCTGAGTACTTTATATGACGAAAGGAGCTCTCTGTAAGCCCGTGCTGTACTTGTCGTCGATGCAATAAAAAAGTAAATCTTTCAATATCGATCCAATACTTCTTTCAACCTCACTGAGCATTTATGTAGCTTTTATTACATTTTTGAAAAGCGAAATGGAACCGCTCTGATATGAGTGAATGTTGCAGTAATCTTCTTTTTAATAAAAGTAAAATTTATTTTTGACAAAATCAGATTTTTTTTGGTGGAATTTTAGATTTAAACTAGAGGTAGATTATTTTAACATAGTAAAGTTACATATATTTACAATTCAGTGATATATAATGATTAAACACCATCAGTAAGAGAACTGAACCTTATTACCTGTTTGCTGAATTACCGCTGAATTACAGAAAAATATACTTTTGGTAACAAATCTTTGCGGTTTTTGCATAAAGGATTTATTTTCATTATATCGAAACCTCCAATAGTATGATTATTCACCGAGAATACTTCCTGTAGCTACTTGTAAAGGCCAAGGCGCAATATTCAAGAATATTTTATAGCACAAGCTCAATTGCTTAATTTCGCCATAATTCTGGCCAATTCTCTCTTTTGGAAATGGTACGATTATACCTATAAACCATATCGATACCCTCATTCTAATACCACGTACGAGCATTTTTAGGGAAATTTTTTTTTGTGAAAGATTATGAAAGACTATGAAAGAAAAAGTCACAACAAAACAAAATTCTATGGTCCTACTATAAAATATAATAACGGTAAGTACCTACTGCTTCTCCTAAAAAATTTGGGAATTTTCTCATACGCTGTGACTGTATCCTGTGGTCGTTCCTTATTTAGATCCTTGGTTCCAGTTTCAATTCAGTGTTGAAGCCATTCTATAATTTGAAATATCCTCCAACAAGCATTTATACCCCATATGATCATAAAGAAATGTAACCCGTCTTTGGCTAAGCTTTGCCTAAAAATTCTAGAGGTAACGCCACTTCGTTGGATAAACATGAAGCTATTGACTTCGACTTAATGATAATGAATTACATTAGAGCTGAGTGTTGTCCTTTGGGTTACTCTTACGCTTTCGATAATGCTAGTCATGCCCGTGAAGATATCTCCTACCCTCCCTAATATCCCGCTTCTATACTGTTTACGGATCCATCGGAAAATCTGCAAAATCGCACAGCAATAATCTCTATTCGAAAGACAGTACAGAGAAGAATGAAACAAAACCGAAGACGCACGACTTAATCAAGTGATCCCATGTAACCTTCGCCTGCGGGTAAGGCGCATGTGCGCCAGGACAATGAAATCATGTTGGTCTCTAGATAGACCCCTGCCTCGACTCCCTTTGATGTTTGGGAACCGTCGATGAATATCCACAGCTCAGGAAGGTAATCTATACCAAGGGTTTGATGTGAAGGTCGGCACGGACCACTTGAAATTGCACACCGAGATAGCTCGTGGGACATGTTCTAATGGACCCTGTTACTCCTATTGTGTCTGTCCTCTGGACACTTCCCAAATATATGATAGTGCGAGTTCGTAAACGCAGGACTGCAGTTATTCCTCAGAATTCAGCTACAGACTTCCAATTGCTGAATTCTGCAGAATGTCTGCAGTCCTGAGTTTACGAACTCGCACATATTATACGTCTTGTTCAGCACTGGCCAACCACACCAGCGAACCATACCTGAATATTAGTCGTATCACGTCTGGGTACATCCAGTGGCTTTTAGATGACACTGCACCTCTTGCCGAAGGTCTTTTTACAGTCTCTGCAAAAGGTAAGATCTATAGGGTGCGACAACCATGAAGGCCCAACCTTCGTTGGAAGGAGAGCGTAAACCAGGACTCCGAAAGCTTAGAGATGTCAAACTGGATTACATATGCTAAGAATCGAGACCAGTGGAGAGAACAGTTGCAAGAGTGCAGGAGCGGATCTCGGTTGTAGAGCAGTTAAAAAAGAAGAAGAAGAAAACTATACAGGCTTTCTATTACTGTGTTTCCATGCAGAGTTTATCCTGAGTTTTCTCAGATTAAGCGCCCATAGAAACGGGGATTGAGTAAAGTGTCGTTAAATCCAAGTAAACTCAACGAAGCCAGTCCGATTAAGCCGGGTTTTGTATATGTGTGTGTTTCAGTATCCTTTACTGCACATATACCAACGGCGACGCAATGTAAAATGAATTATCTGTCACTTTAACCAAGAACCGTCATGGAAACAGCAATGAGTGATCTTGAGAGAAAAAGCTTTCTGTTTTCTTAACGAAAACTCTACCCTAGCTCATGGAAACACAGTATATACCCTTTTCTCGATTTCGAATTCCAGTTGAGTTTTGAGGTTCAGGATTACAAATTTACCCTGGAGAGGCTGATAACAGTCATGGCCGGATTTAAGCATAAGCAACATAGGCACTCGCCTGGGGGCCCGCACCACAAAAGAGCTCGCACTACACACAAAAATATTTTATGCAGTCGACCACATAAAACACCGATTTTGCCGCGCAGGCGGAGGCGCATAGATTATGTTTCTATTGAAAATGATCATAGAAATTGTTACTTCCAAATATATTTACAACTTGAGCTATTTCAAACTATATCCTGAGCCAAATATGACGTGCCGTACCGTAACCGTACGTACGAACATGAGTGTTCATAAGGCACCGACCTAAATTGACTTAAAGAACTTGCATATGTTTGTTCGTTAGGGTACGTACGGTTACCGTACGGCACGTCATATTTGGTTCGGGCTTATGTCAGAAGCTTGGCAAGAAGTTACAAATTCGGCCAGTTAGGAGGAGCGAACTTCCCTTCAACTCCATAATAATGAGGGAATAAATATTTCAAATTTATAAAAGACGCATCCTTTTGTTTTCACATAGTGAATGGTACGATCCAATCATAGAATGATGAAAAGTTTGTTAAACAACCGGACTGTAAATTCACAAAGGTGAATATTGTAAAAATCGAATGGAAAAAGCGTATATGAGCCATTGAGCGCCTCCTGTATTCTTGCCCCTAAACATTTAAATGTTGCAGTACAAATACATACAGTGTGCACCATCTAGACCTTCGGTATTTCAATATTGAATAACTCTGACATTTTTAAGCCGATTTCGACAAATGTTCACGATTCTGAAACGACATTCAGTACCATTTTAGTTATGAGTCAATACACACCGAAAGAACCCCCTGAAATTGTAGAGGTTTACATTGAAAACAATCGTTCAATTGTGAAAACTGTGCTTGCGATGCTATGGTAATTTTGATGACCGACGAAGCTCATTTTACACTCTCTGGCAGAGTGAATAAACAAAACGGCCGAATTTGGGGAACAGAGAACACACACGTCATTCATGAAACACCACTGCACGACGAGAAAGTCACTGTTTGGGCCGCCGCGCGCCGCCGGGGTGTGTTCAAAAACCATCATCTTACCATTTTTCTTCAAAGTGCGCACACTATTGTTGGATGTTGTCGCACTTTGTGTGTCCGAAAATGCATGAAAAAGGTCTGATGAACTTCTATTTTTAACAAGACGGCACCCCTTGCCACATCGCAACTGCTAAGATAAAGTTCTTGCAGCGGAAGTTCCCGAGACATGTTGTGTCGAAAAATGGTGATTTGGAGTGGCCTCTGAGTTCTCCGGATTTAACGGCACCTGTGGGGTTAATTAAAAAGTAAAGTTTATGCCAGCAAGCCGAGGACTATTGAAGAACTGAAAGCTAACCTACAAGCCGAAATAGCTGTTATAACGCCCGAAATGCTGGCTAATGTTATGCAGGATGCCCGAAAAAGAGCTGCCTTTTGCGTATCGAATGGAGGTGGTCATTTAAACGACATTGTATTCGACTGATTTGAAATAAATGGTAAAGAATATCCTAAATAAATCTTGCACATGTGTCACAATCGGCTAAAAAATGTCAAGTTATTCAATATTGAAATACCGAAGGTCTAGGTGGCGCACTCCATATTATACAATTTATTTCTATCAATTCCCCAATTTAATTTGCCATTCAAATGACTACTATTGGACGTACTAGCGACTGTATTGATATTGAATTTGAAACCATTAAGATATTCTTCTCTTTTTACTGTCAAGGTTACTGGTTTGAAAAGTGCACAGGTTCGGCCTAGGGCTCTCCAGATCCTTAATCCGGCTCTGATAACAGTACTCTGCGTTACTTATACGCCTTTGATAATATAAGCCAAGCATTTGCCTGACCTTGTCTTTTAGCTAGTGAGCTCATGTCCAACTCTATCGAGAGGGGCCGCAAAAAGCGTGACGAATTCAACGCATTCAAAACAAAGCACGGTCTCTTCTCTAATAACACCAGCACCAACCTTCCTTTTGTCTTAGTGGACGGTATGAATCAATGACTGAGGGCGATTTCGAAAACGCAGGACTGCAGTCATTTGCAAGTATTCAGCAATTAGAAGTCTGTAGCTGAATACTTGTAAATGACTGCAGTTCTGCGTTTTCGAAATCGCTCTGATTCATCTCTTTTTCTTTAACTTAAGATCTACTTTGGAGTGACCAAATATTTGGAATGGCCAAACAAGGATTCCAAAGCCAGCAATTTTTTAAGATATCAAGTTCCTCTTTCAGCCAGCAACTATAACCTACAAGTCTTTCGTTCGGGATTTGCCTCGAATACAGCTTCTTATTCTGGGTTTGAGTCATGGGCGCTGGGAGAGGGGTGCAAGGGGGTTCACTTGCACCTCCCTGGCTTTTAAACTATATGTTTTAATATGTGGACTACAAACTTAGGATTATATGAGTGAGGACAAATCAGTAGGAAATAAATCAAAGAATTGATGCCGAACGTAACTTCATAATGTAATTATTACATCGTAATATTTTAAATAAAAATAATAACTATATTTTATTAGCTGCGTTACATTGGACGATATTTTCTACTTCGGAGTACTGCGGAGCATATGGCCAATGGAACGCGATTTTTGATATCAAAAATGTATACGAGTAAACCATAATAAGTGCAGGGGTAGTTGGAGGTACTCCGGAGTACTCGGGAGTAGAAAATATCGTCCAATGGGACGCAGCTATGATATTATGTTTCTCTTTTTTATTTAACTAAAAAGCAATACTCAATCAATGGTAATCTAAGTTGTATACAATTTCTTCAATTTTTGAACAAAAGGTTCATTCGTCTTGGTTGTTGTCCAAATTCGTTGATAACGGTGTCGATGAATTCAGTATCCTCTTGCACTCTTTTTCTTTGAATGCTGAGCATTTACAGTCCTCTCAATGAGCATTCGATACTGCATGATGTTGCTGGAAGAGTAACACCAATTTTGATTGCCTCAGCTACAGCTGGATAAAATGGTGTTGCCTTAGAAATCAAATCTGTGTATTCCAAGGATTCTTTTGGGAATAGACCACATTTCCACACTTCGTACCACGTAATAGCCTCGGACATACAATTTGGCAAAATATGTCCGTAAAGAATATTTATCTTTTCTGCGATGACGATAAATGCTGGTTTATCAAATATTTTCATAGCTTCCGGATGAAGTTGCATAAGCGAAAATACTTTTTCGTGGATAGAAGAGAATCGGTCCCGCAAAGAAGAAATAAGAGAGTCCAAATAAGGAATAACTATAGAACGTTTGAAAAAGCCTTCTACACTTTCAGACGGATGTTTTGATCTGTGTTTCTGCTTTGCAGTAACTCGAGGAAGTTTTATTTCAACATCTAGTTCGTCGCAAATTTGTTGAGAAATTGCGAAGTTAGCTGAGAACTCTGTCAAGGCGTCAATACGGTGATATTGGAGCAATTCTGATAATTTACCAATATGATCGTATACTGTGTTTATATTCATGTTTACTTCTTGAAATTGATTACAAAATGGTTCAAGCTTAGCCGAATAACTAGCAATCACTGTTGTTGCAGTCGCGTAGAGTTAATGTGCTTTTACTTATGTTTTTAATTTCGGGCCTTTTCCGATAGTTGAAAAGTTTTCCGAAAATACTCTGATGTTTTTGTATTTTGCTTACCAGCGTGTTTTATAAAACAGGCACATTACGAATTTTGTGACGTTGCAATGTACTCTTTCTGAAAAATTTATTTTTTCCTTCGTTCAAAATATGATTGGCGCAGTAGAGGAATAACTCCATTGCATATTTGTCATTAATTTGTTTTTGAACACAGCTAATATGACCAGCCATTCCAGCACATCCGTCATATCATTATGGCCAACGAGTCGATTTAAATCCAAGTTCCAATTGTCCAGAAATTTGAGAATAGTTTCTGCAATAAATTTTTAGCTTAATTCTTCCAAAGGTAACATATCCCAAGAACTCTTCACAAATTATTGATTTTCCGTTTTGTTGATCGCAGCGAAGATAGAGAACACCAATTGATAACTGTTCAATTACACAGCAACCTTAAAGTGTGTACTTCACATTGATTTGTCAATGGCTGATGAACTTCGAATAAGGCATAACCTCACTTTACATTGTTTTTTGCGTATATTTTTTTATTGTGAATAACAAACTGAAAATTGGGCTTTGTTATGGACTCAAAAATTAAATTTCGGATTTTTCAATCCAAGTTTGATAACATTAGATGCACTCTGTAAATAAATTTTTTCCAGCAAAAATTTCACGTTTGTAGTCTGCATACGAAATTGTTGTTCCAACAAACCTAATCACAGAGTGCATCTAATGTTAAAAAACTTAATTTTAAATATTTCAAATTTAGTTTTTGAGACGATACCAAAGCTCGATTTCTATTTTTTTCTTCGTAACTAAAAATATGTAGGAAAAACAAATTCTGTAACTCATGACGGTAAAGTAAATCTGACAAATCACTTTAACTTCTAACCCCCCGGTCTGAAATTTGTTGCACCCCCCTGAAAAAATTTCTGCCGCGCCCATGGTTGGAGCCTAAAATCCCACTTTGCGAAGTGAAAAGATACAAAACCGCGACATCCAAGTCATCAGAAAGAATACTTTTTGCGCACCCCTTGACCCACGCAGGAATATAGCAACCGTGATAACATTTTATCATTATAAACATAGCGACTGTTCCACTAAAATTAACGCCCTTGTGTCATGTATCTTGAATTTTTTCGAGGTAATCTAGGTTGATATTTATGATAAATTCACGAATCAGGGTTATCCTAGTAGTTGTTTATGGTCCTTACAATTCAAACGTAAGATTAATCGCCTTCTGCTTCAGAACCATACACCCACCATTGCTTATCCTATTCTCTTTTATCCTTCAAACTAACCGTCTTATGGGGAGTTATGTGCACTGTGATGGCATGAACGACATGACGGACTGCTTGTAATTCCTAAGAGTGTTTTTTTCCAGATAAAAATCTCACCTTCGCTGCTTCCCATTTTTCGACCTAAGGTCACAGTTTTGTCTGGCAGTGTCCCACATACACTGGATTCAATGCAATAAGAAGACTGCACCCGGATAATTTTGTTTACATCAATGCTTCAAATCCTTATTACAATGGTGTCACGTCTATGAGTCCAAAAGATGATAAAAAATTGAGTCGTCATTTTCATATCGCACACTAAATTTATGCCATCGAAGCGGAAATTTAAAAATTCTTTATCTGAAAGAACTAAGGTTTTATCTTACAAGAGTTTCTTTCTGTTCCATATCAGCGGCTCAATTTCATTCTCTAGCTATAATGAAAACAACAAAAAAGTGACTAGGATACCTTAACATATACATATGCATATCTAAACCAGCATAAAATAAAACCAACCTAGAGATACAAAAGATAAAAAGCATCGAGGTATATGATAACAACTCATAACGACACAAGATTTCAATTAAATTTATTAATACCAACAAAAAACCATTAAAAAAAGATAACAAAAAAAACTATTCCGCGATAAAATTATTCATTTTCGTTATGTTCTCTTTCCTACGATAACTTATCGAAAGTCGGAGCCCTGTTTTGTGCTGTTTTTATCCATTTCCGTTTTGGTCCATTTTTTTGGGGGTCAGAATAAAGCGTTCCCATTTTATTTTTCGCTCCTTTTTTTTCGGGGGGACGAAATTGCCCAAAAACGTGAATATTGGGCGAACAAGCTCCCAAATGGGGATAAAAAACCGAAAAAAAACTTTTTATCTTAAATCCAAACATTTTAATTTGCATACATTCGGTTCGATGACAGTGCGTTTGTGTGGTGCCTTTTTTTCATTTTTTTTGGAGTTGATGAAATGTTTTTGAAATAATTTTTTTCATGCAATTCTCTCGAATTTCCAGGTTTTTTTTCATGGCGCTGGTTATGGTATCGCAGTTGGATTTGGATTATGATAAAAAAAAGCGTACAATGATTTTGTTGCACAGCAAAAAACACAAATATATTCTTATCGGCAACAGTAAAACTGAATAAAATTGTCGGGTTTTTTGTGTGTGAACGATTTATGGTGAATTGTTTAAGATTAAATTATTTGTTTACATTGTTTTTCGGCTTAAAATTAAATATTTATATCGAACAATTGAAAACGATATTGAATATTGCCAGTGATTATATTAAGCTTCGCATTGTGTTTGGGCAATAATACAAAAAAAATACCTTTTTAATCCCCGAGGAACGTGAGTGATCAATAAAATTTTTTCGCTAAATATACATTCCTTAATTAATTAAATTAATTTCCGTATTTATATATTCTTTGTCCAATCCCTGCACCTTGTTGATTCGATTCAATAAGCCTGGAATTTTGTATTGAATTTTAAGTTTTTAACTCAAATACGACAAATAACATTTACCTGATCTTGGCGGGTGCGAGGTATACTCCTGGCTTGAGGGAGCCCCGGGAAATGGCACGCATATGAGCGGCCTGCTATATGGATAAGGGGTTCATGATGCAACACCTGTGTCCACTGACATAGCTGAGGTGCTCCGCCTAAACGCTCCAATAAACTTGGAGCTTTCACCCTAAATCCCTGTTCATATTTATGTATTGAGGTAGTATTGGATGGCGTTGAATCTTAACCCCATACTATATCTGCCGGTGTCCCGCAAGGATCAATTCTATCACCCGCACTATTTCTAATCTTTATAAATGATCCGCACTCAATCAAGCCCACTTTCACTGTCTATTGAGATTGATAGGCTGATGATATTATATCCTATGCCTTAATAAAATAAAAAAAAATATGACCACACTTTAAAAGTAAAACTTTTTTACCCAACAACTGCCGCAATTATTAAAATATTGACCAGCTAGCAATATGCAATTGATATAGTGGAGGTCTGTCAGATATATAGTACGCTTTCAGAAAAGTAACGAAGCTACCGAGGGACTTGATACAATGACAGTTTCAAAATATCAATATTTATGAATTCATATTTACATTAAAACCTAGACAGTGAAAAAAGTTGTCCAGATGTACCGGCTATTCATTAACGATAGTGAACCAACTGTTATAAATGATGTCGGTATTCATGGAAAAGAGAATGTGAAAACAATTCCGTCATACCAGAGGCGGTAGCTCATCTCATTCAAGCATGCGACCAAGATTTGTGCCCCAACATAAAAATTTTCTTAGTCCCGGTACAAATTTTCTGTGTACCGTTAACATTAACCTGTCAGATAAACCTGCAGGCTACAGCATACACACGCTACGGTAAACCGGAAGATTTTAATTCAGTCGAGAGATGGCGATCAAGCAACCAATTTACAACTACCGCATTTCTAGAGCAAGACACTTTGTCGAAAATAGTTTTGGAATACTTGCATCCAGATTTCGTATATTCCATACTCAAATCAGTATGTACTTACTTCGTCGATCTCATTTCCATCCTTGTCTCCAAGTTCGATACAGACGCACTAGGAGTATCTTGATTGCCAAGAAAAGCGAACATATCTAAAGTGGCCCTTAGACTTTCAATAATATTGTGCAATAATATTGAGCAAAATATTGACGGTTTCCTTCTTTGCCTCAGACAATCTTTCAATATCACCCACAGACCGTCAATAATATTGCGCAAATCAAAATATTGCACAATATTATTGATAGTCTAGGGGACCCATAAATACACAATTTTGATGCGTAAGTAGTCGTATAAACTCCGGATTAGGCATGTCGATTTAAAATCGATTATTCGAAAAATCAATTTTTTGGAGTGAAATAATCGTTTTTTTAGATCGATCTCAAACACTGAATCGATTTAGTGAATCGATTCACGAACCCTTCGAATCGGACTCGATTGGTCTCTTATACACGCTGAAAACGTGGTTTGTAGAGAAGAGGGTGAGAGAGGATTTTTCCCACCAACTTTTTCAACGGATTTTTCAGCCAACTTTTACGATTCGATTAATCGAGAATCGATCCTTTAATGCTCGATTTAATCGAGAATCGATTTTAGTGCGTTCGATTCGAATCGAATCGAGGATCGATTGTTTTTGGAATGAAACGACATGCCTACTCCGGATTTCATTGACAAGTCACATTTCTTCTTCTCTTTACGTACATCACTTCGTAAATTATTTTTATACGCTTTATATAAGCTTCTATATGTTTGTTCTATATGTATCTAAACAAATGTTGCAACTTAATTTTGTCCCACTTCCATATAACCGATCAACTTCAAATTTTGCATATATGCGTGACACTGCCATCTGACAATTTTGTAAGAAAATCAAGATGGTGGTTCCAAGATAGCGGCCGAATTTTGCAATTTTTACGCTATGGCCTTTACTTTTGAAGTTATTAAGAAGTTTGATGTTAAAATTTGCCTTATTTGGTGCTTATTTGGTACTTTTTGGCAAAGCATAGGTGAAAAAGTACTAAAGAAGAGCCAATTTTAGCATTCACATTGCTTACAACTCCAAAAATAAAAGCCGTAAGATAAAAATTGTCCAGACATTATTCATAGGAAATTGTCCAAGCTTTCCAATTTTGAAAAAAAAAATTATAGTTAACTAGGTATTTTTTGGAAAAAAAGGTGGTTTTAGTTGAAATTTTAGTTAAAAAAACGAAATTTTGACTTTGATGACTCATTCCACTGGAAGTTGATAGGGTAGAACCTTGACTTTTACAGTTTTAGATAGGTGGGAGTATTCTGCGTTCACTGATACCTTATTCATGAAAACAGCTCATAGGGTTACTAAAATACAGGGTGATATGTAAACCTCTACCAAAAAAACTTCAAAACGCCCAAGCTGCTAAACCGTTACGATTTGTAAGCATCTCCTTTGTAGGAATGCACAATATCGATCATGAGCGAGTTCATAATCCGACTCGCACTTGGCCGATTTTCTGGGAGCTGTGACCACAACCTTTTTGGATGGATGGATCCGCGCCTGCACTCCAATCCCCTCTAAAATTACAATTTCGCTGATGACGACACTCTGCGTTACTCTTATGCTTTTCTCATATTATGGTCTAGAAGTCCGTTTATAAATAGAACAACTCGAGTGTGGAATAATCTTTCGAACTAGTACAATATCCCAAAATTCAAGGTAAAGCTCATGCCCATCTGTTTCAGCCGACTCTTCGATTTCAGCCATATCCAGACCCCAGACCTATGCTATTGTCTTCTATGCTTCAAACTAAGGCTAGTAAGCTTTTATAAGCAGTAGAACTCAGCCAACTGCCCTGGCTACAATCTACAAGTCCTACATTCGGCCCCGCCTCGAATACAACTCGTACATTTGGGCGGGCACCCCAAAAACCATCTTGGCTTGGTTGGACAAGGTGCAAAACCTCGCCATCAAACTCATTGGCGATAGCACCCTTTTCTCCTCCATCGACTCTTAAAGCCACCGTAGGAATGTAGCAGCCCTCAGCAAGTTTTACCGCTATTACTATAGCGACTGCTCCACTAAAATTAGAAACCTCATGCCTGCACGGTAACTTTTTTCCTGCAACGCAAGACTAGCCAACTCGGCTGAGCCCAACACACTTCAGCCCTCCTCTTCGCGCACATTACGGCTTAGAAGTTCGTTTATAAATAGAACAACTCGATTGTGGAACTGTCTTCCGCAGTCGGTGTTTCCGAACTCATATAACACCTCAGATTTCAAACGCAAGGTTCCTCGACATCTACTCACGCACCCTCCAGACCTCTAACCGATCCTTTCTCCTCTATGCTTCACATCAAGCTTACTATACTGCAAATGTAAAGTGTGTTGAAAAAACACACCTAAGTATGTTGTTTTATTGTAGTCATTTTTAATCCACTTTAAAGTGTGTTGTTTCCGTAAAGTGTGTTAAACAACACACCTAAAGGTGTTGAAACAACGCAGTAGAAAAAAGCTTTTTAATATAGAATTCATAGTCTAAGAGCTGGAGACGAAAAAGTGCTTTCATGTTTGATGTGGACAAATTCGATTGCAACTCATTCTATTACTAAACGGGATTATATGTCCAAGCTCTCCGACGCTTTTAGTGGTGCAGGACAAAGTCAAGAAAGGTAAAAGAAGTCATTTTCTTATTGAAAAAATGTCATCGACGTGGCGCATGAAAATTTGTAGGATGGAAGACTATAAGCAACTTAATATAAATTCCAAGTCTCCGACAGCTAGGTTAGTGCAAAATGGGTGGCTGACAGGGCTCAAGTTGCCGAAAATGTTTGCAAAAAAAATCATAACGGATGAGATTTTCATTAACAGACATGTAATATAATGTAGAAAAATTACATGTCTGGCAATTGCCTGGCCCCTGAGTTCTCATCTGCAGTGTCACTGACCATATTTGGGTGACTATTTCGAATTTCGGTCATATTTCGGCGGCCATTTTGAATTTCGAAAATCGGGCTTCAACGTGCATCAAGGGATAAGGGATGCGATAAATAAACAAATATAAAAAGGTATGTGCCTAAAAAACCTCATAAAATCGATCAAAATGGCGATTTTTCAAAAATTCCAACGGGGTTTTATTTTCAATTGTTTCTTAAGTTTTTTAAATGAATTTCCCAATTATAAACTGAACTTACAAAAAATGGCAGCATTGTTAAGTAAAGTCAAAAAAAAAACTAGATGGTTAATTACACAAAAACTAATGTACCGATCTTGTTGAAATTGTACATTACCGGGACTACATAAACACCATCTTCGAGAATTTTTAGCCTTCTATCTGCAGTTGTTTTCCTGTAAACAAATAGTGAAAATAACGTGTTTTGAAAACTTTGGAAGCTATTTGCAAGATCACCCTTGCACCTAGCGACCTCTAACCGGGCTTATTTTTTAAGGAATTTCATAACGAAAAGCTTTCCCAGTGCATATGTTATACTAAAAATTAGCAGGAACGGAGCTATTGAAATAAATATTAAAAAAGTGCCTATTTTATTCACAGTAGGTTAATTAAAAAGTTATGCGGTCAACCAAATTGTGGGCAAACTTAGGGTGTTTAACTACACCCTAAAACGAAGCGATTCCAACAATAATCTCACCTATGGGCCAATAATTCATTTTTTATCATTTCTCCCTTCTCGCCGACTAGCCTATATTTAAAATGCCCATTTTAGGGATTTGAAAATTGAAATTTTTTATTTTTTTCAAATTTCTAAAATGGGTATTTTAAATAAAGTAACGAAGTATTGCGTATGTTCGCAAGAAAGTACATAAAAAACTAAAAAAAATTTTCCTCTTACGATGATTTGGCATACAATGACAATATTAATGTTTTTCGAAAAGTGCCAATTGTTGCCGTAAAAATCAAATTGTGTTTTTGAAATTTCAACCACGTATTTATAGCATTAAAATACACATTTTCTTAAATTTTTATGAAAATCGGACTATTTTCCCGTTATTTATTGCATTTTTAGTAAAAAAACAAATTTCATACATTTTGGTTTTTTGAGGAATCAGTTCGATAGTGTATTCATTCACGAGTATTTTTCAACTACCTATTTTTTTATTTTTCTACGGCCAACAGAACTGGAGAAATTAAAAAAATAGTGTAGCAACGCACTCGAATTGCATAAAAAATCCACATTTATGCAATTTTCTCGTGCAGCTCAGTCCCGATTGTGCAAGAAAATTTTTTTCGCTTTATCTTAACATTATGTAAAGAAAAAAAAAGAAAAAATCCAACTTCCCATCTACATCATAATTTTGCCTTTTTTTGTTTAATTTCCTTCTAGTAAATTTATTCTACACACGAAAAAGTGTGTTGTATTTTCATAGCTCAAAAGTGTCTTCTTACTCCAAAAGTGTGTTAATAAAATGTTAAGTGAGTGGTTTCAACGCACTTAAGTGTGTTGTTTAGACTTCAGGTCATAATTCACGACTTATTTTAAACACAGTAAAAAGTGTGTTATAATTTTAACACGGAAGAGCGTGGCAATTGCAAGATAAACTGTGTTCAAACAACACACTTTTTCTTGAAAACACAATTAGGTGTGTTGAATAATACACTTTGGTGCGTTAAACAACACATTTTGTGTGTTAAAAACCCCACTTCAGTGTGCTACACCTTTTACAGTGTACTAGGCATTGCACCATGACTAGAACGACATGACGGACTAGTAGTACAAAGGGTGATTCCTGTGCTTGACGTTTTCATATTAAACAAAAAAACATTGCAAAATCATCTGAAAAACATGATTTGTAGTACAAAGAGAAATTCCTAAGCTTCCACGTAGAAAAAGGGTAACACTTATTGCCAATTTCTCTACTTCAAGGTAGACCGGCACCAAATTGTGTAAAGTCTCTAGCGCCACAATCGGCGACTTATGACAAACTATGGCAACGAAAAGGCAGACCATTCTTTGAATATTTTTTAATTCTATTCCACAAAACAAGGCCCAGCATGTTACCATGTCCCATTATGGTGACGAGCTCTGCTGCAATCCCACAAAGATCTGCTCGATCTGCGCATCAGGTGGTTCTAATCTAGTTTAGCATCTGAGTATTTGGGTTCTTAGTCACCGCTAAGAATTTGGGTTGTTGTGAGATGCTTAAAGCCTTGTATGTAAAGCTGACGCTTCCACCATACTACGCAAATGGCTGTTTACGAAGCTCTGAATTTCCTGCTTAAGTTTCTTTTATAAAAATTAATAGAAGACGGGCTCGTTAACAGAATGGATAACAACAATCGCCCTCTGCTGAATCTGTTGATGGGTAAATTTAAACGGAAGAAAACCGAGAGACAGACCGAAAACTAGGTGGCGTGATTCGGTTATGGAAGCTGTAGTACGCTAGAAACAAAAAAATGCCCAATCACATCACGAGGTAGAATGAGGTGGAGACAGACACTTAATGAAAAAAAATCATCGCACTAGGCCTGGTTAGTCGTAGAAATAGAATAGTTCAGGTGTAGTAATCAAAAACCACAGAGGCAGGCTGATATAAAAGATTCACTCATTGCACGATCATATAATAATCTACAATTTGCGTTATTGTAGTTCTCTTGGTGGAATTTTGTTATTTTCATTGGTATTTCACGTTGTTCAAACACTAACCAAAGTGTTTCGTTTGCGATCGAGTCAAAGGTTTTTTTCAAGATCAATTAATATTGCTTTCAGCACTGAATTGAATTCCCTAGACTGCTCGATTATCGTAGTGATCTATTGTGATCGATGCAGAAACAAGATGGTCCCAATCGTGTTTGTTGCTGTCTAATTATTTCATCTAATTCATCATCGGTTTATTGATCCTTTCCAGTAATATTGGGTGAAATAGTTTGCTATAGTCCCACCAGTTTTGATTATTGAAGGATCTACTTAAAAAATTTTGAAATTAATTCCTAACTATTTGACGATCTTCATTGCTTCTGTTGACTCTGCGATCTATTTTGCTGTGTAGGAGATTCTGTGCGGATCTGCTTGTTGAAATGCCTACTTCTTTGTTCGATTAATTGCTGAACGTTGTTTTTATGCAAAATGCTATTATACTACGTCCTTCCAAAATACCTCTCTCGAATTTTATCTTTTGGGGCAATAAAGAAAAGAAAAAATTATGAGAGTAAAGCATTTTTTTGCACTGATAACATCCCTAAACACAAAAGAATAAATTCTCTTTTTATCGAAATTTAATAACACACTGAACCAGCCTTGTTTAAACACAAAGTCTCTCGCAATTATATTCCGGTTTTTTTGTATCCACGAGACTTTTCCTCTGTTTATTTTTTGTTGTGATAAATTATGTAGTTTCAATCTCAGCACTTTTGTTTGGTCAAATTAAATTCGAAAACAGTAAAAAAAATTCACCTTCACTATAATTATTACTTATTCACAATTGTTATCTTCAATTTAAATGAAGAACTGCAAAAACATCGCAAACAAAACCTTGCATACATCGACTCTGTCCAAATAAACGGATTTCCTCTTTTGTATGCTAAAAAAACTGAAAAAATTCAGTAGCCTATAATTTTCGGTCAGTCCAACCGCCGAAGTCTTAATTAGAATCAAATTAGAAAAACCAGACGCGTTACGCTAACAGTTTTTGCTCTGCGAAAACACCTTATTATGGCGAATATTTATGATTTTGTGAATTATTTTTATGTGTAAACTCGTTTTTTTATTTCTAATTTTAAATTTTCAGTCATCAATATTCATTCTCGGCAAGTTGACGACGGCGCTAACGTTGAAGGTTGTTCGCGATCGATATTGAGATATGATCATTTGCCGGATGACATAGTTTTATGTGCCATTTCGATTTACCCAAACGGATTTTAACCTGTGTATGGAAAGTAGTTGGTAAATGATCGTGGCTATGCGATGGACACGATCGTCGCTGTTTTGATGATTCTATTAAAGCGATGAATTTTACGAGGAATTTCGAAATTTTTAGCTTGTTTAACTAGTTTTCTATGTTAAGGAGCTTAAACGCTACGCATGTAATCGTATTCAAGAGGAAATGGCATAGTAATCATGAAATTATTTCATATTAAACGGAAAAGCAAATATTTTATCACTTTGGGACTTACCAGCAAAAGCCCACAAATACTAGATTGATATTTGCTAACTCTGAACTCATTGACACTTCATATAGACCAATTTGTACTATCTTTTTCTTTAATGTCGCTAAAGTCCTTATGGAACTCCGATCTAGAGATACGGAATCGGTGGAGAGTAGGTACTCGATTAAATACTCATGAGTAGAATCGAAAGAAAATTACTCAATGCGAACTTTTTACTCGTTCAAAAGGACTCGATTCCTTGATCATCGATGAGTACATTTTTGACATTCCTGCGAACTGCCTTAGTAGTAGAAAGAAATTGTCATATGATAGTGATGTAGTTTGGGAGTTGGATTTTTTTGTTTTTTTTTTACATATGTTAAGATAAAGCGAAAAAAAATTTCTGCAAAATCGGTCCTCTGCTGCACGAGAAAATTGCATAAATGTCCATTTTTGATGCATTTTGAGTGCAATGCTACACTATTTTTTTATTTTCTCCAGTTCCCTTGGTCGTAGAAAAATAAAAAAATTGGAAAATACTCGTGAAGGAATAGACTATCGAACTGATTCAGTATAAATGCTTTAAAAATGAATTCTAACCTCAAAAAACCAAAATGTATGAAATTTTATTTTATTTTACTAAAAATGAAATAAATAACGGGAAAATAGTCGGATTTTGATAAAAATTGGAGAAAATATGTAATTTGATGCTATAAATACGTGGTTGAAATTTCAAAAAAAGTTTGGATTTTTACGGCAACAATTGGCAGTTTTCGAAAAAAAATTTAAATTGCCGCCATTTTATGCCAAATCATCGTACGGTAAAAAATTTTTTTAAATTGTAGGTTTTTTATGTACTTTCTTGTGAGCATTCGCAATACTTCGTTAGTTTATTTAAAGTGTCTATTTTATGACTTTGAAAAAAGTAAAAAATCTCAATTTTTAAATTTTTTGCCTTTTTTTTCATAGTTGGCAAAAGGCAAAAAAGGCTAAGTATTGAAATACTGCTTGACCTCCGTAATCAAACAAGAGCCGGTTTATTAAGTATGCTAAATGGAACTCTTTACAGTCATAAAGATATACAATATGAGTCACATAAATGTTTTCACTGGTTGAACCAGTGAAATTATAATTCATTGGTTGAACCAGTGAAATTTTTACTAATTAATTTTGCGAGAGAAATTTTTACTGGTTCCATCAGTAAACAGACCCGAATTAACTGATTTTCCAGTGAAATTATTCTCTACTGGATGAACCAGTGAATATTTCACTGGTTCATATCTAGAGAGTATGTATATCTTCTCTTCGTGGATTATAGAAAGGCTTATGACCTCCTGCTTAATAAAGGACAGGCTGTGGAGCAGCCAGTGTTGGCATCAATCGATTAACTTCATCAATCAATTAATTAATCGATTAAAAATTTAATCGATTAAGTTAATCGTGACAAAATTAATCGAGATTAAATTATTAATTCTAATCGCGATTAATTTAATTAATCGTTAATCGTCAATCGTTAATTTGATTGATATATGACTAAAGCCTGAACTAGTATAATAGACGTAGATCGACGTAGGTTTTTAACGAATGTAGACGTACGTATCTGTCACCGTAAACCTTGAAGCACAATCGACCATAAAAATCGCAGTAACCATGGTTTGAATTTGAGTCTGAATACAACAAATATGCGATTTTGACATTACAACGCCGTCAACTGGGATCCAAATCCCATAAGACGGCGTTATATTACGTTTAACGAAACATTAACGAAAACAAGGACATATATGTGATGTACGTTTATTATAGTCAATCATTTATTTTCACATGGGTGCCCTTGGGCCGCAAGGGCTGAAGTACGTTATTTCACGTCTATTATAGTCATGGCTTAAGTCATATCGTATTAGTTTTGATTAGTATGAGTCAATTAAAAAGATGATTAAATTTAGTTAGGTTGAAAAATAATAAAATGGCATCCGTATACCCTTGGCACGGCACTGATGTTGGGCAGCATAACTGCGGTCCCATTTAAGGCCAAACGTAAATGAAAAGTAACGCAGAAGTGAAGTAGACTTACTTCCACTGAAGTAGATGTAACTTCCACTTCACTTCCATTTTGGTCACTCTCATACATTCATATGCAATGGCACCTAACTTCACTTCATTCCACTTCCCATTTAGGTTTGGCTATTAGTCTTGCACAGAAGTTTTAGTAAGACAGAGGCTTACTGCAACAAGTGTTATTAGCAAAACAATACCCAAGATAAATTCAGAGTAGAATAATGAGACCTCGTAACAATAACAGCATAGTGTTGTCTCAATCACTCACACTGTGTGAGGACACACTATTCTAAATATCCCAGTAGGAATTCTCATATTGGTACTCATATTTTCTTAGGTGTTAGAAGAGCCCTTATATAACGCATTGCAATAGAAGGCAGATGGTAACGGGTTATCCAGAATTAGACCCAGAGAAATTTGCCCGATGACTCAAATACCATTACAAAAATACGAAAACAAATGAGTCATCGGGTATATTTCTAACTTCGTTGGGTCGAATTCTGGATTACCCCTTACCATCTGCCTTCTCTTGTAATGCGTTATATATGGGCTCATCGATGAGCAGTTCAGTACGTACTCAAAATTAAGTACTTATGTAACTACCCTAAGGAAAGTAAAAAGTAAGGCCTTACCTCCTATGACATCGTGTGTAAAAATAAGTACTTCTGTAAGGGGTATGGTAAGGCCTACCCCTTACTAGTAAGGGCTCATTTCAGTACTTCTGTAAGCTTACAAGTCCTACTGGGATGCTTATCTCTTACTTCAACGTATTGTACTTTACATAAACAAGGAAGAATCGTTAACTTTTGTGGGTTTTCGTCGATGTTGGATCTATATGTCTTTCATTTGCGTATTATTTCGTGCGTTTGGCGGTTAGTAAATTAAAAATATATTGTGTACACACGTCGTAATTACTATGCTGGTATTTTTGTCATTCCGCATAAAGTTAAAGTTACTACGTTATTAAAAATTGCTATAGACAATGAAGCCATGGAACATAGCATTCTTAGTACTTCAAGTTCAAGTAGACAGAACGAAATTGACAATGGGAATCAAACAACATGTTCAACCCAAAATACTAGGAAAAATCGACCAAGTGAATCTTCTTCATCATCTTCTGTTTTATTTGACGGCACCTTCTTCAAACTAGTTTCTGAGAAATCTTCTGACAATATTCTTGCTGCAATAGGTATGTATGATGTTCATCACAAAAGAAAACAGTAATTAAAGGATATGGACATAAACACTTGCCTTTAAAAAGATAAAAATTCCGAATTTTTGTAGTTTTTTTGATACGAACGAGAAACAATTAATCGTAATCTTGATTAGCGATTGGCGATTAGATTAAATTAATCGTCAATCGGCGATTAACGATTGAAAATATTAATATTTAATCGTTAATCGCGATTAACTTTTTAATCGTTAATTTTTAATCACTAATCGGATTAATTTTTTGCCAACACTGGGAGCAGCATGAGGTAAATGGCTTTCCCAAAAAAGCTGATAGAAATGTGTAAAATTAACAACGCGGGTATGGAAGACACAAGTGAGAGCAATTCAATAACCCTTCCTCAAGAATCAGATATTAATTCGAGATTACTAACAAATGATCTCAAAATTTATAGCTACAAATTTCGGATCCTTTACCAATCACTCACGGTGTTCCACTAGGTTCCATACTAGAACCATTACTTTTCAGCCGTGACAAATTGTAAACTGCACATTTATGCAAATGAGTTCAAAATTTCTTTAAATCGTCCTAATTGATTGGTAAAAAACTATGTACACAACATTAATGCTGCTCTTGAACGTATCTATCAATGGTCTATATTCATTAACTGCTAAATACCTCTAAGTCCTCTTTCATAAGGAGTCAGTTAGACACTTCTTCTAACTATCATTTTCATGAACACGTACTCATCTTACCAATTGCAAGTTAAAAATCTAGGTTCCTACCTGAACTCACAATTAAGCTGCTCTGATCAGGTTTCTCATACCTATGGGTGTACACTTCCATTCTTCCCATAGGTAGTCGTTCAAAATTAATCAAAACTCTAATTTTACCGTACTTCACTGAAACTACTGTGACTTGTAAACAAATGATCAGAATGTTATGAAATATTGACATATATCGTTTAAAGGACGGTACTACCTAAAAATCATATGGAATTTGCCAATACTGGTACCATCTACATACAGTGAGCGTCAAAAGTGAGTCAACACCTATAAGAACTTCCAAAATAACACCAAAATTTTTGTATTTTTTGGCGAATTACAAACGTTTTGTTTTATTTTCTTTTGAAATAAAAGGTTTCTTTGGAGGAACTCTACCATCTGTCATGGTGTGGGAGTGCATGGCAGCGTCAGGTGTTGAAATATAAAATTTTTAAGTGTTGACTCACTTTTGACGCTCACTGTATATGACATCATATGAATTTATTTAGTTATGTGTTATATTTTGGAGAGAATTAGCGAAACCTAGAAATTACTAGAAAGGGGAGACTTCAGGAGCCCTAGTCGGACAAGGACTGTACCGCGATTTAAGAAGAAAAATTCCTTGTTTAAACTACTTGGCGCTAAGGTCTTTCTTCTATCGTCGCACCCAACACTAAAAAAACCTCTCATAACAAAATCAAGGACCACACCAGCGAAGGAAAATACTGTTTAATTGTTCTAAAATTTAACTTAAGATTTACTATATGAAATCGTGCGTTCAGAAATCGAAATATCAACCCTTTTTTTATTAATATTCAAAAATTCCAAATGCTTCAGTATTATTTCAGCTTATGAATCTTCATTCCTTTGACGTCACGGCTGTGTAGATTCATAAAGTTCCAACGCTCTACAATCCAATCGCTGCTCCTTCCGCATACGTAACCAAATCCACCCCCGCAACAAATTCCTGTTAAATTTTCCGCTTGTTCCGTTGCCATTTTCTTCAAATAAACTTTTTATTCCGAATTTAAAATCGCATAAACTTATTTTGGCAAACACATCACCAGCCGTTCTCGGCTTACGTCGCCCTAGTGACCTTTTCTGGATAAGACCCCAGTCCCCAATTTATTATTATTATTATTTTTTTTTCTTGAAGAAAGTATTAAAAAACATTCAGAATTATTATTGCAAGGGGGGAAGAGGGTGTGCTCACAGCAAGAAGCTCACAAGAAAGTAACAGTCTGAATCTGGACAATTTATTGTCGTCATAAAAATTCTTCTAGACTTGTCTTTCCACCATTAACCAATCCGTCGTCGATAAAGAGTCCCCGGGAGAAAGTCAAGCAGTTTTCTTCCATCATCGATGGAATTCCGCGTTTCCGCGCCTATCCGATTCATATGGAGGAAGACATCCTGTTGTTGTTGCTGGTGTTGTTGTTTCATTTCCGTCACCATAATCGTAAGTTTCAATTTAAAGCGCGGCTTTATAGCTCCACCGCCCTGTGTGTTCCCTCTATGGGGGGCTACACTCCAAAAATTGCGTACTCATGCAGATTCCATCCGATTTATTTTTTTTTGTTGTTTTTGTTTTTTTATTCCCGATGCAAAACCAGCAACGAAAGTAATAAACAAAAATCACCAAAATCGGCTTAAATTTATTATTGTCCTTATTTATGATAAGCGTCGTTGAGCCCACAGTTAAATCCTCGTTGCCTTTCGATCGCTTTTTTGGTGTGTTGTTTTTCAAGGAGGATTTCCATACTTTCATGGTTATCGATGGCGGTCTGAATTGTGAATTACTTAAGAGGGGATTTTCGGCTAAAAGGAGCAACGACTAGACATTAATAAGCCTAAAAGTCTTTTTCACGTATCGCGAAACAGTGGGGATGCTTCTACTTAATGTCGAAGTTGTCAACTGGAGATGTCTTTTTAGAAATTGTAACATTTCTTAAAAATACAATGTTAACTTATTGATAAAAATGATTAACACAAAATCAAGCAACCTACATCACATCTCTCCTATGTTCACAACTAAACACGTTGATTTACTTTCCTAGTCTTCTCATCAACGTCTTAGAGAGAATCAATCAAAAGCATCAAGGTAACTGCAGCAATATCATCTTGTTAAACCTAATTTAAGCTCGTTTTGTTTAACTTGAAGAACTCAAATTGCTCAAGTGTTTCTGGCAAAGACGCAGAGCTTTTTGCAGACAATAATAAGCTACATTAACCCCGTGTTCTTTTAATGAACTGGGTTTTGAGAGCTTTTGAGTTCCCATACAAAATCGAAAACCCAGGTTTTATCTGGGTCTTCTGGTTCTTCGATTTTGTATGGGAACTCAAAAGCTCCTCAAAAGCTCTCAAAACCCAGTTCATTAAAAGAACACGGGGTAAATTGTAGATCGCCCTACGATAGTTTCTGACGTATCACACCAAGGAGCCTACCGCTTCGACCTATTTCTCACTTTTAATCTCACACGGTACCCCGTCGATGTTGATAAACCTCTCGGCAACTTATACCACTTCTCTCCGAAGCTTGCTGATTGAGATAGTAAGCAGCACAACAGGCGAGGTCACAAACACAATTTTTGACTACCACCTGGTTTTATCCCACCGAAGGTTGAGCGCGCTAGGGACCTTCTTTATCTCTAGGAAAATTTGGAGCATTTGCAACAAAGGACGAACCGCCGGAAGAAATATTGCCAGAATTACGGCAATCACGACACGACGGGACATTGGCCTATAGGGAAGCAACCCAGTAAGGAATGGAAGTACTTCTAAAAATACTTCTAGAAGTCATTCTGCAGAAGCAGTCAAGTACTTCCATCCAGTACAAAAAGACATTACATTAACACGGCGAAGGCCTAGGGGGGAAGGTATACTTCTTTTTCACTTACATAGAATGGGTTGTAGAAGTACTTTCCGTTTCTTTCCATAGAATGTGTTGTAGAAGTACTTACACCACTTTCATTTAGAAGTACTTTCATCGAGTACAAAAAATACATTACATTAACATGGTGATGGCCTAGGCGGGAATAACTTCCTTTTTTCGAGAAGTAAAACGTGACTGAGATGATTAAGAAATAGTCCAGTCAAAATAGACGAAAAAAAGCTAAAGAGTGAAGACAATTCGGAAGTTGCTGAAAATTGGTACACACCTTAAAAACATCATTATAAATAAAATGTCGAGACTGACACGCGATTGGAAAACTTTTTATTCAAGGTCAAAGGGTCAAAATATCAGTTTTTTGCAAATATCTCTTAAACGGTAAGTCCTATGATAAAATAGTGTTCACAAAGTTTGTAGATTATGCGATTATCTACAAAAAAAGTTATTATACATTTTCCCGTAAGAATTTCCATTCATGAGATATCGCCGTTTTAAAGATTTAAAATACTCATATGCGACTTGCAAAGGTCATCAGACGTTCAATAAATCCTTTGTTGGCCTACGCCGCTAATATTTTCAGGGGTGATTCTTGGATGTATTTGGAAAAAAAAATTGTTCTATAGAGGGCGTCTATCCCCACTATCCACTAAAATACAGGGTGTTTAAGAAAAAAAAAATTATTTTTTCTTAAATTTACTTAAACTTCAATTACTCCTAGACTAATTATCGTAAAGCAACAAAACTCGGCTCATCTTAAAGGTAAATGTGTATTATTTAATTTGGTATAAAGATCAAAAAGCTGAGTGACTCCGTTTAGAATATATGTAGGTACAAAATGTGAGCAAAATCCCAATGTTTCTTCGTTTTTCAGCATTTTGCCCATATTTTAAACCTACATATATTCTAAACGGAGTCAGACGGACACATTTACCTTTAAGATGAGCCTAGTTTTGTTGCTTTACGATAATTAGTCTAGGAGTAATTGAAGTTTAAGTAAATTTAAAAAAAATAAATTTTTTTTTCTTAAACACCCTGTATTTTAGTGGATAGTGGGGATAGACGCCCTCTCTAGAACAATTTTTTTCTCCAAACACATCCAGGAATCACCCCTGAAAATATTAGCGGCGTAGGCCAACAAAGGATTTATTGAACGTCTGATGACCTTTGCAAGTCGCGAATGAGTGCATATAGCCCAGTCGTCAGAGCCAAATTTAGACCGAAAGCTCGCACAAAATGTGATCTCGCTGAAAATTGGAACTTAGGTACTTTTTGGGTGTAGAAAACGATAAAAAAATCTTTGCTGCGCTAAAGTGTATGCTACGTTCACAATTTCGAAAACAAATTCGAAAATTTGGTTTTTGCTTTATATACCGAAAAATAAAAAAAAAATTCGAAAAACTAATAGCGCCACGTGAAAGAGCGGAAAATTTAACTAAACTTTATATTATAACTTATTTTAAAAAAAAATGTTTTATTATTATAAAAAATTATTAAAAATAAAAAGAAAATTCGAAAAATCTAAGCACGCCAAAAAGCTGAATTAAAATATTCTAGCGAGGCGTTCGTGGAAAAACTAGCTGAAAATTGCTGATAAGACGGAACAGTATCTTTGCCTAAAATGTTCGCAAAAATAAAAATGAAAAAAGCATGTTAAAGAGGACACTCTAAGCTTTCTAAGAAAGCCATTAGTTTATAATTTTTTGTTTTTTTTTTCTCATAGAAAACTTGACTGGAAGTTATAAGTTGTAAAATTCTCACTGATGTTTATAAAATTGAAAATATATATTAATAGAGGCGTACGAAAAAAAATCCTTGTACATTTATCACCATTAGACATTTACTTTTTATGTAAAAATAATTAAAATGATAAACATTGTCTCTGTTTAATAAAATTTAAATTTAAAATATTCATTTTTTCTTACAGCATTCATTCGACGCCATTTTTATTTTCAAAAACAGCCGGCACACAGATTATGATGAAGAAGAAAGACGCGCCCGGGTCGCCGCCTGTCTTTCACTTCTATCCTCTGGTGCCGGTTGTTTTTGAAAATAAAAATGGCGTCGAATGAATGCTGTAAGAAAAAATGAATATTTTTAAACATAAATTTTACTAAACAGAGACAATGTTTATCATTTTAATTAACTTTTTTTGTAGATGATCGCATAATCTACAAAACTTTGTGAACACTATTTTATCATAGCACTTACCGTTTAAGAGATATTTGCAAAAAACTGATATTTTGACCCTTTGACCTTGAATAAAAAGTTTTCCCGGCGGCCAATCGTGTGTCAGTCTCGACATTTTATTTATAATGATGTTTTTAAGGTATGTCCCAATTTTCATCAACATCCGAATTGTCTTCACTCAAAAATCTATTTTGATTGGACTAAAAGAAAACGACAACAAGCTAGGAAGTTTTTGAACGCGCTTTTTGCGCGAAATCAAGTGCACGGTCACCACAGGCGCGGATCTAGAATTTTGTTTTGGGGGGGGGGGTCACGGAATTAAAAGTGGCGGAAAAAAATTCTACTCCTAAAAAACAAAAACAAAATTAACAAAACGACCAAAACTAACCGAATTTTCTGGTGGATTAGGGGTGTTTTCGGTTACAAATTTTCAAAAAAACGAAAAATTTTTTTTTCCGCATTTTACTAATAGTGGAGTCAGATAAGCATCAAATTTTAGTGAAAAAGGAATTGTTTCCAGTCTCAAATTTAAATTATGGGCCGTTTTGTAAAAAATCTACCATTTTGGTCGTTCTTTCTAGATGAGAATTTATCGGTATATGTAGGTCAAAAGAAAGCGAAAAAAATTGAGGCTGTTCATTATGACATTACCTATCAGCGGTTACAAAATGAAATTTTAATCTGCACACATAACCTCAAAGAAAATTGAAAACTGAAGAAACTGCTAAATATTGTTTTTTTGGTTACAACTTTGGATGTTTTAAGTAAAAATTGATGAAATTTTATAATGTGGACAATAACTCGTAAAAATTTTAAGTCAAAATATCCACCACAAGTCTCAAAAATTAACCTCAAATCTGAAAATTTATTGGCCAATAACTTTTGTGCATTGCATCGTATGAGATTCCTTTTTAATTTAAGTATTGGTTTTTTATGCGCTTTATGAAAATGAAAGAAAAAATGTTTAATCTTGAAAAAAGTGGAAAAAATCGAATCGAAAATCATGAATTTTTTGTATTTTTTCGTCAATTTTCTTCAAAACTTCCACTTTTTTTGATAAAACTCTTTTTGTTTGTATTGACAAAAAAAATTTAGTTTTATCAAAAAAAAGGGGAATTTTTGAAGAAAATTGACGAAAAATTACACGGTACATTTTTAGCAGATTCACCGTGTCTAGAAACACCGTATTTTTGCCCTTGCAACACGGTAACGCTCGATTTACATATGGAGACATTGCACCCGACTCCCCCTAATCTATCCTATCTCTCTCTATCCTTCGAGCTAAGCTTACTACTAGACATTGCACTATGACGGGTGCGACATTACATGACGGACTAGCAATACAAAGGGTCTAATCATGGTTGGCGCTTGAGGTGAGAAATGGCGCGGCGACTGTAAAACGGAATCATAGCTTTCGAAAAAACAGACATTTGTCGGGAAAAACGCCTTCAGGCGTATCATAGTTGGCGTTTGAAGAGACAAAGCTGCGTTTTTCACTACTGTCAAGTGACTAGATTGAATAAATATTTTTTAAATAGATTGAATAAATAATGTAATTTTATAAATTGTTTAATTATCAGAAATGTCTAAAAACTTTCAAGCGACAACAATGATAAGGTTTTGTCGAAAACGGTCATGTCGCTGCATTCGCCAATTATGGTACGAAAAATAAGAACGATAAACGGCGCTGTCATTTTTTCAACTCGCCAACCATGATAAGGCCAAAAGGGTGACACCTGAGCTTACACTATCAGATAAAAAAAGGGTCGTTTTTTTAATTTGCAAAAAAGTTCGGTCGGTTTCGGTTGTTTGGTTATTTTTTGTTTTTGTTTTTTTAGTTGGGTCAATTTTGTGTTTTAAACAGCGAGAGCTTTTGGGGGGGTCATGACCGCCGTGACCCCCCCCCCCTTAAATCCGCGCCTGGGTCACCAAACCCATTTTTTCTGCATTACTATTAAGCGATTACAGGGGCCGTATTTGGTTTCTCGAGTCGATATCGATTCCCGTCGATAAATAAAAATTGGCATTTAGCAACACGATATCGACAACCTTATCGTCTCTTTACGTGTCGATCAAGACGTTTGACGTTTATTAAAAGGCTCAATTTATGCATACAACCAACTTTTAACAGTTACTTTTTTAATTAAATATACTTGGTTTGGTGCACTTGTAGTAATATGACACAATTTGATGGTTTTCTATGGCAACGCTTATCTGTCGATTTGGTCGTAATGCCAAATATGAAACTTGGACAAAATCGAGAAGCTTTTTTTGTCGAGTTGATCCATCGACTCGAGAAACCAAATACGGCCCCAGAAGTACTTCTTCGGTATTTAAGAAAACACTCAATAAAGAAGTACTTCCAAATCTACTTCCCAGAGTAAGTACTTGCGATTTTCCCTACAGGGAAAGTGCTAAACTAGGTATCCCACACAAGGAGAGAGTAACACTCTTAAGCTGCTGACAGAAGCAGGCGCAAACGCGGTGCGGGCAATGATAGATAGAATAGAAGTGGTGTATTCAAATGCACGCTAACGAAATGCTGTTTTGCTACGCACACACCACGCAAGTGTGCTTTACTTTCTACTTCTTGCGCGTTGCCGCCGCGTAGTGTCAAAAGATCCCTGCAAACATTTCGATTCGGAAACGATTCGAGAACGATTTGCCAAAAGCGAAAGCTTGCTTCGATCTCGGACTCGTTAACGACTCGTAAACGAATTCGAAGGCAATAAAAGCGGAGCAAGAGATCGAATCGCCTTCTCGTGCTGATAACGAATCGCATGCTCGTATCTATAGCAAATCGCTTCTGCGCAGAAAATCACTCCGCCGAGCAAAACAAGTCAAAAACTCAAACTTTCCAAACAAATCGTTGAAGAGAAACCAAAGGCTCTCAAAATGTCCTCTCAATAGGACTTCAAACCGGTGAAATGACGTTATGTTGTTAGTGTAATTTGGAGATTTGAAGTCCCATTCAGGGGAAATCGGCTCTCAATATTTTTCTACAGCATGAAGCTTTGGGAGAAACAAATCAAACAGGAAAGCTTTCATTTTGCGTTTTGAATCTTTTTCTCGTACGCTTCGCAAGCATTTTTCGAATCGAGAATGGTCCGAGAAAGCGAGCCTCCGAGAAATTGTTTGCAGGGATGTTTGTGCTTTGAGTCGTGTTTTGGTGTTGGTGGGCATATATGTATGTTTGGAGTAATGTTTTGGTGTTGGGTGGGATAGCAAATTTGTTGAATTTTATATTTAATGAAAACCTTTATTTTCCCAAAATGGGGGTAATTAAATTAGCACCTAACACAAAGACAAGTCCTGTAGGATAGAAAAATTATATGTAAATCATTCAGGTTTTTCAATTTTTTTCTTATCACGTCCACTTGTCACTTTGATTTTTAGGTTTTGTTCAAAGTCGGAACGCGCCGCCGACACCGCAACATCATGTCAGTGAAAAGTCGCCACATACGGCGAAGCCAATTTCCGCACCGCGTTTGCGCCTGTTTCTGTCAGTTGTGTAAATGCCCAGTTCTAGCCAAAGCGAGATGGCGCACATTAGGCAGCTACATTCTGGAAGGCTTAGAAGAGACCTCCTGACTAGGAGTCGGAGCACTGACAAGCTTTCTGTACTATATGAAAGACTAGAGGTCAAAGGTGAATATCCTTTGTATTGTTCATTGTTTTATCCTCGAGTTCAAAGGCGGACAGCAAGCTCTAGTCGGAAAGATAGTAGAGAGAAGAGTGATAATATCTTCGGTCGTCGAATAGGAGAAATGCTATGACATCTTTTTTGTAGAAAGGGAAGACAAGAAAAACGAAAAGCTATCGAGGTGGGATAAATGTAAAGGCGAAGGACTAGCGCGCGGAGTGGATTCGAACCGCGGACCTCTGGGGTGGTAGTCGGGTATCTTAACCCCTAGGGTATCAAAACCGGATACTAAGATAACACAAATGCTATCCTTCAATATGTTGGTGCTTGCTAATTTTAATTTTGTCATTCTTCGATATTTTTTCGAATGTTGAAACTTAAAAAAAACTTTTTACGCTTTTCCCTCAAACTTAGCATTTTAAAATTTTTTTACTAAATATTTTTTAAGCAAATAATTAATAAATATTTTTCTCTATATTGTTTCAGGTTCGTACTACTCCACTGCTGGCTTCATTAAGAAGGTTAAGTATAAGAACTCGAAAATATTCATTAGCTTCTGGAAGCTCTTTGTATCGATGCAGTTCTAAAGAACTGGATGGATAGTTCATTCTCTGACGGTTCAATCAAGGTACAATTGGATTGTCGAATCTAAACCCCATGAATTGCCAGCTGGTGGCCCCCACGGTTCAATTTTATCACCTTTAAAAACCCTTTATTAGCACCCTACCTGGAAAGCAGGATCATGAGAAAAATTTTAATCTAAATTCTATCGTCGAAACGGCTTTTTCCTGTAATTGTGATTTATATTCTGTTTATGAGTGATTTCATTAAATATGAATCTTAATCGCATTTTGATGGGAGCCAACATTAAGGCAGGCATAAGCAAAACATTTATCGTAAAAAAGGAAACGCTTTAATATAAAAAACGGGCACTAACTTATCCAGTTCCAGTCCAGTTAATTTACAGGACTGGATGGTCGATGGTTGTATTTTATTTTTTTGTTTAATTATTAGTTTTATTATTTTGGTAGATATCAAATATTAACTGGAGATCGCTTCTTCACAAAAAATATAAAACATGCCATCGTGAAGGTCAGTGAGGATTAATATTTCTGCATCGTGTCGCAAAAAATGAGCGACCGACTTGTGATTTTCCACAACTTACGAAGAACCCTTTCAATTTATGGAAGACCCAAAAAAATGAACAGCTTATGAACATGAATAATTTATGGAATCTTGAACTGTTCATTCATGTTGATTAGCCTAAAGTCGTCGGTTGAAGAGGCCGAGCTATATTGAAGTTGTGTAAGGCGAGAAACACAATTGGAGCGTTTCTGCCAGCTTGAGCTTTTGGCATATGGAAAACCACGCATCTGTACTGTGTTTCCATGCAGAGTTTATCCTGAGTTTACTCAGATTAAGCGCCCATGGAAACGGGCATTGTGTAAAGTGTCGTTAAATCCAAGTAAACTCAACGAAGCCAGTCCGATTAAAGGCCGGGCCACACATATCCGCACCGCGTCCGCACCGCATGACGGCCGTGTGTTGGACAACACACGGAGAAAAAGTAAACAAGTGAAATCTTATCAGTCAGTCCCCACATTTCCGCGTCTCCGTGTCCGCACCGCGTCAAATTTTACTTGTTTAATTTCTCTCCGTGTGTTGCCCAACACACGGCCGTCATGCGGTGCGGACGCGGTGCGGATATCTGTGGCCCGGCCTTAAGCCGGGTTTTGCATATGTGTGTGTTTCAGTATCCTTTACTACACATACACCAACGGCGAGGCAATGTAAAATTAATTATCTGTCACTTTAACCCAGAATCGTCATGGAAACAGCATCGCGTGATCTTGAGAAAAAAGCTTTCTGTTTACTTAACGAAAACTCTACCCTGGCTCATGGAAACACAGTACTGGTCACAATAACAGCTTCAGATTTTCGGTCAGCCGAAATGCCGATTTTCGGCCAGCTCGAGTTTTAAAAAATTTTAAATTTTCAGCTGGCTGCTGTCATTATCTTTTATTAATCTTTACTTCACTAAATGGGGGAAAATGTCGTCGCGTTTTGGCAGAAAAGCTCCAATTGTGTTTCTCGCTTAAAGAAAGCACACAGCCGAAAAGTTAAATAGGAAGACGCCTGTTGTGCAGGTGAATATAATCAATCGCTAAACGTCTCGGGATCTACTTGTACAGATAAATTACAAGGAGGAAACAAGCTTGATATCGTTTCCAAGCAGTCCAAAAACTTGCAACATCTGGATTGCGATTAAATTCGCCGAATGCCGAACCATGAAAGATACCATGAGAAGCCCCGACAATGGATTCAGCGCTAAAACTTTTACAAAATTAGTATGAATGGACGTTAGAGAGGTTAGTCGCCAACGTCAGTCGCCATAACCCAAAAATATTTCAATGAAAACGAATTTAAGAGGGCGCATGCTATTAGAAGTACTCTCGAAATTGAATGTGGAACTAGCATACATCGGAACAGTAGACACCTTCCAAAGAGGTGGAAGTAGCTCGTTCAGATATATCACCAACGAAGCACTCGTCTAAGATCTGAAACGGCGAGCGAGCGATGTCTATATCCACAGCCAGCATCGGGCCATTATCTTCCATAGGGAGCGATAGAGGGAGATATATACGGGAAAAAACTGTGGCAGAGGGAAATAGAGAAATGGCGGAACTGGTGAGAGTGGGATAGCAAGAGAGAAGGAAGAGGGGAACTTGGAGAGAGAAAAAGAATGAGTATAGAAGGGGTGGGAGGAGCTGGATCAAGAAGAAAAATATAGGCGTATAGAGAGACATAAAAAGAGATAGGCAGAGAAGGAGAGATGCACATATATGAGGCTATCAGCGCAAAAGTGGTGTAACCCACAATTTAAACTAGTCGCGGTTTTGGTGTAATATGGAAATAAGGAATGTATATTACACCAAAACCGCAACCAGATTAAATTGTGGGTTACACGACTTTTGCGCTGATAGCCTCATATATAAAGAGAAAGAGAGAGCGACAGAGCACAGAGGTAAAGCTAGCCAGGACGACGACGAGACTAGGCTGGTAGAAAAATTCGACATATAGTAAAGGTGTTCGGGGTGTAATTTTAGAAAATACGATATCAGTATCAAGTGTAAGTGAAGATCCTGCCTAGATTATCGAACTGGTACAGCAAGCATGTGAACCCTTTACGGCGCAGCGGCAGATGTACGATCCAAATTACTTGTGCAATTCGATGATTGGGCTTGATGACAAAATACGATCAGCAAAATCAACCTGACCGCAAAGAGCTTCCAAAGAAGTTCCTTCCGAGTATAAGGAGACGAAGTAAAAGAGGCAAGGCGGGTATGGTGTAAATCCGAACATTTAATGCGGTTATGGAAGAAAACTCGAACCCTGGTGTGGAGGGTATAAGGTTATCTTGTTGCCGTGAGCAGAGGTCTCGTTCATCTACTCCCGCTGCTATAGAAAATTGTGCAGTTCTATTTCGATAGAGCATGTGTGCACATCAGAGGCAAAAATACCAGCAGTTTGAAGGCAAGAGATTCTGGAGTTAGCAAAAAGGATAACCATCAACAAGGCCCTGGCATTGACGATATGCTAAATTGTGCGGTCATGCTGCCATCGGGGGTAGCGTCAAACAGGTTCTTCGAAGTGCCCCAAACACAGTGTTTCTCAAAGCATTGGAAGCACCAGCAATTTATGCTCCTTTCTACGCCATGCAGTGGGCACATAGTCCTTTAGGCCGAGAAGTCTCCTCACCTCAACGCACATCGCACCAACGTACATCGCATTTAGAGCACATAATCGTAGATTGCTTTGAGGGTAGGTCGATATATTGTGTGTCGGGCGATGGGTACCATCCCGCAGGGATCCTTCTGTGAATCGGAATGCACAATATAATGACTAGGTAAAATAATGCATTCCAGAAGCAGCAGTTGCGATCGGGTTTCGTTGAAGTCGGGATTGACGGCGACTCGATGACATAGAAATGTTAGTGTAGGAAGCGGTCCGGGAGAAAAAAGGGTAGCATGATCTGGCGATTGCTGAGCACTTAACAGAACTTGTTCTGATCAGTAAGAGAATACAGACGGCCTAGAGAAACATCATTCACTCAAGTCTAGACTGAGGTACTTGGGAGTGATTATCAGCTGGAGAAGGGGCACACCAAATAGAGGGTACTCTTCTTCAAGTAGGGCCAGCAGATAAAACGTTCCCTATCAGTGAGAGAATTCTCCCCAACCTGGAGGGCTCTAAACCAAACCGTCGCACAGTGGTCGAAATCGGCAAAAAGATGGACAAAAGTTGAAAAAACTAAGATAATTGTTAGAAAATAAAGTTATAAAGGTTTTTGGGATCACTAATCACGAATTTGTTATTATTTCTTAAAAAAACAAAATGGCGGCTTCAAAATGGCGACCTTCAATATCGAACACTACTTTTCAATGAAATTGGGATTGTGTTTTCCAGGTCGCTGATCACGAATTTTTTATTATTTTTTATTTTATTGGATATGGTAACGGTTTAGCCGCTAGGGCGTTTTGAAGCTGTTTTTTTAGAGTTTTACATATCACCCTGTATTTTTGTAACCATATGACCTATTTTCATGAATAAGGAATCAGTGTACTGCTGAAAACTGAATACTACTAACTATCTGAAACTCTAAAAATCAAGGTTCTACCCTATCAACTTCCATAGTAATGAGTCAAAATTTTGATTTTTTTTAACTAAAATTTCAACTAAAACCATCTTTTTCTCCATAAAATACCTAATAAACTAATTTTTTTTTTGCAAAATTGGAAAGCTTGGACAATTTCCTATCGATAATTTTAGGACAATTTTTATGCTACGGCCTTTACTTTTGAAGTTATTAGCAAGTTTGATGTTAAAATTGACCTTTGGTACTTTTTGGCAAAGCTTAGGTGAAAAGGTACTAAAAAAGTACGAAATGAGCCAATTTTAGCATTAAAATTGGTTATAACTCCAATACTTATGTTAATTTGACCTCGAAAGTTGATTACCAAAGATAAAACGGCTCAATTTAAGCTAAGCACTACTTTAATAAATTGAAAAAAACAAAACATGGATTACGCAGAATTTTGTACAAAAAGTGGAATTAAACAAAAAGGGGAAACTTCGGGCAATAGTTCTTGGAATATGTTTTTGCCAAATAAACAATATAAGACAAAAAACAGAGCGGGATATAGCGGGACTTCTTTTGTAGGTCTATTAAATAATTTTTTTTTTATTTTTTCGATAAAAAGATAGGTCAAGAAATCTTCCCCGTGTTAAAAATATGTGAACAAATGAGTATTCTTGTTTATATTATTAAATTATACTTACTTTCCTGAGAATAATCCATTTTATAACATTTAAAAATATGCGACACAACACTTCCTATATATGTTTAAATAATTGGTTGCCGCGGGAGTTAATGATACTATTTCAAGCAACGTATGCAATGGCCACTTTCAGAAAGATTTTAAAAGGCAAGAAACGCTCTTTGATTGGTTCTATTTGTCTTATGCTATCCTAGGTACCCTAATCTAACAAGTCAAAATAAAAAAAGTTCCTAAATAAGACCTTCATTTTTCGACTTTTGGCCCGCTTTTTGGCTTTTTCGACCACTGTCCGTCGCTTCCTTTTGACAAGGGTGGTTAACTTGGAGCTGCTATATGTAGTGTCTTTAAGTACGCAGGCAAATGGACGCATGCGTTTTTTTAACCCAAACTTTGTAGCTGGTAAGCTATAAACCGTAAAATGGTAGATAGTACAGAGTCAGTCCATAGAGCAGTAGCAAAGGAAACGATTCTTTTAAGAGTCTATGAATTCATAGACTCATACGGATATGGGAAAATGGCGAGGGAAAGTTAGTTACGGTTCCTAAGTAGACATGAAAGATATATTTATGCCCTACCTCCATCGTTGCGAAGCTCTGTCCGGGTGCTTTAATAAACAAAAGTACGTAGAGCATGTCCTCTGCTTTCAATACCCGAGAGATTTTTTGCACGGTTGACATTAATCGTCGATCACATAATAAGATCGGAAGATGTTTGAGGAAATGAAAATAACGATGATCTCCCTGAAGCTAAGGCAGAAAGAAGCCGTAAGAAGAACATATGAAACAGAGTAATGCCCGAAAGAACAGCAGTTAGACAAAAACTCAATGCAGTAAAGATTCCCATGTAAATATTGGAACTGTAGGAGCTGGCTTAAGTTAAGATTGGAGTCTAACATAACGTACTGGAAAGAGTGTTGGGGTAGTAGGCTACTTTCCATTTTCCAACTTCAAAAAAGACAAAATTTACCTAGGTTTAGCCTCCCACGAAGAGGCATTTTATTTTAAGCAAAAATAACTTAAATTAATGAAGTAGAAAAAAATAATCTTGTGCATCTTTCACATAAGGCGCGTTTCATTTTCATTGGAGTACGTACTCCGGAGGAGTTTGGCGCACATCGGCGTAATTGCAGCCACCCCAGCCCATACTGTGGTGTAGCAGCATCTACTCCGATGTGCGCCCAACTACGCTGGCATACGTACTCCAATGAAAATGAAAGGCACTTCTGTCTCACACGGCTGTAAATCAATTTTGACTATAAAAATATATGTACGTGTCACCGGTTTAAAGAAAATAAAGAAAATAGCAGAATATTTTGGGACACTTTGGGACAGTTAGTAAAGCTAGAATTAAAGATCATTCGAACAGAATTTATCGTCGATAGTCATGTGCTTTGTTGGTATGGAATTGTGAGATGCAGAAGTAGAGCTATCAACTTTAGATATCGATATTTTAACTGTAGTCAAATGGATATTAGTGTCCTAAAACAGTGATGGTTTTTATGTAGGTAGGCTGAGATATTTATCAAACGAGATTTCGACCTTTGTCTAAATTTTGGTTCAATCTATTCATTAATAAGATTCTTACTTTTAGAAAGTTGAGAGTAAGCTCGTTATTGTTTACCTATTTGCATTCCGCTCATAATGCTTTGTCAATACAATAATGAATATTTCTTGGTGCCCTGTCGCACTAGAAATGCTTTGAAAACAAATAAAGGTACGAATAATGCTATTCATTGGTAAAGTACCTAACCTTAAAGTAACCTTTTCCTCAATATCAAAAATGGAGCATCCAATGTTTGTAAACAAATTCAGGTTATTCCTAACAAGAGCCTAATAGCAACATTCCCACAAAGATCAAATGAGCCTTTCTGCAAACAATTCACGTTATGCCATAAAAAATCATTCACCAGCCTTCACAAAGGGCATGAATTGTTGATGATTTTCTAAAGGTAGAACGAATATTGTAGAAAATTGTTAATTTCCATTCCAAAGTATAAAAGGAAATCTCTTGAATCCCGCACTCTGCGGAATGGCTGCGTTTGCGGCTATATCAATTCATTGCCGAGAGTTGAAAAGGCCCCGCAAAGTCGATGAGTTGCAATATTTCACATAATAACCGCCAAATCCCATTACAAACGTGTTTCGAGTTTCTGATTTAGACATCGGATGACGAAAGCGAGCATACATCGGTGCCTGTGCGTCCTCCCACATCCCCTGAAGTGCCTGCCATGATGGAGGAACCAGCAGCAGCAGCAGCAGCCAAAGACGCCATTAGAAAGTCACTAGGGCTTTCTACAAATTAATTTCTAATAAACGGCATAGGATTACTTGTGCTCCTCGTACGGGGCCCGCGCAGAGAATAGTGTTTGGAGCCATCAGAGCCAGAAAGCAGCCATTAATTTGAATTTACGCGAACTTATAAAGAGCCTGATTTAAGCCTTCCATTAGCGGGCTTTCAGGCCATTTGTTAAGTTGTTGCCTAATGAATTCGTTTACCGACTTTTAATGATGGTAAAGCCCCAACCAATTGCCGTCTCGATAGAGACCAGCCTTCAACGACGACGACGACAACGACGAAGATTTCGTAGAAGATCGAAAGTATTGGACGTGATGTATGGCCGCTTGATGGCCCAAAATAAGGAACAGTCATTCCGGTAAAACGACCCCATCTGGGGGTGGAATTTGGAACTGTTTTTTGGGGGGCCTGTGACGTTTATTGCTGGTAACTGTCTCTTGGTCGTTTGCATTATTTGGGGGCGGAGGCCTAGTGCTGGGGATAATCGGGGAGAATTAGTGTTATTAGTGTTGTGTACTGTGTAGTTCGCTCCCCCCCTTTTTCCAGCATGGGGTCTTCAATATTGGATGAAGGTAAAACCTAAATCCGGGTGGGTGCCCTTTTGCTGCTTTTGGCTGGTAGAAATGTTGCTTTTGAGGGTTCATTATTGGAAATCATTTCTTGTATGTTAAGCTGAATAAATTATGACTGTTCGGGGCTTTTGGGAAAAATTACTTTTGGTTAATGTATGTGGCAGATGTAATTGTGTTACTTTGGGGATAACATGGTTTTAGTACAAATGGTTTACTTAAATTAAGGAATTTTAAAGGAGGAAGGGATGCTATTTGCTATGATTGGATAAGGGCTCCTTAAGTGGTAAGCAATAATAGAGCTATGTTTTTTTAATCTAGGTCAAAATGTTGAGTGTTTCGTAAGAAGGGTATGCCTTTACTTGTTATGAAAACTAGAACTCTAAAGGTAGATCCGCTTTATGTTGCCGACTGTTGTAACCTAGAGTGCCGATTTCGGGTAAACTTTAATTCCAAAGGTAGAAAATAATACCAACAATCTTATGCGCTCTCATTCCGGACTCCAATCCAATACTTTAATTTTTTATTTTATTTTATTTATTTATTTTATATTAATTTAAGTGCATCAAGTTGCTTAATGTTGGTCCAAAATTTCTTCACGGGCAGATTATGGCTAAGCTTGGATGAAAAGAACTGCGCTTTCGCTTTACGTATGGAATAAGTAACTCAATTCAAATACATTTTTGTAGGCTTTTAAATTCACATCGGTTTTGTTAATTTTATATTTTTTGAATGAGAACTCTCTCTCTCTCTCGGAGGCAATACGATTGATTTTAGTGGAGAACCAAGGTGAAGTAGAGGAAAGAATGCTTTTTGTTTTGACTGGGACAAAAGATTCGTGCAGATGGTAACATAGGGAGCAAAAATAATCTATTTGGTTGTCAATGTCAGAGATGCGGTATATTTGATCTCAAGGTAGTGAGAAACATTCTTGCAATAGTGTCGGGACATCGATGCATTTGCAGTCACGATACGAAAACAATTTCCGCTGAGTGTTTTTTACTGAGAGTTTAAAGGAAAGGAACAGGATGTCATGATCGAGGTAACGAGGTCGGTTGATATGATTATCGAATAAAACGTTATCAACATTCGACACAAGAAAAATGTCCAGCAGCGATGGATTATTATTGTTTAGGTATGTCGGAAGTTGGTTGATGGGCTTTAAGTGAGGAGGGCAGTAAACCACAGTGGCGAGACATTTACTATAACCACAGTTAACCTTAATGCTGAGGAACTCCAAGGCATTAGATGTAGATTCCTTAACTTTGAAAGACCTAAGCTTATTCTTGACATAAATGGCTACTCTACCACCAGAACGATTTATGCGATCATTTCGGTGTAGATTGTACCAAGTAAAGTAAACAAGTTTCGAGGGGACATTGAGACACCTGTATGACGTGTATATTAGAACCACGGAAAAGTACCTGTACCTCGATTTTGTTGCGTAAGCCGCCCGCATTAATGTGGCAAAAGTTTAAGCCTTGAACCCTACTTTGGAAAACGTTGAGCAGTGTTCTAATTTTGTTCATGTCTTTATTGCTATATCTAAAAGAAAGCAATAATATTCCAACACTACAACATAACGAAAAATGGAAAAGTAAAGAGTTAAAATATAAAAATACAAAATAAATCGAAAATAATTTAAAAAAAATGCAGGTGCGGTTAGGGGACCCCCGTCAGGAACGAAGTTCCTTACGCTTTTTCTTCAACTACGAATGCAATTCCAATATGAAGGCATACGAGCTACCTTTTTCAATACCATTCATTTCATTAAGAAGGCATAAGCATCTGTTCTGGATAATGAACAAAGGAAAAAGTGTGCATGTTCCTTTAGTGGCCCCTAGACTATCAATAATATTGTGCAATAATATTGAGCAAAATACTGACGGTTTTCTTCTTTGCCCCAGACAAGACAATCTTTCAATATCACCCACAGACCGTCAATAATATTGCGCAAATCAAAATATTGCACAATATTATTGATAGTCTAGGGGCCCCATTAGTGTAATAAAAACACAGTGGAATTAGGTTTCCCGCTTCCCAGTAGTCGGCGCCGATGCGTGCTTATAATCATTTTGAATTAACGCATGTTTTTAATTGGGCCATAGGGACCATTCAAGTATTACGTAAGCACCAAAGGGGGTTGGGGGGTCTTTACTTTGCTTATTTTTGATGACATGGGGGTCTGGATGGTGATTACGTCAGCAATATTTATTTAGTTATTTTTTCTGATTTCTTTGCAAAAATTTATTGTATTTTGATTTGAACAAATTGGCAACCCTACTTGTCTATCCTCGAAAGCAAAAAGTATGTGCAGGCATTCCCCGAAATTATTGATATTGCTTACTGCGGTGTTTTATTGTTAAGTTAGAAAGAACCGAAGTAAGAAAATTACCGCGCGGTTCACATGTCTAAATTTGCATTCTTCTTTTTTTATTGTCAACTGATGAATGACTTTCTGCTGCCACCGGGTATGTTTTAGGTCGACATTGTGTATGACCTAGGCCCGAGTAACCAGCGCCGAACGGTGCTAGTTTTCGGCAAGCAGGAAACCGGCTACCACTTTGTTTTAACCCTTATGCATGAAACTTTGCATTACCATTTCTTTCCAAAGCTATCGGTTCCCATTACTTCCAATTTCTACAAAGAAACAATGCATTCTGATTTCATAAATTGCCTACTGGGATCGATTTTCGCACGCATATACACAAATCATACCGCATTTTCTTACGTGACGATTTCTATGAATTCACTCTACCCGCAAGCCAAGTTATGGACCCAGCGTAAAAAGTGGAAGCAGCTTCCTCTGGAATCAAATTGGAAGTGCTTCCTTGTCGCGCTTCAGAAGCATTTTGGAAGATTTTCCTGTGCATGTGGCTACAAATAAGTCATTTTCAACTCTGTTGGTAAATTTTCTGTTTTGAGAGAGTCTCTAAATTTCGATTCCTAACGTTTTCATTTGTTGTGACATATTCTCTTTTGAAAAATTTCCATTTAGAGTTGTGCGCTCAGTAAAAAAAAATAGTGCGGTTTATAATTTATTATTATTATTGTGATTTCATAATTGTGATTTTGATTAATCCAGTGAAAAGTGTTGAATTTTTTATTTTTTTTTTGTGTGTGAATGCAATTTTAATTTCCCTTTTTGTTATTGAAATAAAAATATTTATTTGTGAACTCTGTTTGTATCCTTATTATTCAAAAACGAAGAGCGAGACCTTTTCCCCTGCTACCAAAAGAGCAAAAATGAAGGCTTTGCTGCTTGCAAAACTTAAATCTTCAAAATAGCTTCCCAGGAAGCTAATTAGAAGAAAATCGAACAAACTGCTTCTTGCTAATGACATGCAATGGTAAAAAAGATTTGGATAGGGATACGGAAGGGAAGCACTTCTAAGATGCCCAAGGATAGCATCTTCATGCATCAGTGAATGCTTCTATTCCCCGCTGGGGAACTTCGTTCCAAAAGAGAAATATAGAATAGGCTCAACACAAATGAAAACATTAATGAAAACAAGAACAAGCACATGTAGAAAGAATCTCCGCATTGAAGATGGGTTGGTCCAAATTCGTAAAAGTGAAGCCTGCATCTGATCCAACTTTTTGAGCAGCGGCAGAAGCAGAATTCTGCCTGCTGAAATAGATCCAATAAAGTATCAGCAGCGGCAGAATTTTTATTTCACAGTAAATTCGTTGTAAATAATTCTTTAATAATAATAAATTCTTTGTAAAGTATCACACGACAATAAATTCTTAATTTTCCGCGTCCATTAGTCAAATAACAACAACTTGCCAAGTGAAAGATGTTTGAAATGTCAAAAACTTCTGCTTCGCAAAGCAGCAAAATTAGGATTTGAGATGAAAAAGCAGCGGCAGAACTCTCTTCTGCTTTTCTTGTCACGTGACCAACATAAGCCAATAGAAAAAATTCTCTGCCGACGGTTCTGCTTTGCTGCTTTGGATCTGATAGAGCCTTGAGCTGGGAGTTAAGGAAGTGCTGGCGGCTTCATTCAGATCTAAAGCTGATGTAAATTAGCAACGAGCTCAATTTCTTGACGCTGCCAGTCTATGACTCTAATCACGGTCGCTGCAGTGGCCGGAACACATTCACATAGGGTGATAGTTCATGCCCGATGGTGAAAGCGACAGCGTTTAAAATCTGCTTCTGGTTGTCATTTTCATTCGTAGAGATGCCACGAATGACAACATCATAGAGTCTGGACTGACGCCGTAAGTCCTCTAGCTCGTTTGAGACTACGGCAAGGTCGTAATGGGCTGTTTCTACCTCGTCTCTTGATTTTCCAACTTGGCCGTTGAAAGTGTTACATACCTCCTCAAATTGCGCAGTGAGGCGGGCCTCAAATTGCTTCAGCAAAGGATCCTCGAAAGCGGCAAACCGTTCGTCGAGTATCCTTTTCTCCAAGACCTCAAGGTTGTGCTCGGAGGCAGCTATTGATGTGGATCTCGGTGTTTTGCTGCTGCTACCATTATTGCGCCTGTTTGCCGCCGGCTCAGGAGTATTGTACCTAGCGGGATTTGGATCATTTGCTATCTCTGGAACTTTCCTGGTTTTTGGCCTTGAATTCGACTTAGATGACATATTTTTAGACGATTTTTAGACCATTGTTAAGTTATTAAAATAAGAAAGTAAATCGCAGATCGGAAATGTTAACTTTTGTAGCGAAGTTGAACAAAAAAAACAGCGGAAAGTTAGTTAAATATCGTAGAACTTCAAAAGCACGTCTACTCGATAAACATTACACAAGAACGATCCGCTACCGTGATCGAACTCCTGCTACACTGATCAACCAGTAAACTAGAAACCAAATAAATTCTTTAAGACCACCAGAACGGCTGAGTCTGGTCTGGTTCCTCTAGATAATCCCCAAGGCTGTTGACAGAGTATGGTACCCAGCTCTGTTGATTAAACTACAAGCTATTGGTTTCCTTGTTCTAAAGAACTGGAGTGACCGTTTAATCAAGTTAGTATTTGATGGCGTCGAATCTAAACCCCATACCATCACCCCGATGGTCCCCAAGGGTCAATTCTATCTATCACCACGTCTTTTCCGAATCTTTATAAATGGTCTGCTCTCCAAACCTACTTTTCTCTCATCTTCGCTGATATCAGTACTTTGTTTTACTTTTTTGCCTTCGACAATAATAGACAACTAGAGGCCAGACCATTTGTTTTTGATCCTGAGCTCATGCCTCTATCAACTCTATCAGCAGGCCCCAAAGAACACCTTTTTGATTGGTGCGACAAGAACCATATGAATTCAACGCAACAAAAAGGAATTACGGTCTCAACCTGCATCGATCTTACTTCTATATCAGTGGACGGTGTCAATTTAACGCTAATCCATCTTTAAACATAGTAAGCATAATTTTAATCGAGGATTTGCAATAGGTTCTTCTTTGTCGGTTACGATCATCAAGCCTTCCGAAGGATCACTTGGCTGGCTCGTAGCCGTCTTCCGACAAGGTGATAAGGTTCTCCCTCGTTTGCGACCGGCTGTTGAACTGTCTATCCTTGTAAGAGGGTCTGGTAGTCGGCATTTGCTGTTCCTGTAGACTTTCTTTTGATGGTTGACTCCTCTGTGGGTGAAGCTTTTCGGAATCTTGGTCTTTTGTCAGAACTGGTATGAGACACCCATTGATATCCTATTTTAAACTATGCCGTCTGATTACAGATAGCGCGATTCCAGTGTATCCAGGAATGGCAGAGAATGAGAAACCAACTGATCCCAACAGGAGGGTTTTTGAATAATAGGGATCATAGCGAAGTATGCTTTGATTTTATTGAGCGTATATATCTCCACAAATTCAGGATTAGTTGCCATACTTCTCGTGATGTATATGTATGAAACGGAAGATGTGGAACATTTTTTTTTTTGATATCGTAACTAATGTAAGTTGGAATTATTCATATGAGATTAAGTCTGGATGTGTCCAACAGGAAGAGTGTCAACCCCAGCACGAGTTATAATAACTGATCCAATTCTGTGTGTGTGGAAAATTGGAAGATGAAAGAAGTGTTTCTTGTGGGTAGAAGTCCCACACTTTTGTCTTCTGTTGCTATTAAACCTTTCCATCTTCCAAGACCGGAAAAATTATGAAAAATCCCATAAATCTGGCTCTGTTATTTTTGATATTTCTGACCTCCTCAAGTACTCATTACGTTTTAATTTATTACGGCTTTCTCAGTATCCCTTTGTAGACGAACTGGTGCTTCACTTTGAAGTTCATCCTTACATAAATAATTGAAAAGAAGGCGTTCATGCCCAAGCCCCAAACCGAGTCTCTTCACACTCCCCCAAAAAATGTTTTTAATCAATACCTGTAGCCTAACTTTAACACGTGCTTGTAATTGTAACATCCTTGTTCTGCAGGATCTCTCGCACAAGCGAATTGACTCCAACATTTGCCACTCATAACACACATAGTCGCGGCGACATATTTAATATTTTCTCAGTACAATATTAGTCGTTGTCACCCTCCACCATTCTGCTAACTCTGGGTTTTGCGGTAGGGATGGAGGGTGGAAGATGGTATACAGGTAGATGATGGAATTTTAGATTATGTTCCACTCCTCAAGGTAAATAAAAATTTCCTTTTGCGGGGATGTAATTTTCTTTACGGTTCTACCAAAGAAATTTGTCTCTTCTTAGTCGTAAGAAATGCTGAACAAGATTCTGCAGTGAATTCTCCCCAAGGTGGTGAGATTATGCTGGCGGTGGGGGGGGGGGGGGAATTTTCATGAGGGGGGGAATAATTATATTTTGCCATTCTCGCGATAATAAGCCGCAGGTGGCAGTTGACGCCAACATCATAAGTCAGCTTAGGACGCCTCTAGTGTAATAATACTCGACAATCATAAATGATACGGTGAGTCTTGGCTTAGGTAATAGATTCACCTGAGCCGAGTGAAGCAGGTGAATCTATATACACGAACGTAGCCCTGAATTACTTATAAATATTACCCATCAACATTGGTCATTCGTCATTGAGAAATGCGGCTGCAAATACCACATCGTATTCCACCAACAATTAAATTTAATCGCGACCGCGTCGACCACTTCAACTGTCGGCGATTTGTTTTCGCTTACCTATAAAAAAAACACAGGTGTATCGGCCAAACTGGAGTAGGCGAGAGACAAGACGTCGGTCGGTAAAATTTTGCAAGGAATACAACAACACCTCAGACGCGGAATTGCTGAGTTCTAATTACATGGAATTAAATCGCTTAAGAACAGCCCCAAAAGCATGGGTAACTGCCTTGATTTACTACTATCGGTATCGATCTAGTCTGACATCGACTCACTTAGAAATTCCAGGTGTTCTCTGCGACGACGACGAAGGTGGGTATATGACGCGGATGAACTTGCGGTCGCAGGGGGGATGGAGGTTAAATTACACCTGAACGAGGACTATACCTGTTATAAAATTATACTGATGAGATCGTTTCAGCGTTGCCGCATTCGAGCATAAGTTTGCTGATATGCGTGTAATTAGGAGAATGTGGGTAAATTCCATAATGGTATGAAATTTGTTTTTGCTTAACCAACAACGCGTTCCGTGAAAATACAGTCAAGAGCCGGTGCTCTCCTGTTTGCCAGTATTTTCGGTGGGGGCAAATACTCATTATAATTTGATATCCGGTAATTAGCATGTCCTCTACAACAGGTCTGTTTGTGGAATTTGATATTGGGACTCGATGCCAACGTAAATGGGGTGTAATTTTACGATATAGAAAATTGGGAAGTATTCGGAAATATTTATCATGATAGAAAGTGCCTTTGTTTGACAATAATTTCTGATTTTCAATGCATTATTTCAAAATTTTCAATCGATTCAGAGAATTTAATAGAAAATTAATTGTTAGTTGCTGCTGGCCTTTTTGTGCCGTTGAAAGCACAGGTTCAATTGCTTTTAGTTGAACTAATACCATGGTATGTAGGCAGGTAGAAGCGGCAGTCCCATCCAAGTCGTAGGCTGGGACACAATTAGCGCTAAGGTGCGCCGTTTTGTAGCCGCACTCGTGAAAAACTATTGCGTGAAAGAAGTAGTGAGCTAGGGATTTAGATCCATCCCGTCAAATCTAGGTACCGGATCAAATCTCCGATTTTAAGTTTCGAAACATCCCCCAAATCGTTTAAGAAGAGGCTTCCAAATACAGTGTCAGATATTGGCCAGAGCTGGGCATTTGCAAAGAAAATGTTCAGTTGTCTCATTGGCCTGCTCTTCTCCGCAGCTGCGGCAGTAGTTGTTATGCGGAATTCTCAATCTGGCTGCATGCTGCCCAATTGGCCAGTGTCGCGTTATTATTGACACGATTCTGGCAATATCCTTGCGTTGCATCACCAAAAGGTCTCGCGATCTTTGTTTGTTATAACAAGGCCAAGTCTTCCTGGACTTGACACATGATGATATGTGTGCCTGCGAGAGTGGTCCCCAGTCTGGCCATCATCTGCCTTTTCGTTGCCCTCGATGTTCCTGTGACCCGGTACCCACTGTAGAGTGACCCTGTACCTCCCGGCCAGGGAATAGAGCTCCTTCTGGCAATTGTCGACAAGATTTGAAGTTATACGGGCCGAGCCTAATGCCTTGATGGCCGCTTGGCTATCTGATAACAGAATTACCAAAGGCGGGTATTTTAGTCCTGTTGGTGAAAAGCATCAGTACTGCCTTTTCCGAATTGACGGATAGCCCGCAGCGGTTGGACCAAGCGGTAACCTTTCCAAGTGCCAACTCCAAAATCTCACTGATTGTGTGGATGAATTTTCCGGATACTAATATCACCATGTCGTCGTCATAGGCAACTGTCTTTATTCTGTAGCTTCTAGTGTCTTTAGGATCTCGTCCATTGCCATGAGCCAAAGCAGATGCGAGAGGACCCCACCCTGAGGTGTACCTCGGCACGTCGAATTTATGACTCTGCTATTTCTCCATCTGCTATGGATGATTCGAGTTTCCAGCATGCGAAGGATCCATTCGCTGATTCCAATGTGGATCCCGGGTACCGCCAGGGCCTCCCGGATGGCTTCGGTGCTGATGTTGTTAAAGCGCCTTCTATATCTAGGAAGGCAGCCAGGCTGTTTGTATTCTAGGGAGTATTCCACGGTGCGCGTTACTTCGTGGAGAGCAGTGTCCACCGATCTGCCTTTACAATATGCATGCTGAGATGTAGACATCGGGACCTCTTTTATGGAGTCACGGAGGTATATGTCTAGTATGCGTTCTAGGGTCTTTAAGACAAAAGACGACAAGCTTATTGGCCTGTAGTCTCCAGGGTAACAGCTTGGCAGGTTTCCTCCAACGGCACTGCCGCTTCCATTAGAGGTTCTGTGCTCCTGCTGTCCATCTGCCGTCTTCTCGTTTGATATAGGATGGTTGACAGGGTTGCTTAGAGAGAAATTTGCCGAGCCTGGCTGACTCACCCAGACTCTCTATGGCATGACAATGATCCCTCCATGATTGGGTTTTTGCGGCCCTCACTGCTTTCTTATACAGCCTTAGACAGTCTTTGTAGGGTTTCCAATATTTGTGTCTATAGCAGATATTGAAAATCTCTCTGGTTAGGTGTCTAAGATCTGATAACTCTTCGGTCCACCACGGTGGAAAAATACTGTATTTAACTGGGCATGATTCCCTGAATGACATGTTCAAGGCATTTTCAAGAGTGTTAATCATTGCGCGACTTGATTCTGAAGTTAGGTGCGTGTGCCAGTCTAGCTGTAGTTATTTCTCTGAACTAGTGATGAGCAAAAATGGTCTTGTTTTTGCAGTCTTGTCTTATTCTTGCACATTTAGCAAGACCAAGAACAAGACCAAGAGCAAGACCTTATCAAGAGCCTTGCAAAATTTTCACCTATGTAAATTCATTCTTTTAAAAACAAAAAATATAAAAGTCCTTCTTCTGTTAAATCCTTAATACATACTTGATGAGCGAAAATAGCCTTGCTCTTGCAGTTTTGTCTTGTCTTGTCTTGGTCTTGCACATTTATCAAGACCAAGGACAAGACCAAGACTTAGCTAAGTTTGCAAGAACAAGAGCGTCTTGTCTTGTTCTTGCGTTTGCTCATCACTACTCTGAACTGCTCCCACTTGGTTCTCTTGGGGTTTCTGTAAGGCTCTGCCTTATATGAGATATACATGTGGTCCGAGAAGGATGTAGTGTGTAGAACCCCCCAGTTATTGACCATGAACTAATACCATAGCAGAAATACCACTCATCACGAACTATCCAAAACTATAAACCATAATCGCCTCAAAGTACTTTACACACGAAAACCCGTTACGATTTCCCCCCCCCCCCCCCTCCCCATCCGTACGATTTTTTGTTCGTCTATCCATAACCTATCCACAGCCGGCCGCTTTGACCCTCCTCATGGGACACCCTGTATAGTTGACAATAACTTACAGATTTTTAATAGAGGTATTCTTATCTTTGTACTTCTGAGCACGGACAATTTCAGGTATTGGAAAGAACTCATCAATATTACCCGAAAACTAAATATCAAATTCTCTATGGTCTACGAAGTGTCATATGTTAATTGGAGAGTCCTAAACAAAAGATACTTCTCATACCTGAATTATATCTCTTTCGTTATAAATCTGGTAAACCAGAACCTTAGTACAAGTATGAAATAGGAACAGTTCGGAGATATTATACAGGCGAAGCTTTCACGTGCACCTCAGGATAGAGTCCAGTCGAGTGCTAAACTTTATAAAATGATCAATAACCTAGAGTGTGCGCTAAGTATGGCATTCAGTGAGGCATGTCCAGTCTAATATAACGAAAAGTTGGCGAAACGAAAAGATATCCAAACTATGGTAGCTAACCAGCCCAAACAAGGCCGTCCCGGTCCCTTTTTCCAAACGTTACGACGCCAACCCTGTATCGAGGTTACGAAAATTGAGAATTCAGACTCAGTCAAATATCTAGGAGTAATGCTGAACCAGAGGATGAACGCGAACGCTCAACTGGATTTCGCCTACAAAGATTATAACAAATCCAGACTAAGTCAAGTCCAAAGAGTGGAATGTCCCGGAGTTACGGGGCTCTGTATATAATCATTCCGGGTGCCATGACCATTAATGTAATTCTCGATCTGCTGCCACCTGATCTATATATCAGGCAGTAGGCAGCATGCACGGCTGTGAGGCTACGAGAAGGAGGCTGTTGGGTGGAGCAGAAGTATGATTACAACGCTCTCTACCACTGGAAACGGTAAATGGACCATCTGATTACCTGATATTGAAAATGAATTTCAACTCAGGTTTCGATGTCCAGAGAGGTATAGTAGTCCGGCGAAATTAGCATTTTAAGGAGACAAAATTCCAAAATGGCTGAAAATTTTACCACAGCTTCCTTGGGACTTTTTAAGAAAACAATTTCGGAATCACAAAAAAACAACATGGCCGCAAAAATGCACAACATTGGCAAAAAAATCACTCAAAAACTGGTTTTTTCGAAAAAAAATTTGATTAGTCAATACGAAACGTTATTGCCTACAAAAAAGCCCTCTTGTCATTTTTGCGAAAACCTAACCCTTTCGAAGTTATTCAAGGTCAAAGTGTCCAAAAACCACATTTCGGCCAAAAAATACTTTGAATAATTCCGAAAAGTCAAGGTTTTCGAAAAAAATTCAATGGGGGTATTTTGTAGGCAATAATATTTTGTATTGACTGATAAAATTTTTTTTTTAAAAAACCAGTTTTTGAGTGATTTTTTTGCCAAAAAAGCGGCCATGTTGTTTTTTTTGTGATTCCGAAATTGTTTTCTTAAAAAGTCCCAAGGAAGCTGTGGTCCAATTTTCAGCCATTTTGGAATTTTGTCTACTTTCGTGCGTTTTTTTTTCTTATTTCCCCGGACTATATGCAAATTGAAGCCTGACAAAAACTATGACGTGGTTCCATACACAGATGACTCCAAATCAGATTGAAGTGTAGGCAATGGAATTTTCTGCCCCTCGATAATTCTTCAAAAATACTACCGCCAAATTACACCATTGTTTTCGAGGTGAAACTGCTGGAAAGCTTCAAAGCATGTGCAATAATACAGACGAACCTAAGGCCAGGGGCGCTGGTAATATTGTTATCAGATGTCCAAGTGGCTATCAAGGCACTCGGCGCGGTTTATATAAAGTCTAAACTTGTCAAAATATGTCAAAAGGAGCTCTACTTCTTGGCTGGGAGGTTCAGGTTAACGCTTCAGTGGGTACTGGGCCAAAAGAACATTATGAGTAGTGAAAAGACAGATGAGGAGGAAATCTTGTAAGCGTACCAGTAGAGAATGTACAGAAAGCGCTGTGTACAGTAGGTACTGGTGCGGTTGAGCCTGGGAACTAGATTTTTTTGCTTACTTCCTTTCAATGCCAGGCTCCAGATAGAAAAGTTTAACATTTGTAAACTTTTTCTTACAGGACTTGAGAGAGGTTTCGAAGCTTAACATTGGAGATATGATCCAATATCTGAATACAACACGCTGGATCTAAACTCACTTACAAAACGGTGCTTTCATTGTGTCCTCATCCTCAGTTTCCTGGACGTGGGTGCCGTCTTTCTACCTACAAACCCTATGATTGCTGATGTACTGCCTACATGCGGATTCCCGATCTAGTTAGGGGTTCAAATCATTCGACGATGACTTGTACATCTTCCTACTGCAGGCATGAAAGATAAAAGTTTATGTTCTCATGTTTTTAAATAGAATTTTGTTGAAACAATCTCAAGTGATAACGGTTAACTAGATGAAGTAAGCTTTAATGACGTCCAAGTTGTCAGATGTGTCTTCTTAGTCTAAATCGTTCAAATCCTCTACAAAAACTCTATTACTTTGCATCACCATCAAAATCAAGTCATAATCAGGACAATGTTTTTTGTCCTGTAAATTAAGTACAACTAAGATCCTAATTCCATCCAAAAACAAAAGTACTAAAGACATCAGAAAGATTGATGGAAACCAGTTAAGCCGTATTTACATTAGACCAAGTGCTTCTGCTACAAATGGCTAAACACACCTCTGCCTTATGTGACCCCAAACGGAATTTATTCACCTGGTGCTGGTCGTTCTGTTGGTGTTGGTCTTTTATTTCCCCTTTGGTCACTGAAGCTTCATTCATTACCAAATGAATAATTAAAACCCATTTCCTAGCCAAGTCCGTTTATTGTAATTAAAGTCGACTGATTAAGCACAAATCACCTCAGGTGAAAATCGATTGTAAACCACATAAGATTCATGGGCGAGGGTGGACCAATGCTGTGGTAGCATACTCCAGCTGCAATGGTTTTCGGTTATTGTATATATACGTGGAGGCAACTTACTTAATTGCGATTTTCGTGCATGCAACATCATCCCGCATCTGTGGAGCAGCCCCAGAGGATTTTCGGGGCTAATTTTCATGTTGTTATGGCAACGATATCATAAATTTCTTCCATACATGGCCAATGTGGACAAAATGAGCGATGGAGCCGCAATGTTTTTTTTTTGTTTTGTTCAGCTCGTTCGATAAATTTTGAATTTGATGGTGAAAGGTAGTTTCCGGTTTATGGCAACTTTAAGCCCTTAAGGCGATTTGGTATGTGCTCTGGTCGTGCAGGGTACTTTTGGGGGAGGACTGAATGTTGATGCTGGTGATTTTCGAATGGTAAAACCCTGATGAAATTGTTAGATTGAGGCGTTTTTGAACGGGGATGGATTACTTTTCCCTCGAGTGGATTAATCAGCGAAATTTCGCATTGTTTTATCTGAAAGCGAATTTAATATTGTTATAGCAATAAACTCCTTTCCTATTGGGACAAACCCAAAAAAAATTATAAAAGCTAAAAAAAAAGTAAATTTTCCCAGACAATCCGAATAATCTCTTTTCTTCCCGAAGGCCCTAAAAGGTCCTGGATTAGACCAAGTGATGAAGGATGGATGGATAGAGATGGCCCTGGTATAATCTTTTACAAAATAAAATTTTTGTATACAAAACTGGAGAGGGAACATTCTGATAGTCAACGGAAATCCTTGGGCAAAAATAAAATCGGATTTCATAAAGAGCTTATCCAAATGGATAAAATCTAGTTTCATTTTCCCTGAATAACTCGGGCAAATCTCCTTTGCCAAAGTGACGATTTTCCAATCCCCTTTCACTTCTGTGGAGAGATTTTTAGTTAAAATAGGATTCGCAACAAATTTCTATCACAAAAGGCGGCGGCGGCTTTCTGGAGTAGTAGTTTTCACCCAAAAATTACTTCAACTGGAAAAATAGAGAAGGAGGAAAAAAGCAAATGGATAAAAGCATTTCAAAGCATTAAAAAGTGGCTTAAAGTGAAAGTCGAGAAAGTATCAATTTACTGAAAGCTTCTTTTAAATTTTTGAAAAGGGCGCAAGTAACTTTTCATAGTGATTTTGTGTGTGTGTGTGGGGCAGGAGGACGAGGAACACGTGTGAGAATATGACAGGTGGTTTTTGAACTAAAAGTTGGGTATTTTATCAGTATGTATAACGTTTAGTAAAAACCTGAGCTTTAGGGTAGGTAGTTGCCTTATAATTCAGCCTTTTGTGACCAGAGTTTAAGGATCAATTCAAGAAAATGTTTTCTATGACATTTCAGAAGTTTCAAAGGCAAATTTTATCGAACCTTTTTCTAAAATACTCTGGAGATTTTAGAATATCGATAACTGTAAAAGTTTTGTGTTGGGCTCATAAAAATTCGCCTAGGGTTTATTTTTAATGCTGATATTCACCTAGGCTTCCTCCAAGTTAGGACTTGGTAGATTCCTTTAAAGGAATTCCGGGCGTTTTTTCCTGTCATCATTTGTAAGCATAATAAGAAAGGAAGCTACTACTGTTCGATCACCATAGTCAGCGTTCTGACACCCATATTATAAGACTAGAGCTTGTTATCCAACATTGCACGAAATGATAGACTGTACAACGTACAAAGAGGATTATCTCTCTAGAGGTATATGTACCTATAAAAAAATACAGAAAAGTTTATAGAACCCTTACTAAACATGGCTATTACAGCAGGTACCATATACAAACAAGAAGCAAAAATCTCCACTTTTAAATTTTCACACGCTTTTTCCATTTATTCATAGAAAAATATTTTTCCGAATATCCAAGAAAAAGAATCATGCATCCTCGTGTATTCAGGCCAATTCACCATCTCGTGAATCAAAAAGTTTGTATTTGTATTTCGCGGGCCTTCGATCTGTAATATATCCTTTTTGTATCTCCCTTGAGGAAACTGTTGCCTCTAAATTATAGTATGCTAAGTATCCCCCCTAAACTACGCTTGTTGAAAAGCTGGACTAAGAGTACTGATTAGTCTTAAGATAACTCATGGATTTGTGTTCCACACTTATTAACGCATTAATCGTGCTTTGCCAATGTGGAGGAATTTGCATCTCTCAAATGCAACACAATTGCAACCGACATGTTCTGTGGTTTCTGTTTCTAACTATCTGACGAAACCTTATCTGATGTCCTGTGAATAAGTCTGATTCAGGTTTAGTAAGGTCGAGTAGCAGCAATGAGCTTCTTGGATTGTAACATATCCGAAACAAAAGTCCTTTCTCCCCATATCAGAAGAGTCTCTTTTGTATGACCACTGGATGCATGCCCGCCATAATGGGGCCAATTAGGACGAGATGCCCCGTGTGCCAGATCAGAGGGTCCTCGAAAATAGATTGAAAGACAAAAAGTTTAAACCCCTATATTCCTGCGTTCTAAACCTAGACCCGTTCCGATCTAGATTTTAGGTCTATTCGGGACCGTTCGTTCTGAAATCCTGACTTATTCTTAATCCAGATTATGAAAATATTAAACATAGTTTTTGGGAGTTTCAATCTCCTTAAAGGGGCCCCAAACCTATTTTAGCTCCAGGCCCCGCAAGTTTATGTGGCAGGCTTCACTGGATGCTCCTCAGAAAGCGCGATAAAGCGCCCTTTTTGGATAAGCAAAATATCTGAATACGAATGCAATTTGGTAATCAACGCATCTCTTTAGAAAAATAGTAAAAATAATTTAGTTGGTTAATTTTCTTAAAAGCATGTACGCTCCCGCAACTAGCACGCATAGCGAACCAATAATGCGCAGGCCACACGGGAACGCACGCTCCCGCCATAGGTATGCACGCTCCCGGTACAGCCATGAACATCTATAAATGCACCCACAGACCATTCCAAACGCGAGTGCCATTGTACCAAACGGTCCCCCCAACTTTAGCCCGTACCGTGCCTGTTTCATGCTAGGTGCGGGCGAGTTTTATTTTCACTCGGGAGATCTGCTTGACTATCCGACTTGAGTATCTGCTTCACTAGTTTATTATTAAGATGACGAGATCACCGGGGTTTCACTGTACATTAAAGGCAGAGAAAGACAGCGCCTTAAGAAGCTCTTCAGCAACTAGTAACCATAGAGAGGATAATAGTACCTCTTCTTGGGGCATCTCTTCGAGGTTGTCACCGCTATCACCAATTCTCCGAGCTCCTTTCTTCTCAGGATAGAGACAATCCACTTTACCACCAATACCAAGCCAGTTAGTGTTGCTTTCGTGTTGTGTTGTTGGCCGCCCAATCTATAGATTCGTAAGAAGTGTACGAAAAAAATAGATTGTCGACAGTGCCGAGCTCTAGTCTTCCACATAAAAAAAGCATCTCTACTCTTCTTCTTCTTTTTTGAAGGCTCTACAACCGGGATCCGGTCCAGGCCTCTCGCAACTGCTCTCTCCACCGGTCCCGATTCTGAGCCGATGTCATCCAGTTTGGCATCGCTAAGCTCTAATTGTCCTGGTTTACGGCATCCTTCTGAGGTTTCCCTCGCTGTCGTCCTTTCCGATCAGGTTCATCTTCACTCATACGAGCGAGATGGCCCGACCGCCGGAGCCTACCGAGCTTTATATTCTTCACAACATCTCCGGAATTGTCCTTTCTCACATAAGTGGCCAACAATTCTCCAAAGGATCGAGCACAGCCAAGAGGTTACAGTGCTTTTTACTAAGCATGCACGTTTCGGATGCATTATGTGACTAACGTTATAGTCAGATGCTTGGATTTAAAGAGCCTTGACAGATTATACTAAGCTTTGTTGGATTTTAGCAGCCGTGCGCATATTTCTATTTCCATGTCATTGTCGGCTGCCACTATTGACCCAAAGTAGGTAAATGATTTTAGCTGTTCCAACTCGTGGTCCTCTACCTTGATTGTGGGACCAATGTTAGGTGTTCTTTCAGACGTGGCCACCATGTACTTTGTTTTGCTTTCGTTGATATGCAGTCGCAGCTTTTCTGCCGCCCGCTCAATCTGGGTGAAAGCTTCTTCTACAGCTGTTGTTGTGCTTCCAATTATGTCAATGTCGTTTGCATAAGCCAGTAATTGGGTGGAATTGTGAAGGATTGTGCCCCTTGATGTCACGTCCGAATCTCGGATTACTTTCTTCAATGCCAGGTTGAAAAAGAGGCAGGCCAGACCGTGCCTTTGTCGAAGTACATTATACTCGTAGATGTTAATTGGCCTGGATATTGTTCCGGATACCTTTACTTAGCTTGTCAACAGAGTAAGACTAGCCATCCACGTTATCAGCATGAAGGACAACCGATATCAAAATTGCGAGATTTAGAGAAATATATCAGTAGGCAGACTCAGGAGGAGATGAATAGACTCTGTGAGGCAATACTCAACATCCGGAACTAGAGACAGGCTGCAAGGGACTGTCAAACTTGAAGAAATGTCCTAAAGGAGGCCAAGGCTGGTTTTGGGCTGTAGCTCCATTGGATGGATGGATGAAGCTATCCCCAGCGTTCGGTATTTGAACCTTTACCTGGATAATTCTAATATTGAAGTAGAATTAATTAAAGTGAAAAACAGCTTGCTTATTGTCAATCAAATGACATTGATCAAAGTAAAAAATTCAAAAATTCAACTTTCGAAATTTCTTTGCTGCCATATTCTCGAGAACCTCATTCGGATCATCACTTAAGTCCCCATGGATCAACAGTACGGCGAGTGCACTGAGGCTCTCATTGCACGTTGAGTTTCATATGTAAGTTTGGATTCTCTTCAGTGTCGAAAATGACACTTGCCGTTGTGACCAAAAGAGTCGTCAAAACTGTCAAAAGATATTTGATTGTTAGAAATCTGCTCGGGTCACAAAAATCAAAAACTTCCAAAACCTCGGCATCTTTCTGAACTCTGATAATTTTTCATACCACAATTTATATTCAGGGGTTGCAGCACAGAAGTCGTTTCAACTCATTTGTTACGAGTTTTAAATGGAAAAATTTAATGAAAAACTTGAAACAGATGACTTGAAACAACTTGTGTCCTGCCACCTCAGCTCTTACAGCGGATTCTGATGCTCGATCATTGAAGTATGGAGCAAGATGTTCCAAGTAATCTACTTTTTCAGTTGCGGCAAATCCAGGGAGAAGTATCAATAAGCTTGAAAGGATTCCCGCATTATCATTAAAAAATTTGTCTGACAAATTCTGAATCAGCATATCGACGAGCAGGACGAAAATTACACTTCAACAGAGTCAGTTTGATAATTAAAACGAGCGGTTTGTGTCAACGTGAGTCTCGGAATTTTGAGTTCCATATCGAATACGTCTTTCCCGAGTTTTTCAGCTGCTCTAAAAATTTCGTCGAATGATACTTCTACATTTTTTTGTTCTTCTTGAAGCGTATCCACAATTTCGTGAACATGCTTTACTGCTGATGGCAAATTACGTGATTTTTCTTGCACTCGAACTGACAAAGGAAGCGTGAAACTGAAAAGTCTGTCACAAACCAAGAGACTAACGATGAACTCGATTTTCTGAACTGCTGAAAGTAAGCAGACCGCAGTTTTTGAGATGATCCTAGATTTCCCAAAAAGGACCCCGCACTTTTTCTATGGAAATGGCTTTCGGCTAATTTTCTTGAAATTTCCCCGCCCAAAAAACACCTCCAAGGGGCTAGGGGGATATAACAGATTTCTGATTGTAAAACAATTTATTCTTGTAATCTACCAAATGGCTACCCAAAACAACCACCCTTTTGACCCTTCAACCACCGACCATCTAACCCCTCCTCTCCTACGTCCCCTCAACCCCAACTGTCACTAAAGTCAAAATGCAGGGGTGGTAGCACGTAAGTTGTTTCAATCGACCTCTTCATACAAAAATCCAGAATTTTGGTATGAAGAGGTCATTTGAAACAACTTACGTGCTACCACCCCAGAGTACTCACCTTACAATTCATTCGTTCTTGATTTTTTGAAAAACCAACAATACTTTGTTGGCCTTGTGCGACGATTCGATTCGTTCGTAAACAAGCAAGACCCTTTTACATCCCAAGCGCAAAGTGGAAACGCAAATTGGAGCTCTTTTATCGCAAAGAAATTTGTCCGTTTTTCTCTTTGTTGTACGAACGGGAATTCCAGACAGAGAGAAAGCATACAAAGATCCAATTTGCGTTTCCACTTTTCGCTTGGGATGTAAAAGGGCCTTAATATCAAAAAATTGGGTTGGGTTCGTGGGTTTTGGCGATTAAAATGTGAAAAGTAGATTTCCGCGTATTACGAATTAGAAAATTTTGAAATTGGAGTTGTGGGCATATTGGAAATTTTAAAAATTAAGGAAACGGGAAAATTACGAAAATTCAAATTTAGGAATTTGGAAAATTCTGGGAATTTTCAACTCGATATTCTAGGCCAGGCAACGAATGCTCAAAAAAAGGTATGGAGCGAAATGTTTGGAACATAATTTTTGACTTCGTAACTTTGTTTGGACGAGTTAGGAGGTGAACATATCAAAAGTCCCCGCCCGTAGCCCTTGAGACATTGGGGCGGGGGGCGGGGGGTTTGAAGGTTCCATTTTTCGGTTTTTCGCTTATTGCTGTAAACATGCTAAGGGCGACGGCGACGGTGCACACAAATTAAAAAGCACACACAAGAATAATCATCTTCGACATCCGAATGCTACACACGCGCACAGGAACATACGAGAATAGCAACACAATCCCATGTCACACCGCCCAGGCAACTTTGAGGGGCGGCGGCTACGAAATAGAACTTGGATTGATTGAGTTGCCACGCTCGGCGACCTCGTCGTCGAGTGGTCTGCATATTGTGCTGCACCCTTCATACTCATAGAAAAGCTGTGTGTTCTATTCGTTTTTGCCAGTCGCTGTGGAAACTATTTTCGCCCTTAGCATGTTTACAGCATATATCTCGGAAACTATGCGTCCTAGCGACATTGGGGCTACGTAGACTAGTCATGCTTCAACATGTAGTAAGACTGATTTTACTCCATACTCACCCCGCCCCTTCACCCCTCTCTTCTTAAAAATCGGTTTTACTACATAGTAATCATGACTATGTAGTCTACGTAGCCCCATTGACTGGAAATGGTGAGAAATTGAAAGATACATTAGTCGACAGTTGTCGCTAAACTTCAAATTTCACGCTCAACACTGAAATTGCTTTAACATTTAAAGGAAAATAGATAAAATATTTATTTATTTATTTATTTGTTTAGCCAAACAAGGCACACTTAAATTAAAAAACACAGTAGTACAACAGTCCTGATTATTATTATAAAAATAATTGTAACTATATTAATAACTATTGACAACTACTGAAACTTACTACTAATTGTAAAGAGAGGTGGGAGTTATGTTAGTAGAGATCTGAGTGTTTTCTTATAGGATGCCTTGTTGAGTGAGGGGGAGAAACAGGAGCTGTGAGTATTAAAGACCATACAACATCTGTTGACGGGCTCGTTCCTAGCGTAATCGGTGCGATGACGGTATTCCCGAAGTAATTTAGTATGACGTGTGTCGGACTTCATCATTGAATTTGATCTTGTCCGACAGAAACTGCACTTTAAGTTTTCCACTTAGGACGTCAAAGGCAACGCAAGATATGAGCAGTTTTCTCCTGCTAGATAACGGCATGAGATCAAGCATCTTCAGCCTGTCCAAGTAGTGCGGTAGGCTTTCGTAGTCATGCGGGTCGTGTAGATTTCTCAAGGCAAAAAGGAGAAATCTCTTCTGAACTGATTCAATCCTGCTACTGCTTACTTGGAATATAGGATCCCAGATAGGACACGCATATTCCAGGATAGGGCGGACTAGAGAACAGAAGAGTGTTTTCGTGACCCGTACATTACTGAATTCTTTGGCTCTCCTCTTGATGAAACCAAGAAGTTTGTTGGCTCTAGCAGTAATACTAGTGCTGGTTGAAATTGAGTTTTTGGTCTAGGACCACGCCTAGATCTATGATATGATCTACCTGATTCAACATCATGCCGTTGAGATAATAGTACTGCTTCTGTGAGTTTCTACTGCGGGAGAAGGTAATTGCATGACATTTGCTGGTGTTAAGTTGCAGTTTGTTCGTAGTACACCAGTTTTGTAAGGCATTGAGTTTCGTCTGCATGAAGCATGGCCTTTAATGACACTATAGATTTTGAGGTCATCCGCGTAGAAAAGATGTGGAATATTTACTAATTTTCCTGAAAGATCGGAGATAAAAATATTAAAGAGGAGAGGACCAAGATGACTAGCCTGAGGAACGCCAGAGGTTACTTCGATCTCATTAGATAGAAATCCTTGGAATCTGATAACCTGTGTTTTTTCGTTCAGATATGATTTTAACCATTCCGGGGCAGAACCTGATATTCCAAATTTTAATAATTTTGCAATTAAAATGTCGTGGTCTACTCGATCAAAGGCCTTGCTGACGCATAGCAATTCGGAGATAAGGACCATGAGGTTAGAAGTTGTTGAACGCCCTTTTCGAAAACCGTGTTGTTGTTCGTTTAGATATGGGTCGATAAGAGGGGCAATCCTGTCGAAAACAAGTTTTTCAAAAAGCTTAGGAATTGAAGATAAGATGGCAATCCCCCTATAGTTGTCCACCGACTGCCTATCACCGGATTTATAGATTGGCGTTAGGTAGGATTTCTTCCATAGCATAGGGAACTTACCTAACGATAAAGATTTGTTGAAAATAACGTGAAGAGGAATTACGATATGTTTTGAGCAGCACTGCAGGAAAATAGGAGGGAGATTGTCGGGACCATTACTTTTTTTGATATCAAGATTCTTTAGACCCGACAAAATCTCACCAAACCTCTCGGCTAACATGCTACAAATTACTTGGGGGCACGAGGAGCGAGTTCTACCATTCGTCATTGACGTTGGGTAGCCCGAGGTCTTCCGTTTGATATTAACGTAATCAAAAAAATTTTTGGGATCACTTATGATGTTATCTCCAACAGACTTAATATATGCAGAGTAGGCCTCGCGAGACCTAAGAGTAAATTCTGAGGCTAACCTGATGTGTTCGGAATTCAATCGCTCGTTTACATATGAGTTATTTCTGATCATATTATATAATTTATTTCTTTGATTACGTAGAAATCTAGTATCTCTATCCAGCCATGGTTCCGATACTTTATCCCTTTTTCTAATTTTGGGTACATATTTGTCGATGGTCTTAAAAATGATAGCATAGAAGCATGACACTATCTCGTCAAGATCGTTACTAGACAGCCTATGTTCCCAGTCGACTAGGGATAATTCGAAGCCAATACTCTCCCAGTCCGCATTCTTAAAATCATAAACAATTGTATTGTTATATGATGTACGAAGTTTGGGGACTGAGCAATTAAGCTCGAGCATCCATGCGGAGTGGTGAATAGAGTTAGTAAACAGGTTATCCTCGTCGGAAACGGGTAGAATATTCACCTCCTCGTGTGAATTGGTGAAGATAAGGTCAAGCCATTTACCACAAGAATTTGGTGGCCTGATAATTTGGTGTAGATCATTGCCGTAAAAAGTGTCGATAACCTTTATATCGACGGCATTAATGGCATTAATAGGAAGTAATTTATTATCTTCCTCGTCGGGGATAAAAGAAATATTCGGCCGGTTGAAGTCACCAAGGATAAATATGAAGTCATTACCGCAGAGTGCCTCGTTAACTTCGATATCATCGGAGCCCATGCAATTTCCGCATTCAATCATAATGAAGGGTGATGTGTAGAAAATTGAAGAGCGGTAAAAAAATTAAGAGATGAATGTGTTGCAGAAGTCCAAAGTCCAAATGTCTCAGTGACGACGGCAACCGCAGGAAAATAGGATTTTTCGAAAACGGGGGGGGCACTTAGTCCACTTGACCTAAATCACAGCAAAAAGCAACCACTAAAACGAAGTACTGTCTCATCTCCAATAAAACTTGTACCGACCCTCCTTCTATTTCAGTGGGCAATAAGAACCTGACGGCTGAACCGTCTCTAAATATCCTAGGCATAACATTAGCCGAAGATCTGCGTTGGAATAACCACATATTCCAAATTGCTAAACAAGCATCGCAGTGCCTGGGATTCCTCAAAAGGTGCAAATTCCTCCTTCAGTCGTCCGCCAGGGCTATAATCTACAAGTCCTACATTCGTCCTCGCCTCGAATACAACTCGTATATCTGGGCCGGGGCGCCGAGAACCACCTTAGCTTGGCTGGACAAGGTGCAAAACCGCGCTCTCAAACTTATTGGTGATAGCGCCATTTGCTCCTCAATTGACTCATTAAGCCACCGTAGGAATGTAGCAGCTCTTGCAAAATATTACCGCTTTTACCACAATGACTGCTCCACTGAAATAAGTAACCTCATGCCTCCACGGCAACATTTCCCCCGCAACACAAGACTGGCCCGCTCGGCTCACCCCCACAGTTTATAGCCCTCATCTTCGCGCACATTTCGGTTTAGAAATTCATTTATAACAAGAACAACACGACTGTGGAACAGCCTTCCAAAGTCAGTATTTCCGAACTCATACAACACCCAAGAGTTTAAACGCAAGGTTCATCGCCATCTCCTCCAACACCCCCTTGACTCCCCTAACCTATCTTATCCTTCTCTGTCTTCTTCGTGCTAAGCTTACTACCAGACATTGCACCATGACTTGTACGACATGACGAACTGGTAGTACAAAGGTTGACACCTGAGCTTAGACTATCACATAAAAAAAAAAAAACCGTGGAAAAGAAGGGAAAGACACAAAAAAAAACAACGACGGTCACAGAATTGAATTAAATTGCGGCAGCGCGATCGACGGCAGTGTTACTTCGTTAAGAACGAGTTAAGTAATATATATTATTGAAGGGAATTTAATGCCCTACAACCCTTTTGCCGGCATTTATTTTTTGGGTGCATCGTTCAAGAGTTAGCCGGTCAAAAAGAACAAAAAATGTGAGGCAAAAATGTTTTTTTTCCAAAATTAGACTTTCAAGAGCAGATATCTCGAAAACTATACAAGATATCGAAAAACTTGACTGAATAAAACTTGTAGCAAAGTGGTCATGGTCTTGTCGCTAGGACGCATAGTTTCTGAGATATAACCGGAAAATGGGACCTTCAACCCCCCCCCCCCCCTCCCCCTTGTTAAGGGCTACGGGCGGGGACTTTTGATATGTTCACCTCCTAACTAGTCCAAACAAAGTTACGAAGTCAAAAATTGTGTTCCAAACATTTCCCTCTATACGTTTTCGTTGCCTGGCCTAATTGGAAATTGGAAATTCAAAATTTTACGAACTTTTTCACATTCACAATTCAAAAAATTGAAAAATTTACAATATTGTTACTCGAATTTCGGGAGGGGCCCTATAGCTGGCTACGGGTTGCTGGCTTATGTAGAGGAGTTTTCACTCAAGTGCTGACTTACTAACTCATACTCAGAGCCGGACTGGCCTACCAAGCTACCGGGAGTTTCCCGGTGGGCCGTGCCAAATGTTAAATCAAAAATGTTTCCTATAAATAATTTTTTTTTGAAAAAAAACAAAATTTTCCCACAAAAAAATAAAAAATTTGAATTTCAAGCGTATCACAATTCCTTTAAAGAACACAAATCTCGCGGTCTCCTACGAAATTGCGAATAGTTGGTTGAAGACTGTTATTTAATAAGGATTGTGTGGAATTTAAAAAAAATCTAAAAAATTCAAAATGTCAACGAAACGTCGAAGAGGTTGGGAGAAACAAAAAATTAAAAAACAAAAACTTTTAAATGTGTAGTATAAAAATTGTCCGGACATTATTCATAGGAAATATTCCAAGCTTTCTAATTTTGGAAAAAAAGGTATAGGTTAACTACGTAATTTTTGGAGAAAAAAGTATTGAAAGTTTAAATTGTAGTTAAAAAACCAAAATTTTGGCTTTGACTATGAGTCGTCGTCTGGAAGTTTGTAGGGTTGGTAGTACCAAAACTGGTGCTTAAGTAATCCTGAGAGAAGCTAGTTCAAATAACGATAATAGGTTCAAATAACGAACGAATAGGTTCAAACAAAAAAGGCTAATTTGTTTTTCAGTAAATGTAGGACGTGGAAAACAATTCCCCGTCCAAAAAGTGGTGATCTAAGGTTTGAAAAAAATAGTGATGTTGGAAAAAGGTAACGTAATTTTTGCACGGGCTTTAAAGAATGCTCGGATTTCGTTGACAAGTGATGTTTTATGGGGAAGCTATCGGAAACTGAATCCAGAAAAGTTAATTTCATTTAGAACCGGTTTCATTCCATCGAGTTTATTAGATGGTGCTTGTGGCTCTTGGCCGAAGTCTTTACAAAAAAGGGCTTGACCGATTGTTATGAAATTTTTTCCAAAGCACGTTTTCGTTAATGTGCTTCGATTGGCATCCCAACGAAGCCGATATCATTTTTGGTTTGCGCGATATCGTGCGGGTACAAAAATCACGTACGTCGTTTAAACAAAAAGAAACGGCTCAACCGAATTTTATGAAAATCATTTTAGATCATGCTTTAGTTAATACGCTTCGATCGGCACCTCAACGAAGACGATATCTCTTTTGATTCGCCCAATATCGTGCAGGAAAAAATTACTACGGACGTACGCACAAACACACCTACACATACACATAGTTCTTCTCATAATTATGCTTAAAGAAAAGCTTTTGAAAGCAGAAAAAACTTTTCTTGATTGTTAAAACAAAATGTATTGAAATGGGCCGAAATTTTTGAATTTCCCGGTCCTAAATTCATTCTCAGTCCAGCCCTGCTCATACTCACTCTAAAAAGCAATTGGTAGACACAGCACAGCATTTGCACCAGGTAACCATGATCGGCTCTCGCAGTCTTGTTATTTTCGATTAAATCACAAAGAAAGACACTTCGTAGTTAATATGAAGATTGCATAACAGACAAGCACGGACAACCTTCTTTAAAATGGTTGCACATATCAAAAACTATCAAGCTCTAATTTTTAATTTACAATTGATTTAATTTTCTTAAATTACATCACAAAAACTGTCAATGTTGTAATTTGTGAATTTTTTTTTACAAACCAAAGTTATTTGTATCTTCCCTCGAAAACCTAAAATAGCTTGAGCATGGGCACATTTCAGTTACCATCAAGGGATATCTATGCGGAAATTGAACTCAGTGAAGGACCCTTCTTGACATTTGAGAAGAGGCAAATTTTAACCCAAACATCCTTTTCAATTTCCGTCAGCTCGAAGATGATATCAAACTTGTGATTTACTAGCACATTCACAAATTGAATTTTTTTTTTACATTTTCTTGATTTATTTTTTTCGGAGTACCTAGAAAAAAAAATATAATTAAATAGTCTACAATTTCTCTTTGATTTGATTTCTCGCTATTAAACTGATTTTAATCCTCTCAAATCTCTGATTAATTAAATCCCGGAATCCCCGCGTTTTTTTATAAATGAAAAGTATTGAATTTAAAGTTGTTAAATACCTGAGCTATTACCTGAATGAATTCGGGGAAATTCATTCGAGATTAATCACATCAGGAATTCAATGGAACTTGAGTGTTGCTTTTATAAATTGGAATCTGAAAATACCAAGAACTTCATGACCAACTGTTTGACCTAAATATCTGTCGAACCGAATGCTTTTCGCGATATCCATATATGTATATTCCCTTCGCCGGGTGAGAACCTGCACCCCTACGACCTGGCTGCCGGCACTAAATTTCATATTCTCATAAGCTCCCGTGTGCAATTTCCATTCAAGATTAACTCTAGCACCGCCGCCGTGGTGGTTGTGTTACCTCATGCATTTACATTTTCTCCTCTGCACTCATGTCATGTCATGGATATTAAAAGTTTTTTGTCTCCCCAGCATCCGAGCTTGAATTAGCATAAATCTGCGAGTGTATGCGATGCTTTAAGCCCAGAGAGATGTGTCTAATCCATTCATAAATATTCCTGACATAATTACAGTTTCTGCTGTGACATCACTTAAAGGTGTGAGGTTGATGGGATCATAATCTTCTTTTTGCCTGGTGGAAAAGTTCATCGGGGACATTAGGGTTAGTCGCAAGATGAGTGAGTTATACTTACGGGGCCAACAAGCGCTGCTAATGAGGCTTTTATATATGGATTTGTTGAGTATATGGCAGCGTTTTTTATGTGGGTAAAAATGTAATATATTGGAATTTACTGGTTACTATGAGAAGAGGAGTCTATGCTGGCATCGTTGTGGGAAAGTTTAAGAAAATTTGGCAGACTGCAAGAGTGGAAAGTGCCAAACATAATAAAGTTATGGAACTAAGGGACACAGTTTGCAGAATGTGAAATGATAAGCACGATGCACATGGGAAATACTAAAAATTTCGAATGCAAAACTCTAGGAGTTGATGTACACCTTGATCAAAAATGTCGTGCATTTTCGGTGGATTTTTAAGCAGAAGATTTCTTACACAGGGTGTTCTCCACCTTAACACCCTTCGCACCTATCGAAAATGTTGAAAATCAAGAACCCGCTTCTTTCCTACATAAAATATCTCTGAAAAGAACTTTCTTCAATTATGGAAAGTCAACTACCTGGGCTTATTGTGTTTTTGTAGCAACAGAATGGGCTTGGTGTTTCCGCAGTGCTAACGCCAATTTTATCGCTCTCTTTGTGTAACCAGAGTTATACAGCCGGAGACGTTTTTTATGTGGCAGATTTAAGCTCCAGAATCACCCTTTGTGCTATGTCTAGTACTAAGCTTAGCACGGAGGATAACGTAGGGTTGAGGTTATGAGGAGTAAGGAACAGGCGCGGATTTAAGGGGGGGTCACGGGGTCATGACACCCCCCAAAAGTACTCGCCGTTTAAAAACAAAATTGACCCAACTAAAAAAACAAAAAATAACCAAACGACCGAAACCGACCGAGCTTTTTTGCAAATTAAAAAAACGACCCTTTTTTTATCTGATAGTGTAAGCTCAGGTGTCACCCTTTTGGCCTTATCATGGTTGGCGAGTTGAAAAAATGACAGCGCCGTTTATCGTTCTCATTTTTCGTACCATAATTGGCAATTGCAGCGACATGACCGTTTTCGACAAAACCTTATCATTGTTGTCGCAAGTTTTTAGACATTTCTGATAATTAAAAAATTTATAAAATTACATTATTTATTCAATCTATTTAAAAAATATTTATTCAATCTAGTCACTTGACAGTCGTGAAAAACGCAGCTTTGTCTCATCAAACGCCAACTGTGATACGCCTGAAGGCGTTTTTCCCGACAAATGTCTGTTTTTTCGAAAGCTATGATTCCGTTTTACAGTCGCCGCGCCATTTCTCACTTCAAGCGCCAACCATGATCAGACCCTTTGTACTACTAGTCCGTCATGTCATGTCGCACACGTCATAGTGCAATGTCTAGTAGTAAGCTTAGCTCGAAGGATAGAGAGAGATAGGATAGATTAGGGGGAGTCGGGTGTCTCCATATGTAAATCGAGCGTTACCGTGTTGCAAGGGCAAAAATACGTTGTTTCTAGACACGGTGAATCTGCTAAAAATGTACCGTGTAATTTTTCGTCAATTTTCTTCAAAAATTACACTTTTTTTTTGATAAAACTAATTTTTTTTTGTCAATACAAACAAAAAGAGTTTTATCAAAAAAAAAGTAGAAATTTTGAAGAAAATTGACGAAAAAATACACAAATTCATGATTTTCGATTCGATTTTTTCCACTTTTTTCAATTTTAAACATTTTTTCTTATTTACCATCATAAAGTGCATAAAAAACCTACACTTAAATTAAAAAGGAATCTCATACGACGCAATGCACAAAAGTTATTGGCCAATCAATTTTCAGATTTGAGGTTAATTTTTGAGACTTGTGGTGGATATCTTGACTTAAAATTTTTACGAGTTATTGTCCACATTATAAAATTTCATCAATTTTTACTTAAAACATCCAAAGTTGTAACCAAAAAACCAAAATTTAGCAGTTTCTTCAGTTTTCAATTTTCTTTGAGGTTATGTGTGCAGATTAAAATTTCATTTTGTAACCGCTGATAGGTAATGTCATAATGAACAGCCTCAATTTTTTTCGCTTTCTTTGGACCTACACATACCGATAAATTCTCATCTAGAAAGAACGACCAAAATGGTAGATTTTTTACAAAACGGCCCATAATTTACGTAGCGGTTGCAAGAGAAAAAGTCCATTTCGTATATTATTCGATGTAACTAACATATTGAAAAAAAATTTGAGACTGGAAACAATTTCTTTTTCACTAAAATTTGATGCTTATCTGACTCCACTATTAGTGAAATCCGTAAAAAAATTTTTTTCGATTTTTTAAAAATTTGTAACCGAAAAGACGCCTTAATCCACTAGAAAATTCAGTTAGTTTTGTTCCTTTTGTTAATTTTATTTTTGTTTTTTAGGAGTAGAAATTTTTTCCGCCACTTTTAATTCCGTGACCCCCCCCCAAAACAAAATTCTAGATCCGCGCCTGGTGGGAAAGATGATGAAGGAGATGGCCATGAATCCTTCGTTTGAACTTTAAGATGTTATAAGAGTCCACAGTCAAGTTATTCTATTTATGAACTAATTGTAATGAACTAAATGTATCGCACGCGACAAGGGGAGCTGTAGGCAAATGGAATGAGCAGAATAGGATAATCTACTTTTGGGGGTATAAGAATGCCATGGAAGCAGGTCTATAATGCCTAAGCCGAATAGGAGGTTTAATCGGGAGAGTATAAACGCAAGTATAAGAGCTAACAAAGCTTAGCGTCATCTGGAGCATACACTACGCTTATGCACGTCTTCCTGGATGACAGGTATATGTAAGTTTGCGCATACTAACTTAACCTTAGAAAAGATTGTGCTCCCTTGAAACTTTACTGAAAACTTCTAAATGCGTGGAATAAGGCATCTATCCGGGATAATGACTGCGGAAGTGCCGGACACATGTCCCTTGGCTGCTCTTATGCCCGGTTCACATTATTCCAGTCCAGTAATCCAGCGAGTCAATCCAGTCCAGTGCTGGACTGGATCATATCGTCTACATTATTCCAGTCCAGTAATCCAGCGAGTCGAGCCAGTCCAGTGCTTGACTGGATTCATATCGTCTACAAGTCATTCAACATTTATTGGATAGTGAATATGATTTCAAGAATGGATCTTAAAAATCACAAATTATTAATTTTATCAACTAAAACAATGTGATTATAAAAAAACAATACGTATTTTTCTTCAACATTTAATCCAGCACTGGACTGGTCGTCTACACTATTCCAGTGGCGCTGGATTGGGCGAGCTGGAATGAAAAAGTAGACTGTCAATCCAGTCACTGCACTGGATTGTTCACTGGAATGAGTACAATCCAGTGCCGGTTCACATTATTCCAGTAGCACTCCAGCGCTGGATTCGATCACTGGACTGGATTGCTACTGGAATAATGTGAACCGGCCATTAATACTCTGTAATGCATTTTGGAGCTGATTATGTGCAAAAAAGAGATCGATTTTTTCTGACTGTAATGATTTGGACGGTAAATTCATTATTCGCAATATTTCGTCTTGAAGAACAAGAAGAAAAACAAAATCAAAAGTTTCGACCTTTGTTTCAATGCATGAACAGCGTCGTACCTGATACTGTTGCCAAAAAATCGATACTGGACGACACTGCGTATTTAAAAACAAGATTTAAATTATGAGCAGCGCAATGTACAAAATGTGCATGTGAAGTTACATCTTTGTGATCCTTTGTTGCAATCCTAAATAAGTTCCGCTCATGACCGCTGCACCGTCGTCGTATGCCTGACCACGACATTTTTGAGCTTTAAGACACTTTTCATTTAGAGAATCTGACACAAGTATTTCAAGGCCTGAAGCCGATTGATCCTTCACAGGAGTAAATGAAGTGAATACTTCGTCTATGACCAGATCAAACAGTTCCCCTTTATTATTGTAGATAATGTGTACACAACGGAAAACTTGACTCAACTGATCAATTTTGCTCACCTTGGGTCGTGTCCAAAATAATAGAGAAAAATGGAGCATCCTTCAAATCGCGAATGATATTGTTACAAATTTTTTGCGCCAACAAAGAAATGACTTCGTTTTGTATTTGATAACTACGATATTTCGTGGAACCTGCAGATCGCGCCAACAATTCACACAAAACCGGGTCATACTTTGCCAGCAGAGCACTAACAAAAAGGAAATTGCGTTTATTCGAATCCTGAAGGCCGTCACTCGAGCCTTGAAAAGCAAGATTGCACGTTGTTAGCATCATTTTTAGGTAGCCCTAATAAGGCATCGCTCCGGATTAAACGGTAATAATAGGGCACCAAAGCTTCGCTTAGGTCGGTCACCTAGCGGACGGTGCCCTTCTTTGTTCACCTGGTAGTCTGGTACTGTCTGTGTCACAGCCTTTATCGGCTGGGTAGCGGGATTCTCTTGTTTCAGGGGGCATAACACTCCATTAAGGCTGTCTTCTGCTAACCCCGACTGTTGTGGCTCAGCTGGCTGCTTGCAAAAATGAACTCATACAAATCCAAGAGTTCAAATGCGAGGTTCACTGCCTCCTCCTCCTGCATCTTCCAGACTACACCCTTACCTATCATATCCTTTTTTCTATATTCGAGCTAAGCTCGTCGCTGTCTAGTAGGACATTGCACCATGACGTGAACGACATGAGGGACTGGTAGTATAAAGGTTGACACTTGAGCTTCCACTCTTTCACATAAAAAAAATAAAATTGTAACGTCAAGAATTCGTTCGAGAATTTTGCGCCAATAATTTTGTTCCTGGCGCAATGAATTCTGACATGCGATATCAACGGTATCGCCACTTTAATACGTTCGATTCATTTTCAGACTGCGTTTTTTATTTCGCTCATGCATTTATGAAAGATAACTATTTTCTAAATAGTTTGTTTGGGTATTAAGAATAAAAAATGTGCAATATGTTTCGGATTGGGTTAAGGGGACCTCCTGTCAAAAAATGACGATTTTTGACTAAAATTGAGATTTTGGTTTTTCTGCATAATACTGTTCTTTGAACTTTCCTCTATATGAACTTTCCTCTATACAATGTAACAATGTGTTTTTTCGACGTTTTTAAATGTGTAAACTTGAAATAAACAAGAGTAAAACTTTGATCCGTTATATCTCGAAACTTTATTTTTCATATTTTTATAACTGGGCCATTCCATGAAAATTCGACCAAAAAAACGAAAATTTTGGACACGACCTTCTCTGATTTCCTTCATATTTCGTACATTTGGAGTACTAGTGACTAGTATTACGTAGGTGCAATATTTTGCCAAAATGTCAGGTGGTTTCATAAATAACGGTACTTAAATATTTCGAAATTTGCATAATACAAGTTCCTTTAAAAAATCGTACAAAGTGCAAATATTATCCTAGCGCTATGATATATACATCATTTTGAAGAAAAACCTTCAAGCTATTAAATAAAAATGCCAAAAAGGACATTCGACGAAAAAAGGATTCAAAGGACATCTTAAGTATCCTTTATCCTTGGGGATCTATAAAAGCCAACGCGGGATTTTCTCCAAATTTTTATATGTTTTGACTGGCAACACTAAAGATAAGTTGCCTGAGTCTCATGCTGGGGTCGAAGACCGTTTGGGAAGGAGAATTTTTTAAAGCATACCCTGTCAAACGCCCATCATATATAAAACAGTTTAATGTATGCCCTAAATGCATTTTACGTTGTCTAGATAAGTGGGTTGCGGCTTAAATTGTACTGCCAGGTAAGAAAAGTCTCCTAACGCAAACAATGGCAACTTTTAAATCACTTTATCACAATAATTGTTGGTACAAAGGAATTGTACTTGTCTGAAAGGAACTTTTAAAACACATTTGCTGTAAGGTTGAAAATAACATTTATTGACTAACTTCCTCTGTAGAGAGTGAAAACGGTTTTACGAGTATTTGGCCTACAGCAGTTGGAGCAACATGGTGAATTTTCTGGGTAGACGGCACAGGCTTAATAATACTACTATAAATTTGCGTCATCCGATCTGCTGCTTCATATTCAAGATTAGATATGTATTTGAAATTCATATTTTTAATATTTTGGTCGGCCCATTGAAAAAGTAGAGTAGGGGTTGTTATTTGTTCCGAATATGGTATTTGAAGACTGGCTTTTGCTGCTAAACGTTTTAGTGTTCCGCCCAATCCGTCGCTAGGGCTTTTCCCATGAGAAGTAGCAAAGAAATTCCATTCAGCCTTGATGCCAGTTTCCTCCTCGTGCAAAGTTAAATTGTAAAAGTTTTTCCTATTCTTGTACTGCGCAGCTGAGCCATCTGAAAAATAAAAAATTTTCTTTATAAAACCAAGTTTTTCCTGTAAAAAGTTTATAAGATGCCTTTGGTAAATGTGAACCGCAATAGTATCATGAGGAGCAATATCGCTAATTACGATAAAATTTGTGAATTGCAATTCCTCTTGTTCTGCCGTACGGTAGTATATCGCAAAAGGATGAACTGTGGCTTGAGAATGAGTCCAGTGGTATGCTTGCACTTCGTCCTGTATCACAAATGAATAGTTTTCTGAAAAATCCATTAGTACTATAACCTCTTCTGTAACCAGATGGGTTTTCAACTCATTTAAATACCTTTTTTGTTGCCTCGCAAGGAAATCGTGTAGCAGTAATGCAGGTAAACGTTCCAGCTAGTGATCTATAAAATCTTCTGCTGACTGAATCACCGTTTCTAAATGCGATCTATCCGTAGACGTCCATTGATTATATGTAATGCTTTCAACGCTATTGTCTTCAAAAGTTTCCTCAAATACTTTACGAAGATTCTCATAGCCCGGGCACGTTTGACATTTATTAAAATAACACGCTATATTTGGAGGATTGCACATACCTAATGCTAAGCAAGTTTGAAAGCTTTCAATGTAAATATTTGAAAACCTTGTTAATCGATCGATCTTGCAAGATTGTAACATTAACTTAACGTTTTGGTGTATCGTGCAAACACATACTGAGTGAGTACCCGCAGAACCCGCTACTACACAATTCCTGGGACGAAGTGAAGCAAATTTGGAAAATCCAATTGGTTTTCCAGGGTAAGCATCTTTAAAAGCGCGATATATCTCCTTTAAATTCCCTAAAATTAATCGCTTCTGTATCTTTTCCTTTTTGCCATCAACCTAAAAGAGCCATCAATCAGAAACTGCTATAAAATTGTCTTCTATGTTACTTACTTTCATAGCAATGGCGTCCTTTTTTCCCGGCATTACTCGGCTTATGTCATCACTGTTGTAAAATTCAATAACTGTAGATATAACATCAGTCTTTATCCTGCTTCCATGCGGTCCAAACGTAGTAGATGAACTTTGCTCTATTGGATATACTTTTTTACTTTTTTTAATTTTGTATAAAGAGGTAAGACTTTCAAATTCTTCCGCTGTTCTCTTTAAGGTCCATTTCTCCGGCACTAATGTTAAAAGAAACTCTCGAAATTTCTCGTCGCTAGTGTGCTGGTATGCTTCCTTAAGTTTTTGTACATAAATTTTTTCTCACTCTTCCGGCGATGATGGGTTAATATCTTTTAAATTTAGTACCTTTTCACTAATTTTTATTGAACTTCGGCTCCATTTATTGCGTACATATGTAGGATCATTCATCCTTTTTTTTTATAAAAGGTTCTTCACCAATATTCAAAAGACACTCATTCAAAGATTTCAGGGCAAAGTTTGTTAAATATTCGTCTGTTTCACATACTTCCGGTTGCTCACAGTCTTCACTTTGCTGCACTTCTTCTATATTTAAATTATCCCACTCACTTGATGTTCCCGGCATTTCAAAAATAGCTGTTCTACAGCAACTGCAGATTTTATATTCCAAGCTTAAATTTGGCACTTTACTAATCATCCACGGTTGCACTGCTCTTAAATCCCTACTTGTAGGGTTGTGAGGCTCTTTGTTGAAAGGATTGCAGCAGTGTAGAACATGAACTCGGGTTTCCATTGTTTATACTAGTACTAATAACAGAAATAACACGTTAACATATGAAGAAAAAACAACACTGAATTTCACAAGTTAAGAGCGCTAAACTTAGAGTAACCTCGCAATCGTAGCAGCACATTAAGACTGTGCAGTTCTTATAATTTCCTCAAACATATTTCTTTATGTATAATATAAAATATGGCTACCTGCATACCTGAGCAAAAGGGGTTTTACAAGGTATCCTTAAAATAGTCCTGCCAAATTGTTTTAAGAATTGAAGATAATTTATTACCATTTTATGGCTGCAGGCAAATTTCCGTGAAATACAAACAATGCACATTGCACATGCAGGAAAAATTTCAAAATGTATGCTAAACAAACTTTCAGATTTTCTTGCATTTGCCTTAAAAACATTTTTTTTACGTGGCAGTACAATTTAAGCCGCAACCCACTTATCTAGACAACGTAAAATGCATTTAGGGCATACATTAAACTGTTTTATATATGATGGGCGTTTGACAGGGTATGCTTTAAAAAATTCTCCTTCCCAAACGGTCTTCGACCCCAGCATGAGACTCAGGCAACTTATCTTTAGTGTTGCCAGTCAAAACATATAAAAATTTGGAGAAAATCCCGCGTTGGCTTTTATAGATCCCCAAGGATAAAGGATACTTAAGATGTCCTTTGAATCCTTTTTTCGTCGAATGTCCTTTTTGGCATTTTTATTTAATAGCTTGAAGGTTTTTCTTCAAAATGATGTATATATCATAGCGCTAGGATAATATTTGCACTTTGTACGATTTTTTAAAGGAACTTGTATTATGCAAATTTCGAAATATTTAAGTACCGTTATTTATGAAACCACCTGACATTTTGGCAAAATATTGCACCTACGTAATACTAGTCACTAGTACTCCAAATGTACGAAATATGAAGGAAATCGGAGAAGGTCGTGTCCAAGCCGTTGGTCGAATTTTCATGGAATGGCCCAACTTCAAAAAAACCCAGTGGCACAGGACTTCAACCGATTTTAAAGTTCGATGTCTCAAAATGTTGATTGAACCTTCCTCTTTGAAGTTGTAAGCCCGATTTTTAATTTTTTGTTTATAACAAAAGTTATAACAATTTAAATCCGAAAACCTATTATAAATGTCGTAGAAATGCTCCATTTTGACACTTTTTAGTATTTCAAAATGTGAATTATCATAACTTTTTAATAAAAAAATATATCAAAAATCTGGCTTACATTTCTATAGGGGAAGGTTCACTGAGTAATTTGAGATGTTAAACTTTGAAATCGGTTGAAACCCTGTGCCACTGGGTTCATTTAAAAATGGCCGTTTTCCGACCATATTCCTGACCATATTCCTTGTTACATAAACAAATAAATACAAATCAAAAATTTAACACACGATATCCCTGCAAACATTACGACTCGAGAACGACTCGAAAACGAGTCGCGAAATCTTCGAGAAGACTTCGAGACGAGAGTCGTTATCGAAACGATATCGATTTGTAAAAGACGAAAACGGAATGCTATAGCAAATCGCTTTGACGACTCGATAACGACTCGTAGTAGCGACTTAAAATCGAAGAGCTCCTTATTCATTTTCTTTGATGGGCGGGGAGAAATTGTAGAAAGAATATATAGTACAGCTCCTAGAGATTTCTTCTGAAAAAAAATTGTAAGTTAATGAAATTTGGAATGGTGGGAGTTTAGCAATAGGAGAAAAGGTAACCGTTGAGTTCCAGGCCATACTTTGTGAAAATCAAGAGAACATTCAATTGAACGGATTGTCCGACACTTTCCCGGCCGTAACTCGGCACAAACGTCGAAATTGCAAAAATGTCAAGAGAACAAAAATAAAGCTATGAAAATTCTCGACAAAAAAGTTCCTATAAGCTTTTTCCGGAAAACCTGAAAAAACGTTTGATCGGAAAATGGAGGGTAAAGAAAAAAATTATAAAAAATTATTTCGAATTTATATTGTTTTCTTTATGCAGGGTGTCCCACCTAAAGTTACGAAGCGGCCGGCTGTGGATAGGTTTTGGATAGACGAACAAAAAATCGTATGGGGGGGGAAGGAAATCGTAACGGTTTAGCCGCTAGGGCGCTTTAAAAAGGTTTACATATCACCCTGCATGTTTGTAACCCTATGACATAATTTCATGAATAAGGCAGCAGTATACGCAGAATACTCTCACCTACCTAAAACTGTAAAAGCGAAGGTTCTACCCGACTAACTTCCAGAGTATCAATTGTTCTCAGGCATTAGTAAAGGTGAGACAATTAGCGCTAAAAAATCGGTCCACTTATTTTCGGCATGATATGGGTTACGGAAGCGAGTGAGAACACCCCCATTCTAGAATCCTAACCTTTCCTTTTCCTAGAATCCTTTCTATTTTTAACTACATAAAACCGTACTACGCAGCTCGCGGAAAATCCCTGATCCCTTAAAATTCGTTCAGCCATGAAAAAACGTCATTAAATGAAATATAAGAAAATTCCGATCGTTGAACGTATGTAAAAAAGTTTATTCAAGATCAGATACATTTTTTATCCTAACTATTTTTGCGGTAAAGGTTACCGTTTATGATTAAATGGACGAGTCGAGAACCAAGATTTTAGCGAGTGATTCTCGAATCGTAAACGAATCGTTTAAACGACGAGTCGAGAAAATGTTTGCAGGGATATATTTCGAACATAAAAGGCTACATTTGTGTGAAATTTGAGAATGTTTTGTTGAGTACTTCAGATTTTAGCAATTCTGGCAGGAGGTCCCCTTAAATTTGTTTTTCTTTCCATCCCCTGCCAGGGGCCCCCAACTCGGGGGCCCCGGGCCACTGCCCCGATTGCCCCATTGTAGTTTCGGCCCTGCTTCTAGGTCTCAATCCTGCGTATTATGTTCTCTGTGAAATAAAATCTTACAATCCGTGCGTAATGACGTGCCTCGATAATAATAACTGCATTCCACACTTTACAGCCCATTTTATGTTTCGATTCATCATTCCAAAGATTTGCTATTAAATGATTGATCTTTCTCCATAAGAGCTCCCCATCAACTTAATCATCACAGCATCTATTCCATCAAGACCTGGAGATTTATGGTTTCTCAATCGCCTGATTTCATTGCGTACTTCTTTATACGTATATAGACAACGGAGCTTCGGTCATGTTGCTCTTAATTAACACGTCATTCATGCATGTCACTCTTACCCTTGTGTTAGTACTTTTCTTACTTTCATGTTTATTTTTCTAACAATTTTTTTTAATCATTTTATTAGATCCGTTCACTTGCTACTAACGTTTTCATTTGAGGTTCGTTAAATCTTTACGAAAACTTGAAAAGATTAGTGAAAATCACGATCTTGCATTTTTAAGATTTCCGCTTTTTCAAAAGTCCAAGGAGTCGGGCGCAAAACATCAAACGATTTATTAACACGGGCGGTCTTCTTAATACTCTTCACGATGGATCGGCGCATGATTGCATTATGCTAGTTGCACTTGCAGCACAGCACTTGCTTACTTCAGTCCTTGCTTTCATTATCAGTGATTTGTTGTTAGTTTTGATTATCATATAAAACAGAGAACGTGTAATATTCACAGGTAGTTGAGTGTTTAGATGGAGGAATTCTTATCTGATGCCAGCAGAATTGCTTTTATAGTTTAAAGTGTTCAGATGAATGCAATTCAAATTACAGTTTGTATTTTTAAATCTTTATTTACTCAAAACTCAAGATAGATTTAGTGAGATATATGCACCGTATATAGGTCACACTGCCTGATAAGAAAGCTTGCATATATGTATGTAGGTGTGATTCATGGCAATCCAAATCGCCAAATGCAGACCCACCTGTGTGACACGACAAGTTTTAATACAATCATATTAATGTATAATTTTAGTCCGGGGAAATTAGCAAAAAAAACGCACGAAGGGAGACAAAATTCCAAAATGGCTGAAAATTGGTACACAGCTTCCTTGGAACTTTTTAAGAAAACAATTTCGGAATCACAAAAAAAACATGACAACCGGAGATATCACTTTTTGGCAAAAAAATCACTCAAAAACTGGTTTTTTCGAAAAAAAATTTTGGTCAGTCAATACGAACCGTTATTGCCTACAAAAAAGCCCTCTTGTCATTTTTTCGAAAACCTTTACCTTTCCGAATAATTGAAGGTATTTTTTGGCCGAAAAGTGATTTTTGGAAATGTTGACCTTGAATAACTTCGAAAGGGTTAGGTTTTCGAAAAAATCGCACCAGGGCTTTTTTGTAGGCAATAACGTTTCGCATTGATTCATTAAAATTTTTTTTCGAAAAAGGGTAGAATCGAGTACCGAGTACAATTTGCATTCAAGTTAGAATTCAAGCTAACTGAAAGATAACTCAGTCGTGAATAATTTCCACGTAAACGCTTAACACGCTTTTTCTACCTCAATTAGGAAAGTTTAGGGCCGTATACATCCCAAACGCATAGTGGAAACGCAAATTGGAACTCTTTCCACGTTCGTGCAACACAGAGAGGAGCATACAAATTTCTGTGTGATAGGCCATTCATACACGAAGGGACCATGGTTCTGCAACCAAAAGCTTTGCTGCAAGTTTTCTGAAAATACACGGAGCAACAGCGATGGAAGCAGCTTTTGTGTTGCTGCGTGATATTTGTTCGTATTAGTGAGATATCAATTTTTTTATTAAAAACAAAATTGAGGTTTTTTCGGTGTTATGAAATAATTTATTTAAAAAAATTCACTCACTCACTTTGAGTTCTCAATAATTAAAAGTTTTTTCTTATTATGTACAAATTTTGACAAAATTTTACTGTTTGAAAGTTTTTTTTATCGCCAAAGCATTGATTTCTTATTGGTGTGAGTGCATGCTTTCCGTGTTCGCAGGCCAAAGGCAGGAGCACAAAAGTCTCCACCGGAGCACGAAACTCTCCACTTATTGCATCTCCGCACGCCTCCCTTGCCCGAAAAAAGCTTTTGCTCCGGAACAATGGTCCCTCGTGTATGGATGGCTATAGAAGAGCTCCAATTTGCGTTTCCACTTTGCGTTTGGGATGTAATCTGGTCTTTATAGGTTTGAATTTATATCGCGTGTAAGCTACATCGGTGTTTGTCTCAGCCGGAAATCGAGTAATGCCAGGCAGGTCGCAGGTATAAGATAACCCTTCGTTGGAAGTTATCATAGCAGTGTTCCTTTTCTGCTCTTTTTTACTCGTATTTACTTGGAACTACTCCTGCTCTCACAGATAATTCATAGGTTTTACTCATATCGACAAATTTTGCGTTCCTTTAATTTTTTACTCCGGAGTACTTAAAAGTAGAAAAGGAACACCGCTCATAATTCCAAAGCAAATATGTACAATAGGCCAAGAGAGTGAAGAAGGATGTCACAGCAAGAGATGGGAAATTTGCCCTTTTTAGTTCCATGTATCCGAAATCAAAATGTCAAAAAAAGTACTCATCGATTCTCAAGGGATCGAGTACTTTTGAACGAGTAAAAAGTACTCAGTGAGATTCTACTCATAAGTATTTACTCGAGTACCTACTTTACACCGATTCCGCATCCCTAGCTGCAGGGTGTGGTATTGAGGCGTGTGGGCTAGTCTTGTATTGCGAAATAAGCACTGCCGTGCAGGAATGGAGACATTAATTTCAGTGGAGCGGTTGCTATGGTAGTAGCGATAACTTTTTTTCAGGGTTGTTACATTCCTACGAGGGCTCAATGAGTTTATGGAGGCGCACAAAGTGCCAGAACCAATGAATTTGATGGAGTAGTTTTGCATCTAGTCAATGGCATAATTTTTAACCTTCACGGTGTCTTCGCAGGTTGTCTTATTCTATCATAGTTTTTTCACTGTCATGAAGTCGCATGTCCCTTCTATCATATCCTGTGGTAGAAAGTAGTACAGTACAGATGTAATATTGATGCGCCACTAATTCTGGGAAGGACGATTTTTCATAAATCGTTAATGGAGCATAAAAGAAGCTCAACTCTAAATTTGAGTAAAATGAGAAGCTAGGTGGCGCCAAAGTTTCCAAAAAAGGGTTTTTTCGTCCCAGAAAAAATGTTTTTTTTACAAAAGTGAATCAGTAAATTGTTCCTCTTAAAAATGTCTACAACATTTATTTAAACTTTTTTTCCCTCCGGCTTACCGTTCCAAAGTTATAGGGCAGTAAATGCTACGCTGCGTAGTTAACGGTCCTATTGTTACTAAGAAGCGTCCATTTTTCAGTTGCTATGCGAGTTTTCGAGAGTGTAAGCGTCAAAACTTTGCTCTTGTATATGAGCGTGTGTTTTGTTTGTAAAAAGATTGTACTCAAATTAACCTGTGTGCCATCTTCAGAGCACAATTCTCCCACTTCAACACGCTATAACTTTGGAATGGTAAGTCGGAAGGAAAAAAATTTTAAATAAATGTTGTAGACATTTTTAAGAGGAAGAATTTACTGATTTACACTTTTGTAAAAAAACCATTTTTTCTGGGACAACAAAAAAAACACTTTTTTGGAAATTTTGGCGCCACCTAGCTTTTGTATTTGAAGTTGTACAGCATGACCTCTATGACACAAATTGTAGGTAACAATGTCCTCTACATTTTTTGTTTAAAAAACTTTTCTCTAAAATGCGTAGATTCAGAGAAAAACGCTTTTCAAAAACTTTCCAAAAAACGTCTATTACTAGAAATTTTACTCAAATTTAGAGAATTTGCTGGAAATCTGCAACAAATCTTAAACCAGCAAACCGTTTCTGACGACACGAATATTGAAGAGCTGTGGAGCACAACAAAGGGCGCTATAATAACAGCAGCGGAAACAAGCATCGGTTATGTCCAAAGAAACCAGCAACACTGGATCTCGGACACAACCTGGCAAAAAATAGAACGCAGAAGGGCCCTCAAAAATAACGTGAACTCTACAAGCGACCCGGAAAGACGCCAACAACTTGAACGGGAATACTCCCAATTACACCGGGAGGTAAAGAGAAGTGTCCGGCGTGATAAAAGGCGGCAGATAAATGAGCTCGCAGAGAAAGCGGAAATCGCGGCAAACACAGGCAACAGTAAGGTGCTGTACCAAATTACTAAGCAGCTCTCGGGAAAGCACTCTACTAAAAAGCATGCCGTAAAGAGTGCGGATGGAAGGCTGCTGTGCAGCGACGAGGAGCAACTCCAAAGATGGAGAGACTACTTCTTCGCCGCCCTGAATGGTTCCTTTTCGCAGGAACCTGAAGAAAATAACAACAATGCACAGCCAATAAGAATCGCCACTCGTGCACCATCCAAGACAGAAATAGTAACCGCAATTCATGCAATGGGCAATGGTAAAGCAGCTGGAAAAGATGGCATCCCGCCAGAATTGTTGAAAGCCGACTCAAGCCTCATAGCAGATGCGCTACAGCCAATCCTGGAAATAGCATGGAACACCTGTACCTTTCCGGAGGATTGGACGGAAGGTATCATAGTCAAAATACCAAAAAAGGGGGACCTAACAATATGTGACAACTGGAGAGGCATCTGTCTATTATCTACTGTGGGAAAAATCTTGTCCCACACATTACTATCAAGGATAAGAGAGGCAGTAGACCGAACGCTTAGAAGACAGCAGGCTGGATTCAGAAAAGGCCGCTCCTGCATAGACCACATTAACACCTTGAGAATCATAGTGGAGCAGTCTACTGAATTCCGATCCCCCCTTTACCTTGCTTTCGTAGACTATGAGAAAGCGTTCGACTCGGTCAATAGGAGCTTTATATGGCGAGCTCTACGGAAACGTGGACTGCCGGACAAAATAATAGAATTGATAAAAGCTCTATACAACAATTCCAAATGCAGAGTTCTCCATAATGGAAAATTATCCGACAGCTTTGAGGTGAGCTCAGGAGTACGACAGGGATGTCTACTTTCACCATTACTATTTCTTATAGTAATAAACGACATTCTTGTCAGCGCTCTGGATAGAAGAACAGGTGGCATACAATGGGGACTGCTAGACCGCCTTAAGGATCTCGACTACGCGGATGATATCTGTTTGCTGGCCCACAGACACCAGGACCTCAAAAACATGTTAAACAAATTGGCAACAGAAAGTAGCTCGGCGGGCTTAAGGTTAAATCCGACTAAAACAAAAGAAATGCGGATAAATGCAAACACCCTTGAACGGACAGCGCTAAATAACCGTGACGTGGAACTGGTAGACAAATTCTGTTACCTCGGTAGTATTATTACCGAAAACGGCGGTACAGAAGAAGACGTCAGTTCCAGAATAAATAAAGCAAGAAGCGCATATGCATGCCTGTTTCACATATGGAGATCAACAGAGATCTCAATTAACACCAAATTGCGGCTGTTCAACTCCAACGTTAAGGCAGTTCGGTTGTACGGTTGCGAAACATGGAAAGTCACCCAATTCATCACAGGGCGCCTACAAGTTTTCATCAACAGATGCCTACGTCGTATCCTAAAAATCCGCTGGCAAGATAGAATTTCAAATCAAGAACTATGGCGCCGTGCCGGCCAAGAAAGGATAGACGACCAAATCAGGCGAAGGAAATGGAATTGGATTGGCCACACCTTGCGACGCGAAGACGATAATCTAGCCAAACAGGCCCTTGACGAATCCGCAAGGATCCCGTCGAGTCGGAAGACCTAGAACAACGTGGAGGAGAACCCTATTAGCAGAGGCCGCAACAACCGGGAGATCCTGGTCAGAGCTGAGAGCTGTCGCGCAAAACAGAGTCCGCTGGAGGGCAACTGTTTCCGCCATATGTCCCATGAGGGATTAAAGGAGCAATTAGTAGTAGTAGTTAGAGTTGAGCTTCTTTTATGCTTCATTAACGATTTATGAAAAATCATCCTTCCAAGAATTAAAGGAGCATACCCCGATTTTCCAGTCCATCTGTACTGTATGTACTAAAGCGCAGTGTATTTATGTGTTATGTGCAACTAAAGAATTATTAAGAAGTAGCAGAAAACATGACACTAGTTGGCTTGGTAGGATCTGCCCCTATTGAGGATCAAAGTGCAAAGTATCACATCTGCAGGCTTCAGGATAATGATTCTACTCTTCATATTCTCTGTCTTTATTACCGCGATGGCGAGGAGTAGGTAGTACCTTGTTGTTTGATACGTCCTGAATCGAACAAAGAAGTCTGATCGACGAATCCCTAGGCAAAACGCTGTACCTGTTCAAGCGATCTGGCCAACACATTTGGGGGGGCTTATACCATAGCGACTATTCCACTGAAATTTTCGCCCTCCTGCCTGCACGGCAATATTTCGCGCGCAACACAAGACTAGCCCACTCGGCTCACTCTCATACCTTGCAATCCCCTTTTTCGCGCACACTTACGTCTCAAAGTTCGTTTATAATTAGAACAATTTGGCTGTGGAATAATCTCCCACAATCAGTTTTCCCGAACTCGTACAACACCCAAGAGTTCAAATGTAAGTTTCATCGCCACCTGCTCCAGCACCTCCCCTGATCTATCATATTCTTTTCTATCTTTCAAACCAAGCTTGCTACTAGACATTGCACCATGACCTGTACGACAACGTAGTACAAAGGGTAATTCCTAGAGCTTGGTTTTCCCACAAAAAAATAGCAAGCGCGGTCCGCGATAAGCTCAGGATTTAATACCTAATGGAAAACAAGGAGATAAACCAAAGACGTGATGGTTGGAGGACGTTGAAAGACTGTAGGTTAATCGCTTCCGATCGGCAGAGATGAAGGCAAATATTTAAGGAAGCCAGTGCACCAAATATGATATAGCGTCATTGAAGACGAGAAACAAAAGCGTTTATCAAAATTTCTTTAACAGCAGTTGCCCTCAATATAAGTCAGTCATCGCTTATTCAATTAATATAAAATTTACTTTGATACTCTTTCACTAATTGTTGATCGTGGACCTTGATCGCGATTTCGTAGTAGCTCGCGATCACCGTGTATATCTTCAACCAGCTTGACAAATTACTATGAATCTCTTTTTTTGCTATATAACTTTCTGAGTAGTTGTAATAATGAAATCCTATAATATAATGTAAAAGTAAAATTAAAAAAAACATCAAAACAATAAAAAAAATAAAAATTCCAAACTTTTTCCTCAACTGAACAATTTCCCATAAGAAAAAACATCTTGTCCCACAAGGTCCGATTACCAAGTCTCCAAGTACCTACTACACACCCAGAAAACTCACTAGAGCAAATAACCGCCAGGTGAGCCCCATAAGATTACCACAAATCTGAGAAGCGGTAGCGGTTTTTTCCTTCTGATGAACGCCCGCCCACTCTTCATAGCAAGAAACCGAGTGAATCACTCAAGCATTCTTAAGTTCAAGTGCCTCTTGACGAACTTTTCATGGCCATATTTACTCAAGCTCTCACTGATGTCAACTCTTCTGTGGAGAATTAGAAATCGGTCATAGATCCCCCAACAGAAAAGGGATTTGCCACCACACTTCGGATTAGGCTAAGATAAATAGAAATCGTTATCGTTTGACTTAATCGAGATTAGTTCGACATATTTAGACCAGACGAATTTGATGGTCATTAGACCATTTTTGTGAAACGATTTAACCAATTTTATGCAGTGTCGATCACTTAACGATCTCTGGTAAATCTCTGCCTCTACTCGAACCAATCGAAGCAATTTCTTTCGGCTCGTGGATAGATGAAAGTCTTACCGAGTGTCCCAGCTTCGAATCCAACGAGTATAGCGGATATTGTACTCGTTAGCAAACCTCAATTCCTGGATTTTGGCCACAGCACAGCCGATGATCCATTCGAGCGCCCAAATGTTCGTGTCGAATGTTGCGCACGCGTTTAGGTGATTACTAGATCGGATTTTTTCCTCGACTTTCAGTCCGCCGCGGATCTGAACGATTTTGTGGATTTTTAAGATTTATTTCGTGAGTTTTCTCTTTATTTTGGGTCTTCACTATTTGGGGCTTGTGCGATTGAGAATCTGTTTAAAGTCGGTTAACAATGCATGAGCGGATTTAAATGGTAATGTGGTCTCATCAATATTCTTTTTTCTTTTCCTTTTTCTGCAGACACAATAACAGTTTTCACTTGGTTGAATTTTATATTTATAAGATTTTTTCGAATGCCTTTTACGTTGCTCAGAGGATACGTCATTCAAAATTAAAAAACATAAAAAACGAATTTTATTCTGTTATTCAATTTGCAACGTGCATTCCACGAAAGTGATGTTTGTTTCTGTGTCATAATAAATATAGCAATATGATTAACGGAAAATCCACAAAGTAACCTGAATAATTTTCAAAACAATTTTCGGTACGAGTGAAAATATGAAAATATTAAGTCTAGAAAGTTCATGGCGTTTTGCTAATATTTCAGTTGTTGGAATGTTGTTTGCGTTTGAAAATAATATTGCAAAATTTGTCGGAACTTTTCATTGTTTTTGAAAAGTTCCGACAAATTTTGAATTTTTTTTTCGACACGTGAAGAACGTTGTGAAAACATTTGTGTTGTGTACGGTGAAAGCACTTTAACAAAATCTGCTGAGCGGAAATGGTTCACTCGCTTTCATACTGATAGTTTGAATGGGAAAGATGAGTCACATTCTGTTGGTGCTATCACTAAAAACGCAGATGAAATCGATGAAATGTACCAGCAAGACAGGCATGTCAGCAGTTGTGAAGCTAGATGGTGATGAAAAATTGGCACGTACGACAATCGGAAGCATCAAATATCGTGGACAAGGATTGTGACCCCTCACAAGTCTTTACGAAGACAGGATTGACGACGAAAAAGATTATGATGCGGGGTTTGTGGGACTTGAAGGGAATCGTCTGATCGGATGATTGGTTCTCAACTCTACACTGGTCAACTAGAGAGATTGCTCCAGGCCAGAATTGAAAAATTTCCCAAGTTCCATCACGACAACGCCCGACTACACACTTCTTTGATAACCCGTTAAAAATTGGGAGAGTTTGGTTGGGAAGTTTTGATTCATACAACGTACATATATCCCAGAATATAGGCTATAAACTATTACTTGTTCTGATCTCTGCAGAACTCCCTCATTCCAATTAAGCTGGTTTCAACAGAAGCCAGATGGCTTGAACAACTTGAATAATTTGCCTACTGGTTTGTGAATCAAACTTGACCATTGTCGCAGGTCAGTGAGAAAGAATATAATCATCAAGACAGACTCATCGTTTTCGAACTACAGCTTGTAGCCGGGTCCTCTTGTTTTTCTATTCTTCTTACATGGTAATATCATAAGCCTAATGCCTTGTGTTTTCCTTTATTTTTTTGTGAAGCAAAAACTTGCAAATTTTTCTCTAGCCTAAATATTAAGACTACCATCCCAGAGGAGGGGTTGTTGCTTTCCTTCTTTATAGCGATTCTATTTCTTTCCGACTATTTCTTGCTTGAAAGTCTGGTCTAGTAGACAAAGTTATCCCAATTTCTTCCTGTTACGATAATATGGAAAAAATCCCTATAAGTGATGATTCGTGATCGCTAAACTGATGGAATTTTGGTCTAGAACGAAGTTATTCATTATGAAGAACCGATTTTTCCTAAATCTTTTTCATAAGACTTTGCGTCCGAAGACGAAGGCCGACTTTTGCAGTAATAACTATTGGGCATAAATTTTTCTGTTTCTCTTCTTCTCCTTTAAAAGCCCTACAACCGGAATTCGGTCCTTGTCATCCTTAAGCTTTGGGCATCCTGGTCTGCGCCATCCTTCAACCGAAGACTGGGTCTCCCCCTGGCTGCCGTATCCCATAGCTTTTAACCTAGCAGACTTTCCCACCAGGTTCCTCTTCGCTCATACCAGCTAGATGCTCTGCCCACCGGACCCTACCGAGCTTTATTAGTTTTCAATAATATAATTAATTAGGTTTCCTCATTTATCGGGATTCGGCTGGGAAATTTGCTCTTTTAGACCAGGCAGATAAACCATGCTGACCAGAGAAACCCGACAGCCCAGATAGACCAGGCAGACCAGATAAACCAAACCAGATAGATCAGGCAGGCCAAGTAGGCCAATCTACATGTCTATCTGTGTAATTTACTTCCTAAAACTATGCTTCCGCTAAAACTAATATGCAAACTCCATCAAAAACGCAGATCCTCCACCAGTTCCCGCATAAATAAAATCTAATTCTTATTATTATTGAAAATTAGTTCTTATTATTATTATTCAATTATCAAGCTCGTGAATTATCAAAAGCTCATCCAAGACACAGCGAAGTTCACAAAAGCTCACACCGCAGACCACATTCACATCCGAGGACACAACCCATGATGTCACTGGGCTTAACACTACTTCTACCAAGAGGTGTCAAAAGACACTTCTCAAATTTTAACTTAACATTATTCTCTAAGTTTAATCATTTCTCCACAATTAATTTTTTGACTTTTTACAACGGTTGTTAAATTAATTCAACGATATCATTTTTCTCCAGCTCATCTTGGATCTAAAAATATGCATATGGTATACCTATTTCTACCTACCGTCTTTTGACACCTTAAGGGTTTAAGGAGCAAGGGGAACGGGCTTACAGTGCGAAAAGTATACGTGTGGAAAGTTCTTAGTAGGGCAACCATAGATTTGTAAAAACTGTGGTATTGCATAAGGAAAAAATTGTTTTACAATGTTGTTTTTATTTTTTGTTACAAAGATAGAATTTTTATACATGAGACTGAAAGTTCGTGATATTACAATATTTGATTATCTTTCTAATAAAAATAAAAAATGAAGAAGGTAATATTTTTTAATTATATTGTTCCCATTGTATTGCTCAAATTATCTATATTTAACTAATAATTTGAAATCCCAACAGTTTTGGCAATGATTTGCATTCAAACGCGAAGGTGTCAAAAGACGAAATAGGTATACACAAACTCGTGGTAGAAAATAGTGTTAAAGTGACGTATAGCTATACTATCCATCTTATCATTGAATCTATATAGCGAAATTAGACCTATGAATTTTCATATTCTTTAAGTCTTTAATTTGAAATAACGAGCTAGACTCGTGATGAATGATCAAATACTACGAATCCTTTCTGAGCTTAGTTTTTCCCACTGTTCACGTTCTAGTACCCCATTCCGCAAGCGTGCATCGTTTGCCTGTGCGCACAACAAAAAAAAATTCCCAGTGTCAGCGGTTTGCTCTTTTTCCATTCACGCGATTCCGTAACAGACTATCAGTTATGTTACGCTGAATAAGTTCATTCTGAAAACTTAGAGTGATCAAATCCCGCTTTTTTACACTGTTTTTTATTCTTCCATTTTTCACGACTTACTCCTGTACGTTTCTACTGTGTATAAATTTTCCCCCTCGTTTGCACGCATGTCCATACTTGCGGAATCAAAAACAGAGCAATGCACACGAGTGTGCACCCTTGCGAAATCCGGCCCCTGGTGTTAGTTTTTCACAATGTGTCCGTGAAGTCACCCCAAATAGTGTATGGGTTGCCCCAACATTCGTAGTTCTTTTCACTTTCTGTGTTCGAAAGCAAATATGTTATTATCAGCATAATAGCCTTCAAGTTTCCTCTTTCCAGCCACATCCTAAGTTATCGATGTAGGCTATCTTCATGGCTTCGTCAAGGACAAGATTGAAAGACAATGGCGATTTGAAACACTCCTGCCTAATTGCTATATTGTATTCTACATCCAGCCTGACTGTACATTCAAATAATTATTTGATTATGTTCTATTAGGATTTCTCGACGTATTCCATTGAATTGACTGCTCTGAAATTACTTGAACAATTTCTGATTGGCCCTGCGAGCGGAAGCAGCCACCAACCACCTATGAACTGAATTTGGTCCAATAACAATAACCTGAGCTTTTTACATGTATATCTCAGACACGTTGTCCGTTCGACTCCTTTCACAATGGTTGTTCGCCTTTTTTTTAGGATCCTAAGAATCATCACGTTATTCTATTCTTTCGGGGTACGTTCTTCTTCTGAAACCTTTCACTTGAAAAGTTCATCAATTTCGATTGAGAACTCCGGGTAAATTTGAAACTGTTCAGCGAAAATGCGCTCTCCTTCGAAGGCTTTATATAACCTCGGCTTGCTAGTTATTGTAATATTTTTGGATTCTTTTCTTCGCTGAATTACTATTTTATGTGCCCAAACTGTTATTTGACAGACTGATTACAATATAGCTTTCAAGAGTTTCATAACACTTTGAATTTACTATTCAGCGCGGCTGAATTCTCCAAAGTTGATGTATGGTGTGCTCTGTGAAAGTACTTTATCGATTTCAGGATCATTATTTTAATAACTGTTATTCATTTCGTTCTTTGTCATGGATTATTATCATACTATAACATTTAGCCTTACCACTACCACTTTTTGCACTATTTTTCTATTTAGCTGCCCTAAATTACTATTTTATGTGCTTACTTTCTTATTTTATACAGGCTGATTATAATTTGACGACCTAGAGTTTCTTAACACTTTGGATTTACTATTCAGCGCAGCTGAATTCTCCAAACGTGATGTATGGTCTGCTCCGTGAAGGTATTTCATACACTTTAGGACCAGTCTCTTTTCTTTTGTAATCATTTTTTTCCTTTGTCCAGCATTATTGACTTTACCACTAATATTCTTTTTATTTTGAGAAGTTCTACTGACAAAATTTACATGATGTAGAAAATAAATTGATTTCGCTTTGCGAGCTACAATCATAAATTTTTCAACAAAATTAAAATTTAACAAATGTACTTTAGAAACGCTCAATAACCACCCCCTAAAACGTTCAACGAAATGGCAACACTAATCAAAAAAGTAAGAGTGGAAGAATCTCAAGAAAACTTAAGTATAATCTTATTCTGCAGGTAAAACTCCGACGTGATAAATGCTGTGCGTCCTTGAATTCGTTTACCTCCTTTTAGCATTATTTCAGCTCGATGTGTGCTGCCGCAGTCAAAACTCGTTATTGTCACCCCCTAAATTTGCGGATGCGGTGTCATTTTTACGAACATTTGCACACCTCAAGAGGTGCTAAGAGGCCGTTTTTATCTTCTTGTCATTTTCAACGTTTGTTTTCCACACGGCACAACAGCCCAAAAGAATGGTATTCTCACATCATAAGAAGCAGAGGAATCTTCTTGAAGAGAAAGGAGAAAGAAGAAGAAAAAAAACTGTGTAATGATAATAACAACGGAAGCTGGGAATAATTTTGTGCGGCACAAGGTTATGAGCACGCATCATTTAATAATTTCCCTCGCCAGTACTTGTTTCCCGTGTCGACAGCAGCCCACGACTCCAGCATCAGCACACTTAATCGAGGGAAAAGAAGAATATAAGACGCCCGCCCCGCCTCAGAGTAACCTCTTGAGGGAACGTGATGAGCAGGTGAGCCAAGGTAATCCTTAAGGGTCTGGGGCACTTAAATTACCACTCAACATCCGCAGCAACAAACCGCGAAAATTGCGCAAACATTTTGACAAATTTTGTTTGAACTAAATTTTCCCCGTTGGAGTTATGATGTTTGTGCGGTGTTTGACTTGGCAACTTCTTGGCGTAGCGGAGGGCCTCTTCCCTTGCTCGAGGGTTGTTGCGGTGGCGGTGGTGGTGTGAAAAATGAGTTTTTCTTTCGATAGCGATAAACTTGTTAAAGACCTCTCGTTCTCCTCATCCCCATAAAGGGTGCCCCGTCGAGGTTCGGAAAATGTCCTCAATTTTACTTTTATTTTCCTCTCAGCAATTTTACTTACTGCATTCACACCACCGCTGAAAAGAGCACGCAAAATGGTTTCTGCTTGTTTTTATTTATATATTTTCGGTTTTTATTGGGCTTTTATGCCTCATAAAATGCTCGCTTTGGAACTACTTCATTATTTTTTATACCTTTACCACTCATTTCCTAACTTTTTTCTCTTTTTTTTGCAGGTAATATATCACGGGCAGAGCTGTAAATTCGCGAGCGGTGAGCGTGGTCAGGTCAGCAACTCCCAATATTTTAGTGCTAATAATTTTTTAATACAGCAACAAATTAGCCTCGAGGTATGATGATGATGATGTACCTTCAGGGTTCAGGTGTCGGAGCTGTTTTGTGACTTATTGAGCACAGCCAGTTTATGGAGTAAGTGTGAAATTTATTGTCGGGCGTATTTTTCTGTAAATTTGTGAAATTAGTACCTGCAATTTAGTACTCGGGGAAATTCGTCACCGCGAAGGAAATTATCTGCAATTTTATTATTTTATGGTTATTTGAAATTACAAAAAATTTATTCGCTTGAATTTTTGATTGAAGTTTTAACGTGAAAAAGCGATGCCTAGGAATCAACCTTTGTACTAGCACACATAACAGGCACAGGTCATGAAGCGATGTCTATAAGAGAGCTTAGTTTAAAGAATAGAAAAGAATGGGATAGGTTGAACAGGTCTGGGTTGCTGACACTAAAATCTTACACAAGTTTGGGAATACTGTCTGTTCCACAGTCGAGTTGTTCTTCTAAACAGTATTGTATGCGAAAGGCCCTAAGTAAACAGTAAGTATGCTAAGAATGCTTGCCATGTACTTTCAGCAAACAAGGAGAAGAGCTTTTTTTCAGAAGCCTTCTGAAGTCGTATACTTAGGGCCAAAAAGAAGGTAGGCTAGTCTTACATTGAGGGAACGTGGCCGTGAAGGCAAAAGTCCGTTCATTTTAGTTAAACAGTCCCTATGGTAGTATCAGTAAAATTTTGTTAAGATTCTACGTTCTTGGGCTGGTTTTAAAGGGTCTATGGAAGCTCAAAATGTGTCATTACTGATGGAGGCTGACTTCACTGGGACAGAACTAACGTTTTATTAGAGATGAGAGAATAGCTCGGCTCGAATAATTTTAATGTGCATGTTGATAGAGTTGGATATGAGCTCACAATATAAAAGAAAAGTGGTGGCACATACCAAGCTTATATTGTCGAAGGAGTACAAGTTTGTTTTATCAGACCGCCACGTCGTTGGTCACGTCATGGTGCAATGCCTTGTAGTAAGCTTAGCACGTCGGACAGGTTTGGGGTTATAAGGAGTTAGGAGTTATGCATTTGATTGATTGCCGTGGAGGCAGGCCAATGTTTATTTCGGTTAAGCAACCGCCATGATAGATACTGCGATACTGTTTGGACAGCGCTGCTATATTCCTAAGATGGCTCAAAGGGTCGATGGTGGATGGCGTTGTTATCGATGACTTCAAGGGGCCCGTTTTTTTCGTTTATCTGAACGTATTAGGCTACTTACTTTTCGGAGCCCCTTCCCAAATAATGGAGTTGTATTCGAGGAGGGGCTGCATATAAGATGAATGCCTAAAGGAGGAATATACAGCGCTTAAGAAATCTCAGGAACTGAGATGTTCTTTTTGTCATTTGAAAGATGTGGTCATTCCATCGCAGATCCTTGGATAGTACCACAAGACATGAGTCAACCATTAGTTTTATACTATCCACGGACACGAATAGGCTGGGGTTGTATGCCTTGTTGGAAATAAGACAGTAATTCCTTTTTGAACCTGCCACGATTATTGTGGCCGCTACCAACAATAAGATCAATCCATCCATCCAATGGCGCTACAGCCCAAATCGAGCCTTGGCCTCCTCTAGACGTTTGACGGTCCCTTGCAGCATGTCTCCAGTTCCGGATGTTGAGCATTACCTCTGCGTCAGCCGTCACAGAGTCTGTCCATACCCTCCTGGGTCTGCCTAATGGTCTATTTGCAAAAATTTCTAATATCATAAGCCGTTTTGGGATGCGATTGTCCTCCATCCTGACTACGTGACCGGCTAGTCTTAGTCCGTTAATTTTTATTAAAGATAAGAGTTCTGGGTTGTCAAAAATTTCATACAACTCGCCTGTTGTATCTCCTTCGCCATATTCCATCCTCTCTGGTTGGGCCTATTATGTACCTGAGGACTTTTCTCTCAAACCTGTTGACTCGTTCCTCTATTTCCTGTCCTGTCCTATCATAGTCCAAGTCTCGCTGCCATAGCGCAGTACTGGTCGTATTACTGTTTTGTAGAGTGAGAGTTTCGTTTTTCTGTGCACAAATCTTGAGTGCAGTAATTTTTTGGGGCATAAAAGGCTCTATTAGCCAGTAGTATTCGTCGGTTTATCTCTTCCTTTTCTTCGTTTCTTTTTGTAATTGTGGACCCAAGGTAGACTGTTTTATCGACTACTTCTAGATTGTGTTCGTTGATAGATGGGTCATTCCATGGTGACGGGTGGGACATTTTAACACATTTTTTGATATACATTCAGTTATTTTAAAGTGAAAAAAAAAGCACATATTACATACTGTATTTATGGTAGCATTCTTAGATATATTTTTTAAGATATGATAAAAGAAAACAACATAAATATATATTCTAACATTGTTAAATTCGTAGAATTACATATGTGACGGGTGGGACAGGCAAAACCCTTCTTTCTTTAGGTACTTGCACTTGACGTTGAAATTCAGATCAAATAGTTCATATGAAGCCCTAATTTTATTGTAGTATGCTATTTGAGTTATGTCGCTAGTTGTTTTCTAAAAAGAGGTAAGTGGAAAAACAATACGAACTTTTTTTATGAAGCTTAAAATGTTGTGACGGGTGGGACAGGGATCCGTGACGGGTGGGACGAGTAAAAAACTGTACACACGAAACACATTAATTTAGGCATATTTTATTAACTATTTAGTCATTTTTTGGGCTTGGTGTAGGGAATTCATGTTCTACATCTCTTTCGCTTTATAGCTCAGCTGCTGGTTTTAAATCAACGTGACTTTCGCTAGAAGTATATAAGTGAATATTTGAGCTTGCATTCTTCACCTAATCGTACTTTTTTTTGAATTGAATGGAAAAATCAATATTCAACTGGGAAAATATAAAAAGTAATAATTTTATTTTTTACTACACGCATATTTCCGAATACTATTTAGCTTTAACAATACTTAAAGCCTAAAATTTATGTGATTTCCGTCACTTTTTTTTCATTAGCTTGGTGTCATTTTCCATGGAATGACCCAGATATATTTCTTCCCATTAGAATAATATCAATGTCCCTGTTTATTGAGTTAGACATAAGTCTGCCATCGATGAGTGAAGACAGGATCTGGCACGTACTTGTCTTGCATTATCGAAGGTATGGGCGTAAGAGTAACGCAGAATACCGTCATCAGCAAAGCCTCCAACCAAAAAAGCTTAAAAAAATAAATAACCTAAGAGGTGAAGGCCCAAAAAAGCTTCTAAAGGAAGTTCGATAGGGAGCCAAATTTCCAACAAAATCTGTTTGTTTATAAAAATAAATTAAGTTGACCAGGAAAAGCTCTAAAAGCCCAATTCCCCCTAAAAAAGCTTTCATAGCGAGTGCACAAACCTTAGTGGTCCCAGAACCGGCATTGCCTATCTACTTGAAGTCGCGCTGGTATTGGCCTATGATGTTTCTGGTGTACCTGGCTATCCTGAGTTATACTGCGATAATTTCTGTACTTTGTGATATCTCCTGTTTTATATATAAGCCACTATTCTAGTCTGCTGGCGTAGTATCATACTACCAACATTGCGCAATGGCTTAATGAATACTTGATGCAGCTAAGCTCCTTCTTATTACTCCTTCTCCGCGGGATACCATCTGCAGCCGAGACTTGATTGTTGTTAAGATGGTTTTTGGCTTCGTTAATCCAACTGGAACCTCCAATTCCTCAGTAAGGTTCGTCATTAGCAATTTGTAAAGGTGCTTTTACTATTGGTCTAAGATGCCGTTGGAATCGGTGAACATATTGGCCTCTCGGTCCCTGAATTATGTGTAATTTTTTGTGACTCGCGGCTTATCGCGGATACTTTGGTAGAACTCCCGCGCCTAGAGTGGTCTTCACTCTGTTGCAGTTCATAAACTTCTCCTAGGCTTATTTTTCCTGTTTTTGTAAATTCTTCCTTTTTCTCTATTGAGCTTCTTATATTCTTCTTTGCGATCTCTTCGATTTCTGGTAAGATGCGTGTCGACTGCCGGCATCTCTTGTCCGGGGCTTGCACTGCCCTTACTGAAGGTGAGCCAGAATGCCTGGTCAAGACTCGTTGTCCATTTTCATTAGTGTTCTCGCTGCAGCTGACGAGGTACTATCTAATGCAGGATCTTGCTCTAAATTAGTACTATTTTTCATTATAATTTTTTTGTTTGATAATTTCGATGTCAGTATCTTATCAAATAACCACATTTTTATCTAACGGCCAGTACAACAATTTGTGAGAATCTGACGCGAATGAAAATAATTCACTCCCAATTGAGTTTTTTGGGCAAAGGCGCGCGTAAAAAAGTTTTATTTCAACAAGACGGCACGCGTAGATCATAGTTATTCGCTATGCCAATACTATGTTATTTATAATGAGTTAGCGAGTATGAGTTAGTTCTGAGCAGATTTAGTTGAATGGCAACCCAATTACACCTTTTGCTAGTTATACTCAAACAGGATTTCCTTTAGTTGTTGTACACCTCGTGCTCTGAGCAGACTGCAAACGTTCTTTGAGAAAATTCTTAGATAACTTTGAAAACAGAAAATATAGTAGAGGGAAATTGTCATATGATAGTGATGTAGTTGGGAAATTGGATTTTTTTGTTTTTTTTTTGCCTTACATATGTTTAGATAAAGCGAAAAAAAAATTTCTGCAAAATCGGTCCTGTGCTGCACGAGAAAATTGCATGAATGTCCATTTTTGATGCATTTTGAGTGCATTGCTACACTATTTTTTAATTTCTCTGGTTCTGTTGGTCGTAGAAAAATAAACAAATTGGAAAATACTCGTGAATGAATAGACTATCGAACTGATTCGGTATAAATACTTTAAAAATGAATCCTAACCTCAAAAAACCAAAATGTGTGAAATTTTGTTTTATTTTACTAAAAATGCAATAAATAACGAGAAAATAGTCGGATTTTGATAAAAATTAGAGAAAATATATGTGCTATAAATACGTGTCTGAAATTTAAAAAAAAAATCGATTTTTACGGCAACAATGGGCACTTTTCGAAAAATATTAAAATTGCCGCCATTTTATGCCAAATCATCGTACGGTAAAATTTCTTTTCTTGAAATTCTAGGTTTTTTATGTACTTTCTTGTAAGCATACGCAATACTTCGTTACTTTATTTAAAATGCCCATTTTAGGACTTTGAAAAAACTAAAAAATTTAAATTTTAAAATTGTTTGCCTTTTTTTTCATAGTTGGCAAAAGCCAAAAAATTAAAAATTGAAATATTTTACTTTTTTCAAAGTCCTAAAATAGACATTTTAAATAAAATAACGAAGTATTGCGTATGCTCACAAGAAAGTACATAAAAAACCTACAATTTCAAGAAAAGGAATTTTACCGTACGATGATTTGGCATAAAATGGCGGCAATTTTAATATTTTTCGAAAAGTGTCAATTGTTGCCGTAAAAATCGAAATTTTTTTTTTAAATTTCAAAGTTGTATTTATAGCATCAAAATACATCTTCTCCCCTATTTTTAGCAAAATCCGACTATTTTCCAGTTATTTATTTAGTAAAATAAAACAAAATTTCACACATTTTGGTTTTTTGAGGTTAGGATTCATTTTTAAAGTATTTATACCGAATCAGTTCGATAGTCTATTCATTCACGAGTATTTTCCAATTTTTTTTATTTTTCTACGACCAACAGAACCGGAGAAATTAAAAAAATAGTGTAGCAATGCACTCAAAATGCATCAAAAATGGACATTTATGCAATTTTCTGGTGGAGCACAGGACCGATTTTGCAGAATTTTTTTTTTGCTTTATCTTAGCATATGTAAAGAAAAAAAACAAAAAAATCCAATTTTTTTTTGTTTAATTTCCCTCTACTAATGTACTAGAAACTGTATAAACTATTTTGGTGTTTATTCTGCTTCAAACTACCATTAAATTAAAATCTTCTAATCTGTCCTCTATAACCTAACCTCTAGGCCAGAACGTTGTAATTGCCATAATATGTCTATGAAATTTTAGAGACTGAATAGTATAGACCAGGGCTGGGAAATAGCAGCTCTCGGGAACCAAACGAGGTCCTATCGTCCTATACCTCTCTCACTCAGTCTCACAAAAGCTTTTCTGGTGCTCCAGGAAAGTCAACTATAGCCCGGCCATGGTCTCTAGAATATTCCGCGGATAATTCTATTGAAATTTCCTTTGAAAAAAATTATCATTGCGAAATAATCATAAATCGATCAAGTCTCATCAAAACATAAATGATTCTATCGAAACGATAACAGTATCACTTCCAAAGACCCTTAACCTATTTCTTCTAATAGCTAGCAAAAAGTCACCCCATTACAAGACAAACAATTCACTAACAATTTTAACTTTCTGCTCAAAGATAACTTATCCCACATTCTTCAATACAAAAGAAATCTCCTAACTAAGTAACTTTCCAGACATCGTCCTCAAAGCATAAATAAAAGTAGAAAAGTTTGTTTCTGATAAATTAGAGTAGAGAGTATCGGTCACTAATGAACCCGGACTCAAATATTGATTTTCCCGAGAAAAATTTGGAAAATCTAGGGGTAGTTTGGCCCCCACCCCACCCTTAGATGCGAAACGTGAAATTTGGCTTTTGGTCCTTTCTAAGAAGGATAAGATTCTGAATAAATGCATTGACGCTGCTGGGATATGAATTTTCGTTAGGTCAAGCCATATTTGGTGTCAATATTTGTTACCGTCATTACCAAAATGGGATCGAATAACTTTCTTCCTGTCAACTGCTATCTCATTTCACACTTGATTTGATGACATTAAACGGAAGTCCTAGAAGTAGCTTGATAGACGTCTTTTAAGAGTTGGCATCATATGTAGAAAGCCGCTCTTTGCCATATATGCGAGGAAGTAACTCGTCTTTTTCTGCTGTAACTCGTACTAATTTTGTTCACATCTTCAATCCCAATCTTTTTACCCAATTCCATACTGGTAACCACTTTAATATTTGATACGAAGTTTCACCAACATCTCTGATCAAAACACTTCCCATCTTCGAGTGTTATCACATATGGCATGTCCATTCATCCGCATCATAGTAAAAGTGCCATTATCGAATAAATTAAACCTGAGCAATGAACTCCGGCAATCATCCAAAAAAAGGAAAGAAACTTGCCTCACAAATGGAGGCATCCAGAGCTTCACGCCATTAAGAGTTTCGATGATGTTGCACATTTTGCTGATTGATGATGCTGGATTTACGGTGACACCGCCTCGCTCATTAGTGGTGATAGATCAACTTGAGAGGATGGTTTTATGGATTTGATGCTTTATTTCACAGCCGCATCTTAAATCTCTGCAATTTGTACTGTTTCACTAAATAAGATAAAATTATGCGAAGCAAGTTTCTGGTGCTGGGAAAATTATTTTTTATATGGTGTTAAATTTACACCAATTTTAAAAGTGCAAATTGTGCCTTTTGTGAATACAATATTTTATTTTACCTTTTTATCAATTTTAGTTACTCATTAGACGCATGGCAACATTTGGATCTTCCATGCATTGTGACAGAAACATGCTTAAAAGCTTTCCAACAAAATTGCACGGTGACTGTAAGGCTGAAATATCAAATCAATTTGGTCCCATAAGTAGTGCAACCTGATATAAAAGATTCACTGAGATAGAGATCGAATGTTGATCTGGCGATGATCTTCAGCGGGGAAATCCTATAATTGTCAGTGTTATGTAAGAGTTTCCAGAAACGGAATGGAAACGGAACGGTACCTCCGCGAAGATCTCAAATTTTAAGCGTCCTTTTCTGAACATTCGAGATAGTCCATGGAAATGGTACTTTAACATTGCAAAAAAGCAGGACAATGTTTTTTTTAGGGCTGTGTTGGGGGGGTCGGTGTAAGTTTAAATTTGAGTTTTCGGGCTCGGCCCCTCCCATTTGGCCGCCATCTTGGAAAAGGTGTGCAAATGGTTTTTTCACTATATCTCCGTTACAGTACATCTTACAGAAAATTTGTAAATAGGGTTTTTGTTTAGAATTAAATTATCTACAATTTATTAAATAAGCTTTTTTGTCGTAAATTGAACAATTAAGAAGTTATAAGCCTTAGAACACAAAAATTAGTCACAATATTTTCTTTTAAGGACTATAACTTTTTTTCCTTCACTTTAACAAAAAAAAATGACAAGTTTTTTTTAGAGGGTTTCATATCGAATAATGTTCATTCATCTTTTTTTAATTTCATTCACTACGAAGGGTTTTACAGCGCCCCTAAGGTATCAAAGTGACAGATTTTCTGAATATTTTTTTTTACGATTTTACCTCCTCCTCTCCCTAGAAATTCTCAATAACAGTTAGCAAGTAATAAAAATGAATAAATGACTTTACGTTCTAAGAAATGCACACCCTGATAAAAACAATTTCTTGGCTTAAAACACATGTTTTGGATATAACGAAAACAAAATTGTCTCGGGATAAGCAATACTCATTGTCTTGGTTTTATTGTCTTGGATGAAGACAAAAGTTGACTTGAAGTTAAAAAAAATTACGAAACCGATGATAATATAATTGAAAAAAATTCAAGTTCTAAAATCGGTCTTAATAGTTTTGATACATTTTTAGAGAGTGAAAGTCCGGTAAACGAAAAAAGTCCGATGAATTTTCTGTAAGATATACTGTTACGGAGATATAGTGGAAAAACCATTTGCACACCTTTTCCAAGATGGCGGCCAAATGGGGGCCCCGAACTAGAAAACTCAAATTTAAACTTACATCGACCCTCCCCCCCTCCCCCCTCCCCCACCTACACAACCAACAAAAAACCTTGTCCTGCATTTTTGCAATGTTAAAGTACCATTTCCATGGACTACTTAAGAGGTTATCTCGGGTTTTCTCGAAGATACCACAGAGTGAACTAGTCTGATACATGGACATCCCAAAGCAATAGATGGTATGGATTCAGGGATCTGACGTGAAAACCCAAGGTTTAGTAGAGCGATCACCTTGGGCACTCTAGGTACTGTGTTTCATGCAAGGTACTTACTTTAATGGCTCTACTCGAATAGTTTCTCGCCACTGTTCTCTCCACCACCCACCAGTCCAGGTTTTGAGCCAATGTCATACAGTTTGGCATCTGGCCGTCTTGGTTTACGCCATACTTTCAGCGCAGTCTAGGTCTTCCTCCATATCGCACCCCATAGATCTTACCAAGGTGTACTCTATATAAAAACTGAGAAGAGTTCACGCTAACAAGCGGATTTTTATCCTAGCTGACAATCAGAGTGAGAAAAATCTGTAAACTTACGGTTACAGGATGAATCCCCCTAGCTGAAGTTGCCATTTCACCGCCCACACCCCAGTAAATGGTCAAAAATTTCTGCCACTAGTATTTAACGGCTATTTAGTCCTAATAGAAAGAACCTACGTACGCAGCGGCAGGAATTTTTTTCAGTTTTAACCCCTCTTTTTAACCCCAAACCCCCTAACTCGAGATGGGTCCACTTCCCGCAAAAATCTTATATTATAAAAAATGCTTGAAATTACTTGAAAAACTTATATACTAAACGGCAGAAGGTTAGGTCAACACGATTTTTTCAAGTGCCACCTTCCCTACGGGAGAGAGTAAACCCTGACAAGTAAAAGTTTTTCAGAACAATTTGAGATTTCAACACAAATAAACTCAATACCAAGGTTCATAGAGTGACCGATAATCCTACATTTTAGATAGTCCCTCAGTGCCTGTTCACACGGGTCGCTTTGAGGCGCGACAAAGCGAACGAAAAAGCGAACATTTGTTTACACGTTTCGCTTTTTGTCCAGTCGTTTTATGACAGGTGGAACAAACGGTACAGGAACAAAGTTTGTGATTTTTATAAAAGTGACATTAATTCATTGCTGCTCCTAAAGTTTTACAAAATAAATTTCTCACCAAAACAAAACTGAAAATTGTCCTATCAAACGTCTACTCCCACTGCGGGTGAACCGAAAATAAAATGGAACAGTAAGGTGATACAGAATGAAATTAAAACAGTCAGCTGGTCAGAAAAAGCGAACATTAGTCGCTTTCAAATCGAGACGCACTTCCTCCCCACCCGAACGCTCCCCGCACCAATAAATTTCGTGTTGAAAGGTCGCGGCAACCACCCGTGTGAACAGGCACTAAGGAATTTAGCAACACCATCACCAGTGCGACCTTAGGGATCGTTACGAAAAATTTGAAAACCATTTATAGACACAAGGGACGATGGCACGACTTTGGGACTCTCCATTTTTCAGAGTGCAAAACTAAGCAAAACTAAGTTAAATTGATGTTTAAATTTTAATCGTTCTATAAATTTTGCCGGGCCTAAGCGTTAATCCATCACTGGTTGTTAGGGTATCTGACTGGATATGTGGGGCTGCGGTATCACCTCCGTAACGTAGGACTGACTCAGGAGACAGAATGCCGACAAGACTTCCACACATGTACATAGAAGAAGAACTTTAATCAGAGAGCTTCTGAGCCCCGCTCAAGTCCGGTCTTCTTCAACTAAAGACTTCATTATTTTATTATTTTCATCCCGAGGGCCCACGGTTTTTTCTGTTAGTGGGGCATAAATTGTACACAATAGGCATAACTTGGCCGCGCTGTTCACCATATAAGTTGCCCCCATACTCACATAATAATAATAAAAATCCACATCTCCCAAATATGAATTGACAATTGACAGCTAAATAAAATCGGCATGAAACCAGTGCTCGAAGTGAGGCGGGATGGGGTGGGATGCCATCCCGGCACTACTAAATAATTATAACTTCCTCCCGCCACTTCTTAGAGAGAAAAAATGCATCCCGGAACATATTTTTTTAAATTATAAGTAATTTTTTTAGTAAATTTTTAATACGAAAAAATTAAAAATAATATAAAAAATTCTCAAATGAAATTTTCGTTACTTCTTTTGTAACAATTTTCGCAGCTTTCCGTAAATTTCAGTTTTTAGCCGATCAAGCTTTGAATCTATATTTATAATGGATAAATTTGTGATACAAAAAAGAAAAAATCTAGTTCAACAACAACATATAGATAAAAGGGCGCGGGAAGAAGAGCCTTGTAATGTGCCTAGTACAAATCAGCTTTGCCATTAGAACAGCACATTCCAGGTGCTTTTTGAAATTTTAAATCATGACATTATTGCCACAATTTATCCATTGGACCAATCATAACATTGGGGTGCATGGGCATGCTGTAATCGTGATTTTCTCATTCTCAAAGTAGAAGCTCTGGCTGGTTTGTCTTGTAAGCACGCGTCGCGCTGTTCATTTGTCTCAGCCGCTTTAATTGCTGCCTCACATCAGTCTCCCTCGCTTCCTTCTTATCCATTTCCGCTTCTCCTTACCATCTTTCCAAAAAAACCTTGCTGATCAATTCTGAACCGATTGCCGATCTTCAGGATACATTATGATCAATCTTTTTCCATTTGTAGCTAGAATGTCAATATTTTCCGATTTTTCAACTCTTGAACAACCTACATACAGCAAACCGGGAAATGACACTTATTTGGCAAAATTCGTCCCCCATATTGGCCCCACAAATTAGAATTTATTAGTTTTGATCATAAATTCGTTATTTGCTACCTTAAAAACTCCCATATTGCGATTTTCATTGGAATCGGAATAAAATTGACAAACTCGTCGGCCATATTGGTGCGGCCATTTTGAATTTAAGTTTTGATCATAAATTCGTTATTTTCTACCTTAAAGAACCCCAGATACCGATTTTCATTGGAATCGGAACACAATTTGCAAATTCGTCGGCCATATTGGCGCGGCCATTTTGAATTTATAAGCTTTGACCACAAATTCGTTATTTGCGACCTCCGACCGAATTTTATTGGAGTCGGATAGCATTGGCAAATTCAAACAATTCGGCGGCCATTTCGAATTTCGAAAATTGGGCTTCAAGGTGCAACATGGGAGACCCCCACGGACCACGATTTTCAACGAAGCTCTCCATGACAGCGCCATCTAGGAGTGGCTTTAGAAAGTAATAAAATAGCCTATATTCTAAGTTTGAATGTAAATAGCACATGGTTAAAATTTCATTAAGATCGATTGCACGGTGTAGGAGCCTATAGCGATCATACACATATTCATTTTTATATATATAGATTGTCACCGCTAACACCGGTTTCTTCGTCAATGTTACAGTCGTCCATTATTTCTTTATTAGCATGGAAGCGACCAATTCCTGAAAGTCCAAATTTCCTTCTAGGCAATATTAATTAATATGTGACAAATAACATGGCAATGTTAAATTCATGTATGTCCAAAATTCACATTATTTTCAACAGCAAATAAATTTCAATAATAACTAATCAACCGACTCGAGATAATGTCTAAATTAATTTTGTCACACCTTACATAGTCAATATTACGAATAATTTTTACTACTAGTATAACACACCTCCATGGAATGTCTGCCCACCAGATGTTTTCCCAAAAAAAGAAGAAACACAAAAATGCAAATTTAATTGAATTTTCTTTGGAATACCTACGCATATCTTCATCGGTCATGGCTGGCGTGCTCGATGTAAAAAAATAAATAAATAAACGAAGAAGAGATCACACATAGGCGTTATAATGTAGTTCAACAAACTAATCGCAAACATAAAAGTCGACATGTTGTATGCTGACAGTTATCGCATGTCCAACTTTTTAGATAAGTTGTCTTCTCTCAAAACTGGTTACGCAACTGTTGTGTATAGTCGTCCGCGTCCCGGTCAGCTACAGGTAAATATAATTAATATATACAAACATTCAGGCTATGCACCTGATCAGCATTGCGAATATTTTCGTCTTCACTTTGATCTGTTCATCATCGTTTCGTCTTTTTACGACCTGTTTCCGTGTAAACGCGAGTGAAAACTTGTTTATGTTTTGGAGCACAGAAGCCAGCAGCATCAGCAGCAACAGAAGAAGCTAAAATTCACCTGGCCTCAAAAACATCAAAATCTGTGCCTCTTTTATAATTTTCTCCCCAGAAATCGATGAACGGTTTAATGACCTCCACACATTATTTTACTCCAATAATATGTTGTTTTTTTTTCGTACCTGAGAATTTATAAGACATCAACGCAATGGAGGTAAGGAACGTGATTGTAACTGTACAAACAATTACAGAGATCGCATATGGTCAGGTCTAAAGAGTCGTCATTATAACAAAACAACCGAGCATTCTATCTATGCACACCTGAGTTGAGTTGATTGATATGTTGGCAATTCATCAACGTGTGGAATCGTCTTCGATTCACGCAATGTAAAAAAAAATAACAATAATAACAACAACAACAATAACAGCAGAGACGTAACAACCATGCGAGGGGGTCATTATTCTGACATCGGCATACCAAAGAGAATCTCCCATCGATAAAAATGTGGATACCCTGGTCGATACCTGGTGTTTATCATATCGTTTGGAAACTAGTTATTTGGAGATTTATGTTGGTTTTTTCCTAATTGAATTCGGCTCTTGTCCGAGGGGGTATAATGCACCCTGGCCAAACGTTTCTGGCCGAATATAATTAGTACCTAAACTTTACCTTAGAGATTAAGATGTCACTTGAAATTTATCTTCCAAACTTTTTGTACTACTTAAAAACTGGATAAAATTTGTTTTTTGTTAATCTTAATTCTTCTTCTATGATTATTCCACGCATAATTAATGATAATTCCAATTAGATGCCATTAACGCGACTTGAAACTGGTTTACTTAAAAGGAACAAGTCTTTAGATAACAGTTCGGGAAGAAATTTTTTTTTTTTGATTAATTGATTCCACCAAAAAATCATCGCTAATTTGTTTTAATCAAAAATACTACCTTTAATACATACATATTCTATATTTAAATCAATCCCAAAAATCCATCGATTTGTTAATCGATTATCGTGACTTGCTATGCCGCTTCCTACCCGCGCCTATTGAAAAATGTGACGAGGAATGCATTTTTGACACTGAGGAATTTTTTTAAAAATTATTCGATCATCAGATGAATATTCATGGACACGAAACTCCATTGGAAATAATCGTCTATAAATAAAGGTTAATTAGGCACAAACACTTTTTGATATATCGCTATGAAATTTAATATTTCTGACCACATTAAAATCTTGGATGACGCCATTCGACGTGTGCTTAAAGAACGCCTTTCCCAGTAGAGTGGTTAATCAGGTCAAGGGATCTGCATGGATACCACCACACCAAAACACTATAATTGCTTATTTCGGTATCACCTAGCCTTCATATCTAGCAAGGATTTATTTTCTGGATTAAATTTCGTGTTGCTTAGCTACAATCTCAGCTTTTCACAATTAATTAATTGAATTAGCATCCTTTGGTCAGATGTCGGGCTGTGATAGAGGCATTAAGTGTCCTTGCAGTGATTGCTAAGTACCAACACAGTCGCACATGTAATTGCTTCTACGAATCGTTATTATCCTGTCATAATTTTGCGCAAACAGGACAGTCTCTTGTGTTTGGGTTTATCGAAGCATCTAATTAGTCTTTTCGGTTTTGTCCTCATTCTAGAAGGACTCTGTAGGAAAAATTGGCTTATCTTGAAAGCTTTCCTGGCAGAAGTATTTTTTGGACAAATTATATTGAGTTGAACTGAGTAGTTTTTGGGTAGTATGGTTCTCAGTTTATTTAATACTAGCAAAAAACCCGCGTGCGTTGCAACGCCCTTAAATAAAAAAAGTTTATATGTGTGCTGTCCACGGTAGGAAAAAAGTGAAAGAAACAACAAATCTGGAAAAAATGATTGGTTGAACCTAAAAAAATGAAAACCTGAACTTTTTGCATGCGATAGATCCCATTGTTTAATCTCGTGATGGCAGTGGAGGGTCCTTCCCTTTTCTTTGTAATTTTGACGATTTACCTTTCATTAGTCGAGGATTTTATAGGTACACTCGATCGCGTGACAAATTTTACAACAATATGGAAAATGACCAAGATACACTATGTTCAATGTTCTTCCATTTGGAGCTAGGATGTGAAGATTCAGATTTCCCAACACTTGAACAAATTACATACAGCTGACAGGGAAATGACATTTATTTGCTAAAATTCGCCCGCCATATTGGCCCCGAAATTTCATATTTATTAGTTTTGATCATAAATTCGTTATTTGCTACCTTAAAAACCCCCAGATGCCGATTTTCATTGGAATCGGAATACAATTGGCAAACTCATCGGCCATATTGGTGCGGCCATTTTGAATTTATAAGTTTTGATCATAAATTCGTTATTTGCAACTTTAAAAACCCCTAGATATCCACTTTTATTGGAATCGGAATACAATTGGAAAATTTCGTCCGCGGCCATTTTGAATTTATTAGTTCTGATCATAAATTCTTTATTTGCTACCTTAAAAAACCGGCGATACCGATTTTCATTGTAATCGGAACGCCATTGGCAAATTCGTCCGCCATATTGACGCGGCCATTTTGAATTTATAAGTTTGGATCATAAATTCGTTATTTGCTACCTTAAAACCCCCCAGATACCGATTTGCGTGGAAATCGGAACGCAATTGGCAAATTTGGGTGGCCATTTTGAATTTCGGTCATATTTCGGCGGGCATTTTGAATATTTAAGTTCTAATCAAACATTCGTTATTTACTACCTCAAAAAACCCCAGATACCGATTTTCATTGGAATCGTAACACAATTGACAAATTCGTCGGCCATATTGGCGCGGCCATTTTGAATTTATAAATTTTGACCACAAATTCGTTACTAGCGATCTTAAAAACCCCTAGATACCCAATTTCATTGAAATCGGAACACAATTTGCAAATTCATATTTGAGTAGCCATTTTGAATTTCGGTCATTTTTCAGCGACCATTTTGAATTTCGAAAATCGGGCTTCGAGGTGTTTCATGGGAGACCTCCACGGACCTTCGTGCAAAATTTCGAAGGTCTGCGATGACTGGTGCGCCCGCTATAGCGCACACATAGACCCGGTTTAGACGGTGCGCTCCAGAGCATGTGCCTCACGAGCTTTGTGGATAAAGGGAGAAGTGGGGTGGTACCTCTCTTCATTCCCACTCCTTCCTTCATCACCAAACGTTCGTGAGGCACATGCGCTGAAGCGCACCGTCTAAAACAGCTCGTACATACATTCATACGTACATACATACATACAGAAACTTTCTTTTATTAATATAGATTGGTTCATCTCATAAAAAAATTGGTTGTTTAACTTCCCAGTAGGAAGTTATTGTAATCGGTCCGAAAGTCGGATTCGAAGTTTTCAATGTATTTAGACTTTTCAAGGTCCCAATAGCATTTTAAGCAAAAATTTGAGAAGAAATATGTGTGTGTGTGCGTACGTATGTGGTCATTTTTTCTTGCACGATTTCCCGCGAATCAAAAAAGATATCGATTTCGTTGAAGTGCCGTTCGAAGCGTATTAAAGGACATATGATCTGAAAAGATTTTCATAAAAATCGATCGAACCGTTTTTTTATTTGAACGACTTAGTGAGTTACTTGCCCAATATCGCGCGAACCAAATATGATACCGACTTCGTTAAGGTATCGATCGAAGTGTATTAACGAAGATATGATCTGAAAAATTATCATAACATTCGGTCAAGGCGTTTTTTGTGTTTAAATGAAGAGACTTCGGCAAGTGTGCCAAGTAACTTAAATTAATTAGTTTTGCTACTGTCTAATATACTCGTTGGAATGAAACCCGTTTCAAATGAGGTTAACTTTTATGGATTCATCCGAGCAATAGCTTCTTACGAAATTTTCAATCATTTGTCCATTTTCTGCCATACATCTGCCCAGTGGCGGATTTGCAGTCTTGGCCGCCCTAGGCCGTGTAGTACTAGCCGCCTCTTGCTTAGCTCCCATCATAGGCTATGGCTGCATTCGAAAATTCAGCCAGCTTCGCAGATTTGATTTTTTGAAAGATGTGCTGCCAATTCTGCGCAGCTGGCTGAATTTTTGAATGCAGCCTATGTTTCCAACGGAGTCGAGTCGGAGAGCTATATCCACGTTTGGATAAATGGTTTGACGACCTGCAGCTTGTAGCCATTCCAACAAACTGACAGCACTCTTCCGATCCTCATTTTCTATACTACAGTGAACAGGAAAATGGATACATACTTCTGAAAAATTGTCTTCTAAGTCAGTAGAATAAACCATTTGTAATGCTTTGGCCTTTTCTTCGAGTTCCGACGTGCTTAATTTCGTCAGGTTAGTAATAAAATAAAATTTATTATAAAGTAATTTATGAGCGTCCCGTCGTCTTTGGAGTTCTTCTGTTAATGTATCAATTATCACCAAAAGAGTAGTGATTCTGAGATTTTTCCGACCATCCTTTTGTTGCATCTCTTCACTTGTATTAGTCTCACCAGGAAGTAGCTTACGCTTTCGATTGCGTCAAATATCTCTTGCATATTCGTGTGCAAAGGACAGTTATTGGCGTTGTTTTCGAAATCATCGAAGTTATCTGGCGTTTCGCCAATGAAATGTAAACCTTCGTTTTTGTCGAACTGACCCTCCCTGCCATTAAAAAGAAGAGAAGGTCCACAAAAAAACACAATCAGTACTTTCGGAATAAATTAGCCACTTTCGCAGAACTTTTTCGCCATTTAGAAACTGACGTTCGAATAAGTGTTTTGACAACTGTCGCGCGTATTTTGTAACGTAACGTCGACATGAGTTGTTAAAGAATTAGCAGAGAGGTCATTATTTTGGAAGATCGTAACTCCAATAGCTGCAACGTAATGGTCCCTTAAATTTAACAATATACTTGTTAAATAAGTTTTGGAATAACAACATATTCTTCATTTTTCATCCAAGTGTCAGTGTTAAAAGTAATACATTAATTTTGTTTACAACTTCATCATCCTAATCTTGTAAATACGCACATATCATTTGACAACCTAGCGAAAGTATTGATAAACAAATGTGACAAATGTTAGGTATTATATATTATATATTGATTATTGTTTATTTAAATAACCATTGATAATATTCCACATTCATAATACTGGGAAGTTGATCTTGTGGACCGAAAGGGTCAAAAACACATCCCAACTAGTTTTAATTCATACTTCATCATTTTCTACAATGCTTTCCCCTCTATCTGGTAGAGTTTGAACGCCCATATTTCAATATTCAGTTGGCGGTGACGAAAAAAAAATCCTTACGTAACATTCTAATATGTTCTATTGAATCCACAATTTTTCTATCCAGATGATTTTGTACAGTTTCTCATTCAAACTCCTCCAGCTTTTGAAAACTCGTTCTTACTGTATGTGGCTAAGAGCGTTGCCTTGATGAAAGGAAACTTTTTGTCTTCAAACTAAAGATGGTTGATTTTTTTCACGGTCCTGACTAAAGCCGCTCAATTAGGAGATCTCTTTCATTTTCATCTGTTTAAGTTTTTTTTTTTTTATGTAGAAGACTAGAGCTCAGAGAAAGCCCTTTATACTGTCGACAATCTATTTTCTTCGTATAGAGTGCAATGTCAAACAGCAAGCTCTAGTCGATAGATAGTGAAGGGGAAGAGAGAAGTAGGAAGGAACTGCCACAACCACCTAACTCCAACCATTTCTACCGCGACTCTGGCATCGGGGCAATGAGAAACAACTCGCTGGAGTGTTATGCCTCCTGAAACGAGTTGAATCCCATCAACCAAACGATAACATGCGCTTGGTGGAGCGGGGCAGTGCTATCAGAAGGCTATGACAGGGGGAATGAGGAATGTAAGGAGGGAAGAAGAAAGAAGGTGGGAAAGGCGAAGGACCGTGGGGCTCTGCCGGGATTCGAGCCCGGGACCTCTGGGATAGCAGCCAGGCGCTTTACTCCGTAGACTACCGAGGCCGAGTTTTAAAAGCTTATCAAGATAACATCTTTCATATCCTACCAAACACATAGCATTACTTTACATTTGTGATGACCAACTAATTTTCGGCGATCAAACAGGAAATAGCTTCATCGCTTGCGCTTTAAGGCCGTGGCAGCAGAGAGTATAAGGTAGTGATGTGCGATCCTGTATCGATTTAAGGCAAAATAGATTTTTTCGTGTAAAAAAACCGTTTTTTCCGATTTTTTTCCAGCCGATACGATTTTCGATAATCGATTCCTTTTTAGAGAATCGTAATCATCAATTGCACCTTACTTCTCACTATACAGAGTGTTCCCGACTAAGATGCTTATACCTTAAAGCCTAGTACGGTGATCAGGCAAAATTTTGCCATCCCTTTAAAATGCATGTAAAAAATCCTGGCAAATTTTTGCCTCAAGCACGGCAAAATTTTGACAGCACAAAGCAGTGCGTTGTTCTGGCAAAAATTTGCCACAAGAAGCATTCTTTCAAGATATTTGGAGAAAAAAATTGTTCTACAGAATGGGGCTATCGGACTTATCCACTGAGACACCCTAGTAAAAATGTGCACTGCGCATTTGTGCGCTATGCGTGCTAGCTTTGGCGCCGTGCACGTGCATGCTAGTGCGTACCTGATGCATGCTAGCAGCGAGCGAGTTTTATTTTTACTCGGGCACAGGGTGTTTAAAAAAAGACGTTTGAAGCATTTTTTAATTTACATAATTTTTTAGAGAAATGTACATTCTTTAATGTATGATATCAATATCATAAACCTCAGTCGAATATGTTAGTTCAAAGTCAAAATTTTGTTTTTTTAACTAAAATTTCAATTAAAACCACTTTTTCTCCAAAAAATACGTAGTTAACCTATAATTTTTTTCCAAAATTAGAAAGCTTGGAGTATTTCCTATGAATAATGTTAAAACAATTTTTATGCTACGGCCTTTACTTTAAAAGTTAAAAGCAATTTTGATGTTAAAATTAACTCTATTTCGTACCTTTTCACCTAAGCTTTGTCGAAAAGTACCAAATAAGCAACAAACCTGCCTGGATGCCTTTATTTTTTATAACAATGAATTATTTATTTAAATTCTTTATTTTTTATAATATAGTGAATTATTTATTTTAATTTGGCAATAAAATTCTTTTTTTTTGTTTTGTTAAATTTAATAAAAATTTTATCAAATAAATGTAATTTTTCTTTAAATATTGTACTCGAATTTTATAAAATCGATTTTTTAAGGCCAGTTTATAGAAAAATCGATTTCATTAAAACAAAAGTCGATTTGAAAAACCGATTTTATTTTTTTAAAATCGCACATCAAGAGTATAAGGTAATACTATAAACAAGGACGCAAGTAACAAGGAATTTGATTTATATGGAACAAGTAGAAAAACAGAGGGTTATGCCGTTGCATGAAATCCATCCCCAACCTCTAGGACTGTAGCCGGTGTACCATTTCTCCACTGATAGAACTATTTAATAATCCTTGTCGACACAAGTTAATTTGAATACCAACCAATCGAGCAAAAATGCACAAATTACCCCAAAAGAAGTGTTAATAAAGAAAACTTTTTCATTTAGTTTTTCTATCCCAAAACAATTTTTCATGTTCTCTCTCAACTACTCGTCGCTTGCATCCTTTTTGGATGCCGTCAAAAAAATATTTCATGCTTCCATCCTGGACCAAATCTCCTTCGTTCCTCATAAAGTTGCCGACGACCTAAATTTTGTGAAGTCTTTGTCCATGGGCCAGCAGCAACAGAACATCTGGGGCTATTCCCATACAGACAAATCAGCTTGAGTAAAATAATGTATTCTAAAAACGAGGACAAGCTTTCTAGTACTTAAAAAAAGGATACGCTTTGTTTCATAATTGGTTTAATAACTGGAAAAATTTTAGACTTAAATTCGTATGAGTCTTAAAAAATTCCTGGATGCTGGGTGAGTAGTACTAATAAGAAATTCATTCATACAAAATTCGTTCGTTTTGAGGTAGTTTTAATTGGGAATAGTTGGTTCGTTCTGGTTGTCCTTTTCGGAGTTCATAATTTACCTTACGACACAAAATGACACTTCGAAGTAGATCAAAACTTGTCTCAATTGAAACAAACAATAATAAAAATGCATTTTAGACTAATATGCTTAGACATAAAAAGTCTGCAATACTAGAAAGAAAAACATTGCAAGGCTGAAAATGATACGAAGTGAATCGACAAAATAATGTTTATAAAATGCTGCAAGCTGTATTAGTTGCATTAAATCAATATCATACGTTTGGGTACACTTTTGTTTATAAGGGAACTGCTAGGAAAGAGATAGGTTTCCAGAAGTTGTACGACAGTACATATCGTGATTTTAGTCATCTCTGAATTAAAATTTTCCTAAATAATGACATCGTTTCCATCTGTTTTCCATGCATAATTACTAATATCAGCAACGAAACTTCCTTATTAGTATCTAATGTTATTTCGGAAAGTATTTCCGAGTTCCTATCCTATCACACAGAGTGTGAAAGTATAGTTGCGGGTGATTTCTATATCCATAATATAAATTGGCTCTATGATGGCACCAGTGTTTTTGCCAAAAACACTGAGCTCTTTTGCGGACGCTATACATCAATTCATAAATCGACCTAAGCTAAAATTGCGAAGCTAACATTGCAGGCTAAGGAGCACATCTTCTGTATTTTACTTATCTGATGCGGTACACCGTCAGTAGTATAGCAGTAGCGGTTAAAAGCCACTTTCTATGTATGCGCGTATTAGTGTGGCTGTGTGCCCCCAGCGGCAAATGGTGTGTGCCAATAGCAATCTTAGAACACTCCTTAAAACGCTTGCAGTGTTCCCCTTCCCATAACAGTTCTATATATTTTCTAACATTGCATGTCCACAGACGGGAGCATTCCTTTTAATGCTTCTTTAAAATCGTTTAAGAAGCAGTAGAAAAAAAAAACTTTTTAATAAAAAATTCATGGCGGTCTTTGGATATGTGACTATGCCCTGATACCGAAAAGCTTTTATTTTATTCATCTTTTGCAATTGACTTTTTCTTTCCAAAGCGAATGTCGTTTTACCAAAGCGGTCCCCCAACTAAGTACTAACTACGTCCAATGCTGCTTGACCTACGCAATCGAACGAGAACCGGTCTATTGAGTTTCGTAATGGCAGCCTTTATGGTCACCAAGATAATTGCCCATTTTCTTTGTTCCAAATAATTTCTTAAAGGTAATATTTTACTCCCTTATGAGTATATTGATAGCGCTCAAATTTCGCTCCCCTTAGCAGCACTCTGAGTTTTTTCGGTTTAACGAATCTCCAAGCCAAAAATCACCAAATTCGCAAATTTTCGATCACCGATCGAAAATCCAAAATATTACAAAAAAAAAATAAAAATCCTCAAATACGTACCCTTTTTTTCGATGTAGAACGCTTAAAAAAAACTTCAGCCAAATCAAAAATGTGTCGGTCAGAAAGGTGTTCGGTTTGTAAAAGAATGACCCAGATTTATATTTTACAATTTTATCTAACCTAATTTCAAGCTGGAAATTTTGATGTCGCAAAAGAAGTAAGAAATGTCTCTCCAGTTCGTATTTACAAACTCACCTCGCCCCAGCTCAATTTGGATATTTTACTGCCGCAAAAGAAGTAAGAAAGAATAAACCCAACGTATTAACAATCACACCTCGATTCATTTATACACCAGTAGGACCTTATTTTTGAATCGGAACATTTCAAAAAATTGAGGCCTTAGTACAATTTACCATATTGTAAGGGACAAAAGTACTGCCTCGTGTACTTTCAAGTCAATTCTATAAAAATTACAGACCACAAAAAGTGTCAATTGACTACTACCTCGGAAAAAAATGTAAAATTTATTCTGGCCCATGTTATAAAAAGGTTGCCCACCCATGCTCTAAAAGATTGTGATATTGTGTACTCTGCCCATTAGATAACAATAACGATGAAAGGGGAGGTGGGGATGGTTAGAGGTACCACCCCACTTCTCTCCTTATACACCAAATTTAGAATTAGAATACCAAATTGTCTCAAGTTGAGATTGACTGCACACTTGTGATTTCGTTGTGACTTGTGACTGCTTTTAGAATACTCCTCTATTTGAGTGAGGTTAAGTTATAGTTGGCTTAACAAATCTTATAATTTCAAGTACTCAGTTGGTATTCCAGAACGACCATTTTACTTTAAAGGTCTTATACGCATAGGACAAAAATAATAAAGGCTTTTCGTTACATAGTTACTTCAGACTAGTTAATGGTAAATCGTTAAAATTGATTCCGGGGTTTGTCTAGCAAGTAAGCTTCAAGTTCATTGTATAAAAACATATCGAAACAGAATTTAGTTTCGTAGCCATTTAAATAAGCCTACCATGAAAAACAGCTTTTGTATTTATGCCCCAGTTACACGAATGACAAAAAATGACAATTGTCATAATCTCTGGTCATAATTAATGGCATTGTTGTTGTTTATTTTTTATGACAGAAATAATGACACAAATTATGACCGTGTATGACGATAATGACAAATTATGACAGAAAAAATGGCAAGTGTGTCATTCGTGTAACAGCACCATAAGTCTTTATAATCGCATAACAATTGTTTCTATGGAAATTGTGTCAGAGAATAGGAATATCAAAATGAAATGATAGAAACGAAATTCAATATCGAACGTCGCTAGGTAATAAAACGTAACAAATCATTAACATGTATACAAACAAAGTGAAACAGTTGAAGTCTTTTGTAAAACTATTTTATTATTAAATTATTTTAATTATATAAAACAATTCTCTTAGATTAGTACAAATTGTTTAGGTAAACATCAATAAAATTGTATATAATATAATTTCCATAGAAGTGCCAAGTCTAGTAATAAAATTAATGTAAAGAGAAACATTGTGCCATTTGCATTCAGCTGGGATAAATGTAAATTGATGTAAATAAATTACAGAACTTTAAAGAAGCACTAAAAAACCAGACTGGGAATAGGGAAAAAGCGAAAAAAAAATTTAAATCAGTCCATTAAGCACGGCTGCGAAAAATCGTAAACATTTTACAGCCTTAACTTTTACAACTTGAGGCATCAAAACGTACTTAACATACATACACACAGCATCCTCCTCGAAAACTAAGGTCAAGCGCCTCCACCTCTTTCGAGTGCCTCAGGGATAGGAGATGCGATAGAGGTGTGTATAGGCAAAACCTAGGCAAAACCTAGGCGCAACCTAACTAACATAAACCTCCTCCTCCCATTTGACCTTCGGCATGAAACCGTGTAATTTCCTCGTCGGTGGAAAATCTTCCAAAGGTTTAGCTCCAGTGGTTAATGGCTAGGAAAGTATTTAAACTACTTCCAACCCGTTGTATAATGCCGGCCGCTCAGAGGTTAATTAATTAACGGCTGAGCATCCCGACCTGCAATTACAGCAGCGGCAGCAGCAGAAGCATCAGCAGAAGAGACACCAGCGCTATCTGGCGGAAACCCAACCTTGCAGAAAGTTAATTACGGCGCGTGAAATTGAAACCATTCTTGGGGTTCTTCGAGTTCCTGCGTGACTTTCAATTTCCTTTCAATCATGGTTAATTCAACGTTGAATCTCCCCCCACCGCGGTCGGTCGGTACGTTCTACACCTGGAGGTTAGGGGGCTCCCCAGGTGATGCAGCATACATACAGGTCGAGACGATGATGGGCACAATCACCTCTGACACCTGCTCCCACCTGGCTATATCCAAGACGTGAGAAACCGAAAGCCTGAGAGAACCTCGTTTACGATGAATTCTTCCTTTTGACAAATTTTTTTCTCCACCTCTTCTGTTTCCCCGTCGTCTTCGAGGGGGGGGGGGGGATTTTATTCCTTTTATGATATGTGTATTTGTTTTTTTGCTGCTGAAGCTCAGGTGAAAACCAAGAACTACGAGGTCAAGCAACTAACGAAGCGCAATGAAAGATGTCAAGAGCGCGCGCTTAAGAATTTCGCTGAAAATGCGAATTTCGCTAGCTGAGAAATAATAAGAAGAAGAACTTGGCGAAGATTCATTGCTAAGTGCTCGCATTTCTGCTAGACCTGAGGAGTTCAAGAAACTGCGGATAACAGCAGACCGGGAAGAGTCCTTTGTGCATTATGAGATCAAAGAGACGGGACAGAGGTGATAATGGACGTCTTAAGTGCAGATAAATCTTTCGTAAACTGGTTACGTAACCTCGTAAATGCGATTGGCCACTTGAGGTGAATAGTAAATTGCTTCTTTAATTCTTTTTTATGTTCTGCGGTTGGCTGAGATTTTCTTTAATTATTTTCTTTCTTCTTTTCTGTGAAGGAAGACGACTACGGAGCTTTCGGGGCCGAGGGGAGGTCTTCAAATGTTAATAGTTAAGCCTAGATGTGAGTTGTCTGAACACTGATGATTTTGTCAGATTACATTATTAACGGTCATCACTTCCATCGTGTGTGATTGCTTGCGATAGCAACGCAATTAAGCAAAGATTTGCTTGAACATTTTGAAGGCCTTAATTGAAACCAGCCTAAGTTGGAGGTATAAGCTTAGGTGTCTAACTTTATTCTATCAGTCCGTCATGTCGTTCACTTCACGGTTGCAATGTGTAGTAGTCAACTTAGGTTGAAGGTTAAAAAACGAATGGGATTGATTAAGGAAAGTCTAGGGGATGCATGAGGAGGAGGTGGTCAAACTTGCTTTTGAACTCTTGAATGTAGTAACTGTAACAAAAATCAAAACAAAAAAATTTTGTAACGGGACCAAACACGCAACCGTTGGGGTTACACGGATGCAACCACGTCGAAGTGTTATGCCCCCTAAAACAAAGCCGCCATAGGTTGTAAGGCCAGTAGCACCAGACTACCAAATGGAGAAGGAAGAGTAGCGTCCGATAGGCGAAGCTTCAAACCTTCAGAATCGCCAGTACCTCCGGTTGACAGATCACGGTGAGCTTGAAGTAAGTTTTTATGAGCTCGAAAGGTAACCCGGGTTTTTCTGTTGGACTATGTTCTTTGACCTAAAAGAAGACATTTTGAGTCAAAACTAAAATCATGTAAGCGCCCCTTTTCGATTTTCGTCCCCCAAAAAACCACCCCCTAAAAATATTCCGTTTTTGACTAATACCTCTTAAACAGTAAGTGTTATCATAAAATAGTATTCACAAAGTTTGTAGATTATGCGATTATCTACAAAAAAAGATATTATACATTTTCCTGTACGATTTGCCATTCATGAGATATCGTCGTTTTAAAGATTTAAAATACTCATATGCACTCATTCGCGACGTGTATAAGATAATCAGACGCTCAATAAATCTTTTGTTGGACTACGTGGCTAATATTTTCAGGGGTGATTCCTGGATGTATTTGGAGAAAAAAATTGTTCTACAGAGGTGGGCTATCCCCACTATCCACTCAAATACAGGGTGTTTACGAAAAAAAATTTAATGTTTTTAAAATTTACTTAAACCTCAATTATAGTCCGGGGAAATTAGCATTTAAAGGAGACAAAATTCGGAAATGGCTGAAAATTGGTTCACAGCTTCCTTGGGACCTTTTAAGAAAACAATTTCGGAATCACAAAAAAACAAACATGGCCGCCGGAAATATAGCGGTTTCCGGTGTTTTCCTTGTATCTCGGTGTCTATAGGTCGTACAACCTTGTACGAGGGCCCAAAATGTTTACAATGAAGTTCTCTACAACTTTTCTTCTTACAAAGATGTTGACCCGATTAACCCTTTCAAAGTTATACAAGGTCAAAGTTATCAAAAATCACTTTTTGGCCAAAAAATCCCTCAAATTCTGGTTTTTTCGAAAAATTTTTTTGATCAGTCAATACGAAACGTTATTGCCTACAAAAAAGCCTCCTGTCAGTTTTTCGAAAACTTAACCCTTTCGAGGCTATTCAAGGTCAAAGTTTCAATAAATCAGTTTTTGGTCAAAAAATGACTCAGAAACTGATTTTTGGGAAAATTTTTTTGTTCTATTTATACAAAAGATTTTTGCCTACCCTAATGACACCCTTGTCATTTTTTCGAACACTTTTCGAAAAATTTTGCAAAAATCAATTAGTGATTTTTTGGCCGAAAAGTGATTTTTGGAAACTTTGACCTTGAATAACTTCGAAAGGGTTAAGTTTTCGAAAAAATTACGCAAAAGTTTTTTGTAGGCAATATCGTTTCGTATTGACTGATCAAAAATTTTTTTTGAAAAAACAAGTTTTTGAGTGATGTTTTGGCAAAAACGTGATTTTTGGAAACTTTGACCTTGAATAACTTTGAAAGGGTTAATCGGGTCAACATCTTTGTAAGAACTAAAGTTGTAGAGTATTTCATTGTCAACATTTAGGGCCTTTGTACGGGGTTGTACGACCTATATAAACCGAGATATAAGGAAAACACCGGAAAACCGCTATATTTCCGGCGGCCATGTTGTTTTTTTTTGTGATTCCAAAATTGTTTTCTTAAAAAGCCCCAAGGAAGCTGTGGACCAATTTTCAGCTATTTCTGAATTTTGTCTCCTTTCGTGCTTTTTTTTGCTAATTTCCCCGGACTATTACTCTTCGACTAATTATCGTAAAGCAACACAATTAGGCTCACCTTTTAGGTAAATGTGTATTCTTTAATTTGATATAAAGATCAAAAAGTTGAGTGACTCCGTTTAGAAGATATGTAGGTTTAAAGTGTGTGAGTGCATGTGTTTGTTGTGAATGCTTGTGTGTGCTATGTCGAATGCGGCAATGCAGAAAAAGTTGAAAGTTGACCGACATTTGCGTTGCATGCATTCCATTCGCGGAATAATCCGTCAGATCGCATTTGAATACAGACACTTATATCTGTCACCGAATTCAACGCATGTACGCTTGGATATGTCACCACCTAGAGGAGGAGGCAGTGTGCCTCGCTTTCTGACCTTTTGAAAAATTTTTGTTGCTCCCCATCGATCTTTGGAGAATTTCGACATTTTATTTATAATTATGTTTTAAGGGTTGTTCCAATTTTCAGGTATTCTCGGTTTTGCCGCTGACTGGGTATAAAAAAACCTGACAGGAGTATATTTTAGGTCTGACAGTGACTCGATGTGATATATTTAACCCTATCGGTACCAATTTTTACGAAAATTGTTGCATCAATGAAACAAATGCACTGAAAGAGTTAAAATGAATGTGTTCGTGTGTCGCTTGAGTATCGTGGGTTACGGTGGGTGATGGTGCAGGTTTACACGATCATACCAAGAGTAGTTGGTCATTATTTTTGAATTGGGGCATTTGAAAAATTGAGGCCTCAGTACAATTTACTGTTGTGTAAGGGACACATGTACTGCCTCGCATAGGTCCTGTTCAACTCTAACCGTAGGGAAGGTGTTAATCAAATAGCTCACAGAGCTATTGTCGGTAGATGTAGTTCATCAATTTCAGATACAGACCTATTTTGATTTGATAACATTTCAAACTAAGCACACAACTACAACTTAAAAATTGGGTCCCATTGCCATTGTGCCAGATGGTCTTTGGCATTCTACTTTCGTCCAATGTCCAATCCTCCCTTCATTCTTTTCTGTATTTCAACAAAAATTTTGCGTATTATTTTCCTCTCGTAGGCTGCTATCTTTCTACAGGAATTCACACTTAATACCCAGCACTCTATTCTAATCTATCTATCATTGGCCAAAAAAGAGGGCTGTAGGGTGTGGGAGTTGGCCCAGCGGCCTAAGCTTGTAAGGCAGTAAAAATATTGTCGTGGCGTTGGATTCAGTGGAATAATCGCTGCCCTCGGTAGCCTTGGGGTTAACACGCCCGACTACCGTCCCAGAGGTCCGTGATTCGAATCCGCTTCGCCAAGGCCTTTTCAGTTTTCCAAGATTTTTTTGTTCGTTAAAAATAACGACAATAATTTTTATGATTATAGAAGTTAATTTCCTAGTTCAAATGCTTTCCTTCGACATATTTTTTAGAACTAAAATAATCCATAAATCAAAGAGGTCAGGTCAGCTTGATATTTCATTACGACACGACCAATGACTTGAGAGACTGATGTCAAAATGGTTGGCTCTTCTTATGTTTACTTTCTCTTAACCAAAACATTTCAATGAACAGCTCACATTTTACATTTCTGCTGCTAAATCAAATCTCCACTATTTTTCACCCACCGTTAACGTGGAAATGTCTTACAAGTTCAGCCCTACGTCTTCTAGATTGATGTAAAACTTGAACTGAAAGTAGAATATTTCAGGTGCATGTAGATAGATATCCCCCATCCTTTCCTTGTAAATATTGAAAAAATCGATGAAATATTCATTCCATATCCTTACAAATATTTTTCCGTGCCTTGACTACACCCATCCCAAAAATTCGCATCCTTTCACGAGACTTCTTTCATAAAGTTAAATCCATATATTGTGCATATTCTTAACATTTTCATTCTTATTACAAAGTTCTTGGTTACAATAATTTCTTTTACAAGTATTTATATGCTTTCGAAAAATGGATGCCGACTTTTCCTTATCTCCTTTCTTCAATGAAACATACACGCTCCAGTTTTTTTCAGTCGACTCTTTTCAAAAGGTGGGATTATTCTTGCATACAGTAAAAGAAAAATATACCTGAAACCGCATAAAACACAACAATACACAACAACAAAAAAAATCCCAGAACCGTGAAGTTTCTAACATGCATAGTAACTTAATGCAGGCTTCACAAGTTTTTTGTTGTTTATTTTATTTATTCTGTGGTGGTTTTGTTGTGGGTCTTGTTGTATATCACAAGAGAGAAGCGCTTCTGTTAGTACCAAATTCCGACGGGCTTTAAACGCGCAAAATTCACTAAACTTACAGCAAAATTTCAGCTCTTGATTGCAATGTCCTTAATGGAACTCGTGATGCAATTGAAAACTTCCCTTCGAGCTGTATGCATTCATTTATATTGTTCGCCTCCTTTCACGAGGAGCCTCCCTCCCACATTCTGAGTCGCATTTATATTCACCCTTCCGCCCCACACGGGGATGCACGCTTCGTGGTGGCTTAGTTATTCCTTGAATATATACAACTCAGGTGAAAGCACAGTTTTCAGGTATTGTTTTATGCAATGCGGAAATTCGATACTGTTTATGTATGAGGATGGGGCTGTGAGGAGAAACATTCCTGCGAGCAACTTGAAGAGGACACAAAGAGTAAGAAACGTTTCCAGCACACAGCGATAAGACAATTTTCCAAAAGGGTTGTAGGTAGACGGACTTCTAGGAATAGTTTGGCTCAAAAGTCACAGTGTTGTCTTTAAAGCCTCCTTCTAAAAAAAAAACTCACCAGAAAAGAAGCTGCACTGAGTGCTAAGTTCCTGGGGAAAAAGGATTTACCGCACAATTAAACTCTTAATCGGAGTGAAAAGAAAGAGAGCAACCACCACTTCCTGAAGATCCTTAAATGAACGAGTGCAGCCACTTGAACCTTTTTCTGTGAAACTTTTCCGTTTTTTTTCTTCTTTCTTTCATTCTATTTTTTTTTGTTGTTGTGTAGAGAGCTGTACCTGATGTTATGCAACAGTAAAAGAGTTGCCCCAGAAAAATCCTTTTTTTGCATCCTATACCTTATGCAGGAAGTTCAGGTTTCACCGGGGATAGAATTACATGGTACACGTTTGTTGTGTTTTTGTTGCTATTCCTACTTTTTTTTTGTACCTTACTCTTATCTCACCTGATGGGGAAGGGTACTTACGTACAGTCACGTATAGTAGAGAGTACCTTTAAAATACTAGAGTGGGCCTTCCTTCCATCATAGGTGTACGGTAAATCCACTTGCGCTCAATTAAAAAACTCCGTGTTTTTTTGTGTGTTGCTCTCCTCTTGGTACAGAGAAAGCTTTGTAATTGCACTCCACGCAATTTTTTACCTTTTCTTTTCTTTTGTTTTTTATTTGTGTTGGTGTGCGGAAGAGTAAAAACTATGCATTTTTTTTTTGGAGAAGGATTCTTCGCTTCGTAGAGCTTCTGCCTTGATTAAAAGCTCCTGTTTGTTACTCAACTTTCATTTCAGGTTACTCGTTTCTCTGGAAACCATTTTTTTTAATTTTGCCCTCCTGTAGAAGTCGATGCTTCTTTAATTTGTTTTGGTAGCTTTTATTTTTTTATATTATTGAATTAAATTTCTTTTTAAATTTAAATTAAATTTTTTACGTGAATCTTCAGTTCGAAGAATAAATCAGTGGAGTGCTGTAGACAATTATTGCTGTGACATAGAACGGTAATAACAACACAAGGCAAACTCCAAGTCGATATAGTGGTATCTCGACACTATTATGCAAACTCTCGTCGCCGAGTAGTCCATCCACTCGAGAACTGCGCTTAAAAAATCCCCTTTCTCTTAACCTCTGCCCGAATTCGTTGCTCTCGATTTTATTGTGATCAGGTGTCCAATGAAGAGTGATCCTCTACTTCCTAACCAAGGAAGATAACTCCTTTACACAGGTTTAGACAAGCTTGAACATTATATATACCACGCCTAATGCCTTGTTAGGCCGCTTGACTATCCGAAAACAGGATTAACCTGGCTCCTGACCTTGGGTTTGTCGGGTTCCGTTGAGAATTAGCACGGCCAGAACTAGGCGTAGAATTTTTGGAGGTATAGGAGAAAACTCAGACTCTGATTTGAAGCCGACATCGAAACCTTTATTAAAGTTGGGTTTCTCCGCTCCGGTTGCACTACACCCTTATACCAGACCGCTTGAGTAGGTTTAGCAGTCTACCTAATGGCGCTTAGGCTGTTCGTCTCATTAAACAACGAGACTATGCTGCTGGATCACTTATAGAGAAAATAAAGGTCAGACTCATCTTCTTGAAGGCAAAGCCTGCGGCTGGGTTCCTCCGCCCTTCCTATCCTCTTTAAGTGGTAATTCCGGGTGCAGTGTCCGGTCATGAAAACAATAAGTGTCCTGACATCTTTCCTACTGCGCCCCAACAATTGCTTGGGCGCGTTAAGAGACGGCGCAGGACGGAACCGGTTAGCTTTCCCCAATCCAGGTAGCGTTTGGTGTGTTTCATCAAAGTCCGTTCGGCAAGTGCGCACTTCACCAAACTAGTGAAAAGCCGGTTCCATTTCAATGAATACAATGTCCGAGCCCTGCCTAGTCAGGACATCAGCCTTAACATTGCCTTTGAAGCCCTCATGACCCAAGAAGCAAACAGGGCTAACTTGATTGAGAATAGGGATGTTACGAATGTTCGCATTCATGTTCATTTTAAACATTCGCATCGACATTCGCATGACTCGCATCGACTCGTAATGCGAATGTTTTGCGAATGCTAATGTGTGTAGGTCGTATCGTGTCTCGTAGAAAACAAAATTAAAATACGACAAATTGACAGATCTGGCTCGCAAATATCTGAGCTCTCCACCGGCCAGCGTTTCGATTGAGCAGTCAGTGCACCCGGCCTTATATATGAGCCCCTTAAGGCCCCCATTCACAACCGGCCGCTGCCAGGCCGCAGCCTTTTAAGCCAGGTCAGCACGTTCCGCCCGATTAAGGCCATACATTACTTAGGCTGACTGAGGGATGAGGACTTGAGGCATACGTCTGAGAGGCCGTGGACTGCAGGTGACCTCGTGACTCCCTACATACACACTGGCGAAGACGACAGTTTAGTGTAGCAGATTGGTTAATTCAATTTCAAAAATTTTTATGGTCTCAAAGAAAACTTTAGACTGAATAGAAGAAGTTCAGATCTTCAGGCACGGACTGACGATAAAAACCCCTACACATAAATATTCTTGTCAGTTTTCTTGGACTGCAGGCCCAGCAGGTCCCATGCAGTTGACGGTATGGGTGAATGAGTGTGTGGTTATACTTGGCCTCAAGGCGAGAAACCTTCAGGCCATGGCCTGCCGGCGGCCTGTATACGAATGGGGACCTTTAGAAATCACCTCATGGAAATAAATATAATATTCCTCTCTTGAACTTTGACTATTAAATACGAGAAGAAGGAATACCATTACTGTATATAACACTATTGTTCTAATATTTTTTCATATCCTATTGTAAGTAATAAAAAAAATGAGACCTTAACTTAATTAAATTTTTTTAATGCTATTCGAAACATTCGTAATCGCCTTCCCATTCGCAAATTCGCATTCCGAACATTCGCATTCGTTAATGTGAAATATATCACATTCGTAACATCCCTAATTGAGAACATCGAGCTAACTAAGGGCACGTTGTCAACACAATTCCGCCTGCGTGCGTAACTTTGGACGAAAAAGTTTTGGCCGTTGACTAGCTCTAGGACTTCATCTACAACTACTGCAAAAATAGATATAAGGCTTCTACCTGTGGACAACCTTTTGCTATAGTGCCCTCCAATGACCCCTCAAGATGAGAGATAGCTGGCGGATTCTCAGCATAGAGTCCATCTATTCATTTGAGCACCACATTGTGGAGGGTTGTCACAGTGGATTCCCCCGGTTGTTACGAATACTGGTAAGAGCATGGAGACAATAATCTATGAAATATTAGGCGGGAAGCAGTACAAAAAGTATCGTCGGTGTAAAATGTATCACTTACTCAGGGCTCTGGTAATAAAACCGTGATAAAAATCTGGAACAAGCATGCTTAAGCCATAACTGACTAAATCCTCAGCCTGAGCTACAACAGGTATAAGTAAGGCTAAGCTAGGCATTTGTCGTATAACAAATCTTGCAGCATTATCAAAAAGGCGGAAGCTTGATCTTAATTGGTGTAATCGTAGATTTTTCAAATAACCTCAAAAACCTGGGTAGGTAGGTACTAGGACGATTGAGCGTGGTAACCAAACTGTCAGAAGAAAGAAAAGTAAAGACCGCAGAGGCTTTTTTGACATTGAGCGTTATCATTCCTATCGATTGCGCGCCTTGCTAGTATAGTTACTTCACTTTGTTGACCTCTCCAATCGTCTTTTTGCAAAACGGAACTACCAGCCTCTTTTCCTATGCGCAATGGAGTGTAATCAACTATAAATTATTGTCTCGAAAAATTGCTCAATCGTGTTCAGAAGTAATTTAGGTATATAGGATGACGACCCCAAAAAGTTGTTTGGTTTTGGTATGAGTATCACATTTTGCTGCTTCCTGCTTGTGCTGGAAATACCACTACACTCAAGCATGCTCTGAATACCGTGAGAACGTACTTGGTGTCATCCTGGTCACCCGTGCTTTTACCCTGTTTTGTATCCATTCAAAGCATGGTTTTTTTCGCGAGTAGTATAGCTATATTTCTTCTAAGCCAGTGACGTCATCAGTTGCTGTATCGAGTGTGAATGGGTGGTCGAGAGGTGTGAGCTTTTGGAAACTTCGCTGTGTCTTTGATGAGCTTTTACGTTTGGGAATTTGGCTGAACTTTGTTGTGGTTGGTTTGTCCCTTAGATGAGCTTTCGCGCCTGCTGAGCTTTCGAGCTGGGAATCAAATCTCTAGTTGAACTCTGCTGTGTCTTGTGTGAGATCTTTTGTGTTTTGTGTTTGTGTGTGATAATAACAATTACAGTGGCTAGCTTCAATATCCAATTTGTAGGCGAAACATCACTGCAAATCCAAGTGTTTAGCAGGTGCTTAGAAATAAAACACTCTCACGTTTTATTTCTAAACGATAAAGTATTTAATGTTTACTTTTAAAACAGAAGAAGCGTTTAATGCACAAAATCTAAACGCTAAAGTATTTGATTCATAAACACTTAAATCATTTAACAGAAATTAAACGCGTAAGGTGTTTACCAAAAAATTCTAACCTAAGTGCAAGTGTTGAAAAGTAAAACACTTATTCGCAAATTAAACACATGGGAAGGTAAACACTTTGTTATGATAAAATACTTATGGGGAACTATACGCTCTAGCGTTTCATTTTTAAACGGTAAAGTGTTTAGGGGTGGGAAGTGTCTCTAATGAAATACTGGGTGATCCATTTAGAGGTACTTCTTTCGGAAATAAAAAAAATAAAAACATTTAATTTAAATTTAACATGTAATTTTTATTATCATACAAAAGAACTAGAATTTTAAGAAACAGGAACGTTATTGCATTTTGCATCTAAGTTTTATGAAAAAACCAAAAAAAATCACTCAATTAACAATACTTACACTATAATTAACGTGACCATACGTCCCGTTTTGAACGGGACCGTCCCTTTTTTCGGTTCTTCGTCCCGGTGTCCCCGAAAAAGACCTGGGGACACAAAATTGTCCCGTTTTCAGAAACAACGCGATAATTTGTGGGCTGGACGGGAACGGCCGGTGCGGGCAGTGCGTCGACGATGATAGCCGATCGGCCGCGCCCGAAAAAGGATAGAGGAGAGGGGCCATATGTTATGATTGCACCATACACTTCATGTGCACTTCTCACTATTTGTTATTTTCTTCAGTTTGTTTGAACTCGTGTAATATTTGTAGTTTTAGTTTATTTAAAGATTTTTGGTTTGGAATCTTATTTCACTATGCCAAAATGCAATTTTACGTTCAATGTTAATTTACAAGCAAAATACCCGTTTATTAAAGCAAATAAATTCTCCCTCGGATGTCAGATGTTCCCATAGTAGTGTGCAGGTGATATTGAACAGCATTTAATGTCTGACAGCATCAAAAAGCCGATCGTGCCGTGCCGCTGCTTCAAGTTCTTCAAGGCTTGATCAGATCCCAAGCAGCAAAGCATAACCGTCGGCAGAGAATTGTTTCTATTGGCTTACTCTGGTCAAGTCAAGTGACAAGAAAAGCTGAAGAGAATTCTGCCGCCGCTTTTTCATCTTAAATCCTAATTTTGCTGCTTTGCAAAGCAGAATTTTTTGACATTTCATACATCTTTCACTTGGCAAGTGTTTTTTAAATGACTTATGGACGGTGAAAATTGAGAATTTATTTTTGTGTGATATTTTACAAAGAATTGACTATCATTAAAGAATTATATACAAAGAATTTACTGTCAAATAAAAATACTGCCGCTGCAGCTGCTTTACTTGAATCTGATTCAGCAGGCAGAATTCTGCTTCTGCTTCTGATTCTGCCGCTGCTCAAAAAGTTGGATCTGATAGAGCCTTCAATATTGAACTTTTTTAAGAAATCTGATTTGGATATCGCCGCGGCAGAAGGCGTCTGGGCCTATCACATAATACAAGAAACCCACTGCGTCGAAATTGATCCAATCATGTTTCGACCAGAAATTTTGATGTGCGCGTACGAAAACAGACGCTATTGTATTAAATGTTTTGGCGCATACAACGATCAAGGAATTAAAAGAGGATCTTGGTAAGTCTAGATGTATTACAGTTTCAACCGACGCGACGCATGAAACCACGGTAAAAAGAAAATATATCTTGTTCTGGTGCGCCTTTTCCAACCTTACGAAGGCGTGCACGTAAAAATTTTAGACTTCCAAGACCAACCAGGTGAATCTACTGATATCATTGTTAATTATTTAGTCCACGTGTTGACAGAGAAGAGTTTGACTGCAAAAGACGTGGCATTTTATGGGGACAATGCCAACGTCCATTTTTGGGGGCGCAGCTAGGCGAGGAACCAATAATGTGTTAGAGAAATTACAACCATCTCTGGAAAAACGATAATTGGATGCGGAGCTTATATACTTTACAACGCAATAAAATCTAAATTATTATTGAATTATTGTTTATTATTGTATATTCTTTTTTTTTATATTTACACGGTTCGAGTTGAAGCTCTGAAGGAGTTTTGCGTCGAAATTGGAACAGAATATCAGAAAATGCTGGGCTATAGCAAAACCAGTTGGCTTGCGCTTATGCCTGCCATAGAAAGGGCTTTAAAAATGCACCAGCCATTAAAGAACTACTTTTTGAGCATTCAAATATGTCCCCAAATAATTAGAAACTTTTTTGACGACCCCAAATCAGAATTGTAGAATAAAATTTTTTTACACACTCAGTTAGCAAGATTTCATCAAGCTGTATTGAAGGGTGTTGGTCAGTCTTTATAGGCAATTGAAGCTGCAAAAGAAATTGAACCAACTACAACATAACTTGTTTCAGAAACACACTAATCAGTTCTACCACATACAGTCCGTAGTTTAATGGTGAAATTGAAAGCTAATGGCACAAATATTGACGAAGAGTTTGCGAAAACTACCGCTACAGAATTTTATAAAACAAGTTTATTTTGAACCTAGGCTGGTATTCTCAAAATTGAGTTTCCTTTATGAATCGGCCCTACTAATTGAGATAAATAAACCGATGTCCCGTTTTGAGGCAAAAAATAAATGGTCACGTTAACTATAATGCTTGAAAATAAGTTTATTTAAAACTTAAAAAATTTTTGAATTTATCACATGAAATGAAGAGGTTTCAAAATGATACAGTCCAAATTATAGCTCCAAATAAGCAATTGTTAATTAACAATTGGCTAAAATACAAAAAGTTAAATATCTCGAGTTCACGTTAACAAAAATGAACTTTATTTTTTTTAATTAAAGGTCTAGTAGAGGGAAATTGTCATATGATAGTGATGTAGTTGGGCAGTTGGATCTTTTTGTTTTTTTTCTTTACATATGTTAAGATAAAGCGAAAAAAAAAATTTCTGCAAAATCGGTCCTGTGCTGCACGAGAAAATTGCATAAATGTCAATTTTTGATGCATTTTGAGTCCATTGCTACACTATTTTTTTAATTTCTCCAGTTCTGTTGGTCGTAGAACAATAAAAAAAATTGGAAAATATTCGTAAATGAATAGACTATCGAACTGATTTGGTGTAAATACTTTAAAAATGAATCCTAACCTCAAAAAACCAAAATGTATGAAATTTTGTTTTATTTTACTAAAAATGCAATAAATAACGGGAAAATAGTCGGATTTTGATAAAAATTGGAGAAAAGATGTACTTTGATGCTATAAATACGTGGTTGAAATTTCAAAAAAAAATTTCGATTTTTACGGCAACAATTGGCAGTTTTCGACAAAATTTTAAAATTGCTGCCATTTTATGCCAAATCATCGTACTATAATAAATTTTTTTTAAATTGTAGGTTTTTTTATGTACTTTCTTGTGAGCATACGCAATACTTCGTTACTTTATTTGAAATGCCCATTTAAGGCCTTTAAAAACACTAAAAAAATTCAATTTTCAATTTTTTGCCTTTTGCTTACTATGAAAAAAAAGGCAAAAAATTGAAAAATTGAAATTTTTTAGTGTTTTCAAAGGCCTTAAATGGGCATTTCAAATAAAGTAACGAAGTATTGCGTATGCTCACAAGAAATTACATAAAAAAACCTACAATTTAAAAAAAAATTTATATAGTACGATGATTTGGCATAAAATGGCGGCAATTTTAAAATTTTGTCGAAAAGTGTCAATTGTTGCCTTAAAAATCGAAATTTTTTTTTGAAATTTCAACCACGTATTTATAGCATCAAAGTACATCTTTTCTCCAATTTTTATCAAAATCCGACTATTATTTGTTTCATTTTTAGTAAAATAAAACAAAATTTCATACATTTTGGTTTTTTGAGGTTAGGATTCATTTTTAAAGTATTTACACCAAATCAGTTCGATAGTCTATTCATTTACGAGTATTTTCCAAATTTTTTTAATTTCCTACGACCAACAGAACTGGAGAAATTAAAAAAATAGTGTAGCAATACACTCAAAATGCATCAAAAATTGAAATTTATGCAATTTTCTCGTGCAGCACAGGACCGATTTTGCAGAAATTTTTTTTCGCTTTATCTTAACATATGTAAAGAAAAAAAACAAAAAAATCCAACTTCCCAACTACATGATAACTACGTTTTTTTTTTGTTTAATTTCCCTCGACTAGTCCCAAATTTTCTACGAGATCTGAATTTTATACTGTTTTTTTCAAAATGGCCACAAAAATGCAATTGTTATTATTTGAGTACTAAAGAGAAGTACAGAAATTAACCAAAATTACATCCCAAATTATTTTAGAATATACCTATTCTTCCTTTTTTGGCCTTTTTTTACTTCATTTGTTGTTTTCATTTATTTAACTTAGTTTATCCTGAAATTTTTACGCCTTTGTTGACAGGTATTTTTTTAATATGAAAATAAAACCATAAAGCTGCTTAAATATTACGAATTTAAAATTATCAGTATCACTGCAAATCTGAGGTTTCAGAAGTGTTTTATTTCAAAACGCTTAAAACATTTTATTTTGACGTCACCCATTTGATTAACATTGCCGACACTTTTAAAACATTTAAATGTTAATCAAATGGATGACGTCAAAATAAAACGTTTTAAGCGTTTTGAAATAAAACTTTTTCAAAAGCTGAGATTTGCGGTGATAAGACGAGAAAAAATATGAGCGATCCATATTTCACGCAATTATGCTAATGCCCGCCAAGGGTACCATTTAGCTTATTCAGTGAGGCGCCTCTCGTTCTATCACGGAAGTCAAGCAGTATTGGAAGTGGTTTGTACTTAGTCGGGCGACCGCTTGGAATAACGGCACTCGTGTTGGATTTTTTTTTGTTTTTTTTATTTATTTTTTTTTTCACTTTTTGCAATGATAGTATATATTATGTTTTAATATAATATTGATTAATAGTTCTACCAACAAAATTTTTATTAACTAAAAACACGCTACAAACGTTTAATTAAACACTTAAGTGTTTACTCATTAAACGCCGCTAAGTGTTTAAAATTCGTCTACAACGGTTTAAACGCTTTGTGTTAAGAAAGTAAATACTTGAGTTTACAGTGATAATAAGCTAAATCGAAGCTCTTAGGGGCATCTATGCAGGTAGGCAGATGCACAGCTTGACAGGTAGGGTGGTCTGTCTGGTCTTTAAAGAGTGCTAAACCGGATATTAGTTTAGCAATAAATTCTCCATCTTTCACTAGATCCGTCTTTCAATTGTACTATATCAGTGGAAGTACAATTCTCTTAGATCCTATCTCAGAGACTATTAAAGTGTGCTGCCTCTATTTTTAATCCATCTTCTGCACTCTTAAGCAAGTCATTCGAGCAGAAGTAAAATACAGACCCACAATCTGCCAAGAACATACCAGAAACAGAAAACCCCTTAATATTCTGCTACTTCAATATTCAATGCACTTTGTTGTACCATAAAAAATACACGAAGCACAGATCGTGGTGAATGCGAAGGAATATTTGGCGAAGGATCAATGAGAACGGTGCAAGCAGTATACCCCACATAGTTCATGTCCCTGGTCGACATACCTCTTGTGTGTTCTCAAGATGTTGACGAGAAGCGATACTATAGTAGATGTATTACTTCACAAGCAACCACAAGGACTAAAAAAAATAATATAAAAATTTATGCGAATTTATCCTGCATCACCCGAATAATGCGCATGCCATGAAAACCCATTTATAATGCACATACATCAAGCGAGAGAAGCCTCTAATTTATAAGCTGTACATACATCCTTCACCTTTTCATTCAAAATTCATTCACTCCGCACTTAATGTGTCCCCATTTTGGCTCCGCTCTCCCAGGGAAAGCACCGAGACATAATGCCACTTTTATATCGGGCGTATGCGCTGCTCCCTGGCCCTCCCCAAACAACTTGAAGCAATTTACTTCCCCATCATGGAACCTGGCCTCAACGAAAAGTCCGCAAAGCCATCGTTACGAGTTTAAACTGTCAACACCCGGCACTTTATGCAAATATCCTGGTGGCGATATCCTTCTATACTTTTCCAGTAAGTAGTAAGCAACTCGGGTCGTGCACAGGGCTGACTCCTTTTTTTTGTTCTCTTCATTTCAACCTACCTTTATAAGAGCTTGTTCTTGACTATTGCACCGGTGAAAGAGGGACTCGTTACCTGGGGATTAAATTATCCAACAAGACAAATTTCGTTAAAGAGGGAAAGGGAGGGATAGAGTGAGATCGAGAGGCTATCATCTCAGTGTGTGCATGTATATAAGGTGGGCCAACCACTTCATGGAAGTTTGCCAAAGCCACAAAATGCCAGGATTAAGTGCTTAGTTCAGTTGTTCTTTCGTAGAATTAATACAGCGGTTGATGGGAGGGCCACAGTGCAAAGGAGTAGTGGAAAATGGTAAAGTTCCTTGAGCTTACACCAGTATTCTCTTTAGGCGTTGATACTGTATCGATGTTCTGTGTAAAAGACTTTAAAGGGTGTAATCTGGTGCTTAGTGCATTTGTAGTAATCCTCTTCGCTTTTAGTTTAATCAATTTTCATGTTAAACACTTGTTTTTGAAAATTTTAACTCTTTGCGGTTAAAAGCTTTTGCTTCCTACTTAAAGTCCTCGATTTAAGGATGCAGGACATTTATAATATATTCTGTACCAATTTTGGAGTCCTTTTATCTTAGTATACAGCGACTGGCTTGCACCGACACATTTTACAAGTAATGAAAATCCCTAAATGTAAAACCGTGCACAGGCGCTGACTACGTTTTAGATCACTCTCTATTAAGGATAGAATTTTAGTGTCAAATTAAGAATTCCCAAGTGCAGAATGAAAGGGTACAAAATTACAAGACTATATAAAAAGTAAAGGGCTTAAAATGTGCTATTATATATTATTTAGGTCTTTCGAAACGTAGTTTACAATCGAGGGCCTTTTTTAGGTTTGCTGGTATAGTGGCTAGCGTTTAACTGGACCTAATAATGTCATAAAGTTATAAAAGATCCAGAGGATGGCAGCAATCGTTGCAACAGATCCATAGGGCACCTATTAATTTCCTCCTGCACCTGCTCCCTGCTCACCTTCGTATTAAAAAATTAGCCTCGTATAGTGCCCTTAGGCTGAGGAAATATTGATCGTGGACCTCAAAACCCTATGATTGCCACAACCACAGACTACTTTCCCATAGATTAATCCTTAGAAAGAGCTTCACCGGAAAAATACCCTCAAGAAGAGTGGAGAGAAACTTCTGAAGGAATTTAATCTTCGGATATTCACTGACGGCTCCAAAACATCAGAGGGTTTCGGGACAGGAATCTATCTAGAAACCACTAAGATTTCAGCATCCTCTCAGCTTCGGGCGTACGCTGGTATATTTCAAGTGGATGTACTGGCGTTCGGGAAGATTTGCAAGACACTGAACCTCTACTACTAATTGCTTCTTTAATCCCTCATGGGACATAGGGCAGAAACAGTTGCCCTCCAGCGGACGCTGTTTTGCGTGACAGCTCTCAGCTCTGATCAGGATCTCCCAGTTGTTGCGTCCTCTGATAATAGGGTTCTCCTCCACGTTTTTCGAGGTCGTTCGACCTCTAGCCTACACAAAGATGTAGCATTAGAATTTTCATAGATAGTCAAGGCTCCATACGAGCTTCAAGCTAGTGGAGCGATGCCGAACTGAGATAGATAGGCCCGGTAGAAGGCCTAACGGGATCCTCATCTGGGCTTCCGGACATACGAACTTAGAAGGGAATGAAAAAGCTGACTACTTAACCAAGCAGGGACCGTCTCTCGCTTTTTTATTCTAGTCCGGTCAGTTCTAAACTTTCGATTTACTGCGTCCTTTTTCTTAGACAGCAAAATGTGGTGCAAGGCTTATTTCACACTATATAATACCGATAAGCAATTCCTCTTTCTATTATCAGATCCCTAATATTGACTGTGGTACCTTCCATCTCGTAGGGAACGCAAATGGCTTCCTCTACCAGAGGAAAGCGATCTTCGTTAAGCACACGGCCTTTTAAAAGCCATTCAGAGTTCTGTAAGCGACCATACGATTTTATGCTCTACTCTATCATCTACGCTGCGTACTTGACTTACCTTATAATATAATATATAATAGTTCTAGCGAAATGCCATTTTTCCCAGCTACTTTACTATTGCCTAGTGAAAAAATTATAGGTACTATAGTATTTCTGTCTTTGATGACAGGTGTGATGACAGGTGTTAATTATTTTAGTCAGGTCATTTCTATTTTTCGTTCAGGCTCCTGTATAAAATAACTATTCAGAACCCTGAAGGAATATTCTGCTCATCTTTCAAGTTATATCTTTTCGCTATACACTAGAGTAGGTATTGCGATGCTTCAGCGTGGGGAAAACCCGTTTTTTTACCAAGGTCATTCAAGTCATTAAGAGGTGTGTCAATTGCCTACTTAATAACTTTTATCACCTGTTAATGGCTTATTAATCACTATAAATGGGTAATTAACACACCTATTGATGACCTTAATTACCTTAGTCGAAAACAGGTTTTTTTCCCCACGCCAAAATGCTCCAGTACCTACTCACCAGCCTTTCATCCTCTGTTTGCTTACAGAAAATATTTACTACTGCGGGGTCGTTTATATGTCGCCATTCACCAAACATTTTAATAGAGAGTAATCAAGTTCTAGTCCCCAGCCGACAGGTATACAAAGGGTTAACACGTTGGTTTGTGCTTCGTGCCGCAACTGGAGTACACTGCTGGAAGTTCGACCACATGCTCCTCCTGGGGGCGGCCGGAAACAGACTCCTAGCAAGCTCATGTCTCTGCAAGAGGTGCTAGCTAATGAACGATCAACAGTCTCTTTGAAAAAATCACTCCAATCAAAGGTAAAACAGGGTATGCCAAGAGAAGCATGGCCAAGGGGGTGCTTGGTTACTAATATCCGAACTCTGGATACCTGTTGTCCTCCAGTTTCACTTAGCCTTCCAACAGTATACGGGCACGCTGTGGGCGTCGTAATTTCTCGTTTACTCGTGGGTCTTATGGATATTTTCCGAGGACTTCAACAGATGTAGCTTGGCAAATTCGGGGTTTTCAAGCTCCGCTGTGCTCAAAGAAGCCAAAAAGACCAGTTACCTTAACCAGCGTTATCACTCTAAACGGTGGGATACCTGACTGGTCATCTGAGGCTGCGTTACCTACTTAACAACAGGCGCTTAACGCTGCGGTTGAACTCTTTGACATTATAGAACTTGGGAAATACAGCCCCCAAAAGAATTACCCACAGTCGAGCTGAACAAATTCCTAGTCTGTAGAGTGTGTGAAAGAGCGTCTGTAGTCTGACGGATTGAGCCCCGCAAGCTAATATGGTGTTTTGGCAATACGATTGTCGTGGAGATCCGAGAGCGTTTATTTTCGTGGAACAATCGCTTTCATAATCGCTTCGGATCTCAACGGTAGCTCTTCCTTGAACTTAATCTAGTAAAGCTAAGGCTTTATTTTTTTTTTCGTACTCGTCATGGTGCAATGTCTAGTAGTAAGCTTGGTTGGAATGATAGAAAAAGGATAGGAAAGGTTAGTGGGGGTCTGGGGGATGTTCGAGGAAATGTCGATGAACCTTGCTTTTGAACTCTAAGATGTTGTACGAGTTCGGAAATACTGAGGTGGGTCGAGCGGGCTAGTCTTGTGCTGCGGGAAAACTATTGATTCTTAGGAATAGTCTTCCCTGGTACACAAGTTAACCATTCTGCGGAGGTATTTCTTCCATAACAGAGTACTTTTTGCAAGCTACCCAGATTTATAAGAGCAGTCGACCTCGTTGTCTCATACAATGTCGGGTAGTAATGAGCCTTCAGTGAAGAACTGCTGTATTCTATGGTTGAAAAACTTTTTTCACTTGTTTTGAAGCCACCTTAATTCCATTGAAAAAGTTCTGCAAAGATCAGAAAAAGCGATAGTCAGACGGTGGGATGTCTCGATTAAGGCCGATTTACACACATCAGTCACGTCACGTCTCAGTTAAGCCAGTTCCGAGAAGCATGGACACAAAAAATATGCTCTCTTAGAAAGTTAATGGCACTGTCTACACTGAGCCGCCGCCGTTCCGCATCAGTCAAGTCAAGCTCATCGCCGTCACCGAACCGTCAATTTCAGATTTCTCGGAACTGACGTAACTGAGACGTAACGTGACTGATGTGTCTGAATCGGCCTTTATTCGGTGGATGCACCATAACGAACAAAAGTTTGGTTGGGAACTTTCCCAAGTTTTGGCCAGTCATCAAACAAATCTGTGATGAGGCGTTGTCGTGATGCAAAACAACACCTTTCCTATTATTAAATTCGGACTGTTTTCTTTCAATTGTCACTTGTTGTTCACAGTATAGTTGGGAATCAAACGTCTGACTAACTGGAAGAACTTCATAGTGGACGATTTCCTTCCAGTCCCACCACATACATTGTAGGCTTTCCACTGATATCGTGATTTGAACTATGTAGTTCCTCTCAAGATTACTTTGGCACCAGTACTGAAACTAGTCAATTTCCCACTAGTGCTAAAATTATTTCTTTTTTCTAAGTAGTCAATTTTTTCCGACTGGGTCAATTTATTTCGACTTCGGTATAGTTTAGCCTTTACGACCTAAATGAGCCTTGGCCCGGTACACACGTTCCGGTATACCTGTGAGGTTAACTGAGGTCAACTGTACAGGCAAACCGGAGCATGTGTGCCAGCCGCTGCAGGCCAAACTGCACAGGTATAGCAACCTGCGCAGGCGACCGGTGAAGAATCGAAATTCAATTCTTTCTACCTGCGCAGGCGTGTAAACCTGAGCGTGTGTGTGAGTCATTCCGGCACCCCTGTACAATTTTTAGGCTAATTGTGACTAATTCCTTGAGTAGAGAGCGTAGGTCGCTTTTGTATTTACGTGTACAATCGGGTTAAGGGCTAGTGACTTTTGCGATCATCATGTCAAGCCGAAAACGGAGCCAATTGTAGAAGAGTTCATCGAAATATATAGGTCGGAAGCTTGTCTGTGGCGGGTAAAGAGTAAAAAGTATCACGATCGTGAAAAGAGAGATGAAAGACTTATGATTAAATTAAAGGAGTTAGAACCCGATGCTACCAAGAAATCTGTAGTTAAAAATATATAGTTTTAAAAATGTGCTAAAAAATGAACTAAAAAGTAAAAAATAATTTTGAATGTAAAGTTTTTATTGCTGCAGCCAGTATATGGATCCATCACTTCCAACTAGAACTTTCTGGAATAACCTGCGTAACTTGAGCGTCTGCAGTAATAAAGAAGACTCACATGTATACGCCAACTGTGACCCTGATACTCTGAATAATCATTTCTCTTCTTGCAATATAGATACTCTACCTCAAATGCCAGATTCAACAATTGATGGGTTTAGCTTTCGCTGTGTAGACGCCTTTGAAGTGAACTCAGCCATTAACTCCATCAAGTCTGAGGCCACTGGAACAGATAATATCTCACCTACATTTTTAAAAATGCTTCTTCCGTTATTACTACCTGTTATTGTACATATTTTCAATGCTTGTCTCACTGTGTCGAAATTCCCTACCGCTTGGAAACATGCTCTAATAATCCCTATTGCCAAGTGTCCCAATCCTAGTAGCCCCTCGGATTTTCGTCCAATTAGCATCCTGCCATTTCTGGCTAAAGGTCTTGAGAAATTAATTGCAATGCAAATGATTGCTTACTGTGAGCAACGTATGCTTGTAAATCCATGTCAATCTGGCTTTCGGAAACACCATAGCTGTGACACTGCTCTCCTAAAAATCACGACAGACATACGGAATTCCTTAGATGCAAACAAGGTATGTTGTCTACTCTTGCTAGACTTTTCAAAAGCTTTTGATAACGTCAATCACTCCATCCTTTTACGCAAACTCTGTATACAATTTCGTTTTTCTTCTTCTGCCCTTACGCTCATGTATAGCTTTTTAGCTGCTCGTTCACAACAGGTGAAGATTTCCCATTTAATTTCCTCCCCTGCCACGCTTTTTGCTGGCGTTCCCTCTTCTATTTAGTATATATATAAATGATCTTCCACTAATAGTAAAGCATTCTTACGTACATATGTATGCTGATGATGTACAACTCTATTTTAGTGATACTAAAAATCAATTTGAGCAGTGCATATATAAACTTTCAGAAGATTTGCATAATATAACTCATTGGTCCTCCTTAAATTCACTAAAACTTAACCCATCTAAATCTCAATGCATCATCTTCTCCAACTCTAACGCGTCATTAACTGACCTCTCTCAAATTATGTTAAATGGGGCTCCTGTCGCCTGCGTTAAGCGGGTCAAAAATCTCGGTATTGTCTTGAACAGCAATATGACGTGTTGCGACCACATTAGCTTTATTCTGGGCAAAGTATATAGTATTCTAAGGCGGTTTCGTATTCATCGTAGTCTCTTGTCACAAGCTGTTCGTATGAAGTTAGTTAAAGCTATACTCTTGCCGCACATAATGCACGGCCTCTGTGTCTTCCCTTTACTAGATTCATCCTGTAACTTTAAGTTAGAAGTAGCGTTTAACGACTGCATACGTTTCATTCATAACCTTCGCAGGTATGACCACATTTCCCCTCACCGGCACTCAATTTTTGGATGCTCCTTAAGTGACTACCGTGATTTTAGGGTCTTGTGCTACTACCACAACATCATCAACAACCGAAAACCCTCCTATCTAAGCGAGTTTATCCAGCTCTCACTATCTCGCCGAAATAACAATGTGATTATCCCCCGCTTTCGTCATCTATCGGGGCAACGTTCTTTCTTTGTTCAGGCAGCTCAATTGTGGAACTCCATTCCTGTTGAAATACAGCGAATCGAATCAGTGAGTACTTTCAAAAACCGTCTTTTCGAATTCATTTCTGGCAGGACAAACTGAAGCACGTATATCATTTTTTTTCACTTTTTTTTCTCTTTCTATTGCAACATGCCTTTTATTCTTTTTATACATATATTTATTAGTAATTTCATTTCTTTTCTTCATTTTTATCTGCTATTTTTCATTGCTTTTATGTTATTTTACTTATCTTAGTTAGTAATTATTTAGGTTGTAAACTTTTATACCTGTTTTTTATGTACAAATTTAAGATTAAGAATCTTGTGTACACTACTATTTTTAAATAAATGTAAATGTAAACCTACCTTTCGAAATGTAAAAAAAAACGTGGGGCTCTTTACCAGTATTCTTATTTTATAAACATTTTTCGTTAGCGGGTCGGGGAACACAATTTCAAAAATCGGCCGCCATCTTGGAACTGTCATCTTGATTTTCTTACAAAATGGTCAGATGGCATATGCAAAATTTGTAGTTGATCGGTTATATGGAAGTGGGTTAAAATCAAGTTGCAAGATTTGTTTACATAAGTAAAACATACAACATACATATACAGGCGAAGCTAATATAAAGCGTATAAAAATAATTTAAGAAGTTTTGTACGTAAAGAGAAAAAGAAACGTGACTTGTCAATGAAATCCGGAGCTTCAAGAGCCAACGTCTACTTACACATCAAAATTGTTGGAGAGTCCGATCCAAAAGAGATGAGGTTTTTCAAAAGTCGCATTTTCCATGCGCAGTGAGAATATCAACAGATTTCGAAGGGGAAATGTGAAATTAAATAACCGCATGTCTTATCCCGATGTGCGCAATGTTTATTTGTGCGTAATTTTCAATTCCCCACATGCGCGGTAGGTGTAAATTGGTTGCTTCCTCGCCATCTCTCGACTGAGTTAGAATCTACCGGTTTACAGTAGCGGGTGTATGCTCTAGCCTGCACAGGCATACCTTTCCGATTTACCTGTGCAGTTTACCTGACAGGTTTATCGTAACGTGTGTACCGGGCCTAAGAGAGAGAAGCAAAGATATTATGCACAAAAATTGCTAAGTTGAAAAATCATTTTGCTATTGCAAAATATTGCGCAATCTTCTTGCTAAATGGTGCAACAGCAAGGCGCGTACGCAAGGGGGGTTACTGCGGGTTAAACCCCCCTCCCCCCCATGATTCCAATAATAATACGAAAAATTATAATTAATAAATATATCAACCTATTAAACAATTAAAAAAATATTCCGAATACCGATGTATAATATATGTATGGTGGATTCTTTTCAAACGGGATAGCAAAAAAATAAATATCTCTCAAACTTTGGGAATATGTTCGTGAACTCGATGTGATATACCAAAATTTTTTTGAGCGCAATTGGGTGCGCCGTTTCGGAGTTACAACGGTTATTGAAAAAAACGCAATTTTTCAAAAATCACGTATTTCTCATTTATTTATAGCTCTCGACAAACTTTGACTTTCGGGATGGCCATATAGATTTTTGTAGGAAGTTTTCCGTCTTTTCAGATGAAATTACGCAAAAAACAATTGGACGCATTTTTGGCCTTTTTTGCCAAAATTTGAAAAAAAAAAGGAATTTTTAAATTTTTTTTCATGTCACCAATCGATTTTCTGACTCAAAAACTACGCGCCACCAAGTTTTCAGAGTAGTTCCCTTCTTTTCGGTAAAAAAATTGTAAAAATGCCCTAAATCAAAGTCTAAAGTCTTGCGCACACCACGAGACCATGATTTTTGGAGAAAAACAAGACATTTTCTGATATTCGAAAAATGGTCAAAAATTATTATTTATGTTTCTTCACAATTTTCAATAAAAAAATTGCGATAAAAATATACATACCTATAGGTAATTATTTTTATAGTGAAATAACATAAAATATAATATAAGTACATAGTCCTATTACATGAGAAAAATTTTTTTACCCAATATGTGTACAAAATATGTTTTGTGAAACCCCCCCATGGTTTCATCCTCCGTACGCTACTGGCAACAGCCCCAGCTCCCTCGGGCCTCTTGAAGTATCTTCTGCCAATCGTCTCAACGTGTTGCTAGCTCTCTCCAACTTGTTATACGAAGTTTTCTTATATCTTCTAGCACGTCATCCATCCACCTATTTTCTTGGTGGTCCACGCTTCTTTCCTTGATGGTCTGCCATTAAAAATCCTGGTTAGAAACATATTGGGCAATACCTGTTGCTATTACGAAATATCTACATAATTTCTATTAGTCCTCTTCCTTTGAAGTGAACATAACTATATCTCGTATCCTAGCATAAAACTTTCCATTTCAAAAATAAATACTTTCTGGTTGATAAGTTCGAACAACCCTATTCATGTAGGGAAAAATTTGTGCAGATCCTATTCAAGTTTATGGTTAAATTAAAAAAATTTCCTTATTGCAACATCGAATGCCATATAAAAACAAAATTAACCCTAAATTTAAATATAAATGAAAGGGGGAAAAATAGAATAAGTAAGACGACAGTCCCTACACCCCAATGGCTACTTGAAGTTAAACCTTATGTCTACATCGTTCAGCTTTACAAATTTTCAGGGTGAATACTTTCCGAAAACAGTATTAGCGTCAAAGTTTATATAAAATTTAACGATTCAATAAGGGCGAAAATACTGTGAGGGTGTCTTCTGCGAGTTCTTGTCATCAAATACAGAGAGAAAAATACGAACAAAAAAAATATCTGAGAAGAGGAAAACAAACGTAACGTCAAGAATACAGAGGAAGCGAAAAAAAGGATTCAATGACGAAAAGCTCTTGAAAACCCCTTTCAGGGTCTTACAATGTTTGAAAGGAAAAAAAACAGAAAACTGGTCCACTCAAACCTTGGAGGAAAGTATAAAAAAGTATAAAAAAAAGGATCTTTGAAAGGACGAGATTTCTCTTTAAGGAACTTTTATTTTCTGTTGTATTTTATTTTTTTTTCTTTACTATATATGTATAAAAATATATTTTTTTTTCTTATTTTGTCCTTCAAGAAAAGGAAACAAATTTCTTACACCAATTCATGGCAGGCAAAGGCACTTCACTTGGAGCAAAGTTGCCTTAACTACAAACAAAAAAAGGGAATATCCCCAAACCACATGTAAAAAGGATGCGAGTCTCGAAAATGGAATGCGGTTGAACCTTTTAGTAGCCATATATATACATATACATATATATAGCTGCTGTCCTGCCATCTTTATTTGTTGCTGGGCAAGGATTAGAAAACAGTGCGGCTTCCCACCAAATTACTATATATGAGTGAATCTGGGGGCTTGGTTCGGTTGGTGATCCTAGAATTACTGACCGCATTCGAGCAGGATTTAGAGGTGGATTTTCGAAGACCTCGTAGCGGATGCAAATTTTACCTTGCACAAAACTGTTTTATGGGCTAGAATTTATGTAGAATCGCGCGTTGGAGGGTTTGCATTGAAAGAGTTTCGATTGATGTTTTATGCTGAGAGGAATTGAGTTTGATTGCAGTTTTTTGTGAAGTTGGGAATTTGAATGAACTTGTGGTGCACAGCACAACCTGCATAGGAGAATTTGATTTGTGATACATCCTTTATTTTCAGTTTTCTAAATTTAAAGCCCTCTAAATATTAATCGAAATTTGTTTTTCCAAAAAAAATTATGTAGAATCTGACTGCAATAACAAAAATATTGATTAAAAAGGGTAAAAGGATATTTTTTCGAATCAACATTTTTCCCAATTATTTGTCAGTGACAAAGTGATCTACTGCAAGAACGATGCTTTTCATCTCTTCTTTGGTTCATCTTTAATATCAAACAAGCTCTCAATGAATCTACAAAAATCAAAATCTGTGCTTTCTCTGATCACCCTAATTAAAAAAACAATTATTCGGAGTAAAATGGGACGGTCGTGTCTATCCAATATGTCGTTTAAGAGTTTAAAGATTATTTAAAGCGCAGAACTAAGCTTAGGAGTTACCCTCTGTACTACAGGCCTGTCATGTCGTACATGTCATGGTGCAATGTTTAGTCATAAGCCTAACTCGAAGCATATAAAGAGATAGGATAGGTTTAGCGTGGTCAAGAGGAGTATGCGATTAACCTTGCGTTTGAACTCTTCAATATTGCAGCAGAGTAGGTTCTCGGATCCTTTAGCGTGGGAACTAATGTTCGGACATGTGTGAGGCCAAGGGCTATTCTGCCTTACGTGGCGGCATTCGGAATGATCGCTCACACCACGAAATCACGGATGACCACACATCCCTCACCGTCACGCACACGCCGCACATTGGCTCCCACGCCAAAGGGTCCCAATACCTAGTCTCGAATTTGGAAATGCTGAATGCGGAATATTGTTCGATATTCGAGTTGTAGGAGAATTAATGTTATAGATGATGCAAATTTTCAATTTCCGTGGAATACCCGCTGTAGCAATATCGTTAAAAGTGGGGGTATTATATTCCTACAAAGGCTGAAAGCGTCGATTGTGGAGCATATGACTCTATTTTCCTGTGACTTTTCAAGGCCAAGCTCAAATGTGCGAGGTGCATTCACTCCGGGGTGCATTAGAGGGCCTGTAGATTAAAGCTTGGCTGGATCGTTAAGAAATCTTAGAAATTGGAATACTCGTTTGACGATTTGGACTATATGGTCATTCTATCGGAGATTCTTGGTTAATGCAACCTCTGATCTGACACGTTCTTGTCTTGCATGACCGAAGGGGTAAAAGTAATGCAGGATACCGTTATCAGCAAAGCTATAAAGTGAAGCGGAATTGAGAATAGGTCTGTATTGATATCGTCAGCTCATTTCCACGTCCATACACCGACTATATTAATACCATTAAAACATGCCGTTCACTCTAAGACCAAGAGATCTGCGCCAAATAAGACACTTGAGTTCAATTTCCCAATTCATAACAGACATTAAACACCTGACCAAAACGTTGACGCAGATTATTTATCGCGCTCATCTTCGATCGACAACGTACTCTCAATCACCTTTGATTTGACATATCTGAGCCAATCTCAAGAAGGTGACACAGATTTAAAATTTCAAAAACACTACCAAGAAGAATCGAATATCGGTTTACGAGATTGCCAGAAGACTTCTCGGTACTCACAGAATACAAGCAAGGGCCTACCATCCGCAAATAAATAGGATGGTTGACCAATTCCACAGCCAACTCAAACTCGTTGGTGTGGTTTTTGCCCGAATCGGATGCTTCCCAATAGCATTTCCATTAGAACAGATGAGAGCCCAATAGAGCATTCATAACTTTTAGCTCCGTACTCAGACGGCTCGGCCGTCTCGGCAATACAGCCCCGCCAGATGGTCCAGATGGATTTGCACGTACTGACCATCTTGAAGAACGCCAACTACCTTATCATTCATATCGACCGAAAACACTTCGCTGTCGAGTTAAACGGTAAAATCAAGTCAGTATCACTTGACAGGCTAAACCCAGCTTTCGGTTAACACCGCAACGACGAAACCTCACCACCCAGATCGCTACACATCAGCAAACATTACCCTAGCAACGGGGTGTGTAGGGACATCGTCCCAATTGATAAATAAGTGAACTGACGATTAAACCACCTATGTTGCCTAGGCTATATAGGGGTCATTCCACGTCAAATCGACCACTATTTAACCTGGCCCTTTTGATTTGGCTGAAACTTTGTAATTTCGTTGTAGCCTATCAAAACCATTTTTCATAATTTTTTCAAATTTTTTTACCCAACCCTAAAAGTTTTCCAAATTTTTTTCAAAAAACATAACATTTTCAAAAATTGACCTATCGAGGCGTTTTTTTTCAAATTTTTGTTTTTTAATAACTTTCTAGAAAAAAATACCAAAAAATTTTCAGACGTCAAATTATATGAAATTTTTCAATTTTTTGTAAAAAATCGTTACTTTTTCAAAGTACGCCATTTTTTATTTTTTTTTTTAAAAAAAACTTTGATTTTTTCTGAAAATAGTCCCGCTAATTCCAGAGTGGGCCGATTTTTTTTTATATTTTTTTTTCGATTGAAAAGTTTTTTTGAATCGAAAAAAAATATAAAACAAAGTCGGCCCGGCCCACTCTGGAATTGGCGAGATTATTTTCAGATAAAATTCAAGTTTTTTAAAAAAAAAATCAAAAATCAAAAATGGCGTACTTTGAAAAAGTAACGGTTTTTTACAAAAAATTGAAAAATTTCATATAATTTGACGTCTGAAAATTTTTTGGTATTTTTTTCTAGAAAGTTATTAAAAAACAAAAATTTGAAAAAAAAGCCTCGATAGGTCAATTTTTGAAAGAGTTATGGTTTTTTGAAAAAAAATTCGAAAATTTTTAGGGTTGAGTAAAAAAATTATGAAAAATGTTTTTGATAAGGTAGAACGAAATGACAAAGTTTCAGCCAAATCAAAAAGGGTCAGGTTCAATAGTGGTCGATTTGACGTGGAATGACCCATAGACTTCTTAGTATTATAGATTGGAGCATAAACATACACATTCTAGCTAGTATAGCTCTGGTGATATAAAGCAGCATAATTGACGTTCGTACTGCGGAAGCACAAATCCCAGTCGGCTTGTTGGAGGAAGTAAGTAAGCTATAGTGACTGAAGTTTTTTTCAGGGATTGGCTAAGGCAGCAGATTGATGTAGAAAATTAACGCTTAGTAGGCATTGGTCTGAGTTACCTTAACCGAGTCACTAGTTGGGTGGAAGTAGGAAACAGATCAAGAAGGTGAACTCATCAGTTAGAATCTCAACCAGCATTCTCGCAATTAGAATCTGAACATCACATGCGAGCAAGGGACTTTCACCTCTAGATTGAAGTTGATAATGTCAGAGTTAACAGGTGATCATGTCAAATATACCAGATAATGACGTTGTCTCATTACTTAGTTCTACCAATTACCATATTAGACATAATATTGGGTGAGGATCTGTGATCGAACGAAGACGTATTCTAAATTTCTAAGCAAGCATCTCATTGCCTGGGACTTCTTAAGAAATGTGTTTGATCTGTCCTCGAATACATCTTACGTTACTTCAAACTTTCGATCCTTTGAGCTGGCTTGGAATATGTCAGTTCTCTTCTTCCACAGCAATGGGGCACCTACAACACCAGATTAACCCACTTCACTCATTTTCATTATCTATAACTACCCCTTTTTGCGCACGCTACTGATGAGGTATTCATTCATAAATAGAGCAATGCTACTCTGGAATAATCTTGCAAAGTCATTATTTCCGAACTTGAACCCCAAGTTTCATCACCACCACCTCCGGCACTCCTCATAATTCGTGATGAGTTAAACTTGATAGAGTTAAACTTGATACTAGACATTGGTCCATAATTTGTACTTCATATTGGATTTGTGTTATATAGGGTGATACATGAGCTTAGTTATTACGAACTAAACGTCGGTAACCAAAGAGCTAAAAACGCAAACACGAAGGTTTATTCGACCGACTCCAATATATTATCGTTTCGTGACAGAACGATGATAAGCAGGGCATGGCTTCCTCGTTTATTGTATTTACATGGACATAGGCGGATTTAGAGGGGGGCAGGGAGGCACGAAATTTAACGGTTCAAAAATAATGTCCTACTGGTATATGAGCATGCATCTAGATAAATAAGGCGGTGGATTGTAAATACCAACTTAGGCCCGATTCACAATGAGAGCTTCAAGCCTCAAGCTTCAAATATTTTTACCATAGTTTCAGCTTCATTTGAAGCTTGCAGCTTGAAGCTGTGAATGTGAATCATTGTACATAAATCCTTGAAGCTTGAAGCTCTCATTGTGAATCGGGCCATACTTCTTCTGTGGGAGTAAAACACCAAATTTGAACTGAGCCGTGGTGAGATTGTAAATACGAACTGGAGGGACATTTCTTATAGGCCCATTCAGATCCAGCAGCAGCAGCGGCAGCAAGCTTAGTTTTACTAGCAATCGTTGCTACTTTTGTTGTCAAGTGACCACCATTAGCCAATAGGAACTTTTTGCTTCCGCTGCTGCTGCTGGATCTGAATGGGCCTTTTCTTTTGCGGCAGTAAAAATTTCCAACTTGAGGGGTGTGTTTCAAGTTTTACCACAATCAGTAATCAAGAATCAGTGATGGAAATTAACCCTAATCATTGATGGACAATGGAACCAGAATGTTCGAATCCGATAAAAAATTATGGAATATGGGACATATGTGATGTTGACAACTGCCCACAGATGGAGTGATTGCAATAATTGATGAAACTTGAAACACACCCGAAATTAGGCGAGGTGAGATTGTAAAATAAAAATATACATTGTGGAGACATAGCTTTCTTACCTACTCTGAGGCAGCTTATTGCATATTAGATACAAACTCGTAAAAAAGCTCTTCATTGGTATTTGTTTTCTTTCTTTTTTTAATTTGCTTGTTTTTGTCAGTTTGGCACTACAATAGTACCTCGCCTCATTTGAAGAATTGTATTGTACTGGCTCAAAAGAAAAAAGAGGCACCTCTTACAAACTGCTTTTATGATCGTGTCCTACCCTACACTGCCTCCAGGATATCTAGCACTCTGATGCAAAGACTCGAACAGTTGTAAAAACTGCTGTTAGTGACCAAAAATAGAAGAGGTTCTGCAAAGTGCTGAAGTGTACCAAGGAGACCTCTCCTGTTTTTTTAGTTTTGAAAGGAGAGCTAAAAATTTGGCAAGAAAACAGAGAAAATATCCCAAAATCTCCAGCAGATGCTTACAAAAGAGCAACAATGCTGCCAAATATTAAAACTCTGTGCCAATTCTTGTGCCCGTTTGCTTTAACTACTGTCACTGCGCGATATTTCTCCACCTTACCCGACTAAAAACATATCTTCACCGTAGGATGACAGAAGATGGTATAAATCGTTAGATTTAATACATATCCATCAAGGCATTGAGTCAAAAATGAACCCTACTGATGTACTGGGCATTCTCAATAGGAAACATAAAAAAAACTGCCTTTATCAAATATTTAATGTTTTAACTAAACCTTATTTTAATGTTACAAATATATTTCTTTTAATATTGTATGTATTTGTAAATTCCAAAAATATATGCCCCTCCCAGAAAAAATCCTGGATCCGCCCATGTGGTGGGCTTGCTATTTGGTTGTACAAAAGCTTGTAAGCTTGGCTTCAAACAATAAAATTCTGGTTAAGTTCAATACTAATTTTAAAACTTGTTCTTATAATGGCATTTTAGAAAAGAATTGTTTAATTTCTATACATGACATACTCCTGCCTTTATGTGATCTAACATTGCCCCAGAAACACCTTAACCTCGAGGCATTTCCCCCTTGGCAGCAGCTGCATTTTCGCAAAACCTGCTAATTGCCAGCACCTCCTCTCCTGCACTGCACGCCCCCATTTCTATTGCCAAGATTTTCCAATCGTTTATAGAAACTCCCCGGCCCAAAGTCGAGATGTCGAAGCAATTATTTCGGTTGTAATCACCCCATTTGCAGCCAGATCTCATCGATTTTCATTGTTGGCCGCGAACATGATGCTCCCTCCTGGCACTGTGTGAAAACTGGGAACTTATCCCCCCGTAGGGTGGCCGGGGGCCCGACCCGTCAGCACTTTCCGCATAAATGATGCGAGGAAAAAAAACGGTCATCAGAATGCAATTACCGCCATTTACCGATGCTCTTCTATTCGTGTCGCCTTAACTGTTATTGACCATATACTTTTCTTCCAGTTTTGTGCTTTCATCTTTGCTATTTTCTTTTTTTGGTAGATGACTGGAAAAACGTGATTTATCCCCGCCGCCGCGGGTGCTGCGTATGTTCTGCTAATACCATCTGTAATACCAGGACACGACCCCTGAGCGTTCCTCAATATCAAGTAGCACGACTGGATTCCTCTTCTGTAATCTTCTCTTTCTTATTTTCTTTGACATTTACTTTAAGATGTTTCCTTAACGAGATTCGCAGTACCTCACGATTGCCTGATGGCAGGTGAAGAAAGCAGGGGGCGGTGAGGCCGGGGTAGAAAGGGGGAGGCATTATCTCAGGTAATGTTGTATGTACTTTGCGAAAGCCGGAAGACTTTTTTCTCAGAACTGGTCTTTATGGTAACCGTGTCTCCTCAACGCGGTCCCGGTTCAAAACCAATGCAAAAGCAATAAGGCGGCCAATGATCTAGAGATGTCTGTCCGGTCGGTCGCTCGCTATTCACCTTGGCAGCCATTTAACTTAATACACAGAACGAGAAGTAATCACTTTTCTTCTTAGTCAGCAGCTCTCCAGTGGCGGTATTAATTATTATGACCATTAAGGAAATTCTTAGTTACCGGTAATGTAAACGGTTAATGAAAATGGCAATTTGCTTGAGTGGAATTGATGAAAGGAAATTAATTAATCTCTAAGATTCAACTCGTTTCAGTGCGAGTGTAGTGACCTAAAGCAAAAATTTAACACTTTGCAAGAATTTCGAAATTCAAATCTGGATAAAGAAAAATCGGAGTGGGTTTGTTGCTCTCTGTAGATTTCCAATTGAAATTTTATATAGAAAGTTTCTGGTTGGCAGTGCTGGAAATGAGTTCATAGATAACGAGCAGCTATCTTGGAATATATATGACATTTCAGAGTTCCAAGTGACATACTGAAAATTGAATCAAACCTTAGCGAAAATGTAGATAGGACTTCATTCCAATTAATGCAATGCGAAGATTATCCTAAGCCAAAAAATGCAAAGGTATCGGCAGATGCAATCAAAATTAGTTTGGTTAGGATTTTAATTTTGTTGGGTCTAACCTTGGGCCAAGTGGCCTGACTACCTTCCAGGGGTCCGTGATTCGATTCTACGCAGAGGTATGGTTCTTCGTGTTTCCTTCCCCCTCCCCCGAAAGATAATATTGCTTCTTTCTTCTCTTTCCTGCTTTCTTGAATTCCCTGCTCTTTCTACCGTCGTCGCTTATAAACAGAATAAACTTGAAAAAGTCAATACAATCTTTATCAATCTTAAGGCCCTCGTACCGTCTCGAAAAAAAAATTTCCAAAAATTTTTTTTTTTATAAATGTCTTCATTTAGTCCTCAAGAATGTTTTTTTATTCTTTTTCTTTTTACTTGTTATTAGTTATAGGAAATATTAACAAGATAATTTTATAACTTTTTAAGTATTATACTATAAGAAAAAACTTATTTTGAAACTTTAAACTCATTTAACTCGAAACATGATTCTTGAAATTGGCGGGCGTGATAACTCAAAATATAATCGCCGAATTTACCCTATATTTTTTATTTGTGTTTTTCTAACTATTTTTTAGGGAACATCGAGCCATTTTGCTGATAGCGTCTGAAAAAAAAATTTACATCTTTCTTTAGACTGAAAAATGTAGACTTTTTTCGGACTTTAACTTTAACTATCTGCCATTTTCTCAAAAAAAAATATTTTTTAAAAAACAACTCGTCATTCCCAAATTTCAAGTGTCTTATTTACAGTGAATTTTTTGTCTTTTTTTAATTGCTCTAAAGTCGAGATATCACGCCCGCCAATTTTTTCATATTTTTTCTCTGATAAGCTTGATTTTTAAACCTTCCAAAATTCTCCTGAGTTTCCTATTAGATCACTTCACTCAGGGGCGGTTTCAGAGGGGGGTAATTGGGTAATTACCCCCCCTAAGAATTTTCGTTCGCTTATTTATTTTTATTCTTAAAAATTGGCAATATTTCAAACAAACAAGTTAAGTTATGGTGAGTATAGTCGGCGATCTATGAATTTTTCCAAAACTGCTGGAAGGGACCGACCCGAGACGATTTTTGATCGAACACTTTAACAGCTCTTGCATTGTTGTTGTTTTTTTCTGAAATTCCCTTTTGTTCGCAAAGAGAATGTATTAAACAACAACAAAGACAGTATGATTTGTTGCCTGCAAGTTGTTCCCTCATGTAGAAGCTCATACGATTTTTCACCGAAGACAAAAGAGAATTGACGATTGCAGACGACTCTGTCTGTCGTGTGTACGCCCGTGTGGAAACAGCCTATGTAAACAAAATGAAGTTAACTGCTCAAGCGCCGTAAGAGAAGTTATGACTTTCTTCCTTTTAGTAGGCGAGCTGGCACTTGAAAAAATCGTGTCGTCCCAACCACGGTATGGCCTGTTTCACACGGGACGACGACCAGCCAACAGAAATCATACGATATTCATTTTTTTAGAGAAGAGGGGTGAGAAAGCTGGATGGGAAAATCTTCCCTCACCATCGTGCTCTCTCACCCTATTCTCTAAAAAAATGAATATCGTACGATTTCTGTTGGTTGGTCGTCGTCCCGTGTGAAACAGGCCTATACAGAAACAAGGTAATGGGCTGTTTCGCACGAGACGACAGCCAACCAACAAAATCTGCTGTCATCGTCCATTACCTTTTGAAATTTGACAAAAAGTCGTACGGGTTTTCACACGGGCCAATTTTTCCAACCAACTGTACGTCAAAACGCTTTAGCTTATTGTTGTTGCTTTTATTTTAATTCTCTTTTGAGCACTTTCCGAGTGAAACAAAAGTCATTTCTCTTTCTTTTATTCTCCCAGCCAAAGGAACAAAAAACAACAACAACTACACCGCTGTCAAAAAGTCGTATCGAAAATCGTGTGAGAAAGTTGGATGGGAAAATCTTCCCTCCCCATCGTCCTCTCTCACCCTCTTCTCTAAAAAGATGAATATCGTACGATTTCTGTTGGTTGGCCGTCGTCCCGTGTGAAACAGGCCAATGTAAAAGACTGTATATCGTAAGACGGCAACGTCACTCGGCGACCTCTTCCCATATAAAATCGAAGTTATTGTTGTTGTTTCTGCATTAGTGCTGACGTCACTCGGAGACCTTCTTCTACGATATTCGTAGCTGTCAGTCTCTTTTACATTACCTTGTTTCTGTATACCGTGATCCCAACCTTCTGCCGTTTGGTATATAAGCTTTTCAAGTAATTTCAAGCATTTTTTATAATATGACATTTTTACGGGAAGTGCACCCACCTCGAGTTAGATGGTTCGGGGGGGGGGGGGTTTAAAAAAGGGGCTAAAATTGAAAAAAAATTTCTGCTGCTGCTTATGTAGGTTCTATTAGGGCTAAATAACCGTTTAATGCTCGCGGTGGCTTGGGGAGGGTGCAAATGGAATTAATGGAATAAAAAAAATATTTGTTTTTTTTTTTAAATTACCCCCCCTAAGCCAGTTGGCTGGAAACGCCCCTGACTTCACTATAGTAAAATTCATTGCCTCACTCCTTGCCGAGATGACGCTAGATTCGTTTGACATCCTTAATCCTGAAATTCGCAATCGTTCAGGCGATGGATTGATCCAGGTTGTGCCATCCCATGTATCATATGCCGGATCCACACGTTTGTCAAGGCTTGGCAAGCGTTCGCAAATTGAAAATTTTTTTTAAAACAAACGTGTGGATGCATCACAAACGCTTGCCGCAAACTTCCTTTGCAAGCGTTAGCACGTTTGCTTTGGTTTGCCGAGAATCCACACTCAACCGGATCGGCCACAAGCGTCGGCAAGCTTACACAAGCCAAGCCAAACGCCTTATCCACACGTTTGAATTTGCGAATGCTTTGAGCACTCCTTAAAAAGCTTACAGCGCTCCCGTTACGCTCCAGTTCCATATACATTTTAACATTGCATGTCATTGCAAGGAAGCTTACGTTTTTATGCTCCTTCAAAAGCGTTCTAGGAGCATTATAAAAAAGCTTTATAATAAAGAATTTTCATGGTCGCCTGTGGATATGTGATCCGGGTATCTAAAAGCTTTTATTTTGCCTTTTCCTTTTCCAAGCGCGAGTGTGGTTTTACCAAAGCAGGCCCCCAACTAAATTCTAACCACTTTTAAAGCTGCTTGTCCTTCGTATCGAACGAGAGCCGGTCCATTGAGTATGCTAATGCCACCCTTTATGGTCATCAAGATAATCGCTCATTTTCGTCGTTCTATAAAATTTATGAAAGCTCCGGTAATGCTCCCTCGGGAGCATATTTAACAGCGCTCAAAGTAAGCTCCCCTGAATAGCGCTCCCAATTTTTCCCACTGGGAGATTCCTCTTCACTAATACTACTTAGACTCCGCCACTGGACACTCTTTGCCCTTTTCTTTTGAGATAACTGTCGCAAGATCTAATCATTGTTGAACTTCCGAAACGATTTGTTTTCGAACACGGCTAAGAAGTTAAGTGATTTTTGAGAAGCACCTAAATCTTGGATCCATATATCAGCAGCAGTTTAGTTGACAGTTTGGTTAGATCCCGACTAGCTCCATGTGGATTGCCCCACAAAGGACATCTAACGCCTTGCCTTATAAGGAATGTCCCATTTGGCCCCAGTGTGGGGAAATCATTGCTACTCGATCAGGAGTGGAAAAAAGATGTTCAAAAATTTGAGAATTTCGACGTGGATATGTGAGCAATAACTGCGTCGTTGTCGAAAGCTTTATATTTTTAAGCGCGAACGTAATTTTGCGAAGCGGTCCCCCAACTGAGTACAAATCGCGTCTAATGCTGCTTGACCTTCGTAATCGAATGAGAGCTGGCATATTGAGTATGCTAAATGACACCCTTCACGGTCACTAACATAATTGCCTAAAATATGAAGCAAGGCAACAAAAAAACTAGAGCTTTGTATGAGTAAAACTAAAGCTTAAAGCTGTCTAAAAAGCTTTCCGAATACGTAAGGCAGATATTGGGATTACCCCACTTAATTTGTAATGAGGTTTGCGTCATAGGGCCCTTGTGGGAAAATGATAAGGCATACCATGCTAGAGTATCGCTGATGTTTTTGGTGTGGTGCTCTTGAGGAATCAAAGAGGAAATTCCTCTTTTCCCATGCCCCTCGTTTGCCACAAGGGGCCCACACGCTGCATGAGTCATGCCCCTTTAAATAATAGTCGGGATGCTTGGATTTGAGGAGCTTTGGTCAACGACAAAAGGCAATTGTCTCATCGCTGCTATGATCCAGCACAGCATCTGTTGGTTCAAGCCTGTCTCTGGCTTTCCATACCCTATTTTCGATGTTCACCCTCCAATTTAGCTTTGCAAAAGCTTTGAAATTCTCAGTGCTCGCAAAGCTCAATGCTCGATTGTAGGTAGAATGAAATCGGTGAGTTTAATTATAATGGTGAAAAGCATCAGTTTTGTTTTCCCCGGATTAACAGAGAGCCAATGGCAATTATACCACTCACTATTCTTTCCAAGGACCATCTCTGTAATCTCCCTGATTCTGGAGAGAGACCTTCCAGATAGTAGAATCACTCTTTGTACTGTCATTCCCTAGTGATAAGATTCCAAATCCATAATCATAACCCATAGCAGCAACAAGAAATATTCCTACCTAGACTGTGCCCGGGACGTCGTTTTTTACCATTCTGCTATTGCCTAAGCTGCTTTGAATAGTTCTAGGTTTCAGCATGCGGAGCATCGAAAACAGCTTCGGACGAATAATACATGAGTTTTTGGGGAGCATAACTTATACGCCAATATTGACCGACTCGCCCAGACCACCTATATATTGGCGATGTTACTTCCATGTACGGCTCTTTACCGCTCTAATGAATTACTTGCCTAAAGCAGTCCTTGTACGGTTTCCAATATTTGCATTTTTAACATTTGGTTCTCTGCCTAAGGTCGAATAACCTTTCGTTCCACCACAGGCTAAGGCTTTCTTACTATATTTGACTGAACACGACACCAACGTATTCAGGGCACGCTCTATAGTGTAGGCCATTTCATCAAGTTCTGCACTTGACTTGACTCTATGCCTAGGTAGGTGGAACAGTCTGGCCTCTGTAATTTTTCTAATCTTGTATATATGACCCTTCAGTTACTGACCATAGGAAAGTTGATATTAGTATCAGTAGTTAATTAATTAGTTAGGTTCTTCCCAACTCCTTAAACTGTTCGTTCTCAAAAATACGAATATCGCTATGTTTTTCGTTGCTTACTCATAACGCTTTTCGCGCATTGCGTTGTGGCCCAGCAAGGGGTTTTTTGTTTTACTTGTTAAACTTCCAACTAGCTCCTTAACTAGCATTAATGTGTTTTATAACTAGAACACAGCATTTAGGCCAACCACTATTGTGTCTGTTGTGAAAAATGTTATACTGCCTGTTCGAGAGTCCCAGAGTGATCACCTGATCCACGGTTTCCGCAGTACTTTGAAATTTTGTCTTGCAACTCTTTTTGGTTCCTCCTTTGCCCTGTTAAGGGCGGCTTGTCTGCCGTTGCACCAGCCATCTCCATAGTTGCTATGCATCCGCGACAGTGGATGTTTCGACTTCATTTCTACAAGTGTCTTTGCAGTTGTATCCGTCCGTTCGCTAATCTTTTCAGTGGAGTCAAGTTCTTCACTTCACTAACGCGAAGCTTATTCAAGGGCTTTCAGGCGCTCGTCACTGATAAATAATAGTAACGTACTCTTGGTGATCTTCGACCTAGAGGCTGTCGCTCTTAAGGTTGCCCCGATTATGGCGCCGGAGATACTCCAGCAGCTTGTCTGGTCCTTCCTTCATCACATTCTCGCTCTTGGCCTCCTGGGAATTTATTTTATCAGGATAAGGCCCAACAGGACCCACATCATACATTTTATCTTCAGGCCTGATATTTTGACTTCAATGGCAACCCAAAGGTGATCTGGGATAAAATGGGTCCCTGAATTAACGTCAATATGACACTTAAAAGTGGTCTCTCACTACGCCATTCACTAGCTTCTTTGCTGTCAAACCTGATTGGTTACTTCCTGATGTACTAGCTTTCGTGTCTATGGCTGATCTTGAAAGCTTCTTTTTTTGAGCGTTGTTCTCAAGAAACCTCTCATTCTTTGCTGGCATTTCTATCTTCCTTGCCCTCTGAGGTGCTATCCGGTACACAGCCGCGATCGGGTGTCTGGTTTTGTCAGTCCTGTCCATATCAGAGGAGGTGACATCATTCAATTTTGGAAATCGTGCCAAGACTAAAGAGGGCGCGATTGTAACTTCTCTTAAAGGCCCTCCTAAACACGAATGATCCACCAATGCCAAATCCTCACTGTGTATGTGGAGAAACTCGTAGGGATTCGTGGTCTAGAATCACCTGTTTGGATTTTCAATTGACTCCGGAAGTCCAAAACCATTTATTGCCTTGCTCAAGGGTGGAGAAATACGGAGCCAAATGGCGTCTAGCACTGAACTCGCCTTCTGTGTGCATGAAAGTTTCAATGAAAGCTTCGCAGCAAAAGCTTCAATGAAAGCTTCTCAGCGATAGCATCCATGTAAGACTCGCAGCGAAAGCTTCAATGAAAGCTTCGCAGCAAAAGCTTCAATGAAAGCTTTGTAGTGAAAGCTTCAATGAAAGCTTCGCAGCGAAAGCTTCAAAATGCAAGTTTCAAGCTTCCAAAATTAGAACTATAGGATTAATGTACACATGGATTACTGCTAATTTTGAACCTTGCAGAGGAGGCACAATATTCAGAAGCAAGGTAATGTAACCGGAATTGGCACCAATGGATTCTGGTACTAATGGATTGCCAGTGTACGGGGCTTTTAAGAAACAAAGGATGCGGGTTTCTTCATCTACAGTTATACCTCTTCAAATTAGGTTTGCAGATTATACTATGAATTTGTTTATTAACCATTTCCTTCAACCCTCCACCTTTTTCCGTGTTTGGGATCGCCAGGATATCATGGCGGTGTTGATAAACCCTTAATGCTCAAACAATTTTTCAGTCATGCATATACTAAAAGCAAACTCTGCTCTATTCGAATGAACTGACATATTTTACATCACTTCACGTAAACGCGCCCCGGGGTTGAATACCGTCGTATTAACGATGCTCTTTTCTCTATAATCACAACCATTAATATTAGCATATAAAGTAAAAAGCACGAAACCGCAATATCACCGCTTAATGCACTATTTCCTCCTCTTTCAATTTATTCTCATAGGAAAAAAATAACTCCGTACCATTTCTATGCCACTTCCCGTGCTTACTTCATCGCTGCCAACCAGCAAAGTCATCATCACTTTTTCTCTCTCTAAAATAAAAGGGATGCTGAGTAAAAAAAACCCTTAAAACGTAGAAAAAACCTCATCAAAGTGGAAATCCTCGGCAGGAGCGAAGTTATTTGTGTTCAATCCTTTTTTAAACAGGGCCCGAAATGAGCTCTAGAGCTGGAGATAAAATTTCCCGGATATTGAGTGTCTAGAGGCAGATCTAGTGATTAGCGCATCCGAGCGTGTCTTTGATTCGATTCAATCCTTTTAAGGAAATTGAAGAGAACGGGGCAAAACGGGAACGATCTCAGTGGATCCTTTGCTTTTAGTACAAATTAAGCCCCGACACAGGGCTGCTCCTCGCCCGGCCCCGAGCTCCTATCACCGATCCAGGTCGTCCTTTGTGTGGAGCGCGGCGGGGCGCCTGGGCAGGTAATTTATTTTCTCATTGCCTATTTTCTGTGTTTCTGATGTTTCCGATAAAACTCTGGGAATATTAATTACGAGTATTTCCATCAGCAGGGAACAGGAGCTCACAATATCAGTAACAAAGGACTTGTCTTATCAGGAGGTCCCTGCAGAGGGACGAGTAATACTTGATGAGCTTTCAGGCAACGAACGGGCGATATTTAGACATAAAAGCCGACGGAACTAATTAAATTGTCCTTTGAGTGGAGCTTTTCCAGTTCTTTGCGTTAACCTTGCTTTGTTATGTTTCACTCCAGTTTCAGGGGTTTTATCCAGTTTCATGAGTAAAAGGACGGGCGGCCGGGGGGTGAGTATACCGACGCCCAAACCCTTGTCATATAGGATCCCGGATAAATAGACGCCGGAGCATGAGAGAGAGAGGATCCCGAGAATTAACATCTTAGGTGAGCTAAGGGCGCCTCTTAGGGATTCATCAGGTTTCTGATTATTCATGCTGTGGCCTCGTCCTTATAATTGCATGATCCTTATCAGCGACATTGTTGGGATATCTGCCTGTGTATTGTTTTTGTTTTTCAAAAAAATTTTAAGAGAATTTTAATTTATTTTCATACAATTTTCTGTTAAGTATGATTTGTTTTTCTGGGGATTTTTATTTCGGGATAATTATGCAAATCCCTTCAAAAAAAGGATTTACTCTTAATCATGCAAGCAAAATATTTTCTAAAAACACAACAAAATAAAAATTAAATTGTTTACGATAATTCAAATTTTCCACAAAAAAAAAACAAAATTCCTTTTATGAAACAAAATTTTATCTAAAAGGATAACGTTGCTTAATTGGGTTAAGTAAATTGTGGAGTAGATAAAGGCGGCGGGCGTCTTAATCAAGGAAAATTCAAGCTTATTTGATGTTAGCTCCGAAGTTTCTAAGGCACAATTAATATTTAGAATGTAATTAGAATTATTTCCCAGAGTCTTTATTGTTTTTTCGCCATTTAACTAAAAGTGTTTCGAGGAATCCTTATCTTGTTCGCTCAAGTATGAAGATAATATGCTAATGCGCCATTAACGCTGCTGCTGAGATACCTGCGGTAGGTATAATTATTTTAGGCAAGGATTTTTCGAAAGGATTCACTAATAATCTGTTCTTCTATCTTATAATTATAGTGAAGTAGCAATTTTCGCATAAATGATTAAATCGGAATTATGTTTATGTTTTTGCATAAGCGATGAGATGGGATTTAATTTCGGAATATATTGTTATACTCATCAAGGATGTACAACAACGGTTTTGAGCTAGTGTGGCATTTTTGTAGAATAATACTGTGATATACTAGTAGGTAGAGAGATTAGAATGAGAGGGTGATAGAATCGAGTAATCCCATATGGCACTCTTCCAAGTAAGGCTTTGAAAGTAACCTAGACTGAGCCTAGTATCATGTTTTCATATCCTTTCATATCCTTTCATATCATTCATATATCCTCTTATCTCTCAAATTGCGTATTCCTGTATATGTACATAGCATTATTTTAGTTGACTAGTCTAGTGTTGGGTAGGACACCATTATAATATGAGTTTGTAAGATGTGCCTTTTTTTTCTTTTGAGCCAGTACAATGTCATACTTCAAATGAGGCGAAGTGCTATTGAAATGCCAAAATGACAAAAATAAGCAAATTAAGAAAAGAAAGAAACCAAATACCAATGAAGAGGGAGTTTACGAGTTATGCATCAAACTGCCTCAGAGTAGGTAAGAAAGTTATGTCCCCACAATGTACATATATTTATATAGGCCGGCCGCGTACTAGCAACTTTTTTGATGGGCGATTAAATAGTTTAATCAATGAAAAATTTACTCGCCATTTAAATAGAACGTGTTGGATTAATTTAGTTGCCGGCAACTTAACAATCGCCTGTGTTCGGTCTTACATTGCGTTGCATAGTGCGTTTTGTTGTTGTGATTAAAAAGTTGCTTCAAATTAGTTGCTAGTGCGCGGCCGGCCTTACAATCTCACCTCGCCTAATTTCAAGTTGGAAATTTTGCTGCCCCAAAAGAAATAAGAAATGTCTCTCCAGTTCGTATTTACAATCTCACAACGGCTCAGTTTAAATTTGATATTTTACTCCCGCAAAAGAAGTAAGAATTAAACTGCTTCAGAGTAAAAGATGCAATGTATATTTAAATTTTACAATACCAATCGCACTTCGCCTCACTTCAAGTTGGTGGGTGTTAATTTTTTTGCCCCAAAAGAAGCAAGGAAAGAAGGAACCCACCACTACGTATTTACGATTCACCTCGCCTCGTTTAAATTTTCATGTTGAATTTTACTGCCGCAAACGAAATAAGAAAAAAGAAACCCATGTCTCTCTACTACATACCTACACATTTACTCATTTCCTCATTTATATTAAAAATCGAAAATCAAGAATGAATTTATCTCGATACGCGCTCATACAAAAGGCGCGTTCCTTTTTCCTGGTGTAGCTACACCGGTGTACTCTAGAGTAGATGGAAAATGAAACGCATTTTTTTTATTTCAGTGTAGTTTATAACCTCAAAGTAATAATCAATTGCATATAAATGGTGTTTCCATATTTTTTTAACATCATTTCATTGGACATATTTAATTTATTTAGACTTCTTCTATTCGTTTAGAATAATTTCGGTTTCATCAATGGTGAATAACAAAAGCTTAAAATTTTGAAGGCGCCATCTTTTGCAAAAAAAATCGAACTACTCTAATCATCTACTCCAATATATGAGCTGGAGTAGTTGGAACTACTCCAAAGTACACCGGTGTAGCTACACCAGGAAAAAGAAACAAGCCTAATGAGTAGTAGTACATTATTTTTGAACCGGAACATTTCAAAAACTTGAGGTCTCAGTACAATTTGCCATCTTGTAAGGGACCAATGTACTGCCTCGTGTAAGTCCGGCTCAACTCTAGAGGTACCTTCATTTTTTCTTTCTTTCTTTCAATCAGGTATATGGTTCTAGGATAAACACGACTACAACGTGAACCTATTGTACCACTAGCGTCATCACTTCGTAAATATGTATTGACTCATAACTAAAATTGTACTGAATGACGTTTCAGAATCATGTACATTTGTCGAAATCAGAGACGTCGAGTCAGAGTTATTTAATGTTGAAATACCTATGTCTGGATGGCGCACCCTGTATTTAAAAATGACAATTTTGGAAATATGCTGGCAATATGCTTCCAAAGGAGCTAAATTGAAGCTCTAAGAAATTAGCATACTAAATAGACCGGGTCTCGTTCGGTTTCGGTAGTCAAGCAGCACTGGAAGTGGTTAGTACTTAGCTGGAGGACCGCTTTGTAAAACGACAAAATTGCAAAAGGTGAATAAAAATAAAAGCTTTTCGACACAGGAATGAATTCTTTATTAAAAAGCTTTTTTCTACTGCTTCAAAAACGCTTCTATAGAAGCATTAAAAGCTGTATGGGAAGGGGAGCGCCGCAAGGTTTTTAACCCTAGAATACTATGGCTCGTCAAAATTACGACAGCCAATTCAATTTACGCGGAAAATTTCGACATTATTCGTGAATTTTGATTAAAATATTGTTGAAAAAATTTTCTTTTTTTGATAAATAAATAATTATAAAACATTTTATATTACTGCGTTTTTTATGGCAATGTCACATTTCCGCAATAGTAAATTTTACACATGAAAATAACAACGTATGCTAAAAAAGCGATAGTATTCCAGGGTTAAGGAGCGTTCTAAGATTGATTGATTGAGCACTCCATTTATCTCTGGGCAGTGTAGGAAAATGTGTATATCAGCAGAACAGTTGCTAAGGCAATAGAAGTGAATTTTATCCAACGCTGCAACATTCCTACGGTGTGCCTAATTAGAAACAAAAAGTGCTATCTCTGAGGAGTTGGAAAGTAGGGTTTTATGTAGATACTACAAGGAGCTTTACCGGACCATAACGAGTAGATTTTAAGACGGGGTCGAATCAAAGACTTTGCTGATTATAAGACAGTCACTGAGATTCTTGTTTGGTTATTTGGAATATGTAACCATCTAATCCCAGATCTTAAGTTATTATGACTAGGGTCTTAATAGATAAATCGAAATATTGCTACATGTTTTGAAGGCATTGAATGCGGCAAGATTAGTTCTATGTCCTTCCTGATTGAGTTACGGCATAATTTGAAAATCATAAGAATATAAGATCTGGTTTGTCTTACGTTATCGAATGCAGTGAAGTTGCTATTGGATAGACAGATCAGAGGACAGGTTTATAAAAGTTAGGAAAATAGCGTGTGAAAGATTTGACCCTTAGAAGACTCCCACAGATATGATGTGGAGTCTAGATTCGACACAGTCTAATACTATCTTCATTTAACGACCAACAAGGAAGCTCCCAATATACTTCTTTTTATAATTGAGTCGGTATCATTAGAATCACCGTAGCAATGTTGCGTACTTAGTCGAAAACCTGTAGATGTCTATAGCAACAAGGCCTTTAGTTAAGATGCTCCATACGCAGCCATATTGCTTTACCTCTATATTTGGTTGAAATCTAGATATTCCATAAAATTTTTATAGATTGTCGTCTTAATCGTTAAAGGAGTATCCACACACATCAGGGCCGTGGCCGGGACGTCACAGGGCCATGTGTGAACGAGCCCCTGCCCGGACACGGACGTGTGTGAACAAGTAAAGGAGTATCCACACATATTAGTGTTCCGCCAGTGGTTCAAAAAATATCGGTGCGTACATTTTATATGAACTCGTTCACACATGTCCGTGCCCCGGCCGGAGCAAAAATCGAACGTCCCGGGCACGTCCCTGATGTGTGTGGATACTCCTTAAGTTGTTGGAGCCACCTTTGTTGTCGAACTTTAATATCCCAGATTATATCCCAGTGCTTCAGAGTGGCCTAGTATTCCTATAATTCGACAGTACTATAAGGGCGAATGTGCAATAGCAGGTCTATGTCAAGGTTTTTGGTTATTCATTTATGGAAGGGTGATAAAAAGATTTTAACAGATTCATACAAATTTTGCACAAATTTCTACGTTATTATGAAAATATTTTAAGTAATGATGACTTAGATTTCTAGACCTATCTGCCATTCAATTTACACGTCTACACAAAATTTCGTAGAGCCGGGAACTCAGTCACACCATAGGATTAGTAAATTCCTTAATAATTGAAATACCATTTGTCTAGAAAGTCCCCAATTCCATGATAAATAGACCTTTTACGAAGAGTAATAGCATGAAAAAAAGATGGTAACATCATTAATCAATAGAAATAAGTTCTGTAAAAAGAATATCCTGCACTGAGATTAAAGCTACTGTCAACGAACTCATTATTGCCAATATTTATGTCGAAGTTTGTGGGCAGCGTAGAGAAATTCGATCTTAGCTTACAAACTGTTATGAAATTAAACCTTTCATTTATCAAGTAATTCCGACCAAAATCTATAAAACTGTCATTTTTATTTAACGTTACTTGTTGACATTGATTTTTTGAAACTTTTAATTATTTTTGTATTGAAATCCATGTAGTTAGCAGTCAAAAACTTAATTTCAAACATTGAGAGCTTTTATGACGTCATGACTAAAAGCTCACCAGGAAAAGCTCATAAAGTAGTTTTCGACTTCTCAAGAGAAAACGTAGGGAATTGTGCAATAGAATTTTTTAGCTACATTATGAATTTATTCTTTATTTAAAACTCAGATAAGTAACAGAAACGTCAGATCTGTGTACCAATCAGAATAGGAGAGTAGTAATAATATAAAATTGTTTACTCATAGTTGACCTGATATAAAGCAAATGGCGATAACGAACAATACTCTTTTTTCGTTTGTTCATCAAATCTTATTACAATTTTTAAAGCTTAATGAATATTTACTGGATTACTGTAAAAGACAAAAGCATAGGTTATTAATAACCTCCTTCCGCGTTTAATTTAAAGTAGACGAGTTCTATTTGTGTACTAAAGTTTACATGCATAAACTTTTCTGAAACAAAATTTCCCTAAAACATACCAAAAACACAAAATTCCGATAAGCTTTCAATGTTATCTTAGAACATTCTACACTTTTACTTTGAAACTCATTAAAGTAAACCTTGACTACAGAAGAACAAGATATCTGTTTATTTTGTAAACAAAGTTTCCCATTTTAATCTCCGAATGCCGTTGGCCCATGCTTAAGCATAATTGGATAAAAAATAGCTCTCAAATTTCTGCGCTGACAATTTTATTAAGTGGAATATGTTCATTTGTAATTGGATGTCGCATGTTTTATATTCTATTCTAAAGATGTATGAAAATACCTTTTTCTATTTAATTAACAAAATTCAGAGTCAAATATATATGTATGTATGTATATAATTTCCTCCTGGATATGTACGATTTGCAACAGTTGTTTCCTTCTGGAATTAATTAAACAAGCACAGGGAAACAGGACGATGTTATGCCATAAAACAGCTTTATCCTTGCATGCTTTAGATAAAGTTTCAATCATTTTGCCTGGTATGCAGCGACGTTGAGCATCACTGTTAAATTTTACCGCTTCAACATAAAGGATGAGCGCTCGCATAGATTTTGTACTTAAAGTTCATTATCATTTGTCTTCATCAAAACAACAAAAACCATGGAATTTGCTCCTCTCTGCTAGGGATGATAATCTAGCCCGTACGTCATCCGCACAAAATGTATCACTTTCAAGTTTTACACAGCGTGTTTCTTCTAGCACAACAAATCTTGTTAAATTTATTTCTTGGGTAATAATTAAAACTGGAAGGTGAGGAATGAAAATGTTGGCGTTATTAAATTAAATTTAAATATCACACGGATAAATATTTTCACTCAGAGATAGAGTATGCCAAGCAAGACTTGTGTGGGATGATGAATTATGAGAGAGCGTAAGATTTGAGTGCTGATTGAAAATATAAATGGTTGTTGATGATTTAAGTGTAGAAAACGAGTAATCGAATTTTATCATTATGGTTTTATGTGAAATAGAGAGAATTGATTAAGATTTTCAATGAAATAATGAATTTGAAATTTACTTAATGTATTATCTAAAGCACGAAAATGTCATAATAAATAAAAGTCACAAAAATCGTATAATTTGTGTCAAAACTTCTTTTTTCTTAATTTATATTTTATATGATCTCAAAAGCTCAAAGCTTTAAAAGCTCTAAAAGCTCAAAGCTTTAAAAGCTCAACGTACGAATTTATATCTGACGTCATAAAAGCTCTATAAGCTTTGAAGCTTATGTGAAGTTGTTAAAGCTCAAATGAAAGCTCATGCTTATCAATAATAGATATTGATTTTTTTATTTTTTATTTTAAGCGTGTTTAATGGAAACGTGCATTTTTTCAAAAACAATAATTAGTAATTCCGACTAAACTAGATAAGACAAAGGGTCACGATGATACACAATAGTGCATTAGTAGTAAATTTTTCACAAGACCTCATCAAACCGATCTGAATTGCCAAGTGCATCAATTGATAAATGAAAATTGTGAGCTGTAGCTTGTACTTAAAATGGTATCTTTGAATTTATCTTATTGAACAGGGAAAATTAATGTGGTATATCCGGTAAAACTGACTTTCTCCAACTCTTTTGCTACATGCAATATTTTTTTTCATTTTCTTGTTGCATTGACTTAAAAATTTGGTGAGTTCTATTAACTCTTATTATTATTATTATTTTGTGGCTTCCAGTCAGTTGATTCTTCAACAATGTAATGAATTTTCTAGGATTCGCGACAGCTACGATATTACTCCAATTACGTACTCCGATTGCTGACAGATTGTCTTCACACCTCTCAGCCATCTTTTCCTGGGTTTTCCGATTTTTCTACAATCAAGTCGCATGATGAACTTCACGACGTTCTCATAGTTTACCAGTTTCTCCACTTCATGGTTGTACCTACATCTATATGTCTCTGGGCCGAATATCCTTCTTAATACTGTTCTTTCGAACGCCAATACTTCGTCATATGCGTATAGGGTACAGGTTTCATAGCCGTATGTGAGTGCTTGCCTGATTGTGCTTCTGTAGATCTTCAGTTTCCCACCAGTTTCGAGATTAGTATTTTTCTATAAAATACTACTTGCTGCAATTAGCCTGTCACGTATTCGTAGGTTTTTAAATTCTGCTACACCTTCGAAGTGGTATTCGCCAATATGTAGATCTTGTCATCTTCTCCTCATTTATTTTAAGACCGATTTTTTCAGCTTTTCTCTCCAGTCTAATGAATCTAAGTATCACGGAAGGTCTGGTATGCATTATTATAAAATTTCTCAAGACAATGCATTGCGAATCAGATTAGGGAACAATAGAATATAGGAAAATCTATAGCTTCATCCTCCAAGGAAATGTTCTATACTCTCTGCTATGCATCGGCATATGTATAATGATGTATTGAGCCTAAGTTTGCCTGAACGATCGGTTTCTATCAGAACCGCAGACGACATGAGGGTAGCTGTACTAGAGAAACTACAGGATAAAATCATGGTACATGCAAAGGAGGCGATTTAAGACTTAACAAAATGACTAGAACATGCTGACGTAATTTTTGCCGAACATAAAACAGAAATAGTGTTGCTAATCTGCAAGTGTCGACAGGTGTAAATTGGTGAGCATATCATACACTCATAGCCATCGCTCATATACTAGTGTAGGCTCCCATGACAAAAAAGGTACCCCATCGAACACCTCAAAATTATAAAGTGAGAATGGCTGAAAAACATGTAAAAAACATGTTTCGCCCGCCAGACTAGTATAATTTTGTTAATTGTTATTTTTTATGAATTTTTGAAATTAGCTATAAAAAAAATGATTTTTTTTTTCTAAACACCTGCTTGAAATTTATACAATTTGTAGTAAATAATGAACCACTTTTGAAAAAATTTGTCTGGCTGACAATTTTTGTTAATTAACTTCTGACAGACCTTTTGTTATAAACTATTTTTTTTAAAAGTGCACTATATAACACTTTCTTGATTTTGATTTTTAAATAAAGTTTAAGGTCTCTTCTATCTATTGCAACTTGTCTGGCTGACAATTTTGTGTTCGATGGGGTACTTTTTTTGTCATGGGAGCCTACACTATACCTTGGAGTGATGATCAAACGGTGTCTTAACCTCAAAGACAACTTGGTATGATTGTGGATAAAGCGCTCACAATCAACGCAGAAATTGTAAGAATACTTATGAACGTAGGCCGATCCAGACCAATTCGCTGCTTCCTAGTAGAAAAATCAGTTAACTTAGTCCTGCTATATGCATCACTAGTTTGGGAAACAGCATTGTGTAGGACGTCTAACAGAAGTAAAATGAGAACTGCATATTGGCCGAATGCTCTCCAAGCATACTGCGTGTAACAAACGACGTCCGATGGAGCAGAATCTTTCATTGCAGGAGTTCTTTACTCCGCTATCGCAGCAAATTAAGGTAAACGCCTGGCTCGGTTCGCTGCTACTGCAGCAAGAACTGTAAAAGAAGGTGAGGCAGCGCCGATGGACCCACAAACTCATACAGAATGTGGAAATATGGATGGATACAAGGGAGTATAGCGAATCAAGGTATGATTACGATTCCGTCCTACTTGAAATTCCCGAATCTAGGGCAGAATGAGAAGTATGTCCTCTTTTATTGCCCATGAGTAGCCAAAGGGCAGCCGCCACTGGAGAATATGCTGGTCCATTTGACGAAGACGGAGAATATATGAAAGAAAGTGGAAAAGACGATGAATGATAAGCGAGCTGTAAAGCAGGACAGGAATGATGTCCCGGTGCGCTGGGTGAAAATAGGGCCCTTATGAGGCTAGCCCCATTGCCTGATGTGGATTGCGCTATTCGGCCCACAAAGGACATTCAACGCCGTACCTTATAAAGAACTGTGCGGAAAAATTAGTGCTACCGGATCCCGACTGGGAAAAGAGGCAGAAAACTTTGACTATGTGCGTAATGACTGCGTGGATATAATAGTAATAACTGCGGCGGTATGGAAAGCTTTAAATTTTTAAACGCCAGTGTCGTTTTACCAAGCGGTCCCCTAACTAAGTACCAATCACGTCCAATGCTGCTTGACCTCAGTAATCGAAAATGAACTAATGAATATGCTAAATGATCAGTCTTCACAGTCACATCATAATTTTCTGAAATATGAAGCAAGGCAAAACAAAAACTAAAGTTTTGTATGAGTGAAACAAAGCTTACGAACAAAAACTAAGGCAAACGTTGGGATTGCCCCAGTTCATTTGTAATGAGATTTGACTCTTAGGGTCCTTAAAGGCCCCCATCCACGGTCAAACAAATCATCAAATTTGTGGCCAACATCGAAAAAATTCTAAGTGTGCGTGTATAAAATACAAGTTTTCGAAGTTGCCCGCTGTTTGAAGAAAATATTCGTCTGGTTTAATATTTCCTTCAAACAGCTTAAATGTGTGTGTGCATTTTTTATGTGTGCCATGTAAAGCATATGAAACTTCGTTTTGTTTACAGGAATTGTCGCTCGGGATGTTTGAAGAAAGTTTCCCTCGTTGATGGCCAACAAATGTCAAAGCATAAATGTGTGCGCTGTTTGTCGAAAATTGGTTTGATGACTTGTTTGACCGTGGATGGGGGCCTTATGAGAAACTGATGAGTCATACCTCACTTGAGTATCGCTGGTTTTTTTGTGTGTGATGCTCATGAATAATCTATAGAGAAATTTTCCAAATGGAGCCCACACGCTGCATGAGGTATACCCCCCTTACATTATAGTCGAGATATTGAAGCAGCCCTCATTAAATGTAGCGATCTATAGAAGGAAAGAAAGAGAACATCCTTACCAACCAGATGTAGCAGCTGAAAGGTAACCGCACTGAGAGAGAAGAAAAAACTGGGAAATAAGTAGTTTGCTGACTGTTGATCATGCAGAGTCCCTATTTATCGTCTGAGAGCTAAAGAGTAGCCGAAAGTGTGCCACCGACTACATTTGACTAATGGACAATGCTTTGGGATACATTTGGGATTCATATGAAGGCATTTGGGCTTTCAACAAGATGGTGCTCCTATCCATAACGTATAATCTACAAAAAGTGCCCTAAATTTTTAATTTTGTAGTTAAACTCAACTCCATTTAACTCAAAAATCATATTAAATATGCAAAATTAAAATCTTGGCATATGGAATTGAAAATGAAATAAGCTCATCCCAACCTACTCGATGAATCCCCATTCACATCATAGCATGTCAGGACTCCATCACTACCATCAACCTCCTCCTCATTGAATTAAGTGCAAAACTGAATATCCTGAAATGCTCTTCCGATTATATCTGCCATTTCATGCCGCCCATACGTATGCTTCGAACTGTCCCTTATAAAATTTTACAATTTAATCCGATTTACAAATTCGCATACACAGCGCCATTTCTGGCAAACTTGAAAGCCGAATTTGAACACAAAAAAATCCTACAACTCAAGCCCGACATTTATGTCCTGAGTGGAGATTTTGCCTTCAAATAAAATTCCAAGAATTTCCAATAATTTTCAAATTTCCTCCTAAACTTCTCTCGGATCCTTTTCCCATGAACAAATGTACATCGACGGCAGAATTCACGACTCAACTTTGGAAAACAATCATCCAAAGAAATAAATCGGAAATTTCGTCCTTAATGTTCGTATCCCCGGGTACCTTTTGCTAGCTGCTCCTTTGTATCTTCGTTTGTCTGCAGATTACGTACTTACCAAGGATATACGGGGGAATAAGGAATTGCTTCCTTATCAGGGAAACTGCAGAAAATTTACGATCGACGAATTAAATCCGTAGCAGAAGTTTGCCTTGTGCGCTCTTCGTCTATTTGGTATATTTTAGGTTAGGTTTTCATATTTTATCTTGTCCATTATCCTGTGCAGGATGTTTCTGTTTTATCCATTCGTATATAGGTGTGTAGGCGAAGGCATAATGTTCTGTTCAGCTTCGAATTCATAATTTAGGTACATGTTCCGGTTCTACTGCTGCCACCGGGTTTTATAGTTTTTATCGCAAAAATGTTCGCAGAATTATTGCTGACTGGAAAGGTGCAGGGATTTGGGACGTGGCAGATGGTGGTCTAGTAGCAGGGTTTGCCTTGCAGGATAATATAAACTTGTTCCTGTATTTGAAGTTGATTACCTCAAAAGGAATAAGATATTATAATTAAATTTTACTGATGAGCTGTTTGATGACTATAATTCATGACGTATGGTGATGGGTGTTGAACGATGAGTTGTTGGTGGTAGTCAATCAATGATGGGTGACGCATGATGCCTAATCATGGAGAGTGGAATGGATACATATCATATTCATTTAATTCCTTTGCAAAGTTAAAGCTTAAAGATCGATTTCGTGTCGAGGACCACAATGAAGAACTTATATTGAACGAAGAAATATAGTAGATTAAGCTATGGAATTGCCCTTTGCCATGTGTCATGTCGTTTAGGTCATGATTCAATATCTAGAGTAGTATAGCTATGGAGTCCCGAGACCAGTGACGTCATCGGTTGTTGCTTTGGGTGTGGAAGTGGTCTTGGGTGTTGGTTAGCGCCACATGAGAGATTAGTTGAACTTCGATGTGCCTCGGACGACAGGGCCCCCCAAATTACAGGGCTAAAAGCGCTGTAGCCCCGGGGCGCAAGCCTTTTCGGAGCGGCAAATTTTGTTGGTTGGTTTTTTTTTTGTTATTTTTAGTTATGTTATTTTTATTCAAAATTTTTTTAATTACAGAAATAATCAAATAACATTTTCTAAGGATTGGTTATTCGTTATGGGAATTGGTTATGATAATTTTAAAGATGCTTTGGATAGAATTTACGAATATAACTTTCAGAAGCCTGTAACAAAAGTTGAAGCTGAGGGGTTGTAAAAGGAGCTCAAATTACTGGAAATTGCTATTATGGCAGCATTTTGGGGCGAAATATTAGAAATCATAGATAAAACTAATATATCACTTCAAAAAGTTGCTACTAAAACCAGGCCCGCCCCAATGTGGCGAATTGCCCGGGCCCCAGGTCATAGGCCCTAAAAATGGATTGCAAGCCAAAAAGTAGACCTTGCTGCAATAAGTAACTTAAGGCCTATTCGGAAATCAAGAGCGGCCGTTCTGAATGAACTTATTCTTACCACGGATTTTAAAAAGTATTAAGTATTTTTTTTAGTAAAAGATTTTTTGAAATTTCAATCTCCTTAAAGGGGCCCCAAACATATTTTAGCCCCAGGCCTCGAAAGGCTATGTGGCGGGCCTGGCTGTAACTGAAAGCATTATTGAGTTGTTTTAATTTGTAATATTTTAAAAATTATTTTTAAAGTAGTAAACGGAAGGGTCGCGGCTAAGCACTTTGCCGCCCAGTGCACATCTGCCGATGCCGCTCCCTTTAAGGGCAAAATTTTTTTTCGCTCGCGGCGCTCGCGGTTTTTTTTGTTCTTTATAGCAATTAGTATATAAGAAACTGTTAATTAAATAAATTTTCTTTCTATTTGGCAAAGTCAACCAAGTCATTTATTAGTACAGTTCCTCTCTTATGCAATTCCTTACACTCCTCGCAGCTATTTTGCTTCGCACACCGTAGAATTTTACGATGCTGTCTGTTGCTGGAGCTCGACCAAAAGTTGCCATGCTCTAGCCAGCTACATGTCTGCAAATCGCTTTCGATAACTTGATGCACGTTTCGCCTATTCCACTAGGCATCTGCATTTTACTTATCTGTGCTTTTACCTTCTTATTGAAATGAATGGTAATGCAAACGGTAGCTCATATGCCTTCTTATTGGAATAAATTGTAATGCAAAAGTTTGTCGTTATGCCTTCGACCCTACGACCTCGCATTGCTAATCGAAGAGATGTTTCGATCTAGAAAGTAGACATTACGCATTCGAAGGGTAATGTACAGAATCGACTCTAGAAGGTTTCTATTCCCTACTGGGTTGTTTTTGTGTCGTCTTTCGTTCATCGTTTGTTTGCTGCGTGTGCTAATTAATTATTGGTAATCTTTTGAGTGTTGTGGTTGATGTTTGTCTTCTTTTTGTTTATCATCGCCGCTCATATAAATTTTTGCGCTCATCGCCAAAAATGCCTTATCTTTTGGCGGCTGTCATCGCCCATTTAAATTGAGATGCCGCCCTTGCCGTCGGCACGGCATATTTATAAAATACATATATTGTAAAAAAATTTCCCTCGCTTCGCTTGCGAAAAAGCCGCCCTTCCCAAGTGCCGCCCAGTGCAAATGTACAGTCTGCACATATGGAAATTGTTTTCTTAAAAAGTCCCAAGGAAGCTGTGGACTCAGCCATTTTGGAATTTTGTCTCCTTTCGTGCGTTTTTTTGGCTAGTTTCCCTGGAAACAACTACATATATGTTTTAATTTTGTATGAATATTTTGTTTTTGTTTAGTGTAAATTGACTTTTTCTAGTTCTGACACTTTTGTATAACTTTGCCGGCCACCCCGCTCCCCTCAGACATCCCGTGTATTTTCTTATCGAGAGGGGCGCATTATTTTTAGTAGCCCACGGGCGACGAATATCTTAGGACGGCCCTGTCGGATGAGCTTTTGAAGTTCGCTGCGTCTTGGCTGAGCTGGGTTCCGGTGCATGAGCTTCGACTGGGTGAGTTTTGGTTTGTGTCTTCGTTAAGCTTATGCAATAAAATTAAGTTAACGATTTCCGAGATATGTATAAGCAAAAAAAAAGTTCAACCAACGGGTATGGATTCTAGATGGTGTTCACGAGGTTTCTTAAGGGGGTGTGAAATTTTATCAAAAATCGCCTACGGCCAACGGTTGTCGAGATATAAGCAATATTTTTTTCCCAAGTGCTATTGGTTCTAGATGGTGTTTTCGGGAGACAAACTATACAGACAGACCAGACAGACAGACCGGATAGACAAACCTACTCATCCTGCACGAAAGCTCATCCGAGGCAAATCGAAGTTCAACTAATCTCTCATAGGCGACACTCACTAACACCCAAGACCACATCCACACTCAAGGCAACAACCGATGACGTCACTGGTCTCGGAACCCCATACCTATACTACTGTCTAGCAGTAAGCTTAGTTTAAAAGATAGAAGAAGATAGGAAAGATTAGGAGCCTTGGGGTGCTTGATTAGAAGTAGATTAACATATTTTTTGCACTCTACGATGTTGGTGCGAGTTCGGGAATACTGATTGTAGAAAATTGTTCCATAGTTAAGGTCTTCTAAAGGGGATTTTAAATGTGGCCCCTAGATGGTAGCGCGCGATGTTGAACCTCTATAACACTCACTAACATCAGATATTGGTCCAACATCCTTGATCCTTGTATATAAATTGAGATTATTCTGACTTCTCTTATTGTACCATTTGACGTAACAGCATCCGCCATTATCTGGTCCGCAGGTTGCAGTATTGCTCGACCATGAACAGCTCTTGTAATGTTCACCAAGTAAGTATCTGACTTAATCGACATTTACATATTGCTGAAGAAAGGTAGAGTTGGATATATCCTTTTCCTCTAGAAATTTTGTGGAATCCTTACAAATTCTCATCACTGCAATTTGAAGCAAACTTACCTTACTTTTCATTTTTTCATTTATTTATATTAGAATAGATTTTGCTAAATCGCCCCAAGTCCTTAACTCCCACAGAACTCTGCCTAATTCTTAGAGGCGCTTCGACCGAATCAAATTCTTGAACCCCGGATCAGATCCCAATCAATACCTCCCGATGGAAAGCGCACCCAAGACACAAACCCTCCACCCAAGCATAAAAGTTCATCCCAGACACAGCGAAGTTCCCAAAAGCTCATATATCAGACCACATTCACACTCGAGGCCACAACCGATAACGTCACTGCTCCAGAATTATATCTATTTTCTTTTCTATTTCCGAACGCCAGTTTTCTTGAACTGAATTAGTGGGGTTAATAGTATCAAGAAAGTTTTCTCAAGCCTTTTTTCTCTAATCCTTTTGCGCATTTGCCCATTTGTCTTGCCCAACCTCCATATTAGAGGGCCATTTTATTTCTCTTGGCTTCCTAGCAATGTTTTTTTCCCTCATCCCAAAAGGTTCTCTTCCAATGCATAGCATAGACGAACAATGCACCATATCCTAAAATTTGTTCGAGCAGTGATTCTCTCATTTGATCCCTCGTAAAACCCCTTTTAATATTCCTTTCTAAAATGATTTCTACTTCATTACTGCAAATTGCATGAGTTGCCAGCGAATTCCATTTGAAATGAGCAGTGACCTCGCAAATAAGACAAGACTCACCTTTCTCATAAGTAATAAGACAGCAGTCCCAATGGAATGTTAGCGAAAATGAACCTGCAGCAAAACTTATAAATATTGCAGAAGAAATTCCGTTGAAAACCAGACAAAGAACAGCAAAAAATATCCCTCAGTCTTCTTTTCCTTCAGCTAACAAACACACTTCCACCTTGACTAAAAAAGTCGCAGGACCAAACTTTAAGACAGACACAAACCCTCGACGGAATGGCATTTTGCGCCAACAAAACGTAATTTAATTTGGTCCGTCTTTAATTGAATTTCAGCTGCGATATCTTCGTTTACTCTGGCGGAGAGAGCAACACACTAATTAAAAACGTAAATAAATCCTTGTTGAGGAATACGGAAAAAAGGAGGAAATCCAGGAAGGACTCTTTTTTTTTACCGTGTACATAGCGCAGCTTTTAACAAATGGTTTTCAGCTGACGGGACTCCTCACACAGGATGTGTACGTAGGAGGAGCAGCAGAAGGCTGTGTTGTAGACATAAGAGGAACGAGGCTGAGATAGACAGTGGAGGCGGCCGGCGGGTAAAAAAAATTATAGAGGATAGAGCATTGCCGGCGCCATTATTATTCTATTCACGATTTTCTACATCTAAAATGCATTTTAAGCTAAGGATATTTATCACTTTTCTTCCTGAAATTGTTCGCTGCTAATGCTACATTCAGTCTCCGAAGATTTATGGTAGAATTTGCGCCATTTCTCAGCCACGGGTTGGCTTCTTGTTTAGTATAGGGCTGTATTCTCACCCATAAGGAACAAGGAGTTTTACTTCCCAGGATAACTTTTTGCCTTTCGGAATTTATTTACGTTCATTTCGCTCAACCATTTCGTCCTTAACAACAAAAGTGTACAGCCAACACCTGAATGTGTCTGTCGTATCAACTAACTTTTTGTATACATATATATATATATGTTGTATATATTTTTTTATTGTTGTTTTTCTTGCTTTTGTTGTTCACTGGTTCGTTTTTGTTGCTGTTATTCCCGGGTGTAGAAAGGGATGCGATAAGGAATTTATTAAATTCCAAGAATGAGGAAAGGTGGCGGTTAGTCAAAATCAGGTTAAATCTAGGACCTTAAACCTTTTATTTATTGTTCTCGCTAAAGGGATGTTATACTACTATAAAAATTCCTTTGTATCTAAGATAAACTGAAGCGTTTTTATAGCCTAATTTGAATAAAGAGGCCCACTCAATTTATGACAGGATAACGCCGCTCAACCCTCTTTATATGTATATAAATACGACTATACGCGTCGACCATTTCCAGCACCCACCCTCACTCTCGGTCTTCCCATTCGAGACACTTATCGTACTTCTCCTTCCAAAATTGCTTTTAATCAAATACCGGAAAATTTATAACTTAATATAGATGATACCCAATCTCGATATTTATCTAATGTAGATACTTATTTGCGTGTGTGTGTATGTGTATGTGAGTGCGATCGGGCGGAAAACTCAATAAAGTGTGAGTTTAACTTTAATTTTATTTCTCTAGATAATTTCGCTGCAATATTTTTCCCCTTGTCTGTACGAAGGTTGTGCTCTAACACACAATTCTATTTTACTTGTTTATTCTTTTTTCATTTTTTTTTTCAAAAATGAGGGAGAATTTCGGAAGTTGAACATGAAATAAGATAATTAAAGGCATGAGAGTGTGTGTATTTGCCGGAGAATATTTTCATTTATATCCAAAGATCACGCGATGCATTTGTTTGGCCTTATGTCTTTTCGGGGGAAAATTGGGCAATTTAATATCATGAAACGGAGAAAAACCACTTGAATTTTGTTATTGCCGGAAAATTTTTATTAGAAATTGTCTGCCTTAAGGGATACAGAAAAAACCTTTGAAGGTCGTGGGCTTTGTTGCAGACATTGCGAATAGGAAATCAATTCTTATTTAGATAATTGCAAATGGTGTAAAATTTTTTTTGCAGAAGCGAACAAGCAGAAAAAGCCTCGTGTCTAGAACCACTTCATCGTTGCCCGGGAACTCATTCCATGTACCATTTTCGCGAATGGCGAATGAGATGGTTGGCATTTTAGCCTTTGTAGTAGATAACTTTGTTTAGATTATTTCATAAAATACGATGTTTTAACTTAATAGTTTAAAATTTTGAATCTTTACTTTTGTACACATTAAAGATTGCAGTAAAGCAAACGCAATTTCTTCTATGAGCCGCTCTACCTCCGGCATTTGATCTCGGCCTGTAGAAACTGCTTCCAGTGTCGATCGCGAGCTGATGACATCCAGTTTTGCAACCTTTGACTCTGGTCGTTCTGGTCTACGCCATCCTTTCAGCGCAGATTTGGCATCACCGACCATTGCAAACGCACGGGTGGTTTTACCAAGCGGTCCCCCAACTAAGTACTAACCACGTCCAATGCTGCTTGAAATACAGAATCGAACGAGCACCAGTCTACTGAGTATGCTAATGGCAGCCTTTATGGTCATCATGCCAATTGCGCGTTTTCGTCGTCCTTTACAATTTTTTAAAGCTCCAATTTTGCTTCCTTTAGTCTAAGAAAGTTTGAGCGTACCGTGTTTCGTTTGAACTATTCCGTGCGTCTTGGTACGTAGAACTTTTGCTCTGGTGTACCGTGCCTGTTTCATGCTTAGTACAATATTTTTCTCGAGCGTACCGTGCCTATTAAGTGTGTCATACAGGCGTTTTGACTAGGGCTTATTTTTACGCGGGTCTTTACATCGTTGCACCCAAAAGAATGCATAGGAGTTAAGCAGAAGCAACCTTTTCCTTAATCAGGTCTGTAACCGGCATCCGATCTTGGTCTGTAGAAAATTTTTGCAATCTTGTTCCCGAGCTGATTTCAACCAGTTTTACAATACTAAGCTATGATCGTCTTGGTCTACGCTATCCGTTCAGCGGAGGTTTGGCCTACGCTCCAAGCTAGTGGAGCGATCGATACAGAGCTGACCTAGTTAAGCTCAGTGAATGCATAAAGCGATCTTCGTCTTTCCCGACATAGGGGCATAGATGGGAGCGAGAAAACCGACTAAATAGCAAGACGGAGCTACTTACCACAAAGGAAAAACAATGGGTCTACTAACAGACTCCGAGGAGATATTGCGAAAATTACCGCAAAATTTCGTAGTCAGTATTCTTGAATCTAATCTCACTTTCGAACTAAGCTCATACTAGAGACTACACCATGACGTGACTATAACATGACGGACTGTTAGTAGAATCCTGAACTTGATTCCTAAGCTTAGAACTGCCACATAAGAAAAGGCAGCTACTTTCTGAAAGTCTTAAAAGAGATTTCCAAATTTTCTTAAATGGCGCTGCAGTGTTAGTGGCACTCGGGGGTGTTCAAGACTCTTCTTTCAGTTGTGAGTTTGTTAATTCCCTACAATTTATAGTATATATACTTTTCGTATATCTTTTAGAATGTGTTCCATTCAACTATTTCTTTATTGTCTTACGGAAAAGGATGTCGGTTGGTATACCATTGGTAATTGGTATATTGTTAAAACTGGGACTAGTTCTCTTTCTTCAGTGCTGGAATAACATACCTGAGTCATGGTAGTTAGCTTAAGAGTTTGTCCACAACTGTATTTCTTTCGTGATATATTTCTTCGCGTTATCGGTTTTGGCCCACTGGAATCTGCCAATGTTTATAAATCTATAAGTATATAGTGTTAGCATTCATTGTAGAGTCGCCGGAATCCTCCTACAGCAGATATTGGGGCCTACAATTTTACGAGAAGCTCTACTCTCTAAAAAGGCTAATAAGTTCGAGAATCGTCTTATATAGCAAGAACAGTTTGGATGTCATGAACCTTGACGAACTATATATCAAGTTTTGTTGGCTTTTAGCAACCGTATATATGGTTACCATATATATGGTGATGGTCTCATGCTGTTGTCGCCTTCTTTATCATGGGACTTCTTCCGGGACTATCACCGGGAAACCGGCCTATAAAGTTCTTGATTTTCTTTCAACAATGTCTATGGTCTATATCAGGGGTAACCAACAAGTCGATCGCGATCGACCGGTCGATCGCAAAGCCAATTTTCGTCGATCGCCCGCGATGTCTTTGGTTTAACATTTTTCAATTGTAACTGCACGCAATGCGTGAACGTGACGCGCAAATGCCACACTATATGCATGCATTCGAGTAGAGCCATAGAAAAACGCGATCAGTGATTGAACAAATTAAAAAAACAGTTTTGAATATATATTTTACTGACCTATCCATAGTAACTCGTATTAAAACACAGCGTATAAAAATCTTATGGTCATGTGCCATCGAGAAATCGAATGGTCCTGAGATCGAGTTACTTCGCCTTTGAACCTTCATTTACACTGGCACACTGGCTGACGACACATACTCCCCCTTCTAGCGGCAGTGATATAGCATTGGAATGGTTCTTCGGCTTTTCATCTACTTTGATGTGATTTACTTACTTTATTTGTTTTGACTGCGGAACGGTTTTTGTAGCATTGCTTTCTTCAGAAAATGCGAGTTTTAGCCGATCGATTGGAACGCTGCTATTCTTTCCTTTTATCCGTAATGCGAAATACTTGGGACTTATTTCCAACACCTCCAACGGATCTGCATATGGTGGGGTTCAAAGATAATCTGGCTTTATCGTCTCTTTTGAACACGAACTGGCACTTTTTTTTAATCCTCCTGGATGAAAAGGCTTTGTTTTACAGGTGATAAAGTTGCTCCAGGCTTGATCTCGTTAATTTTATTTTTGAATTCATTTACAAATTCACATGCGTTGACATTTTTTAGCGGTCTCCTATGTTTGGCTAAATTTTTGTTGGCAAACCATGCTGGAGACAGCTACATGCGTGCGTGCGGTGCGTGCGACGATCGATATTACAGAAATGCCTGCATTCAAATCCGATCTGACATACAGGTGAGTGAACGGAACGCATTCAATGCAAAAATTGGTCTACTTTTAACTTTTTCCGCACTGGCCATATTCGATATAGGTTGAAATGCCCAATCACAAGCACACAACAAACACGTTTCGCTTAAATTTTTTACTCCAAGTTACTATGGCGCCTAGTTCGAAATCTTTGGCCGTTTTGAGTAATACGGTCAGAGCTGTACAAAGGTAGATTTTTACATATCACCCTGTATTTTTGTAACCGTGTACCCTATTTCCAAGACTTTTGGAGCTATGAGTCGTCAATTTTAGCTTTTGGAAAAAAAGTATAGATTAATTACGTATTTTTTGGACAAAAAGCAAATTGAAGTTGGTATACCATTCTTGCCTGTGAATTATATCCATGAGAGGAAAAATTTAAACCTTACATTCCAATAACCAATTTGTAATTTTACTGAAAATTTATTTTCTAAAATTACGCCTCTTACTGTAAAATTACAGTATAAAGTGTATAAAGTATAAAAATTTATTTAGTACATAACATTGATAAATATACTAAGAAATATTGTAATTTTCCTACATAAACGATTTAGAAAAATACACAACATTGTGTAAAATATACGTCACATTCATGTAATCAACATTTACGTTATGCAGTATTGGAGATTCTCAATTTCATTATATGAAGCTCCAAAATTTATAGTAAAATTACAACAATTGTGTAGTAAATTACTATTTGACTCCGCGATTTGTAATTTTACTATACATTTGCACTGTGAATTTACATATTTTTTTTACAGTGTATTAAAAAATAGTAAAGATGTGAATTAAAGATGCAGGCTGACCAGGCGAAAAAAATGGAAATGCAAAAGACCATTTCTCTCTCTTTCTCTTTTTTAGTGAAGCCTTAGATCCAAGGAGTACCGCAGCCGCAACCCCGACCTATGCTACCATTAGCAGTACCTATACCTCAGAGTTTTAAACCAGACCGCTTGAAAAGGTTCAACAGTCAGTTTAAAAATTTGCCAGTTGGAGTTGTTTGGTGAAGCCAGCCAACAAGACCCTACTACTCGTTACCGCGGAACATTGACAGAGAAGAAAATACTGAATCTTCCAGTGAAAGTCTCATCTCAATCGGATTAGCCGTTTCCAAGATTAGCGCGGTCAAACAGACAGACATACAGACACTCCAATTATATTTATATGGAAGAATATATGTAGATTACTGAATCTATGCCACCACACTAATGATCCAAACGTTAGTATAAGCCTTTTGATGATGGTATATATTTAATACATGGTTTTTGGTTGTTGATCCCATGTGGATCCATAAGCTCTGCGACAGGCTCACCGAGATCTGCGGAACCTGCTTATCAGGTTATAGATGTATTAATACCAACGAAGTTTGGAATCTGTTAAAATTTGGCTCATTATGAGAAGCAGCCTAAAACTTTGCCGTCAAGGACCACATCGTTTAATCTTAGCTTGATTCGTTTCCTGGAGAATGGCATTAGACCCTTTTGTGAGGATTGAGTCCTACATTAGTGCATCAGTTGCAGACCAAAACAAGACCTTGGCAGACGCGCCTTGACGTCTACTACCTACTTGACCGCTAACCAGGATGACAATATCATCTGCGAAACCTTGAATGAAGAAAATTTAGGCATCAGATAGCTCTAGGACAAGGCACCACAAAAGTAGAGATATAACTCAACCTTGCGGACATTTTTTTGTTACGGTGCCCTCCACAAACTCTTTAAAATCACTGACCATTAATCTGTGAGTTCTCATATAAAATTGATCTAGTAACAAAATTTTTTGCGTAGAACGCTTCTCTTTAGAGCACTTGTTATAATTTCAAAGGATCCGATGTCGAAGACCCTTTCGAGCCCTATGCGCAAGCAAAACTCGAACCTACCCCTACGATCTCTCGAATGGCAGCCATAAGTCTTAAGCGTTAAGCTATCGAGAGGGATAGTGTTTTTGAAAGAGCTGATGATTACAAAGCTAAAATAAGTCAGTGGATATAATTTTTTTGCATATACAGTCAGCGTCAAAAGTCATGCAACACCAAAAATTTTAACTTTCGGCTTGAATACCTTCGACATGCAAAAACGGAAAATAATGCTTCGTATCTTACAATAATGCTATATTTATCAACAAAATATTTTATAAAAAATTTCATTACAATTATTAAAACAAAAAAAATGTGAAATTTTAAACATAAAATTCCAAGTGTTACCTCACTTTTGGCTGAAAAATGTATGGCTTTTTTACTAATAGGCTAGTGCCGATAGTTTTTTGGAAAAAAATTAATAGCAGGGAGGGACCAGCAATGAAATATCGTTAAGGTTACAACTAAAAGAAAAAAAAATTTAAACTCGAAAAAAAGGGAAATGGCAAAGTGGGGATGATATTTAGGGGTTGAAAACGATTTTTTGCGATTTGCGGTGAAACATGACCTTCTAGCGGAAAATGTTTAATACAAAAATTGTAGATAATAAAAAGATCTAAAACTTTTGTATTTAACATATTTTGACATAACCTCAAATTTTCCAAGAAAATGGCGGAAAAACGTTTTTTCAGTTTTTAATTTTTTTCTCCCGTAAAAATAATTCAATTTACATGAAAGCATACGAGTATACCTTGTGTTGCGTTAAATAAGCATGATTTTGTTTTGTTTGGAAAACGGATAGTTTCCCAATAATAAACATTTTTCGAAAAAAATACCCTTTATTGATGTTTTTTTCGAATTTTGATATTCAATAAGTGTCTAGTTTCAAATGGTCTAAACATTTTGATACTTTATTTTCATTAAACCGCTTAAAATTAAGAAAACCCGAACGCCTGATTTTTCGAATCACGTACATATTTCTCGATTTTTTCAATTTTTTTCAAATTTTTTAATTTTTTTTGTTAATGAGGGATTTAATTTTAATGACGCAAGATGTCCAATGTACAACATGTTCAAATATATAGTTGGCGGGGGAGTTATTTTAGAGGCCCCATCACAAGGTTGTGCTTGGGGCCCCGCAACATATAAATCCGGCACTGCCCAGGCTAAACGGTTCAGGGCGATAAACCTCTCGTCTGTCTTTTTCCTTTGTCGAAAAGAACAGAAGAAGTACTTATCTTGGGCGCAAACCACTCTGATTTTATCAGCATGCGTACCACGAGGGGAAGTCTACTGAGACTGTCGTCCACATTCTAGTACTTAAACTCGAAGGGGCAGTGTTGAACAACATATTTTGGCACTATAGCAAGAATTTAAAAAAAACGAGATCTAGGAGGCACTTTGAGCAACTGAAATGACTCTATTACTGAGTTTCCATGAGAGTTCAATCAGAGTTGAACCCGAGTTATACGTCATGGAAATAGAATGAGTTAAGAGTTTTCATTAAAAATTTTGAACTCTGCTCAACTCAACGAAAATAGGTAGACTGAACTTAGTTCACGCATACAACTAAAAACGGCACACTAGCAAAGGTACAAAAAGTGAAAATGTCGCGCCTCTTTATATTTAATAAATACTTTTAAAGAAAAACCTATAATAAAATTAATTGATGGAAAAAGATGGAGGAAGACGGAAGGCAGAAATGGAAACGCATAGAGTTAAGTCGTTGAGTTGAGTGTCATTTCAACTCAACTCAACTCCCATGGAAACTCGTTATATGTTGAGAACTCGCAGGTTAACCCGGGGTCTCCGCGGGCAATTTTCGGCATTGGCCATCGGAAATTATTGTCATTACTGGAAAAAATTGACCGTGGAGACGCAGCAGCATGTTCGGCAATATTCCTCTAAAATATTACCAAAGCAATAATTGCCTAGGTAATAAGTTCAGGAATTTCTGAAATCAAGATGGCGGAAAATAAAAATAAACACAAAGAACTAAAGCCAATACATAAAATGGATGATATTTTTTATATTAAATTAGTATTTGTACTTTTACTTTTGGCACTTTTTCTTTAAATCTCGCGTAAGCGCATCTTTAGGCCTCCATCCACGGTCAAACAAATCATCAAATTTGTGGCCAACATCGAAAAAATTCTAAGTGTGCGTGTATAAAATACAAGTTTTCGAAGTTAATATTTCCTTCAAACAGCATAAATGTGTGTGTGTGTGTGTGTGAATTTTTTATGTGTGCCATGTAAATAAGTTGACCAACTATTTTTTGTACAAAAGGAGTACCAACAGAGTTTTGTGGGATATAGTGATTAGGGTAGTGAAAAAAACTGAGTCTTCACCCGATTATATATTTCTAAAATAATATAAAAATTATAGTAATTCTAAAATTTTATTTATAACTTCTTATTCTTAAAATCATACTTTTGTGTTGCACGAATTTTCCTGGACAATTCTGAATTTTCAGAACCACTTATACATCACCCATGTTGAATTTAACCGTTACAAATGCAACTAGTGTCCTTACGGGTAGTTTTCATTGCTGCAGTAATGACTACTTAAAGAAAATACCCTATGTATTTATTTCATTTTTCGAAGCATCTGATAGAATAGGTAGAGATAGAATAAATGATACGGATCCCAAATCTTTTAATGCCTCAGTTCAATAATGATCAGTTCAATCCACATAAGTGGCTTCACCGGCTAAAGTTCAGTTCATGTTCAGTTCGTGCTTGGAATTGTTGTTGCTTTTAGCCAGAAGTCAGAAATGCAAAAGCCCCCCGGAATGGCATTCCATTATTCCAGTTGATTACTTCTTTTGAGCTACGTTCAACTTCACTTTAAGTCCAGTTGGTGGAACTAAGGTTTGTTTTATCCTCAGTTGAATTTGTGGAAATTGTATACGAACTGTTATTTAAAAGTTCAGTTCGCCAATTTGCTCGAACTTGCGCAGTTCGGCCGGTGAAGTCGCGGTATAATGCTATTTTCTTGGAATATTCATTAAAAACTCCAGTTACTATTGCCTTGCATTTAGTTCTTGAGCAAAAAATTTTTTTTTATAATTTCGATCAGCTAAAGACCAATTTATGCAGAGCAGATTCTGCGCCATTGGTGGTACCAACCACATGGACTGAATCCATTCTTTTAAATTCACAGATTTCATTTTACCTGTCACAATGGTTTTAAAACCCTCCAATAAAAGTTAAATATCCTTTCTCCCTTCCTTATTTACACTCTTATTAAAACATTGACTTTTACCAAAAGTATTTTAAAAGAATATAAAAAGCTTCTCTTCCTCCTTTTATAAAAAGACAAGCATTTCTCGAGATAGAATTGAATTCTCTGTCGACTACCTTACATTTATCCAAAATGCCTTGATAGAAAAAAATCCCAAAATCCCACTGATTTATTCCCAAGAGTTACTTTATACTTTCAACAATTTAAAAAGGAAATGAAAAAAATTTCCATATTTATACGTTCAACCATTCAACATGGCCCCAGAGGCCAGAAGGTGAGGACTTTCCTTCATGCATAGCTGCTCCTTCTGATATGCTTTTGAGTGTATCGAATGATAAAAGGAATCAAACTTTAATAGAGGAGAAACGTGAGATATTCAGTCGCCGCCCAAAACTATTTATAAAAGCTACAATTGGGGCTAGTCTCCTTACAACTCCGATTCCCTTCATCAAAATTCACAGCCATTGTCTGGAAAATTCTCATCATTCGTGTTTTTTTTTCATTCGTTATCTTCTCGTCCTTTTTCAATGGCAAACTTCCCAGCGAGAAGAAGAGGAAATACGAAGCTGCTTTTCTGCCTTTGATGAATTTCATTAATATTTCCTCGCAAGGATGAGAGGGTCCTTTGCAACTCGTTCAAGTGGAACAGAAGCAGCTTCGGAAAATACTGATCCTGATTCCGCGCGATATACAAAATAACAAAGAAAGAACTTTGTAATAGTTGACTCGCTCCCAAAGGATATTAAACCACCTATTTTTGGTGCCGTTATTATGATGTTCAACGTAATGAGGAATATTTAAGTGAAAATTTTATCAAAGGTAAATTTAAACTCAGCTCGAAGGCATCAGCTTTATGAAGGCTGCTTCGTGGAAACTCAAGATCCTTGGAGGGAATCACATCCCTTTTAAAGCAACTAATGACTTTTAGCTATTAGAGATTTTCCGAGAAAACTATGAAAATTATCGTGCAAAATACATAAACGAGGCGAATTTTATCCGTGGTTCAATTATTTATAGCGGTGAGATTTATGGAAGTTTATGGTGAAGTTAACGCAACAACGTAGTGATTTTGAGAAAATTCAATTTTTGTCTTAGTGTAATTTTGTACTTTAAGCTTGGGTTAATGAATTTAAGGTTAATTCATGGTTAAATTATAGTCCGCTGTATTTCCGGCGGCCATATTTTTTTTTTGTGATTCCGAAATTGTTTTCTTAAAAAGTCCCAAGGAAGCTGTGGAGCAATTTCCAGCCATTTCCGAATTATGTCTCCTTTCGTGCGTTTTTTTGCTAATTTCCCCGGATTATATACCTTTCACAAGTTTGGAGGATTGGGCCTGCATGAAGCGCAAGCGTGTATTCCAATCATAAACCGATCCGAAACAAAAAAAAAGAAAACCAATGAATAAAAACTTTCTGAGTACAATCCAAGATGAAAAAAACAATAATTTACAAAAACTGGGACTTAAGATGCCCGAACACCATCGCAAAGATTCATGGTTCGAATTCACTGTGGCATGGTCTTACGTCTTTTCATTTCACCTACCAAGAAAACTTTCTCTCTTTGTTGTCTTTACTCTTTGCAAAAAATTCCCTGCCATAGCCTGAAACCACAACAAGCCAAGAAGCCATGTCATATACGGTCACCGAGGTCCAGCATTCTATCGCAGTAGTATTAAATCGAAGCCGGTTGAAAAAACCGCATATTGGCTTTGTCAGTCCTCCGTATCAAGTGCTTGCGTGCTTGGACTACTTCTTGGTTCTTGTACCTATAATGTCCTCATTATTACTATAACATATGGTTATCTTTGGTTTTAGGTCATTATTGATCGTTGTAATTTGCTACTATATATTACACTATGAAATGTCTTATCACACGAAAGACTAGTAAATTGCAGAATCCTTAGACCAAAGGGAGGCCCTATACATATAAACGGTTCAAATCTACTGTTTCTGTTGGATAGGACGCGATTATAAAATGACTTTGTAAGAGGTGCCTCCTTTTTCTTTTGAGCGAGTACAATGAGGCGAGGTGTCGTTATAATGACAAAATGCCAAAAACCAATTAAAGAAAGAAAGAAAATAAATACCAATGAAGAGCCTTGTACTTTTGTACTACAGCTCTAAGGGGTCCATTACACGTTCATGCAAGCGTCAATCAATTCCATCAGTCATGATTTATGGAAATCAAAATGTTCAGATGATTGCACCAGTCATCACCTTAAACGGTAGGACTACTGTCAGTCGTAGCAGTGAATGTGTCAAAACTGTATTTGTAGGAAAGACCGCTTGAAAAGGTTCAGCAGTCTGCCTGGTGGCTTGTTGCTTAGACTTGACTTTCGAGCTATCGAGGGGTACTCACAGAACATCAAGGGCAGACATCCTGCTCAAGGCAAAGCCTATCCTCAATAAGTGATAAATCTGCGCATAGTGTTCGGTAATGAACTCAAGAAGTCTCCTGACATGACATCCTTTCCACCGCTCCCCAATACCTACTTCGTTATCCGCGTTAAGAAACGGCAATCAGGCCAACAAATGTAGTTAACAGGTGTCCTGACATCAAGCCAACAAGTGTCTTGACATCCTTTCCACTGCACCCCAGCAGTGCCTTGGACGCGTTAAGCGACGGCTCAGAAAGTAATCCTTAGAGCTGGGCAATTCAGTGTGTTTAACCGACTTCAAAAAAAGAGGAGGTTATCAATTCGACGCGTAGGTAGTTTTTGGTTCTGTTTACGCATAACTTTGTAGCGCAATGACTTTTTTGCTTTTTTTCTCTTTTGTTTGAAACGGTAGTTTCCCACGGCGGTCTCGTGCAATTTTTTTCAAATTCTGATAAAGGAGTTCGAAGCTAGGCATAAAAAACTGGTCAAATTAGTACACCTTGAACGGATAGAAGTATTTTCAAAGGCTGAACAAATTATTTTATTGTCGCGCGGTTGACAAGAGGCGCGTGGGTGAATCAGTAAAGACGATGACGTACAACTAAGAATTGCGGGTTCAAACCCCGGACGGAGCAGTTCGACTTTTTTTCTTTTTTTCTCTTCTTTCTAGAAAGTCATTCTGATTGGATTAATGTTGTAAAGAATTACAAACTCTTCGGTGAGAAGTTCCATGCATACTCAACTCATGCAGACTGTAGAGAGTATTCCTTTGAATTTAAAAGCTAACCTAGTTTCCAAAAAGATTTATTTACGTATCTAGCCAGCTCGCAGTAACAATCTCACGGAGCACAGCGACTGAAAGGCTTGCCTCTCGCCGGTGGGGTTGCAAGTTCGATTCTTCGACCTGTGGCAATTTTTTTCAATCGACTTTATCAGGCCTATTCTGAACTCCGCTGAAATTACCATTCCGGCGGAGAGAAAATTCCAGCGGAATTTTTAAGGGTAACATGAACTCCGCTGGGATTAGTGAAATGAATTGCCCGATGAGAAATGCTTTCGAAAATCCAAAAACAAGCAAAAATGTTAACACAAAGCAATGAAGCTTGACATATGGATGATTCCATGTCAAACCGAACACTAAATTTTAATTGATCGTCCCGATTTTTTTTAAATTTTGCATACGCATTCTACACATGAAATAATGGAACCCATATTTCGGGAAAAAAAATTGCGATTGAAGATATCCAGGGTTGTAAATTGCAAGAAATTTCAAAAAATGTCGCGCGGCCGACCATTCAAATTACTCTATCGTCGAAACCATAAGACGTACAAAAAAATTATATAGGTCGATTTTGAAGGTCTTGAGTCACTCTATCTGGTGGTATATTTAAAATTTGCGTTTGATATTAATAAATTGTTATTATTTGTTTATAAATTTTCATTAGCATTTTTCATCATCAACTCCCCAACTTAAAATTTTGGAAAAAATATCATCGTGTTCCCACTTCAATTCTAAAGAAACAGTGAAAATTACAAAATGGAACTCAAACGGGGTCATATTTAAAAATTCTTTAAAATAGTGTGACCGGCACGCCGGCTTAGGCTGCTCGCACACTGCATCAGAATTTGTACGAATTTGTGCGAATTCTGATGAAATTGTATACAATGTCGCGTTCACGCCAGAAAATTTGATCAGCAATGAGAAAAATGTAACAGGTTTTGAGATAGAGATATACCACCACATAGAGTGAGTGAGTCGACCTATATAATTTTTTTGTACGTCTTATGGTTTCGACGATAGAGTAATTTGAATGGTCGGCCGCGCGACATTTTTTGAAATTTCTTGCAATTTACAACCCTGCATTTCTTCTGAAAAAAAAATCGCAATTTTTTTTCCCGAAATATGGGTTCCATTATTTCATGTGTAGAATGCGTATGCAAAATTTAAAAAAAATCGGAATCGTTAATTAAAATTTTTAGCGAAAAACGTTCGGTTTGACATGGAATGACCGATATACGCAACACAATAATGGATTCTTTATCATAAATAGGAAATAAATTATATTTTTAATTAAAAAGTTTAATTCATTTAAAAAAAACAATACATAATATTTTTAAATTCAAATTTATATAAAATATTGTAGTGTTAATAAATATAGTAGTAGTTTTAATGTTTATGTTGTAAATTTGTATTTTTTTTATTTCTACTATTTCTTTTTAACCTTCACTCTGTGCATTGGGGTCAAATGGACCCCAGTCCATTTAAAATGCGATTTAAAAAAAATTGCGGCAACTAAAATAAACTGCCAACTAGGATTGCCTCAACTAATATCTTTTACACACAATACAAAAAATCCGAATCAAAAACTATTGTTTATAAATTGCTAACGACGGTTTGAAATAAAGTAAACGCATTTCAGTGCACTGGGGTCCAGCTGACCCCATATTTTTTTGAAAGCATTTTGTATGTAGCATCAGCTTTTTAGTTAATAATTTTGAAATTTCAAAGTATCAAGGAGCTCAAAACAAACGAATAGAATTCTACAGGGAATTGGGATGCAATCCTGATTCACTTACTCGTCTAGAAACTACCTTCAGAAACACATGAACTATCGGAGCCATCACAGAGCGCAAAATCAAGACGAGAATACCGACATGGTCGGAATTACGCGAATTTCTGGAGACCAGATTCAGGAACTTAGAGGCCGTCAGCAAGCCAACAAACAAGAGTGAACACTATGAGAGCAATTCAAAGTGTGAAGATGAAGAACTAGAATATTCCACGTATCCAACAACAATGTACATATGTGGTTTATTCAAAAATTTACACTTCATGAGGAAATGCGCCAAATATCTACAAAGGAATACGGATCGAAGTTATAGGGCAGTCAAGGTAAAGGAGCTTCGCATCAATTGTTTGGGAACGAGCCATCGTGTGTCCAACGTAAAGAAGAAATCTATCAGAGAATCAGACCAATGCAACATCAGGATCGGCACTTCGAATCCACCATGTTTAAATAAAGAAGCACTGAACCCCCAAACACAGTCAATTTCTCTCAGGTATCTCCTGATGAACCCTAAAAGTGTTACTGGGCACTGCATTATTCATCGTGGTATCGCCATCAGGACTACAATAGATATGTAGGGCTCTCATCGATCCTGAATCCCAATCAACGTTTGTACGAGAAGCAGTAGTCTAGAATCTACCACTCAGAAGGGAATCAGTACAAACTGCTGTATCAGGACTAGATAGAATGCCAGCCGGAGCAATCACGAATAGGGTCACGTTGCTGCAGAAGGCACGAAACCAACAATCAAAGATTATTCAGACACAGGCACTCGTGTTGAACAAAATCACGAACCCATTACCAAGTATCGAATGCTCGATTAAAGAGTGGGCCCATCTAAGAAGACTCGAATTGGCGGATGCAACGTTCCACAAGCCAGGATAAACATTTTCTCCGCAATCATCACGGATGGCGTAAAGAAAGGCGCGGTTAGAACCTTAGTAGCTCAAAACACCTTATTTAGGTGAACCATCACTCGGAAAATAAAAATAAGGACTACTCTTGCGAACTTCTTCGCCCAAGTAAACTCTGATGCCGACCTAAAACGGTTTGGGGAGTTGAAAGAACCTCCCTCAAGACCTCCATGGACCAAAGAAGAGGCACGGTGCAAACATCACAGCGCCGACAACTACCCCACGAGCAAGGATGGACAACATCAAGCTCGGCATCCATCCACGACCGAAAAAGACGACGTCCAATCAGGCGAATTGAAAAAGATATCCATCAGAAGTTCAAAACAAATGGAAAAACGTTTCGTAAAAGATCCCTTTTCTGAAGACTAAATACGTCAAACAGGAAAAGAAACCGTGAAATTTGTATTAAATCTGAATTTTCGTTAGTTATTTTTATGTAATAAACGCGAATTATATTTTGCTTATTTCATTTTACAGTATTTATAACTATGCTATTATAATTAGTAAAAATAAAATTAAGATTTTGTTTGTTTTCCTTACAAAATATATCAAAATTTATATGGGGTCTGATTGACCCCTATGCACAGACGCCGGAAAATTTTCAATGCACAGAGTGAAAGTTAATAACACTAAACAATCGAATTCCACGCAAACAACAGAAAATCTAATCCTCCGTCAGAAATTTTTGGCGGAGAAACGACGGACAATTTTGGTATTCCACTGGAGTTTCATGCTACAGAAATTCCAGTGGAATTGAAATTTCGAAATTTCTCTCCGTTCCGGCGGAGCGGAGCGGTATTCATGCTACCGATGTAAGGAAATTCCAGCGGAATCGATTCCAGCGGAGTTCAGAATAGGCCTGTATATCTCACAATAAATATTTTTTTTTAATTTCCTTCGTGGAATTTTGTTTCATATTAAATAAGTTTTTTTTCTTTTTAAATTGCTCCGAAAATACGCAAATACATTACTGCAAAAACTATTTAGCTACTGCCTCGATTCTTATCGACGGCGCGCGGCTGAGTGTCATACTTCTCGTAATAAATATTTTTTTTATATTGCCCCCGAAAAAAATGAACGGACTAAAAAGTACGAAATAAAATAAATTTTTAAATCCCGACTTCAGAAAAAAACCGAAAATAATTTACAAAAAAGGATAAAATAATTGTTTGTAATTCTTGGCAACATTAATCCAATCATAATGGATTTAATAGGAAGAATCACTTTTGACGACGGTGCCAACAGCTGTTTTCGGGGTGATGTATTAAGTGTATAAGGCTAACAAAGAAATGAAAACAATTTTCGAAGCAACAGTTTGTGCAGTGAAAGTCAACTACTACCTGGCACCGTTGCAAAGAATTACAAACAATTATTTTATCCTTTTTTGTGAATTATTTTTGGTTTTTTTCTGAAGTCGGTTTTTTTCTAAGTCCGATCTTCAAGGGCCCTCTTCGCCAAATAGCCGGTTTCGGATCAATGAATACAACGTCAGAGGCCGTTGGCAGTCCTAGACTAGTATGGTAGAAAAGAGTAGTTGTCCAGTGTCCAGAGGATATCGTTAAACGACAGTGCAAAACCTACCCACTGCCATGCAGCCCTCGACACGATAACTTTACATTTTGGCCTGGTAAGCTTTAAAGGTTGTGCTCTCTCTCTCACTGCATTCGTTCTACTCTTTTCCGCGCGGGTTGCCCAGCATCCATTTAGAGTTAACATCGTCGCCACTTGAAGGTCGTAGTAGGAGATTAGGAGTGATAGGTAGGAGGCGTCTTATCCGAGGATTCGCCATCAGGGTGCAAACCACTTCCCATAGACGCCACTTTTTACTGTCAACAGTCCTATCTACAGTGCAATTTCAAACAGCAATATCCAGTCGGAAAGACATAGTAGAGATAAGAATGAAAAAACTTTCAACGCCAACACGTGATTTAGCTCAACCAATACTACCGCAACAGAACACTACCATCAGCGATCGAACAGGAGATGGCCTGCTTGCTTAGGCTATAAAAAGAGAAAGGAAATTGCCATGACTAGCGAAGACAAGAAAGAAGGCAATTTATATCTAGGTTGATGAACTGAAATGATGAAGCGTGGAATCGAACTGCAGACCTCTGCGATGGTAATCTGGTGCCTTAACCCATAGGATACCAAAGGTGGCTATTTTGTGCTCTGACACGAGAGCGAAAATAAAAAAGAAAGAATGTAATATCTAGGGGGAAGAAGTGGAATGACGAAATATAATGCCACTGTGTGGGATCGAACCCAAGACCTCTGGAATGGTAGTCCGGCGCCCTTAGTCTCAGCGCTATCGAGACTGGCTACTAAGCTTTGCCGTTGTTTACGTTTCTCACTCTTCGCTGCATTCACCTTCTTCTCTTCAGTTTTCGCTCCATTCGCATTCACCCATTCTATTTGAACTCCTTTTTATTTCTCTTCTTTGACTATCATAAATGTTGGTCGTCCTTCACTTCTTTTTCCTAATGGCATTTCGCTCCTTTCAACTCCATCAAATTTGTAGCATTTCACAGTTGCATACAGTAAGCAAGGCATCCACCCACATGGCGCACACACACAACGACTAAAGAAACCGTATAATAGCGAAAAGAATTCCTTCTGGCTACATACATAAATCAAATATTTGTATAGAGACTGAACAACAATAGCCATAAAATATTCCATAGGTGAATATGTTTTTTTGAATGGACAATGGCTGCAATTTGTTATATGTACAAGTTCCTAAGGTACGAGATTTTCTTCGAATGTGCAGACAGAATATTGATAAAATATGTTTAGTTGTGTGCCTTGCAAGGGAATTGAGATTTAACGATTTAACTTATCACCAGGATAATTTACTACACTATGATTGCAATAACAAAATCCTTGTTCCAATTGAACCATGAATGCTGTAATATCATTGTTTAATCGAAGAAAAATCCTTAATCCTTTAATCATCAGTCCAAAAATCTCATCAGCGGTGGTATCAAACCAATAATAGAATTTCTTCTCTAACTCTACTCTAACTCGACCTAGTCCATAAAACACAGAACAACACAAAATAAAATTTCCCCCTCCTATACAATGGCTTCGATAATTGTTTACCTTTCACTGAGTCCTCCTTTAAGGCCACGTCAAAACTCTATTATTGTCCATAGCTACAAGTAAACGAAACTCCTGCAAATAACTACAATCAAGATCGTTTTGCCAGAAGAAAAGAAATTCCACAAAAGGAAAGTATCTTCAAGGAGCGCCAAGGTGAAACCTATCCACACGTGAGTCATCAAACCAGATGCCTTACAGATTAAAGTGCCTACGTACACAGAAATTGCGGCATGTGATACGAGAGAGCAGTATACACGCTTAACACAGAACAGCAGCAGCACAACAATAAAAATATAAAGAAAGTGGAATTCTTAGAAGAAATTCATGAACGTAGAAACGAAGCACAAAAAAAACAGGAGAGAAAAAAAGAAAAAAACAACTTTTCGCTAGTAACATTCTAAAGCGAAATCCCAGCCTCAAAGCAATCCGACGCTAGACGGATGCTCCCTCCGCATCCGTAGCTGCTTCTGCACGAACGGCAACAGATGATACAACTTCAAAAGAGCTCCTCCAGGCTCCAACGTAGACCCACCATCGCCGCCACCACTGCCGCCCTGGGTTCTGCCTTTCGAGTGGAAAATTTCATGTCTAAGCACTTTCTCCCGTCTTAGATTAGAGCTAATCTTGATGGAATTTTCGCCAGGCTTAGCATCCCAGCATCTCAAGATCTCGTCTCGGATGCGCGTCCTCAGTATGAATTTTCGGGGCCACTGATCCGAGAGAGAGCACCTCCTCTCCCATGTCTGTCAAAATCGGCAGCCCGTCTTGTGCGGTGTACAGGTTCGGCAATCAATAAATACTTCTTCTCCTCGTTTCGATTATTGCGATACTTTATAATCCCCCGTGTCTCAAGCCGCCAGTGACACCTTGACATTGACGTACGTCTTCTGGTGATGGGAACTGGTTTGAGGCACCGCCAACGTCTTACAAAAAAATCTCATTTCTTTCGTGATATAAAAAAAACTGAAGGAAATACATATATGCATTTTTATGAATAGTCTCCAAAGTGCTTCCATTTGAAAATCGAATATTTGTTTTGTTTAAAGAAACCACACACAAAAAACCTTACCGGGAAAAAGGTTGCTGACCTAACGCCGCCGATACATACCAGATCCAAAAGAGATTCGAATTAACATTTTATTATAATTGTGGAATCTTGAATAATCAATGCATTTTTGTCCGTTTACTTTCAGGTGTGTATATCTCTGACAGAAATAGATGATCCAGGATTAGTACACGCGACTTTGGTAAGAGATTTTCGGTGTTTGTTTTTTGTTTGGCCTCCACAATTTTGTAGTCGAACCATATAAGCGCCACACTTAAACTTGAAGAGTATTGCTCAATGTTTGAAGTTTTTTTCTTTCATGTAACTCTGGAAAATATTCAAATTAGTTAACAACCAATTAAAAACACATAAACAGGTGTGAACATACCAAGCTGTTACCGCTTCACGTTCACACTTTTTAGCTGATGTTAAATTGATAGCCCTACAGACAGTAATGCAGTTTATGTTTACGTCTGTGTTCATTTAATAGCTTTACTTTTGGGCGAACATTTGCCTCAATTAAAATAAAAACTCGGAAAAGGTGGCAACTTAGTACATCTCGGTTCTACAAAGAGAACCAATGGCTCTTTCGCATAAACAAAGGAAGAAACAAAGAATTCTCAAAAGATGGTGCAGTTTCTATTGCGCAATAAAAAGACTCCAACGTATTTTTATCACGTATTTTTTGGAGAAAATGGTGGTTTTAGTTGAAATTTTAGTAAAAAAAAAACCAAAATTTATTTATGAAAATAGGTCATAGGGTTACAAAAATACAGGGTGATATGTAAAACTCTAGCAAAAAAACTTCAAAACGCCCTAGAGGCTAAACCGTTACGATTTCCCCCCCCCCCCCCCCCACCGATACGATTTTTTGTTCGTCTATCCAAAAGCTATCCACAGCCGGCCGCTTTGTTACTTTATGCATTACACCCTGTATAGGAAAAAAAATTCCAAAAAAGATAGCGTTTTTTGTTTTTGAATTTGGCATGGCGAACCTAACCTAAAAAGTTCCGGAAAGTAATGAAAAAACAGACGTTCGATTGTAAAAACTAACTTTTTGAGTCTGTTTTTTCATTATTACTATGTTTTTGGGGGTCATTTTAAGTACTGGAAAACCTTTTAATAGACTTTTTGTTACTTGTAGGTGATAGTACAAGTTTTGAAGAAAATTTTAAGCTCTAGAAGGGTACTCTAGAAGAATCCGTAGACCAAGAGGAACGTTTTTAGAAGAACGCCTTTTTTTACAAAAAGTGAAATTTTAAGGAAAGTCTTCAGTATTTTGCAACAAAAATAAAACTGTTTTTTCAGCTAGCAAGAAGCAATATTTTTGCCAAATAACAGATATCTAAGTTGCGTTAAACAAAAGTTATTAGCAAATTAAAAAACGTGAATTTTAACAGTGTTTTTGCAGTTATCTCTATGTTTTGTGCTCTAACCTATAACTTTATATATATCAATAGAAAGATAATTTGAACACCTACAACTTTATAATTTGATTTTTTTCCATCCGAGCTCAAGTTTTCTTGTTATTCGCAAAAAAAGCGTTTTTTTCACTTTCCGGAACTTTTTAGGTTAGGTTCGCCATGCCAAATTCAAAAACAAAAAACGCTATCGTTTTTAGAATTTTTTTCCTATATAAACATATTTTTTGTTTCCTGTTGGCAATTAACGCTAAATTTACAAGGAGCTATTGTAGATTGATTGGACTATATAAGAGAGAGAATCTTATTACAGCGTTCTTGTTCTTCTTTCAGTGAGGTATCGGGTCCAAGGAGTAGCGCGGCCGCAATGTGGACGTTTTGTATTTTTAACAGCTCCTATGCCTCAGTTTGGTACGCCAGTCCACTTTAACAGGTTCAGCAATATACCTAAAGATTGTTCGCTTTGATTGTTGCTGATCAAGCAAGATCGCCAAAGAGATGCTGCTTTTCACTATCGCCCAGAAATAAAAAGAACTTGAACAGTATACTCGTCGTCCTTACAGCCTGCAGATAAGATCGTCCTTCGTTCCAATCTTTCATAGATGATAGTTTAGGACGCAGTGTCGGGCCAACCAGTGTCTTGACATCTTTTCTACTTCGCCCCAGTAATTCCCTTGTTACGTTGCAAGACGGGCAAAGAATTAATGATTTTACGTTTACCAGAGCAAGTGTGAACCTCCCGTGTTCGGTCCGATCGTCTGGAGCTCTTTTCGCTGAACTGGTAACCAGGGTTCCAGAGCAATAACAACATTTTCATAGGCTTCCCTAGCCAAGGCGTCAATATTTTCATGACCCACGAAGCTTTGATGGGGTTGGAGTCTGATGAGGGTCACTCGGTTGAGATCAAGAGCGTTCTGGTTCTGTAGAACTTTATTGCTTTGATTGCCACTTGGCTGTAAAAGTGCGCAGCCAGTGGGTATGGAAATTTAAGTAAGTTTTTCTTTTCTATCTCGCTTGCAATTATTTATGCTGTGGGTCTGTTGTCCGGCAATTATTGCTCAAAAAATTGCCCGTATAAGCGCACTTTAAGACAGGGAGAAGATACTATTGCTAGTCTAGGCCTTTCTCAAGTTTTCATAGCTGCATGCGAACACCTCTGATTGAAAGACAGTAGCTAGAGTGGCCAATCTCAATGATCTACTAAACCTTGGATTTTCGTTCCAGATCGCCCACACACACCACACCTATCTCCCTATTGTAGACGTATTACCATCGGTGTGTCATACAAACCTACTGGTATCTAAAGTAAAATCCAGGATAGCCTCTCCTATATGTTCACGAAAGAAGGCTTAAACTGCGAGCATACAGTTTGATATCATTCCCCCTTTAAGGAGGCCTTTTCTTAACGGTAACAATTTAATCACTTCAACATGGAGCTGTACTAAATTGAGTTAAGTGTTCAGAGCTGCTATCGGGGATGTGCAAGTACCGATGATGAAAAGAAAGAAAGAAAGGCTATTGTATGAATCTTGGTTAATTTTTTAGTTTGGTTCTATCACGGTTTCTAAACATTTAAAGTGTTTAAAATATTGTAGTCGACTTTTAAGCGCTTAGCGGCATTTAATGAAAGTAAACACTAGTTTAAGTATTTCAGTAATAAACGTTTGTAGGTAGAAAAACGCTTTCTAAATCCTCCAACTTATAGTGGCTTTGTAGACGGGAATAATAATTGCAGTGTTTGCAAGCTTTTTATTTTTATTCACCTTTCCTCTTCCAAGCTCGAGTCTCGTTCTCCAAGCGGTCCCCCCAGTACGCACCTACCCCGTCCAATGCTGCTTCACCTCTGTGATCGAACGAGATCCCACCTTTTGCAGTCACCTACATAATTGCCTGTTTATTTCTCCAAAAGTGTTTATCAAAACTAAATGTTTACTATCTTAAATGTTTAATTGACGAATAAGTCTTTTACTTTTACACTTCTACCGTTTTGTACTTAGTTTAAAATTATTTGGTAAAAAATCTTAAATGTTCAATTTCTGTTAAACACTTCAAGTATAGAAGAATAAAACACTTTAGTGATTAGATTTTGGGCATTAGTTAAACGCTTCACCGTTTAGAAAAAAAACACTTGAGTGTTTTATTTCTAAAAGCCTATCAAACGCTTAGATTTGCAGTGATGCCACCACATTATTGCTCGAACATCATGATGTTCAAAATCTTTATATGTAATACGTAATCACTCCCTTACTCTCCAAAATATTCAGGTCTTTCTTTCAATAGAATAGTATTTAGAAGAATGTCAACAATATATGTACTGCCAAGCCAAGTTTCTGATTATGCCCTGCTCTTTTACCTTGCTTATCGACAAGAAGAAAAAATCACTTATCTTCAGTGTTAACTGCTCTTATATTCTATTCACAGCACGTCTAACGAGCGAGGAAGTCCGCTTCATAAACTAGTCTTCAAGCTGAAAGTGTAGTACCAAACAAAATAATTGCGTTGGCTGCCTTTATCGATATTTGGGGAGTCTTCCACACTAGTCCTACGGGGTCTCTTTAAAGCACTATAATCAAAATCGGAGTGTACCATGTCCGGAACCGTCAATCACTATTGAGGCTACTTTTGGATGAACTTCTAGAGATATCTATGTTGAAAATTTTTTGCGTCCAAGATTGCGCGGATATTGAGAGCAACCAAGAGACGAACATTACCGATTTTGGCAAAACCAGTCCTTACTGGCAGAGCTTTCGATTTTCACAACAAGACATTTATTATATACTAGTAAAAAACCCGCGTGCGTTGCAACGCCTTTAAATAAAAAAAGTTTATGTGTAGTGTCCGCGGTAGGAAAAAAGTAAAATTAAAACAACAAAAAATCTGGAAAAAATGACCTATAAAAAATATTGGTTAACAGCATTTTTGTTGCATGGAATATTTTACATCATTCTAAGCTAATTCTTGACGCTGATTTCAAATATATTATCAGTTTTTTTATATCAGCTTTAGTTTATGAATTATAACGAGGGATGTTTTTTTTAGAAAAAATACTCTCACCGTACTAAAATATTTTATTTAAAAAAACTACAAACTGCATTGCACGCAGAATACTCCCACCTATCTAAAACTGTGAAAGTGAAGGTTCTACCCTACCAACTTCCAGAGATATGAGCCATCAAAGTCAAAATTTTGCTTTTTTTAACAAAAATATCAACTTCAACTACCTTTTTCCCCAAAAATACATAGTTAGTCAATATTTTTTTTTCCAAAATTGGAAAGCATGGACAATTTCCTATAAATAATGTTGACACAATTTTTGTGTTACGGCCTTTATTTTTGAAGATATTAGCAAATTTTGATGTTAAAGTTGGCTTTATTTGGTACTTTTCGTCATAAGCTTATGTGAAAATTGTACCAAATGAAACCAATAAAACTCGAGCTGATACAATAAAACTGAGTGTAGATTCGAAATCAGCGACCTCAAATTAGTAAAAAAACATTAAAATATTTTATGCAACAAAAAAAAGTTTGATTTTGTATGTGTAATTCTTCTCGAGCGTTCTCGGATTCGTCAGGGATTAATTGGAACAATTTGTTTCTTTTTAACAATTTTAATTTCAAAACCAAACTTTTTGCACACATGTGTTCCTCCTTCCTCTTCTTGGCGGTTCAGTTAAAACAGCCGTACTATATTGAGATGTGACACTGCGTTATTTATGTATTCAAGTAGTTGCCTCTGAACATGAAACTTCTCGGTGAATTGGAATTTTAACTTTCTCTTTTCGGTTAGCCGTTACACTGCCCCCTTCTTAAACTTCACGACAATAGAGGAAATTAACAGGATACACTTTTGTCGATATTCTTCCATTTGGAGCTAGGATGTAAAGATTTATCGATTTCCCAACTTTTGAACAACTTACGTACAGCTGACCGGGAAATGACACTTATTTGGCACAATTCGTAGACCAGATTGGCCCCGAAATTTAAAATTTATAAGTTTTGATCATAAATTCTTTATTTGTTACCTTAAAATCTCCCAGATACCGATTTTCATTGGAATCGGAATACAATTGGCAAACTCATCGGCCATATTGGTGCGGCCATTTTGAATGTATAAGTTTTGAACATAAATTCGTTATTTGCAACCTTAAAATCCCCAGATATCAATTTTCATTGGAATCGGAACACAATTGGCAAACTCATCGGCCATATTGGTGCGGCCATTTTGAATTTATAAGCTTTGATCATACATTCGTTATTTGCAACCTTGAAAACCCCTAGATATCCACTTTCATTGGAATCGGAATACAATTGGAAAAATTTTGGACATTTTGAATTTATAAGTTCTGATCATAAATTCGTTATTTACTACCTAAAAAACCCCCAGATACCGATTTTCATTGCAATCGGAACACAATTGGCAAATTCGTCGGCCATATTGGCGCGGCCATTTTGAATTTATAGGTTTTGACCACAAATTCGTTATTAGTGACATTGAAAACCCCTAGATACCAACTTTCTTATGGCTCCAATACCGAGATGGGTGTGGGCGGCCAGTTTAATAGATCGATGAGTTCGTCTGCCCTTTCAAGCGTTCAGTGTTCTCTGCAAAAATATGACAGATTTGTGTTTATATGGCAACCAATCAGCAAACAGAGCGATAAGTTTCTGCAGAACCAAATCTAAACTAGTTTGTGACTGTTAATGAGTCCCTGGTGATCTAGGTATACTCAGGGAAGTTACTTTTCTTGTGTCCCATGTCAATTTCTTCGTTAGTGATGAAAAAGCGAATAGAATGCCAAGACAGGGGTCTGACACTGGCTATTAACGGTCCTGCACTAGCTATTTGGACATCCACCAGTTTGGTAAATAAAACCTTCGACTTTCGGGCTCCCATAAAACATACCAATTTTTTATATGGCAGTTCTAAGCTCAGGAATCTCCTTTGTACCATCGGTCCAGTAGTTGGTACAATGTCCATTAGCGAGCTTAGTTCGAGGGTTGGAATAGGTTTCGCCAAGGTGGTTAGCGGAGGCCCGGCCAAAATAATGGAGCCTCTGGCATTTCTTAAAAAATCCCAGGCACTGGAAGGCTTGTTTACCGTGGCCATTCCTTCACTGGTCTTTGTCACTCGTAAGATTTAAAGGAAGAGTCGCCCATTAGTTCTACACCATCCAGTGACATTGAGGAGTTGCACATTTTAATGCAATAAGACAATACTTCGTTTTGCAGGCATTGATTTCGACATGATTCTGACCGCTTTAAACAAACAAAGATGAGATCAACGTTAATTGAGTCACATATAAATTCGCGTTTATAGAGAACACAGTTTGACATGTCCGTGTCTGGGTGGGTCAACTCCAAGGAGCTTCTTCCTTTGTTGTCACTCAAACCGGCAAAGGAGCTATTTGGACACAATAGAAAGGGCGGAAGGGCGAAAGACTTCATTTGCAGGTTTTGTCTTGTGGAAGATGAATCGGCCCTTCATGTTCTCCGTCACTCTCCCGCGATATCGAGGAGCAGAATTTCGTTATTTAACACTGTATTTCTCGAATGGTCAAGTTTGATCACAGGCCACTAAGAAAACTGCTGAACTTGTTGAAGCTCATAAGATCAAGCTTACAGTTCTGAGATATAGGAGTTATACTAACTTTTCCAAAAATTTCTTTCTTCTTATCTTAGCTAAAAACTCCAACAGCCATTCAGAACGCTACAGATCACGCAATCAACTTCTAGACAGAACGCAGGCAAGTCAAAAGAAGAAGGGTATACAATTTCTTTTCCAATAGACCCAATCACTCATGAGTTTTCATCATTCTATCTAAGATACACGCTTACTTACCAGAAAAAGCATAATTTCCCTTCAGACAGTTTTACATACTTGTGAGCTTTTGACCGAAAAAAGCTTTCATCCTAGCTAAGATACAAACGTATTTACGACTCCAGCGAGACACACGGCTTATTACCTAAGGTTGTGAAAACCTTAAAATGATTGGGTAATATTGTGAAATATTGATCCAGAACCATATTTGCTATACTACGAGTAGTCCGTATCAAATAAGGTCTGTTTCAAAGACGATAAAATAAGTTTGGTTTAATTTAAACTAATATTTTATGTTTTATTGAACAACATATAGTATGCTTTAAATGTAGTTGGTCTAAGAAGATATCGATTGTGATTTTTCTCTACCCAAATAAAAACTCTGCCTCTATCCAAATACTCGGTTAATTTCTGAATCATTCTTAGATTGTGATTCCTTAATACTCCCGGATTCACGAATACCCAGAATGACTTCAGACTTCAGATAGTACATTCCTGATAAAATTGAATTTATTGAATCCGTTTGAAGGCTAGATTGTTTGCTTAGTGGTCGGATTATGTTAATTACATCTTTACTTCCACTGCATATCGTGCCAGAAAAATTCCAGATAAAACGAAAACTCCAATGCGATTTTATCCGTTTCGTAATCCGTTAGTTTTTAATTAATTCTGATTAAGATCATGCATCACTGATGCTCTTTCATAGATCAAAGACCATCAATTATCACCGTTTACACGACAAAAGTTGCGTAACAACCTGAGGACGACGGACGTTACTTGACCGGAAAAAGACGTCTCGGGGAAATCGTTAATTAAATAATTATCTTTTTCGGTTTTTACCATTTCTTTTTTTTCTGTTAATCTAAAATCTTCATAGTGTTATGTTGCTTATCGATAAAATCTAATGAACCGTGAGAAACCGAAATTAGAAATTTAAAATTTTTGATTGATAAAAATTTATTGAATTATGCGATAAAGTAATATGATATTTCTTTGAAGGGAGACGCGAATTTTTTTTGAGTTTATTTCTTAATTTTTTTGGTTTTTGGGTGTTGAAATTGGCTTTTGGGTAAAAAATCTAAATAGCCGATCTGATTGTACGTACATGTATGGCATAAATATGGGAACGTGCGAAAAAGACACAATATACAAAAAATCCAAACGTTCCAAAACAAAATCTTGAGGGACGTGGTAAGTTCCCGCCCGAACTTACCGCTATAAGGAATTGCACAGAGATCTAAAAAAGCCTTTCGTAGATGAAATAAAAACGCGGTGAAGTACGCGGCTAGCATTTAAAGGAGGTGCAGATAGGGCCCCTATGAGGCAAGCCGCACTGCCTGATGTGGTCCCCGTGTGGATTGCCATATAAGGCCTACAAGGGGTATCTAACGCCTTGCCCCATCTCGAGTGGAAAATAGAGGCTAACAAATTCGGCAATTTTGTCGTGGATATGTTTTTTTATTATCAAGCGCGAGTGTCGTTTTCCAAGCGGTCCCCCACTGAATACTAGCCACGTCCAATGCTACTTAACTCCGCAATCGAACAAAAACCGGTCTATTGAGTATGCTAAAGACAGCTTTCACGCCCATGAAAATAATTGTCTGAAATATGAACAACAAAAACTAAAGCTTTATGAGTAAAATTAAAGCTTAAGCTTAAAGCTTTTTTAAAAAGTTTTTGAATACATAAGGCAGTCGCTGGGATTGCCCCATTTCATTTATAATGAGGTTTGCCTCATGGAGCCCTTACGAGAAGCTGAGAGGGCATACCTCACTTAATATCGCAGATTTTTTCTTTGTGTTGTGCTCATGAGGTATCTAAGGGTAAAGCCCTCTTTCGGCATGCCAAAAGGGGTTCTCATAGGGACCCTACGGGGAAATCGCTCTTTCGGCATGCCCCTCATTTGCCACATGGGGCCCATACGCTGCATGAGGCATGCCCCCTTTAAATTCTAGTCGGGTATAAATCAGGTGGTCAGGCACCAGCGAAATAGGGGAGCAACATGTAGTGTATGTAACCACGCGCGTGTCGTAACTATTTAAGACTGGTTGAAGTACGATCATAACCTTCTCGTGGTGGGAAGCTGTCCTGAAAGGGATGGGGCTAATATGATCGGGCCTACTAAAGCAAGATTTAAAGTTATCCTGCCGAAAGTTGCGTGACAATGGGTTGTTTTTGCACTGTCGTTTAACAATCTTCTCTGGACACCGGGTGCACTCAGTTTTACAATGTCTTTACCTAATATGGAGGCTCTGCCACGATAGACCTTCCCCTTTCTAATACACTCATGGGACTTTTATGGACCAATTAAGCTGCATAGGAGCAAGGCAAGGAGGGCCGGAGTGTTTTTGAAGCATACCCGAGCCCCGATTTCGCAAAAACCTTCTCAAAATACTGAAGGCAGGAACCGGGAAGCCAAGAAGTAGACCCAGAAAGAGGCCGCTCTGCCCAAAATTTCTGGACTCACCAGAGAATTGCCAACTTCAGCTCCCATATTATCTAGAGGGAACAGTCCTATCATTGCCAGGCCCAATTAGTGTGCTACCTAAACTGCAGCGGTCAGAGGACTCTCCAGGGGAGTAGAAGAAAACCTTCCTACCGGGAGGCAGACAGACCCAAACAGCCGTCGTTCTGCCCTAATTTTGTAGACGCACCAGAATTGGGTAGCCCAATGGAGCCCACCTGAGCCCCGTTTTCGCAAACTCCTTCCAAGCAGACCAAAAACAGGAATACGGTTAGGAACTCGGGAAGCCTCAGTTGGCCGAGATCACCTGTACGTTGTTCAACGAGATCCTGCTCGAACTGTCAATCCTAAGCGACAAGCAACTAGGCAGACTGCTGAGCCTGTTAGGGGTGTAGTAAGGTAAGATCTATGGGGTGCGACAGCCAGGGAGAACCAACCTCCGCTGGAAGGATGGCACAGACCAGTCAAGAGAAACCAGGGCCGGATCCCGGTTGTAGAAGAAGAAGAAGAAGGGTGTAGTAAAATAGGCCAATTGAGTCGCCACTATACTTTTGGGTCCTGTGCCTCACTAAAGAAGAAGAAGATGAAGAAGACAGTAATAAAGAGTAATGGTGAAATAAGGCAACCTTGTTTCACTCCAGTTTTCGTTGTTATTGGATCACTTAATTGTCCATTATGAAAGATACTTTTCTCTGCTTCATCGCATGGCATCATCTTCATTCGAATTATTTTTTACTGGCACTTTCTTCTCTTTTAAAGCTTCCCAAATATCGCACCTCTGTAGATTGTGTCGAATTCTCGCCTCGTATCTCCGATACTACTTCGATGTTGCTTTTGAGCAATTCAGTTGGATCTCCATCTGGGCCTTCTGTTTTCTTATTTTTTAGTTTTCCCATTGCTTCTTTGACCTCTCTCAGGGTTGGTGGATTTATATGAAATCATACCCTGGGCTATTGTCTTGTTTCATCCGTAGATATTGATTGCCTTTCACTCATCTCTCTCTCTCTCTCGCTCTCTCTGTTGGTTTCGTTGTATATAGTATTGCCTCCATCTTTGTATTTTTTTTTATTTTAGTGCGTTGTGAGGTGGAAAGGTACTCATGCTGACTCTAACTTAAAATACCTCCTAGTCTTCCACCTCCCCGTGAAACTGGGTTTTTAGCATTACGGCGCGAGCATGAATCAGCTTTTATCTAGCTGCTATACTCCTGGAGTTTCTTTGCCTTTCGCTTTTTCTCGGGTTCCTCCAATCTCAACTCAGTATGACCTTTAGCTCAAATCACTCAACTGTGTACAACTTTTAGCCTTATTTCCACCTTCATCCACACTTCCTCGGACCTCATCATGTTATTTCCGTTGTTAGTGGCGCCTCGGCCTTTGCTTTCAATTCCACCCTATGTTCGGCGAATCTTACACAATAAAAGAAGAGGTGCTCTGCGTTCTCCTGGATACCTCGGCATGCCAGGAACAACGGTGAGTCATCCTGCCCTAAACGGTGAAGGTGTTAGTAGTATGCATCTTTGCACCTTTTTGGGAGTTGCAGCAATGCATACAGAATATTTATGGATATTCCCCCCGCATTTAGCCGAACCATCGTGAGGTAATTTAAAATCGTGCACTTTCCCCTACAAGATCCCACCCAAGACATTGCACAGTTCAACTACAGATTCGATCCCCCAGCTCGAAAGCTCACTCGGCTTGAAAGCTCACTAGGCTTCAAAGCTCACTCAGCTCGAAAGCTCACCCAGCCCAAAAGCTCACCCAAGACACAAAACAACCACAGAAAAGTTCAACCAATTTCCCCAGGGCGAAAGCTCATCCAAGACACACTGAAATTTTCAAAAGCTCTCACCCTAGACCAGATCCACACCCGAGGCCACAATCCATGACCTCACCGGTCCCGTAGCGGTATAGCTATACTACGGGTGTTTTCTATATCCTCCAGGTCGACTAAAGATCTGCATGAGGTCGTAGCTCACTTCCCAAGCTCTCATATGACACAGCTCTCCGTTTGGTATAAGTCTGTGGATCCGCCGACACTTAGCAGAGTCGTTCCACTTCCTCTGACATTCCGTTACGGACTCGCAGAGCCATCTGCCTCATCACCATTTTAGGTTCCTTTCTAACATATTCTGGATCATGCCTTCTCTCGACAGGATATGTATGGGTATCATCCCCGCTATCACCCACCGTGTGTCGTCGGAATTGGTTCTGTGTGCGGATACCTGCGGATTACTCTTAGTCTGTATGCGACTCTCCATTTTTGCGGTTAGCCGTCCTGTTCAACGTTGCTACCCACATTTTCGCTGTATGTAGTAGGACTGAGCTAGCCCCCCTCGCCATTAGGAGGCGACGACTCGGTCTAGAGCTCCCCGGTGGGCAACATTCAGGCAAGCAGCATATCCTGGGACTTCTTCACCTGCTTCTCTAAATATTTGCTGTTTTTTCTAGGGGCTGGAGTCGCATTTGTGATTTTCTTTTGTATTATTGCAACAATCGAGGTTAGGTTGTCGCTTTGTCTCTAGATGATAATTTTTCGACGTGCGATAAGAGCCAGAAAAGATACTGAAAAAGTTGAAGCAAAGTGTTTTAGCGATACACGTCGGAATAGATATTGCCTCAAAGATAAACATAAAGTTTCTACTTTTAGTCAACAGAAAATTTTTCTGGAGGGAATTCACACAACCAAGGGAGACATAGATCCTTTTTGTGTTATCTTAAGTCATGCCAGTCGCAAATCGATAAGGACTTGTATATCTACAAAAACAGCCTCACAACTCACAAAAAATAAAATAAAAATAAAAACAGTATTAAAAAAAAAGTTGTTTTGGACTTTTCCTTATCGATTCAGAAGAAATGTTTTTTGGGACGCGAGGAGATTGTTTGTTTACCTGTGCTCCTTGTTTTCGAATTGGTAGGTTCAAAGAGAAACAGAGAAAGAGATTTTTTTGGAGGGCGTAGGAGGAGGAAGGTGAACAGAATAAAGTGTATGTGTACAGGTAAAATCGTGTCTTCTTCTGGGAGATCCTCAACAGGGAGAGGGGATTTGTGCGTAGTATGAAAAAGTTTTCTTCTTCTGATGGTAGAGCGGTATTTACCATTTTACCTTCCAGATTAAGGACTTAAGGCAACAAGCAATGAATATTACACGCCTAAAATATGATTAAAAGGATATAAATCACTTACAATGGTGACGTAATGAATTGTTTGTTGGTGTAAACATATTCTTATGGCGTATATACAAATAATAATTTCACCCACATACCGCCTACTCTACCCCCATATACTCAGCCACTCATATACCACAAGTACGTCACTTTAGGGAGTTCTTGTCGCAGCCAGATAAAACCCTGCCAGAAATTTACTTTCAAGAAAATTTCCATCGAATTACGTATCGTGCCGTTATCCTCCCGGAAAAACCGTGGGTGAACCTTAACTTACATTACAAAGGCGACTGACTGATACCACCTTCTACATAGCAGCTCCACTACACAGGAACTGAAACTTGACGATACTTCTCATAATTACCTTTCGCTTTCGTTTAACGCGAGAGAGATAGAGTCGTTAAGTCTAGCATTTTGCCACCTTTTTCGTTCGTCGTTATTTGTTCCTTCTGCCCGGGGACCCTAATGGCCCCATTAAAAGTGTATCAACTTCAATTAAAGATGACCCAACTTCCTCCGAATCTTAAAATTCCTCATAATCCCAAATCTTGAGAGATTTTAGTCACTCCTGTACTTATGTACTGCGAGCGTGCTAAACACCGACCCCTGGCAAGATTTTCGAAATAAACAAAAGTTTTTCCGGGTTAACGACTTTCCTTCTTCATTTCCAGCTAAGAACTACCGACATTTGAAGAAGTTTTCCTCCTTGGGTTCTTTCTTTATTTTTTTTTATTTTATTTTTTTTTGTGTTTTTTGTTGTTGTTATTATTGCTTTGGCTGGTAGATGGTGAAAGTCGTGCAGATTGTTATCAAAGCATTCTTGGCTCTCGCCATTTTCTCGTTAGAAGCATTATCATAAATCAAAGGTGTGAATTCTGCTCGTTACGGGTGGGCATAGAGTAGAAAAAAACTCGAATAAATTTTTTTGCCCATGAATTTGACAAAAAGGAGAAGAAATTTAGAGAATTTTTACAATTTTTGGCTGTTGTATAAAAAAAAATTCTTTCTTTGTGCTTATTGTTTGCGGGAAACCAAATAAAATGTGCAAATGGAAATTGTGAATACGCCAAAAACTTGTACTTTGAAGAATATTTTTCTGTAATTGGATGGAGTTTTCAGAATATTTTGCGGTCGAATTGTAAACATGTTAGTTGTACAGGTTGCCTAGTAGTAGAGGGAAATTGTCATATGATAGTGATGTAGTTGGGAAGTTGGATTTTTTTGTTTTTTTTCTTTACATATGTTAAGATAAAGCGAAAAAAAAATTCTGCAAAATCGGTCCTGTGCTGCACGAGAAAATTGCATAAATGTCCATTTTTGATGCATTTTGAGTGCATTGCTACACTATTTTTTTAATTTCTCCAGTTATGTTGGTCGTAGAACAATAAAAAAAATGGAAAATACTCGTGAATGAATAGACTATCGAACTGATTCGGTATAAATACTTTAAAAATGAATCCTAACCTCAAAAAACCAAAGTGTATGAAATTTTGTTTTATTTTACTAAAAATGCAATAAATGACGGGAAAAAGGTCGGATTTTGATAAAAATTGGAGAAAAGATGTACTTTGATGCTATAAATACGTGGTTGAAATTTCAAAAATTTCGCTTTTTACGGCAAAAATTGGCAGTTTTCGAAAAAAATTTAAAAGTGCCGCAATTTTATGCCAAATCATCGTACGGTAAAATATTTTTTTTAAATTGTAGGTTTTTTTATGTACTTTCTTATGAGCACACGCAATACTTCGTTACTTTATTTGAAACTAGCATAAAACCCGCGTGCGTTGCAACGCCTTTAAATAAAAAAAGATTATGTGTGCACAGTCCGCGGTAGGAAAAAGATATAATAAAAAAGAGAACAAATCTGCAAAATTGATTTTGGGTACTATAAAAATTTAGAGTTACCTATAAAAAATATGTCTTTTGTCAGCAACTATTACAGCCTTTTTTTAATTGAACTATATACAGTTCTTCCTCATATAAATCTGAAAACCTATTTCTACCGTTTCTACTGTTTAGGGGGAATTTAATAAATTTCCCACTTTTCAGAATGTGGCAAACTTCACGGTGTAGTTTATAACCTAAAAATAATAATCAATTGCATAAAAATAGGAGTCGCCATATTTTTTTAACTCCATTTCATTAATTTCATTGGAAATATTTAATTTCTTTAAACTTCTTCTTTTCGTTTAGAATAATTTCGGTTTTATCAATGGTATCATTAAATGACAACTTGAAAAAACGCGTTTAATGATTAATTTAACCGAAAAGGTGAATAACATAACATTAAAATTTTGAAGACGCCATTTTTTGCAAAAAAATCGTAACTAATCTATTAAAAAAATATGAGAACCTAATCTCACAACCGATTTTTTCATATGTAAACAAAAATATTCCCCCACCCACCCCCTCGCCGACGAAGTAAAAGTTATTAATAATTCCTTTTAGAGATTAAATATTAGAAATTTAAATAGCCTATAATTTAAGTTAGGTTATTTCCAAGATATTTGGAGAAAATTACTACAATCAGTGCAGGACTTTTTCAGTTTATCCCGGACAAACAGACGGAATGACAGGGGCTTCTGTTTTATTTATATAGATTCCCATTTTAGGCCTTTGAAAACACTAAAAAATTTCAATTTTAAATTTTTTGCCTTTTGCTTACTATGAAAAACAAATTGCCAACTATGAAAAAAAGGGCAAAACATTGAAAAATTGAAATTTTTTAGTGTTTCCAAAGGCCTAAAACGGGCATTTCAAATAAAGTAACGAAGTATTGCGTATGCTCATAAGAAAGTACATAAAAAAACCTTCATTTAAAAAAAATATTTTACCGTACGATGATTTGGCATAAAATTGAGGCAATTTTAATTTTTTTTCGAAAACTGCCAATTTTTGCCGTAAAAAGCGAAATTTTTGAAATTTCAACCACGTTTTTATAGCATCAAAGTACATCTTTTCTCCAATTTTTATCAAAATCCGACCTTTTTCTCGTCATTTATTGCATTTTTAGTAAAATAAAACAAAATTTCATACACTTTGGTTTTTTGAGGTTAGGATTCATTTTTAAAGTATTTATACCGAATCAGTTCGATATCGATAGTCTATTCATTTACGAGTATTTTCCATTTTTTTTATTGTTCTACGACCAACATAACTGGAGAAATTAAAAAAATAGTGTAGCAATGCACTCAAAATGCATCAAAAATGGACATTTATGCAATTTTCTCGTGCAGCACAGGACCGATTTTGCAGAATTTTTTTTTTCGCTTTATCTTAACATATGTAAAGAAAACAAAAAAAAAATCCAACTTCCCAACTACATCATAACTTCGCTTTTTTTTTTGTTTAATTTCCCTCTACTATAGAGAATAATACATACAATACCCTAGAGAAAAATTCATCATTGCAAAAATTAGTATCTACGAATGACCGCTGGAACAGATTCAGCATTTTGACTAAGGGTTTCCCGAGTAAAAATAAAACTCGCCCCTAGCTAGCATGCATCAGGTACGCACTAGCCTACACGTCGCACAGTGGGTCAAAACGATTCTTGGGTGACCAAAAATCGTTTTTCGTCATGTCATAGATTTTAAAAATTTTAATGCCATTCGATACTAAACAAAATATGTTACCTTATGGCAACAATTTTTTTTATTATTTGTGTGTTTGGAATGGCTAAAGTCAGAGAAAAATTTGAACAGGTCATTTTTTTGAAGTTATACTTCGTTAGGCGCGTTTGGAAAATATTATGAGAGTGAAGTTTTATCGAGACGCGAGACGCAACGCGAGACGGTGACGGAGAATATAGGCGAAGGGGTATGGAGGGCAAGCATTTCAACTCCCATTCTTTAGCTGATGTCTGTTCACGATGTCGATGGGTGAGAGGGTTTTTATCCTGAGGCTACGGAGGGAAATAAATTTCATGTACGATTCATCAGCCAAGCGAAGGTTTGGGCTTTTTTTTAGGTATAAGAAGATTCGTAGTTGCTGGGTGAGGGGTTCTGTCGCGAGGCTATGGTGGGAAATCCGATCCGTGTTCTATCCATCACCTAAGCGCGAGTTTCTAAGGTCCAGTTTTACACGGGCCGACTTTTTCAGAAGATTTTTCTTGGTTGTTTGTCTGCCCGTGAGAAACTGGCCAAGATAATAATAAAGATATATGGCAGCTGTACAATAACAAGCGATAATTATTTACTGTGATTTTGAATGGTTAAAACTTAATATAATTATTCAATCAGAAATTAGTTTGAATATATAATACAAAATATTAACTGTTATTATTTGGGAAAATAAAACAATGAACAAGATATTAATAGATTTCCACTTGTATTGTCCGTTAAAAAAGGCGGGAATCTTGCAAGGCGAGGAAGTCACTTCCCCTTCATTTTTTATCTTTCTTTCACATACATTGCGTGTAGTATGGAAGTAATTCTGCCTCCTTTTATCATAGATATTACTTCTTTGATATTTTGACTTTTTCACTCCCATTGAAATTTTTGTCAGCTGATCTCAAGGGCATTGAAACATTTTTACAAATTTGTGCTAGCTCATCACTCTTATTATTATTGCTCGTTGCTATTATGAAACGATAAACAGCACACTACCAAAGCTTTCCACACTACCAAAGCTTTCACTTTATTCCAGAAAACTTAGTAGGCTATTAAAAAAAATTTACAGTGATAAGTTACGTGCAAGTCTACGTAAATACACAAGAAATTCAGTGTTTGTTCTTTCTTCAATATCGGCTTCTACATACAGAATTTCCTTTTGAAAAATATCAACATATTTATGTATGCTGATGTGGCAAAAGTCCCCGTATAGTGTCATCAGTCTTCGATGCCAACCTTCTACATGATTTTGTGTGCGTGGCAGTCCAAGTTCAATATCTTCGAAGATAGACCAAAGCTGAAGTTTAAAGTGCACTGGACCACGGCTTCCCTTTCTTCTATAAGTCCTCGAACGTAGTATTTGTCGAACCATTCCATCAATTCTTTGGCATCAGCATCTATATTTCTTTGGAGAAGTATGAAAGCTGACTCAATTTAGTTGTATGGCAGAAACAAGATCGATTCCATAATGAGTACCGTTGTGATCTTCTCATCTAGTTGAGTCGATTGATACGCTATTTGATCGACCTAGGCCAAACATTTGAAATTTTCGAAATTTCGAAAAATTACCTTGCTTGACATTTTGGTGGACAAAGTCATAGTTTATTGACCTTGACTCATCCTACCTACATAGGTAAATAATGTGGTTGAGATAACTACACTCGTACCGTTTTCGGTATTTCGACCTTTAGGTATTATGTTTTTTCGGTCAAATGTCATTTTGGTATCTCGTCTTTTCGGTCAAATGTCTTTTGTCTTTTTGGTATTTTGTCTTTTCCGTTTTGTGACTTTCGGTATTTTGGGTTTCGGTATTTTGTCTTTCGGTATTGTGTCTCAACCTCAAGCTACTTAGACGAAGCTCTGGAACGTTCAATCATCACGTGTGGCTCACTAATGTAGGGGCCAGTGTTTATCACTACTTCGAATGTCCTAAAGTAAGGAAGGGTTCAGGTCCACATCTCTTATAGGTCCAGTACTCCCTCCAGATTTTCACATCAAACACCCGGCCTCGTGCAGTGCACGCAATATCTTGGACTAGCAACCAATCTTCCGGAAGGACCTCACCGTCGAAATAAGAGTGAGTGGAGAAACGGACAAGTCCTGAAGAAGTTTAATCTGCACATATTCACCGATGGCTTCAAATAATCAGAGGGTGTCAGGGCAGGGAACTATCTAGGGACAACCATCAGTTCAGTGTCCCGAAACCGTCAGGCGCACCCAAGTATCTATCTATCTTCTGCCAGACAATGAACCCGAAACCTACAGAACACCGCAGGATGACATGAAACATTCACCGCAGTCCGTGGAACAGGCACCAAACCTTAGGTACATCAGTTTGTGGCATCAAAGCGCCGTACCTAAGCACGAATAGGGCCTCACACTGGGCGCAGCCCTACACCTTTTCTAACCGAACCGATGAGTTAGGCGACCTTAAGGTCTACAATTAGGGGGTGGATTGAGATTTAAGTCTCTGCTTTTTTCCATCGCCTAACCTATCGATATTTTATGGATCACTTGGTAGCCGTTCCACATGTTATCAGCTCTGCAGAAATGCCGTCCGCACCCGAGACCCTTTTGTTTTTAAGACCTCATTCGATCAGTCGTTCTGTCTTTTTAAAAGTTAATGTTATATTACTATTTCTGTAATGGCATCCTGCAACTAGTTGATCAACCAGTCGATGCACTAGTCTAGTGTCCCATTTTTCAGCTAGTTACAAAGTAAGACAGTTATTACCCAACAGATGAATCTTCCTCAGTATGCCGTAATATACTACTTTTTACCTCTAGTTACGTCGTGCTCGTAACAAGATGATTGTTTTCCCATTATTGGATTTTTATTATCTCCAAAAATTCGTTTCGATCACGAAAGAATACATATGTCGAAAAAACCCATTTGTACACTTACCGAAAATTACAATTTTCCAACTCCGAATTCTTTTCCGAATTATGAGTGGTCCCTCTGCAGCTGCAATTAACCTTATGAAAACACTAAGCTCGGCTTACGTACGCATCATCAGCTCACTAATTACGGCGCAAACGAATTTTTCACAAAATCGTACGAAAAGTTTGCGTTAGAAATTGTGTGGCATGAAATCTTTCCGAAATTGCAGAATCATTATGACAAGGAAATTAGCGAAACTTACGGAATGAGCGGTCGTGCGGCGGAGCGCGGTGCGACAATTATTCCTGGGCTTTAACAGCATCGGATTTAATTATTCGCGGGCCTTTGTTCCCAGATGATAACTTCTCCGGGACTGGAGCTCGGCTTACGCTTTGTGAGCGCGAAATTGAAATTTTCACGTTATGCAATCCCGGGACTGGTGTGGCTGTGATAAAGGCTTCCGATGACGGCGACGCGAAGGTGTCATGTTATGTGAGAAGAGCGGAAGAGAAAACTTGAAATGCATCTGTGTCCAGGTGAAAATTAGTTAATACAAAAGCTCAAGCACGAACGGCAACTCTGGTTCTGCATGGGTGGGCATTGTGAATGTCGTCGTCGCTAGCGTCAGGTTTCGAAGCCCGTTTTTGGCAATTTCGGCAATTTCTTAAATGGATTGGATCCAAATAAAAAAAAACGTACGCCCGTACGCCAATTCCGCAATGAATGAAAAATTTTCATGAATGAAAGCAGGAACTGCAGCATGCACACTGCACTCGGGCCGCGTATAATACCTGGCTGGGGAGTACAAAGGCGCTAAATAAAAAGTGGGTGCCGTTCTGGGCTGGAAATCACGAAATCCAATTAGCACCACAATCGACAAGTGCTGTGCACAACCGGAAAATCAGTGCAGTGACCGACCCAATCATGAAGTGGAACTGCCTTGACAGCATTAATGACTGGAAGTACCTGGCCGTAATATATACTCTGCTGCTGCTGGGCAATGCTATGCCTACCTGGTAGTGGGTGTTGTGTAATTAATCATTTTTCTCTCTGCGTTCTGCGTTGTCATGGATTTTCACCTGAATGGCCTCAATTACTTATGGACTGAACCTTCTCGTAAGCGAGTAGACAAAAGGAGACTAAAAACCCCCCGAAACTGGGCCGGGGAACAATTCAAAAAATTCTCCCTGTTGTTGTTGTTGTTGTTGATATTTTCCGTTTTTTTTTTTTGGAGAATTTTTTTCGGTAGAAATTTATGTAATTTCTTTAGGAAAAGCCTTAAGAAGGATAAATTACATAATCCTTAAACAGGATAGAACCTTGAAATGGCACAAGTGGGCAAATTTACCCAGATTAAGTAAGGAACCTTGTTTGCTTCCTCCTAACAGATAAGGAAATATTTGGACTTTCGGATTTATTTAAGTATGGCATTATCGTTTTGATAAAGGATTTATTTGTTATTAGGTATGAGGGAGGCAAATTATACGAATATACAAAAATTGCACCAATTATAGAGTGATATATTGCTGGGATTTTCTTCTTGATCGTTTTTAGTATTTAGCATCGTTAGGGGAAATTTTTTTCTTCAAATTTGTGTAAATGGCCTGTTTATGTTCTCGAAGTGTTCAGAAGTGAATGATGGAGACCCTAGAGATACGTGATGGGTTTGGAACCATTTTCATTTCTTTTATTTTTAAATCTATTCGCATACCATAAGGGACATTAGGATATCAATCAGATTATTTGTAAAAGAGATTTAAAGAAGATAAAGTATAAGAAGATTGAATAACAAATGGGAAAATTTTATCCTAAAACTTCTACTTAAAAAATAACGATTTAAATTACTCCGAAATTTTTCGGAAATGATATAAATATTAAGTCGGAAATTGTATTAAGGATAATTTTATTATGCCTGCATGAAGGCTGGACGACAATGCGAGGGCGGATCCTTCTAAGAGGTTTTCAGCCTAACCTAATCGCTTAGTCTTGGGATACGCATTTACTGGATCGTCTAAGAATTGATTGGCACGTGCAGGAAAAGAATATTAGGTGTGTGAATTGGACAGAGATTAACGCATCACTGTCTTGGAGTGGCTCCAGAAGCCTAAGTGGTGTGCGCAGCAAAATAATGTGACACTAGCCTAGATCTAAAATTCAAACATGTATTAGAAATTAGACAACAAGCAGTATGGCTGTAGACAAGAAATATCTACTGGTGACATACTTGTGGGCCTAACAGAGTAAAGCACACATCGCTTTGGTGACCTTGGTCTGGCTGCTCAAGATATCTCCAAGGCTAGAGTATGAAACCCTGCTCTGCCGACGAGGAAACTCCCATTTTTTAGTATGAATTGCTCCAAAGAATTGGTTTTTTTGGTTTTTTTATTGGCCGTTCAATCACGACGACATACGGCGACTGTTTTGCCGAAAAAAACCCTCAAAAAAAATTTGGCGTTTCAACCCGCGGTAATGAAGCCCTGATACAAAAATTTTTGTTTGGGCATTTGTAACTTTCAGGAGCTTCATGCGAGTTTTTTTTACGCGCCACTTATCGAATTTTAAACCGCGAATTTTCGCACTAAGTGAAACCCAAATTTAACCTGATGCTGATTTAGGACATTATTATGTTAGGAATAACATGGCTTACCACAAAATATATAAAAGCACGTCTTCAGATTATAACCATCCGGTTCTAGTGCAGTGACTCATCAGCTGTGACCTCGGGTCTGCATGTGGTCTGGTCTGCCTGGCCTACCTGGTATATATTCCTCGTCTAATAACTGTCTATCTGCGTAGTTACACGGGGTGTATGTATAATGTATATGCTAAGTTTACAAAGCGGCCAGCTGTAGATATATACAGTTTATCCGGGAGGGCCTGTTGAAATTTTTTGGTAGAGTTTTCATAGCACCATGGGTTTTTGTAACCAATATAAGTGTAGCTGCATCCACCTTTTTTTATGTGCTAAAATAAAGTTTAGGAATCACCCTTTGTACTACTAGACTGTCATGTCGTTCGTAGTAAGCTTTATTTGAAGGATAGAAAGCCAATAACCAGCAAGCTAAAAGAGCTCGAATCATCAGTAAAACAAAGGATGGCAAAGGATGAAGAAAAAAGAGTCAGTTTTTGAGACAAGTGGTGATAATCCAAATTAAGGCCCGTGATATTCTCCATCAAAAAGGTTATAATACGGTTTTTCGTATGGCTTCTAGTTTTGGCAATCAAACCTCCCTAAAACACTATGCTTTCATCAAAACTAATACGCAAATTCCATTACGAATTGGATCTTAACCAAATAACTCACCTGATCCCGCATAAATGAAATCTAATTATTATTATTAGACTTTCAAATTCCCAACACTTTCAGGACACAAAACAACTACCCAAGCCCAAAAGCTTACCCCAGACAAAAGTAAGCTACCAAAAGCTCGCACCCGAGACCGCATCCATACACGAGATCACAACCTTCACTGCGCTAGAACTGGCTTACCTATACTACTTAAGACATATCGATATCAACCAGACTAAAGATTTTTAGATCACATGTGATATCCATAATCCTTTATAGCTGTGATTCTTCAATTCAAGAATTTATGTTTGAACAAATTTTGAGGAACATACTGACGATATATCATGTAATAAATGAAGATCTATGGAAAATTCCTTCTTGGAGCAAAGTGGCTATAAACAGAGAGCGAAGTATTTTCAAGCTATGCTTAATCGGATTTGATAAATCTAAAGCTTATTATTTGAGATGAACGTATGTGTCAGTCGAAATCCGCTTATTCGGGTGCATCCAAATTAGCTCTCAGTGTGGTCCCATTGCACTCCTACAAGAAGGGTAACCTGTTACTTTATTTGCAATACATTAAATTTTTTACTGCCTCCTTTTTACGAGTATGTGGTAGATATCGTAGATTCTTGTTGTCATACCAAAACTGATATGGCCGGATTAAAAACACAATCACCGTTAGCATAATCGATTTCATTAGTCTAAGGATATGACGTATCCCAAAGACCGTGGATTTGATTCACACCCAGGGGCCCTAATAAGGCATCCCGCCGGTTTAACCGGTTAATTCTAGGTTACCAAAGTTCCGCTTAGGTCGGGTCCTCACCTAGTGGACGGTGTACCTCTTTATTTAGTCTGGTACTGCCTGCGTCACAGCCTTGTCGGCAGGTTAGCGGGATTCTCTTATTTCAGGAGGTATAACACTCCGACGAGGCTCTCTCTCAGGGCCGGATCTAAGCACAGGCAACATAGGCGCTCGCCTAGGGGCCCGCACCACACACAAAAATAGTTTATGCAATCCACCACATAAGATACCGACTTTGCCGTCCAGGCGGAGGCAGGGGCGCATATTTCTATTGAAAATCATCATAGAAATTGTTACTTCCAAATATATTTACAACTCGAGCTATCTCAAACTATGCGAGGAGCTTGGCAAGAAGTTGCGATTAAATATCACAACGAATAAATATATCAAATTTATAAAAGACGCATCGTTTCGTTTTCACATAGCGCACTGTACGATTCAATCGTAAAATATTGAAAAGTTTGTTTAACAACGAACTTTTTGTCATTTGACGACCGGACAAAGATGTTTTGTAAGAATCGAGGCGAAAAAGCGTATATGAGCCATTGAGCCCTTCATGTATTACCGCCCCCAATTTAATTCGGCGCTCCGGGCTGATTACCGATGCGTACATACATATATTATACATAATTTTATCATCGTCACCTCTGCATACCCTGCTCCTTGAACTGTTACCGAACCGGTTTTTTAGGAGAGAGGTATAGAAAGGGCAATAGGGAAGTGTAGTAACATCTTTAGCAGAAATTTTTGGCTTCAAAATTTAACACATACACAATGTCCTTCTGTTTACTCTTTCTTACTCGTGGGTAGCAAGTATAATTATCGACACACATACACAGATATCTCCGTGTAAAGACAAGTTACTATGACAGAATATCAGTGCAGATCTTCTAGATTAACCTGTAAAACCGGTTCTGCTGCTGGAATACTATTGTAGATATCCTCATTGTGATGTACTTCTCCTCCCCCCTGTCCATAGCGCCCATCGGCCGTGCCTTTTCTATTTATGTGTGTATGCGCCGTACCAAAGGTTGGAAGTGGATGGAATAAGTAGGTGTCGCGCGAATATCTATTCTAACCTTCTTAGATAGCTTCTATAGAGCGACCGGGCTCTCCTGGAGTGATGTGACTCTCGCTTTTCTAAACAAATAAGACACAAAATATCTTGTTCTGTTGTGGTGAATAGCTGTGTTTTCAACAATTCAATCAGAATTGGACTTCTCCAAGTTTTCTATTATTTGACACACGATTGTTAGAAAAGTTAAGTGAGAGTTCTGTTTATACAGTGATAGAGAATGTCGTTGATGACTGCAAGATTACAGATGCACGAGCTTTTTTTATATAGTTTCCTTCCCATTGTCGTACGAGTAGACTGCGTATCCAAGAGAATATCTTTGAAAAACTCATGTACTAGTCCAATTGCCAGAGTATTATACCATAAAGATACTTAGCCCTGGTAGCAGAATTCTTCAATTTTCAATCATATTTTTGTAATCTTGACCAACGGCAAAGCAAAAATTAATAAGTTCAGTGTTTCAGATCATCATTTTCTTTTCACCTTGTTTCATTTTTCCTGCTTTACCTTTCATGACAGAAAACCAACGGGCTTGCTTAGCAGAAGTGCTTCGTCCCCCAGAGTGCTCTTGAAATATCCCTAGCTTGTTTATCTGATCAGAATGATCTCGGCCAAAGGGAAATTGGCAGGAGTTAAAAAAATACAAAGGGGAATCGTTCCAAATGTCCAAAACTCATATTGTTTCGCCTGGTGTGATGCTCTAGGTCAGTGATTCCCAAAGTGGTCCATATGGACCCCCGGGGGTCTATGGGATGATCCAGGGGGTCCGTGATAATTAAAAAATTGTTTTGGGGGTGCGCGAAAAACTACCGGGGGTCCGCGAAAGAAATCGAAGGTTTCATATAAAAAATTACAAAAATTTGCGCGGACGAAATCGAAAAGCAAACAGCTTATTTCACTAACGTATTCGCCAAATTTGATGAAATAAATTTAAAGTTACAAGGTGATCAATTAAATTTTCTCAAAACTAAAAGTATTACATTTGTTAAAAAACTTTGGTTATACAAACAGAATTTGGGCAGAGGAGAATGCTCTCAGACCATCGCAGGTGGAACGCTCTTTACCTGTATTCTTATTTTATAAATACTGTAACTTTTCGTTAACGCCCCACGCTTTTTACATTTAAGTAAGTTATATTTATAAATTCATATAACTTCATTAATTTCATTCTGAACTCTATTTTTAAAGGAACAACCTCCATATACTGACTGGAGCAATACAAACTTTACATTCAAAATTATTTTTTACTTTTTAGTTCATTAGAAAATAAAAGCTTATTTTTTAGTTTTTTATTTATTTTTATTTTCTACTTTTTAGTCTATTATATGTCTTCCGTAATCCACCGCCACTGTACTCTACTCGTCTTACCGTTTCATTTGATACTCTAACCGAGCACGTTGTAAAGAAAAAAGTAATCCGCTATTTTGTGTTGGCCGCCAGCTTGAATTTGGAATGGAGCAACACAGCTAATTCTATTCTACTTGTCATACCCTTTCATTTGATACCCATGTCGCGGGGTCGGGGAACACAATTGCAAAATTTTCCCGCCATCTTGAAACCGCCATATTTATTTTTTTTACAAAAAAATCAGAGTTCATTATCACGCGAACTATGCATATGTGCAAAATTTGAAGTTGATAGGTTAAATTTTCTGCTTTTTATTTATGTCTTCCGTCATTCGGTTTTGGTCCCCATTTTGAATTATAATTGAATCATATTATTCCTGGCATAGGGCGCGTTTAGGCCCAAGTTACTTTAACTTTGTTAAATTATCGCTGTTAACTTAACACCGTTCCTGGGATACCATTTGTTCAAATTTTACAGCTAATAACAACCAAAAATTATAACATTGCTCATTTTATAAATAATAAGAAACAAAAAAAATTAATAATATCTTCATTCTGTATTAAAATATTACTAAATTATTTGCTTACAACAAAAATTCACAAGTAAACGTCAACCCCTTTTGACAGTTAGAAGCTGTGCTACATTTTAGCTAAGCCAAAAAGCACAAATAAGTTTGCTAACAGCGCTAAATAAATTGACGTTTATGCCGTTGTTAACATGCCTACAAAAGTCGGCTGCCATCTTGGAACCGCCATCTTGATTTTTTTCTCAAAATGGTCAGATTGCATTGTCACGCGAATTATACATACATAATATGTGCAAAATTTGAAGTTGATGGATTTGTGAATAAGTTCCGGGTGTCGAAAAGTTTTTATTTTTGTTCGACTTTTGCAATTATTGTTTTCTCGTTCTTTTCCAAGCGGGCCTCGCACTAAGTACTAACCACGTTCAATGGTGCTTAACTTCTGTAATCGAACGAGAACCGGTCTATTGAGTATGCTAATGGCACAATTTATGGTCATTAAGATAATTGCCAGTTTTGCCCATTGTATAAAATTTCTGAAAACTCCAGAAAGCTCGAAATCAGCTCCCCTCAACAGCGCTCCCAATTTTTCCCGCTGGGCTCCTTCTTATTTAAAATTATTTAAGTATTAAGTACCTATGTACCTATATTTTCAAGCACAATTGCATTTTTTCTTTTGTTTTCATAACAATTGAAAATATGTACCGAATTCATTTACCTAGCTATGTGCAATTGTCTTCTCAGAGAGAACAGATTAAAGTATTTTTAGTAGATTTTATTATATCATAAAATTTGTTTCACTTGGGTTTGGGGGTGCATGATTAAGTTTTTGTTATAGTAAGGGGTCCATGAGCGAAATAAGTTTGGGAATCACTGCTCTAGGTCAATGTAGCAGTTTTTTGAGTGTGACAAATCATAATTTTTTTTGGGAAGGAGTTCTGCCTAGGGGCCTCCAGATCCTAAATCCGGCTCTGCTCTCTTTGCTAACCCCGACTGTTTTCGCTCAGCCGGCTGCTTAACAACCCTTAACCTATTATATCCATTTTCTATTTGCAAGCTAAGCTTACTACTAGCCATCGCACCATGACGTGAACGACATGACGGACTGGTAGTATTGTAATGATGTTTCGTTCGGTGGTTCTCTAAACTTCATTTTTTAAGGGAGGGTTGCCGGGAGCTAGGGTCGTTGAGAACAAACACCTTTTTACAACCAAATAATTCCTTTTATTCATTCGGTATCTTACTCACTAACGTTTGTATTCTCTCTGGTATTGCTACTTATCTCCAGGGTTGTATAAATGTATATATCAAGTCGAAAAGCTCTAAAAGCATTCACCTTCCCCACGCATTCCCGGTAAGATGTTTGTGATACGCCATCTTTTATTTCTTCCAAGGAAGTACAATTTCTTACACCTTCTAAATATATTTCCGGTGAGATCCTTGGAAAATATTGCTTTAATCCTTTTATAATAATCTTTTAATAACACATTTTTATACACAATTTAATGGTAAATTGTATTAACTGAATAAAAACTGTTACATACTTATCCATATTTGGCCCTTTCATCCTACTTTTGTGGAACTACGATTACGAACTCCTTCCTAAAAGCTTCTTGAGGAAGGCCTTTAAACTTTTCCCGCTGGGGTGCTTTAATATTTGCTGTCTGAAGTTCTTTGAGAGGCATTCTAGTAGTAGGGGAGCTGGCACTTGAAAAAATCGTGTCGTCCCAACCTTCTGCCGTTTGGTATATAAGCTTTTGAAATAATTTTAAGCATTTTTTATAATATGACATTTTTGCGGGAAATGGACCCATTTCGAGTTAGGGGTTTTGGGGGGTAAAAAGGGGGTTAAAATTGAAAAAAAATTCTTCCGCTTCGTATGTAGGTTCTTTTAGGGCTAAATAACCGTTAAATACTAGTGGCAGACATTTTTGACCATTTGGACCCTCCCCAAGCCACCCCTAGCTGAAGTTGCCATTTTTCTCCCCACACCCTAGCAAATAGTCAAAAATTTCTGCCAATAGTATTTAACGGTTATTTAGCTCTAGTAGAACCTACATACGCAGCGGCAGAAATTTTTTTCAATTTTAACCCCCTTTTTACCCCCCAAAACCCCTAACTCGAAATGGGTCCACTTCCCGCAAAAATGTCATATTATAAAAAATGCTTAAAATTACTTCAAAAGCTTATATACCAAACGGCAGAAGGTTGGGACGACACGATTTTTTCAAGTGCCAGCTCCCCTACTATATACTATAGTAACGAATCGTGGTACAGTAGAAAGGGTGACACCTATGCACACCTTTCACAAAAACAAGATAAAAAGGTTCCTCCTTTTTTCTACTTCTCCTGTGTAGTTATCAGCCCTTCATAATTACTTTGCCTCTTCACAGATAATCCTTTGTTTCTCTCATCTGATATCACCTGTAGCATAGCGAAATCAGGTGGAGCCCCCGCCATAAAAGGAGGGAATATCATAATTGCTGTTTTCGCACGCAGTCAGAGTCTCAGGCGCCACAAGCGAGCAACGTCATTCTGCATGTTTAAAAACGCAATTAATTCACTCATTTATATTCTCAATCACTATTGCACATGCACGCTCATTTCCCTTCTTTTATGGTGCGTGCTCTACTATTCGTTTAAAGAGATTAATCAGCATTTGATAGTTTAAACGATTTCTTTCTCTGAGCTCCAGCTCCAAATTTAATAAATTGAAATAATTTCCAAAAATTATTACAAAAACATAATTTTACGGAAATTCAAATATCCTTAAAGCCCCTTTAAAATCCTCAAAACGTTTTTGTCTTTCCCCGAAAAAACACAAATTTAATCCTATTTGGTGACTGCCATCAAAAATCCTCCATTTCGCACTTTGATTTACGTAACTTGAACAAAAAAAAATTCAATTTCGCGCTAACTCAACACAAATAAATTTGAAAAAGAAACAACCTCAATGCTACCAGGCGGGGCGGCGGGAACAGAACCCGCAGCCCCTTGCCCGACAAGCAATAATTAAATCTGACGATTCAAAGCCGAGAATAATTGTCACTCCGTGAGCCCAGCCCGGCATGCAGATTGCGCAATAAATTCGCGTACTCCACTTTCCCTTCTTTATTTAACTTTCGGATGAGTGTGTGTGTGGATTGTGTGTGATGGGCTTAAGCCCAGCAATTTAGAATGAGCTATAGGCTAGCCGTAACGTAACGCATAACTAACCCTGCTCTAACTCTTGCTATTCTTGTTTAAATTTCAGATGGCCCGTGACTTGCCGCATCGCAGATTACTAGGTCAACAGTTACAGCTGGAAGGTGTCAATCACAGCATAGCACTTAGACAAGGCCATAGAAACAATCACGTCAGATTGAAATAGCACAGATAATCGATACGGAGGAGGCTTACCAGGACTACAGAAGAGAGGTGGACCCGTGCACAAGTGGAGATAAAGCAATTAGGATACAACAAGTACATATCAAGTCGATATCAGCGCACCCACAGCATATCCCCGGGGTGTAGCGAACCGGCACGAGGTGCAGTACATATCAGCCTCCTTAAAAGAGGCACTGAAGGGCACACTATTAACAACCACCTCCAAGTTCCTGAGATGACGAGGAGTTACTAGCGAAGAAAATTGTTACATAAGACTTTTTGCACATACACATTAAGGATATAGTAGTCACGCGCTTGGTACTTACTAGAAAGGAATAAGGGACAAGAAAGATGGCGTTCATCCTGCGACGGAGATCAGCTTCGATAGTGAAAATCGTTCTCATCCTGACGGCAATTTGGTTTACAATCGCCTTCCTGATATACATGGATGACGGTCGACGAGGTGGCCAAGGACACAATATACCTTTGGGCCTGAAGGGCGGCAGCGGTGGAGGAGGCAGCGCCGCAGGAAGCAACATTGTAGAGACTGCCATCGATGCCAATAATCTTAATGATGTCGTCAATGAAGGGGAACCTGTGATAAACAATCCTGTGGCACATCTCCACGAGGAGCCCGCCAGCAAGGACAGCAAGGAAAGCGAGAACGCTAAGCGTAACATAAGACCAGCCGCCCCCGGGCTAGATGATGGTAAGTGAGCTAATAAATTGATTACATTCTCTCTCCTCCACTTTGCCCTACAAAATCTCTGCCATTTTATTTACTTTTTTTTTCGTTCTTGTTTTTGTTTTAAACTTTACGATAATATTATTAATTTGGAACACAGGAATTGTTTTGTGCCTTTGATTGGGCTCTTAATGTGGGTTAATTAATTTGACTTTTATGAGATTTTTTTCGTAATTATTATAATTCAAGACGGCACAGAACAAGCGAAGTTTGAACTTGTCTCGAAGTTGAATTCAAATAAAAGCAGAAAATTTTATGGCTGCAAAAAAAAGAAGTACAGCAATTCTTGATTTGCCTTTGCTGCAAATCATTAAAGCAAAATTTCAAAGAGAATTTCCGAAAGACCGTCATAATTTCGAATTATTCACGTTGAACGCCAGAAGCAGGTGCTTTAAACACTTCAGAGTTTATCTGCGTCGTAACGTTATTAATAAAAGCAATCGGCCATTAAAAAAGTGCTGAACAAAAATCTTGTCGTGCCTTTGAGATTTTAAATTATTGAAATTCGATATTCGAGATTTTTTTTAAGAAATAGCGAGATTGGAATAAATGAGATTCCAATATTGAAATTGATTTTGTTTGAACATTATTTTATTGATGCCAGTATTAGTTAAGTTGTCACTAGACTTTTTTTTAAAATTGGAACAGCGATAAAAAAGATGTTTTAGTAATGTCCCGTTTTTGCGACGCAATGAAAAGGCGGACCCTGGTCAGACAGCGCTCCAATACTTGGTCCAGAGCTAGCTTGGTGATAACGTGCTGATCATTGGACTCTCAAGAAAGCGTTCTATCTGCTAGCTCTAACACGCCCAAATTATCCAAAACTGAACTAGAGGCTCAATAACGAGAAAAGGACAATTAAGGCTAATATAGCTTTCTATGCCTGTAAGCAGTGCTTCGACAAGAGATGAGGTTTGAAGCCGGACATGGTGCGGGGAGTAATTAGACCATAGCTGACATCTGGCTTCGCTGCATGGTGGCCCTCTGTTGCCAAAGAATGTAACAGATCCAGATTGGGTCAAGTCCAAAGAATGGTTTGCCTCGGAATAATGAGCGCCATGTACACAACCCCTATGGAAGCGCTTAACGTAAATCTCGACATACTACAACGTAATTTTTACATCAAGCAGCAGATGGCCGACACGGCCCTGAGGCTGCGAGAAGTGGACTGCTGGGTCCAGAGGTACGCTCTCTACCACAGGGAATGGTGGAAGAGCCTACAGACTACATGGTCGCAATTTCGGCAGGGATCTCAATATCTATTGGTCATTTACCAAACAGACGTTGTCGTGTATACAGACGAATGCAAATAGAGACCGGTGTAGCGGCGGGAGTTTTTCCCGTTCACTTAATCTCCAAAAATTCTACCGCCTGTCAAACTTTACCAGTATTTTCCAGCCAGAACATCTGACAATCTTTCAAGCCTGCCTAGCAATACAGTCATACCCAAGATCGGCAGTTGGGGTAATCCTGTGATAACATATCCAAGCGACCATCAAGGCACTAGGCTCGGCCCGTATGACGTCCAAGATGATCGAAAACTTTCAAAAGCACCTCTCTTCTTTGGGCGGGCGGTACAAGGTCACTGCTCAATGGGTACAGGGTCACAGCAACATCAAGGGAAACGAGAAGGCAGATGAATTGGACTGGAGGCAACTTTCGTGGGCACGCACAGTGGGGCAAATAGCACATTCTTTGGACAAACCATAATTCCCCAGCCTGGAATTAATGAAACTTAAAAATTTTTTTTAAACTATTCGTTATAAAATTGCCTTTAATTCTATCGAGCCCGAATTTTGAAATTTCAAAATTAAAGATGGCTAATCCAATATGGCGGACATAAATATTGTAAGTAAATTAAAATTTTATCAAAAGATTCTTTAAGATTAATAAAAAATTTTACTTGGGGGGTTTTTTAGGAACCCAAAAATTAATTAATAATAATTAATTTCAATAATTTTAAAGAATCTTTTTATAAAATTTTAATTTCCTTACAGAATTTATGTCCGCCATATTGGGTTGGCCATCTTTAATTTTGAAATTTCAAAATTCGGGCTCGATAGAATTAAAGGCAATTTTATAACGAATAGTTTAAAAAAAAAAATTTAAGTTTCATTAATTCCACGCTTGAGAATTATCGTTTGTCCAAAAAATTAGCTGTTTACCCCACTGTGCGCCGGTGGAGAATGTACAGACAGCGCTGTGCGTGCTAAAGAGAAATATCTCCATGTAGTTTATTTCAGAAGCATGCTCTAGATGGAAGAGCCTATCATCATGCGTTAAAGCTAGAAAAACTTGGCCTTCTTATAGTAATCAAATATCGCCAGAATCTTGTGAATAATTCTGGAACACTGGCCAATTGGGCATCATGCAGCCAGATCGAGAATTCCGTATAACACCTACTGCAATATCTGCGGAGAGGACCAGGCCAGTGAGACAACCGAACACTTTCTCTGCGGCTATCTTTCTCTGGCCAATATAGAAACTGTGTACTTGGAAACCTAACATTCTAAAGTGTTTTTGGCGGGGGTTTCAAACCGCAAATAGGAGATTTAATCCGGTACCTAAATATGACTGGCTGGATCTAAAATCTTTTCTAGCATACTGCCTTTCTTACGCAAAATCCACCAGAGACACGCTAGCCTCAAAGCCCCCACGAGATCGCTTCAAAGACTCCCTCAGCATGAAAGTCCACCCGAGACACACTAGGCCACCCGAGTGAAGTTCTACTAGTTTCACACAGATGACTGTGCCAATAAGTCTGTTGCTATACTACTCTCATTGTGGAAAATCACAGAAAAAATCAACATCGCAAAAAGTATGCTTCCACCAAAACTAATATACAAACTCCATTAAGAATTGGAACCCAGACCAAATTCCCCACCAGATCCCGCATAAATGAAATATTCTTATTATTATTATTGAAAAATTTTCGCGACTCTACAAGATTCCACCCAGCATGAAAGCCCACCCAAGACGGGCACGTGGTGCCAAAACCAAACATAAAAAAGCTCACCACTCGAGTTCTTGTCCCGAATAAAGCTCACACCCAAGACCACAGCCGATAACGTCGCTGAGCTGGGTACCGCCATAGCTATACTACTGATTGGGTTTAGGCTATTGTTTCTCTCCCACCTCAGCTTATATCAAATCGATTGAGAAATTCTTTGGGATGGTGAAGCTTTATTACTGATTTATTCCTAGTTTGAATGAAATGTTGGTACCAATCATCGAGCATTTGAGATATCTTGTTGACTCGCCGGACCACCAGATTGTCAGGCAGCGTAATGTCAGCGCTGGCAGAGCTCGTATACTGTCAGAATCTGAGACTCCTTACTTCGATTTCCATCCCAACTCATGCATCCAAGAAATCCAATAGAAGAATCAAAATTTCTCACTCGCCTTCGTTTTTAATGCAGAACCTAAAAGTAACACATCATCGACAACCAGCTCAGAAGTATGTCTACATAGATAGCAACAGCCTTGGAAGTTTTATACGAGTCGATCATATTCGAAAACCTTACGACCCTCAATATGACTTTACAACGAGGTCGATATCTATTAGCTATTGGTACCGTCTCAGTTCTAACGAACTAGATTGAGATATTCCTTTCTGACCGTTCAATTCGGAGTCTTAGGTACATCGCCGAGCCTCTTTCCAATCTTTTTAATTTTTACCTACTCTCAATCCCCTCTCACGGACATCACAGCTTCGCTGAAGAAGGAAGGTACTTTACATCCTTCTACACCTTCGAAATTGCAAGTAAAGGACCTGTTAGAGCTTGTCCTCGTGATCGTAAACTTATTTCCAAATTCAGTCAATAGTAACATCGACCTCATTGCTGCTTGGGGAAGCAAGAGTCAACACATTCAAAACGAGATGCAGTCTAATCTTTAATAAAAACCTACGCTACTGTGCAAGCCGTTTCAATGAACGGCCTGGATTTAACGAATTGATCCATTCCTTGATTAATGGTCACTCTTTTTGGATGCACCAAAGCAAATGAATGTCCGCAGAGAGGACCGGCGTCGACAAGCTTTTATTTTTGTTCATCTTTTGCATTTGCCTTTTCCTTTCCAAGCGCGAGTGTGGTTACCAAAGTGGTCCCCCAACTAAGTACTAACCACGTCCAATGCTGCTTGTCCACCGTATCGAACGACAACCGGTCTATTTAGTAGGCTAACGACACCCTTTATGGGCACCCCCTTTTTTCTTAAGGTACGTTTCCACTTATACACTTTTGAGTGGAAGTGTAAAGTTCCACTCGCAAAATGTAAAATGTCTACGTGTAAACACAAGTTCCATCCGCTGCACTCGATTTTATGTATATACACTTTGAAGTCTACATTTTCACTAATTATTGGAGTTGTGTAAACGCGTTAAATTGAAAAGTGTAGTTCCACTTTAGAAGTGTATCCACTTTTTTTAGTGAAAAAAACATTTTTGTTCACTTTGTGAGTGGAGCGAGTGTAAATTATGCGTTTATGAAGGTTTTTAAATGCTTCTTATTTTGTACCAACCCGTAAAATTGTTTACTAGTCGAAATAGCCCTAAAATCATTGTTTTATCATTAAATATTAAAATATGCTTTATGAATCAGTACAATATACTTTATTTATAAACTATTTAGTACTTCAAACAGTATTTCTGCTGTTCATACATCCGAACATTAAAAAATCTAGCATTATTTTTAAAAGATTAAAAATTATGCAAGATAAGCAATCGAATTCAGCAACCAATCAGAATTCGAATATAAAGCTAAGAGAAATTATGTATTTATGACGCCAACCGGAAGCCAATTTTTTTAGAATGGATGTTGGTGGTTTAAATTATCGTATAACTATTTAAAATATTTCGGATCATTCTTACAATGCTCCTAAAATTACCCCTAAAAATTTGAAGCCGCTAAAAAAACAATTCAGCATTTTGTCACCTTAAAACTTGCAGGGATAACCCCCGTTTGGCATCCCTGGTCAGAGGAGCTCAGGAGTTTCTATACTCTTTCTTTGAGAAATGTAAATAGGTTTTTCTACGCCTCTGTTAGAATAAAGGCATTCTAATATTACTTTTAGTTACGGAATTAGCAGCATTCCACACCCGTGTGGAATTTCATTCCATCACTTGTTATGGAATGACTACTAGTGGCGACATCTGTTCCTCGTAATCCAAGAATATGATTTATTAATTAAAGAATAAAGGATTGTTTCAATAAATAAACAATCAATGATGTTCTGCTAGAATATTTTTGCTTTAAATAAACTATTCAATTATTAAATTGCAGAAAAAAATAACATTTTTTTATTAAATTTTGCGGCGGCCATCTATTAATAAATTATTAAATTACAAAATTGTTATGAATGAACACTCCCTACTAATATGTTATTTAGTGTTGCTGTGCTTTATACATTATATTTTTGACAGGAGCTTTACATTAGGTATGTTTTTCTTTACAAAATATTAATAAAAACTAATTAGAGGCGTAGAAAAAGTATAGTCTGCAACACGTTTTGAATGGCATATTCCGCACTCGTGGACCGCCACGCTCGCCTTCGGCTCGGATGCCAAACTTCCACTTTTGCGGAATATGCATCAATCCAAACTTGTTACAGAATATACTATTAGCCATTTATGTGGAAGCCTGTGTGTGTAATTTCTTTGTTTGATTTTGTTCTTTTTAAATGGCAGTAACAAATAATCACCTAGAATCGGGATGTTAAAGACATTCGTTCTTTTTCCGGAATAACTTTCCTCATAAACGTGTTTTTTTCCTATAAAAGGAGTAACATCATTGAGTAAAAACTAGAAATCCGAAGCCGTCTTTCGTAGAAAGTTTCTATAACTAGCTTCATCTCCGAATTCGAGTTCTTGCACTAGATTTTAAGCAATTCCAAGACTTTTCCGTTTTTTAATCCACTCACGAAAAAATGTATAGCTTCACTTTACATTTTTCATTAAATGTATAAATGTAAACATAATTTCCACTTGAATGTATACATCTCAAAAAGTGGAGCAAAAGAAATGTAACTTTCCACTTTCCATTGAGTGTAATCACTGAATAAGTTTATAAGTGTAAACTCGTTTTACACTTCCATTCGGATCCATTCGCAAATGTATACACTTAAATGTATAAGTGGAAACGTACCTTTAAGTCCTATAAAATTTCTGAAAAATCCAGTAATGCCCCTCAGCAGCGCATCCCAAACGCAAAGTGGAAACGCAAATTGGAGCTCTTTTATCACACAACAATTTGTATGCTTTTCTCTCTGTCTGGAATCCACGTTCGGGCAACAGAGAGAAAAACATATAGATTTCTGTGCGATAAAAGAGCTCCAATTTGCGTTTCCACTTTGCGCTTGGGATGTAAGGCCATTCCTACACTTGGGATGTAAGGCCATTCCTGCACGAGGGTACACTCCGCACGCTTCCCTTGCCCAAAAAAAGCTCGTGCTTTTAGAACCATGGTCCCTTGTGTATCAACGGCCTTAAAGGGCCTTTATACCGCCTTCGCGATGTATGAACTCTCGAAACCCGAGATACTTCGAAAACGTAATCTATGAGCTTTTTTGTTAAATTACAACAATAATGCCGTGGTTTGAGATATGAGGTTATGGTTTCGTGCGTGGCTCTGAAAGCTCTTATTTTCCATACCAATAATCATGGTGCAATAATTACAAGGTAAACTCGTAAGGGTCCGTGACGTCACTCAGATCTTTTCTCACAAAGGAAAAAAGCTTTCCCATGACGTCATTCAGATCTTTTCTAATATAAAAGCCGTAAAAGCTTTTCCAGATGGAAACAGAGCTTTTCCTTATGAGCCTACCTTGTATTATTGTATCATGACCAATAAGTAGCGTTAGCAATATTGTAGTGATCTTTACTCTGAGATTGAGCTTTAGATTGAAATAGAAGTAGGAGCGAGAGGCTCATATTCGAAAACATGTACAAAAGTCGCGATACTGCCAAACCTCACAATTTAAAGAGTTAACATTACGTTAACAATGACAAGGGACAAAGGCAGTGGCGTGGCGTCTTTGGAAGCAAGGGATGCATTGCATCCCTTACAATTTCTTAAGAAATAAAAATAAAAATTCAAATTTTGTTAATAATTATTCTTTTCTTTTACAAAACTTTTTCTTTTTTATTTTATCATTCTGAGATTACCTTTATATTATTGCTGCTTTTTTTAGCCTCCACTGTTAAGATATAAATTCTCTATTTTAGTTATGTCCATGAGCGAAAGCTCTCTCTTCCTTCTCTCTGAATTCGCAAACGAAACCTATTCTCTATACGCAAAGAAACACGCCAACGAGCTTCGAGAAGCAGGATTTGAATTGCTTCCCTTGACTGTCCGTTGGGACGCACTTCGGTGCGAACTTGTGGATGAAGAGGGAAGCGGAGATGGGGAGTCACAACGAAAGTTTGTTCCTGTGACCAGGGCCAAGGGAAGCAATTCAGATTTTGCATCCATACGAAGCTTTGTGAGTAATTTTTTGTTGGGTGAGAGCGGAGAGAAGTTTTCTAATAAGATTTGAGGAAATTTATTTCTATGAGCAATCTAATTGGAAATGAATTTGTACAATGTGGTTTGAAATTAATGACTTAATTGTAGAAAATAGTAAAAAGCAGTATTTTTGGAGTAATTAATTATTAATTAATTAAAATAAATTTGTTTTGCCAGCAATTTAGTTGGTGCGATTTGTTTTGTGAGTTAAAAATAGTGCAAGTAGTTTTAAAAAGTAAGTTTGAAAAGAAAATTGGAGATATTGAAAAATTTTTATATATTATTTGTTAGTTTTTTTTAGTTTGTTTTTGCTCTATTAAATATAATGGGTGATGTTGATGGTAAGCCTTTTTGCATAATGGATGATTTTTTGCAGCAATCCTTTGGCTCATGTTCATTTACGGAAAATAAATTCAAAATTAAAAATGGTAGACCGAAACCAATATTACATATTTTAAGTGAAAATAAAACTTGCATTAGGTATTTTTCTATTAAAATATTATTACTGGCTTTTACCGGTTGTCAAGATTAACAAAATTTTTTTGTTGGCCTTGCATTTTATTTTCAACTGAAAAGAACGTTTGTGGTTTGATTTAATGCTTTAAATAATTTTCATAACTCCGTTGATAGGCATGGCCAAAAATCCTCCGAGCATTTAAAATCGGTTTTGGCTCTTTCTAAATTCGGTACAGGCCAAAGGATTGAAAATCTAGTAGACACTCATTATAAATCCTCAATTATGAGAAAAATGAGTTAGTTCAAAAGAACCGGAAAATTATTAAAATTTTTACAGACGTTCTTTGCCACTTGGCATGTTAGGAGCAAGCCTTTCGCGGACAGGGCGAGGGTCAAGATTCTATTAATTGGAAAAATTATGTTGAATTAATTTCACTTTTGGCCAAACATAATCCTGAAATTAAAAATCAGCTTCAGTATTTTCTGGATTATCAAACAATATTTAAAATGATTTAATAGTGGCTATTTCCTGCACTCTTACTAAAAATTAAAGTTACTTCTGAAACCCACAATTCTGAGTTTGTCGCAATTATTTGTGATAAAACCACGGATATTTCCTGTCGATCTATGTTGCCAACCACTCTGAGATACATTTCTTCTTTTGGCCACACGAAAGGAACATTCATTAGTTTTAAAAATATTTCCGATGATAGAAGAGTAGTTCGTTCGCATGAACATATAGTTCATGTTATGGAGAATTTCGCATGTGGTTCCAAGTTACAATTGCTATGACGGAGCTTCAGTTATGGCGGGTAAAGTTAGCTGTCTTCAAACCCGAGTTAAAGAAATTTTCAAATGCCCTTTTTGTATACTGCTTTGCTCATCGTTTAAATATTGTTTTATCGAAATCATGTGACAAGATTCGTGAGTGCCGAATCTTCTTTCAGTCAATCACAGGTTTCTCAAATTTCTTTAGTCACTCAACTAAACGATCCGCTGTCATCGACTTGTTGATAAAGCGAAAACTTCCAAAAGTAGCTCACACTCGCTGGAATATCAATGGAAGGCTTTATCTTTCATTACAATATAGATAATCTTAATACTCCATTTGAATATATAACGTGCATCCGCGGAACGGAGTTTTTCCACACAAATTTTGCCAGATTGCATCCCCTACAATTCAAAGCACGCCACGCCACTGGACAAAGGGTTATTCGTAAACTTCGTTTAGCATAAAAAACGATACTATTGATTACCAAAACATTTTTCATATACTCATAGGCGTAAAATTGTGCCTAAAAATGGCAAATATCATCGAAACATGAATCTGAAGCGCCGGCGCCCCCGACCAAATTCCCCTGGGTCAAGATTTGGGTCATTCATTTAACCCAAATTTGCACTAAACACAACACCACTGATGCCCAATATAATCTCGATAGCCTGCGAATTGTTTTTAACATGCTATAAATCTCTTGAGAGAAACCCGCTTAACCACTCGCTGAAACAATTTCACCAAAATAATATAAATTAATTAACGAAAGTGAAAAAAAAACATCCCTCGCTCAATTAATTAAAATAAAAAATCCTGATGGAAAAAAGTTAAAAACAAAAAATCCCTTTTCTGTGCGTTAATTAATAAATAATAAACGCGAATTTTAAAATCTGTCACTCATTCCGCACTGGGTGCTACCGCATTACATTAATTACGGCATTTTTGCTTAAGCAATATTCACATTATTTTAAGCCACCATTAATAATCAATATTTGTTTTATATTTCATAGCATTTTCCATAAAATATCACAATTATGTAAATTCCCCGAATTAAAAGCATATTTTCCTGCAGAGTATTTCACTTGAACAATGATGAAATTATGTTGAGGGTTTCGTCGTTAGTTCATGTAACAAAAGGGCTCGTCTAACCCTTTATCGATTTCGACTAGAAGGTTTCGCACTGCGAGCCTATATCATGTGGTTTTGTGAAAAATTAACAATGTCGTTCGTATTCAGGTGTACACACAGCTCCTGGCGTTTGTCCTTTGAATATTAATTTTATATATGGGAGAGAAAAAAAAGCGACGTAAGCCTCTTGTTACCTGATCGTTGACTTGAAAAGACCGCTCCTTTCACTTTCCGGTGACGAGAAGACAAATTGGGAAAAGTTTAATTGAAACCGCAGGAACATGCCATATAGTATACCGCAAACGAGACGACAAGATCCATTGTAATGCCGCACAGCACTATCACTTTAATTACCTGGATCTCCTCTGTGTGGTGTCTGCCTGTGCAAGATGGGATTAGTTAATATTTTTCCTCTTTTTCGTGTTATTTTGTGTTTTGTATTTTTATTTTGTTGTTGTTGTTGTTGTTGGTTTTGTTTTGTGAAAAGTGTTTGCCGACTCATCTTTCTTTTTGAGGTCTCTCTGAAATCTTCCCATACAATACAAGAGCAGCCTGACATGCCTGACAGGCAGCTCTAACGAAGCTCTGATCTTGTATGTAAGTCCCGTCCGTAAATGGGGAAAAGAAGATTGACATGACAGCGCGCACCTCAAGGTGAGGCTCCTATTACCTGCTCGGATCCTACACGGGGGGGCTTTTATTCATGAACTTGCATTATGCCAAATCAGTTCCCCAAAGAAAAGCAAATATGGCAAGAGAAGAGAGAAATAATAATGACGATATGGTCACGACACAGCCTCATCAGTTTTCGCTTTCAAAATGAAAGACCCAACATCGATGCTGGATACCCGTTCCGCAAATGAGGTGACTAAGTTAGCCAAGTTGTTAGAGAGTCTTATATCACAGTGAAGATGTCTAGAGATAAAACCGCCATATTCACTTAATCCTATCTTTAATTTTATTTAATTCTTTTCTACAATTTATTTTATCTTTATTGAGGACATTCGTCTCTGCAATTTCAATGCTCAAATAAATCCGGGAGGAATTTCATTACACACACTGTCGATGGGCAGCTTAAAGAAACAACATCATTTTATGGCATCGTCGTCGTCGTGATGACTTGACTGTTAATCATTTATGGATCTCACATATTGTGGATGTTCTTGACAATTTCACAGAATTCCATGGATAAAAACTTTTTCTCTAACATTAAAAGCGCAAAATAAATTTCATTATCTCGCTTTAAGTAATAAGATACTCTCCACAAAACAAACGGCTTTGCTGTATGCTCTTAGAATGAGGTTATTCTTATGTTATTAAAGAAGCTTCTATGATTGAATTCTGATGGAATGAGAAACATGTTCTATGTAATTATGTTTACGACAAGGTCTGTATAAATTAGTTTATTGTATGCAAAGGATAAGGCATTTAATAAAAATAACATAATTGCGGTGTGCTTGAGAGAGTATTAGATTTATCCTTCAGAATATTCAACGGTTTTACTTTAATATATTGCGTTTATAATAAGCTTGATGGTTTTAATATTAATTTAATTTTAAAGAATGAATAAATATTTGAAAGTTGAAGGCATAAAAATTGATTTTTTCCGAATTTAAAAAAACATTCTTAAAGATACTACATTCAATCGATCCATTTGAAATTCGATAAATAAATCCTATAGCACGTGAAACAATCAGTTTCTAAGGTAACTGACTCCGAAATTTTCGGAGTAATAAGTTATTATCTAAATAAGCAATGTTGTATGCCCAAACTAAACTTATTTTTTTATATTGTTTGCAATTCCTAACAATTTTTTCGACATCTGTTAGCATGGAAAGTATTCTTCTTCGTGAGGGGACCCAATCAAAAAAATTAAATTGGCGGGGAGTCGCCACGTTCACGGGCGCTTCTCAGCAGAAGCGCTCGTGCAGATTATATGTCCGTGACCAGAATAACCAGATCGATTTTTTAATCGATTCTGGTGCGGACATATCGTTAGTTCCAGCACACACGTTTAGGGTACAAACCACATGCCCTAATTTACTTCTGCGCGCGGCAAATGGATCAACGATCCACACTTTTGGCATGAAGTTGTTGGAATTGAATCTAGGCCTTCGCCGACGGTTCATCCACAATTTCATAATTGCCAACACTAACAAAGCCATACTCGGTGCGGACTTCCTCGCGAAGTTCGAGCTCTTACTCGATTTTAAACATCAAAAACTAGTTGACTCACAGACCAGTCTTCGGACTGACGTCTGTGCAACTGGCGAGTATGAAGTCGAGAGTTTCGAATGCCAACATCTTGGTAAATATAAAGAATTGTTAACGAAGTACGCTTCATTAACACAACCCCCTAATTTCAACCTACCGGTTAAACACAATGTGCAACATCACATTGTTACGAATGGGCAATTACCTTTCGTTACCGCTCGTAGACTTCACCCTGAGAAGCTCAAGGTAGCGAAATTGGAGTTTGAACATATGGTTCAACTAGGGATTTGTCGACCTTCGTCGTCTCCCGCAGCATCTCCACTTCATCTGGTCCCTAAACGGGATACAAATGATTGGAGGCCATGCGGCGACTATCGTCGCCTGAATGCAGTCAGTGTGCCGGATAGATATCCAATCCCGCACATTCACAACTTTTCTGTGAACCTTCACGGATGTACTATCTTTTCAAAGGTGTATTTGGTACGAGCTTACCACAATATCCCCATTGCAAAAGAAGACGTGCATAAGACTGCCTTAATAACACCCTTTGGTCTGTTTGAGTTTACTCGCATGCCATTTGGGTTAAGAAATGCAGCCCAGTCATTTCAAAGATTTATGAATGAAGTCACAAGAGACTTAGACTTCATTTATGTCTACCTAGACGATATTCTTATCGCTAGCAGATCCGAGGATGAGCATTTAACTCACCTCGAAGAACTGTTTAAACGGCTAGATAACTTTGGATTAACCATAAAGTTATCAAAATGCCGTTTTGGTGTCAGTGAGATCATGTTTTTGGGACATCGTATCGGCAAGGATGGAATACTTCCATCACCCGAACGAGTCCAAGCAATAAATGACCTCACAACACCAACAACAGTTAAACAAATACAAAAGTTTCTAGGAATGGTGAATTTTTACCACCGATTCATTCCTAAACTTGCACAAATGTTAGTGCCGATAAATGATCATTTGAGGGAACTCCTCAATAGTCCGGCAACTACAAAAAATAAGGAACAACTTCCTTGGCTCGCAGAATGTGAACAAGCATTCCTCGATGTGAAAGCCGCAATGGCTGCAGCAGTTGTGCTGATACATCCACTAGAGGATGCGAAATATAGCGTCACAACTGATGCTTCCGATTTTGCTATCGGAGCTGTGCTAGAACAATTTAACGGTCACAGATGGCAACCATTAGCCTTCTACTCTAAGAAGTTGTCATCTGCTGAACGGAATTATTCTGCATTTGATCGCGAACTACTCGCAATCTATGCAGCAATAAAACATTTCGGGTACTTTGTTGAAGGAAGAAATTTCGTGGTCTATACAGACCACAAGCCATTAGTGCATGCACTTCACACAAAGACCGAAAGATCTCCCCGCCAAACAAGACACTTGAGCCTAATTTCCCAGTTCACAACGGACATCAGACATGTGTCTGGGAAACAAAACGTTGTCGCAGATTACTTATCGCGCTCATTAGCTGCCGACAACGTCGACACAATCATCTTCGACCTACCAAATCTGGCGAAAGCACAGGAAGGTGACAAGGAGTTACAACGACTCCAAGAGCATCCCAGCCGTAGCTCAAGGGTAAAGCTAATACTCACACCAATTCCTTTCACAACACATGAAGTTTGGTGTGAGATTAGCACGGGTACATTACGCCCATATATACCCTCAACATTAAGACAGTTAGCATTCAATGCTGAACATAGCTTGTCGCATCCGGGCATACGTGCCACAAGGCAAGCTATTACAAAAAAATATTTTTGGCCAGCGATCAACAAAGACTGTAACAACTGGTCTAGATCGTGTATAGGTTGCCAAAAATCTAAAGTTTCGAGACATACCAAATCTCCACATGAAACTTTTAATACAACAAACAATAGATTTGAACATATCCATATGGATATCGTGGGACCATTGCCCCCATCTCGAGGATATTCATATATCCTAACAATCGTAGACCGATTTACGAGATGGCCGGAAGCATATCCAATTAGGGACATATCAGCGTCTACGGTGGCCAAACATTTTGTCACCGAATATGTCCCAAGATTTGGCGCACCACTTGAACTTACCACAGATCAAGGGTCGCAATTTGAATCTAAATTATTTAATGAAGTCACAAGGCTTCTAGGTACGCATAGAATACGTACAACCGCCTACCACCCACAAGCAAATGGGATGGTTGAGCGATTCCATAGACAATTGAAAGCGGCCTTAATGGCAAGGGACAACACTACTCATTGGAGTGAAGATTTGCCCTTTGTCTTATTAGGTATTCGCTCGGCAATTAAAACCGATTTACAATGCTCACCAGCGGAGCTTGTCTATGGACAGAATCTGAGGCTGCCCAATTCAATTTCCATCCCAACGGATGAGAACCCGATAGAGCACTCAGAATTTCTGACTCGGTTTCGTACGCACATGAAAGGTCTGTCGGCAACACAGCCCCGACAGTCCGCACAGAAGGATGTGTACGTGCCGAACGCCTTAGAGAACGCGGAGTACGTCTTCATACGTACCGACCGTGTTCGGAGGCCTTTCGAACCACCATACGAAGGCCCATTCAAGGTGATCAAAAGATTACGTAAACAATTCGTCGTCAAACTAAACGGCACAAACAAGTCGATAGCTATTGACCGACTGAAACCTGCTTTTGAGTGTGACCGAGACGGTGAAACAACATTGATTCGCTCGGTACACTTCAGGTAACGCTACGCTGGGAGGGGAGTATGTAGGGACATCGTCCTACTACTTCCCGTTACTTAGCCAAGGGAACTGGTTACAAAAAAAACCAGTCGACTGAGGCTAAGTAGAAATAAAAAAACAAAGATATATTTTTCTTAGTTTGACGTTCTAAAATAAAAATTCAATTGAATCGCGTTTAAATTAATAAAAACGATTGCAAACTAGTTTTGTGCTATAAAGACTAATATAACAAGATTTATATAGTAATGTAAATAAGTGATGTACTAAGGTAGTTAAGTGTTAATTAAAACAGTGAAGAAATAAATTTAGTAAAACTAAAATACTAGTTGGTTTGTAATTAAAGCAACCGATATACTTTAACGACTCTACAATCACGATCAAGTCCTGGCCTCTCGCAACTGTTCTCTCCACCGGTCCCTATTCTGAGCCGATGTCAGCCATCCCTAAGCTCTGAGCATCCTGGTCTACGCCATCCTTCCAGGGTAGGTTGGGTCTCGCTCGCTGTTGCACCCCATAGCTCTTACTGCATTATGCCCTTGCCAGCTTACATTTTTTATCGAACTAGTTGTTCCGATCTCCACGACTTCAGCAAAATACCCCGGCTTCACCGGTCGAACTGCGCAGTTTCGAGCAAATTGGTGAACAGAACTTTAATAAAAAAAATAAAAAAAAGTTCATAAGTTAGTTCATCTTATTAACGCATACATATTTAAAAACTTTTTTAGTATTTAATATTTTTTAGTTTATCTAATGAAACTTTGATTTAAATTTTTATTTTTTTTTATTTTGGTTTTTTTATTTTGATTTTTAATTTTATGTTCTTTAATTTTTTTTCACCCTTTTCATTTTAAGCTTTGTTTTTTCACTTGAAATGACGACGCACAGCTAATTGTACTCTACTTTTCATAACCATTCATTTGATACCCATACAGAATTTGTACAGAAAAAGGTACCTAAATGCGACATTTTGTTGTGGCCGCTATATTGGATTTAAAATGACGTTACGTAGCTTACTGTATTCTACTCGTCATTTCATTCATTTGAAACCCTTGTCGGGGGGTTGTAAAGAAAAAAGTAATCCGCCGTTTTGTGGTAGCCGCCATATGGCATTTAATATGACGTGACATAGCTTACTGCATTCTACTCGTCATTCTCTTTCATTTGATACCCAAGTCGGTTGTAACGAAAAAGGTAATCCGCCATTTTATGATGGCCGCCATATTGGATGTACCATAAAATTGAATACACTATATCGCATTGTCTCCAGAAGCAAAGCCTTGTGCCAAATTTGAGCATCACCGGATATCGGGAAGTAGTCGAAAAATCGATCACAGGATTCCTTCCTCTCAGAGAACGAAGTTAATATAAAGCTTGTAAAATAACCTCAGTTCGCATACAATTTTCTCATATTCAACTGAGGATAAACGGATAAGGATAAGTTTGCCTAACTGAACTCGAACTGAAGTTAAACCTAAAAATTCGCTCAAAAGAGAGTAATGAATTGCAATAATGGAAAGCCATTCCAGTGAGCTTTTGCATTTCTAACTTCTGGCGAAAAAGCAACAACAATTTAATACACGAATTGAACATGAACTGGATTTTAGCCGGTGAAGCCGGGGCATAAGCTGGAGTCAGCAGTACTACAGTACTGACAGTATTTTTAAGGCGTGTCCAACTCTCGTAGACGCTTGGCTTCTCGTCTCCAGGACTTAATTTTTGCTTACTGAGTTCGAGTTCTAACGCACAACCATAGCTGTTTCTGGCCATTTCATTGCGAAGTGCGGTTGTGTTGATTCGAGTTTAGTTCGCGGATACAAAGCTTTTCTGCTTTGTAATGCACTTATGGTACTTCTAGACAGGATAGTGATCCGAGTCATAAGGCCCGAAAGATGGTGGCGGTGTATCAACACATGGTCTATTTGGTTGCGAGTAGCTCCATCAGGAGATATCCAGGTGGTTTTATGGCTATATTTACGCGCAAATCTAGGACTTGCAATGGCCAAGTTCTTACTTGGTGCCGTATTTATAACTCTTTGTCCATTGTCATTGGCGTTCTCATGCAAGCTGTGGGTATATAAGCTGCCTGTATACGGTCTCCCGACCTACCTCCCAGTAGGAAAAAAATAGCTTCGAAAAGCCTTTTAAAGCGCTTTTTGAAAAGCTTAAAGCAGTTAAAGCGCTTACGCTCCGTAAGAAGCTTCATGTTATTTTAACATTGCATGTCCACAGATCTGAGCACTTTTATTATGCTGATCTGCTGAGATTGTGCTTTAATACCGCTGTTGTAGGAAGCAGAAAGGAGCTTTTACTGCTTTATATTTGCTCCGCAGCAAAGCACTTGCATTTTTTCCTACTGGGCTTGGCGTTCAAATCTCCCAACTTGATTTTAACATCACACCTGGGATAGGCATTAGTTCCCGTAGTGTTGGCCTTACTACAGCAAGCAGAGATCATGCGACTCAGATCCTCCCTGCCTACGCTCAAATTTCCCATATCCATGTTCCGCCCCAAATCAACACGATTCCTAAAAGAAAAATGTGGCACTATGCGAAAGCCAACTGGTTGTGGATTATTCGCTTTTCCAAGCCAATGACTGGGCTTGGTGTTTCCGCAGTGCCAACGCTATGTGTGTCGCGTGGGAATGTTTTTATTCATTCCTCACTCGGTTGAATAGATGATTTAATGGGAAATGTATGAATGCAATTAAAGCTAAAAAAGCCACCTGTGAACGTACGGACGTTCTCCAAGTGAATCACTTCTGAGAAACTCCTGTAATACCATCTTTCTGCCATTCTACAAAAATTGGATTAAGCGTTTTTTGCTGGACCCCACACCATTTCGGCCGGTTTTCCCAGTGGTCTATTCTATCACCCGCCCTTTTCCTAATCTTTATTAATAATCTGGTCACAATCACCTCCACAGCACTGGTATTCTGCGTTACTCTTACGCCTTCGTAAAATATTAGACAAACATATGCCACACCTTGTCTTCAATATGGTGAACTACTAATGTCCCATTCAATCAAGCGCGACATCGAACTCATTCTTGATGCTCCTTCAACCAGCGGCACGGGTTACATTTTACAAGGCCTGTATTCGGCTCTGCCTCGAGTACAACTCATTTACGTTTTGCGTTGTCATAGACTCATTGTGCAGTTCACTTTTTCGCTCACACTAAAGTTCAAAAGTTCGTTATTGAATAGAACAATAATCTTTAGCAGTCAGTATTTCCAAATTCGTACAAAATCCTAGAGGTTAAAATGTAAGGTCTCAAGATCTACTCAATCACCCACCAGACCCCTAACATTCTCCTTACAGTTGTCTGGCTTTGGTTAGGATCATCCATTTGGAAGACTTTTCGTACAGGACTTAGGAAAAGGTTTCAAAGCATAATATAGGAGATATGTTCCGGTACTTGAATATGACGAGCTGCGTATAAAGTCATTCGAAGCATACTTCGCTATACCAGTGGTGGGCAACGGCATCTATTGGGAGCCACACTTGCTCCCAAGGCAGTTCTAGAGCCCTCCAATCCTGCTTTTGAGTTCGAGTATGAGAGGTACAGGCAAAAACTTTGAGTTTGAATGAGAGGTATAAACAAGAAATTTACAAGAGCATTTTTTTGCTCTGCATAAGGCCGCGTTTCCATTGGCTGCATGCCGCCCGGCAAAAGCCCGACTTCGGCTTGCCTTCGTGTAGTATTCGGAAATTTTCGTGAGAGGCTGCAAAACGCTTGCCGCATGCCTGCATCTCCTCGTTCACATGGGTGCATCTGCTGGTTGTCAAAAATCAGCTGTTTTGTGATTTTGAAAAAGTGAAATAGATTACTTTAAAAATAAAAAAACAATTATGGTAACGAGTGCAATAGTACTAATAACAAAATATAAAGAAAGACAAAGTGACAAAAAAAGAAAATTAAGAAAAAGACGGTTTTGGGATTGTCAACTTGAAAGTTCCTTGATTTTGCAGCACGTTCACATGGGCCCCATGCAGCAAGGCAAAAGCTCCAACTTGACAGTTCCGTGATTTTGCCGCATGGATAAGAGATTTCCTCTTTGCATGATTTTTGCAGCAATGCTGTGCAAGAGAGAGAACATGTGCCGAGACAGATATTTTTCCCTGGCCAATCAGAGAACATTAAGAGCTTTTGCGGTGCGATATGCAGCCCATGTGAACGTGGCCTTAGCCGACGACTCTTGCTCACCACTGGTATGGTATAGGATAAGGTTATATAAAGGCTTTTCACGAGTTTCATTATAAAAAACAGTGCCAGCGTCAATCGTGTTCCCATTTTCGGTTTTTGAACAGGGTTGCCGCCTGTTTTCACCTAAGGTGTTTGTTTTAAATTTCCTGGAAAGTATGTATCCAATCTCCTGGAGAAGAAGCCATCGCTTTTGGAGGCGAGATAGTCTTCCACTATCATTTGGATACCTTTAAAGTTAGCGTACTCATTTCCATCAAGGAAGTTTTACAGCAACCTGAAAATATGGTAGTCCAATAATGTAATATCAGGAAAATATGGTGCGGTCTCTGGCATATAGTGTACTACATCCTTGTGGTTCTACAAATACATAACATAATCTTCTTCTCATTCACAGTTTCGCCAGTGTACACATAGGATCTTATTCTTGCTACTTTTATGTAAACTCAGTGGCGTAGCGTGTGTGTCAGCCGCCCGGGGCGGAAGAAAATTTTGCCGCCCTCTTTTTAACTTCCCAGTTTATAGGGAAGTGATTGTAATCGGTCCGAAAATCGAAATCGTATTTTTCAACTTATTTTCATTTTTAAAGGTCCCAATAGCATTTTAAGCAAAAATTTGAGAAGAAGTATGCGTGAGTGTGTGCGTACGTATATGGTTAGTTTTTCCTGCACGTTGGAAGTGCCGATCGAAGCGTATTAACTGAAATATATATGATCTGAAAAAAATTTCATAAAATTCGGTCGAGTCGTTTTTTTGTTTAAGCGACGTAAGTGAGTTTGGTACCTGCACGATTTCGCGCAAACCAACAACGATACCGACTTTGTTGAGGTGCAGGTCGTAGCGTATTACCGAAGTTAGACTCTGAAAAGATTTTCATAAAATTCGGTCGAGCAGTTTCTTTGTTTAGACGACGTAAGTGATTTTTGTACCTGCACGATATCGCGCGAACCAAAAATCATATTGGCTTCATTGAGCTGACGCGTATTACCGAAGTTATAATCTGAAAAGATTTTCATAAAAATCGGTCAAGCCGTTTTTTTGTTTGAACGAAGTTCGCGATTTTTGTACCGCCCAATAACGCGAGTACCAAATATGATACTGACTTTGTTGAGGTGCCAATCGGAGCGTATTAACGAAAACATGCTCTGAAAAAAATTGCATAACATTCGGTCAAACCCTTTTTTTGTTATGAAATTTTTTATCTGGATTCAGCCGAGCGATAGGACGGTTTTTTGTAAATTTCCTCTCCTTTTGTTTAGGATGTCCTTTCTGAGTTGTTGCAACACCCCACAAAAGCGTGCAGCTATGATGGTGGTCCCATGGGGCAGGTAATTGATCAACAACACCCCTTTGAAATCTCAAAAGAACGTTTGCCATTTTCCGGATTCCCCAGCTTTCGCTTTATTTGGTGTTTTGGCGGTAAGAGCGAATGGAGTCTCCATAGTGGCTGAAGCCTGACTGTCGGATCGATCGACGCACGCGCATAGAAATTTTACAGTGCTGCCACTACACCCAGACGTAAATTCCCTGAGACTTTTCCCGCCAACGACACGGTTTTAAAAAAATAGTGGAACCTAATTATTGAACACTATTCTTTATATGATAGAAGTCATTCTCGTTGAATATTAGTCATAAACAATCCAAATCTATATAATATAAAAATGAATGTGTGTATGTATGATCGCAATAGGCTCCTACACCGTGCAACCGATCTTAATGAAATTTTAACCATGTGCTATTTACATTCAAACTTAGAACATAGGTTATTTTATTACTTTCTAAAGCCACTCCTAGACGGCGCTGTCATGGAGAGCTTCGTTGAAAATCATCGCAGAGCTTTGAATTTTTGCATGAAGTTCCGTGGAGGTCTCCTATGATACACCTCGAAGCCCGATTTTCGAAATTCAAAATGACCGCCGAAGTATGACCGAAATTCAAAATTGCCGCGGAAATATGGTTGAATTTGCCAATTTTATTCCGATTCCAATAAAAGTGGGTATCTAGGGGTTTTTAAGGTCGCAAATAACGAATTTGTGGTCAAAACTTATAAATTCAAAATGGCCGACGAATTTGCTAATTGTGTTCCGATTCCAATGAAAATCTGTATCTGAGGTTTTTTAAGGTAGCAAATAACGACTTTATGATCAAAATTTAAATTCAAAATAGCCGTACCAATATGGCCGGCGAGTTTGCGAATTGTATTCCGATTCCAATTAAAATCGGTATATGGGAGTTTTTAAGGTAGTAAATAACGAATTTATGATCAAAACTTATTCAAAATTGTGGGGCCAATATGGCGGAAGAATTTTGCCAAATAAGTGTCATTTCCCGGTTAGCTGTATGTCACACCCCCTCAGTACGTGACCATCAACGTTGACTCCAACTTTTATAGGAATAGTTGGTTTTTCGTTAATGGTTAAGAAGAGTTGAATTTTGAAGGTTTGGATTGATTTTAAATGTTTAAACGTTGGGTGCAGCGAGGCGCACCGGGTCCCAGCTATCCAAAATACAGAAAATAAGCGGTTCATTGAGACACTTCATCTGTGTATGAAAATTCATATCTCGAAAAATGCCATGTTAATGGATGGTTTTTATTGTCTCGATCAAAATGTCAGATCCCTAATAGTTTCACATTTTGTTATTTGGAATCAAAAATACCAAAAAATTGGCTTTTTCAAACTCTCCTACATACTCTCCTTCAAATTCATATCACCTGATTACTACTATTGGCTTTTGGGAGCAGCATAGGCGCGCCGGGTCCCAGCTGGTACAAAATAAAATACGGGCAATCCCTGCAAGTCAGTAGAGATGGTGTTACCAGTCGCTATAATGAGCAAGATATTATTATTATACATTCAATTAAAGAAAGGGGATTTCCCACTTTCGTCACAGTATAAGTAATAAAAAACTCCGATCGCACAGTGGGGCCAAATCGAAAAAAAGCGGACAAAAGTCCAAAAAATGAAAGTCCCTAATGGGGATTTTTGAACCTAAGATTGGCTACAGTGGGCCCTGGTGACATCAAATTCTCTCATACTAGTTCCCGAACTCGACTACAGCAGCTTAGATATCAGTTGAAACATAACGTTCTTGCGAGTGATCGGTGTTTACGTTCAGAAGAGCGATACGTGTACGCGTGTTTGAATGCATGAAAATATTTGAAAATATTAGCAATTTCCTTCAAACAAAATGGAATCAACTCCTCAAAGTAAGTAAATTATTATAACCATTTGTGCAATTGCAGTGTATTAACCAAAAAATTATGAGAAGAAGAGCAGCACATGTAATTTTTAACCTGACAAATAAATAGAAATTTGTCGTTTCGAAGTGAAAAAGTAAAATGTTAAGCATTGTTAAGTCTTAAAAATTATTAGAGATCGTAGATTATCATATAACAAATGAAATATCAAAATTTTAGCTGCTCATATTTGCTCGTCTAATTTTAATCACACTTTTTGTAGCAAAATGCATGCGTTGCGTGAATAACAAAAGTTATTCACGTTAACAAAAGTTGCTGTGTATTATGTAAGTAAAAGCCGTAGGATAAAAATTGTCCAGACATTATTCATAGGAAATTGTCCAAGCTTTCCAATTTTGCAAAAAAAATATTAGTTAACTACGTATTTTTTGGAGAAAAAGGTGGTTTTATTTGAAATTTTGGTGAAAAAAAACCAAAGTTTTGACTTTGACAACTCATTAGGGTTGATATGGTAGAACCTTGATTTTGACGGTTTTAGATAGGTGGGAGTATTCTGTACACTGATACCTTATTCATGAAAATAGGTCACAGGGTTACAAAAATACAGGGTGATATGTAAAACTCTAAAAAAAAAACTTTAAAGCGCCCTAGATGCTAAACCGTTACGATTTCCCCCCACCCATACGATTTTTTGTTCGTCTATTTATAACCTATCCACAGCCGGCCGCTTTGTCACTGTTCGTGATACACCCCTATATATATAGTATATATTCTTGATTCTTTGTCACAGACTGCTCAAAATACCGTTGAATGTGAACATCTATCCCTTATTTTTCTTTACTTTTTGGACTTTTGTTCGCCTTTTTACCATTTGGCCCCGCACTGTGCATCGTACAGAAAGAAGATTTTCTGAGACCAATGATGAATGGTTGAAGGTATTTATCAAGAAAAATATACTGAATTGCGAATCGTCCAATATGTAAATAACATTCATTTTGATGGTCAAATTTACTGAATAATTTTTATTTATTGTGTTAACTAAAAACTTGTTAATTGGAAAAAACAAAAACAAAAAAACACTATAAAACTATTTCAATAAACTACTTTTAACTGTTTTTTGGTTTCAAAGAATAAATTAATGTGACATTCTTACCAATAAAGCTAAAAACCGCCATATTCTAATCTTGGGCAGAATCTACATATGTACATTTTAAAAACCTTGTCCGCCACATTGGATCCGCCATTTTGAATTTTGGAATTCTGAGTTCAGATTCGTAATCAGCGACCCCGAAAATCCCCATATACCAATCTTGAACAGAATATACCTACATACAATTTTAAAAACCTTGTCCGCCATATTGGATCCGCCATCTTGAATTTTGGAATTCTGAGTTCAGATTCGTAATCAGCGACCCCGAAAACCCCCGAGTCATCAATTTTATGACGATTGAAAACGATTATTTACCTTTTTGGAATTTTGTTCGGGTTTTTTCGATTTGGCCCCACTGTGGATCGGTCCGAATCGTAGGTGCATCAAAAATAATATTTACAAGATTGTACTTATTGTGAAATTTTACCGCCTCCTAAAGGTACCGCCCGTGCGGGCCGCCCCTGCCGCCCCTACTACGCTACGCCACTGTGTAAACTATTCACTTTTCATCTCCATTCATCAAGTGACCAAAAAGATTCGAAGAATTTATGAAAATTGTATCGTTTAATTTTTCTCGCTTAATTTATGGCACCAAAATAGAGAGTTTTGACACTAACTAACTCTTTTAATGAGAGTTTTCTTTACTAAGTGTCATAACCCTATTTATTTACTCAATAAGTGCTATAATTCTCTTTTGAGATTATTCAATAGAGTGCAAAAACCCTCCCTCACGTCTATCGTTCCACTTAAACAAATCAAAGAAACTAAGCAGAGCATTATAACACTACCAATGGTCTATTTATTTGTTGCTCCACAGTTCCTCTCCATTCTACAGCATTAGCCTCGTTTTTTGTCATTTCGAAAAGGTGTCCATACTTAAACACTACTTAAGGGCTGAACCACCCAAGCCTCTCCGTTATCTATATACTTCTTTGCCATTCGAAATAGTTCTGTTTAAAAATGATTTCCTCTTACGACCCTCCATTTGTTATCAGATACTGGAGATGAATAATTGCTAGATTAGAGGCCCTCCCATTGGTTATGTTGTTAGCTCTTTCGTCGTTATTTAGCACAATCCTTGAAAACATATATTTGCTTTGTAGTACGAATAATTTTAGTAAATCTTCTTATGGCGGCTTAGGACGAAAATTTGGCACACCCCCAAACCAAACACAAATTTCACTCGTTCATTCCCTATAAGTGAAATCCTTTTTATTGCTTTTGACAGAACACTTCAGTCGACGAACTTCAATACAATTTTACGAGCCTCTATCGATCTAACTAAGGCCCGCAGATAACATGACGCCCACTAACTATTTAGAATGGAAATAGTGAAAGCTTCTTCTGATTGATGTCAACCATATCTGTCACCAGCAGTAACAAAATCAGGCTTTATGTCTTCCACACGATGTCGAGCCATCTCCAAACTTTCCAAACATGTGCGAATTTATTTAAACCACAGGAGACAAAACTTCGTGCTAATTAGTAGAGTTAGAAGAAGTACGACCTGGCGGTAAAAGTGTGTGCTTTCGAAGTGGGAGGAGGGGACTAGGGGACGAATCGATTTTGTGTGTGCGGTTATATCCCAACAGTGTTAACATCCCCTAAACACTGAAAACAATTCCAAAAAGGAACGAACAAAAAAACCAACGAACGAACGAACGAGCGTGTAAGCAAGCCAGAACGCGAGGCGATAATGAAATCGATTTTCCTAACTTTTCCAGAACAAAGAGAGCCTCTCGAAAGCCGCACTTGTTTACACTGGAAATGGGCGTGGGATTGGGAGTATCTAAATCTGAAGAGTATTGAAAATGCCGAAAATTTCCATACTCGAAAGCGGAACAAAACAAAACAAAATCAAAAAAAAAAATAAATAAAGCCAATTCAATTTATAACTCTTTCGATCAAATATTTGTGTTGGCTTAACGTTTTCTGCGAGATTAGAGAGTTTAGAGTGACGCGTTTCGGCGGTCCTTGACGAACATATAAAAAATCCCCAATCGACTTATCGAAACAATAACGAAAACATCTCGGAAGAGCTTAGCTTACATTGGGCTTTCGCAGTTGTTTTGTTACAATAAATTAATTAAAAATTCCCAGCACGTTTGCCTGCAAGGATACGGGGGGATACCGGATGTTAAGGCTTACACGTAGGAGCTTCACCGATAATTTGCATGGTTAAAGCCATTATGAGTAGGTAAACATCGAGGAAGTAATCAAAGTGTTGATGATAATGAGCATCGAAAGTTTCAGAGTGCGAATAACTTTGTGTAACTAACTTGGAGGATTAAAGAATGTAATGAGAGGCTTAACATCGCCTTAATTAACTGTCGAGCTGGATGTGCGTGATAGTGTGATATTTTTTTGTTACTTTGTGTCACTATGGATTAATTTATGTTGACATCATAATACATCTTCGTCAAACGGGGAGAAAAAAATTGAGAAACATTTTTAATGTAGTTTTCTGACATTGTAGTCTTTCTTTACTTTGAAAACAAAACTTGGGTCGGAATTGTGTAGACTTTGAACTTTCACGACTTATAGTCTAAACTCTAAAGCATCAAAGACGAGATGCGTGAAGGTCACAACTTTGAATAGGAAGCAATAACAAGGCCACCATCAATAACAACAGATCATAGTTTCGATTCCCTTCCAGAGATATGGAATATCGTCTTTCCATTTTCCCTTCCTAGTTATCATTCCCTTATACACTGTCCGAAAATTGGATAGGTTCAGGTAACAAAATTGTAACAATTTGGCGGTCTCCTTAAGAATAATCGTAATTTCCGATGTCGGCGATACGGCAGTGTGTACTAGTCCGCTTAGCAGAGATGCTGGAAGAATTAGATCACCGATCGATCGAACGAGGCATTGGTGGTTATTCTCGTTGGCGAGTGACGTGACTATGAGGGACGCGGTGGAATGAAACTATCGATACCTATAAACATATCGAGGGAAATATCACTTAACACAACACCTTGCGACAATTAGAATACGACACTTTGTAGATCTAGTCGCCAGCAGTCTCTTAGATTGACAATGAGAATACCAATTTAAGGTCAAAATGACATCTGTCACGTCACTCGACAACAAGAATAAAGGCTATTGTTGATCCTTACGATCATTTTTTGTGGGTTTTTTTGTGTTGGCTTGCGTAAACTTATCGATTAAGTTATACGCGGCTCCCAAAGAACTAGCGAGCCTCCGGAAGGGACAACCATGCCGAACAGGTTAATAGGTGAAGGCCAAACAAAACTAGAAACATCTAAAGAGTGCTGGTCGCAAACGGTTCCCTCGGATGCCCGGGCAAGGTACAGTAAGTGACTTATCCTGGTAAGTAGCTCTACCAGGGATGTACTCATTGATCATCAAAACTTACGGAAATTATACTTCATCTATTTCAACTTCTGAGTACTGGTCTAAAGCAGTGCTGGGCAATAGTTGACCTTTCTAGATCACCAGTAAAGGTTTTGTTTATACTTCTCTCACTCGAACTTAAAGCGTTCGCCTATACCTCTCTGAATCGTATTCACAAGCAAGATAGGACGGCTCTGGCACTACCGAGAGCTCGTCTGGCTATTGCCCAACCCACAGTGGTTCAAAATGTCAAGAACACGGCTAAAACTAGAAGGAATTGAGATAACTCTTTAAAATTTGGTGTCTGGAGGTTTTTGAGATCGCTGATTACGAATCCATTATCAGTTTAATGAAAAACAAAATGGCGGCCATCAATGTTACAAAGTCATTATTTTTTAATGAAACTAGGTGCCCAGGGGGTTTTGACGTCGTTGTCATAAAGTTTGTGAAAAGCAATATGACGGCTTCAAAATGGCGGCTACCAATGTTTAAAAATTACGATTTTTAATAAAAATGGATGTCTGGGGTTTCCGAGGTCGCCGAATTAAAATTTGACAAATCTTTTTGAAGAAAAAAAGTCGTCAAATAAATTTATAAATTACTTTTCCTGTACGAAAATTGTTTTCTTAGGGATTTCGAGGCTACAGGCGGACGACCACCAGCATCGCTTGTTTTAATACTTCGCCATTTTGTTTTTCGAAAAACTGATAACGGATTCGTATTCAGCGACCTCGAAAACAGCCGGACACAAGATATCAAAAAATTATCTTAAGTTGCTCTAATTTAGACGTGTTTTTGGCGTTTCCAACAGTTACAATTGTACATAAAAAGTATAGTAGAGGGAAATTAAACAAAAAAAGCGAAGCTATGATGTAGTTGACAAGTTCGATTTTTTGTTTTTTTTCTTTCCATATGTTAAGATAAAGCGAAAAAAAATATACGCAAAATCGGGCTGCACGAGAAAATTGCATAAATGTCCATTTTTGATGCATTTTGAGTGCATTGCTACACCATGTTTTTTATTTTCTCCAGTTCTGTTGCTCGTAGAAAAATAAAAAAAATTGAAAAATATTTGTGAATGAATAGACTATCGAACTGATTCGGTATAAATACTTTAAAAATGAATCCTAACCTCAAAAAACCAAAATGTATGAAATTTTGTTTTTTGTAGTAAAAATGCAATAAATTATGGGAAAATAGTCGGATTTTGATAAAAATTGGAGAAAATATGTATTTTGATGTGGTTGAAAATTCAAAAAAAAAATTTGATTTTTACGACAAGAATTGGCTCTTTTCGAAAAACATTAAAATTGCCGCCATTTTATGCCAAATCATAGTACGGTAATTTTTTTTAATTTGTAGGTTTTTTTATGTACTTTCTTGTGAGCATACGCAATACTTCGTTACTTTATTTAAAATGCCCATTTTAGGACTTTGAAAAAACTAAAAAAATTCAAGTTGCAATTTTTTGCCTTTTGCCAATTACAAAAAAAGGACTGGAGGAGATGGATAGACTCCGTGACGGCTGACCCAGAGGCAATGCTCAACATCCGGAACTAGAGATATGCTGCAAGGGACCGTCAAACTTGGAGAAATGCCCTGGAGGAGGCCAAGGCTCGATTTAGGCTCGCTATTGGATGGATAGATGGTAGGGATGAAGTGGCTTACCATAAAATATGAATTAGCACGTCCTCAGAGATGGTTGGTACTCGGCATACCACCATCACCAGAAATGTTGTTGAAGCTGCGAAATGCCTTGCCAACTTCTTATGTGCGTGGCTTTGACTGTACTAAGGTGGGACTCGACGAACCTTGATAGAAGAACTTGACCCCAGAAATGAGCCGCTGTCATGGCTTGTTGTATGTATCAATATTGGTTTTCTTTATAAACTCGCGAACTTATATAAAACAGTTATTTAATTAAGACAGTTTATTTAGATAATTGTTCTTCAGCGACAGAGCGTAGAGCTAAACCCCTTTTAACGCCCTGTAGTCGTTGAGTATTGAACAGCAACTGGTTTCTATACAAAGCTCCCTCGTATTTATAGTAGGGATTCTTATGTACTATCCTTATATACTATTATATACTATCATGACTAGGCCTACTCACTTATATCTATATACAACGAATACAATCTCGTTTTCTATATAAACTACCTTAAATTATAATTATTACTATGGTGTGAATCAAAGTGTATTTACATATAATTACATTCTATGAGCCTATGAGGGCACCACATTGTTCATCATTCAGATCGAAACAATAGTTGGGTTATAGGCCGCGAGTTCATGATGCCTTCTATTTGGCAACAGACAATGCTGAGTTCTTCAAATGATAGTAATCTTCGAAAGTTCGAAGGAGATGTCCCTTGGCTGTCTTTACGGCTGGCTCCCAAAGTCCTCCAAAGTGCGGTTCCCAGGGCGAGATATGATGCGTTGTTGCGTGTCCTGTTGCAAGAAAGCGTCTCGAAGCTCAGCTAGTTTTCGGCTTCAGCGGCTTCTTCGTAACTGACCCATCATAAAGTTCAACAGTTTTGGCCTATGTGGAAGGCAATGAACGGATTCCTTCAGGAGTTTATATAGGATTTTACAAATGGATGTATCATGGAAGATTTTGTTCGATTCTGTAGACGAATTTATAGGCTTGCTACACGGGCACGAATGAATGAACATTGAAAGAGGAATGATCATTCATCTTCGTGTATCACATGAAATAAAGTTCTAATGACCCTTAATATCTTCATCCGTTTCTTTTCTGAATGAAGCTAAAAGAACTTCATTCGTCTTCAATGAAGCTGGAAGCTGGAAGTTTTCCACCATTTAAAGTGTTTAGAAGTCAAAAAATTTGTCTGTAGTTTATACCCTTGTTATAAGTGTTATAAGAAGAGGAGGAGTAACAATCTTTTGACGTTTTGAATGAAATTAAATAATTTATTCTTATTAAATTCAAAAATATATTTTTCTTTTTTTTCATCGCTAATCTTTTCAATTTCCTTGATTTATTGCGCTTTAAAAAATAGTTTAATATAACTACATTTAGTTCATCCATTTAGAAAGCTACTGTCACTCAATTGTAACTTCATTACTTCTTCCCCGTGTATCAACGTGTAAAACGAATTTTCATTCAAACGAATGACAGTGGAAGAATGATAATTCGTTGGTGCTCGTGTATCAACCCCATTAGACTAATCGAATGCTTCGTTTGCAGTGCCACAATTTTTTCCTGGAATTCTACTGTAGGATACAGATTCAACTAAAAAGGACTGAATCAAGCTCTGAAGCTGTAAGGGTTTCAAAAACAATACGCTGTCCACTGCATTTCGCTTTTGCATTATTAATGAAGCGTTTAACATAGCCACAAATTCTTCGATTTCTGGAAATGCTCCTAGCCCTATAGACAATACCTAGAAAAGATAGTTGCACGACGCATGTCATGACATTCATTGTCTTCCTTCTTTCCGTTAGTGGAGCAAGAGTTCTAAAGGCCCCCATTCAAACACAGACCGCCGGCAGGCCATGGCCTGAAGGTTTCTCGCCTTGAGGCCAAGTATCACCACCCACTCACCGGATTCCAACTGGATGTGGCCTGAAGTCCAGGAAAACTGACAAAAATGTTTATGCATTTATCGTCAGTCCGTGCCTGAAGATCTGAACTTCAATTCAGTCTGAAGTTTTCGTGGAGGCCGGGAACATTTTTACACTTGAATTAACAACCTGCTACGCTAAACTGTCGTCTTCGCTTGTGTGTCTGTAGGGAATCATGAGGTGACCTGCAGTCAGGGCTGGACTGAGAATGAATTTAGGACCAGGAAATTCAAAAATTTCGGCCCATTTCAATACATTTTGCTTTAAAAATCAAGTAAAGTTCTTTTTTGCTTTCAAAAGTTTTTCTTTAAGCAAGCATAATTATGAGAAGAACTATGTGTGTATGTGTAGGTGTGTTTGTGCGTATGTCCGTAGTAATTTTTTCCTGCACGATATTGGGCGAACCAAAACAGATATCGTCTTCGTTGAGGTACCGATCGAAGCGTATTAACTAAAGCATGATCTAACATGATTTTCATAAAATTCGGTTGAGCCGTTTTTTTGTTTAAACGACGTACGTGATTTTTGTACCCGCACGATATCGCGCAAACCAAAAATGATATCGGCTTCGTTGGGATGCCGATCGAAGCACATTAACGAAAACGTGGAAAAAATTTCATAACATTTGGTCAAGCCCTTTTTTGAAAAGACTTCGGCCAAGAGCCACAAGCACCATCTAATAAACTCGATGGAATGAAACCGGTTCTAAATGAAATTAACTTTTCTGGATTAACCTTCCGATAGCTTCCCCATAAAACATCACTTGTCAACAAAATCTGAGCATTCTTCAAAACCCGTGCAAAAATTACGTTACCCTTTTCCAACATCACTATTTTTTTCAAACCTTAGATCACCACTTTTTGGACGGGGAATTGTTTTCCACGTTCTACATTTACTGAAAAAGAAATTGGCCTTTTCGCTCAAGTCTGACGAGTCCTTTATCGTTATTTGAACTAGCTTCTCTCAGGATTACTTAAGCACCAGTTTTGGTACTACCAACCCTACCAACTTCCCGAGTTATGAGTCGTCAAAGTCAAAATATTGGTTTTTCTAACTACAATTTCAACTTTCACTACTTTTTTCTCCAAAAATTACGTAATTGACCTATACCTTTTTTTCCAAAATTAGAAAGCTTGAAATATTTCCTATGAATAATGTCCGTACAATTTTTATACTACGCATTTAAAGGTTCTTGTTTTTTATTTTTTTGTTTCTCCCAACCTCTTCGTCGTTTCGTTGACATTTTGAATTTTTTAGATTTTTTTAAATTCCACGCAATCCTTATTAAATAACAATCTTCAACAAACTAATTGGCAATTTCGTAGGCGCCGCGAGATTTGTGTTCTTTAAAGGGAATGTGATACGATTGAAATTTGAAATTTTTTTATTTTTTTGTGGCAAAATTTTATTTTTTTCAAAAAAAAATTATTTAGAGGAAACATCTTTGATATAACATTCGGTACGGCCCCCCGGGAAACTCCCGGTAGCTTGGTAGGCCAGTCCAGCTCTGCCTGCAGTCCACGGCCTCTCAGGCGGTTGCCTCCAGTCCTCATCCCTCTGTCAGACGAGTAATGTGTGGCCTTTATTGGGCCGTGCCTGCCGACTTGACCTAAAAGGCCACGGCCTGCCGACCTGGCCTAAAAGGCAACGGCCTGCCGGCGTCCTATAAATGAATGGTGATCTTAAGCCTGGTTGGCCGATGCTCGAGAGGTTTTTTTTTTAAATATTCCGGGCCAGTAAACCACGAAAACGCGCCTTCAAATCTGCTGGTTATACTCTTCTGGAAAGAATATCTGCCGGATTTAATTTTGTGCAAAGTTGCATCATCAGTTAGCTCTTGAATCATGGACACTCTTTTGACAACGAATGTCTGCCATGTGAACAGATGAACTCTCAATCAACCTAAGACCACTTGTAAATTTGTCCACAGAAATATTGCATTAAATTTTTTCTTTATACTATTTCGAACCTTCGTCAGCAAGTTGACGTGGAGTTCACAATCACAAAGTTCTAAACAAGGCAATATGTAATGGAGTTGGGCCTTCCGCACACTTGTCCATAACATCAAAACAAAAACCGGTTTTATAGGCAAGGGGTCGCAGGGAAGACAGTTTTTCTTCCATAATTTTCCATCTTTTGTTCACCCAAAAATTTTCTGGTTTCACCGTCCATTACACTAACACAAGCATGTTTTCGTTCTCGTCAAAGCTGCTTCGCTGTGCTTGCACCCCACACTACTCCATAGGCATTACAATCGTTACACGAAAATGATGGAGAAAAGTGTACTATTGAACTCATATTAAAACCGGTTTGAAATTATGAACAAGTCTGCGAAGGGCCTTGGGGTACACTCTAGTGGTAGCGCTGTCGGACAGCGGTAGTTTTTGTAGATTTTTCAGGTTAGCACAGGATCAAGTCTCCTGTGGTAACAGTGTTTTGTCACGTAGGTTTATCGATTTACTATCGGATCAACTTTCCTACGGTTTGTCGGGTTGTCAGTTTTCCACCTTCCACTCTCCTAGGGTTTGTCGGTTTACTTACGACGGATCAACTCTCCTATGGTACTCGTCCACTCATCAGGCAGATTAATCAACTCTTCCCCGGTCTGATCTCAACTGAACTCTGCCGGCCTTTATATGCTGTGGCGCAATGCATGCCTTGCTGCGCTGTCGCTATTCTGTCTAGTCTTGTCGTCGTTTGTTTTGTCTTACTATTTCGTAACAAATAGTAGATATAGTAAAACTACGAATAAGTGACGAGGTAATATGAAGAATATGCCAACATTAAAGAAATGGGATCGCAATTCAGCTTCAGTCTGGTATAATACACAATGGCCTAAATAGCTTTTTTCTTTATTTATCTTAACCGTTCTAAATGTTAAAATTATAAAACTCGAAAAAATATCCATAAATCATCCAATGTCGATTAGCAAATATACGAGCACATACTCAAACCGGTTTTAGTCCAGTCAGAATTCTTAATGAGGACCGATCATAGATAAGCACGTAATCAAAAACGACAGAACATTCTGTTAAATCTAATATATTCGACCATACTAATGATAGTCGCTTTCCTAATTTCTGTTTATTCAATAAGTTGTTAAGCGCCCTCCTCAACTATATATTTTTGCGTGTATTCCCTCGTATATAATTATCGGTTTTATTGGCATTTATATTCTTGTATTTTGTGGTCTATTTTGGAATGTTTGGTTAATTAGTGTTTAACGTTACGTTAAGTATCAAGTTTTCAGTTTAAAGCAGTTATAAGGTATTTCCTTAAACATTTTTACATTTTCCTCTTTCACTATGGTCTTAAAGGTAGTATCCTCCAAATAACATGCAAGCGTAGGTCTTTGTAAGGGCATACAATGTCCCTTTTTTATTGGAAGCTAATTCAATTTTACATCTTCCATGGTTGTTTATATTTTTTTTTATAATGAAGTCACGCAAATATACAAATTAATTCAAAGTGGCAAAAAAAAGAAACAAAGTAGCCCAATTTTACGTTTATAATTGCAATAATTAAATTTCTTCATATTCTCTGTTAATAATCACAAATTTCTAAACAAGGCACTTATGAAAGTGGACCCCACAAATGCTAACTACCTCCTTTGCTGGGCAATTTTGACCCATTTGCAGTCCTTTCAATTAGTCCCGGGTACAACATAATAATCCCGGCGACACCTACTAATTTCATTCGTGATTTGGACAAATTACCTTCAACGTCTCGCTGTAAAACGCTGAAGCAGGAAACCTCGCACCAATACACACTCTACAACTGCTACTATACTAGCGCTAGAAGTATATTTGGGGGCAGCTAACTGAAAATGGCGAGAGAGTTGATGGTGGGAATTTCACTGTGTGTATGGGATGGCATAACATCCGTCCCGACCAAGAGCCATAAGCCGTAACATTGTGCCCGGCACCCCAACCCGTGATATAGTATCAGGGCCCGCTATAACAATGCTCAAATCATGCCCGAAAAACAGACCGGCAGCAATTTTTTTCCAGCCTGCAGGAGAGCGCTGTATTAACGGAGCAATATTTCACCTCCATTTCACCTGGGCTAGGATAGTGTGCTGGTGAGAGGGGAGAGCCTGTGCACAGGAATCATAACAGTTATCCGGGGCCCCGGCCATGCTCCCGCCCCCATGTTGTTTGGAGTTTTATGAGCTCTCCTGTTGGTTTTAGTACTTTATCGATTTTCCCTCCCACACCAAATTTTAGCAACCCCATTCGAACCCCACCACATATACGCCCCCACTAAATCCCCAACCCTACGCACCATTCGTACAAGGCGATAAATGTATCCGCAGCCCGGAAGAAACCTGCAGCATGAAAAATTGCCACATCCTCCCCAACTTTTTTCGGTGTGGGGGGGGGGCGCCTGGGGGTAGAGACAACGGAGGGTATTTGCTCAGCATGTCCTTGCGACATGTTGCCGATCGTATGGATAAATTATCTCGAAATAATTGCAGCGCCGGCTGTCCCGAGGCGAAAGGACCTGCTCTCGAATTGATAGTAGGACTGTTTGCGGACAGTCTGGCTGCTATCCTGGATTTATCCTGGCTATGAGAATTCAGTCTGCTGCCACCGCGCCATCAGTGTATTATCGGTTTCCAATAAACAATTGTAATGCGTTTATCGTGTATGGCAACTGGTATAAATTATTAAATAAGATTTTGGACCACTCATGTACATGTATATGCATCTTCGTGGGTATATATGTATGTCTTTTGGTGAGCTTCCTTGAATTATTTATTGGTCCAAGGATCACATGTCGAAGGAAGAAGCCTGGTAGCAACTTTAATATTTTATCACGAATTTTGCTCTTATTTTGGTCAACCCAGACGACGACGACGACGTCTTAGTACACATAGCATCCCCCAAGTGTGAGGATTGGACCGAGGGTTTATGGGGATTTTTTTTTACCCTGTGAATCGTCGTGCTAGTAGCTGTTATTTTAGGACTGTTTACCAGGACTGGAAGTGTAACAAAAAAGGTGGGGGAAGGAATACTTTTTTCACTCTTAAGATACAATTTGAGGATTAGGGACTTAAATCTGATCAAGTGGTGGGGCTTAGTTGTTTGTTTTAACCTTAAAGGTATTGAAAGTTGTTAAAATTGATTAAATTTAATTTAATTAAGGACTTTACTTTTTGAAATTTTCATCCTGAAAGGTTAAAAGGTTTAATCTTAAAGGTTTTCTTGAAATTGGTCGCTGATGTACATAGCTTTTTGAAGGGGAAAAACCCAATTTGCATTGTTGTAAATTAATTAAAAATTTAGATCCAAATTTTTTTTTATGTAAGTAGGTAATTATCATTATTGCTTTAATTATAAATCCACGGTTTTAAAAAGGCAAAACTAGGCGTCATAGAATACGCAAGGGCTGTACGCGGAAAGAAACATCTGTTCTTACGTACCGCAAGGGGTACAGTGATAAAAGGGAAATGCCAATTTCTGGCCCTGGGCGCCCACATATAAAAGTATAAGGAAACGATAATATGCAATTAAAAGAATGAAATGGTTAAGGAATTGGTTTAAAAAATGTCCGGATTTTTAAGAAATACAGGGTGCAACAAAAGTCCGGCAACGGTCCGATATTTGCTGAAGGGTAGGCGATCGTGGAAAAAGTTTCGAGAATTTGGAGGGTGGAATCGTTTGCACGCAAATCTCACCCCCACCCACTCACCCCCTAGCAGGGTTTGGGGTGAATCTAAAATTTCAAATGTCAACCCCCATATTTTCACAGATTCTGATTCTCCGCAAGGAAATGTGAAACTTTTGTCTGAACAATTTTTTTATCCGAAGCCCCCCTGCACCCCCAAAAATCATCAAAATTATCCCCAAAAATCTTTGGGGGTTCGGGAAGCTTCAGATAAAAAAATGTTCTCAACAAAAGTTTGATATTTCTCTTCGGAGAATCAGAATCCGTGAAAAAAATGGGGGCTAGCATTATTCGGTTCGGTTCCATTCAGGGGTTACCCGAACCCGCAAATGAATAATTTTTGGGGATAATTTTGATGATTTTTGGGGGTGCAGGGGGCTTCGGATAAAAAAATGTGTTCTGATTTCCATGAAAATCTGTATCTGGGGGTTTTAAGGTAGCAAATAAAGAATTTATGATCAGAACTTAAAAATTCAAAATGGCCGCGCCAATATGGCCGACGAATTTGCAAATTGTCTTCCGATTCCAATGAGTATCTGCATCTGGGGTTTTTACGGTTGCAAATAACGAATTATGATCAAAACTTATAAATTTCGGGGCCAATCTGGGGGACGAATTTTACCAAATAAGTGTCATTTCCCGGTCAGCTGTATGTAGTTGGCAAATCGAAAAATCTTCCCATCCTAGCTCCAAATGGAATAACATTGACCATAGTGTATCCTGGTCATTTCCTCTATTGTCGTGAAGTTTGCCACATTCTGAAATGTAAGAAATTTCTTAAATTTCCCCTAACCAGTATAGAAACAGTAAAAACGGTATAAACGGTAGAAATAGGTTTTCAAATTTATATTAAGAATATCTCTATATAACTCATTAAAAAAACGCTGTACAGGACAGTTATCGACAATTCTACGCGTCAGACGCCTGGGAAGATGATTTTCGGGAAACAGATTACGCTGGCAAGTGATTTAAAGTTTGACATCGCGCAACAAGATGAAGACTCACTATGACCTAAGGGCGAACGGATCTAGATTTAAGGGAGGCAATCGATTCTAGCTATAAAATCCTATACGAATGAAAGGTAAATGGCCAAAACTACAAAGGAAATGGAAGAGCCTCTCCACCGTCATCACGAGGTTAAGCGATGTCATCTATCGCATCCAAAACGGTTCGATTGGTAAGAGCGGGACCTGTATGAAGCCGTGTTCGGGACGAACACTAAGTAAGAAGGGGGTAGTGTAACGGCTAACCGAAAAGAGATAGTTAAAATTCCAATTTACCGAGAAGTTTCATGTTCAGAGGCACCTACTTGGGGATTTTTTTGATATCTTGTTTTTTATAGATTTTATAAGCGATTTTCTGCTGATTTTTTCGAAAATACAAGAAAAAAAGTTCAAATTAACGCCATTTTTTTCTAAATAAATTTTTCGAAAAAATCCTACGACGTTCGCTAGATTTTGGACTATATTTTAAGAAACTTTTTGGTTTTTTTGTTCCAGATTAAAAATTGTGACCTGTAGCGATACGCCCATGTCAAACGTCCGAGTTTTTTTTCCTCGCGTATGCCAGCATTTTGTATCCTAAAATTAAAATAACACATGCTCTTTGTAGTTAAAGACTAGTACTTTCATATGCATAACACCTCATATCTCTATCTCTTTCCTATCGTTCGTGGTCTAATCTAATTGCTCCTTTAATCCCTCATGGGACATAGGGCGGAAACAGTTGCCCTCCAGCGGACTCTGTTTTGCGCGACAGCTCTCAGCTCTGACCAGGATCTCCCGGTTGTTGCGGCCTCTGCTAATAGGGTTCTCCTCCACGTTGTTCTAGGTCTTCCGACTCGACGGGTTCCTTGCGGATTCCAGTCGAGGGCCTGTTTGGCTAGATTCTCGTTTTCGCGTCGCAAGGTGTGGCCAATCCAATTCCATTTCCTTCGCCTGATTTGGTCGTCTATCCTTTCAGTTTTCATCGTTCGTGGTACGTCTCAGAAAATCTCGTGAAATTTATTATTCACATGGTGATATTACCCCTTAAGAACACTTCTCTGGCTGTTGAGTCCCAACCCCTAAAACAAGCAATTATAAATATAAAATTAAAAATCAAATATGGTTATACTTACCTGAATAAAGTACCTACAAATAAAAAAATTAATTAATAAAATGAATTATGGCAAACAAATTATACAAATTAAGTACAAAACCAATGTAAACATAAATGTAAATGAGTTTTAGACACCACAAAAACAACAATACATGGAGTACAAAAACAACAACAATGCGAAACTCGAACATACTATAATTAACATTGAAAGCAACAATGTATATTAGGGTGCCCCGTATGGAGAAAAAAAAACTTGCTTCAATTCTAAGTTCACCCCTAGAAATATGAGAATAGCCAAAAAACTAAGATATATTAAATTTTAGACGAATTGGCAAAGATTTAGAGAGAAATGATGATTTTTTACCTTTTTTCATTTTGTTCAGCCCTGATTACCATTTTATCAGCCCCGAAATGGTCAATAACTTCTTCTTGAATGGCGCTACAGTCCTTGCAGGACTCGGGCCTCTCGAAGTCTCCTCTTCCAGTCATCTCTACGTCTTGCTAGCTCTCTCCAATTTGTTATACGAAATTTCCGTATATCTGCTAGCACGTCATCTATCCACCTATTTCTTGGTCGTCCTACTCTTCTTCTTCCTGATGGTCTACCATTAAAAATCCTGGCTAGCATTCTATCTTCTGAAGCTCGTACAACGTGTCCGAGCCATCGCAGTCTATTCAGTCTTATGTATGTAGCTATGTTAATTTCGTCATACATTTCTTGAAGTTCTTCGTTTGTCCTAATGCGCCATTCGTTCTGGTTAACCCTTACAGGACCAAATATTCTTCTTAAGATCTTCCTTTCGAAGATTTTAAGTTGATTTTCTGTTTGTTGGGTCAATGTCCAAGCCTCAGACCCATAGCATAGAACTGGGCGGATTAATGTTTTATATAGTCTGACCTTGCACTGTCTTGAAATTTCTTTGTTTTTTAGGACCGGGACTAGTGCGAAATAGGTTTTATTTGCGGCTACGATGCGTCTATGGATGTCGTCCTTTATCTTATTTTCTGCAGTAAGCATTGTCCCTAAATAGGTCAAGTTTTCTACAATTTCCAATAACTATTTTTCATAAATTCTACAGATTACTACCTTTCTAAAATGATCAAAATTATAAAAATCAGTTTAAAACTACGTAATAAAAAAGCAGTTAAAAAAAGGTAAAAAATCATCATTTTTTAAGATTTTGTTCGCAATGCGCCACCTCTAAGGCTGCTCGCACACTGCATCAGAATTTTGTGCGAATTCTGATCAAATTGTACGAATTTCATCAGAATTCGCACGAATTCGTACAAATTCTGATGCAGTGTGCGAGCAGCCTAATAGTCCAAGAGATAGAGGCCAGTTTTGGAAATGATCTGTACCGCTTACAATTGTGTTTTTAAAATGTAAAGGGGATATTGGGGGAACCTTTTTCGACAATGGCTGACAAACGCCTTGTTGCAGGGGTGGGGGGTGCGAGGGTGAATTTTGGTTTTTTTTTGGGGAAAAATGTAGTTTAATGATTTCGCATAAAAAAGTAATGAAACAACGGTCGATTTCCACAAATATGGTTTCTTGGTAATCGTAAGGAATGCGGCTTTCATTTAATTAATAAAAACAATGGTGTGCGATGGGAAATAAAGGAGTTTATTTGTAAAAAAAATATGAAAAAAGGCAATTTTTGCCCAAATATTTCACTGCAACTCAAAAAGTAGATGGTTATATAAATTCAACGAATAGTAAACTGAATTTTAAATTTTTAATTATTTATAACAAATACTAAATTGAAGCATTTTTTACAACTATTAATATATACATAAATAAAGATCTCTACATTACCTTTTAAATGATATCTCATTTAACTCGATACGATGAATAGAACCGAAATTATAGCGATTTGAAAAAAGGCATAATCGGCGAGTGACGTAAACTTTACCCCCCCCCCCCCCTTTATTTTTGAAAATATTGACCGGAAAACAAAAGAAAAAATTCGTGTCCTTGATTAATAGGAGTGTTGGATTTGTAAAAGAATGCCTCATATATTTTTTTTAGGAATAACTCGATTTCGTCGAGTAGCCTTTTTACTACCGCCGATATCATCGGCGAACCCGAAAGAGACCGCCGAGGGAGTAGAAGGTTTTATGATATATGAAAAAAAAACTGAGCTAGAAGTAAAGGGTAGACTAGGATGTCCAGAACGTCGGTATGCAAACTTAGCTAGAAAAGATCGGCTTTGAATCGGGACCGGTGGATGCAGCTGTGAAGAAAGACCAGAGTCGGACCTTGACTGTGACGATTACGTAAGAAAATTGAACTGGATGAGGGCGCATTTCTTAAAATTTCAAATAATTAAATATTCGCACTTATCACCTTTTTTTGAAATGTTAAGTCTATAAATTCTTTTGTTTTCTTTTAATGTGGTAAGATATTGGGCCCTATTCTGTAATTTTTCACAAAACAATATTTTATGTTATGTTATGATGATAAAATTTATTCTGTCATGCTTTCATAAAATTATTTTATGAAGTCTTTTATGAACACATAACATAAAATATTTAGTACCGCCATGGGTTTTATTACGTTTTGAACAGCTGATCAGTTGAAAATAAAAACAAATAAAATTATGAATGAAAAAAACAAAATCAAAGCATACCTTGTTTCAGTATCTGACAAAAAAACATTTTCTTAATGCGTTGGGCATAATAATTTTTAATTGAACTCAAAACTCAATTAAAACTACTTTCACGCATATGTCAATTGCCATCTGTCATTTTCATAAAATGGGTTAAAATACCTGTAAAATAAATGTACTGCTTAGATTATTTTGTGTTATGAAACGTAACAGGAAATATTTTATGTTATGATTCATAAAATAAAATAAAATTTGTCTGACAGAATGGGATTTTAAAGAGTTCTTTTATTTTATGGCATAACATAACATAAAATGATAAAATTGAACAGTATGTCTAGAGATTTGTCGCTCAGGCTTGTTTGTTCGGGCAAGGTCGCGCCAAACAATGGGACCTTGCTCCTCTACTATTTGGGATTTGGACCTACGGGACTTAATTACTTTGGACTACCGCTTTGGCCTGTTGTAAGTAAATCCTTCTTTAGTATTTGTAAATGCTTACCCATATAGCCTACTTTTGGCTTGAAAGACAGTAGTCTGGATGCCTAAGCTCACTGTGCTAATCCTTGGGCTTCCAATCCAGATCTCATCGCGCATGCATACGTCTGCTTGTCGTCGTCGGTGTATCGTACGTTACCCTTTACAAACATCACGAATTTTTTAAACCTTAGATCAGCACTTTTTGAACGGAAAAATGTTCATCCGCAATTTCCAGTAGTAACCAAAAAATTTAGCCTTCTCGATCAAGTCTCACAGGTCCTTTATATTATTTAAGCATTCTGAAAATATTAAAATTCTTCCACTCATTGTTTTTTTTACACTAAACAAATATTTAATAAAACTCCAACAATTTTTCCCCCAAAAAAATAAAGTTTGCAAGCTTCAAAAATTAAAATTAAAAATACCTCCACACATTTCTGTAAGAGCTTGTCTCGCCATTAATTATCACCTCCATTCAAGTAATATGCATATGGCCTGAGTGAAGCTGAATGCACCATGTTTAAAGGTATTAACATAATCCTCACCTACAACAACTCCAAATACCAGTCAGTATGTACTCACTCATGGTGCAATCACCCCTGTACCACATTTGTTAATTTTCCGGTGAGGAATACTTATCCAAAAACCTGCACCCGCCCTCGTTCATATCCCGAGTCACATGAGATTATTTCTGGGTAAGTGCATTAGTAGTTTATAACCCCTTTGGATCTGTGGGTTGTTAAGTGCAGAGTGAAGGTTGCAAGTTCAAATCCCGAAGGGGATTTCATTTGAACTTTGTTTCAAAGGTGACGACTGTTGTGGGAGTACAACTTGTTGGGTGACATTCAATGGCTTAGAGTTAAGTGAGTTTGTAGAGGTAGAGTTACTTTTAACTATTGCAATTTTGTAGCTATTGAGAGATACAAAGTCCACGAATTTTAGTATCAGCAAAGAGTTTAAAGAGCTTAAAAAATTCTTGATAGCTTATACTCTTCTCGATTTTCGACATACATCATTGTTTACCATAAACAGATATTCGATAACAACAATTTATTAACACACTCCTTTTCAGTGTATCATTAAGTTTGCATATGCATAACAAAACATGTTAAACAAACTCTCCAAGTACTTCTGGCTGGGTTAATGAATGAGAAGGTAAACACACACATCACCTTCCTCATATTGCGGATTGTTGATATTTACGTCATCCGAGCAAAATGCATAAAACAAACCCCGTAAAAAAAACGAACGCGAAAAAAATTTGTTCCGGAACGTAAAACCCCGCATAAAACGCAGAATGTGTACATTAACACATTTTTATGCCTGAACATCTTCTTGGGTGACAAGTGTAAACACAGATGTTAACATCATTTATGAGGTAACCACCTCTCTGATAAGCATAATATTGCTTGCATACAACCGCCGAACAGAGAAGAAGTTATTTACTTTTTTTTTGCTAGATTCGTTAACTTATTACGAAATTTCTTATTTATGAATTTTTTTTGGTTTTGTTTATATTTTACACGTTGTCTGCTGTTTATTTATTTATTAACTTTTGTTCCAGGTAAAGGTGTATTAGCTGCACCTGCAGACAATAGCTTACAAGATGATGCCCCAGGCGAAATGGGTAAACCAGTTGTCTTGCCAGCTAATATGTCAACAGAAATGAAGAAAACATATGATGATGGATGGATGAAGAACGCCTTTAATCAATATGCTTCCGATCTTATATCAGTACATAGAAATCTTCCAGATCCCAGAGATCCATGGTAAGTGAAGCAGAAATATACATGTGAGGTTAATTAATTTAGACGTGTTTCTCTTTTTAACACTGTTTTTATTTAAACTATAATAATTAGACTACTTTAGTAGTATTTTCACGTTTTTACAGCTTAAAGAATTCGTAGGATTAATTAAGGAACACACTTTTTAAATGTTCACACAAAACTTATTTATTATTCAATAACTACTAACACAACTCTTAAAGTTCACTAATTATTATCACTTGCAATTCAATATCTCTCACTAATAATAGCTATTTATCGCCTTCTAATCCACTTTTCGCTTTAGGTCCCTTTGATAGTCTAGAACACTTTCATCGCCTTTCTGATAATAAACTGACTCTAAATGCCGCTGCCACTGCATTTATATATCCAAGCTCCTCCAATATCCAAGTTCTTGATCTTTCTACCATATTTTGCAGATAACCCTCTATTAGTGGAACATTCGAGACTTCTTTTTTCGCACTCCTTAGAAACTTTGAGAACGTTAAGGCTTTCAATTACCTTTCATTCAAAATCTAACTAATAGATGACGCGATGACTGCATAAATCGTTAAAAATCGTTCGTTCAAATTCTAACTAAGACGTTACAAATAACAGTTCGTTCTTCTTCTTCTTCGCCTTGGGAGTCTTGTTGAATCTTGTAGACAACATCGTTGATCCGTGTTAGCATTTTATAGGGGTCGCCGCGGGTTGAACAACCAAACGAGGTCACCTTCCTGGTATCCGCTACAATTTGCTCGGAGGTCGTACCTTGATTTCATTTGGGCTAACTACAATGGTCTTAATACGGCTTAAAATGCCTCGTCCAATGCTCTTAGGACGGGCTAATTTTCTGTCAGAATTAGCCAGTCTTAAAAGAATTTAACGAGGCTTCTTAAGCCGTCTTAAGCCTATTGTAGTTAGGCCTATTACTGCCTGTCTTAAGAATCGCCCTTACGATTCTTTCAACTGGGGCTCCCACGTTGTATCATTGCGTTTCTCCTTTTGTTCTTACTCGATGACCTTGCTGCTGGCATAAACTGTGCGTTTAAGACACCAGTTCGTAACATCCTCCCGCAAGGGAAGCCAGTAAAACCTTTCTCTTATTTTTCCCAGAGTTTTGTTCTCTCGCGAATGTCCTCCTGAAGCGCTATTATGTACACTCATCTCTTATTCCAGAAAGGAACTAGTACTTGCTCAGGGTTTAAATTGCAGCAGCAATTTTAATACTGTTGCTGTTGATTTGGCTTTGCTGCTAAGAAAATCACAGCAATTTACGTTGCTTTGCTTTACAGCAATCATATTTTCAAACTTTTTGCTGCGTGCTGTGAAAGCTTTTGGTTTCATATTGCTGCGAATGCTGTTGCTTACAAATGCTGGGGCATGCTGGTCCAGCTGCGAATGTTTTCACATGCACATAAAAAATAGTTTTCATCCCTCTACACAAAATACCATTTTACTATATAAAGTTGGACCATGAAAAAAAATGCTGAAGGAGAGCAAAGTACTTCCCAGCCTTGGAGAGCAAAGCTTTGAAAAACTGTAAGCAAACACAAAGCATTTAACAGCAAAGTATTTGAAAGCCGAAGCATTTGCAGCCGGACCAGTATGCTCCTGAAAGCTGTTAAGTAATTTGAAAGCAACCACATTCGCAGCAAAGTAAGCTAAAAAATATGTGCTTTGCTTTCAGATTACTTTGCTTTCAAACCCTGCCTGCATTCGATGAGAGGTACCGTCAGCGGTTTCCCATTTGTGCCTCAATATTCCGTCTTCAATATACAATGAATCCCATTGGGTCCAATAGCTCTTCAGTGTTCCGCTTTTATCTGCGATGTCCTTCCATTCAAGCTTCTCCTCGTAATCTTTCCTTGACGCAATTGGGGAAATATCTAGGTCGTCGCGTTGAGCAGTAACCATTAGAATCTCCCTGTTGCCATATTCCATATTTCATTATTCCTTCTCCACTGTACAATAGGATTCTGTGTGTTGACATAAAGTCCAAACCGAGAATATACCCAGTAGGGAATGGAAGTACTTCTAGAAGTCATTCTGCGGAAGCAGTCAAGTACTTCCACCGAGTACAAAAAAGACATTGGGCCTTGGGAAAGTGAATGAGAATTTTGACAGTTTATGATTGTCGAAAATGGAAGTTAAACTAAAAACCCACTTGTTTGGACTTTTCTCCAAAGCAAAGAAAATGGACGGGATAGATTGAACAATGACAGATCTATAAGCACCAGTATCCACTGTGCATTTTTCATCTCTAACTTTTCCCTTGATGACTAGTTGTTGCTACGCTACAGTTGGCTAATGTTGCCGATGACGCCAAGGGCTTCGATTCCCCCGACCAACTCTCCCTCTAGTCGCCATTTTGTCGCTGTCCGCATTTTTCACATCAAGTTCCCAGTTGTAACTGGAATTGATTTAGGATTAATTCAGAATTAATTATATCGATTCTAAATCGATTCCACTTCGGATTACCATACACGTAAAGAATGAGTTACTTTTACACGGGCATGTCATAGGCGGTAATCAATTTATTACCCCCTGCATAACTTGTAATCAATTCCAAAGCGATTACATGTCATATTTATATTATTTGATTCTTTTCTGCATTGCCAGTAATTAAAAAAGGAATCAATTGCTTACTTAAGGCTGGAGTACAATGATTCCGCTCCGTACCGTTTCGTATAAATGTCAAAAGTCGGATTGTAGAATTTTCATTGGAAGTGTTCGTGGAAACGGAAGGGTGACTACAATGGACGGTTCGGAATGGTGCGGAATGGAAAAGATGGGCAAATTCCATCTTTTTACGAAAAGGTCGGAAGACATAACCTCATTTCGTGGTCGGTAATTTAAAACATAAATGGGAACGACGAAAAATTAATTGAATTAGTAAAAGAATATCCGGAAATTTTTGATAAAAAAAATTAATTCTATTTGAACACAACATTTTATTATTTGTGCACTCATTTCTTTTCAACTTGATAGTTGTCAAAAACAGAATGAAAAGGTTATATTGTAGCCAGTTATCCAACTCCACGGGACGGTACGCTTACGGTGCGGTTCGGAACGGAATCATTGTACTCCAGCCTTTATCTATTAATTCTGAACTGATTCTTCTGGAATCAGTTCAGTCTTCACAACTGGGTTGTGCCTCTCCTACTCTCTGAATATTCCGCTCTCCTTCGCTTTCAGCAGTTCCATTGTAGATGCTCACCTCACCACAATTCCACCATCGGAGTCGACCATGTATGTACTTCTGAGTTGTTGGTTCGCCCGCAAATATTCTCAGTCGTGTTGATTATCTTGAGGTGAGCTGTACTCCTTGATGCTTGCTTTGCTGCTTTGGTATATGCGAAAACTTCGGCGGCAGACTTCTTTCCGTCTAATCTGGCTGCCTGTTGCAGGTCCCGGTCGGTAAAAGAGTTAAGAAGGGCCTCTCTTGCTATCTCGTTGATGTAGTCCTGCCGGAAACTAGGTTATACCAAAAACACTAGCCTCTGCATATCAACAAGTTTCTCCTGGGTGCATGTGCTAATCGCCGTAACGCATGTCCAACGCTTGCACCAAGGACCCGTAGCTGTTGCGATATTCTGCAGGTATCGACTGTAATATGAATTGTTATATGAATTTGGAGCTTGTAAGTAGACCATGGGCTTTGCCTGTCGAAAGTTGGAGCTGCAGTTTCCTAAGTCCGATGACTTCATGAGATGCTGTGGCTGGCCGACGATTTCTAGTTCAATCTTTACCTTTTCTTCATTTTCCCTTTTAGAATTTCCTATTTTTTTCATATCATTTCTATATTTTCCTTCATGTTATCCAGATTTTTGTCGATTTTCTGCTCTCTGGTTCCTCTGTTCTTCCATACACTCTTTGAGCTCTGCTAACGATCGTTCATGTACTACAGTCGACAATTTCTGTTCATCTTTCCACGCCAAGACCTCCGCGTTGAGTTCTTTCTTGCGCTTAAGTCTGGGCTGATGACCGTTCTTGCGCTTCCTTCATCTCCGATGTCGCTTCCTTTATCTCTGCCTTCATCACCATCAATGTCTTCAAAAGTTTTGACATGCTCGCCGTCACCTCTTTCAACTCTGCTTCTAACTCGGATCGTTCCCTTCGTTCACCATAGCTTCTAGAAGCAATGCGGTTAGGAAAATTTTTAGCTCCCACCACCGTTGAGAACGAGCGTTTGCTCCATTTTCTTTTTACCACAGTGCGCAGATGCACAAATTTTCGACCCATTTTATTATGTCCTTATTTCGCACGCACAAAGCTGCTAAAATGCACGGGACACAATTCGTGACATCGGCCCCTGTGCTGACAGTCGAATCCTGTGGCGTGACAAGTCGTTTGAGTTCAAGAAAGTGACGTCTCAGGCGAACTACGACTTTCATCACAGTGGCCTAGACTCGACTTAGCACTTTAACTCTCTGGCCCTCTGCTGGAAGTCGTAATCCGACTGAAACTTCACTTTCTTCAACTCAAACGACTTGTCACGCCACACGGCTCGCCTTTCAGCACCGGGGCCGAACGTCTTGAACCTTGGACCTAGGTTTTTCATAAAAAAAACCTTGTCGTAAATGAGTTTCCAACTTTTTCTTACTGATACCGTTCATGGTAGTTCCTGATGATGCTTTTTCTGTATACTAGTTCATAATTTCCATCGACGAATCTGTATAGGACTCCGCTCCTGAGAGTTTATCCTTCGTATTCCTTCTCTTTTAGGATAGTAGAGATTAACTTCCAAGTCTCATCATCCCCTTTTGCCTGGCGGACTACGTATCTGAAGGCTGAACCTGAACGATGTTGGGCTTTACAGTCAAATTCTTCTTCTGGTGATCAGGAACGGTTTGCCGTCTGTATTAATGGTAAAAGTTACTCCGAACAAATAAGTCCGTAGTTTCTTCAGAGACCTTACCTCGGCTGACATCTCTAATTCATAACTGGAGTAGTTCCTTTTTAGCTTGGCTAGTCTTGTAACTCAAATATAATACAGAGTGAATCTTCGCATCTTCATGCTTTTGTAGTAGAACTGCGCCATATCCTTCTTTGCTGGCCTCTGTGTGAAAGAAGTTGTGTCTTTAAGTTTGGGTTTAATAGCTTTAGTACAGGGTACACAGCAATTCTTTTAAGTTGGCGAACTCTGGGAACCGAACTTAAATCGTTGAAAACGGCAGGAGAGTTACATAAGCCGAACGGGGCCTTTAAAAATTCAAATTGTCCGTCAGAGCAATCATCATTCTCCTCGAAAGACACGTGGAAAAAAACCGTTCCTGAAATCCAAAGTGGTCAACATTTTTGCACTGTACAGAGACTATCCCAGACTTTTTCGACGATAGGTAAAGTCTGTTTGATCCGCCTTTTTCCTTCACAAGCACCAAGGGTCTTGCAAAGTCAGAGACACTATACCTAATAATGTCATCTTCTATCCAGGACTATATTTGTTCCCTTACCTGCTGCTTCCCTTTTACGGCCAGTCTCCTTGGTTTTTCATAAATAGGATTTTCATCCTCCAGGCAAACCTTTATTTCTACACAAGGCTTCTCGGGTGCTGTAAACTTGTAGTCTTGTCTGATCTCCATCACCTCTTTCCGGTAATCGGCGTGTGTAATATCCTCTAAATTTCCCATGTGCTGCGTCCTCAATGAGTTGTTCAGAATCCAATTTTCTAAAAAAATCTTCTTCCAGTCCTTCCCTTGTTTTTACTCCGCAGAGACGTTCTAATGTGACAACACCATTGTCCCACGTAACTCGGGCTCGGTTTGCTGAGCATCCACACTCGACCGGATCGGCCACAAGCGTTGCCAAGCTTACACAAGCCAAGCCAAACGCTTTATCCGCACGTTTGAATTTGCGGACGCTTTTCAGCCTTGACAAACGTGTAAATCCGCCATAAGGCGATATTGGTCATCTGTTCTTTGAATATTGCCACGAATGAACCAAGAGCTCTATTAACATTTTGCCCAAATCCTGTTAAGGGGATGCTGGATCCTTCATAATACTGCTCCGTTCTGTCGACACGTCCGACTAAGGCCACGAACTCCCATCCTTCAAGATTAACTCTACTGAGTCTAGCGGAAATGCTAACGTTTTTCTGGTGCAGCGCTCTGGTCTCGTTTCATCCCTTTTTTTAGGGGTATTTTGGTAAAATATGCCCAAAATCATTGCAGGTGCAGGCGCGACTCCTTGGTCTGATGTCTGCTTTGCGCAGAATAGTGACTTCGCCGTCCGCAAACAGTGTACCTCGATTTGGTTTTCTTATCATTCCTCGAAACATTTTGCTTTGTTTTGGTGGTTTTGTTTTTTCGTCATTTTACTTCATTTTCTAGACTTAAAGCTTTTCTTTAAAATCGTTTAAATCCTTCGCTTCGTATAAAATAGTCCTATTGCTGATTTCTTCTCGTAAACCCTCCATGTCAAAAGTGTGATCAGCGATCTTTCATCGATTCCGGTTGGAAATATGTAGATATTATAGTATATTGAAGAAACACATTTAAATCAATTAATTCCGAATAAATTCATGAATTTTATTTGACTCCCACCCCCAAATATCCACTATTTGACTCCAACATACATATATTAACAGATAACTTTAATTATATAATTTTCAGGTGTAAAGAACCTGGAAGATATCTAGAAGTTGAAGATCTTCCACCAACAGACGTTATAATATGCTTCCATAACGAAGCATGGTCAGTTCTACTAAGGACAGTGCATTCAGTCCTTGATAGATCACCCGAACATCTAATCAGTAGTGTAATATTAGTAGATGACTTTTCTGATATGCGTAAGAAATATACTTTTAAATTTCCATATTAAATTTAACTTAAAAAACAATTTATTTTCTTATCGATTTTTTTTAGCTCACACAAAAAAACAACTAGAAGAATACTTTATGGCATATCCCAAAGTTAAAGTTGTTAGAGCTGCAAAGAGAGAAGGACTGATAAGAGCCAGATTGCTTGGCGCAAGGCATGCTAAGGCTCCAGTACTGACATACTTAGATTCACATTGTGAATGTACAATTGGTAGGTTAATAGCTATATACACATTAAGAAGATCAAGATTAAATGGAAAATACAATTGAATTTAAGTTAAATCAAGCCACGTTTAAGACATTGGCGGTAATTTTAATTTTGTATCTTAAGCTAGTTTGAAATTGAATCACGTATAAATCTTCTCTATTACGTAAATAATTAAAAACTAACATCAAACCTTGGTCTCTGTCTTCTTTGATATCTATTTTACTGAAATCACTTTGATGTTAAATCTTTCGTACCTCATGTGGCAGAGAATGTAGACATCTTTCGTGATTGATTAATTTGTAATAAAATGAATTCGAAATTAGATGATACTTGGAAATTCTGTTTAATTGGAATTCTATTTCCCAGAGTGGTGTGGATCAATTGTCTTGATTGTTGTTATGTAAGTTGGAACAGTAATTTCACAGCATAAGGTCGTAGGGTAATCATATAACATAAGACTGCAGGTTATCACGTTTTGTATTAGATTGTAAGACATTATTGAAATATATTTAATAAGTTCGTACTCAAATGAAATCTACACTAAGATTACGCTTCAATTCAAAGGAATAAGTGATAGAAGGCAAAATAAATGGTCCAGGAGTTGGCAGTAAATAAATTATCAAATATTATCCATGTATATTTACTGATTGCAAACACTTATCTTCGTGCGAACCATAAATCGATAGTTTACAAACAATAATTGAGTATCAATTGAAACCACTTGCTGCATCATAATGTGTTCATCAAAATTATGCAGCCATTCGGGATATTGCAAACTCAACTTTAATCAGCTTTCAAACCATTGATGATTCGCGATAAGGGATATTAGCAAAGAACTGAACAAATAACAATTCAAATGCATTCGAGTGCCCCGTGGCAGAATTGGGATTTGAAATTTGTAAAACCGCTTCGGGAATAGCGATATAGTCTAGGTGCGGCATTACGATTGATGTTCTCGAAGTTATTATCTATTATCCTTGTTTACGCCTCTTGAGAGCATAAGGCTTCCATAAAGTTTCTCCATTTGTTCAATTCTCTTGGTTCCTAGCTCAATTCTCTTGGTTTCAATCCAGGTTTTGTCAAAATTTTCAACTTTTTTCACTACTGTTCTTCTCCATGTGTTTTTCGGTCTACCAACACTTCTACTTCCTTGCGGATTTCAATCAAGGGCTCCTTTTGTGATAACGCATAATTTTCTTCTCTTATGGTGTGCCCTATCCACGTCCATTTACTTTTCTTTATCTGTTTAATAATTAGTTTTTTAATTTTTTTCACCTCGGAGCTTACCGAGTTTTATTTACGTCACAGCAATGTCGTGTTTTCGCTATTAAGATCTCTACATTCCAAAGTCTCCGTAATCGCCCTTACAGCTGCTCCAAAGGCCTACCTCTAGAACACGATTTAGAGGTCCAAATAGTTTAAGATAAGCACCCAAGTCACGGATGCATATACTTCCAAATGAACTGTAAGACTATCGACTTATACAGCAACAGTGTGGATGCTTAAATTTAAACAGCCTTAGCAGACTATATTAAACTATGTTGGCATTTAGCAAAGGTGCGGTGATTTCTGGTTCCATGTTGTAATTGGCTGCAATTATTTACCCAAGAGAAGTGAAGGATTTCCGAGTCCATTGATTGGTCTGGACAGTGTTCCGAATATCACATTATTCAGTCGTGTATGCCTAAATCTCTCATGGCTGTGTAGAATTCCACTCACATAATGAAGATGTGAAGATGAAGATGAATTGAGTTTTGAAACTCTAGACATTTTTCAATCGGCTGATCTAGGGTGAATATCTGATCAGTTGCTGATTCACCTGGAATGAAGCCAGACTAGTTTCGTGCTTCAGGACATTAGCCTGCAAGATTCCAGAGAATATCTTGTACGAAATACTCAACACAGTTTATTGCTGATAATTGCTGCATTTTGTGAAATCTTCCATTTTATGTATACGAGGGATGCCTTTTCTTCAGTTCTCCGGTATGGTATGCATAATTATTTCATTGCTTGGTTGTCTCTTCTTATTTGTTCATTCGGCAATATAGTCTGCACCTAAGTCTTCGTTGTTTTTGATAGACTAATGTGTGAATTAATGAACTTCATCTAAACTTGGTGCTGTCAGGGTTGAATGATCATCAAATATTGGTGGAGACTTCGATTGCTCAATTAGATCGACATTTAACAAGCCATGAAATCCATGGCTCTCTCATGAATTAGTGATCGCTCTAAGATCCTTTTGAGATCGGCGATCAGATTACCCTCTTCCGAGTATGGTTACCGGAGATAGTGTGAATCACGTCATACTGCTGCCTCTTCGATAGAAATTCCGCGTGGTATTGTCTTCGCTCTCTGTTCTGATCTGGTTCACATACGATATTCGCTTGTTTTTTCACCTTTGAACTATTTTTCTTATATTCTAAGCTCTTTGCATTCCTCGGGATGGGCCGAGTAACTAGCATGAAAATAGGCATACAAATCTAAAAATTCGCCCGCCAGAGGTATGCACGCCTCGGTAAAGGTATATATGTATTCGTAATCGACCATTCCAAACGCGAGTGTCTTTTTACCAAGCGGTTTCCCAACTAAATAAAAATCACGTCCAATGCTGCTTGACCTGCGCAATCGAACAAGAATCGGTCTATTGAGTATGTTAATGGCACCCTTTATGGTCACCAAGATAATTTCCGTTTTCTTCGTTCTATACAATTTCTTAAAGCTCTAATTTTGCTCCATTTAATCTAAAAAAGTGCGTCTTTTATTGCTACGTGATTATAGCGTGCTGCATTTGGAAGAATAGAATTTTTACTCAGGCGTACCGTGCCTCATTTGGATGCCAAACAGGCATTGTGCTGCTGTGCGTGCATGTTTCAGGGTAAGAACGGGTGAGTCTTATTTTTACTAGGAATGTTCTAACAGACTGTTGCATTGCTCGATACTCAGTATTATTCCGCTCCGACCAGCTAATCTTTTAAGCAGATGGAGATACCAGTACCAAAGGCAATATTTTTAAGGTGCGTCCAACTTGCGACGATATCCTTTCGCGGACTTATTCTTTCCTCGCCGAAGGCTGTTCCGGCCGTGTCGTTACGTAGGGCATCGATGCGATCTTTTTTCCCCGACAGACAACTTTTCAGCGATGTAATGCTCTCTAGAAGTACCACCACAGCAACAATATAGTAATCTGAGTCCTGTCATCCCGTCTAATTGCTAGTTGCTGTCTATCAACATTTGGTTGATTCCATCGGGAGATTCGTAGGTTGTGTGGTTGTGGATATCCTTACAAGGGAGACAATTGCCTGGGCAATCAGCAACGCTCATCCAATAAATCAACCGGGAACCAAAGAACTAACTATCCCTTGGGTAGTGAAGCTATTTTAAAGAAGTCTCTACTCCTTTCTGCTGAAAATCTCAAGCAAGCTTCTGGTGTTACATACTGTCTACATACGGACTGACGTCCTATTTAAGCGTTTGAATTCCCAGGATGATTTTTACGCAGGTATGAAGTTCCCTCTCAGCTTCGAAACATTTGTTCGTTCCTTTTTTGCAGATTGACTTTTCTACGGCTAAAGGCCTTTTATATCCCTGTTACACTAACGTGGATTCCAGACAGAGAGGTCTCATACAAATTTCTGTCCGACAAAAGAGCTCCAATTTCCGCTTCCATTTTACTTTTAAGATGTAAAAAGGGCCTTAATATTCTTAAATTTTCCTCGAAAATGACGAGTGCACAGCCTTTCGTTTATCGCCTTTAAGCCATTAACGGTCGGTTTGAAAATTGTAGTAATTTAATTCTGTCTCTGAGGCTGCCCTTGCTCCGTAATATCCTGTTTTACAGATGAGGCTATAAGCACTGCTTTACATTTTACTTGGACCAGCCCGGTCACGTTAGCCTATCGTCTCTTTTAGAACGTTTGCTAATGGCCGCCGCTTGAAGGTTCTGATCACACCTCTACGGTTCTGACATCATAATATTTAAAAGAAATATAGTTCTTGGGCGTATACTCAAAGAATCTTAAATAACTAATCAAAACTTATTTTCAGAATCGATCACATTCATTTTTACTTCTCATATGAGTTAATTTTATAGTATATTAAGCAACTTTTATTTAACAATACACTCAACCTGAGACATTGCCTTAGATAAGTTTCAGGATATTACATACTTTGCTCTAATCGGCTTTTACCAAATGTTCCCATTATGTATTTGTGTAAAATAATAATCGCTTGGAGAGAACTTTAAAAACTTTAAAATGAGCATAATTACCTTTTTAAGTAACTATCGGCTTTAAAATTGTCTTGTGAGGAAACTTTTCGAATAAGTCCTGACTGAATCTATGTGAAAAAGTAATTAAAAGTAAAAGAACTTGAAATTACTCTTATCCCTTCCGACTTTTATAGCTTTAAGATTTGAAAAGATTAGAATACTGTAAACTGTCGACGAAAAGACAACTTTAACTTTAATATTATAATCGGATTTATGTTAGACTAACTCCAAAATAAATTCCTTTTAAGCTTTATAAGTTTTTATAGAGAATAACAAAATCCTTTTCCTTCCTGAAAATATGGCAGAATTCAGCCGCCCATCATCAAACTTCAACGTACACTAACTTTGCTTAAACTATAAATAAACGAAGGGAAAAATGTGAATTATGTTTCGAAATATTTTGGAACTGAAACTATTCTACTCAGAAAATGTGTTATATTTAACGTTTTATGAAATTCCTTATTAAATAATGAGTCGATCTTGCCTTTTTCTATTTTTAGAGTATTTACAACCAAAATAAAAGATGTTCACTTTGCATTTAATAAGAAAATATTTTGTTCTGCATTCTCTGCTATCGTGGTCCATAAATTGTTACCTTCTTGAAATCTTCAAATTAGAAAATTTAATGAAACTTTCATTAGTGAAATTGTGTACCTATATATACGAGTATATGTATATAAAGAACAACAACAATTGACGATTCCAACTTTTAACAATACTTCAAAACAAATTGTCCTCAACGAAGCTTAATTAAGAGCAAAATCTGGGAACGAAATAAAGGTTGTTGTTGAAAGTTGTTTTCTCTGTTGGTACTTGAGCAACCTTAGAAGAGCAACTTTAATATAAGCAAAGCTTTAATTTGTTTTGTCTATAGGAAAATTAGTTTGCACAAATGCATGTCGTTGAGAAGGTTTTCTTGCATAGGGCTCTGAAATTGAATATTTTTAGGTTTATTAGATAAAATGGAATGACCCAAATGCTAGAGTGCACAAGAAGGTATTTTCTGATAGGTTATGTGTTTTTAATCTTAACTAATGTGATCTGAAAAGTATAAATCTACTTTATACTAATCCAAAACTCTCAGGAGCTTTAAGGTTAATTATCCAACTGTATTGTAGGCAACCTTCCTGTAAAACACTGGTGGATATAAGATTTTTAAGCAAAGCCCAAATAAGTTTATTGTTCTACTAAAATTTAATCTCTTCTATATATTTTAAGAAGTAATTTTGTAGGTAAGGTTAGGTATAGATTTGCCTCCAATACAACCGGAGACCCAATTAGCGTTTTCGCGGTGACCATTAAAATTTCCTCTTGAAAGATTCTACTGTGCGCCAGAAGATGCCAAGACAATGAACAGTTTGTGGTCTCGTGATAGATCCCTGGTTCAAATTTCTTCGGGACATTTCCGTTTCTGTACTCTCTTCTTGACGCCTTCCTGAAGGTCAATGTACGGCAAAGGTAGTCTGTGGTTGGGCCAACCATACCCTCGGGGAGCAAGTTTAAAATATTGTTATGACCATAGTGTTTTGAGGCCCAGAACCCAGATTTCCTCAATCTAAGGGTTCTGCACTAGGCCAGGTGTTTGATATGAAGATCGGGAAAGATCAGATGCAGGAGCATATCGTTCATCTTTGAACCGTCTGTGTAGATTACCGTGTCTATATCTGCTTAAACGAGTCCGGTTATCCACTTCCGTCCTTTTGAAATTTTGACTTTGTACATCTTGCTTAACTCCGATAATGTAGTTTGTGGTGGTTGGGATCAGTGGCGTAGCGTTGGTGGGCGGAAGAAAATTTGGCCGCCCTCTTATTAACTTCCCAGTTTATAGGGAAGTTATTGTAATCGGTCCGAATATCGAAATCGTAATTTTCAACGTATTTTCAATTTTCAAGGTCCCAATAGCATTTTAAGCAAATTTGAGAAGAAGCATTCGTGTGTGTGTGTGCATACGTATGTGGTCATTTTCTCCTGCGCGATCTCGCGCGAACCAAAAAAGATATCGACTTCGTTGAGGTACCGATCGAAGCGTATTAACTGAACTATGATCTGAAAAGATTTTCATAAAATTCGGTCGAGCGGTTTCTTTGTTTAGACGGCATAAGTGATTTTTGTACCTGCACGATATCGCGCGAACCAAAAAAGATATTGACTTCATTGAGCTGCCAATCGACGCGCATTACCGAAGTTATAATCTGAAAATATCTTCATAAAAATCGGTCGAGCCGTTTTTTTGTTTGAACAAAGTTCGTGATTTTTGTACCTGCCCAATATCACGCCTATCAAATATGATAACGACTTCGTTGAGGTGCCGATCGGCGCATATTAACGAAAACGTGCTCTGAAAAAATGTTCATAACATTCGGCTAAGGGTCGTAACATTCGGCTAAGGGTCACAAGCACCTTAAATTGATTAGTTTTTCTAATGTCAAATAAACTCGTTGGAATGAAACTCGTTCCAAATGAAGTATTTTTTCTAGATTCAACAGAGCGATAGGACGGTTTTTTGTCAACTTCCTCTCCTTTTATTTTGGTTCGCCTTTCTGAAAAAGCGTGCAGCTTTGATCGTGGTCCCACGGGGCAAGTAATTGATCAACAACAACCCTTTGGGATCTCAAAAGAAAGTTTGCCATTTTCCCGCGGATTCCACAACTTTCGCTTTATTTGGTGTTTTGGCGGTAGGAGGGAGTGGAGTCTCCATAGTGGCTGAAGCCTGACTGTCGGATCGATGCACGGGCATAGAAATTTTTCAGTGCTGCCACTACACGCGAATTCCCTGAGATTTCCAGACTTTTCCCGCCAACGACGCGGATTTAAAAAAATAGTGGAACTTACTTTTGAGACGACCCTCGTACAATATTGGACACTATTCTTTATATGATAGAAGTCATTCTTGTTGAATATTAGTCATAAAGAATCCAAGCACAAATTATGTTGAATGCGCAAAAGATAAAAGACGATGAATAAGGATTACAAAAATATACTTATATTGTTCTGATGTGAAAAATATGGCTATACACTTGGTGTTACATTCGCACAGTAAAAAAAAGAGGTTATAATAAAGTTGACAGTTGTGTCAAACCTAAGAAACAAATAAACCGTGGAATTGGAACAATATAAAGTGTTACCATATTACATTTCTCAACAAATTAAAATACGAGGAATCCCTGCAAGTCAGTACAGACGGTGTTACCAGTCGCTACAATGAGCAAGACGTCATTATTATACATTCATTTAAAGAAAGGCGATTTCCCGATTTCGTCACAGTATAAGTTATGAAAAATTCCGTACTCATTTCGATCGGTCCGAATCGTGGGTGCGACAAAAATAATATTTACAAGATATCTATTATTATCATTTATTATGAAATTTTGCCCCCCCCCCCCCAAAGCCACTGCTTCGCTACGCCACTGGTTGGGATCATATTCATGGCACTCAGAGGGTTCAGAACCTACCTAGATTGGTACAGTTGTACTCGCACCTCGATGCTGGCCACCTTACTATTAATCCATATGTGAGGATAACACTCTTCGTGGCTTAAGTCTCCATTTCTTCCCAAGCATTTTCTTGCATGAGTACAGAGGTATATAGAGCCTCCTGACTCTTTGCTCAATATTGAGTCTCCAGTTCAGTTTAGGATTAAGTATAACACCTAGGCGCATGTGCGACCACTTTAGTTCTATCTTCCTGTAGTTTCCTAAGAATTGTGTCCATTAGCAGTAGCCATAGCAGCGGGGACAGAACTCCTCCCTGTGGTGTGCCTCTACTAATAATTTTGATAATTCTATCAGGTTTGCAACATTGCAGAGCCAATGTTCGGCCGATGGATAGTTGGCTCCACTTCATTAAGTGCAGTTTCCGTGGACTTGCCTTTGCAGTAGGCACGTTGAGCATTGCACAATGGTGTTTGCTCGACGACTTTCCTTAACTGTAGTTCGATTATTCGTTCCATGGTTTTCAGCAGAAAGGAGTAGAGACTTCTTTTCAATAGCTTCGCTATCGAAGGGGGGATAGTTAGTTCTTTGGTTTCCTGTAGCATCTTAGGGAAGATACAATCAGGTCCGCTGATTTATTGGGTGAGCGTTGCCGATTGCCCAGGCAATTTTCTCCCCTGCTACCAACGAGTTGAGCAACTGAAACTGTATATTTACCAGCAAGTACAGTGTCTCTGCAGATGACTCCGTCCACGTTTCTTCCACATTCTTGAGGAAAGTGCTTAGTCTGGCAAAATCTCTGGTACTTTCAATAGACTCGCAATATTTCTGCCAGTTCTTGCTTTTAGCTGCTCTGATAGCTTTCTCATATTCACGGAGACGGTTCTTAAAGAGCTGCCATGAGCCGAACCGAATTTGGACCAGTCTGTGTTTCTAGGGTTTGGGCCTGTCGATAACAAGGTTAACATTGAAGAAAGCCCAACTGTGATCCGAGAAGGATCTTTTCCCGGATACTCTCCACTTGGGCATCATTGGGGTTATATCATTGCTGGCACAGTAATATCAATCACATCTGCCCAGTTAAGAAATATTTCCGGGAAAGTCGGTGTACAGCCTCTATTGCAGACCGTTAGGCTTTTATTTAGTATAAAATTAAGAAGTGACTCACCTCTATCGTTGGTTACAGAGCTTCCCCACAGGGTGCGTCTTGCATTTGCGTCACAGCCTACAAGCAAGTTGCGTCTTGTGGCTTGGGCTAGTTGTTGAAGCTTACTTGTCGGGCCGGTTCATCATCAGGCAAATATACCGAGCAAATGTGTAGTTCTTTGCCTCCGTTTGTTTCCACCTTCACCGTACTCCATGGCTGAAGTTAGAGCAAATATGTGCATTAATATGTTTCCCTTGCCAGAATACATGTTCTTGGCTTAGAATTAATGCCGTCTACAAGCTTTCAGAATAGCTTTTAGTCTCTGTGATTAAGACCACTGATTTTGGAGGCGTTGACTTAGGGTTCTTGAACTAAGACAATATCAATGTCTCCCTCTCTGAAGAAGACGTACAGATTATCCAAGCCACATCTCGAGTGGTTGAGATTAATCTGGACAATCTTCATCTTCCTCCTTACAGATGGCCCTGACTACCTCGAAGAAATCGAAGCGTGGAAGAGGCCCTCCAGTGTTTCCCATGCGGTGGTCTCCATCACCATCATAGATAGCTTGGCTTCTAGTAGCACCCATACCTTGGATGAGACTTTTTTGCCCTCAGCTACTTTTAAGTGACTCTTGACTATTTAACTTAGCTTCTTCGCTGTCATTTTATATTTAATGCTAGCCTCCGTTTTGGCGACCTTTGCTCTTTGAGCGTATGATCCGAACTCATCTGAGGATCGGTTTTTTTTTCTGTGCGTTGTTTAAACAGTCTCGCTATATTTGACTTTGTCTGTCGCATCTCTTACATCCATTTTCCCCTGGAAGAGGCTAGATCACTAAACTGTGATCTAGGAATTGTTCGATCGCTCATTCTGATCGTGTGGAAGTTTATTGTGTGGCTTTTTTTAAAACTTGTAAATTAAGTGTGTGCGCGATCGCCACAAACGTCTAAAAATCAAACTTTCAATTCAGTTAGTTACTGAGTTGGCGATATTTTTCCAATATTACCCGGCATCGGCTCACTGGAGTCATTTGGTTAAAAACTGGCTCTCAAACCGTGCTGATATGTTTTGGGTCAAGGAATCCTTACCTCCTAATAACCCAGTTTGGATCTTTTATACTACTCCGTATGGAGTGTAGTTGAAAAAATCACCAACCGAACATTCTATCATTAATAATCGCTATGAAGACAGCATTCTTGCATATGGATACTGTGACATTACAGCATGCGTACGAACGTTCCAGAGAGAGAATAGAGGTCGTTAATCAAACTGATGGGAATATATTAAATAAGTATACTCTTCTATGGGATCCCTAAAATTTCGTGCAGAAAGATTTATTAAAATTTTGTTCATTTTGTCCGTATTTTGATACAGTCACATATAATGGTGAAAGCCTTACCTACACTACTTCATATCTCAATAGTATCAAACTAATGATAATAGGTACTACAATTCACAACCAAATTTGAATAAGAACACCCTTTCCATAATTTTGCACCCCTAATATAAATTCTAAATACAAAGGGTTCAACTTTGGGGGAATATATGAATTTAACAAAATCCTACAACATCTGGATAGACGACTTAAGAAATGTTATGGGAGTAGCAACAAGCTACCATCCTCTAAAAACCCTTGGTTTGGCATTTTACACCTTCGGGGTAGATATACTCATAGGCATTGATTTATGCATCAAAGGTATTTTTACATAATTGTTAATAAGATGAACAACCATATTCATGCCAACATACAAAATATTTATATTGGGGGGGGGGGGGGGTGAAAACATTTTTTTCTAATCAAGCTAATGCTAAAAACAGCACCATCCTTAGCACACACACCCAGTGGCAGTGAAATTAAGACGGCGGAAAAACGAACTTGATTTTTTATTCTCTTTTATAATGTTTGTAAATAACCTCGACAGAATATTACCTTAAGGCAGGGTGTGAGAGTGAAAGTCTTTCACAAGCAGTTTATGTACACATAAATGTTCTCCTCTGGATGGTAGAGCATAAGCGACAGCGTTAATGTCCGTACGAAGTCAAAAACATGTCCCCTTGAGCAAGCGAATATAATTTATTCAATACTTTAACAATTTAATTTTAAGGCAAATTTCATCTCGTGAAATTTTTATACCTTTTAAAAATCAAATTAAAATTGTGCACTGCCAAAAAAAAAAAAATTGTATTTTCCATTAAATTTCCATTTTTCAAGTAATGAATTCTATCGAAATAAAAAAAAACCATTTTCCCCGGTTGAATTTTCAATTAAATGTAATTAATTTGCTTGATTGTTTGCACTTTTGTCGATTAATTCAAATCCGTACAGGGAGCAATTTTCAACTAAAAGATAAACAGGATATAAGCCCAAATATTTACAAAGGCCATTCCAGTTACACAAAATTACAAACATTTTCATTATTACAGGTTGGCTAGAGCCCTTATTGGATAGAATAGCCAGAAATTCGACAACAGTAGTTTGTCCAGTAATCGATGTAATTGACGACACTACAATGGAATATCATTGGCGTGACTCTGGTGGCGTTAATGTAGGAGGATTTGACTGGAATTTACAATTTAATTGGCATGCGGTACCGGATAGGGAAAGGAAACGACACAAGGTTAGTACTAGGTTTTATATTTTTAAGGTCGGGAATATACGAGTAATTGATTTTGCAGTTAGATATGACAAATATGTAATCGAAATCAATAGTAGTAATTAGGAGTTTAGATAAATCCACAAACATTTCCTCAGTGATTGAATTTACTATTTTTTAGAAGATTAAAAATCTCACGTCTCGTCGTCTGTGAGTTTATTCACGTAACTAACTTATATATCAACTACAACTCGTTCTGACATTATAGTAGCACAAGTATAGTTTTTGGGGACTTCTAACAATCTACCACACCAATAGTTTCCTCGCAATGGTTCCCCAGTTCACCTGAAAATAAGCTTGAAACTACTCGTGTGGTTCAAGTACCTCAATATTTGTCTGATGACATCTAGGTACTCTTTGTGTGTATGCACAGCTATCGATAGGCAATTAATCTAAATTGTGTCGGCAAAATTGTTTCTTTCGATTTTTCGGCAATTTTTTTGCATGTTTCTAATGAAGTAGCAATGTGGACACAAAAAACAACTATTAACACAACTCTTCGAGAAAATTTTAAGCCCAAAAACGTTTCTGTAGGTGCTGATGGCTATGAGCTAATTGAATTCGACAAAAACGGTTTTTTTTTGTAAAACCCCTATTTTGCAAAAACTATTTATTATTTTGCAGATTTTCAAAAATGCTTTTTTGCACTCCTCAAGGACTATACTTTCCGCGAGTTTCATTACAAAATCGTTTTGTTTGTAAAAGATATGTGCGTTTAAAAAAAAGTGATTTTTAGCGGTTTTTTTGGCAATAAGTCCTTTCCATTGAAAACGGTTTTTCAAATTCCCTGAATAAAGGGTTTTTTCCTACTCTTTGAAAGAATTCGTTTCTTAACTCCTACTCACAAAAGTGATAGCAAGAACGATATATCGAATTATAGACCAGTTGCGAAGTTGTGTGAAACTTTTTGAATCGATTATTTATTCTGCAATAGTGCCTATATGCAAGAAGCTTATTTCAACGAATTAACATGGTTTTCTTCCAGCTCGTTCCACTACTACAAATCTTACTGAGTTTACTTCTCTTCTCATGTTGTCGAGGCTTCGTTTCCGGTTGCCAAACTGATTGTGTTTACACTGATTTTAGTAAGGCATTTGACAACCTCTCCCACTCCATTATAATTCTCAAACTAAGAAAGCTAGGCTTTCCGCGAAGCCCTTCTATTATGGTTCCAGTCTTACTTAGCTGACAGGGCATACCATTCGTGGATCCAAATCTGCAACCACAGATGCGTCATCTGGTGTCCTTCAAGGCAGTCTTCTTGGCCCTCTCCTCTTCATTCTATCAATTGATGACATTGTTCCCTTGCTAAGACACTATAGAATTTTGGTTTATGCTGATGACATCAAATTGTACCGTCAGATAAAGAGTATTGAGGATTGCAAACTTCTGCAAGTTGACCTTGACACCTTTTACTCTTGATGTGCCAACAACAACCTGGTTCTTAATATTAGTAAATGCGAAGTCATGACTTTTTGTAGGAGACGTTTTCCTATAATTTACAACTACTCCTTTTTCAATGTGTGTGTTAATTATGTTAAAGATCTCGGGATTAGATTTCACAGTAAGCTGGATTTTTCCACTCACATCAACTATATTTCTTCCAAGGGCAGTTTAGTCCTGGGTGTTATAAAAAGGTAGTCTAAAGAATTTAACAACACCATGATCACTAAACACCTATTGTCAGACCATTACTTGAATATGCGTCTCAGGTTTGGTCTCTTTGGAATAATTGAGTAGGTTCAACGTACGTTTGTTCGATTCGCACTGCCTTGGGAAGACGAATTAATTCTTCCATCATACGAATACCGGCTTAAGTTACTCAACTTAAGCACTCTCTACAAACTCCTCTAACACCAATTACGGCGGATTTGAACCTGTAAATCACATGCTCATTAATGTGAAGAAAAATATTAACGTTTTTAGCGTGAGCATTAGTAAAGATGTCCTTAAAAGGGGTATTTTTAATCTCACGTGACTGCTAATGTGGTCCCGCTCCTCCTGTTGTTGCACGCTTCTTTGTGTGTTTCTTTCTGATTTCTTTAATGGTGTTATTAGTCCAGTCAAAATAGACGAAAAACGGCAGAAATTGATTGATAAATGGTAAGTTGCTGAAAATTAGTAAACACCTTAAAAACATCATTATACTTAAATTGTCGAGACTGACACGCGATCGGTCAGGAGGACATTTTTTTATTCAAGGTCAAAAGGTCAAAATGTCAGTTTTTTGCAAATCTCTCTTAAACGGTAGGTCTTATCATAAAATAGTGTTCACAAAGTTTGTAGATTAAGCGATTATCTACAAAAAAATATATTATACATTTTCCCGTACGAATTGCCATTCATGAGATATCGCCGTTTTAAAGATTTAAAATACTCAACGTTTATTCCTTAATTTGATATAAAGATCAACAAGTTGAGTGACTCCGTTTAGAAAATATGTACGTTTAAAGTATGGGCAAAATGCTGAAAAATGAAGAATATTGGGATTTTGCTCGCATTTTAAACCTACATATCTTCTAAACGGAGTCACTCAACTTTTTGATCTTTATATCAAATTAAAGAATGCACATTTACCTCAAAGATGAACCGAATTTCGTTGCTCTACGATAATTGGTGTAGGAGTAATTGAAGTTTAAGTAAATTTTAAAAATATTCATTTTTTTCGTAAACACCCTGTATTTTAGTGGATAGTAGGGATAGGCACCCTCTCTAGAACAATTATTTTGTCAAAATACATCCAGGAATTACCTCTGAAAATATTAGCCGCGTAGGGCAACAAAGGATTTATTAAGGGGGTCTTCTAGTTACGCGCCCGGAATTTCAGCCTATTTTTGGGAATTAATTGTGAGGAAACTGTACAAGATAATTGAATAATTTTTTTTTATTATTTTTGTACATATTTAAACTTGCAAAATGAGAAATTCTAAAGGTGTGTGTCGAATCCTGCACCCTTGAGAAGTCGTCAAACTGGTACTGACGAAAGTGTCCGAGTCAACTTTGTGGTATGACATCCACCCCGCAAGTTGTCCGAAATGAGAAAAATAAAATGAAATTATTTTCAGTGTTACGTTCGCTATAAATCTCCGTGCGATTTTTTTTATTTTCAATATTTTTCATATTATACGATTTTTTGTAAAAGGTTGGTTTTTCGACCACGTTTTTTGACCTGTTGGAAGGTGTAAAAATGGAACGAAACATTATTTCAAAGATCGTACTCGGAGATTTATAGAGAGGGGTTTTATGAAGAAGTGAAAAAAAAATTGGTCAAATCTGATGAAAATTACTGGTGGAAGTCTTACCACAAAGTTTAAAAAAGGCAATTTTCGGGAAAATGCGTTTGAAGATAAAGGATCCGAGCAATAAGCAAAACCATTTTTCACACTCAAAACAAGATGGCGGCCGAAGGACACGCCTCCGGATCCCGAAAACTCGGTTTAATTAAAAAAAATTGCTGTTTACATAAAATGTTCAAATGGCCATTTTTTGCACCATTTTACTGGACTAGCTATGTTTCGGGCTCCGAATACCCAAGAAGCAATGTGTTTTTCGCGAAGACGTTTATATGGCGTATTTATCATATCCTCTATATTCGAAAAACGCAACAAAAAAATCGATTTTTTCAAACCGCGTAACTAGAAGACCCCACGTCTGATAGCCTTTGCAAGTTGCGAATGAGTGCATATATGAGTATTTTAAATCTTTAAAACGGCGATATCGCAATTCGTACGGGAAAATGTATAATATATTTTTTGTAGATAATCGCTTAATCTACAAACTTTGTAAACACTGTTTTATGATAAGACTTACCGTTTAAGAGAGATTTGCAAAAAACTGACATTTTGACCTTTTTATGTATAATGATCTTTTTAAGGTGTGTACCAATTTTCAGCAATTTACCATTTATCAATCAGTCAAATGTCTATTTTGACTGTACTCTATATGTTTGCATGCTTTAGTTGAGCCTCATCTCAGCGCTTGCTTGTGCTAAGTAAACTTTTCTTGGCCCAGCTGCGAAGTGCGCCTTCTGTGTTAGAAGGGTTTACTATTATTATTTATTTATGTATTGACATCAAACTGGCTTCATTTTGTTAGTACATATTAAAAAGTTCTACAAATTTTATATAAACTTCTCTTTGTACAAAGTCTAGTTTTATTTTTAAACGCGAAAAATTTTTTTTGTCCTTTTTTGATGCCATTTTGGAAACGTTCCCGAAGGTCTACGAGCGCCAAAAGTAGTTTAACAAATTCTACAGAATTTTTCATATTTTTTCCATATTCAAAGAAACAAGGTTTTTTCGACAATTTGACTGGCCTGTATTGACTGGTTAATTAATCTACCAATATTTACTCCACCTGATATATTCCACTCAGTTGATAAGTTCTTCTTCTTCCAATGGCGCTATAGCCCAACTCGAGCCTTGGCTTCCTCTAATATTTTCCTCCAGTTTTCTCGATTTCTGGTCGAAGTTCTCCGGTTGTTTTAGTGTGAAGAGCTGGTCGGTGGTTGACCTTCCTCTCCTAGTAAATTTTCTGAGAGGCTCCAGGTTACTTTTTATCGAGGTTGTGAATATTTTATATCCTATAGAAAGTAATGAAATCCCCCGGTAGTTCTCACAGCGTAATTTATCCCCTTTCTTATGGATGGGGCAAATTATGACTGTTATAAAAAGTCTATAAGTGCAGCAAACTGTTATAAAAAGCCTAGAAAAAAGAACATGAATTTCATTCTTTTCCTATGATTTTTAGAACAGTAACAAATCCAGCGAAGAAAAGTTTGAGTATATTCCTCTCACTCTTACTTATGGGGAAATCTGCTTTGAATTTTTCCTTTCATTTTTCAGCCCAGCCAAGGCCGCATTTTCAGCCTACGATAAAGCCAGTGTCATAAGTCTATAAGTTCATGCTCTGCTTTCTGCTTCCTTTATTGGCAACAGTAATTCACATGTGTTTTATTGAAAAGCTTCTTCACCTTGTATGTATGTACATCTTTAAATATTGCAGTTTCTGTATAAATATCTCGAAGTCTATTATTGTACGCCATTACCATGAAAATATCCTTTAAATTGAGCCAATCTCGATAATCCCCATTTAATTCAGGAACACTATAGGAATAGTGTTATTCAGGAACATTCTGGGAAGCTTGTAGTCTGAGATCAGTTGGGGTAACAGGAATATTGAGAGTTTCGCAACCGGCACCGAGAAAATTTTTAAGTTGTTCATAAATGTACTTAAATAACTCTCTTAATATTTAAACAATAGAACAAAAGAAAAAATATATTTTGGCTAATACTACTAAGATAAACAAAAACAACAATTTAAAACTGATAGACTCAACAGATTGCTTTGTACATAATCCCAATTTTATAACTCCTCCAGACAGACGCACGTAATTGAATCAAAATCATGAAAATCAATTCTGAATACATCATCAATCTAGCAAATTGAGTTTTGGTTTAAATTCTCTGTATTTCCAGGGAACTGTATTCACATTGATGACAATGTCCTTTCCAAAAAAAAATATCCAATCTAAAAGCAAATAGTACGTGTATTGTGAAAATTTTATCATAATACGTGGAAAAACCATACGACATTGAAGTCCGCAGATACCAATTATGTCATAACTTTTGTGATTTTCTGTTTGTTGTAAATGAAGAAGACCAAACTTTGATCACTCTCAAAAAAAAATGAATGATTTTTTTGTTCAATTTAAATTGATTGTGACACATGATTGGAGATTTGTTTGTAAATGTAAAAGACATTCATTAACCTTTTGTCGAAAGTTTACGGGAGGGAATTGATATGACATATTATTCACTTTTACAAAAGATATTCCAAATGATATTTAATAATCAATATTATCTTCGACAATTTAAGTATACTATGGCAGTTAGTATACTGTTACGGCCGGCAAGCCCATAGAGATCTGCGCGTCCTGTTCATCACATGCTTTGGTTGTGCCAATGAAGTTGTACCCGTAATATCACCCCTGGGAATTTGCCTTGTTGTGTGAAGCATAAAGCTTTGCTCGCAAGGACTAAATGAGAGATCAGCAAGCAAGGCCCGTTTCCTGGTGAATGATACCAGAGCCATTTCGTGTCGGAATTGACACTGAGTGATACACTAGCCATCTGCTTAACACCCAGTCAAGTGCTTGCTGTATGCGAAATGACGTGGTGATATCTGTTTCACCAATAACCTCGATTACAACATCATCCTTGTCTGAAGAAGTTTTAGACACCGATTAGTTCTAGAAGGTCATCCATAACAAAGCACCAATGGATAAGAGATATAACGGTACCCTGCAGACATCCTTCCGTGAGTTCTCAACATAGAGTCGATGCAGTAGCAAAAAGAGTCACCTAGACCTCATATTTTTAGAATCCGAAGACTCACTGCTGCTTCCAATGGACTTTCCTAAGTGGTTCGCGCCTTAAGAAGAGTAGAGTGGATGTAGCCAAGAACGAAAGAAGCAGAATGGTAGAGTAATTAGTTCGTTGCAAGGGACTTGTAAGGTGTGAACGACCGAATTTGTCTCTTAATAGCATCATGCGTGAACGTGGCATTTACTTCTCCCAAAACAGCTTTTGTCACGCTACAGGACTAACTATTTGCTGCCTGGCTGAAACTACCCTGCAAACATTTACATTCGGAAACGATTCGAGAACGACACGTAAAAGCGAGAGCTTGCTTCGAACTCGGGCTCGTAAACGACTCGTAAACGAATTCGAAGGCAATAAAAGCGGAGCAAGATATCGAAACCAATGTACTAGGAAAGCTTTTATGGTGGGTTTTGAAGCTTTTCTCGTACCTTTCGCAAGCAGTTTTCGAATCGAGAATGGTTCGAGAAAGCGAGCCTCCGAGAAAAGCCGAGAAATTGTTTGCAGGGTACGCTCTCTTTTGAATGAATAGTTGGGCCTGGAAGGTGTGCTTAAATATGTACCATTAATTCCCCCCCCCCCTTTTATGTGAAAGTGCCGTTGGTTCTCTTTAAAAATACGACATTTCTCGAAGTACTTTACACTAGTGTTTTGTGAAATTTCGTCGAGTTTCGAATATATTCAAGTAGTTTGCTATCCAGTCTCCAGCTCTTTTTTTAAACATCCCCTATATGCTTGAATTCCGGTGTAGTCATAAGAAAGGTATACTGAGAAAAGTATGACCATGCTTTTGCTGCCTCCTTTAATGATTTATACCATTACGGCTGCCAGATATGTAGGCCTTTGTAAAAGAGAAGCACTTAGTACAATTGAAACCAGCTAGACTAGTTCCAGCACTGGTAACAAAGTTATCCTGAGAGCAGCTAGTTCAAATCATGATATTAGTGGTAAGCCTACAAGATTTTTTAAAGAATTTGTTTTTTAGTTAGTAGTTTTGTTAGTTCAAAATGAATAAATTCTCGAAGAACTTCGAAAGGAATTAGTTCTCAAAGAAGTTCAAAATGAATTAGTTCTCGGAGTACTTCAAAATAAATAAGTTCTCCAGTTAGTTAAAAATGAATTAGTTCTCTAGTCAGTTTAAAATGAATTAGTTTAGTTCTCCAGTTAGTTCAAAATGAATTGGTTCTCCAGTCAGTTCAAAAAGAATTAGTTCTCGAAGTACTTCAAAATGAATTAAATTAGTTTTCCAAGTAGCTCAAAATGAATTAGTTCTTCAGTTAATTAAAAAAGAATTAGTTCTCCAAGAACTTCGAAATTAATTAGTTTTCCAAGAACTTTGAAATTAATTAGTTCTCCAAATAGTTCAAAATGAATTAATTCTCCAAGAACTTCGAAATGAATTAGTTCTCGCTGTATTTCGAAGTAATGCAGAGGGGGTAAGACAACGCTGTACAAAAGTAGTGGGTTGTTTTCATATAAAAGGTATCTAACTGAGAACTACTTTTTCCTCCTTAGAAAGTTTTTATTCTACTAGTCTTAGATCTAGTTCACTTTCCTACTGGGTTCCTACTCATAGAAAAGGTCGCTTTTTTCGGATGCGGTCTATATAGAAACTGCTATTCTAACTAGCGCCGATATGAACCCAGAAGTTAATTTTTCTGAATTTCGGGAGGTCCTTGTTATCCACTCGTAGAGTAGAAATCTACCAAACTCTTAGCTTTGCGACAGCGGCGCATTCGTCTGGTAAAATGGTTGGCATAGTTTAGCTTATTAAATCCACACACCTCCTAATCACTAAAGAATTGAGGGTAACATTCGACTTCAGGGCTGTTGTTGTCTATCTCAGTCATAATGTAATCGCAAACTAAATAAGACTACTCCTCCATTTGTTTGTTCTACAGGAAATTGACCGGTATCACTGCTATGACGATCCCAGCCGGCTTATTCCGGTAAGATGGAACGTGCTTCTCCATCCTTTTCCTATGTTGAGTACCTGATCCTCAGGAGAGCTATATCACCGCATACGTTAAGGCAGCACATAAGAAGTGCTCGGCATAGAGTTGTTCCTCCAGGAGGATAATATCTATAATTTTATAGATCTTTTCTATAATATTATAGAAGCTGGTACTGCCATTTCTTTGGTAGATATTTCAAGGAGGCTTAGGTCTTGAAGTGACTCGGCTTCCTGCCTGCCGTTCCGCCTTCAGTCTGTAGCCCAGGAGGAATTTACGAAATTGGAACCCGGGCAATCTTCGTGGGGCTTCCTAATTATGTAATGCCCATATTTTTTAAGGATCTTCTCCTCCAGGTAGCGCAAGATAACTTCTGCATGATAGGTCGTGAAGTCATGTCGAGAACAAACCAGCAGTTCTTCCTCAGTTGTTTGGAGAACTGTTGTTATTTATGATACTCAAACTTCCATGCCGGATCCCGGATAAGACATTTCCAAAGAGCTCCCTTACAGGTCTAAAGCGGAGGCTAATATCATCAGACTTATAACTCATTAAATAGTGATGATTTTTTTTAATGGTCCATAGTATCAAAATAAAACAAAGGCCCTTACTGACAGAGCTTCTATGTTATTATAAGACATTAATAGTGTGTCTGTTACCTGAATCAGATCGTAAGCGCTGCTGCTCACTTTCATGCATATCTCAGCACGCTGGCATTTACATGTTGGCTCTTGTAGGCTTTGAAGGCTGTAATACCCTACCGGATCATATTGTCACTTAATGGAGGTCATTCCATAAGCTCGTGCTGCTCACATCTTCCTTTTAACTACCAGTTTAATAACAGATAGAAAACATAGTAATATTGAAGAAAAATGGTTAGTATCACCAACAACACCAGTTTTAGGGTTTTAGTAGCTAGGCCTTCCATACGTTATCTGCTTCCTCAATTTCTTTTCATTTAGGAATTTGGATTTTTGCACTCTATATAAGGCATATAATCAGAAACTTATACGAAACTTATAAAGAAAAATAATACTGTTTTTTAAGAACCACAAACGAGTTATTAACCACAACACTCAATTTAATTTTTTCGTTAAAAAAATTTCAATTTGTACTTTTACGATACGAAAATTGTTTCGAAAATTGATCTCTGATAGTTGCAAGCTTTTATGACGATTTTTAAAGCTTTTCTGACGTCACAAACTAAAAAAGCTTAATTTTTGTAAACTTTGAATAGCTTTAATCCAGTGATGGGCATTGGGCCAACGCACACGGCGCATAGTTATGGCACATAAAACCGGTTTTATAGAAGAGAGAGGGAAGGGAAGGAAAGAACTTAACGAAACAATTTTCACGCAAAACCAAAAGCGTGAAAACTAACATATGCATATTATATTTCTTCTTATGTCAAATCTTCTTCTTTCTGAGCGCAGCATTTTCCCACTGAAATTGTTTAATCATTCGCATTTTGTTCATCAACCTGTTCAAGTGGTCTGAAAATGTTGTTTTTTGTGAGCATATTGAAAAAATGATATTAAGGACTTTTTATTTATTATTTCTATTTGTCAACGAAATGACAGCTCTATGACAAGTAATTTTCATATGCACAAATACATTTAAAATTTCCTGAAAAGATTCAAGTTACTACACAAGATGCTATTACCCCGTCTGCGTTCCGAGCAGTGTAGTAAAACCGGTTTTATGTGCCATAACTATGATCTCGTGTGCGTTGGCCCATTGGGCCTATTCACACAGTGCACATTCATGGCGCCTAAAACCGGTTTTATAGATGAGAGAGGGAAGGGAGCGGAAGAACTTAACGAAACATTTTTCACGCAAAACCAAACGCGTGAAAACTAGCACACATATAAAAAGTTACTTCTATCTCTTGCATTCTTTAGCTCTGTTCTTCTCTAACAAGTAAATTTCATCTGAAATACATTTAAAGGTTCCTGTATAGCATTCAAATTTACTACACTCATTTACGCCCCGTCTGAGTTGCTAGGAGTTGAATAAAACCGCCCAGTAGGGAAAATCGCAAGTACTTACTCGGGGAAGTAGATTTGGAAGTACTTCTTTATTGAGCGTTTTCTTAAATACCAAATAAGTACTTCTGTAATGGCTTAATGGTAATGCAGAGAAGAATGGGTTTGGTGACCGTCCATTTGATTTCGCGCACAAAGCGGGTTCAAAAACTTCTTAGCTTGACGTTTTCTTTCTTAATCATCTCAGTCACATTTTACTTCTCAAAAAAGCAAAATATAAATTCATAGTCCAGTCAAAATAGATATTTGACTGCGAGATAATTCGGAAGTTGCTGAAAATTGGTACAGCCCTTAAAAACAGCATTGTAAATAAAATTTATAAATCGCTTTATTTTACCACCTCCACCCGCAAATCCCCCCCCCATTCATACATCCCCCAAATGCATTATATTACAAAAATTTACAATATCGCTTTATATATGAGATCAATGTGGTGTTAGTACTTCCAGATCTCATTCTAAGGAAGGAAAAAAGGAAGTCATTCCCGCGTAGGCCATCGCCATGTTAATTTAATGTATTTTTTGTACTGGATGAAAGTACTTCTAGATGAATGTGTTATAAGTACTTCTACAACACATTCTATGGAAGAGAAACGGGAAGTACTTCTACAACCCATTCTATGGAAGGGAAACGGGAAGTACTTCTACAACCCGTTCTATGGAATTAAAAAAGGAAGTACTTCCCCGCCTAGGTCATCGCCATGTTAATGTAATGTCTTTTTTGTACTGGGTGGAAGTACTTGAATGCTTCTGCGGAATGACTTCTAGAAGTACATTTAGAAGTATAGATGTTTTCAAACTCCGTGACACAAAAAATTCGAACAGTTCTGCGCACCTCGTTGCCAAATTTTATAAATTTTGTTCTATCATTTCCCCTCTTTTCATTTAAAAAGGCAACAAACGCAGAAAAAACTCACCAAAATTATTTGGGAAGGGATGCGCGCATGCCGAATGAATAAAGTTAAGTTATTTTTATATGTATTGAGCAGAGCTTTTAAATACATGTAAAAACCCTGCTCAACCAAGTAAATCTATCCATCATAATAAGCATAATTTTATTATAATTATGAGAAATATTTCTCATCCCTAAATTTATAATAATTAAAAAAAATGCTGAAAAATCCTTTTTTAAATTCATGAGCATTTTCATTCATAAATTGTGAACTCTCCGCAGCCGCATGCAACGTAACCTCCCTGGCAGAAGCGCGCATGCGACTGGCCGAAAACGTCAACAATCCTATTATCAAAGTATTAAAAACCCAAATTGCGTATTTTTTAATAGAAATTGCTACAAATTATTTTTGTAGCAAATATGTAACATACAAAAACCTGAAAGTTAAAAAATATATAAAAAATGACGCTTTTCATTCATAATTTGTAAAATTAGCAATACGCAGTCGCGATTGATTAAATGACACCAAGTGATTTGATAAGGAGGAGGAGGAGTCAATTCTCGCTCACTTTTTACAATATACAATGATTTACAAAATTATAAGAAAAATAAAAATTCAATTTTAATTAGAAAAGTGTTTCCTTTTGAATAAATTATGTTTAAAATAGTTTCTTCGCATTTTTATTTTACTTACGGTTAAGAAATATTTATCTTCGATCTTCAAATTTCTATCAATTATTCAAATAGGAAAATATAAATTTCGTTTTTCGTTTGAGATTTTTTAAGCCACTGTGGTATATACAGAAGCTCTAATAAAAAGACAGAGTCGTCGTAATATTTGCAACAAGTTGTCAGAGAGTCTACGGGAATTGCTGACAATTCTTTTGCGTGCGCCTTTGGCTTCTTATTTTGGAGCTTAATTTCTCAATAGAGAGGAAGAAAAATTATCTCCAGCTTTTAAACATTTTTAAGAGCTTTTTACCCCAACATGCGTCAAATGTCACGGCATTTGAAAACATCTATACTTCCATTCCCTACTGGGCGGTTTTACTCACCACATTTATGGCAGCGTGTGAATATGCCCATTCCTATGCTCGCGAGCAAATGAGCTTTAAAGCTTTGAATATGTATACGAAGTCAGATGACTCGATTATCCAACAAAAACCATATCACTCCTAATTAAGACTTCATGTGAGTGGGAGCTTTGTGCTCATACGAAGGGATACACTGTTAAAGCAGTACATTAAATTGAATGCAAGAATTTGGGTTTGTTACACAGAGGGTACGTATTTTGGAATTTTTTGAATTAGGTTTTGAATATTATGTAGTTGTTTTATTTTAGATCTTTTCGAATTAATGAAAATTTGTTTTTTCCAAAAATGTTTTGTGTTGAGTGGGAATTTCAAATTCTATTTGCACAAAATATTTTTGATGAAGCTCAATGTATGGTATGCTATCGCACGTTAGCTACTATCTTCAAACATAATGGAAAACGATTAAATGAATTCAAAAAATCGAATACTGTTTAATTTTTAGAAAACTTCTTCCTTTAGAAATATAAAACGCAAAATATTTTAAATTTTGTTACTTTTATTTACGGTAAGTAAATTAAAAAAACACGAGTTACGGCACCTTCATTTTTAAGATTTATTTCTCAAATTGTTTATTAATTTATTTGTCAAAATTAAAAACAACTAGTTAATATATGGGCGCGTTTAGACCCAAGTTAATTTAATTGAGCTAGGCAAGTTAACAACGGCATAAACAGCAATTTTTTTAGCGCTGTTAGCTAACTTATTTCTGCTTTTTGGCTTAGCTAAAAGATAGCACAGCCAAAATGATTTGAGGTTTTCTTGTAAATTCTTGTTGTAAGCAAATAATTTAGAAATATTTCAATACAGCATGAAGATTATATTATTATTTTTTATCTTTTTATTATTTGTAAAATGAGAAATGTTATTATTTCTGCTTGTTATTAGCTGTAAAATGAGAACTGTCAAATGACATGCTAGAAACGGTGCTAAGTTAATAGCGCTAATTTAACAGAGTTAAAATAACTCGGGCCTAAACGCGCCATATGACACTTAAATTATATTTGTTCGAAACTTGATAACAGTGTGAAGCTTCAGAAAGCTTTTAATAACTTTTACACAAATGCATTGATTTAGCTGTGTAGGTTTGCCCATCACTGCTTTAATCGGATTTTAGTGTGTTGTAAAAACATTTTTAGGGGGGGGGGAAATGTCCTGTAATAATATTAAATAAAGTCTAAATGGAAGGACCATATTTAAATTTAATTTCATTTATATAAAGTTACAAGGCAGACATATGAAATTGTGTGTCTCACATAAAAACTTTTCATTTAATTACGTGCTTTTATCAAATCGGCAATGGCTTCAAAGATATGTTAACATTTTAATTGCAGATATAAAAATGTTTTTGCCAGATTATAACACGTCTGTGAATAGAGTCCGTTTCGTGCATATAAAATTCAAGATAATTTTATATTTAATATTTAACAAAAATGCACAAATTATCCCATAAGGAGCTCGTATTATTAAAGGTTGTTAACTTTATCATTCTAATTCTATTCCATGAGAGTACACAATAATTTTATGGGTTTTTTTTATATTTCGTTTGTTTTTTTCACTGTTTCACGTCATATTTTATCCGGAGTTACGATTTCGGTTATTATCCCAAAGGGAATCCCTGGCATTTTCGCTTTAGGTACTTTCTTTCAGATCGCATTTATCATGTTTGTGTACCTCTCTCTCGGCAGATTTCCCTTTTGGTTATTACGATTATTGGATTTTACCACACTACAACATAGCTTGAGGGTGGAAAAAAGTTTTCTCCCCGCAAATAATCTCAATGATGGACCCCTTTCGGGCTATTACGTTACCAATTCCCAGCGCCCATATGCTATGTCTATGTATATTCTTTTAGTTTTGTTCATATATCAGGATAAAAATAGGAACTACCCAGAAATTCAAGAAAATAAAAGGCAACAACAGCACAAGTTTGCATTATATACGAAAATGTTGCCTCAAGCAGCCGGCAACATACAATCCTTTATCCTTTTGGGAGTTGAGAAAGGCAGGGCGGTATAGCCATAAACGAGTTACTTTATTGTGTGTACTTCTGTTGTACTTTTCTGACCTAAATAAGGACATTCCCTATGTTTTCTCCTTTGAGTATAATGGAAACTTGTAGGAATTGTGTCTTGTATTATAAAGGACTTGAATCTCTTTTAATGGTTGAAATATGTCAACGTTGGCTGAATGCTGCTTTTATAGTCAACGAACAAATAAACCGACGACGACGAAGAAATAATATCCTAAATAGAATCGGAGAGAATATGTCCTGCACAGGCGGTACAGGGTGAATAACTCTTGTAACCACAAGTTTTTGTGAAAACTTTAAAACTTTATTTCATTCGGGCATCAAACTCAGGATCTGTGATGTCCTCATCAGAGCTTCAGTTGCGAAGAAGTCTCCTGTAATAGACTACTAGAGACAGGACCTGGTTAGTAAATGAAAGTTCTTTAGGAAAACTCTTTGCGGATTGTCTATATAGTCAGGCATTGTGGGTCCTGCAGGAGAACACCCCTATATGTCGTCTAAAATGAATTCTTCAAAATGAAGGGACTTAAATGAGTTATGTTGTGGGTGGGCTATGCGACGGGGAAATTCTTGAGAATAATTTTAAACTTCGTTAAATGAGAATTTAAATAAGTTAGAAGTGTTCCAAATTATCTTATCACTGTCATGGGCCGAGTCAGGGCGGGGACATTCCTCGTTAAATTAACACGAACTTTTGGTTGGATAAAATTTTGATTGACTTGTGGAAATTGTACGAGAATATTAAGTGGAATTCAGTTTTAGCTTCGAGTTTCGAAATTTTTGGAGAAATATTTTAGAGTGGATTAAAGTCCTTTGCGGTTTTAATTTGAAGGATATGTAAGAGAATTTGTGTGTGTGTGTGTTAATTGCTTGATTGATTGGAGAGATGTGTGGTTTTTCGGAAGCAGACATTGAGAGCATGAGAATTATTGTACTAAATTGAATGTACCATAAGCCACTTTATGCACATGGTTTGGTTTTTTAATATAATTTAAGTAAACTGTGCGATTAAATCTTGCGTTCAGCTCGAATATTGGAAACATTTGCATCGGCATTTGCAGCTCTTTCGCAGCCGGCTGCATAAAAAAATGGACTTCTACAACATCCAAGAGTTTAAACGCGAGGTTCAAGGCCTCCTCCTCTCCTCATGAATCTCCTAACTCCCCTTAACCTCAGCTATTATTTTGCTATCCTTCGAGCTAAGCTTACTACTAGTCATAACGCCATGACATGAACGACATGACGGACAGGTACTATAGAGCCGTGGTGGCGAACCTATGGCACGCGTGCCAGAGATGGCACGAACGAAAATTTTGCTGGCACGTGAACGATTTATTATTAAATTGGATTTAATATAGATTAATTTTAAAATTAAGCCATGTTTTGGATGAAGTTGCCTGTGCTTTTTAAAATGAACCCGTTCAGTCATTGCAAAGTGTACAATCATGTACTTACATATAGTCCAGGGGCCGGATTCCGCAAGTGTGAACACGACTGTGTGCACGACGAAACAATGGCAATTTCCTTGCGGAATCCGGCCCCAGGTAGTGAAACGAAAACTTTAATGACTGATACATCGATAGATGGTATCGCTGACTCACTTTCTCTCTTGCTTCGCACTTATCATGCTACTTTGAAACAAGTCTAAAAAAACTAGTTGAGATGTGGGTTTGACCCTTTCGGTCCACACGATCAACTTCCCAGCATGATGAATGTTTAATATTATGAAGTGGTAAAACTACAGGATTTTTCTAGAGAATTTGTTCTTTCTGAACGTTAGTAAACGGACATTTCCTTCGTACTTCGTTCGCGATACTAGAGCGCATGGTCGATGGTGGAAAATAATTCACTGTCCAAAAAGTACTGATGTAAGGTTTGAAAAAATCCAGATGTTTGTAAAGGGTAACGTAATTTTTGCACGATTTTGCACGAGAGTGCTCGAATTTTGACAAGTGATGCCTTGTTGGGAAGCTATCTCTGTGTGATATCCAGAACAGGTAACTTTATTTAGAACGGTTTTCATTCCAACGAGTTTATTAGATATTAGAAAAACTAATGCTAAAATAGTGCTTGTGATTCTTAGCCGAAGTCTTTTCATTTAAACACAAAAAGAGCTCGACCGAATGTTATGAAATTTTTTCAGAGCATGTTTTCGTTAATATGCTTCGATCGGCACTTCAAAGAATTCGATATCGTTTTTGGTTCGTGCGATATCGTACAGGTACAAAAATCACAACGTCGTTGAAACAAAAAGAACGGCTCGACCAAATTTTATTTTAATTTTATTTTTATTATATGTATTTCAATACTTTATCTATGCCGAGAGTTTTTTCTTTACGAAATATTTAACAGCTGCCCGAAGAAAACGCGTTGCAAATTCAACTCGATGACAATTCCGTCCACTGCCTTAATTTTCTTTGGTGATCATTTCAGCAAATGTACGTACTTTCAATCTACGTGTAGGGCGCTCGTAACGATTTTCATTGGCAGCGTACTCATCAATATATGCTGACTTGAGTTCTTCCCTTTTTGATCAACATTGAGCAAAAAATCTGCGATTAATCGCTCCCACTGACATATAGTAATGGACTGCTAAATAAGCAAAATCCCATTAAAAAAATGGCACCAAAAACTATTGTTGTCTCACTCCCCCGTTAAATTCCTATGAAATCTAATCGGTTTTATAATAAAAAAAACAGTTCAGTGCATGTCAGCGGTATAAACATATTTAGAAAGAACTAGGCAGGTATAGAGTTTTTTCTTCTTTCTCTCTCTTTCGTTATTTTTAAAAGTTCGATAAACAGAGGAAAGAACGCTCACATATTTAAATAAAATACATTTATTTAACGAAAAAACTGCTACTAAATAGAAAATAATGATGGAAATTTATTTCTATCAATTATAACAGACATCTTATTAGTTATTTTCTTCTAAATTCGAAGCAAAATTTTTTGTTTACTTAAAAAAGGTTTTCTACTTCTGGAGAAAAATGGTGCCATTGAAAATTGTCAATCAGCAGTCCATTTCTATATGTGAGTAATCGCTCCCGTCGAAATATGAAATAGCATATTTTTATAAATATCGCTCGCGAAAGGATTGACCGTTTGCTTAATTGCTGATAATAAGGAATTTTTGTGGCTGTTACTATGTACAATTTTGTACTGCTTCAGATCCTCTGTTAGTTATTATTTTTGTCGATTTTATTGGTGCTGAGATTTCGCAATTTTCTGGGAAAATTTACATAATCAGCAGCGTGTAAGAACCATTTTTCATCCCCCGCCAGGTGTAAGAAATGGTTTTTCGTTATTAGTTATCCATAAACTACATACTGTCAAGGTTTCATACCTGGTATTTTTCTTATAAAAAAATAATCGCGGCCTCCCGGAATATTGTTTCAAACTCTTGTTGAGTTGTTTTTCGATAAGCACAAGTATTGTTTTAATCAAGTAGTATTGTGATTGTGAAAATATGCTTTGAGGGAAAATTCCAATATTTTATTAAATTTTTCTTTAATTTTATTTTTTTTTGATTTTTCTGCAATTTAATAGGTATGGCGGTTCTGTCAATTTTAATTCTGGTAATACATATGTATATTATTTTTGTATATTAATTTTTGAAATTGTCTAAATAAAATTCTGAAACACCAAAATTAAAAACTGTCCGGCACGTCCGGTATTTGTAATTTTCTGGCACGCGCACATAAAAAGGTTCGCCACCACTGCTATAGAGGATAATATCCGAGCTTAGACTTTCATTTAAAAAAAGTTGAGAAGTAAACTCAAAACTGGGAGTCTGGATTGAGCCAGCGTGAAGTGCGGGTGTATGTTGTCTCCATAGTCCTCTTAATCCGATTCTAAACATAAATATAAAAACAATTCGAAAAATCAAGCCATGCCACCACTACTACCTCACAAAAGAAAGCAGACGGACAACAAGTAAGTCTTCCTTATTTCCTACCCTCTCTTCAGCTTGAATGCGCTAGCGCCACAGCCTATATTTGTCGTTCGACGGAAATCATCTTGTTTAAGCAGCCATAACACTGAAACAAGGCTATTCCAGTTAGTCTAGATGGTTGTGTCACCGACGCCACGAAAAGGTGCAAAACCGCGTCCCCAACCTCATTGGAGACAGTACCATTCGCTCCTCTATAAAATGTTTAAGCTACCAAAGGAATGTAGTAGCCCTGGCAAAATTTTACTAATATTCCACGGTTAATGTTGCAGCAAAATTAAAAATCCTCTATCTCCACGGCATTATTTCGCCGCAACAAAAGACTAGCCTTTTCGGATCGATCATTTTCACAGCTTACAACAAATCTTTTCGAGGAAACTCCAGTCCAGAGTTTCGTTCATGAATATAACACCTCAATTGTGGAACAACCTTTCGCAATCAGTATGAGTCCGGGGAAATAAGCAAAAAAACGCACGAAAGAAGACAAAATTCAGAAATGGCTGAAAATTGGTCCACGGCTTCCTTGGGACTTTTTAAGAAAACAATTTCGGAATCACAAAAAAAACATGGCCGCCGGAAATATAGCGGTTTTCCGGTGTTTTACTTGTATCTCGGTTTCTATAGGTCGTACAACCCCGTACAAAGGCCATAAATGTTGACAATGAAATTCTCTACAACTTTAGTTCTTACAAACAAGTTGACCCGATTAACCCTTTCAAAGTTATTCAAGGTCAAAGTATCCAAAAATCACTTTTTGGCCAAAACATCACTAAAAACTTTTTTTTTCGAAAAAATTTTATCAGTCAATACGAAACGTTATTGCCTACAAAAAAGCCTTTCGTCATTTTTTCGAAAACTTTACCCTTTCGAAGTTATTCAAGGTCAAAGTTTCAAAAAATCAGTTTTTGGTCATTATTGAGAAATTTTTTTTGTTCTATTTATACAAAAGATTATTGCCTACCCTAATGACACCTTTGCCATTTTTTCGAAAAGTTTTCGAAAAATTTTGTAAAAATCAATAGTTAGTGATTTTTTGGCCGAAAAGTGATTTTTGGAAACTTTGACCTTGAATAACTCCGAAAGGGTTAAGTTTTCGAAAAAATGACGGAAGGCTTTTTCGTAGGCAATAACGTTTCGTATTGACTGATCAAAATTTTTTTTCGAAAAAACCAGTTTTTGAGTGATGCTTTGGCCAAGTAGTGATTTTTGATAACTTTGACCTTGAATAACTTTAAAAGGGTTAAGTTTTCGAAAAAATGATAGGAGGGCTTTTTGTAGGCAATAACGTTTCGTATTGACTGATTAAAAAATTTTTTTCGAAAAAACCAGTTTTTGAGTGATGTTTTGGCCAAAAAGTGATTTTTGATAACTTTGACCTTGAATAACTTTGAAAGGGTTAATAGGGTCAACATGTTTGTAAGAACTAAAGTTGTAGAGAATTTCATTGTCAACATTTAGGTCCTGTAGGGGTTGTACGACCTATAGAAACCGAGTTACAAGGAAAACACCGGAAAACCGCCATATTTTCGGCGGCCATGTTTTTTTTTGTGATTCCGAAATTGTTTTCTTAAAAAGTCCCAAGGAAGCCGTGGACCAATTTTCAGCCATTTCTGAATTTTGTCCCCTTTAAATGCTAATTTCCCCGGACCATATTTTCGAACTCGTACAACATCCTAAACGAATGCTTCATGGCGTTCTCCTTTAGGTCCTGCCGGAATTCTCTTCACCTATTATATCCCATTGTACATATGTACATTCGTTGACATGCTCCGCGTCCTCTTTATCGTCAGGGCAGAACGGTGAATCGTCCAACCTGAACCGGCGAAGGTATGCCCTATAACCTCCGTGTCCACTCAGGAACTGTGTGAAGTAATAACTCACTTTCCCATGTTCCCTTATAACCCACTTCTCCATATTTGGTATGAGTCTATGGGTCCATCGGCCCTTAACAGACGCGTCCCACCTACTCTGCCATATTGCGATGGACTGGCTGCGCGCCAGAGTCCGCCGTACTTCCTTGAACCCCCCCCCCCTTGCATCGTACAACCTCTCGCCCTCCATTGCAAGAGTATCAAAGGGAGTCATTCGAGCTATCATGCATGCTGCTTCGTCAGACGTAGTACGGTGTGCACAGGTTCAAAGGCTGGTCTGCCTCGATATCACGGAAGCTAAAAGCACCTGCTCGATTGCGGCTACGGAAGCCCTATTTAAGGAGTATCCGCACATATCAGGGCCGTGTCCGGAACGTCACAAGGCCGTGTTCTGTCATGTGTGAACGAGCCCGTGCCCGGGCACGAGCATGTGTGAACAAGTAAAAGAGTATCCACACATGTTAGTGTTCCGTCAGGGGTTCAAAAAATATCGGTGCGTACATTTTATATGAACTCGTTCACACATGTCCGTGTCCGGGCCGGAGTAAAAATTTAAAGTTCCGGGCACGTCCTTGATATGTGTGGATACTCCTTTAACCGCCCTTCGCGTTATAGTATTGATGAAAGAAACTCTGGCGGCGGCGCAGTGTCTTTTTATACGCTTTATATTAGTTTCCCCTGTATGTATGTGTCTCTGTATGTATGCATGTATGGATGTTTGCATATTTGTATGTATGTATGTTTTAACTGTATATTAGCTTTAGCAGATGTATATATGTATGTATGTATGTTCTATGTAAGCAAATCTTGCAACTTGATTTTGACCCACTTCCATAAAACCGATAAACTTAAAATTTTGCACAAATGCATAGTTCGCGTGACAATGCAATTCGACCATTTTGTAAGAAAATCAAGATGGCGGTTCCAAGAAGGCGGCTGATTTTTGCTATTATATTCCCCGACCCTCCGACTTGGGTATCAAATGAAAGGGCATGACAGGTAGAATACAATTAGCTGTTTGGCGTCATTCAAAATTCAAAATGGCCGCCAAAACAAAATGGCGGACTACCTTTTTCTTTACAACCCACTCGGTATGGGTATCAAATGAAAGGGTGTGACAATTAGAATACTATTAACTCCGTGGCGTCATTCTAAATTCAAAATGGCGGCCAAAACAAAATGGCGGACTACCATTTTCTTTACAACGCGCTCGGTATGGGTATCAAATAAAAATGTAAGACGAGTGTAATACAGTAACGTCATTCACGTCAGTAACGTATGTGACGTGTGACGACATTTTAAATCTAATATTGCGGTCACTACAAAATGGCGGTACACATATAATAGACTAAAAAGTAGAAAAGACATATGTATCATAGACTAAAAAGTAGAAAATAAAATACATAGTTTAAAAAACTAAAAAATACGCTTTTACTTAATAATTAACTAAAAAGTAAAAAATAATTTTGAATGTAGTTTTTTTGCTGTAGCTCTATGGGGACAGCCTACCTTTCGAAAATTTAAGAATTCAATTAACGAAGTTATTGGTAAAAATTATATATATAACTTACTTAAATGGAAAAAAGCGTTGGCCCTAACGAAAGGTTCCAATATTAATAAAATAAGAATATAGGAAAAGAGCGCCCCACGTTTTTTTACATTTAAGTAAGTTATATATATAATGTTTACCAATAACTTCATTAATTGAATTCTTAACTTTTCGAAAGGTAGGCTGTTCCCATATAGAGCAAAAAAACTACATTCAAAATTATTTTTTACTTTTTAGTTATTTTTTAAGTAAAAGCGTATTTTTTAGTTTTTTAAACTATATATTTTTTTATGTGAAAGTCGAAGCTTGGGAGTCACCCTTTGTACTACCAGTCCGTCGTGTTGTGGTATGCTTGGTTCGAACGAAGGAATAGAGTACAGGATAGGCTAATAGGGGTCTGGAGGGTGCTGAAGGAATAGGTGATGGTTTGAAATCCGGGATGTTGTAGAAGTTCGCACCAAAGAAAATAAATTTGTACGAAGCATGTAACAAAAATCAAAACAAGTTAGGAAGAAAAGTCTAAAGGGACTACGGGTACTACTCTCCTTTAACCCAGGAGACTTGAGGATCACCTATCGATTCTCAAGGAACTAAACCACTTAGAGCTGCAGAAAAATAAACTGGATGACATCGGCTCAGAATCAATGCCGGCGAAGGAGAAATTTCATGACCCCAGGACCGCGTCCTACTTATGGAGCCTAATAAGTAAGTTAGGAAGTAAAAATTTGACAAAAAATAATTGTTCACAATACAATGTCAAATCAAGTTTTTCGCAATTTTTCTAATAGACTCTCCTTACCATCACTTTTCATATGTGCACTGATTGTTCGCTTAAATAGAAAGTACCAGGGGCCAACCAAATCTGTAGTTGATAGATGACACAATTGGAGATGTGCAATGTATGCACTAAAATTGATATGTTAAGGCGATTACTGTTCGTATACTAGTGACTGACAGACAATAGGCTTAGAGATTGAAGTTGCAGTATAATATTAAAGTACTTAAGTCCATCTTTATCGGTCCTGGCCACTCCAGCAAATTAGCACTCTCAAAATAGGAAATCCTAATATAGAACGAAATCACATGAGTCTTTATCTGCAGTCATCATATTAGAGAGCAAGTCCCCGGGCAACCATCCGTTCGAATTGTTGCAGACAATTTCTGATACATACTTATTTCCTTGCTTTATAGTCTGGCTCAGATCCAAATGTTAATGGCATAATCTACCCCTCTATGGAGCTTGAATATCCCTACGAAATAATGGCAGGTGCTGCTGCAAACCCCCCTCAAATACGTATGGAGCAGCAACCAGACCTGTTTGTTTATCATTAACAGTTTGTTACATCTTACTTATAGGGCACATTGGTGGAGCTCATTCTAGTGCCTCATGTAACTCCCCATAATTTCCTTCGTAATGTATCTTTGCACATTGTTTATAACGAGACTTTGAAGGGTTGATATCGTTTCTTTTTTTACCCTACAGAAATAAATATGTGGTTAGCAGATGGCTTGGTTTAATGGATTTATCCCATTTGAGAGGGTTTGTTTCTGGGGTATTATATCGATGAAGAGTCATTCGAGAAAGTCTCATTTTTTATTGCGCTTACAGACGAAGGCAGGATAGAGAGGAATAGGCTCTGCTATAAAGAGTGTACACTTAAAAGAAAAGGAATATGATCTGGGTGGAATCGAACCACGAAACTCTGAGATGGTAGTCGGTAACTGGGTATGTTAATGCAATTTTTTAATTAAAATGAATAAGATTTCATAAAATATAACGAGTCGGCCATAAAGTGTGTCATATCCCAGTGTACTTTGGAGCAAGAAAATCGAAGAGGTATAAGCTTCGGCACGACAATTAATTGTTTATTGTGCAGATCAACACCGAGTTTCTAGTGGAAACGCGGTTGCACTGCGAATAGCATGAACACCCGAAAGGTATACTGAAAAACTCGTGGTGTTCCACAGGGATCCATAATGGGACCACTACTGTTTATAATAACGTATGACGGCGTACTGAACATAAACCTTCCAGGTAAGACGGTAGCTATCGGATATGTGGACGTTATAGGAGTGGTGATCGTAAGAAAGAGCGTCAACGGGATCAGCATATGTGCAAACGAGTCGATCTGGAAAATCAAGAACTGGCTAGATGATAACATATATAGAAGGTGGGTAGGAGTCGTAAGGAGACTTCCGTAAAAATCATGTTCGGAGAGCGAGCGATGTCCAGTAGTAAGCTTAGTTCGAGGGATAGAACAGGTTTCATATAACAAGGAGGCAAGAAGGCTTCGAAGGAGATGGCGCCTCATGACACATGCGGCTTAGCATTGTCGTGATAAAACACTATAACCTTTCTCTTTTTTTTTAATTTACCGCTCCTAGTCTAGGAATCTCCCTACCAGTCCGTCATTTTATGGTGTAATATTTAATAGTAAGTTTAGTACAAGAGAAAGTAAAGCCTTGCGTTTATGAGGAGTCGGAAGGATGTTGAAGGAGATGGCAATGAACTCTGCGTGTGAATTCTTTGATGTTATAAGAATTCGAAATACTGACTGGGAAAGATTGTTCTACAGTTGACTAGTCTTATTTAGGAACGAATTCCTAGGCTTTAGGCCGAATGTGGAATTTGTAAATTAGATCATGGGCCGATGGTTGGGGGATGCTTGTTTGGCGATTTGCAATATATGGTCATTCCATCTTTCCTTATTGTCATGCCAGGATGTAAAGGCATGGGTCAGCCAGTAGTTCTACACCATGCCCTGACACGGACATAAGTCCAAGATCATAGAGATCATGTCTGCCTGTCATGAGGTCGTCTTATTGCATTAGGGAAGTCAAGCAATAGTAACGCATCAAGGTTGGATGGGTCCAAGAGTTTATAAAGATTAGGAAAAGAGCATAGTGATAGAATCGAGCCCTGGAGGCCACGGTGCAGTACTACCTTAGTTTTTTTTTCTTATGTGGAAGACTAGAGCTCAGGGAAAGCCCTTTGTACTGTCGACAAACAGAAAGAAAATTCTCAATTCAGTTCTTTATAGTTGGGCCAATACGTATAGGTTGGCTCAACACTGCACATCATAAGCCTTCTCGAGCGACCAAACTATACTGACCAATCAATGGCGGAGGTGTGTTCTGTTCTTCTTCTTTAACGGCTCTACAACCGGGATCCGGTCCTGGCCTCTCGCAACTGTTCTCTCCACCGGTCCCGATTCTAAGCCGATGTCATCCAGTTTTGGCATTCCTATGCTCTGAGCGTCCTGGTCTACGCCATCCTTCCAGCGGAGGTTGGGTCTCCCTCGCTGTCGCACCCCATAAGTCTTACCGCGTGTGTTCTGTTAGGCACGTTAAAAGGTTGCCGGTGGACCTCTATTGTCTACAGCTGTATTGCTCAGGATTTGTTTTTAGATACTAGATACCACATAAGCGGCGGAGTATAATCATTGTGGGTGGGGAGCACGTCAACAGATAACCGTTAAAATGTAAAAAGTTAATCGGCCAATTTATTTACAAGCTTTGTGTTGAGTTACATGGTTTTAAACGCTTCCGTTATGGCGTTATGCCCGCCTCTCTTTTTGGGAGGAGTGCAGATAGGACCCCTATAAGGCTAGCCCCACCACTGCCTCATGTGGACTCGTGTATATTGCCCTATAAAGCCCACACAGGGCATCTAACGCCTTGCCTCATTCGCACCTCGTCATATGGAATGACTCTTTTGACAGCTTTGAGGAAAAATCATCGCTTCCCGATCTAGAGTGGAAAAAAGAGGCCAAAAAATATGCAACTTTCGGCGTGGATATGTGTGCAATATCTGCGGCTGTGTCGAGAGCTTTATATTTTTAAACGCGAGTGTCGTTTTACCAATGTGGTCCCCCAACTGAGTACTAATCCCGTCCAATGCTGCTTCACCTCTGTAATCGTACCAGAACCAGTCTATTGAGTATGCTAAATGACACCCTTCACGGTGACCAATATAATTGGGTGAAATTTGAGCAATACAACAACAAAAACTAAAGCTTTGCATGAGTGTGGTGTTCATGAAGAAACTAAGGGGAAGCCCTCTTTCGACATGCCCCTTATTTGGCGCAAGGGATCCTCATGATTAACCTACGGAGAATTCCCTCTTGCTCTCTGGACATTTTGCGCTTTTTACCGAACTATGCCGTACGAAACAGCTGGCCAAGATAGTACCCAATAACACCTTGCCTTGGCGAATGTTTGCCATCGTGTTCACAAAAGTAAAGACATCCCACGTGCAATGTCAGTCGATCGAAGAGTGGTTGAGTAGGTGAGTTGAGTCGCTAAAGAGCTGCTGGATATATAGACTCTTCCTAAATGGGGAGAGATGGTTCGGAGTCAGTGAAGTAAGCTATGCCCTTGCCTAGCGTTTGGGCCGGCATAGAGGCTACAGAGTATATAGCTCTATGGATTCGGTCATTCTGTCAATAGAATATACTGGTGTACATACTAAGGTCAGATAGCTTAGACAGACTAGAGTTCAAAGATAAGTCCCTTTCTACTGCTGTCGATCAACCATAGAGTGCAATGTCGAAATGGTAAGCACTAGTCAAAAAGGTAGTAGAGAGAGAAGAATAGAAGATCCGCCTGTGCCAACATGCAGTCTTATTCCACCCCTCCCAACCAATACGTTGAATTCGGCAATCGAACAGGTGATGGCATCTTCGGTTATGCCACATACAGTCGATGGCGGGAAAATCTGTAGAGGTTGCTGTAAAGAGACAAAACAAAAAACGAAGAATGTTATTTAAATTGCTTCATGGAATCGAACCTCGCACTTCTGAGATAGGCGCTTAAGCCGAGGCCCGCAATCTTACTAAGCTCAATATAGCAAAAGTTCTCATACCACGTAATCGTTTGAGAGTAAACAGTCAGATTAATTTAGAAAGCTGGATTTAAGCAATATTTTCGCAAATTTCTTTGATATTACCAGAAAAACCATTTACGTACAGAAATTTTGTTAGAACAATTGGCCTCAAGACATTTATGGCAAACAATTCTTTTTGTTAGATATTGTTAACAAGAACCGCTTTAAACTGGTTCTTCACTGCTTCTGCTTTTAGATTTGAGAAAACAAAATAGTACAAAACGAATTTTCTTTATTATTCTCTCATATCACTAAAATATCCTTAAGATCTATCTCTAGTTTATTTTTGCTCAGAATGCTTTGAAATCCATTTCCTTAGAGCAATAATGTTTGTATAAATTCCTGGAGCGCCCCCCTTTCCGCAAAAGTCCCTCCAGCTAACAATACCGATAAGCTTATTACCATACACCAAAGGACCACCAGCATCACCAGGACAGGCCTGCACTTGCCCATGGGAATCACCAGCACAAAGTTGGTTTTCACTTAATTCGGGAATTGCTTGCTTGCAAACGTTCCTGCTAAATACTGGAATCCTGGCGAATTTCAGCTCTTCTGTAATGTCATCGTTGCTATGCTCGAAAAATCCCCACCCGCTTATAGTTGCCTCAAAGGATTCCGGTAGCTTTTCATCCTTGGTCGGGAGAGCGATTGGCTGGACATTCCTGTTAAACTTCATCGGTTTCATGACGTAGAGTAGTGCAATATCGAAGTCATTGGTGTAAGGATCATAGAGACTGTGAATGTAGTAATCGTAGATGCTATGTCGTATTCCCGCATGGACATTGGTGCTTCCTACTCTTACAGAAATTTCTTCAGTTGAATATCCATGGACACAGTGAGCTGCTGTAACCAGGATTTCCTCAGTGATTATAGCCGCGCCACAAGTGTGTTCGGCTCCGATGTATACTGAAGCTTGGTATGGAAATTCTCCTTGACTGGCAAATCCTCCGCCAATTATTCGTCCTGATCGATATGCCGGTAATTCGGCGTGCACCGCAGCGGCGAGAACGAGTGATATTGTAACTAAGCTAAACATTGTTGAGGAGTGATTGGTGCACTTATCACTGTCGGTTCTTTTATACGAAATTTTCTGGATTCGTAGCTATGCAAATTTTGTTAACAATTGACGCCAACGATTTTTGGGAAATTTTAACTTTTTTTTAGAAAAGCAATATTTTATCAAGTGGTTTTTGTTTGAGCATTTGTTAGACTGTGTACTGCAGCTATTTCAAGATGATTAAAAATATTTGAAAAGTGACTTAAAGATATAAAAAAAGTCTCCAGTTAGAACACATTTAAAAAGCACATATTTGCACGATTTGTTCTGCAGATTTGTTCAAGAAATTGGAAAGAATTTCAGTTTTTAACAATCAACTGTGTGAGTGTGATATAATTAGAGATTAGGCCTCGTGTTACTTTCATATCTGTTCTTGTTTTTGCAGTTAGTAATGAAATAGTTTTGTAGGCATTAAAACTATTTGAGGATAGTTACAGAGCTAATATACCGCGGTATCTGCCGCAATACTGCTGATTTATGCAGTGAAACACTGGCCAATGCGACGGAGCCCTTGGCAGAGGCCTTCAAAAAGATGTAGACGAAGACTCTGATACCAAAAGCAAAGTATCCCACGTAATTGGCGATCTAATAAGACATGAACATGAACTACTTAAGTATGTACGAATAGAGGCGCGAAGCGTCCACAAAACAGTAAAGGTGAAACCTCAATGTAGGCTTGGCTTGCTTTAGTGCTTTGCTTTGCTTTGACATATCAATTAAACCAGTGCTTTGTTATAGGAAAAAACCAAATGACAAAGCGGCAAAGCCAAAGCAAAGCCAAAGCAAAGCAAAGCAAAGCTGGAAATGGCCAATGTTTAATTTTTTGATGCTTTGTATGCTTTCGCGTTCGTTTAATATTATTTTGCTTAGAGAAATAAATGTATGTAGAGGTTTGAGAAAATTTATTTCATAAAGAAATTATTTTTTTGGGAATAACATTAACTACTAGCTGGGACCCGGTGCGCCTATGCTGCACCCATAAGCCAATAGTAGTAATCAGGTGATATGAATTTTAATATATAGTAGGAGAGTTTGAAAAAGACATTTTTTTGGTATTTTTGAATACTTAAAAAGTTTACAGTATGTTACAACTATTTTAATATTCGATGATGAAAAATTGGGTACCACAGACACCTAGATATATTCAGAATCGTCCACATAGATTTTGATATGCCGGCGGATTAGACGCCCTGTGCAGAACTTCGCTCTTGGCGCCCTCGCCCTCCAAATTATTTTTTCCAAAAAATGTGCAAAAAAACGTAATCAATTTTGCAAATTTGGCCTAAAAAGGCACACTTTGGTGCCGTAAAAAAAGCTAATAAATACATTACACACACATTTTCTCTGCTTTTTTCATTTCGGCTTGAGACGAACAGAGGGGGCAAAAAAATGTCCAGCATATAATCAGACACGCAACAGATGTTACGGTATTTTTTTAAAGAGCTTCATGATAAACTATATTTAATGTTCTGGCGCTTTTTTACATTTCGAAAGGTAGGTTGTTCCCATTGGCTGGAGCAATAACAACTTCACATTCAAAATTATTTTTTACTATTTATTTCATTTTAAAATAAAAGTGAATATTTTAGTTTTTTTAAACTATATATTTTATTTTCTACTTTTTAGTCTATTATATGTCTTCCGCCATTTTGTGGTGACCGCCATATTAGATTTAAAATGACGTCACACAGCTTATTGTACTTTACTCGCCTTTCACTTTCATTTGATACCCGTACCGAGCGCGTTGTAAAGAAAAAGGTAATCCACCTTTTTGTGTTGGACGCCATTTTGTGTTTGCCACCATTTTGAATTTGGAATGATACCACACAGCTAACAGTATCTACTTGTCATACCTTTTCATTTGATTCCCATACCGAATGACTTGCAAAGAAAAAGGTAATCCGCCATTTTGTGACGGCCGCCATTTTGAATTTGGAATAAAGCCACACAGCTAATAGTATTCTATTTGTCATACCCTTTCATTTGATACCCATGCCGGGGGTCGAGGAACACAATTGCAAAATTCGGCCGCCATCTTGGAACCGCCATCTTTGCGTAAGTAATGGACATCACCACTTTGTATAAATTTTCACCATCGTAGAACGTATATTATTATGCTTTTTATCGAATTTTTAACAAAGCTATCTATGACAGCGCCGCCTATGAGTGATTTTTGAAAGTAGGCGCCGGTGCCAAAACCAGCACTTTGATGTAAGTAATATGTGGTTAAATTTTTGTGGCGATCAGTTGAATGGTTTAGGAGTTATTATGGAACATACATTCATACACACATACATCGAATTTTATATATATAGATAAATATTTAAGAGTTCAAAATTAATCTGAGACAACTATTTCTATATCCCATTTTAAAATATTTCTCGTAAATGTTTGAACAGTTAATGCCATAAACCATTTGTGCTTCTTTATCACTCTACACAACAATAGATATTTACATTTGATCCTTTGTTCTTTTTATGAAACAATAATGTCCATTCCAAAGAAAAAATTCCGCAAAATTCATACTTCTTACATCTTTCGTGCACTATTTCTATTTCCTGTGCTCATGAAAAGCAAACTGTAAAGTAACTAAAGCAAAGCGAGTATTTGGGTTTGTTTTGCTTTGGCTTGTTGGGCTTGTTTTGCTTTGGCACGTGGTACCTGAAAAGCTCACCAAGTTCAAGCAAGCCAAGCCTACATTGGGGTTTCACCTTAAGGCCTGTTACATGCTATCGATCCGCTCTCGATTCAGTCTTCGTCCACTAAAATATAGACAAAACAATAGGCTTATTCACATTATCGCCCGGACCCAGACTTCGGCCCCATAACGTACCAATATCGATACAGCCCAAAAAGTATATGTTATCGAACCGAAATTGAAAGGACTTATCATTAGTCTTTTTTTTATGTCGAAATCTTAGCTTAGGATTAACTCTTTGTATAACCAGTTTGCCATATTATTCACTCCATGGTACAATATCTGATAGTAAACCGAGCTCGAAGGAGAGAAAAGAATAGATAACCTGAGTCTGTCATGTATGTGGTGAGTGAGATGGCGATGAATTAAGCGTTTAAGCTCGTGGATATTGCTGAAGTTTGGAAATACTATCGGCAAAATATTGTTTCACAATCTACAAATCCTACATTCGGCCCCGCCTCGAATATAACTCATTTATATGGGCTGGCTCCTCGAAAGCCGCCTTAGTGTGGCTGGGCAAGGTGCAAAGCCGCGCCATCCGAATCATCGGAGATGACAGCCTTTGCACCTCCATTGACTCTCTGACTCCCTGTCGAAGTTGTACCGCTATTACTATAGCGACTGTTCCACTGAAATTTCCGCCCTCCTGCCTGCACAGCAACTCTTCTCCCGCAACACAAGACTGGCCCATTCGGCTCACTCTCATACTCTGCAAGTCCCTTTTTCGCGCACACTAACGTCTAAAAGTTCGTTTATAAATAGAACAATTTGGCTGTGGAATAATCTCCCACAATCAGTTTTCCCGAACTCGTACAACGCACAAGAGTTCAAACGTAAGGTTCATCGCCACCTGCTCTAACACCCCCCGACCCCCCACCCTGATCTATCATATCCTCTTCTATCTTTCAAACCAAGGTTGCTACTAGACATTGCACCATGAGACGAACGACATGACCGATTGGTAGTACAAAGGGTGATTCCTAAGCTTAGTTTTCCCATATAAAAAAAATCGAATTGTTATGTACAAATCTTAAACGGACATGTATAGTAGCAACCACATTTACTCAATTAGCCCGTTTCCTGAATTTAAGGACTGTATTTTGCACCTTGTTTAGCCACGTTAATGTGGTTTTCGTGTCCCCGCCCAGATAAATGAGCTATAAAGTTTTGCCTTGTTTCTCTCAAAAGATTAAACTATTAGCCGTATACTAAAATCTACTAAAATCAGTCACAACTCATAACGCAATCACAAGTACATATATGGTTTCTCAACTTGAGACAATTTAGTATTCTAATTTTGCAGTCATAATTTTGACAACTCGCAAACAGACACAACGCCTATCAAAATTGTGACTGTATAAATAGCAGGTCACAAGAGTGAGAGAATTCTAGCACATATTTCATAACATTTTTGGGTTTACATTCACTGTGCTTCACTTACACAAATACAAATTCCAAATTAGAAGTGAATTTTTTGTGATTTTTTTTGTGACTTGGTACTTAGAATACTAAAACAGCTGATAGTCACAAGAATTGTCACAAACTAGTAATGACAAGCACAAGTTTGAAAAGCTTGTGACTTATGACTGGTTACAACTAAGAATAGAGACTGTGTAGCTTTAGATCCTCTAGGGTCCTGCTCCAAGCGGGAGTTCCCTAAGGCTCCATTCTTGGACCTTTTTTATTTAGTAGTTTTATTACCGATCATCTTCCATCAGTAGTAAAATATTCTATGGTACATATCCGCGTAGACGATGTGCATCTTTAACTCCCTGCGACAAAACGTAAAATACATATGTGTATAGAGTAGTGATGAGCAAAACTAGTCTGCAGTTTTGCCTGGTCTTGCACATTTAGCAAGACTAAATAGTAGAGGGAAATTGTCATATGATAGTGATGCAGTTGGGAAGTTGGATTTTTTTGTTTATGTTGCATATGTTAAGATAAAGCGAAAAAAAAATTTCTGCAAAATCGGTCCTGTGCTGCACGAGAAAATTGCATAAATTGTCCATTTTTGATGCATTTTGAGTGCATTGCTACACTTTTTTTTAATTTCTCCAGTTCTGTTGGTCGTAGAACAATAAAAAAAATTGGAAAATACTCGTGAATGAATATACTATCGAACTGATTCGGTATAAATACTTTAAAAAGGATCCTAACCTCAAAAAACCAAAATGTATGAAATTTTGTTTTATTTTACTAAAAATGCTATAAATAACGGGAAAAAAGTCGGATTTTGATAAAAATTGGAGAAAAGATGTACTTTGATGCTATAAATAGGTGGTTGAAATTTAAAAAAAAAATCGATTTTTACGGCAACAATTGGCAGTTTTCGAAAAAATTTAAAATTACCGCCATTTTATGCCAAAACATCGCACGGTAAAATATTTTTTTTAAATTGTAGGTTTTTTTATGTACTTTCTTGTGAGCATACTTCGTTAATTTATTTAAAATGTCTGTTTTAGGACTTTGAAAAACTAAAAATATTCAATTTTCAATTTTTTGCCTTTTGCCAACTATGAAAAGTTACTTGCCAACTATGAAAAGTTACTTGCCAACTATGAAAAAAAAGGCAAAAAATTGAAAGTCTGAATTGATGGTCTTTCCATCTTTTCTGCTCTCAGTGCCGGATTTATATAAGGGCACTTGGTGCAGGCACCTTTGCTTCGTATGATCTGCACGCATGTGACTGTAACATTTTCTTTCGACCTATATGTATATATCTGCATTTCTTCTCTACGTGCAGTATGCGTTTGTGTCACTTGAGTGTGTGCAGGGCTTTAGAAGTAGTAAAAGGGGTTGCTCTGGGGGTGGCTTCCGATTCACCGTTAGGGTTGATTTTGGTCTCAAAAAATAGGGATATTTCTACATAAAAATTAAAATATTGAAAAAAATAACGTCGCAACTTGCCTCTTTAAATTCAATTCAAATAATAAATGCATTCTCTGCACTTTGCATTTGACTTCACCCCCCAAAAAACGAACGGCATAATACAACACGATAATACTATACACAAAAGAGTATAAAAAAATGCACGCACAAAGTAAGCGAGTTTTTTTATGTCAGTTATGCCGCCAAAAATTGACACAAACGATTGTTTTCTCTGTTTCTCATTCGCTTCACTGGAACGGCGTTTGTGTCAATCGTAGGCTACTCCAGCTCTACGTTGATGCTCACAGAAAATTCAAATTTTCCAATGGCTTTTTCAAATTAGAAAAATTACAATCGCTATAACTTTTTATTCGTGAATCGATTTCGTTCAAATTCCTTATAACAAAACTGTTCCATAAAAAGAACATTCTCTGAAAATTTTAACGAAATCGGTTCACGAACAAAAAAGCCTTATCGTTTACAAACTTTTTGTTTGCCTATTAATATATAAGACTAGTTGGGACCCGGCGCGCCTATGCTACTCCCAAAAGCCAATAGTAGTAATCAGGTAATATGAATTTTAATGTACAGTAGGAGAGTTTGAAAAAGGCAAATTTTTGGTATTTTTGATTCCAAATAATAAAATGTGAAACTATTAGGGATCTGACATTTGATCGAGACAATAAAAACCATCCATTGACATGTCATTTTTCGAGATATGAATTTTCATTCACAGATGAAATGTCTCAAAGAACGGTTTATTTTCTGTATTTTGGATAGCTGGGACCTGGTGCGCCTCGCTGCACCTAACGATTAAACATTTAAAATCAATCCAAACCTTTAAAATTTAACTCTTCTTAACCATTAACGAAAAACCTACTATTCCTATAAAAGTTGGAGTCATTAGATTTAAAATACATTTATTTGAAGTATGACCAAAATTGCCTGTGTATTCTGTTAAACCATGAACGTACCCAGATGCCAGAATCTTCGCGATACATAAATCATCCGTTATACATAAATCATCCCACATTTCCATTTCTCTTTACCATCTTTCCAAAAAAAACCTTGTTGATCAATTCTGCACCGATTGCTTAGAGAGCTTCAGGATACACTATATTCAATGTTTTTCCATTTGTAGTTAGAATATCAAGATTTTCCGATTTTTCAACTCTTGAACAACCTACATATCTACAGTTAACCGGGAAATGATACTTATTTGGCAAAATTCTTCCGCCATATTGGCCCCACAATTTCGAATAAGTTTTGATTATAAATTCGTTTTTTGCTACCTTAAAAACTCCCATATACCGATTTTAGTTGGAATCGGAATACAATTCGCAAACTCGCCGGCCATATTGGTGCGGCCACTTTGAATTTAAATTTTAATCCTAAAGTTGTTATTTGCTACCTTAAAAAACCTCAGATTTCATTGGAATCGGAACACAATTTACAAATTCGTCGGCCATTTTGAATTCATAAGTTTTGACCACAAATTCGTTATTTGTAAAAACCCTGCATAACCACTTTCTTTGGAATCGGAATAAAATTGGCAAATTCATCCATATTTCCGCGGCAATTTTGAATTTCGGTCATATTTCGGCGGCCATTTTGAATTTCGAAAATCGGGCTTCGAGGACCATCATGCAAAAATTCAAAGATCTGCGATGATTTTCAACGAAGCTCTCCATGACAGCGCCATCTAGGAGTGACTTTAGAAAGTAATAAAATAGCATATGTTTTAAGTTGCACTTTGTAGGAGCCTATAGCAAACATACATACATCCATGGGTGGATGCGACACTTGTCGAGCTTACTGCAGTCACCAAATTATTGTACATACTATGATTATCCAATTATGTATTCCTATAGAAGTTCGAGACATTAGATTCAATATTCTCCTACTAAATGATATATTTGCCGTTAAATCTGTAAGGGTGTGTGAAATTATGAAATTGTTTCTGATACAACAGAGAATGAAAGACAATTGCGCTGTAATTACCTTGAAAGTAGGCATGAAATTGCGTCGTGCCAAAAGACGTCATTTGGAAACAACTGTTTTATTTTTGGATGTTGGCTAGGAAATGTGTAGAATCACTTCCCGTTCCAGAAACTAATCCCGCTCTGGTGGCTGGACCAATTGTGGCAATTTCACTTTTCCACCCGCACAACACAATCCAGGATATTCACTGCTGTATATTTACGCCTTACTATGCAAACAAACGACCGACATTTCTGCAATCATTACTGATATGTCCCCACCGTAATTGATTTCCGAATCGTAATGGAGTGCTCGTTCCAGGTTCACAGGAGCACCGAGTCAGCGCAGTTGGTCATGTTAATTTTGTCGTGCTCGCTGGCTATTCGCTTGTCGTTCATTTTCAGTAGCTCTCGAACGTAATTCGGACATGCAAATACGACTATTTGCATTATCCGACGCTCGCTGGTCATCAGTGCGGTTTGCACGTGAAGTAGCTCGCCCCGCATTTGACTGACTTCGACGACCTATGCAAGCTCGTGTTCTTCTCGGCATTGTAATGAACAATGTAAAAATGACACGGACTTGTCTTCTAACTAACTAATTGCTCCTTTAATCCCTCATGGGACATAGGGCGGAAACAGTTGCCCTCCAGCGGACTCTGTTTTGCGCGACAGCTCTCAGCTCTGACCAGGATCTCCCGGTTGTTGCGGCCTCTGCTAATAGGGTTCTCCTCCATGTTGTTCTAGGTCTTCCGACTCGACGGGTTCCTTGCGGATTCCAGTCGAGGGCCTGTTTGGCTAGATTCTCGTTTTCGCGTCGCAAGGTGTGGCCAATCCAATTCCATTTCCTTCGCCTGATTTGGTCGTCTATCCTTTCTTGGCCGGCACGGCGCCATAGTTCTTCATTTGAAATTCTATCTTGCCAGCGGATTTTTAGGATACGACGTAGGCATCTGTTGATGAAAACTTGTAGGCGCCCTGTGATGAATTGGGTGACTTTCCATGTTTCGCAACCGTACAAAAGAACTGCCTTAACGTTGGAGTTGAACAGCCGCAATTTGGTGTTAATTGAGATCTCCGTCGATCTCCATATGTGAAACAGGCATGCATATGCGCTTCTTGCTTTATTTATTCTGGAACTGACGTCTTCACAGCCACTCAAATCTGTCGAACTTTCCAATATCGAAATCCTCTAACTAAGTCCTTTGTGGCTATGTCTAAGGCCGGCCGTATTCCAAAGCTTCATATGCAGTTTTTCGTCACTTATTGCTTGGAGATTTATTTTGCAAAGCGGCATCTGACGATTTGCAGCTTTGGAATACGGCCGGCCTCAGCCTGCAAAATCAAATTACCTTAATAGAATGGATGATCAAAATGAATGTTCGCAAAATGCAAATAAATTCGCTTTAACCAAATCTATTACCAAAATCCAATACCTTTTTTTAAAAAAAATGCGATAACAATTAATAATAATTGAATCAGTCCTTTCAAAAACCTCATAATTCACCTTTTTTTTTAAACATTTTTTCCCTCCAAGCGCTTCCTTAAACGTAGATGCGTATTCCGGGTAATAACCATAAGTCAACACATTCTTCCTCGTCAAATAATACCGCGTAATCATTTGCGCCTTCTATTCGACATTATATGAGTTTTCATTATGATATAGATAAAAAAGGTATTATCACAGTCCAAGTTACTATCAAGGTACGTCTCAAGGTACTGTCATACTTAAGTTAAAATCATAGCTCATCATATTTATGGCCAACCGCCAACTACAAAATGTTGAAGCTAATCCAGATGAGAATGATGGAGAATATGAATTCGAAAAATTCAAAGGAACGACTGAAAAATCTAAAAAACTGGTCATTTTGGGAATTTTCACTGCAGATTAGTTTCTATAGCTTCATGGCCTACCTATTGTTTGACAGCTGCGTAAATGTGAAATTGTCATTAAATTGGGGTTTTTGAGAAATGACCGATTCAATTTAATGACAATTTCACATTTATGCTGCTGTCAAACAATAGGTAGGCCATGAAACTATAGAAATTAATCTCAAGTGAGAAATCCCTAAAATACCAGTTTTTTGATTTTCCAGCTGTTCCTTTTGGTTTTTTCTAATGGTTTTTTTTCTAAAACCACCCCTGTATTGAGGCTAACAAAACAAAACAAAAATTATTGAAATCGGTCGAGCCATTTTCGAGTTTTTGCGAGACTAACGCACGGCATTCATTTTTATATATATAGATTTAGTCCAGTCAAATAAGGCAAAAAAAGGGGTCAACCTCGGAATGAGAGGTAATTAGCTGAAAATTTGTATGAACCTTTGTTTTGGCATTCCAAATTATGTGTCAAAAGTCTCATAAAATCTCGTGTCCGCGTCTTGAGATATTAGAGGTCAAAGGTCAACAAAATCAGTTTTTCGGAAATATCTCGTAAATTATCGGCTTTACGTAAATTTTTGTTAAGTAAAGTTTGTTCATTAGATAAATCTGCATAAAAGTGTCCTATACTGAATTTACGTAGAACCAATAGTTTTCGAGATAAAGGCCTGAGAAGTCTTGGTATCGTGCTGCATTCGTTTCCACACCACCTCTGAGGTAGAATGCAAGGGACGTTTTTTACATGGTGTTCTCGTAGGCCTAATCCATGGGTTACAAATTATGATAAAATTTCTTGATTATCTCTCTATCTCTTCTATTTCTACTTCTTGCATATTGTCATCTTCATCAGCACTCATCTCAGAGGAAAATAACGAAATGTGGTCGGCGTTATAATCATTCAACTCAGGTTCAATGGTTGTATCCTAGGACATCGAATTGAGACACGACTGGCCCCAACAAGAGCCATACGCTACGAAACATGGCAATCCTACTTTTCTGCATTCACTTGATGCATGTACCTTTGAACCTCCGAAACTTGAGTAGCCGGTCAGTTGGCTTTATGGACTTTTGAGAAATTATTTGTGACTCAAAAATAAAGAGAATCCCGGTCGAAAATCTCCAGTTGGCAGTTGTCAGAGGTACATGTATCAAGTGAATGCAAAAAAAGTAAGATTGCCTTGTTCCGTAGCGTATGGCTCTTGTCGGGGCCCGTGGTGTTTCAATAGTATGTCCGAGGATACAACCGTTGAATATAAGTTCAACGATGATGACGCCGACCACATTTCATTATTTTCTTCTGAGATAATTGTAGATGAAGATGACAATATGGAAGAAGTGAAAGTAGAAGAGATAGAGAGATAATCAAAATATTTTATCATAACTTGTAACCCATGGATTATGCCTACGGGAACACCATGAAAAAAACGCCCCTTGCATTCTACCTCAGAGGTGGTGCGGAAACGAATGCAGCACGATGCCAAGACTTCTCAGGCCTTTATCTCGAAAACTATTGGTTCTACGTAAATTCAGTATAGGACACTTTTATGCAGATTTATCTAATGAACAAACTTTACTTAACAAAAATTTACGTAAAGCCGATAATTTACGAGATATTTCCGAAAAACTGATTTTGTTGACCTTTGACCTCTAATATCTCAAGACGCGGACACGAGATTTTATGAGACTTTTGACACATAATTTGGAATGCCAAAACAAAGGTTCATACAAATTTTCAGCTTATTACCTCTCATTCCGAGGTGAAACCCTAATTTGACTGCACTAATTAGAAATAGAGCAGTTGACAAAATTGACTCCTGCTGAACCACGGAAGAAATGAGGTAGGGTTTGGACTTGATGCCAGCCAGTATTACATTGATTGAACGACCGGAAAGGAAACACAGTATCCAAATGTCTAGAACAGAGTAAAAACTAAACGCTTGGAGTTTATCTATCAGAATTGAGTACCATACCCTATCACAAACTTTGAAGATCTCTAGGATACCGACGCCACCATACTACTTGGTTCCATACTTCCTGTTTCATCGATTACCATGATGACAACATGGTCTGTATAGCATTGGACAGAAACATTTTTGACAACTAAGACATCTAGAGTTCATCTAAATAAGGCGCAACAGTTATAACTCTCCCCTGAGAATATCCTCAGTACGTCGACATTGCTAGTCTGCTCGGAACAAAATTCGCATACTCTTCACTAGAAAATATGTAGCATTACTTTCTTTCATTAAGTTCTCTGTTGGAACACCAGCGTGTGTACTTACAACAACTCCTGGTGTCATATGAATACATTCCCAAAACGATAAACCAGATTTTATCCCGGGGTACAGTTAAAGTTAAGGGGATAAAAATTCAGAAAGTACAATACAGCAAAAAAAAACAAGTTCACCCCCAGAGGACGAATAACAATGTTTCTTGTATTTTTTTAAAGCACCTAAACGTACATACAAATGTCCTTATTCAAATAAAAATCCTTGAGCCATTTGCATTAGCATTCATTGAGGAATTCTTGATATTTGCAATTTCTAAAATGCTTCGAAAGCTTTAAACTGCCACTTTACAAATTCTTAAAGGAGCAGGACCCATTAATCACCCCTTTATCGAAAATGCTTTCGACTTAAATAGAAGCGAACAAACCCATTACGTCAGGAATCCGGAGCTGCTCTGCTCTCATGCATGGCAGAGAAGGGCTCTTTAGGGAAATTTTAAATTAATGCCAGAGCCATTCTTTACGCCAAACCATCACAATTACCTTCTTCTACCCTGTTTATTTCGCTAGATGGCTCTACTACCACTAGCCGATTTTTGGGGACCATGACGAGCGGATGGGTGGGGGGTGATTTTCTAAGGGGGCTGGAAGTAGAAAAGCGTCAAGTTATTAATTTCAGAATTCCCAATAGTCTCGCACTCTATGAAGGATATTGAAAGCTGCTTTGTTGTTAAATTTTCCACCTGAATATTGAATCAATTCTTGGAAGAAGAGGGTCCTGGCATCCCTTGCTATGGCAGCAGCCTTATCATTCGTTTTGACAGAGGTTCGTCCTTTAATATTCCAATTTGATGTATACTATAGGATATGGTCTTCTTTTCTTTCTCGCTCAAGCGAACTCTGGCTACCAGCTTAAGGGGTCAAGTGGAATGCAAAGAACTACGGTACATAAAGAATGGAATTCATATTGGCCAAAAGTGGGATCCTTGGGTATTTCCACCCGGAAAGGAAATATCTACGAACATTGTACATACATAAATATACAATAACTATATATACCAAACTTTTTTTTTGCATGCGGGTCACTGATTTTATTTAATCGCCTGTTGAAGAATTATTGTTCCTCCAGGGCCTCATGGCTTCTGGGGCTTTATTCGGTATGGTGTATACCATTAATCCGGCTTATTCTACTGTGCAGACGTAATTATCCTCCCTCCGTATCTCGGTGAGGCGCAATTTATCCACTTCATTGGATTCCTGTCATACTAAATTGCATTAAATCTTTTACGAGCCATTTTATTACATATTATGAAATATGTTAGTATAGATTTTATGCCGGATAAAGGCTTTTATGGAGTCTGTGCCGTGGGGGAATAAGAGTATTTGTTTACGGAAACAAAAAGAAATAAAAACAAATTCCTTTTATTTTATTTTCAAAGGTAGAGAGAACTTTTTTAATTTTATATTATTGAACTAAAACGTTAAGGTAGCAGGTACAAAAAATGTGGGTAGGAGCTTGTTGCATGATATAATGGGCGTGTCGGGATTTGTGTGGTTCTATTGGCATGGTCTCCTATGGAAATGGACATGCTGAAAGTTTTGATTGAAAATCAATATTTTACTTTCATTTGTAGCTAAAAAAGCCACTGTTTGGATCCAGTTGACCTTTTGCCAAAAAATTGCAGACGACGGGAACAACACTGTGTCTACTGCATAAACAAACTGCACCCATGAACACCAAATAACACTGCCTAGATCAGAGTTCGGTGATCTAGATTCCCGATTTTTTCATCTCTTATATCTCAAATATGTAGGGCATATCGATTGCACCGACTCAGCATTCTGCCTAAAGGTTTCGAAGATATCAAGCAACATCCCGTCGAACATTCTGATCCTCACTATGAGGAAAGAGGAAAAATCAGACCTCAATTCGCCCAACTCGAACTCGAACTTAAGTAAAACGTAAAAGCTCGCTCAAAAGAGATGTACCGGCACAATGGAGCTCCTTGCTGGTGACAGCAAGGCTACTGCCATCATGCTTGGGTAGACATAAAAAAATTCCGAAAACTCAACCTCCCTAATCCACCGAAAATTACCGTTAGGGGGAGAGTGTTGCTGACCACACGGTAAACGCTAGCTCGCCGGTGGGGGCGTGGGTGTGTGTGATCAGCCAGTACCTATCCTTGGTTCACCACTTACCTATTGGTGTTCATGTGAGCTTTCCTTCTGTCATTCGGGTCATGGATTAATCCATGATGTTGATCGCTGAAAGTTCCCAACGACCTCGGGGACCTGTGAAAGTACAAAAGCAATCGAGAGAACCATAGAGAAGACCCCACTCAACCATCCTGGATAAGTTACCTCTTTAGGCTATCATGTCTAGTAAAACCATTAGAATTAAAGAATTGATAACACTTATAATATTAATTTAATTATCACAAATAATGTTAGTTAACAACAAAACAAAGGTGGTATGTAACTGTGAATCAAAAAGAATCAAAAAGTAAACTTACTATACAGGGATTGTGGATTTAAACAACTAATACCACAAGACAACAACTCCCATGCAACAACGGGGAAAGGAAAAAAACAAACCGTCGGCCTGGTACCAGTCGAGGATTTCGATTTCTCTTACAACGCACGCATTCAAAACGGTAATACATAAGTGGGATTAAGGTAATTAATTCAACGTGATTATTACTCACGGTGTGAAATATAAGTAAAGGTGTACGAGTATCAATTCAAAGGGGTAATATACTTTTCTTTGATATTTAATTAGTGGATATGTAATATGTGTAGTTAACAATTTGTATTAAAATCTAGAATATATTTGTATTAAAATCTAGAATATATTTGTATTAAGTAAAAGTTCATTATGTTAATATCTATAGGTGCCACATATTTAATATAATACTCCAAAGAAATATATATAAAAACCAAAAGAAGCTTACTGCGAGACAAGAATTAATCTTATCAAAACTGAATCATTAACCCAGGAATAGTTCACTGGGAGCACTGCGACCTTCCTCGTCGACCTTGATATTTTTTCTTCCGTCTTGGTTGATCGGTGATGTCATCTGGAATAACCCAAAGGCCACTGTCTCTGACAGATCGAATATTTGCCCAGTGGGGTATTCAGAATTGCTTACAAGTCCTGAAAAGTTAAACACTCAACTGACACTAAAGAATAGTTCTCTGCTTCTAGTGACCAATTAACTTCAGTGGGACCTGTCTCGACAACCGTCAGTCTAGCGCAGTCACCATCAATAACGTAAGAGTAATCAAAAAAAGTTCTGTGAATGTTGACCTAGCTTGAATCTTGGAACAAATCGTGACTACTAACAATTCACTATTTGCAAATCTTCTCCTATTTATCCTGGAGGTGCTTACACTTGTAACCACGAAGGAACGGATCTTGTACAAGCAGGTCGTCGTAGTAGCACGAAAATCGTCCAGGAAAGCCAAATTTTGTGTCCATAGGAGAACTACCTTCTCACGTTTGACTAAAGCGGATATTTTCTCAGCGGCCTAAATCAATCGACTATATTCGCCCGTCTCCAACATCCAACTCTAAATTCCAGACTGTATATCTTCCCGACTCCAAAATCCAGACGGACCTGATTTTCCAATTGTTTCCAGCGCAGCCTCAGCGATATCATCAAAACAAAACCTCCTCTCGTCGCGGCTGAAATCCAACTCCCTAAATCATTTTTTTTTCATCCAGAACAAAAATTATTTTTGTCTCGAGCCTACTTGAAAAACCTAAATGTCTACAAATTTTTGTGTGAGCAGTAATTTTTGTTAGTCAATCCTGGAATTTCCGATAGATGGGGGAGATCATCAAAAGGAGAAACTTTCGGTAAATGACCGACCGTTACAGAGAGTAATCGACTGGAATAGTGGAATGCCATTCCAGTGAGCTTTTTGCATTTCTGACTTCTGACGAAAAAGCAACAACAATTTCAAGCACTGAACTGGACTTTAGTTGGTGAAGCCACTTATGGGGATTGAACTGAATATTATTGAACTGAAGCCGGTGAAGCATTTGTCCGGGGCGCCAAAATCTGGAGGCGGCATTTTGGCTGTAAATGTGAGGAAAATATTGATCTGTTTAATACGTAATTAATAAAAATTTTCAGATATCGATTTTTTCGTTCGTTAAAGATTTACAGTTCGTAGCCTATTTATATTGTTTATGTCTAAAAGCTAAAAATATTTACAATTCTTGATTCTTTTTTATTGAAAATAAAGAACATTGTCATTATCATTAATTATCACTGGCGTTACAGTGTGAGCCTTGGCCTCCTCAAGAATCATCCTCCAACGTTCTCGGTCTTGTGTCTTTCTCTTCCAGTTGGAAATCCCAATTGTGTGAAAGTACATTTCGTTGTCGTTTTTATATCCCTTCCTAGGTCTTACTTGTGGTCTTCTTCCCTCTGGTGTTTGGTGGAACAGTATTTTACGGGGCGCCTCTTCAGGCATTCTTATTAAATGTCCTTCGCGGCCCAGATCTTGGTGCTTTTGGTTATATAAGGTTTTTTGTATATTTGGTACAACTTGTGGTTGCATCTTCTTCATTAACTGCGCCTGTGATTCTGCGAAGAAATTTTTCTCTAGCAAATTCATAAAACCTGCTCGTCATACCTAGTAAGCATCCATGCTTTCGATCCGTACATGAGTACTGATTTTATTACAGTTTTGTAGAACTTACATTTTATATTTCTGCTTATTCTTTTTGACTTAAAGTAGAGAGTATACTGTAGAGAAAGGAGGAGGGGAAAAGGAGTTGAAAACCCGAATTTCGATCAACACCACGACTTGAAAATGCACATAATGGGCGCCTTGCATAGCAGGGATAACCTCTTAGTACCAAACCCTGCTGAGGCTAGACACAACGGCCAGTCTAGGGGCCAGTCCTCTCCACTAGTATAAGGATATGTGGCCTAACAACCCACCACCACGAAACGCATTTTGCTGTGGAAACTCAAGAACATAGAACCGGAGCGTCTGCTTTGTTCGCTGGCAGTATTCTTCTTTTAATTTCCGCAGTAATGTTATCTTTGTTAATTTACGGATTCTATATTATGTCTGTCGATTGTTATCTATATAGTCCTGTCCTATTTCCACATATTTTTCATCTTATTTTCATTAAGCTTCTGCTTTTTCTACCGCCACAAAGGCTTCCTTTGCTGCAGCCATTGACCTGCCTAAGATGGCAATGTCTAACGATTTCCCACCTCCCGTACGATTTTTTGTTCGGCCAACCAAAACCTATAGGCCCAACTATAATGCACGTAAGAAACGCACGTCAGCCGACGTGCGTAAATATTAAACTTTCGTCAAACGTATAATGGTTTGTGTATACGGAAAGTTTTCACAAGTTTAAAATTATTAAAATGCATAAATATTATTCATTGCCTATTAAAACTTGGCTATTAATCTTTGCATATTAAACATAATCATGTTTATTTTCAATTACAATAAATTTCTCATCAAAATCACTCCCATAAATTCGAAGCACAACATTTTCCATACTCTTTCTTGTTTAAAACCCACTAAACAACAACAAAAAAAATCAGCTGTCATCAATTTAACTACAAATTCTTACAAAACGTACGTTGAGCGCGGTTCTTTTCGCATTTTTACGTTTAACGAAACTTAACGAAACAAAATATGACCGACGTACGTCCAATATGGCCGAATCCATTAATTTCCATGAGAGCGCCCAGATGACGTGCGTTTCTTACGTGCATTATAGTTGAGCCTTATCAACTATATTGCTCGTTTCAGGTCACCAATACGACTCAATGAGATTTTAGTGAGTTTGTTTGGCCCAAAAAAGTTATTCAAGGTCAAAGGTCGCGAAAATGGTTTTTCGCAAATACTTCGTAAACGGTAAGTGCTATTGAAAAATAGTCAATACAAGAAATATAGATATTGTGATTCTCTACAAAAAAGCTCTTCACACTTTTTCTCTACAAGTGACCGTTCGGGAAATATCGCGATTTTAATCATTTTTCATACAAAAAAATTATATAAATTCTGGTCTGCCAGGGGTTAGTTTAGTGTGAGTACATTATAAAAAACACTGTAATACAAGTTGATTTAAATTATGACAGTTGTAATAAACAACTATCGGCTACTGTATTATAATTGGATTTCATAGGGGAATAAATTATGGAACGTAAATTTAATAAGCTAAGTAGGATAAATTAGGGGAATTTGGTAGTATAAATAGTTGTAAGGATTTTGTAAATAATCATTAAATTCCCAGGACTCACTACGAGTAATGCCGGATTCATCGTTGCGGATGAGTCGCGCCGCACAAATTTCCCAAAAAGAGAATCACCTGAACTACTATTCATTGTTGTGGATAAAGTGTGCCGCAAATTTTGTATAATTTGACATATTTGGAAATTAGTAAGTAAAAAATTTGTAGAATCTTGAAATATCTTGTTTTGAGACAACAGGCTAAAGTATTTTCATATATCATACAACAAAAATGACAATTTAAAAAATCCGCCGCATAAAAGTTGAAGTTGATTCAACTTTTTCCCAGAGAGGAAAAAATATCCCAAAATTGAGAAATGCTCAGTTTTTCATACAAAAAGTATGCGCGCGCATAAGTGCGGCACAACTCATCCGCAACGATAAATCCGGCATAATAGTGGCAATAACTTGCCCTGCTGGAATAGAGGTGTTGTTAAATAATAAATATATTTAATAATTTAATAAACACTTGAATTATTTCCACACCAAATAAGGCGGCATTAGACGCCAATCGCAAAGGCTGGTTCACTAGCCTAGACGAATCCAACAGAACCAACAAATAACATTACATTAGGCCACAGCCAGGGCGCGGCACACCATGCGTTTTAGTAATCACTAGACTAGGTGTATACTTCAATTTAAAAAAAAAATATCCTTCTTGTCGATAACATAGGGTTGGACTAAAAAACCACCCCTAATATTACCTAATTTCTCACCTTAGGCCACAGTTTAGATCAGGCATACCACGTCTAAAGTATTCTCCTATCTCTCATGTTACTTACAATAGATCTTGTTTTCTTCTTCCCGATAACATAGGGTTTTCAGCGTTCGGCTCTCGGTCTATTAGCTTGATTTAGTATAAATAAATCACCTTCGCAAATAAATATTGAAAAAAGTGTATTTTATCGCATTATTATTCATTATTATTGAAATTACTGCGAAAAACCCTTAAAAAGGGGTGTTTTTTGCGATTTTAAGGGTGATGCCCATATTTTAGGACCGTCGGACCGCGATTTTCGGATCAGCGACCCAAAGTCCTTGTAGGGTTCGATTTTCTTAACGGTGTTATGTTGGAACACCCTAAGGCGCGGACTATAAAACCCGGAAGCTATCAACGTAATTTCCCATCTGGTATCACTTGCTCTATGCATACAATGACAGTGAAGTTCTTGCTCCGATAACAGCTATAGGTAAGTATGCTGTTCCTAAGTACGACGGTCAAGAAAAATTTCCCCATATAAGCTTTATGTAAAAAAACGCTTAAGTAATCGGTCAAGAAATGCTCTAAGAATTTTTGCTCAAGAAATTTCTGTACCTAGTACGCTGTTCGCTCAAGAAAAGTGCTAGTACTATTCTGACACGTAGATGGAGCCTTTTCCTGATGCGGTAAAGAAAAAATTGGGAAGACAATTTTTTCTTGACCGAAATTGGCATTTCGTTTGTGGCGGAAAATAGATTTGGCCGCGGGAAGTGTTTTCATTATTTTTTTAATAGTTTTTATAGAGCTTAATATAATTAAAGGACAATTTAAGTGATTATTTATTATTTTAGTGTTGTTTTAAAATACGTTTCTGAGAAAATTCCTTTTTTTTATTATGCGGAAGGACTCTAAAAAACATTTCCCGCAGCCAGATATTATTTTCCTACACAAATGCCAATTTTAGTCAAGAAAAAAAGTCTTCGCATTCACTTGTCAAAATTTTCTGTACCGGGGTCGAGAAATAATAAGAGCATTATCTATGAATATATGACAGAGCAGGTGGCACGAGTGTGGTTATAAAATTGTGCCTTGGCTGCTGCCTTTACCTATGTTACTTACCTACATCAACCAAATAAGATAACATCACCAGCGCAGAATAAAAACTCTTTTATCAAGCATCTAGTTTTTATGCATTTATAAAAGTAATGTAGAATGTACTTTTGTGCACTCATTCACAAGTTGCCTCACAAATAGCTTTTCTCAGATGCAATTAAAATTTCGATTCACCTTTTTGGGGACTTCAAACACAACTGAAAGGAAGTGTCCTGCTTACATGCACTTAAGTAGTTGGTGTTAAGTACTTGTTCTTGAGTACCTTGTGTTTGAGTACCAGTGTAGTACAGAAAACGTTTTTTTAACATTATTTTGTAATAAGTATATTTCACAGTATTTCATAAAAAGTGAAGAGTGTTTAACGCGGCTGAGTTGTAATATTTTGAAATTAGTTATTCCAGGAAAGGAAGTTTTACTTTTAATTAATTTTGGGTATTCACGTGAAAAAAAAAGTTGAGTTTTTTGAGTGACTTTAGCATGAAATATTTTGTTTGAGTTTTGTTGAACTTTAAAGTAATTCATAAAACTGGATTTTATTTAATAATTTTGGTTTAAGCTCTCCGATAAGGAAATTGTTAGCAATTGCTTCTTCAGGCTAATTTCCAGTCCGTTGAATGATTCCCTGTGGATTATCTTGGATGAAATATAAAATTATTATGCTTTTGAAAATCTTAACTGAATTTCATAGACTCTTTTGGCAATAATTGAAACTAGTTGGAGAATTATTCAGTTAATCTTGTTCAACCATAAATAAGCATGTGTGCATCAACTGAGTTTCAGGGAATCTGTGTGGAAGAGATATATTTTACTACATGGAATTGATGTGCAGTCACAATGCTTTTAAATGGCAAGTTGCTTAGGAGTAGTCTTCAGTGGAGGGTATAAATTCCTGGAATGTGTTGATATATTGTTAATAAATTGGAATTTAGGGAGTTTTGGTTACAGGAATTAAGCTTCATCTATGTACTTCATTTCCATTATTGGATTCGGTTTGTCTTTTGATGCATAGTATCGAATATATGGAACTCTGGATTACAGTAGATTATAGAGCCGCAATGTTTTTAGGCAAATTATTTTTCTAGCTACTCTATTTAAATAAAGTAAATTGTCCTTCACAAGACAACAGAATCTGTCTATTGCTATTGAAACACTATGAAGAGAATAGCAAGTTTTATAGCATAATTATTAGAAATGCCTGGACATGTTACAATATTTTGTTAAGTTTAGAAATCACCCTTTGTAGTCTCAGTTCGTTGGCTCAGGGAAAGCCCTTTGTACTGTCGACAATCTATTTTTTTTTCGTATAGAATGCAATGTCGAACAGCAAGCTCTAGTCGGAAGATAGTGAAGGGAGAGAGAGAAGTGAAGGAAGGAACTTCCACAACCAAGCCGCCATATTTTTTGTTCTACCTACTCCCAACCATTACTATCGCGACTCTGGCATCGGGGAATCGAGAAATAACTCGCTGGAGTGTTATGTCTCCTGAAACGAGTTGAATCCCATTAACCAACGGATGACATGCGCTGGTGGAGCGGGGAAGGGCTAGCGGAAGGCTATGACAAGGGGAATCAGGAATGTAAAGAGGGAAGAAGAAAGAAGGAAAGTTATTTAGGTGGGGAAAGTGGGAAAGGCGAATGACCGTGGTACTAGAAGAGGATATGACAACTTATACCTCCGGAAGAAACTCGAGCAAAAGACGTTGAATCAAACGTTTAAACTTTAAGATGTTGTATGGTATGACTTCGGAAATACGGCTGCGGAAGATTCTTCCACAGTTGAGTTGTTCTTTTTATAGCCGTGTGTGTGTGAAAATGAGGACTGCAGGGTCGAGTTGAGCCGGACTTACACGAGCCAGTACATTTGTCCCTTACACGATGGTAAATTATACTGAGACCTCAATTATTTTAAATGTCCCGGTTCAAAAATAATGTCCTACTGGTATATGATCGTGTATCGAGATAAATGAAGCGAGGTGTGATTGTAAATTACGTAATGGAGAGACATTTCTTACTTATTTTGTGACAGTAAAATACCCAATTTGAACTGCGGCGAGGTGGCAGAGGCATTTCTTACATTTTTCGAGGGAGTGAAATTTTGTACTGGAGAGACATTTGTTACTTTTTTGAAGAAGTGAAATTTCCAACATGAAATGAGATGAGGCGAGATTGTAAATACGTACTGGAACTGGAGAGACATTTCATACTTCTTTTGCGGTAGCAAAATTTCCAACTTGAATTTAGGCGAGGTGAGACTGTAAAACATAAATATACATTGTGGAGGCATCGATTTCTTACTTACTCTAAGGCAGTTTAATGCGTATTAGAATTAAATTCGTGAAAAAGCTCTTCATTGGTATTTATTTTCTTTCTTTTTTTAATTTCCTTGTTTTTCTCATTTTGGCATTACAACAGCGCCTCGCCTCATTTGAAGTATGACATTGTACTGGCTCAAAAAAAAGAGGCACCTCTTACAAACTCATTTTTTAATCGTGTCCTACCCAACACTACTGTAGCAATGGAGCGCGTTGGTCTTGTATAGCGGGAAATATGCTCATCCGTAGCATGTGAGGAAATGGGGGCTGTAGGTAGATAGATAAATTAGAGTAGAGTGGCGATAGCACAGAGAAGGCGCTACAGCCTATATCGATTCTTGGTCTTTTCTAGGACATTTATCCAAGTTTGACGGTCACTTGCAGCATGTCTCCTGTTCCGGATCGTTGCCGTTGAGTTCGTCGATGATTCGTGACGGGTAGGTTTTTACCGTGAAAGGTTGTCAGCCTGTCGCCAAACCCCCAACCTGGAGGACCCAACCGGTGTTTGATTTGTTTTTAGGCGCGAAACATTCACCTTTCACCCTCCTCTGTCTGATACTCTTCTATAGACAAGAGTATCCACAGGTCAGCCGATGTAAAATCTGAATTCTTTCTTTCAATACACAAAAAAAACTTTTTACTAACTTCCAATTAACTAGTTTATCGCGATTTTGTGTTTTTCCACAAAATGTTCACCAATCTATAAAATTCAAAACAATATATCCCACGATCCACATGATTAAACAAAATTACTTAAATTACACTTGTGAACACAATTTCCTTGACATTCAGCCGCGTTACTTGAAGAACTTCAAGCGTAAGAATTATTTTTAAAAATTTTCGCGTGTTTTTTTAATGAATAAATTAGTATACTTTTGTCGTCATATAAAAAGCAGAAATCAAGCAAACTTTATCACATTCAGTTGACAATGTTCCGTTCAATTACATTAGCTTGCGTTTTAGTTTGCGCCTTGTCCGCACCGGCGACCGCCTATCGTTCAGCACGAATCATCGGTGGAGGATTTGCGAATCAGGGAGAGTATCCGTATCATGCAGCAATCTACAACGGTCGTGACTACACCTGTGGAGGTTCTATTCTCTCCGAAACTGTTGTTCTAACAGCTGGTAACTGCATCTACGGCCATGGAGTATCTTCATTTAGTGTCCGTGTTGGCAGCAATAATGTAAACCAAGGATCTGTACATAGGCTTAGGGATTTCCTATTCCCTGATGAGTATCACTACGAGTCCGATTACGATATTGCATTGATGATCCTTAGTAGTCCGATTAAGTTTAATGAAAATGTTCAGCCAATTGCTCTGCCAAGCAAGGACGAGAAGCAGCCATCGAATGTGGAAGCTACTGTAACTGGATGGGGATTCTTCGATCTTCCAAGCTACGATATTCCTGATCAGTTGAAATACGCAAAGGTTTCGATGTTCGACACTAGTGATTGCAAGAAGAACTTCCCTGATATTACGAATAAACAAATTTGTGCTGGGGATACAGCTGGTCATCAGGAAGCCTGCGGTGGTGATAATGGTGGACCATTGGTTTACAATGGAAAGGTTTATGGTATTATCGGTTGGAGAGTTGGATGTGACAAATCAATTGGAATTTACACGAGCGTTATCGCTTTCAGGGATTGGATTTCGAAGGAAGTTCAATTGTAAAAGTCAAAACTAAAAGTAGAAAGACAACATTCTTTTCTATTAATAAATATTTGAGATTTTAAAAATTAGTGGAGTTTTTATGATGTTTTTTTTGCGTGGAAATTTCCAGCCAAAAGTTTCAATTTTTATTGCCGATCGTTGGTTTTTTTTATTATATCAGACAGAAAGTCGGAATAAGTATATGTAGTAGAGATAGAAGAATGGAAGGTGTCAACCTCACCCAGTCATAATCGCTACTTCTTTCAAATACTATAACGAAATTTGGTGTTTGACTTCGATATGATCATCGGTGTCAATTGTTCCACTAAGCTGTAAAGACGAAAACAAATGAAATTTTCCTTGACAAGTGAAAGGAATTGTGTAAGGATGATTGATTATTAGGCGGAAAATGTAGTGGTGGAAGGAGTACACTGAGAAAAAGGAAATGTCCATTCAAACCATTCTCGCTTAACCCAACTCCGCTACGGAATTGGATACGGCGAAACCCGCATAGGGGTTAACTTAACTACCTGGCGAAGTTGACAAGGCAATGGTGTCAATTCCGCAAGGAATTGGGAGAGATCCGCAGGAATTCGTTAAATAACATAAGCCCGTTGATTTTATGTTATACGTAATTACATGAAATGAAATAGATGATTAAGAGACGTCACTGAGCATTTGATTTGATTTTTTTTATATTTTAATCAGTTTTGAAAATATTTCTTGCAAATATAAAAACTTTTGAAAAGAAGTTAAAAATGTTTGAGTCGATACAATTTGCTGTTCATCAAACAATATATTAATCGAAATTTACTATTACTATAATCAATAAAAGCATTTTTTTAATAGATTTATGTAAATGAAACATTTTTTAGGAAAATAAATAATATGTAGAATACAATATTTTATTTATAACATTTTTTATTTATTTTTGAACTTAAATTACCTATTAGAATTATTATAAATTAATTAAAATACATAAGAAAAAAGAAACTTCTTTTCCTCAAACGAACAAGCAATAAGTTCAACTGCGTAAAGTTTTCAATGGGAACTCCGCCGCGGAATTGACTTAAAAAAGCCCATTCTTTTGCTTTAGCATACTTAATATTGGTGTAAAGCGTTATTCCTTTGATGAAATTGAATTTTCTCCAATTCCTTGGCGGACTTGGTTCAATTTTTGTTTTTTTCTCAGTGTAGAACAATTTTTGTATGCGAAAATAGAACCCATGACCACAGGAATGGTAGCTAGTGCATCTTAACTGTAGGCTATCGAGTCCTTTTTAAAGCGATGCTTTTATTTTCTATTTCTTTACATTTTTTACATATGAAAGAATTAATCTTATGTCATGGAAGGAAATTTCAAAGTAACGGTTCGATTGTTTAATATGGAAAAATGGAGTTGAGTGGTTACATTACATCACATTCTTTGAGTAGGCAACTTTGAAGACACTGCGGCCTATTTTGTCTATTGCGCCAAACCTGTCATGAAAAACCTTCTAGGTTAAGGCTTAAGGTTAAGTAACTACACTCGTGAAAAATCCATAAAATACGTATATGACTGTGTACTTGGAGTGCATTTAGATCCAATCTGTCGAACTCAGGTATCGGATCATATCTCCCATTTTAAGTTTCAAAACCTCTCGCCTGTTACACGAGGTTACCAAATGTATGATCCTAGCCAGAACTGAACAACTGCAAAAAATGTTCAGTGGTCTCTCTCTGGTTTGTTCCTTCTCACAACTACGGCAGTGGATGTTACATGAGATTCTTAATCTGGTCGGATTTTCGCCAATCGGACAGTGCCCTGTTATGATCGACACAATTCTAGCGATGTCATTCTTCGTCATTATTAAGAGGTCACGTAATCTCTGCTTGTTGTAGTCAGTCCAAGCCTTTCTAGTCTTAGTGTATGATGTTAAACTCCTCCACTGGGATTTTGATATTAAAAGAAAGTGCATGGCTATATCTTTTTCCGCCACCCAGAAGCCACTGTTGTACATTCTCCTCTGTAGTGTCTACAAGATTTCCTAGTCTAGCCAACTCGTCTGTCTCCTCGTTGCCCTCGAGGTTCTTGTAACACGGTACCCACTGAAAAGTGATTCTATACCTCCTAGCTAAGGAAGAGAGCACCTTCTAACAATTTTGGACCAGCTTGAACGTTATATATACCGCGCCTAGTGCCTTCATAGTCGTTTGGCTATCCGGTCACAGTGCTATTCTGAATAATAAATCCAAATTATGCCAAGTCCAAAGAATAGCCTATCTCAGAATAATGGGGGTAGTCTTGAGTTCGTCTGTATTTCTATGCAGGCTTTTTAGATTACCAGCAGTTCCGCCTCGAAGAGACTTGCAGAATTAGACAAGAAGAAGTTTTTCCATTGCCGGCCTCGGTAGCCTAGGTCCGTAGTTCGAATCCATTCCTTGGATGGTTCTTTGCCTTTTCATTTCCTCTTCTCTCTGTAAAAAAAAATTATTTGACCTTTCTCGTGCCATCACCTCCAAGCATAATAAGCGAGTAAGCCAGCGAGTATTGGATGAGAGTCGGTGGACTTTCTTCTCTATACTATCTTTCCGACTAGAGCATGTTGTTCGATTTTGCATTAATGGATAAAATCCTCGACAGACAAAAAAGCTTACCTCTGAGCGCTAGTCTTGCACATCTGGACATCAAAACCAGGGTTAAAATTCAGTTTCGATGTGAAGTATTTAGGGCTCTTCTGCCATTCCCATTGATAGAGAGCTCAATATAATGCTGTGCCGATAGGGTCTCTCCACCCAGTAGCCCGCTTATGGTAGCCTCAGAGCCTATACATCAGGCAGGCAGGTGGCTGCAGATCGAAAATTACGTAAATTGCTTCCGCTCGGAAGTGGTTGCACACAGAACTTGGATTTGTTATATTCTTTATATGCAAGTGGAATCCACAACACAGCAGAGCCGTATGTCACCATTATTGGTCTAATTCTTGCTTCATGCCTTCAGCGTGACATGTGTGTCTTCAAGCCCATTTTTTGTCAAAGGTACGTTTACTGACCTAAAAAGCTAAACTGGGCTTCTTTGCGTTCTCTTGGTTGATATTTAGCCTTTAGCTCATCTTTGGGTCCAGAATAAGATCCAGGTACTTAGCTCAGTGCTTGACTCAGAAGGACTCATTGCTTGACCGTCAATAATAGGTAGACTGAAGCCGGGTAGCTTTGTTCTATTGGTGGCAAGCATCAGTTTTTTGTTTTTTCCAGATTAACGGACAGTTCACTACGGTTGGGTCACCTGATGACGTTTCCAAGAGCCATCTCCATAATCTGGCTGGTTGTGCAATGAAACTTCTTGGATACTTATAATCACTATATAGGCGACTGCTTTTTTCCTACAGTTCTTAAATGTTTTTAGAATCTTTCTACAGCCATAAGCCAAAGAAGGGTCGAAAAAGCTCCCCGAGTTTACATCTCTCGTGTTGCTGAAGCTGTCGTGGTTCAAGTTTTCAGTATATGGAGCCCCCACTAACTGATATCATTTTGGAGAAAATGTCCAAGTGTACCCAATTGCGCTCAATTGTATTAACACACAAAATATGGTAATAGTGGTAAAATCAGGCGGCATTAGGCTGTACACAGTTCGTAAAAGCAAGTAGAAATAGTTTTGATGCTACTTTTCCCATCTATAGAATAATTTGTCTATGGTATATGTAAGGGTGTATTTACTAAAGTTACAAAGCGGTCGGCTGTGGATAGGATAGACGAACAAAAAATCGTATGGGTGAGGGTGAAATCGTAATGGTTTAGCCGCTAGGGCGTTTTGAAATTTTTTTGGTAGAGTTTTACATATCACCCCCTATTTTTGTAACCCTATAACCTATTTCCATGAATAAGGTACCAATGTACCCAGAATACTCCCACCTATCTAAATTATGGTTCCACCCTACCAACTTCCACAGTTATGAGTCGTCAAAGTCAAATTTTGGTTTTTTTAACTAAATTTTTTAATTAAAACCACCTTTTTCTCCAAAAAAATTAACTACGTTTCTATATAATTTTTTCCAAAAATTAGAAAGCTTGGAGTATTCCCTATGAATAACAATTTTTATGCTACTGCCTTCACTTTTTTAAAGATATATGTAAGCAGTTTTGATGTTAAAATTGACCTTATTTGGTACTTTTCGATATAAGCGTAGGTAAAAAAGTACCAAATATATATAACTACGTATTTTGACGACTCACTCTTGTAAGTAGTACTCGACTGTGGAATAATTTCTCGCAGTCAGTATTTCCGAGCTCCCGCAACATACAAGAATTCAAACGCGGGGTCCAACACCACCTTCTTCAACGCCCTCCAGTACCCTCATAACCTTTAACCAATTCCTCCCGTGCACCATGCACCATGACGTGACAAACGACATAACGGACTGGTAGTACAAACGATGATTCCTGAGCTTAGCACTGTCACATAAAAAAAAGTTAGCGAAGGTAACGTTCTGCAATGAAATGATCACATATTCCAAATCGTCTCCCAATGCCTTGGATTTATCAAGAGATGAAAGTTCCTCATGCAGCCAGCCGCCCTGGCTACAATGTACAAATCCTACATTTGGGACCGCCTTGAATACAATTCGTATATATGGCAGGCGCCCCAAAAACCTGGCTTGCCTTGACAAGGTGCAAAATCGTGCGACAAACTCATTGGTGATGGCACCTTTCGCGCCTCTATAAAGGGTCTACCGTAGGAATGTAGTCGTTCAACATGTTAGAGTTCAAACGTAAGGTTCATCGACATTTCCTCGAGCACCCCTAGATCCCCTCTAACTTTTCACATTCTCCTCTATTCTTCAAACCTTCACCCATTTGCGGCATAGCGGTAATTAGTGATGAGCAAAGCTAGTCTTGCAGTCTTGCCTGCTCTTGCACATTTAGCAAGACCAAAGCAAACCAAGAAAAAACAGGACAAGGCAAGACTGCAAGATGAAGATAGCATGACCTTTTGGTCATCACTAAGTGCCAAAAGTCTGGCAGTGATGAGCAAAAAGTCTTGTCTTGTCCTGGTTTGTGCTAAGCCTGCAAGAAATTTTGCACGAACAAGACTGCAAGACTTCTTGCAGACTTATTGCTCATTAGTGATGGCCAAAAAGTCTTGCTATCTTTATCTTGTCTTGTCCTGTTTTGGTTTTGCTTTGGTCTTGCTAAATTTGCAAAAACAGGCAAGAATGCAAGACCAATGCAAGACGAGTCTTGCTCATCACTAGCGGTAATGATGCGCATAAAATAGTATGTTTTTTCTTGCCAATTCGATACATTTTTTTTTCATTAAATATCCGACCACAGGCAATACTTTTTCACGTTTTCCATAGAGCGGAAGGCGAGTTTTGAACATCCGTGGGTAGCCCTTAACCGGTTAATAAAAAAGTACCAAAGTTCCGCTTAGGTCGAGTCTTCACCTAGCGAACGGTGCACCTCTTTGTTCACCTGGAAATCTGGTACCTTAACCTTTCATATCCTTTTCATATCTTCGAGCTAGGTTAATACTAGACAAGGTGACAACTAAGCTACTCTTTCGCATAAAAAAAAATCTCGGCGCTCAGGTGATTTTTCCTGGGGGGGCCATGGCCATTCGGAGAGGGGCCGCCCCCTGCCCCCCCCCGCGTTACGCCAATGATCGGAAGGGCAAAGGACCCCACTTTCAGACTATGGCTCGAGGAGAACAAATTTACGTTCTCTTTCACTAATCTACGATAGCGAAGATCAGGGTATCGTTGTACGATGGGATCTTGCTTGATATCTTCAAACGTTTAGGAAGATTTCTGAACCTGTTCAATCAATTATAAGAGATGAACAAATCGGAAAATTAGATCCCTGAACTCTGATCTAGAAGTAGTGTACTTCCGTGTTCATGTGGGGAGTTTGTTTACTCTAACATTTCGTAAACTTGTAAATTAAGTTATACGCGGTCATCACAGTGATATTCCTCTAGTACTCAACACCTAACTAAAAACGAAAAGAAAAAACTGATATAACTTCGAAACTAAAAAAAAAAACAAATCAAGATCATACCAAAACTTTAAACAAAATCTTTTCTAAAGTATAAAACTTTCAACACTTCCGTGTCAGTTTCAAATCCATGAAAAAATTTCTAAACTTTTTATATAGAGCACAAACATAATTCTTCAAAACCCCCGGTAGAAGTTTTATTGAAAATAAAACAAGAACGATCAAAGAAATGTTGAATTAATTTTTGCTCAAAAACTTAAATAAAAACTTTCATCTGCCAAAAGCTGGTCCTCGTTTCTTATTAAAAGTTCATGTCCAAGAAAAATATTCCATTAAAAAATCCGACTTTACTTTTTCTACCCACAAAATTGTGTGGAAACGTGAAAGAAAGCGTGACCGAGAAAAATAAGAGCGTTGTCACAAAAAAAAATTATACTTCCAGGACACAAAATGAGAAAACATAAAGTAAATGTAATATGTATGTATGTATGTGTGGGCAAAAGTTTTTGACTGTTTTCTACATACTTATTACAAGTTTTCTTAGTTCACAGTAAAAGTTGATAAATAATGACAGTAAATATATAAGGAAGATAAAAGTATTAATAAAAACAAGAATTCATAGTCTCTTATATTTTTTTTTTGGGTTTCCTTTCTATATTCCACAATATTCGTGGTGTATAACAATCCCTCAAACCACATTTTCGATTACGCCATTCCCTTTTAATAAGTTCATACAACTTCAATTTACCAAATTGAATTTCAAAACTTTATCACTTCCAGCTTATTCTGAAACTTTTGCACTTGTTGTTTTTGTAGAAGAGCGTTATCCTTGCGCGGGTGTTTACTATATATATATATATGTATATTTATATTTTTGGTATATCTGTGCCAGTTTTCATCCAGATACTACGCGGTTAATAGAATAACATAATTCAGGATGAAGGAGGAAATTAGCAGGTCGGGGAATCGACCGCAACGTAGCTGCAGTTCTCCTAGTATCACTATGAAACACAAAAAAACACATATACAAACATACAAGGATATGAATTCAAAGTCAACGAGGGTCGTAGACACTGCACTGCGACAGATTCATGACTCCAATAAAATATCCTAGGCTAGAAAGAGCCTGACACAAAAGTTGGTATCTCACTTGAATTTTAATTAAATTTCACACAGGACCACAACACAACACTGGGTAATGAGAGTATATTGTTTAACTACAGGCAACTAGTGCTCCTCGTCGCTAACAGCACTGGCAACGTTGCCACTTTATCCTTCCTCCTTCAAGCCCCCCCAAAAAAAAACATAGAATAAAAATGTTAATTGGAAATTTTAAAGCCCTCTTCTAGAACATTCTTAGTACGGATTTAGGGCTAGCAGCAATTTGGTGAGAACCTATGACCTTTATAATAAATTATTCAGTTAACATTTCTGTGTGTAATCGTATGCATACCTAAGATAAGGATATGATGACTACTATGTTTTGAAAATGATATTTTTTTTGCCTCCCATTTCTTTTTCCCATTTTCCGGTTGAAATAACTTTTCCAGACGTTGACGTGCTCTTCGTAATAAGGTTGAACAAATCGAACAAAATTTGCAATTCGTTTTTTTTTGTTGTGTGTAAAACACTGAACGAAATTTACTCACGTTTACTGGAAAAGTTATATATAGACACGTTTATATATATATGGACGACTATATATATGTAAAAACCTGTGTGTAAAGGATATTTTCAGTTATCTTTACCGCCCTATGCCTTTACTGTAGTATACACATTGTACCAAGCAAAGCTCGAAAAGCTACGCCAAATTGAACGATTTACATTAATTTCCACACTTCGAAGTCACCGGCATAAATTGACTTCTTGCAGAGAACAGTTGGTAAAGAACAAAAAAAAATACAAGCCGAATCCTCTAATATCCTTTTCTCTCTCCAATTGCGGCGACAAGAGACTCCAGGGATAAAATGTTCGAAGGTGTTCTTACTCCCACCCCACCTGGAACGTGATGAGAGTTCGTAAAAGGATTCTGTCGTTTGCGAAAGGATGTTTCTCACACAAAAGTCCCATTACATGTCGAAACTGTCGTTCCGTTTTATGTTTGCCTGCTTTACTATATACCATAATTTCGGGATTACACTCTGGGATCAACGTCTTGTATATATACACGCTCCTTCCTTCATGTATATATACCTACAAAAATATACACCAGCAGCTTCCAGATATCCTTTTGGGACAGCGGCAGGATATTAAGATATGAAGGGGCGAAAAGTTTCTGAGACTTTTTTTTTATACATACAAACATATATACACATATATTTATCCTGGTTTAATCTCATCATCTTTACCTCATATTAACCACGCCTACCCTTTCTGTATGGGTTTTTAATACCTAGAATGAATTAGCATGACCCAAGGACTCTATATCAGAGAACTATAGAAACTACATATAGAAAGATCCTAACTATCTAACTATTACCGACTTTTTATCGTATCTTTTTCAGAGCTCAGCTGAACCTGTGTGGTCGCCCACAATGGCTGGTGGACTATTCTCCATTGACCGTAAATTTTTTGAAAGGCTCGGAACCTACGATTCCGGATTTGATATCTGGGGTGGAGAGAATCTGGAACTTTCATTTAAGACATGGATGTGTGGTGGAACATTGGAAATCGTACCATGTTCACATGTTGGACATATATTTAGAAAAAGGTCACCATATAAGGTACGTATTTTTAGTAATTTGTGGATTTTATGTGATTTTGAATTTCTCTTTGTTTTTCCTTTTCTTTTCCGTTTTTTTTTATATTATCTCTCAGTGGAAATCAGGTGTCAATGTACTAAAAAGGAATTCAGTTCGATTAGCTGAAGTGTGGCTGGATGAGTATGCCAAATATTATTATCAAAGGATCGGAAATGATAAGGGTGATTTTGGTGATGTTGCGACAAGAAGGGATTTGAGGTAAGATAAGGGATACTTGTTGACATTTTTTTTAAATTCATAATATATATAGGAAATTTTTTAAGATTCTATCGTTTTTAAGTTATTATTGAAGATAATAAAAACAAATCAACGTCCATTCATATAGGATAAATAATTTTCAGAATAGCTTTAAGCAAATCAGCAATCTTCACTAGTGTAGAATAACGATTTTGAAATTACTACCACAGCTTATCCATTGAAGTTATTATTTTACCACAATGCAAAATCAACATTTAACAAATCATTCCTGAAAATGTTGTAACTACGCATACTATGTACGCGTTACAAATGCCAGCCAAGCGTTTTTCAAATATTTAATCCCACCGCTGCCACCATTTTTTTTGAAACCGTCGGCTTTCCGGTGCTGTCTGTAAAAAATGGTTAAGGAAAATAATCGGTTCTATTTTTAACCGTGTTCAACCGGGTCTCAACGAATGACTTAACTTAAAAAAAAACTATGAAAAATCTACTTAGCGGCACTACCGTCATCCATTCTTTATAATGAAAATAAAAGAACTTGAAAATGAATAGAAAATTGTCTGTAATCTAATTGTATTTATCTGTAGTCATTGATCCAAAGCAGTAAATTTATTCAACTTAGAATTCTTGATCGCGGCTATGCTTGGATTAAGTCATATTCTCTGTTAATACAAAATATTTAAAATGATGCCAAAAAGGACTCTTTTCAATTGACAAATCGAGAAGTTCGCTTCGGTTGGCCCTTGGTTGAACGGATCAACACTATCGAAAATTTTCTCCAAGAACCATAACCTTTTCATCAAATGATAAAATTGGATTAGCAAAATTTCAAAGCAACTGATAATCCATATTTAGGAAGTATAGAGGCTTCATCCGTTAGAAAAATATAAAATTGTACAAGCTTTAGCTGACCCAGGTTTAATATTGGAAATAGGTAATAGAATGGATGCATAGTATAGTATGGACCAGCAAAGTTGTAGACTAGACTTTAAAAAATTTCCCAAAAGAATATAGTTTAAAGTTTTATATGTAGATAAAAGTTTTGTCCGCTCCCTCCGGTCCATCAATAAAAAAAACATTTATGTTCTAAGCTGAATGAAACATGTGATTTTCAAGTGAATCTTCTAGTACTATAAATTGTTACCTGTTTTCAAATGTTTAGATTAGCACAGCTTTGTAGGATGAACGAAGATACTTACTTAAAACCGTTATCATTAGTTACACCAATCATCAAAAAAAGGAACCATAATGATATTCAGGATTGTCGATCTCTGTTTTTTCCAGTTTCTTTTTCCTAATTGCCTTATGTCTTCCTCGACGTCCTTTAACTATCTTTTCTTAGGGCGTCCTACTCTTCATTTTCGTGTCAGTACTTTCGCCAACACAATCTTTGCAGCCTCTAAAGTTGTCCAGATCATTCCCACCCTGGTACAACAATGAATTGACACATACCAGAAACCAGAGAATAAACTCTGAAAAACCTACCAGAAAAGGAGTTTCTACGCATTTGTCAATTGCTATGATCAATTCCATGCACTCGCCGAAACTCTCTATAAGTAATACCTCAGTAACGTGAAAGATAAACTGTATGGTGATCCCAGAACATTCTTTAAATATATCAACACTAAGAAAAAAAATGATAATTACCCTAACACCATGCAACACGAGAACTCCTTCAGTAACAATCCATCCGATATTTGCGACATGTTCGCATCGTTCTTCCTCAAATCTTTCTGGTCTCCTGACGAAAACAATTTTCGACATATTAATCCAATATAAGTGTCTCTTAACTTCTCTCTCTATAACCAGGGAAGTTTTCTTGAAACAATATTAATGAACTTCCACATGATTTCTCTTCCGACACTGATGGTATTCCCCTGCTGTTCTAAAATTCTGTGCAGGGGCCTTGTGTTTCCTCTGCTGTGTTTTTATTTCAAAAATCCCTAAATACAGAGTGCTTCCCAGCCTTATGGAAAAGCTCTTTTGTAATTGCTGTTCATAAAAAAGGTTGTAAGAACGAAATATCTAATTACAGACCAATTGCGAAGCTATCGTGTATACCAAAACACTTCGAATCTATTATTATTTACGCTCCTACCACCCCTGTATGCAAGAGACTTATCTTAACTAATCAACGTGGTTTTCTTGCAGCTCGTTCCACTACTACTAATCTACTTGAGTTCTCTTCTCACACAGTTCGTTTTTTTTATTACTGGCTGCCAAACCGACTGTGTTTACACTGACTTCAGTAAAGCTTTTGACAAGCTTTCTCACTTTATTATAGTTCTTAAACTAATGTGGCTTTCCGCATGCCCTTGTGGTATAATTCCAGTCATACCTAGCCGGCAGAATCTACCAGGTTCTATTCCGCGGAGTCAAATCTAGAAACATAGAAGCATCCTCTGGTGTCCCGCAAGGTAGTTACCTTGGTACCTTTCTTTTTATTTTATCAATTGATGACATTGTTGCCTTGCTAAAGCACTGTAAAATCCTTATTTACGCTGATGACATTAAACTCTACCGTCACATAAGAAGTATTGAGGATTACAAACTTTTGCAAGCTGACTTAACACCTTCTATTCTTGGTGTTCCAACAACAACGTGGTACTTAATATTAGTAAGTGTGAGATCATGACTCTTTGTAGGAAACGTGCTCAGTTAACTTATGACTATACTTTTTGAAATAGCATAGTCTCCCGCGTTGTGATCGATCTGGGGGTCAGGTTTGATAGTAAGCTGGATTTTTCCACTCACATCAATTATATCTCCGCGAGTTTAGTCCTGGGATTTATAAAAAGGTGGTCCAAGCAATTCAACAAACCTCTCATCACTTATCATTTGTACATGTCTTTAGTTAAGCCTTTACTCGAATACGCCTCCCAGGTATGGTCTCCTCACTACTTCTCCCAAGTTGGAAGAATCGAATCAATCGTTCAAAGGAAGTTTGTCCGATTTGTACTCACTCATGACCCACGTATCCTTCCGTCTTAGGAGAACAGGCTTAAATTACTCAACTTAAGCTCTCGCTATAAGCGTCGCGAGGCTGCTGACGTTATATTCGTTCATCGGCTACTAAATGGCAAGGTGGATTCACATTTTTACGAAGCCGTACGTCTTTTAGAGTGAGTAATTACAACTTCAGGAGCAAACTTCTCTTGCATACTAACTCATCTAATACCAATTATGGCAAGTACGAACCTGTAAATCGCATGCTTATAAACGTCAACAAAAATATGAGTGGTTTTTAGCATGCTAATTAGTGAAGTTGTCCTAAAAAAGAATCTTTTTAATATGGCGTGACTCGCCCCACTCCTTCTTTGTTGTTGCACGCTTCCCGGTTAGATGTATTGTATTTCTTATATTTGTTATTTTTTGCATGCCTTAGCTAAGCCACAGGGCAGTGGTAAATGTTTATCAGCCCAGCTAATACCCTCGACAGACTAGCACCCTTAATCTAGATTATGACGTCAGAATGACGTAAACTCCATTTAATTTCCATATCTTTTAGATGGTTCTGCGTCATTCTGACGTCCTAATCTAGATTAAGTTTCTAGTCTGTCCCCGGTATAAGAAGTGCGCCTTCTGAGTTAGAAAGGTTAACTCTATAAAAGTAGCTTACGAAATTCGCGAGATCACAACGGCATTTTCTATTCATCTTCTCTTTGATTTCTTTTAACTAGATTTACTTTGGCAGACATTGGTCTATTGCAATCATTCAGCCTAAGTACAAATTCTATTAAATGTAAATTTGTCACCCAGCCAATTTCTACAAACCCTGAGGTTAATGTAATAATGGAACACAATATCTGCCTTTGAAGTTCTTAAGCGGCCTACACACTCTCAGTTTTAACTGGGCAGTTGAGCTGTGTAAAAAACATGTACAATAAACTGAACTGAAAGTGCGTGGGTTCCTGCGCAGTGTATCGGAGCAAAAGAGGGTCCAGAAGCTCAGGTCTGATGACTAAATGAAAATAGTTCAAAACGCACAGTTCACACAATTTATCGCTCAGACATGACGTCACACGTGATAAACTGCGCGGTTAAACTGAAAGTGTATGGGCCGCTTTAAAAACAGTTATTCTTTTGATGAAAATTTTCATCATATTTTCGCATAATAGCGGCTTTTTTTCGCCAATAGCACCTCCAAATATTGTCTTTGAGTACTTGGATCGCTGCTGAAGCATTGGCCTAGACTTTAAATAACTTTAACGTAGCCCCAAAGAAAAAGGTCTAGTGGTGTTAAATCGCACGATCTCTGGCAGCCAATTTAAGTCTTCATTTCGAGAAATCATACATCCAAGAAATTTTTCACGTAGTAGAACCATTGTTTGACAAGGTGTGTGGCAGGTGGCACCGCCGTCCTGCTGCAAATAAACATCGTCCTGTCAGCCACCATCGTTCGGTAACGCAATCCATTCACTGTAATGGTCGAACCAGCAGAAATTACAAAAAAGTATGACTCGATTGCACTGCTAGCCCAAAAACCAAACCAAACTGTCACTCGTTGTAGTTGTTTGACTATTTCTTTTGGGGTTTCCAATTCCCAGGTGCGACAGTTTTGCTTGTTTTTGTACCCAGCCTCATCACTCTGAGTAATTTCTTTAAAGAATCATGATCTTGTTTATGCATTTTCACCACCCAATCAGCACAGGACAGCGTTGTGCGTGATCTGTCGGCTTCAATTCTTGTGTTAACTGCAACTTATAAGCACGTGGACCAAGTTTTTTATCCAAAATGCGGTACAAACTGGTGACTACTATTTTGCAGTAAATTTTCACTATATTAAGGTGTTTTGTGGGTGTGTATCGATCGACCCTTATGTGAAAACCTGCTTGCTTTTACCGTAATGACAGTTGTCGACAAACTTAAAATGATATCTATTGTTGAAAAGGCCTTTTTATTAACTTCCCAGTAGGAAGTTATTGTAATCGGTCCGAAAATCGGATTCGAAATTTTCAATGTATTTACACGTTTCAAGGTCCCAATAGCATTTTAAGTTTGAACGACGTAAGTGATTTTTGTACCAGCACGATTTCGCGCGAACCAAAAAAGATACCGACTTCGTTAAGATGCCGTTCAAAGCGTGTTAAAGGAAGTATGATCTGAAAAGATTTTCATAAAAATCGTTCGAGTCGTTTTTTTGGTTGACCGAATACTGGGAAGTTAATCTTGTGAACCGAAAGGGTCAAAAGCCACATCCCAACTAGTTTTTTAGTACGAATTGAACTTCAAGAAATAATTCCGAATAATATTACTTATATTATTCCCCAATGTTAAATGAAAATTCTAGCCTAGGTAGTCTAAAAGGCTAGTACACACTTATAGACACGTTGCGCGATTTTGGTCTACGAGACATGTCTAGAGTTGTCTACATAGGCATGTCTATAGACCAATTGCCGTCTACGAGTCTGTTGCGAGACCAAAAATCGCAGGTCTAAGGTCTCCCGATCGGAATGGGAGACCAAGTGCAACGGTAGACACATCGCCTATGTTTCGCCGGATTTTTGTTACATTGTTTAAACTTTTTTCCAAATGTGGTCAAACGAAAAAGTATTACAACTTATCGAAGATTGTCCGGCGTCTGGTTGTCTTTGGGATGTTACGAGTTCCGATTACAGAAACTGCGTAAAAAAAATTGGGACTTGAATCACTAGGTTAAAAAGCACGACGTGTGAAAAGAAAATCCACAATCTAAAAAATCCTTCAACCGGGAGCAAAAAAAAATAGCCTCAAGAGTGGGAGCTCTCCCAAAGAGTCCACGTGGTGTGCGTTTGATTCTTTGCTATTCCTGCTACCAGCCAACGAGTCAAAGAGCAGCACAGATTTAGACGATATCGACCCAGAGAGTGGAAACAATTAATGAAGTGACGCGGACGTAGACTAAATTCAAATCATAGTGTGGACACTAGACGAGACAAAATACGGTATCCATAGACATAGTCTATAGACCGCCTGTAGACGGTCTATATACAAATCGCTCAACATGGTGCACTAGTGTGCACTAGCCTTAAGGCAAATTGCGGGGGTATTGAGTCAGCCTTGTATCAGTAACCTTGTACTCCTGACTGAACTAGAGCAGGTCGCCGAACAGACCTTAGATGCTTCCATCAATATTTCGTAAATTATCTATCTAATCGTTACAACATCAAATTCTTCTAATGTAATTTTTATTTACTTAAAAAATCGCTAATCAAATTAACTTCATCCCCATCGAAAAACAGAAAAAAATCCTCCTACTTAGTATAGTATAACAAAAATTGCACAATGTCTAATAAAAAATTCCAATTTTCTTCTTAATGCTGTGTTTTTTTTCTTCCTTTTTGCACAGAAAAAGGCTAGGCTGTAAAAGTTTTAAATGGTACTTAGACAACATCTACCCAGAACTCTTTATCCCAGGTGAAGCCGTCGCATCAGGAGAGGTATGTAATATAAATCCTGATCATAAAAACAAAAAAAAAAAATTTTAAGGATCCATAAAAACCCTTAATAATCACTTCTTAAATAAATTTTAACAACATTTTGACTTTATTTGAGTACAGATAAGAAATCTAGGATATGGCGGTCGCACTTGCTTAGATTCGCCAGCAAAACGAAAGGATTTGAAAAAAGCTGTCGGATTATATCCATGCCATAATCAAGGAGGAAATCAGGTTAACAACATTAAGAATAAAAAATGGTTTTTTACTTTGTTTTATAGCAGTAACCGTATGCGACCGCCACAAACTTCGATATTTATTAATCGATATTATATTTATAAAAATCAAAAACAAAAAAAAACAAATAAGTGTTTTGCAGAGTTTTACGATATATTGTTTTTTTTAAAAGTTTTGAGATATTGATTGGTTTATGATTTTGCGATTAAGTATGATTTTGTTTTTCTGTTACTTTTTAAATAATTACAGATTGCCAATTTGGATACTGAATTGTGTCTTGATTCAGCTGCCAAACCTGAGGACATGCATACCCCAATCGCCCTTTGGGAGTGCCACGGTCAAGGCGGAAATCAGGTACCTAAATATCGAAGCGCTTATCCTCAGACAAATTATTTTTCATATAAAACAAATTCCAAGAATAATAATAATAATATTATTAATGAAAATCCCGTTATTTTATTCCATTACGAAAAAAACAAATATTTCAAAATTCAATATTTCATCCCTCAGAAGCTTCCAATGTTGAGCTTTTTGATAATTCGGCTTTCCAAAAAAAAAAAGCAAAACAAAAATAAAAAATCAAAACGCTTCCAAAAAAATCCATTTAATTAGATTACCACTATACCACCAACCACCACTACCACCACACCACCAAAAACCATGTGGGTGAGAGGATAATAAAAAGGCGCTCTACTAACCTGCAACCAAAAAAAAAACTAATTCAATTTTTTTATCCATTTTTATCATGATTTTTGGTTTGAAAAAAAAATAATGTATATTTTTTTTGGAGGATTTTTCGTTAATTAATACTTTTAATTAATTTAATTTTTTCCTTAATTAAAAATACTACAATAACTTTTTACAATAAGCTGATGTAAAATATAAATATATTTAAAAAAAAAAGCTTCATTATTGTCATACATATAAAAAAAACAATGCATGTCCTCCATGGCGGGCGGTTAAGGTTTGATTTAATTAATTTTTGTTTAATTTTTTTAATAAATAATTTTTCCAGAGTTTGTGGCTAAGTATACTCGCTACTGGTGCTCCTGAGTTATTAATTTAATTTAATTTTTTTGTTTTTATTTTTTTAATAATACATTTTTTTTTTCTAATTTTATTTATTAATTTTTTTTAATAACAATTTTGTAAAAGCTTTCTTAAAAAATTGTTGCTAACAGTAATTTTCTATTTATTTTTATTTTTTTTGTAATTTTTTTTTTAAAGTTTATCTTTATTTTAAAAATTCTTTATTGATTTGCATTCATGCCATCGAACTCAAGTACATATTTGTGTATATTCGAAATAATATTCATTTTTATTCAATCAGATTTACCATAAATTTTATTCTCTCTCTTTTATAATTTTTTTTACTTTCTTTTTTTTAGATTTAAATAATTGCCATTGTTTGGTATATCAGCCATTGAATATATATATACAATTTCATTCAATTTCAGTACATAATCCATGAGGATTGGTTGTCATATTTGGTACTCAATGGAAATGTGCAAAATAATATATCATTTTTACTGATAAACAATTCCACTATTCGAACTGAAAATAAAATACATTTCCATTAATCGGTTTAAATGGCATTTATCATATGGATCAAGGCATATAATGTAAAATACCCTTTTTAATCAGATTAATTTTAAATATTTGTTGTACAGGCCATCCGTTTTCTGAAGGGATAAATAATGTTAAAGTGATTGATTTTTTAAGCTGCCGAATTCATATTTTGAACTGAATAATTACAATATTACTCGTATTTTAAATAAAAATGTATATGTTTACAGATATAGAGAAATTATGAAAGCAACGAAATTTCTTTAGTTAGAACGTCTATGAATTTCTATCGTGTTCATTTCTATGAAACTCAAATACTGCAAGCCCTCGTGGATTATTTTTAGAAACAAACACCTATGTGGCCGTAAATTTTTTTAAGGAGACCTATTCTATATGTCCGATTTTATCTAAAACATATTTATATATAATTTCTGCGATTTTCCGCTATTGCTCTTGTACTATGGTCAACTCTTTTCGAGTACATTCGACTTAGTGCCTACTCTCTAAAAATGAACCAGTGAGAATTTCATTGGTTCATCCAGTAAACTATAATTTCACTGGAAAACCAGTGCATTTGGGTCTGTTGACTGATTGAACTAGTGAAAATTTCTCTCTAAAAATGAATTAGTAAAAATTTCATTGGTTTAACCAGTGAATTTTAATTTCACTGGTTTAACCAGTGAAAAAATATATGTGACTCATATTCAATTATATTCATGGCTGTAAAGGGTTCCATTTAGCATATTCAGTAAACTGGCTCTCGTTTGATCACGGAGGGCAAGCAGCATCTCCGTGCTTTGATGGGGGCCCGCTTGGGAAAACGACACTCGCACTAGAAAAAAGCTTTTTTCTCTTTCGCTGGGTCAACCAGTGAAATTTCACTGTATCCTATTGGTCGACTAAGCAATGGTTCAACCAGTTAATTTTCACTGGATAGTTACTGATTCATTTTTAGGGAGTATAAAGAATTGGGTTGACAGTTCCTTTTCGGCATGTACAAAACCTTGGGGACATAGAATTGTAATCAAAAAATAGTAAGATTTTTTCCATAAAATAAATACAAGCGGCTTTTATTCTTCCAAAATAATTTCATCCCCTTCAAACTAATCCCTTCCGAATGTAATACACTATAATGCCTAATGGTTCGAGAGCCCAGGCCCACCAGGCCTACGTCATTTTCTTAAAGCTGATATTTCGTATATACAAAGTGTGATACGCAGTTAAGAACGTATGCACACACGCTAGCCCGGATGAGGGGTTGGGGGGTAAAAAAGGGGTTAAAATTGAAAAAAATATGTTTGTTGCCGTGTACGTAGGTTCTACTAGGGCTAAATAACCGTTAAATACTAGTAGCAGCAATTTTTGAACATTTGCACCCTCCCCAAGCCAACCACACCCCCAGCAAATGTACAAACCCACAAATAGTTTTTCTAGGTACAGTTGGGCCCTTAGTATATCAGAGCAGTTCCACTTGAGTCACAGTGTACACGAGAAAACCTCTTTTCTGACTCCGTTGTGCAAGGAGGAATGGCCTAAGATAGCCTTCTGGCTGCATCAGGACACGTACTTGTTCTGTTCGCCTCAATTTGTTCTTTGCCCGCTATTCAAATTGTTCTTTGCCCGCTACTGCTATTCCATTCTCTGCATACAAGTAATCCACACACCCAATGGGCAAAGTCTTTTTCAGGACTCGCGAGGTATACTGGACCCGATAATATACCGCCTATCGTCATAAAGAAATGCGACTCACTTTTGGCTAAACTTCTGCGCAAACTTTTAGCCCTATCACACTTCTCCGGTGTTTATCCAGACTCTTGGAAACTTCCTCATGTTCAACCCATACCGAACAAATATGGCTCATGCAATAGCTATTACTTCTATTCTCTCCAAAACCATGGAAACGATTATCAACAAAAGCTTATGGGCTGCCAAGAGTCTGCAAAAATCCTAGATAACAAACAGTACAGCTTTTACACCAAAAAGGTCCACCGCGGCATTTTAGTGTGACTGACAGAACACCTCAACTAAAGTATGCACCAAATTGGTGAGACCGGTTTTGATAGATTCTGGTACCTTGCTCTGTTATCCAAACTATTGGTATTGACTCAGTTCTGAAGAACTGGATCTTTCCGACCGTTCAATCCAAGGTCGTATTGGATGATGTCAAATCTCATCTATGCAAGATCTCTGCCCGTGTCCCCCCGGGGAAAAATTTATCACCCGCTCTTTTTCTAATTTCAATGTCTTACTCTCTGTCCCTTCTAACCCACTTGACAGCTTTGCTGATGATGATACTTTGCGTTACTCATACATCGATAATGCAATACTAGCACTTGCCAGATCATATCTTGGATGGTGTAGAACTAATGGCCCATTGATCCCTTAATATCTTAGGCGGAATCGCCAAACAAGCATACTAGTGCTTGGGATTTCTTAAGAGGTGCAAGTTCCTCCCCCAGCAATCGGCCCGTGCTGTAATATACAAATCCTCGGCTTCTTCTCGAATGCAGCTCTCTTATTTGAGGCGGCGCACACTGTATTAAAATCTAAATCTAGCGGAACTTAATTAAAAATTAAATGTGCTCCTATCTAAGTGAAACCGAATTTACTTTGCAGCTTTGTATATTTATATTTATTAGTAAAACGAATAAAGGCATTGGAAACACAGATTGTCATAGGGGAAGCCCCTAAAAGTGGCCTGCGCGCATTGCTTCGTGTGGTCTCGTTTAATCAACAATTAGGTTACGAATGTAAAATATTGTTTTGCTGTATTGTTTAAAACCCTAAGTTGAAAATTTATTTGATTGTTGTTTTTTGTGTCCTTGAGCAATCGAGAAATGTATGTTTGAAGATTTATTCACTTAATTTTTTGTAGAGAATTTGCTTTTTACTGGTCCGTTCCCAAAAATATTTCTTTATTCCGATTCTTAAATTCATGCTGAGTTTTAAAAATGTATCCGCATGTATCCACCTTATTTTTACTTCTAAACCCTTTTATGGTTAATACTCCTTAGAATACAGTTGTCATTTCTTGCCCATATTTGCCCCCGATTTCCGATAGATATAAGCACATTCATTTTTTAAATAACTTCCGCTGGATTTAACTTTTAATACAGTGTGCGGCGCGCGCTTTGAAAACCACCTCGGCGTGGTTAGATAAAGTGCCAAAAACGGACTCACAAACAAATGTATAAGGACACCATTTACTCCACAATCGACTTTGAACCAAAGTAGGAATGTAGCAGCACTAGCAAAATTTTATCGCTACTATCATAGCGGCTGTTCCGACGATATAAACGCTCTCCTGCCGCCACAGCAATCTTATACCGCCAACACTAGATTAGCCGCTCGGCTCATTCCGGCCACCTACAGCGCCAATTTTTTCTAAATTGAACAACTCAACTGTTTCTAAATAGAGCAATCTTCCGCAGTTAGTATTTCGGAATTCCTTCAACATCCAAGACATCAAACGCCACCTTCTTCAACACCCTCTGGAGCACTCATAACCCAAAAGCTATTCTAGCTTTCGAACTAGGCTTACTACTGGACATTACACCATGACGTGACCAACGAATGGCGGACCGGTAGTACAAAGGGTGATTTCTGAGGTTAGAACTGCCACTTAAAAAACAGTTCCTAATTCAAATTCCATATTCCTGGGTCGTTGCCGTTGAACCCGTCCTGTCCGAGGTATGCCTTGAAGATTCCAGACAGATGAGTTTTTTACGGCGGTTGGTTGGTTGCCCTCTGTTGCTCAATATACGATAAACTGAAATATCGAGGCAGATACCCTTCAATTTTGTATAAAATAAAGGCCGCTCCACACATATCCGTGACAGCACGACAACGATGCTCTCCGTGTCAGTGGCTTCCGTGATGAATTTTTTACTGACATTCACGCAGTACCGCCTTTTCCTTATCAGTGCTCAATGCTCAATGGCATTTGTGATTACTTTTTAATTTTGAAATTTGGACAGTGATCTCACGTGCATCATGGAATTTAGCATTGCTCTTAGATGAGAAGGAAAAGAACAAAAAAAGAGATTGGGTTCATTCCCAATGGTCCGAAACTTTTGTAGTAACGGTTTTATGGATCTATGTAATTATATATTAGTGCAATGTAATTGGTCCTTGCACTATTTACGTTTTTCAACCAACCTTAGACCGGTTCTAGACGTTCAATTTTCTGTTCAATTTTGCGATGTTCAATACTTTTTTTAGCTAGAAAGTTGGCCTTGAATTGAACAGCTGGTGTAGACACTAGAGTTGAACCGAAGTTGTGTCTAAACTAATGTCAACTTTATGTCAAATGTGATTGATGTGAAGAAAAAGATATTGTTTGGCTATCACAGCTATGCGTTTATACCTATACTCCTAAGCATATACCCACACTCATAAAAAAGTTGAAGGCAAGATCAAAAGTCGAATAGAAATTTCTGTTCAACTTTTTCTTTCTTTCCATTCTATGTTCAAGAAATTGACTCTTTTAATTTTTCATACGAGCAAAAGAGAAGGAAGTGTTGAACATCGCAAACTTGAACAGAAAATTGAACGTGTAGTAGAGGGAAATTAAACAAAAAAAAGCGAAGTTATGATGTAGTTGGGAAGTTGGATTTTTTTGTTTTTTTTCTTTACATATCTTTAGATAAAGCGAAAAAAAAATTTCTGCAAAATCGGTCCTGTGATGCACCAGAAAATTGCATAATTGTCCATTTTTGACGCATTTTGAGTGCATTGCTACACTATTTTTTTAATTTCTCCAGTTCTGTTGGTCGTACAAAAATAAACAAATTGGAAAATACTCGTGAATGAATAGACTATCGAACTGATTCGGTATAAATACTTTAAAAATGAATCCTAACCTAAAAAAACCAAAATGTATGAAATTTTGTTTTATTTTACTAAAAATGCAATAAATAACGGGAAAAAGGTCGGATTTTGATAAAAATTGGAGAAAAGATGTATTTTGATGCTATAAATACGTGGTTGAAATTTAAAAAAAAACCTTTCGATTTTTACGGCAATAATTGGCAGTTTTCGAAAAATTTTAAAATTGCCGCCATTTTATGCCAAATCAACGTACGGTAAAATATTTTTTTTAAATTGTAGGTTTTTTTATGTACTTTCTTGTGAGCATACGCAATACTTCGTTACTTTATTTAAAATGTTTATTTTAGGAATTTGGAAAAAGTAAAAAATCTGAATTTTTCATTTTTTTGCCTTTTTTTATAGTTGGCAAGTAGCTTTTCATTGTTGGCAAAAGGCAAAAAATTAAAAATTGAAATATTTTATTTTTTTCAAAGTCCTAAAATAGAAATTTTAAATAAAGTAACGAAGTATTGCGTATGCTCACAAGAAAGTACATAAAAAAACCTACAATTTAGGGGAATTTGCAATTGGCGGCAATTTTAATTTTTTTTCGAAAACTGCCAATTGTTGCCGTAAAAATCGATTTTTTTTTAAATTTCAACCACGTGTTTATAGCATCAAAGTACATCTTTTCTCCAATTTTTATAAAAATCCGATCTTTTTCCCGTTATTTATTGCATTTTTAGTAAAATAAAACAAAATTTCATACATTTTGGTTTTTTGAGGTTAGGATTCATTTTTAAAGTATTTATACCGAATCAGTTCGTTAGCCTGTTCATTCACGAGTATATTCCATCCAAAATGCATCAAAAATGGACATTTATGCAATGTTCTCGTGCAGCACAGGACCGATTTTGCAGAAATTTTTTTTTTCGCTTTATCTTAACATATGTAAAGAAAAAAAAACAAAAAAAAACCAACTTCCCAACTACATCACTATAATATGACAATTTCCCTCTTCTAGTGTAGAACCGGTTTTACAGCAAATCAATCTTTACATTTCTTACTTTTTATATATGTATATGTACTTTGTGGGTGGGGGGGGGGGAATACTGAACAGAAATAAATAGGTTTGAGTGTATTTCAAATAAACTTTACCAAAATTACTGTTGAATTCTTATAAAATTTTTCGATGAATTTAAAAATTTGTTTCAAGTCTGGGATAAATTAAAAAATATTGGTCGAAATGTTTTTTTTGTTTTTTCACGGACACCTGAAGGGTACAGAGAACGTCGGCGCCCCCCCCCCCTCATTGTGTCGGATGTGTGGTAACATGTCGCGCCTTTCCCAATTTGTTTCCAAGGAATTACATCGTGGCGATATTTTTTTCGCTGATGGTGCCGGTACTGCACTGAAGTCGCCGTCACGTCACGGATATGTGTGGATCGACCTAATTTGTATAGTTCATTTTTAGCATGGGTTGCTGTTCATTATTATCGGAAAGAAATTAAAAATCGAAGACCTACTTGAATTGCAATTACTAACTTTTCACTTCAAAATCAATTTCCTTTTAATTTTTAATCATAGACGTTCTTTTCAGTTTTCTAAAAAGCGTAAAGATTGCATGTAGGTCACGTAGTCTAACCACCTTTTAAGAAAGAACCGTAGAACCTCATACAAGTTTTTGCAAACAAGAATTTTTCTCTCGTAAAAAGGTTAATCAGGATATTAAAGCGAGAATAACCTTCTATATTCGCATATAAAAGGCGAATAAGAAAAAAAATCTACTTCACATAAACTGAACATAAAAGGAGCATGTTTTTTTCTCAAGGATTTGCTCTGCTCCTTATTCAGATTTTTCCCAGGAAGAAAATTCCATTTAGAAGATTGTCAGTCTAACGTAACAGTGTTCAAAAACTATTTCCAAAGTGTACACAATATGTTTCCTCCGACGGATTTATCCTTTTAATGGGATCTCGTTGGATATAGGATAAATAAAAAAACAGGTTTCTTTAATCCAGTTTTTAATATCCTTTATATATATATAACTTCTAAGCTTTCCACCTGTAAGCTTCTTCGTCTACCGTAATTTTGTGTGTATTTCAGTAAACCATTTTCATGGCAAATATTTTTCTCAAGGATTCTTTTTTTTCTGCACATCTTTTTCATCAGACTTTCAAATATGTCGAAGTCTCGAAGACTGCTATGCAGAAAAGGACACGAAGCAGATGAGTTTTTGGGTTGGTGTTTCGGGGTTTGGGGGCGAAATGAAGCCAGAACGAAAATGTTTTATCATCATTTTGTCGGGGGTTAAAGTTGTCTTAAGAGAGATTATTAAACATAATTGGAAAAGTTTGATTCAGGCCCACAGTATGGAAAAAAAGAAAAGAAAGAAAGCAGAGAGAGAGCTTAACAAAGGGAACATAACTTTTACAGATGACATTTAATTTTATGTCAATTACCTTGCTGATAGGCACTTAGAAAGATCAACAAAATTCATTTCACAAGAGGATAACGACAGAACCAAGGAAGAGAAATTTGTTTTTTTTTTTTGAATAACTTCGACAAAAATGCTATCCAAAGTTTTGAAAGCAGATGATGTTCAATCATTTAGAAAGATAAAAAAAAAGTGATTTATTATCATGAACGCAAGTGTAAAGTGTTTTCTGTTTGGGTTAGCTTTTCAAAATGAGATTCCAGTAGAAGAGATTCGGTTTTGTAGACGCAGATGTTCTATGGTTGAATTGAAAAGAAGATTGAGAGTGAAGCGAATGAAAAATGGAAATTGAATATTATTAATGGTTTATCCTGTGGGTGTCCTGGTAAAAAGAAAAGAGAATATTAATGGTGGAAATATTTTTGTCTATTGAAAATGTATTGTTTTTTATTAGTATTAATTTTTTTCTTTGATTTTATAACAATGCAACTTTGATTAGGGATTTTTCTTAACATTTTTTTATTGTTAGATTTGAAAGCTGGAGAAACCCTATTAACCTTTCCAATTCAAAAATATAGAGACCATAAGAAATTCAAAATTTATGGAATATCTAAAATTGAACCTGATCTTAAACGACAAGCAATATGTCTTTAAACAAAAAAGGCATTCCACTGGCGACCCTTTAGCGTGTCTTACAGAACATCTCAATTAAAATTTGCATCGCATTGGTAAATCTTCAAAGCTTTTGACAAAGTATGGCACTCTTCTTTTTATGTGGCAGCTCAAAGCTCAAGAATCATCAGTTCGTCATGCCATCGGTCAATGTATCGTTGTAAGCTACATAGTTCGATAGAGTAGGTTTCAGGTTAGGAGGAGTTACTTTATCTCTAGAGATCTAGTGGCGATTTCGATAGCGGTTCCCACCCTGTAGTTGTCAGCAAATCGACCTTGCGTCCATTTATATTTCGGAGGTTGTAGAAATAGTGCCACCTCAGGAGATTTAAGAACTGCTTGAGATCTATTGCAAGACGAACCGACAATTCGTCATAGGTTGTGATGAAAATGCTCATCACTCTATTTTGGGGGAAAACCGATGTAAACGAGAGAAGTTAGTGTCTCCTAGAATTTTTTATTATGAATAACATAGATTTTGCATATAGGAGATGCAAACCACCCTTGTCACTGCTAGTAAGGAGGAGGTGCTGGACCTTACCCTAACTAGCAGGCTACTTTACGACAGGATCGAAAATTGGCGTGTTCTGGAGGAACCTCATTTCACATCGGGTTCGATATTGCGAGCGTCCTACATATCCACGTGTGAAAGGGGTAAGATTATCACTTTCGCAAGTTGCGGGCGAACGAAAGAGAAAAAAGTGTTGAAGTTGAATGAAAAGTTGAACGTGTAGAACCGATCTAAGAAAACCAACTGGTCTAAGTTACAGGGGCTTGTGGCCTCGAAATCAGGCCTGCTCGCAACTGGGGCTATATGGGCATGTAAAAGGCTTTTGGGTATTACACCACAAATTATGTACTGCATGTACAACACGATCGTTAAACCTGTTGCCACTTATGCCGTTATTGTCTCACAGTTGCAATGGAGGCAAAATTGGATTAACTCCATTGCACAAATATCGAAATCGAAAGTGCTTTAAGATTGCAGATTTCATTGAAAAGTCAATGGAAAAATGGTGGCTGGTGAACTGCGTGTCTAAAGGAATTTCCGAGGATTTTTCCAGATCGCTCTAAGTGGAAGGTACTTATCCTTCCTGGGGTCCAAGAAGTGCCCACTGGAATATGGTACGGGGCTGCTGTCGCAGGACCCAATTCCAAGATGTCCATTGCAGTGCGAAGGCCCTCTGTTTTCCAGACTGAAATACATGCCAATGAGACCTGCGCTAGGCTTAACGTTGACAGAGGTTTAAAAGGCACCCACATTACAATTTTTTCGGGCAGTCAAGCTGCCATTCTCGTATCGATTTTCTTCCAAAATGATTGGCAGGGTGCTTTGAGGTACTTCAGAGCCTCGCCCGGAATATGAAATCTCTCTCTGCTGAGTCCCGGGACACTGGGAGATCAAGAGCAATTAGACTGCGGACAATCTCGCAAATAAGGGGTCTAAGAAGCTAGTCCAGGGTCCCGAATCTTTCTGTGGCATCTCACAAGGTCCATCTGCCTAATCCTCTTAAGGGACTGAACCTAACCTATTGGTAATCGGTCCCAGGTCTTAGACAGGCTAAAAAACTAATATGACCTTTTCCCAAAGCGTCATCACTCTAAACCTTAGGCTGTTTGTGGAATATCTGTTTGACCATATGGAGCTGCAATACCACTTTCACAACAGTACTCACTGACATATAATAATGGACTGCTCATCAGACATTATTCCCATACAAACTCATGGCACCAAAAAGCATAAAAAAGTATAGTCCTCTCGCTCATCCATAAGCCCCTTTTGTCACCGAACTCAAATTTTGTTAAATTTCGTGTTAAGACTTCAGTGCATTCACTGGCAGAAATAAAATCAGATAGTGCCAAACTTAAAAAATAAAATTTGACATTCAAAAGTGCACACTTTTCGATTTGCTTATATATTTTTACTCTTGACTTTCAATAAACCGCAAAATACGATAACTTTTTTACCTTTGCAGTAAAATAAGAAAGGTAAATAAAATTCTACAATGATTTTAAGCGAAATTTAAAATAAAACCGCCACAACGGATGCACGATATTAAAGTTGCCATACCTGATTTCATTTTTTCCAATAGGCCTAAATTGTCCACGGTGCCTACCATATAGGATGCCTGTATATAAAAAATTCAAGCTTCACCAGTTAAGTCATATTGTTGGTCACGTCATGGTGCAATGTCTAGTTGTAAGCTTAGTTCCAGAGATAGAATAGAATTCAGATTACCTGGAGTCATGAGGATGCTAAAGGAGATGACAACAAGCCCGACGTTTGAACTGTTGCATGTTGTAAGAGCTCCAAAATATTGATTACGAGAGGTTCTTCCTCTGCTTTGTTGTGTAAACTCCAAGCTATTCATATTGGCTCAGTTCTAAAGAATTGTAATGAGGGTTTCTATTTTACAACCAGTATACGGCGTTACTCTTACGGCTTCGATGTAATAAAAGCACATACCATGCCGTGATGATAGCGAAGTTATGTCCGACTCAATCAGCAAATTTGATTGGATGGAAAGAACACATATCGATACCCTCATTCTAATACCGCGTACGAGAAAGATTCAAAATTTTCAGGAGAAGCAAAAAACTGCTTTTTAAGTCTTCTGAAGTACTTGCCGTTATTATATTTTATAGTATAAAATTTTGTTTTGTTGTTCTCTTTCATGGTGTAGGGTAGAGAATTGCAAGATACATAATAATCATTCAAAATTAAAATTTTCCTAAAAATGCTCATACGTGGTATGACGGTATCGATATTTCAAATCGCTAAACAAGTATCCCAATAATGCAAGAGATCCAATCCTTAAGAGATGCAAAATTCCCTCTTCAACCATCTAACTTGTAATCTGAAAATCATACATTCGTACCTACTCTTGTCAAATATAATTCTTTTTTTGGCGACGAATTTCGAAAACCCTTCTGTATATATTGAAGATTTTCGGCTTTGAAAAATAAGGTGCAAGAACTACTCTCTCAGTACAGTCAACCTGGCATTCAGAACTCAAAGCTCCTAAAACATCAGAGCATTTATACTGTGTAGTAGCAAAACGATCGTGAGGTGTAGACTAAAATACCTCCGACATCTTTCGAAGGGTAAATTGTCCTCCTCATGGAAAAGCCTGCAGATGGGGTCCTTCGCCCTTCCTATCGCCGCGCGAAAAGACGGCCATGAAGCCAACAAGTGGCCTGAAAATGACCTGCTTAGGGTTGGCCAATCCAGGCACGAAACTCCAGCGTTTGGTGGTGTTTCATCTAGGTCCGATCCGCAAGGGCCCTCTTCACCGTACCATGATTTAGGTGGCTTTGCGTAAACTTGTAAATTAAGTTGTACGCGGTCGCCACAATATCTATAATAATATTCAAGTTGTGCCACTTTCAGAATTTTTTTCAGAAGAGAATTTTTTTTGTTTTTCTGTTATTTTGTTTGATCGGAAGAGAATTTTTTACAGAAGAGAATTTCGTTTTGTGTTTGATTTTTTTGCTATTTTACGTTTTGTGTTTAAAGAGGGCCCCCACTAGTTATTCAATATTCAAACAAAAAGTTACTAAAGCAGCGAGAGTTATTTTATAGCATACGAGAAAATGATATAAAAGAAATAGTCCGGCGAAATTAGCATTTAAAGGAGACAAAATTCGGAAATGGCTGAAACTTGGTCCATAGCTTCCTTGGGACTCTTTAAAACAATTTCGGAATCACAAAAAAAAACATGGCCGCCGGAAATATAGCGGCTTTCCGGTGTTTCCCTTGTATCTCGGTTTCTATAGGTCGTACAACCCCGTACAAAGGCCCTAAATGTTGACAATGAAATTCTCTACAACTTTAGTTCTTACAAAGATGTTGATGTTATTCAAGGTCAAAGTTATCAAAAATCACTTTTTGGCCACAAAATCACTCAAAAAGTGCTTTTTTCGAAAATTTGTTTTGATCAGTCAATACGAAACGTTATTGCCTACGAAAAAGCCTTGTGCCATTTTTTCGAAAACTTAACCCTTTCAAAGTTATTCAAGGTCAAATTATCCAAAAATCAGTTTTTGGTCAAAAAATCACGACCTATAGAAACCGAGATACAAGGAAAACACCGGAAAAATGCTATATTTCCGGTGGCCATGTTTTTTTTTGTGATTCCGAAATTGTTTTCTTAAAAAGTCCCAAGGAAGCTGTGGACCAATTTTCAGCCATTTCCGAATTATGTCTCCTTTCGTGCTTTTTTTTGCTAATTACCCCGGACTAAAAGGAAAACTCCACAATATAACAAAAACGTTTGTCCGCGATATGAAGAAAAAGTATAAAGCAGACTCGATCAACATCCGAAATCTATTTTTAACTCTAAGCTAGGACAGAGACAAACAGCGTATTCCAATGGAGTGGATATATTATTTTGTAAAAAGCCTATTTTCGTGAGTTTTGACCTTCTCCTAAGTTATTTTGCTTACTCTTCATATACGACTATTGACCCTATATTTTTAATATCTAAATTAATTGTGTCCCTAAATATAGCCCAATTGGTCATTCATTCTTCAACATATTAAGAAAATTTGTCGTTTTAAAACAATTTGTAAGCCCTAATTTTCTTATAGGATCTAATTTTCTTGAAGAGATACATATAAATAGCTTCGAGTTAAACAATAGTTTCTAATTAATTGAAACAGTCTAATATTAATTTAAAAAAAAACCTGATTTCTTGGTAATCTTAAAACTCATAAAACTCCGAATACCTAAAGTTTAAAGTTTGTATGCACACATCCCAAATATATATCCTCTATCACATCCCTTCACACAGTACACGTTATTCCTGAATCGAAGAACTCCCTTGTCTTTTGTTTTGATAGACGTAAAATAGTGGATATACCCCTTTATATCAGCAACCCGTCAATCCTTTTACCATATTGTATTTGACAGGAAGCATTGGGAAAATGAAATAGGATGTTCAGGATATTCAGAAGATGTTGAAAAGAGCATAACAGGACGAAATCGATTCCCCTGTACAGTGATGTACGTATGTGGAATAAAAGAATTCGTACTTCAAAGGGATTTCTATCCAAGCAGGTTTTTTTTCAAAAACAAAAAAATGAACTATTTGAAATGCATAACCACATATAAATTCTTAACTCTTGGGTATACCATTCTGGGTTAGTATGAAATTTTCTTTTGCTTTGAGGATTTTTCCGTTGAAAACTCAATTGCAAGTTGTAAAAGAATTGTTTTAGTAATCATTGTTTTTGTTATAGAGAATTTTCTGCTTTTAAAAATTGCATAACTCTCTCGGGGTTGACCAAAAAATATAAAATATAGGCCATTTTACGAAACTACATAAAACGTAGAGAGCAAAACCGAAACCACAAAATGGTAATTTTCAACCTCATTTGGACACGATATAAATGTGGATCGTTCAGATCAACTCGCTATTGATATGTGATTTTGATATTGCCTTATTTTATAGCGCGTGCTCTATTGTAATTTTCCAGTCACAAATTTGACAATGCACAAACAGTTACAACGGCTATCAAAATTGTGAATTTATAGGCAGCAGGTCACAAGAGTATAAAGACCAGATTTCTAGTATATTTTTCCTAATTTCTCACAGACTCGACACAAAACCATAGCCGGCGGATAATGTGGGTATGGTTGGTAACAGAACAGGAATTTGAGAGTAACCGAAAAGCGTGTGAAATTATCTTTTTATTTTTCATATGGTTCAGGCTAACAGCTCATTTCAAATTTCATTATACTCAATTTATATAAAATGCAGTATTCCTAGAAGATTATGTAAATAATGGCCAAGACTCTTATCTGTAAACATAGGCCGAGTTAACTTCGAAAATTCCCTTTTATTTAATGTTATTCTGTTAAAACTACTCGAATTCAATCAGCTTTTTTTTATTTTCGTGCGTTGGGAGGTGAACACCTACTCTTGTCTATGGACAGGCTCCTGCATGCCAGTTATGTGGGACTCGAACCAGCAAAAAACACCTCTGGTCTTCCACTCTCCCCGCGTGACTGGCTATTTAAGCATAGCGCCGCGGCGATGGTGCAGCTTTTATCTAGCTGCTAATATTCTTGGGGTTTTTTTGCCTTTCTCTCTATCCTTCGGCATCTTTCAGCCTCAACTTCCTGTGTATGGCTTTCAGCGTCACTTCCACTTTTCTCCACCCATTCTCGTTCCTCATCATGTGTACTGGGATGTTTTTCGGTGTTAGCGGCCTCTACTTCCAACAATAAAAGAAGACGTGCTCTGGGTTATCTTGGCATGCCTGGCACAGCGGTGAGGCATCGTGCTCGAAACGATTGAGATATTTCCTGTATCGTCCATGTCCACTCAAGAATTGCGTGAGTTCGCTTCACCACGCTTTACGGCATGGATACTATACAAGGAGCTTAAACTCCGTGTTGTCAATTTTCGTTTGGTTAATGATGGCGCTGCAGGCAAATGTACCCCAAAAAGCATGGCCGATTGTATTCCTCCTTTTCATGACCAAGTTCGTTCATTAATAAGATATTTTATGTTTCCGCCTAATTTGAAAAACCAGCTTCTAATTTCGATTTATATCAATGCGATTATTCATATTTAAGGCCCTCGTACCGTCTCAAAAAAAAATTTGCGAAAATTTTTTTTTTCATAAATGTCTTCATTTAGTCCTCAAGAATGTTTCTTTTTTCTTTTTCTTTTTACTTGTTATTAGTTATAGTAAACATTGACAAGATAATTTTATAACTTTTTAAGTTTTATATAAAGGTGCGTTTCCACTGCGGTCTGCAGACAGTGCACGCACAAAAAAATCCGCACAAAAACAAAAGCAAAAAACGAGAAATCTCAAACTGTGCGGAGACAAAGCTTTCATTGCGTATCCACTAAAATCTTGCAGCAAGCATATGAAAAGTCTCAAACTATGTTCTAAAGGACTGTGCGCGCACTCTACAGAGACAAGACTTTAGGTGGATACGACCTTGAATGATAAAATTATTGTGTGCGCCGCAGTGGTGTTGTGCTAATTTTTTTTTTACCGGAACGCGTATATATATGATAAACAGGGCCGATCCTGGGTAGGCGGACGCTCTGTGCGGTCTCATGTCCCAAATTTAACGACGGGGGGTGATTTTCCATGATAATCCTGGCGACGACGTTTTTTTTTTAGGTCTCATGTCCCAAATTTGACGACGGGGCGGAGATTTCCCCCAATTTTCGCCCGTCGCCAGGATCGGCCCTGTATATAGCATAAAAAGGAAAGGAAACGAAAATCATTACGAAACCCATTTTGTGTATTTGTATATATATATATATATATATATATATATATATATATATATATATATATATATATATATATATATATATATATATATATATATATATATATATATATATATATATATATATATATATATATATATATATATATATATGTTTATTACAATAATAGGAACGTTTAATAAAAATTAGTTAACAAATTATAAAATACGCATAGTAGATACTCAAACAATATTGCATAAATATTTTTAACAATACATGAAAACACTAATGGTTTTTATAAAATATTCCAAATAGGATTATGTTCAGGATCTTGTGGTTGAATTTTCCTTGTTTTGTTGTCATCCGCTGAACGATGAGACCTTAACCAAGTTTTTACATAATCATCTGGTTTAAATAATTGTTGTGGTGGGCCATTCATTTTTATAAATAAAAGATTTGCTAGATTTTCAATTAATATTCTATTTCTTTGTTCATTTAAAATAATATTCATATTACTGAATCCGCGCTCACACTCTGCCGAACTGCAAGGTACAATATTTATGTATCGAATTAAGATTTCTACATCTTCAGGAATTACTTTGCCTCCAGTATCAATATAATCTCTAAACGCATTGATACAATCGCATCGGTGATGTTAAATTAAATCTGGTGCATAATGACTGGATTTCGTTTTCTCCATAGCCAATTTCAATATCTGCTGGCCACTCCGTTGGATCTAATACTCGAAATTCACTTATCAAATCATTTTCTGTATGTAGTCTTCTAGTCATATTATTAATGAGACTTACAAGGAATTGATTTCTGTTAATAATAGTAATCTGTAGTTCTGTTAATAATAGTAGTCTTGACAGTGCCACCGAAAATAATGATTTAGCGGGGGCAGCTTTCGTTTGGAGGAAGCTTAAATGGAGGAAATTGGAAAGCTCTTTCATCAGGAAAGTGCACACTTTTCTTATTTGAAATGGAACATCTTTCCTTTTATTTGGCTATGATAATACATATAAAAATTCGTCAAAAATTAGAAAAAAAAATCAGCAATTCATTTTAATTTTTTTTTCAATACGTCAGCTAATTCTCGTTATCAGAAATCATCTTTAGTTCCGGAACGCGTTCCTGTCCAAAAAGGAAGTACCGGAACGACGTTCCGGAGCGTTCCGGCTCGACAACACCACTGTGTGCGCGAAATGTTTTATGTTTTCCGATTTAAGTCTCTAAATATATTACCATAGTAGGGGAGCTGGCAATTGAAAAAATCGTGTCGTCCCTACCTTCTGCCGTTTGGTATATAAGCTTTTCAAGTAATTTCAACCAATTTTTATAATATGACACTTTCGCGGTAAGTGGACCCATTTCGAGTTAAGGGTTTGACGGGTGGGGGGGAGAGGTAAAAAGGGGTTAAATTTGAAAATTTTTCTGCCGTTGCGTATGTAGGTTCTATTAGGACTAAATAACTGTTAAATATTAGTGGCAGAAATTTTTTACCATTTGCTGGGGTGTGCGGGGTGAAATGGCAACTTCAGCTACGGGTGGCTTGGGGAGGTTGCAAATGGTCAAAAATTGCTATTTTTATTTTTGTACTCCTTTATTCGGCATCCCACAATAACTTATTTATTTTTTATTTGTCCATTCCATCGTAAGAAAAATCTATCTCTTCAAAATAATACCCTTTTTTGTCCTAAGATGTTTTGTGTTTTCCATATTCACTGGAAAACAAAAGATAGGCCTGAACAAGCAACTTCAAGACTTTTCGAAGTCTTTTTTCAAGTATCCACTGCATTTACTTATCCGCGCACAGTCCCGCAGAAGTTCTCCGCACCGACACAGAACATTTTTTAATGGATACGTTTTGTATCCACTGAAATATCAGTGTGCGTGTGTAGTCTCCGCACTTCTTATCTCCGCACATTTCTTATCTCCGCGCATTGATTTTGGTGGAGACACTTCGGCGGATAATGTATGGAGATGGTGCGGAGACAAAACTTTTGGTGGATACCCACCTTAAAGGACTGTGCGCGCACTCTACAGAGACAAGACTTTAGGTGAATACGGCATTGAATGATAAAATTCTTGTGTGCGCGCAATGTTTTATGTTTCCCGATCTTAATATATAATAATATACCTCTTAATATATTACCAAGCTTCAATTGCTAAATATTTGGTTGACGATAAGAAAATACAAAAAAAATTAACTTTGACGACGAAAATTTAGCAATGTGGTCTGCAGCATTTATTATTGTGGCAAATGCAAAAAAAGCGGAAGCACCGCGGTGCTGTGTGAGCCCATATTTAAAAACCCAGGGCTGAACAAGTTGTCCATTCAGTATTAGGAAACTCTAGAAAAACAAAAAAAAATGACTTCACTCGAGGCAATCTACGTCTCAAGCCAACCCCGTTTGAAAACTCTCTAGAAAATAATACCCTTGTCTGTACTAAGATGTTTTGTGTTTTCCATATTCACTGGAAAACAAAAGATAGGCCTCAACAAACAACTTCAAGACTTTGATTTTGGTGGAGACACTTCGGCGGATAATGTATGGAGATAGTGCGGAGACAAAACTCTTGGTGGATACCCACCTTAAGAAAAAACTTATTTTGAAACTTTAAACTCATTTAACTCGAAACATGATTTTTGAAATTGGCGGGCGTGATAACTCAAAATATAATCGCCGAATTTACCCTATATTGTTTATTTGGGTCTTTCTAACTATTTTTTAGGGAACATCGAGCCATTTTACTGATAAAGTGTCTGAAAAAAATTTACATCTTTCTTTAGACTGAAAAATGTAGACTTTTTTCGGACTTTAACTATAACTATCTGCCATTTTCTCAAAAAAAATATATTTTAAAAAACAGGTCGTCATTCCCAAATTTCAAGTGTTTTATTTACAGTGAATTTTTTGTTTTTTTTAGTTGCTCCAAAGTCGAGATATCACGCCCGCCAATTTTTTCATATTTTTTGCAGTGTTCTAGCATTTTATATGGGAGGCGGAAATGATGCAATAAAAAAAAATTAAAAAAAAATTTATTGTACAATTTATTAATCTTCTAAACAAATAAAAAAAAGTTTTATCTCAATATCTGTTACCATTTTCTGATAATCCTTCTTTAAAAATCACCTAAAATACTCGCTCCGAGGCGGTACGAGGGCCTTAATCAATTTTTGGATTTTCCAATGAATTTATTTTGCATTGCCCCATTTCGACTAACTTAATTTTGAACGAATCCTCGAAATGGGTCAAATTCAGCTAACTTCATGTGGACAAAGGTGACATCTGTGGCCAAAAATGAACTAGTTCTGCCCTTCCATTTCCTGTCATTTTCCCCATAAGAGTTTATGCTCCTTGTATAGTCTCCATGCTTTACAGACTCGCAGTGCGTCATCGCATGGCGCTTAGTCTGTATGCCCCCTCCATTTCTGCTGTTAGCCGTCTTGTTCAACGCTGCTGGCCACACTAACGCTGCGTAAAGCAAGACTGAGCTAACCAACCTCGACATCAGGAGGCGACCGGTCGGTCTAGGGCCCCTCACGTTAGGCAGCATTCTTAGATATGTTGCACAAAAAGAGGACGCTATAGATATCTGCCATAACCTTCAAATGTGCTTTAGGCACCCATTACACGATAGGTTTTGCTGTCAGTTTTTCCACAGTTTTGCCTACGACTGACGGAAAACCTAACGTCTAAGGTGTTGACTGACGTAATCCTCCGTATATTTTGATTTCCATTAATCATGACTAGTGGAATTGATTGCCGCTTTCATGAACGTGTAATGGCCGCCTTACAATTAAGCGATCATCACTCCCAGGTACCTTAGAGCGAGCTGTGAGTGGAAGATATCTTCCCTGTTCTTGATCCTTGCGGGCACTTATTTTCTCAGTTAGCTGATCACGTCAGCTTCAGTTTTATGCTCAGCAAGGGCGAGACCAGAGGTGGTAGCACGTAAGTTGTTTCAATCGACCTCTTCATACAAAAATTCAGAATTTTTGTATGAAGAGGTCGATTGAAACTAGTTACGTGCTACCGCCCCAGCACTTCCAGGCCGCGCTCTCAGATAGCTTCGTTCGCACACTCTTCGAGTCGTTCTACGACCACTACCGCGATGTCATCTATGAAACCGCTAGCAACTGCTCCTTTTGGAAGGCGTAGCCTCAACAGATCATTATACATCGGGGTCCACAGGAGAGGGCCCAGAACGGATCCCTGCGGAACTCCACATATTGTTCTGCACTCCGTCGGCCCATCTTCCGATTCACAATGAAGTGACCTACATTTTTTCCTTTCTAAGAAAGGTTGTAACCAAATAACAATTATGGAGGGGGCGGGGTGTTTGTCTGACTACCCACGCAAGCCCAACGCGATCCGCCAGTACTGCACACAACACAGCCAGCTTCGATGACAGGTGTAACCCGGCTAGGCCTAGACAATGTTGTAGCACGGGCTCGGTAACAGTTGAAAGAAAACCAGTGTAGATACTGAGAATGACAAGCATGGGTCACGAAAGCTTGTGACTTATGACTGGTCACAATTTAGAATAGGGGGGTAATTTTCATTCTCAAGTTCAGTGCAGTTTCAATGGTTTAAATAAGCAAAGGGTTGGCTTGCGTGACTGCTTGGAGTTTAAAAACTCGCCATTCGTTTAATTTTGTCTACACTGTAAAAAAATTTCTGTGGTAATTTTACAAAAAAAATACTGGAAGTTTTATTCACAAGCAGTTTTGTAAATTTGCAATATATATTATTTGGAATATTCCAATTCTATTTTACGTATTTTTACCAACTGTGTAGTAAATATACATTATTTGTGGGATGTAAAAATACAATCAGTATTGGAGCTTTCACTTCATAGTTTTGTAAATTTCCAAATCTTTTGTGTATGCCCTCTCCCTATACATAAAAATAACATTTTGCTCACCATGCAAGGACCGATTCGCAATGAAAGCTTCAAGCTGCAAGCGTCAAGCTGCAAGCTTCAAACTACAAGCTTCAGCTGAGTTTTGCTTTATTGAACACTGCAGCTTGAAGCGGTGAATGTGAATCATTGTACAAACCCTAATTCTGAAGCTTGAAGCTTGCAGCTTTTTGAAGCTTGAAGCTTGCAGCTTGAATCTTTAATTGTGAATCGGCCCTAATCATCAAAAATTATCAAAAATTTCTTCGCTGTTACAAGAACTGCCCAGACCCTGACCAAACTCAAAGGTCTGACCTTAACTTAAGAACAATCGGGTATATATTCTTAGTATTCCATTGTTACCTGTGAATTATATCTATGAGAGCGAAAATTTAAACCTTACATTCCAATGAACAATTTGTAATTTTACCGAAAATATAAGTTCTAAAATTACGCCTCTTACTGTGAAATTACAGTACAAAGTTCAGTACATAAAATTGATAAATTATACTAAGAAATAATGTAATTTTCCTGCATAAACGATTTAGAAAAATACACAACATTATGTAAAATATACGTCACATTCATGTAATCAACATTTACGTCATGCACTATTGGAGATTCTCAATTTCTTTATGTGAAATTACAAAATTTATAGTAAAATTACAATAATTGTGTAGTAAATTAGTATTTCATACCGCGATTTGTAATTTTACTATACATTTGGACTGTGAATTTACATATTTTTTTTTACAGTGTACATAGAAGTTGTGTTGTGTGGGACACGTTTACTAACTTGTTTTTGTAACGCCCTTTATATTTTTCTTTCTAATATTTAAGCCTTGTTACCGGGGTTATTAGGTTTTGGAGTGCTTGGGCCCTTAGGGGAGGCGGAGATTGTCCCTCTCCTAAATCCGCCCTTGATCTTGGCTTTAAGGTTGCGTGCCCCGTCCCATTACAAAAAAAATTTAATACATTAAATTCAATATGCAAAATTTTGCGACAATATAAACCAAGGATTTTTTCATTACATTATTATTATTATCACACTTACTTAAATTCGCTGTTACAACCCTACATCAAGGCAAGATTTTAATTAGTTATTAAAGCTGGAGATCCTCATTAATCTGTAATAATGATACAAATTTTATTCGTCGTTAATTTTATAAAATGACTAAATTAAGATTTTTGTTTTCTGATAAAATAGCGTTAACAAAATGTTTTGTGACATTCTCTCCACAAAGTAATTATGCTTTGTCATTTTAAAGATAACAACTTAATAATTAAAAATTTCCTTTTTAAAAAAAATAACCAAGATGTCGTCGTAACATCTTAATGGGCCATTAACGTTTTATAAACATTTTCACAATGTCATAAAAATACAATTTCACAAATACGAAACGAGAAAACATTTTCCGCTCAAGAGGTTGGAAATTCATTAACAGAACGACAAAAAAAACGAAATAAGGACAAGAAGAGGGTATTTTCATTGTTGTCGTCTGTTCTAATTAAAAGCAGTTAGGAAACATTTAAATTTGAATCCTCAAAGTATCCCCCACAAAACCCCATATACGAACAGGGGTGTAACAATATAGATATACATATATGTATGCGGTCGTAGTACACAAGTCATATGCATGCGATTAAATTTCGCACAAATGAATGTGAATACTTGGATATCCCAGAAGTCATATCTCAGATGGAAGATTTCGCTTATTTGCATTTGACAAATGATCCATGAGATGAAAGTCGCCTAGGGTCTTGTCAAAATGATTCCTGAATCCTGAAATCCTGGGATAAGGGAACTACGGCACAATTTGGGGCAATTAGGAAAGTGAATTTCACTTCTAGCACACTTTTAAACTTTACAGGAGTTTTGAATGAATTTTAGATTAAATGGGGCTCTCTCCTCTGCCTTGGCTTGTTCTTGTCTTGTCTTGTCCTCCTGCTGCTCCTCTTCCTTTTCCATTTTGGATCCTTGTATAGTGCAATACCCTTGATGAATAATTTTGAATTTATGAGTATCCTGAACTTTTCAGATGCACTTTTTAAAATGATGTCCTAGTTATAAAGTGAAGAGCTCATAAAAAGTTTTTTTTCTTCGTCTTCTTCGTGTTTTTTTTTCTGTTCATGCTGGAAATTTTCTTATCTCAAGTGTTTTTATCTTGTCGGGGGTGAAACTTTAAGATTCATTTCAATGGTTTTATGATAATTTAGTGCTTTTTTGCTTTTGAAGGATCTGTTTTTTCTATGGGAATAATAAAATTCACAACGTAGATAAAAATTTATTTTTACGATGAAAAAAAAACTTTGGTATTTTAAGATACCCAGCGTAAATCATAGAAGTGAAAATAGATTCAAATAGATTCAAATTTTTTTCTTTTCCATTTTAAAATTATAAACCGAACCTTCGATTTATGATAGTCAAAACAAAAGAGTTCTTATTGGACTACGCTCTTGTGGACTAATTTGTGATGATCTTCCCACAAAGAAAACTTCTCTTCTGGTTTGTGAGAATGATCAGATTCCCCGGTCTCATTTTGTCCTATAGTTTTCCTCATCAATTCTTTGATTTTTGCGACAGCCGAAGACCAGAGCAAAAATAAAAGATGGCCTTACAACGGGCGAACACCGGCCATATTTGAAACATAGTCCTCGGCCATGTGCCAGGCATCAGGAGGTTGTTTGTCGGACTGTACGGTCGTATATGACGGCGGTACGATGGCCTTTCAGTTCCAATAAAGGGCATACGACGGTGTTACAGTGGCTGTTCACATATTAAAATGGTCGCATGTAAAAAAGAAAGGAAAAACAATATTTTCTTATTTACGACTTTTTATTATATTTTTGCCAGACTTCAAGAGTAAATAAAAAAATGTTGTGAGTGCAAAACCATTCCCCACTAAAATATAAATCAAAAACGAAGTGTGCGGTGCCTTCACAAACCTACGACTTAGCCTTTTCTTTTGTGCATCGATAACCTTTAAGTATGATAATTCAAGGGCCGATTGTACATAAAGAAAATTATCAAGTTCCCATAAACCACATTCAACAATGCATTGGTGCAAATTATTTTTTTGGCTCAAACTTGCCGCCGTATGCCCGTGTGTACAGTTCAGTACTCGGTCATTTCAATCTGTGGTCAAGTTTGGCTGTCGTGAGCCCGTATATGCTCCCGTTAAAAATTGTTAAAAACTCTAGGGCCATCATATGCCCCTTAAAAAGCCAAGCGGCTAGTGTTCGCGCGGTCTAAGGCCGTCTTTTATTTTTACTCGGGGCAGCAAGCGATTGGGTCTGTAAAATGTTTTTTTTAACCTTGGATCCAATATCGTGGCTATAGCGAAGGGAGTCACTACTCTCTCTCTATAACACCCATTCTCTTGTAAATCTCTTTAAGGACAAGGGACTGCACTTCTTTGGCAAGAGAATCTTCGAGTCTAAGGGATTGCGTTTAACTTTTAAAACAAGATTTATTCTAGTTTTGAATACATTCAATGTTATATGAAAATAGCTTTTCAAAACATCGGATCCATTCGATGTATCGTATTGTAAACATCGAGTGAATTCGATCGAATATCCCTATTAACAGATACGTTCCGGCCGGCCTCATTTTTGAAGAAATATGGAACGATGATTCCACCAGCCCATAAACCACACCAAACCGTCGCTTTATCTGGATGCAATGGCAGCTCTTGAACCTTTTAGGGTGCTCTTCAGCGCAAATTCGGAATTTTCACTACGTGCTGGATGTGGTCCATTTGGTCGCGTATTATGCAACAATGGGAATTGGTTTTCAAATTTTTCAATGGTACAACGAATTGTGCGTTCGGTAGACCGATTATGTGAACCATAAGCTGCTTCAAGCGTACAAAACACATTCCTCGTAGAACGCTGATTATTGTAATACAGCTGAATAATTTATCCACGCTGTGCCGGGTTAAGTCTTTTCAGAGGAAATACCAAACAATACTGAACAAAATTTCCATGACAGTTGGACCCAACTAATACGTGATCTATCAGAAAATCCCTACTGAAAAAAGGACATCTTAATGGATCAACAACGCGGAGCTTGTCCTAAACCACAAAAAATCGAAAAGCAATTGCAGCTCCAAAGTACCCTTGCCTTCTAAGTTTTAGGAGACAAATTTTATGTACAATCAGACGATATCAAGGTACGGTTTACTGGATATATTTGTCGACGGAAAACGTACATGTTTCTTATGCAACGAAGAGGTGTGGGTGGGTATCTAACCACGAATTACAAAATGCACAGTCAACCAAATTTCCTGTCACTGATATCAATAACTATTCAGGATCAATCTGTTCTCCCAATAATAAATTCAGAGGACTTTAAATATGTCGGGAGACAGTGGCGGTTTCAGAGGGGGGTAATTGGGTAATTACCCCCCCCCCCCCCTCCCCTATGAATTTTCGTTCGCTTATTTATTTTTATTCTTAAGAATTACCAATATTTCAAACAAACAAGTTAAGTTATGGTGAATCTAGTCGTCGATCTATGACGGTGAATTTTCCCAAAACTGCTGGAGAGTCGTGAAAGGGAACGATACCCGAGACTCTCGCTAATATGGCACCCCAGTAGGAAAAGGGAGCATCTCAAATGAATAAAGGCCTCCCTTGGGAGTTAGGGAGACCTCCCTCTACATGCATACCTTTTATTGTTCTTTTTCCCATAAGCATGTCCGGAAAAGGGAGTACTCCATTGATACTCTCCTGGAGAGTTAAAGTGGAGTTTTCTATCTACTCTTGGATTAACTACTCTTCGTTTGGGTTTTCACAAGAGGCAGATAATTTTTTACTCAGTAGCGATAAAATCGGCAGTGCACTAACTTGGAATTTCTACTCCAACGCACAAAACTTAAATGGCGACTTTACTTGTCAAGAATCACTAACTCTTAAATGCATTTTGTTTAAAATCTCCCATATACCTCCCTTAAGGAGGTCTTGTGCCGCGTTTCGTACTGGAAACTCCCTAAAACATCTTTTTTAGTTCGCCAGAGAGATTTGCTTGTAAAATTCTAATCTCCCTTGTACCTCCCTTGAGGAGATCTCGCTCCATTTCCTACTGGGACGCTATGGCTGATTCCACACGAGCGTACACACGACACGACAAGAGTCGGCTGTAAAGTGGTTTATGAAGAAAAAGGTGAGAGAGGACGATGGGGAGGGATACAAATTTGAATGATATTTTCAGCAGATTTTTGATCGAACACTTTGACAGCTCCTGCATTGAGTTGTTTGTTTTAAAATTCCCTTTTGCTCGCAAAGGGGATGTCCAAAACAACAGTATGATTTGTTGCCTGCACCCTGGTGTAGAAGTTCATACGATTGGATTGGAGTGAAAAGTGAACACCAAAAGAGAATGACTATTGCAGACGACTTCTGTCTGTCGTGTGTACGCTCGTGTGGAAACAGCCTATGTAAACAAAATGAACTTAACTGTTCACTAGCCTGTCTACACTAGCCATCATCCATGGGGCAATGTCAATCAAAATGCCCTGTGTAGACGCCTTATGTCTCATGGCAAGACATCAGATAATTTGAGAATTACGTCACGCTGACATTTGGCATGGCATGGATGATGGCTAGTGTAGATACTGCCTAAGAGAAGTGATAACTTTCTTCCTTTTAGTAGGGGAGCTGTGTCGTGTCGTCCCAACCTTCTGCCGTTTGGTATATAAGCTTTTCAAGTAATTTCAAGCATTTTTTATAAATGACATTTTTGCGGGAAGTGGACCCAACTCGACTTAGCGGGTTGGGGGAAAGGGGGTAAAAAAGGGGGCTCAAATTGAAAAAAAATTCTGCCACTGCGTATGTAGGTTCTATTAGGGCTAAATAATCGTTAAATACTAATGGCAGAAATTTTTGACCATTTGCAGGGGTGTGGGGGGGGGTGAAATGGCAACTTCAGGTAGGAGTGGCTTAAAGAGGGGTGTGCAAATGGTATTTATGGAATTAAAAAAAATCTTTTTTTTAAAATTACCCCCCCTAAGCCATTTGGCTGGAAACGCCCCTGCCGGGAGAAAGGAGATGTGCGGAAAAAATCGCTCGATTTTCTTTGAGTTTTCACGGCTCTGTCATGCATCTGGGAGATTTATAATTATGCAGAGGTTGTAGGGCAACTCTTAACGAAAAAATGCCTTTTTTTAAATTGTCGTAGGATGCTTTCTTACCGATCGCGCACGGTTTTTCCGAAGCACCTATTTTTACATTTTCGCAAATTGTGGGGAAACATTGTGCGACGAAAATTTTTTTTACAAAAAAACAGGGTTGGCTTCATGTAAGGTGATCGGCGATTATCACCAATCACTTATACAGATTTCACTTCATGGATGGCGACTGTCACCTGCCAGAATCACCAAATTGGTGGTGACAAGAAATTGTTGTCACTTTTGTTGTCACTCAAGTATTTTTTAATGTTTTAGTTGGAAGTTAATGAAACTAGTAAATATTGTTGAATATATTAGGGCAATTCCAAATCATGGTACAATTTATGGAGCAAAACTCCGATATAGCGAAGGTCTTTTTTGCCAAAAGATAAAGGGAAAGAAAAACTAAATAATTTGTGGCAAGAGCTGGGAAACAATTTTTACTTTTACATACAAGTAATTCACCGAGTTTGCCAATGCTAACATTCTCATGCCAAAATTGTCTTATTAGGGAAATTATCGCAATTGATGTTATAGTATATGTATGTAAAACTAAAAATTTTAAGTATCGATATCTCAAAAACTAAGCGAGATTTCGAAAAATTTTATTTAGTATTTTCGGCACCCCAACTCAAAAAACATAATCGCAAACGTTCGGATATCGTAATTGTGCCAAGAAAATGCACCCTTTTCCCACTTTTTAGTGTGAAGTTAGCTTCAGTTGATTTTCGGAGATTAATTTTAAGTAATAACTTTACATGAATAATCACTTTGTAGGGATCACTCCTGGCAATCACCGAAATGATAATCACCTATCACTTTACATGAAGCCAGCCCAGTATTAAAAGCTATAATTTATGCCCCGAACGGATTTCCTACGAGTCACACAAGCTGAGAAAATGATGGGCGAAAATAGATAAAAGCGTGTTTTCTCGTAAAGTTTCTGAAGGATTCGACTTCAACAACTATCATTTTTTTCGTTTTTTCTCACACTACAACCTCCTATTTTTTGTTTTTCCATTAAAAATTTTTTTCCCTGTTTTTTTCGATATATCGGTTTTCTCACCTTTCCGATTTTTTTTCGATAACTTCCTACAAACCCATTTTTTCCAAAGTATTTTTTTTGAAAAAACTAGTACTTTTACCTATATTATCCCGTTGAAAAACCAGCCAGGTTATTTTTTTCGATCTGAACTTTCTCAGCCTGTACTACAGGTCTACTCTATCGCAAGCAGAATGGCACACTTTCGTAAAAACATATTGATCCAAATGAGTTTTTTTATTAATAGGCGATTTTAACGCTCTTAATAATTTTTGGAATTGTAAAAACTCAGACAAATGGTGAAAAATTACTGCACCGTATAAACGACAATAACATTTTCTTGCATAATCATAATTCTAGTGCTCAGATTGATTTTAAAAGTAAAAACCAAGCAAATTTAGATCTCGTTTCCTCTTCAATCAAATGAACTTGGAACTCTACAAGTTTGGATCATTTTCCAATTTCTATCGATTTAAATGTTGAAAAAAATGTTCTTTGCAAAAAGTCATTGAAACTTTTTCCACTTCGATTGGAAAAAAATTAATAAATTCTTAGAGCTTATCGACAGACTATGTAGGTACAACTGTAATATGAAAAGTACAAAATATCCCGTGAGACCGTAACCCTATTAGTCTTTGATATAATTCCCATTTCACAGAAACACCTTGGCACTTCTCTTTTCTGTCATCCTCGAAGGAATGTGATTATTTTTTATTCGATTATCGATATCAAGATATAGTTTTTCACGTAGTACTTATTTTTCTCGATTTTCTGTTTTTATGATGGCTTAAGTCGTATACACATAAATAAATATCACCATGCCCCAATATTGAGATACGTAACGAGATGTCATGAAATTCCTCTATCTATATAAAAATGTCAATAAGAACACATTTGAATCGAACTTCGCAAAAATATGCAGACTAGCGAATATCATCTGTCCAGTTTTGAACTTAATATAGAGGCGAATAGCATTTTCAAGGATCCTCGTCGAACAGGTATATCGGAATTTACGAATTAGAATTTCAGCAGGCGAAACCAATAATTGAACCAATTTTCTCTCCCCATCACCTTTTTGAAAAAAAGCGAGAGTATAGTATCACCACCTATCTTTTACTTAAATGGCGATACAATCCTTTTAGGATTCGATACTTTTTAAGTAAAAGTCGTCATATTGCAAGTTATCTCCAGCTATGTAGTTTTCGTATATCTTCCAGCCCGTCATCTATTCAATTGTTTCTTAGTCTTCCTACGCAACATTTTCCTATTGGTCTGCCCTAGCCTCTCCTGGTGAGCCATGGGAGTTTGCCTAGTTTTATGCCTGTAACTATATTTACTCTGTCATACATTTGTTCTAGCACTTCCTTCATTCTAATGCGCCATTCGTTTTAACTGCTTCAAGTTGTCCATTTTCTTTCCGTTGATGGGAACTTTTCCTGCAGGGTTGGCTATATTTTGAGGTAATTTCACTTTCTGTGCTCCTGATTTTTCTAAGCAAAAGTTATGCCTTGACAATCCGTCTATAAACGCTTATGTTTTATATGGAAGTCGGAGTCGTAAAGGTGTGCACAAAACAAGAATTATTCATTTATCTCAATTCTGTCACTCAGAAATGAGTATTGCATTTCCCAATATAAAATGATAAAAGAACAACAACAATATAAGGCAGAAATTACGGTTAGCATATAAACAGGCGAATATAAAAATTTATTATTAAGGTTTGTGAATAGACTAAATTTCATGAGCCTAGATTGCTTAGCGAAAGTTTGCCGTACTTCCTTTTCACTACGCTTTAAATAAATCAAATTGGCATTTCAAAATTTTGTTTGTTTTTGTTTTTGTTTCAACAAATTAAATTAGAAATCAATGCATATACTATCGCAGTACGGCAAGAAAAGTGCCAACAGTCACCTGGCGGCAATAACTCAAAACAGCCAATTTTTGAGTTGTGCCACTTTTCTTGCCGTAGTACGATTGCATGTCAGCGTCATTCCGTTTATGTTGAAATTATTATCAAAATATCACGGTAAGCGATGGTGTTTTTTAAATGAAGAAAGTTTTGTTCAAAGATGCGATGATAATGTAGTTTTTAATTACACTTTTTTAAAACAATTTTTTTTGTTTTTGTTTATAACTGATAGAGAATAGAATAGTGGTAATAGTTCAATTAAATTATTACTGAGTTATTTGAAATGCGTAGACGTCAAACTTTAACGGAACGGGTTGAGGGAAGAGTAGGGAGAGGGTCGAATTTCGACCAATGGGCGATACTAGTATTGTTAAATCCGATTCGAAATGAAACAGCTTTCGAGTAAAAATTAGACAATATTGTTACATTTTCATGTAAAATTAATGCCAATATTGTAATAGAGAATACGATTTCATCAGTTTCGTTAAACAATTTAACAATATTGTAATAGAGAATAAGGCCCCAGAAATGTTTATAGCCTAGGACTATTGTTTGCAATCAAACTATCTGTCGTGAATTATTTGCTTGCCTCTGCCACAATATTTTTGTACTCTTGAGTTGTGTACACTCTGTCATATTTCTTCATTTTTTTTTAATTGATCCAAAGTCCCTGTCGTTTGGCAAAAATGAGTGCCCACGGATAGGGAAATAGTGGACAAGTCGAGTGGAATATATTCGGATAGGTCATTTAATTAGCATCGAGCAAACTTCATTCGGTCTTTTTTCGCTTCACCTTCGCGGTACATATATATTTTTGACGTATCAGATTTTAGGTCGTGAATGCCGAAGCAATACACCCATAATTGCCTTAAGTAGAAAACGCGTTGAACCAGGAATATGAGGCAAAGGTAAATTTATTCTAGCCACATCCTCGCGTTCCTTGCAAAAAGAAGCAGTCATCTCTTTAAGCTTAGAATACAATTTCTTGGCTCTCCTTTTATGAACCAGCAGTTCAGCCAATTCAGCCCGTTTAGTATTAGGTGCGTTTCATTTTCATTGGAGTACGTACTCCGGAGTAGTTGGGCACACATCGGCGTAGTCCCAGCTACCCCAGCTTATACTGTGGTGTAGCAGCATCTACTTCGATGTGCGCTCAACTACGCTGCCGTACGTACTCCAATGAAAATGAAACGCACCTATTATCACCCGGAGTACTCCCTTTTGATCTAACTGCCAACTCTTCACATTTGAGGAGCGTCGGAACAAAAACTGTTATATCACATGCAATTTTTTTGGGAAATTGAAAAAAAATGTCCTATTTTATCGGTTTAGGTTCAGGGTCAATGTATTTTGGAAAGGTGTTCGAAACGGACTTAGCCTTTTCTGAACAAGTTCGATTAACGATGCTTATAGATATGTAAGAAAACAACCAATGCCAAAATGTGCTTTATCGGTTTTTGTTCTGGACGCTCCTCATTTGTGGCCTTCCGAATCTCAGAGAAAAATGTTCGTTGAAATATCTTCTATATATATAAAAATGAATGTCTGTTGGTTTGTAATGCGACACTAAAACTCAAAAACTACCCGGCCGATTGAGCTGAAACTTTCACAGAATGTGCGTTTTGACTAAATCTCGGTAAACCGCATGGCGCAAATACGCTCCGGTAGATGGCGCCCAAGGAAAATAGAAAAAAGGTAATTGCAGAGAAAATTTTTGGTACAAAAGAAAAAAAAGAAGCGAAACGCGCCCTCGCAAAACAAACAGTTCTTAAAGTTGCAAATAACGAATTTGTGATCAGAACTTATAAATTCAAAATGGCCGCGCCAATATGGCCGACGAATTTGCCAATTGTGTTCCGATTCCAATGAAATTCGATATCTGGGGTTTTTTTAGCTAGCAAATAACGAATTTATGATCAGAACTTATAAATTCAAAATGGCCGCGCCAACATGGCCGACGAATTTGCCTAATAGTTTCACATTTTGTTATTTGGAATCAAAAATACCAAAAAATTGCCTTTTTTGCAAACTCTCGTACTGTTTATTAAAATTCATATCAACTGATTAGGGATGTTACGAATGTGATATTTTTCACATTCGCGAATGCGAATGCGAACGCGAATGTTCGGAATGCGAATGTGCGAATGCGAATGCGAATACGAATGTTTAGGAATAGCATGAAAAAAATTTAATTAAATTAAGGCCTCATTTTTTTATTGCATAAATAGGATATGAAAAAATATTAGAACAATAGACCAGTGTTATATACGGTAATGGTATTCTTTCTTGTCGTATTTAATAGTCAAAGTTTAAGAGAGGAATATTATATTTCCATGAGGTAATTTCTAAAGGCCCCCATTCCTATACAAACCGCCGGCAAGCCATGGCCTGAAGGATTCTCGCCTTGAGGCCAAGTATAACCACACACTCACTCAACCATACCGTCAAATGGATAGGGCCCGCTGGGCCTGCAGTCCAAGAAAACTGACAAAAATCTGAAGATCTGAACTTCTATTCAGCTAAAATTTTCGTTGAGGCCATGAATATGTTTGCACTTGAATTAACAACCTAGCCTGTGTGTATGTAGGAATCATGGGATCACCTGCAGTCCACGGCCTGTCAGATGTATGCCTCAAGTCCTCATCCTTCAGCCAGACTTAGTAATGTATGGCCTTCATCGGGCGGTACCAACTAACCTGGCTTAAAAGGCTACGGCCTGCCGGCGGCCTGTTGTGAAAAACTGTTGTGAAAGAGGTCCTTAAGGGCTCCTATATAGGGCCGGCTGCACTGAACAATTGCTCATTCGGAACCCTGGCCGGTGGAGCGCTCAGATATTTGGGAGCCAAATCTGTAAATTTGTCGTATTTTAATTTTGTTTTCCACGAGGCACGACACGACCTACACACATTCGCCAGTGTCGGATTAGCCACTAGGCAGTATAGGCGGCTGCCTAGGATGGCAGGGCCCAGGGGCATATTCGGGGTCGATTTTTCCTGCAAAATACATAATATTTTAGCAATCTCATAAAATTCCACGGGGTCACCGACTCTCTTTCAAATAAGAGTTAGGAGATCGAGTTTCTCGACGGGCGAAAACTACACTAAAGGGTGAAAAATCTTTCCCTGATTTTTTTTCCTATGTTAAAGAAAATTGGTCCAATAGTTCGACTCTTCAACCAAAAGTATCGAAAAGTCTTGACCTTACACTTCGATTTTGTGAAATAGATAATGAAAGGAGGCCAAAGGGAGGGGGCCGCAACCATCGGCACTGCCTAGGGCCGCATGAGACCCAGATCCGGCACTGACATTCGCATTCGCAAAACATTCGCATTACCTGATGCGAATGCGAATGTCGATGCGAATGTTTAAAATGATGCGAATAATTCGCATAAGCGAATGCGAATGCGAACATTCGTAACATCCCTACAACTGATTACACCTATTGGCTAATGGGTGCAGCATAGGCGCGCCGGGTCCCAGCTAGTTTTAAATGAAACTCATATTTTACATGATTTAGGTGTAGGATTTTTTTAAGAAACATTTTATGCATCGAGTGAACATCCAGGCGAGCATCTAAATAACGAAATTCTTTACCACCATAATGCGTCATTTTTGTTGGGAAGCTCTCAAAATGTGTCTGTATTTGTTGGCAAATGTCCCCTAAAGCATTTGATTTAGGATTCAGTCCCTTTTTGTCACAGGCAGTTTGACATGCTTTTAATAAATCACAAAGCCGGCTTACAGAATTTCACCATCGCACACTAAACCTATATGGCAGTGTTGGGCATTAATCAATTAAATTTTCAATCAATTAATTAATTGACTAAAAAATTAATTGCGATTAATTTAATTGCAGTTAAAATTAATTGCAATTGAACTATTAATTGCACCCGACAATTAATTTATTTGGATTAATCCGTGTTAATTGTATATAGCAACTAAATCAATTGCAATTAATTTTAACTGCAATTAAATTAATCGCAATTAATTTTTTAGTCAATTAATTAAAGACAAATAAAACTAACAATTAATCCTCTTCAATTTTATGTCAACTTGATTTAAGGGTTTCAAATGACGAATTTGTGATTAAAATTTGAAAACTATTTTTTGCAATTGTGTTCCGATTGTACTGAAAATCAGTATCTGGGGGCTTTAAGGGTTCCAAATGAGGAATTTGTGGTTAAAATTTAAAAATTCAAAATGGCGGACTAACTTTGGCAATTGTGTTCCGACTGTACTGAAAATCAGTATCTGGGGGCTTTAAGGGTTCCAAATGACGAATTTGTGGTTAAAATTTGAAAATTCAAAATGGCGGACTAATTTTTGTAATTGTGTTCCGATTGTACTGAAAATCAGTATCTGGGGGCTTTAGGGGTTCCAAATGACGAATTTGTGGTTAAAATTTGAAAATTCAAAATGGCGGTTTTGTAAACAATTGTTAGCTACATAGTATAATCTCACGAAAATATGTTAGATCCACACTCTTATTCATGCTGTAATCTTTGTTTTGGGGAGGGGAGGCAGTCCATACAATAAATTAAACATTAAATAATCCAAAAAATATTATTACATTCTGAAAGAAAAAAAAGGATTATACTAATTCAAGATTTGAAAATGGGCTTTTTGCGGTGATGGACATTATACGTTTGGAGTCACGTACGGAGGAGTGTGATTTCAGATGGTTATTGCCCATGGTTCTCTTCTGCAATGTCATTGACCCAGGTTTTATTTGTTTACCCAGATGCCAGGCCCTTCCCGTATTGGAGAATCTTTCCCAAAAACCTTGTTGATAAATTCTGACCCGATTGCAGCTTCAGGATACTATGTTCAATGTTCTTCCATTTGGAGCTGGGATGTGAAGATTTTCAGATTTTCCAACTCTTGGACAACCTACATACAGTTGAAGTAGGGAGAAACACCGTTTAATAATATCGAGACCAACAAATTGCCCTTGGCCATACGTTAACAAATTTGATAAATAAGGCTGTTCCGGAACACAATTGGCCAAATTCGTCCCCCATATTGGCGCGGCCATTTTGAATTTATAAGTTTTGATCATAAATTCGTTATTTGCTATCTTAAAAAACCCGAGATACCGATTTCCATTGGAATCGGAAGACATTTGGCAAATTCGTCTGCCATATTGGCGCGGCCATTTTGAATTCATAAGTTCTGATCATAAATTCGTTATTTGTTACCTTAAAAAACCCCAGAGATACCGATTTTCATTGGGATCGGAACACAATTGGCAAATTCGTCCGCCATATTGGCGCGGCCATTTTCAATTTATAAGTCCTGATCATAAATTCGTTATTTGCTACCTTAAAAACCCCAGATACCGATTTTCATGGAAATCGGAACACAATTGGCAAATTTGGGTGGCCATTTTAAATTTCGGTCATTTTGTGGCGGCCATTTTGAATTTCGAAAATCGGGCTTCGAGGTGCATCATGGGAGCCCCCACGGACCTTACTCTTGACTTACCCTTGCTTCAGATACTCCGTGCAAGGCAATAAATGCTTTTTTGCAGGCATTCGATTTGAAAGATCCATTTAGTGTATAGTATTTTAAATTAACAGTTCTACCTTTACGCTATTCTTCCGTAAGTCGCTGTGTCTTCACATCCACTTGTTCAATAAATTGTTGCAAAAACACATCCTGTTTATTTTTGTTGGCCAATATATTAAATTTATCAATTACTGCAGCCATGTCTGAATGATTAAACTTGGAAAAACAATGCAATCGACAATTGAAACAACCAAGACAAGGAATACAATATTCAATTTTTGAAGTTACGAGCAGCGTAAATAGTGACTTGTAACTTAACTTGTAACTTACTTGCAATTTTCGCCAGTCTTTCTTTCTTCAATTACTTTGTTTTTCGAATTAGTGTATTTTTTACAAGACACTTTTGAAGTCCTGATTATGTTTCTTCTGTATTTTTCAGGACTTTTTTGCCTCTTTTTACACTGTGGTTCATCAGCTTCCATTTGACATCATGAAATTTGTAATTTTAATGTAATAAAATAAATAAAAAAGCTGTCAACAAGAAAAAATAACAACTGGAAACGTTATTTCTGTTTTACAGGTTGTAAATAGCCAGTGCTGCCACCAGCTATAGGTGTAGAAACAACATGACTCGTGCGGTTTCTACACTAATTTCAGTTGTAGCACGTTGCGCTTGAATGTTTTTTACAACTAGACTTATGCCGTTTTCTCACTCCTGGTGTAAATATCCCTTTACAATGTGAAACCCGTATAAAGGTCATTTTGAAAAAAATATTGACTCATGTAGTTTCTACAATCAGCGATTGTATTCTTGCTTGGCATTGCTTTGAAGGCTGCGATGCGCTTATGTATGTAAGCCTTTTTTCTTATTTCTGAGGCAAAAATTACCCCCAGTATATAAAGTTATCCATAATTTCCATAATATGCTCATCAAGACTGATTATTCGATCTAATCCTTGCTCTCGTTTTGACCCGATCATGTAATTCCTTTTCGTATCTTAGTATTTACATTTTGTGCATTCAGCGCTTCTCTGTTTTAAAAGTAAGCCCTTCCCACCATCAGGGCCGTATCAACCCAGGGGCTACCAGTTTTTCTCATACTTAATATATTTAGTTTATTTTTTTTAAACAATAACATTTAATCATTTTTTTTAAAATAATTGCACTTTGTGATTTTTTAGTTCATCGAATCTTAAAAGAACCGTGTTCAGATATAAAAATTTAATCTATCAGTAAAATTATTTATTCCCTGGCGGTCTTATACAGCTCTGTCAGTACCACAGTCTTGAATTTTTTTTACCTCTGGCCTTTTCAAATCGTTCAATTTCTCATTCTTTGGACGAATTTTCGTTTTTGGCTCAATTTAATTTTGCAATTCGATGCCCAACTCGGTCAAAGGCTGCAGCTTTTTCAAATCCATTTAATCTACTGTATCGATAGCTGTGAGATAGGTATCGTCTCTTACGAAACGTTTTGTCATTTCGATTAACACAATGTTGATCGTTTTCGTAAGATGCCGATTTCAGGCTGACTGACGATTCGTTTCGTTCTCGCAGAGTTTCTTCGACAACAGAATCCTTTAGCATTGTTGATTGGCGTCGATTTCGATTTGGGCGAGGGCGCCTCGAAGCGAGAGCCGATTCTCTAGGGTGTAATTTCTTCAAAACTTTTGTTGCTTCAGAGTAGTATTTCTGGAAAATATGTATCTTCTGTTCTCATTTTTTCGATTGTAGTATAAACGGCTCTAATGAGTGCCTTCGAATTTTTGTATCCCATCGCTCGACCTTACCATGCTTTTGTTACTGGTTCAATTGTTTGTGGCAACGGAAAAATTTTGCATTAAGCACAGTAGACATTCATAATCAAAGATTGACAGCTAAATATCAAACCTGGTCAAAAAATTGGCCTTTTTTTATGTGATTAGGGGGCGTCCATAAATTACGTGAGGTGTTTAGGGGGGGAGGGGGTCGAGCCGAATCTCACCAAATCTCACGTGGGGGAGGGAGGGGTCTTCGCAAATATCACGTAATTTTTTTTCCGCAAGAAACAGTGTAAAATCGCGAGAAAACTGGGTTAAATTAATACTACAGGTAAATTAAGCCGAAAAAAGCAATATAGCGGAAATAATTAGGTACAGGTTGAAAATTGGCAGAGAGCTTCTTTTTAGGCTTCTTAATAAGGGGTTATAAAGTCTACAGATTTTCTACCCCGGGAAGCCCACTTTTTAGGGGGTTTTAGCCCTCAAAATGGGTATTTTTCGATTTTTCTGTAATTGTTTTTGCAATATTTGTTAATATCTTTTTGTTTTTTTCAATTTTAAGTACAAGTACAGTGTAAATGAGAAAATTTTTAAAATCGTCTTTTTGAACCGCACTTAGATTTCATTCACGAAAATCTTGGTGCAGTATCAGATGAACATGGTGAAAGATTTTAGCAATACATATTGCAAATAAAGAAGGAATAATGAATCCATTACATAAAAATAATACTATTACTATATAAATACTATTACTATATTTCGACTCAATAGCAATTGGGTATAAAAATTTTGCACTGCCGTTTACACTGTATTTGTTCACTGTTTTAAATACCATCCAACTGGAACATCCAAAAAAAAGTAAAGAAAATAATTAAAATATCTGGGAATGAAGAGTGTATGACGTGATGACAAATTCTTATCATTTTATACAATGGTCTGGGAAAAATTGCGAAAGTAATGTATGCATTGACTTATACGACCATTTTTGGACAGATTGCGACCCTACGATGAACTAGTGTGGGGGTCTAAGCTTAAACAAAACAGAAAGGCCTAGAAGCCCAATTGAAAAACCTGGAAACTAATGCCCTCCTAAGTATCTCAAGTGCATAATGTACCCAATCCTACTGCAATCGTAGAGATTATATTAAGAATCGGCTCTTTTCACATCAGTCAGAATACATGCTATCTGCGATGCATTGTCACTACAAAAAGCAGACATTTGCACCAGGCGACATAATCAGTTATCTAAGCATCTTACAGGACTCGAATTTTGAATGGACGACCATCTGCTCTGACATACCTACTAGAGGCCAAGATAGATTTTGAAAACCTTTTGTTATCATTATCAAGAGTTGTGAAGAATGGAAGTCTAACAGATCCAAACTTCTTGAATCTGTATCCTGATGTACAGGCGGCTCAAACGTCAATTTGAGAAGCTGGCTGTGACTTCAGACTCCGCTTTTCTAAGGCGATACGAAAGTAGGAAGCAAACGGAAGCTAGTAGCGATTCCTGATAAATCTTCGAAAAGAAATTATTTTCAGCCAACCAACTTCATTTATTAACTTAATTTGACATTTTGATGCGAACAATAAATTGTTTCAAGAATATTTAAAGAGTTTTTAGAATATTTTAAAACAAACAAATAAATGCAGCGCATGCGGCAATGGCTTTACTCGCGGACTGAAATCCGATAACAGGCGGACAAATTTAATTCGAATTCGCAATGGTGGAGGATACCATTTTCTTATTTCCGAATTTCATGACTTTCGAATCGCATTCCACTATAACCCTCCTGGGTCATTCAGTCACAGGTTTTTTACCCAAAGATGACATCTATAGAAGAATGCTCCGAAGTTTGTATATCTCCAGAGTCATAAATGGCTCTACCATTGCTATTCAAACATTCAAGTCGTTACTCTCTAAAAACGATTCAGTGGATGCCATAGTCAACCTTCGTATGTCAATATATTGTAAAATTCTAAATTTTTTTTATATTCCATATGCTTACTCTACAAATACACGAGTTGAGCTCAAACTAGAATTGAAATTTTTCTGTTCTCTTGTTAAGAAATCATTATCCCTGTAAGGCACCATGAGGTTGGTTTCCAAAGGATAGGCAGAATCACCTGCTAAATGGTAATCCACAGGTATTGTAGTTTATATTGGGTGCATGCCGAGTTGGTGCTGTTATGATTTTGTGGTACTGTTCTTTAACACAAATTATGTTTTTTTAAATAAATCCAACGCAATCAAGCACAGATTAAGGTATTTACACTAAAAATACGCATAATAGTGTAAATCTTACAAATTTTTTAAAATTTTAAAAATCTCACGTGTGATTGAGGGTGGGGTGGGGTCGAGCCAAATCTCACGATATCTCACCAAGGGGGAAGGGGGTCGAAAAATCGCCAAAATCACCTCACGTAATTTATGGATGCCCCCTTATGACCAAATGAAATTGGTGGCTCAGACAGTTAAAATACGGAATCTTTCGCTTCAAATCGTCTTGAGTCAATTTTTGCACACCTTACACAATCCTGGAATGCACACTATTTTTTCCCATATATTTTTAGCCATTTTCTTAGAATGATGACCCAATTTTGATAGTACACTAGAAGGCGGCGCTTTAAAAAGGCCATAAAAAAGTGGAATGACCCTTTTTCCAAAGGATTTTTTTTACAGTTCTCTGAAATTCTGAGAAAAAACTAAAATGAGTGCGCATCGTAGATTGTGTAGTGTGGATGGGCCATTGAGGATATCGTACGCAAAGGAGATGTTGTGTGAGTGTGTATATTGTTGAGAGCTTGTACTTCATTCTATTCTAATAATTATCTGTAGGTACTGTCGAATGTCAAAATTTTTTAAAATAGACGTTACATTTAGTAAAATTTCTTTGCCCCCACGCGAAACACAGTAGCTACGGCACTGCCCACCATTAAACACTTTTCGGTTTAGAAATAAAGCTCTGAGAGTGTTTTATTTCTAAACACCTACTAAACACACCTTGATTTGCCTAGTTCTAACTAGGAAAAAAAAGTAGTTTCTTTTTGTGGCGCCTCCTCTGTGGTGAAGCCATAGGTCGGTGCCTAGTGTGCCTTATTTATAAATCCAACACTGCACAGAATGAATGGTTTACAAAATCTATGGAATATTAAAAACGTGTGGAAACCTTAAGCGTACGATGACCTATATAAAATTATGCAATTATAAAGTAATGGCCCTTCAGTTCCCTTTTCAGTTTAATACGTAAAAAAGAGAGATATTTCTCTAACGTATTTTTAATTTGCAGTGTGTAATTTCTGACGACATAATTACACCAATACATAACTATACTACCATTCCATAGTACGATTTTATTTACCCAACTGTTGAAAAACTAGGACATTGTTTAAGGTTTGAAGTCGACTAAATTACCGTGTGCATAGAAGTACCCTTATATCACGTTTAATTCAAACCACTCCTAAATCCACTTAAACACTTAACAATTTACTCTACCCACGATTTTAGCTGGTAGAAAGTTTGAATTAACTAATGGAAAACTTACAAAGGCATTTAAGTATGTATGAGAGTAATCGAGCAGTAATATGTATGCTGAACTAAATTTTCTATAATTTTTCTAATTGAGTTTCTCTTCTTAAATTTCTAAAAAAAATGATTGAACAATTTTAAAATAAACCAAAGCTCTGGAAAAATGCTGTTGATTAACATTCACAAACTAAAATCTTCCATATAAAAACAAATATTCAAATAGGGTGTGTAATTGGCTGTTTAGAAAATCTAGAGCTGCAACTGCAGAGCGACAAACTTGTGCAGTGAAAAGGATAAACGAACTTCATACTCTATATGTACATAAAGTTTCCAAAACAGCATGGGATCGGGTCAATGTTGTTTACAAAATTCACACAAATGAAACTTTGAGTTGGGCATGCTAGAAAGCATCTCACTAGCAACAAATGCTATGGCTTTACTGGGTTTATCCCCCCTTCACCCCAACGAACAAACGAGAACTTTAAATGTTTTCTAATTTTCAGGTATGCTTTCGAGGTTTTTATGTAGTTTAAAGTTAAACTTTCTGAAACATGCTTCGAATCAGTTTATAGAAACCAGGAGGGAATAAAAAGTTTCATGTTTGTTTACAAGAAGAGCACATCATATACAAAAACATTGTAAATCCAATCTTGTACTTTTATCTAGTCTCCTTAGGGGAAGACCGATGACAACATAGAATATGTGTGTATGCTGATGAAATGCGATAGATATTTTCAAGTAACATCTTCTGTCACGTAAATCTACTAAGGTTTTAGATTACACATTGAAAAATATCTTTATTTTCGCGATGATATTATTATACATGGACAAACATATCAAATATAAAGTAATTGAAGAGAATATCCTGAGGTATTTTAGATTTTAGTTACATTTTTGAGTGAGTTTCCTGGTAAAGAACAATTCTTTTTTTAAATAAAAGACCTTCTTTGGTTTCACTCACACAAAAAGAATTGCTTTTAACAAAATTCTTATATTAAGATTAAGTTTTCGAGTTTTAAATAAAATCCTTAAAATCTTCAATAAATCTAAAATCTAAATCAACAAAACAATCATTGACTTTGCAAACAAACTCCACTCCAGTACCTTTTTACACCTTCTTACCAAATAAGCCATGACTAAGATGTTTAACATTATTATCAACGCTTTTCGTCATATTATATAAATCATCTTACAATATGTTGAACATGACTTTAAAATCTGTAAGAAGGGTTGAGCGATGTGCCTTTGGGTTGTTCGGTTTTCGCAGAGATAACACGATGGATGTTACATTTAAATTCTTGTAACTCTTGTAATGCGTAATGAATCTTGGTAAATCGGTAATTGGAGGGAAATGCCCCATATAAGCAAGTTTTCAAGTATGTAAATTTGGTTGTACATGTACAAATCTGGAGGGTATTTTGGTAAAATGTATTCAGGTGTAACTTTTGAGGTGTATTCTATTACCCTGAAGCACTTTACACGTTGTATTATGTTAAAGTTTATACGATAGATTCTTTAAATTAAGACTTAATAATTTCAATTGATTTTTAGATGTTAAACGAGCAATTCGAAATGTTCAACGAAATAAAATTAATCGATAGTCACCGGACAATCGCCTACCATCCAAAGGTAAACGGGATGGTTGAACGTTTCCATTGGCAATTTAAAGCTACCTTAATGGCAAGGGACAACACTACTCATTAGAGTGAAGACTTGCCCTTACTAGGCACACTTACGACGAAGCCGACTGCAAAGCTCACCAAAAGAGCTCGCCTTTGATCAGACTATGAGATTGCCAAATTCAATTTTCACACGTCGGATGAAAATCCAATCGGCCACTCACAATGTCTCACTCGTCTTAGTTTTGTATATGCAAAACTTAAAGGCAATGCATCCTTGCAAACCAATTCAAAAGGAATGTTTATGTGCCCCGATCTTTGGAGGACTCGGACAACGTGTTCATGCAAATCGACCGGGAATGGAAACAGTTCAAGCCTCCATATGACGGCCCGTACAATGTACAAAATAATCAAGCGATTACGTAAACCCTTCGTCGTTAATCTAAACGGAAAAAATAAATCTATGTCGATCGACAGGCTTAAGACCTTAGGTTGTGACCCCGACGACGAAGCCAAGCCACATTGAACGGTTACTTTCTGTTCTCCGTAGTGCGGTAGTAGGTAGTGATCGTTTATAATTTAACCAATAAGTTTAAGCAATTAAACGTCTATCGATGAAAACTATCAAAAAACGCCTAGATCACCCAGATTGGTGATCTAAGCGCCCGGCAACTCCGACTTCACCAGCTCACATGCAAAAACAGTTCTATACGAGATCTCTAACTCCTCGCAATCGCAACTGATGCAACCACCATAACACTTTGCGAGCCCTGAAGAAAATCCGTTCATTGAGAAGTGGTATACTCAGGAGCAAGGAGGGCATATCAGTGATGGCTAAAGAAGAGTTCAAAGCGAACAGACTTGCTAATATATCGGCCTTCCATTTGCTATCTGTTACTACATCTTATTTGAAAAGAAAAGAGGAGTTTTTGATGAAGTTTTCAATTTTTTTATGTTATAGTCTAAGCTCAGCGGTCAACCTTTTTACTATCAGTCAGTTGTTGGAAGTCAAGAAAATCAGGACTTAATGACGGACGGTAACACTGAAGATTTTATGTCTCAACCTGTAATCACATGATGATTTAACTTTCCTGAAGTTGAACATCCTCAATTTAATATACTCATGACGAAGAGACTCATTCTCGGAACGTCTGTGGCGTCTAGGTGGCTTGCTTTCATACATTCCCAATTAATTCAGCCTCGGATTTATAGAATTGGTAGGATGAGAAATTAATGAAAAAACGTATTCTCGATTTCGATTTCATACTTGATTAGAGGCCGCAAGAATCGGACTGAATTTAACGCTTCCAAAACGAAGTACTGTGTAATCTCTAACAAAACTTACACCGAAGCTGCCGCTGTCTCAGTGAATAGGGTGAATCTAACGGCTGACCCATCTATTAATTACAATACATAGGAATTAAAAGATCTCATTTGAAAAGGCATGATTGAATTTTATTTTTTACAGTTTTACAGTATGGGTATACCCATACTAAACAAACATGGCTAAATTATACATAATTAGAAAATTATGCCATGCAACTGTTAATGGAACTATGTTTTCTGCTGAAGAACTTCTTTAAGGTTGGGATTAACCCCAATTATAACCAATGATCGCAAATGATCATGCGACAAATTTGCCCTGTGCTTTGATTTCAGAAACTTCATCCTGGAAAAAGTTTGTTCCCATATATGTACTATGTAAAGGTAGTCCCAAACATTAAAATATATTTGCAAGAAAATTGTTTTAAATTTGAAAATTCTTTTGCATCCAGAAATTGTTAAAATTCAAGTTTCTTTCATTTTATTTATCCTTGAATGGTCTAGCTTGAACATCAATAATATCCATTTGAAATTGACTTGAAACGTCGACGACTTTGCAGTCAAATGCATTTTGAAACAGCTGAATTTCCTTTGAATTCATGTCAAGATCAGAAAATTCTTATTTTAAATTCGCAATGTTTTTTACTGCAAATTTGATTGGAACTTGTTCATCAGTTTCTGTATGCTACAATTGGGGCTTTGGCTTCGAATTCAACTTCCACTGCAAAGAAAGCCCCCAGAGACTTATACCATGTTCGCACTGAGTCGAAATTACGTGATTTTGGAAAGTGATTTCGAAATTATGTAGAACCGTTCGCACTGAATTGAAATGATTTCGTTTCGGTGTTTTTTTTCTGGCACCACGCAAGTCTTCAATTTTTTCAGCCCAAATTTGAACTAGCGCCTCTTCTAGCTAAGCCCATGGCTTCTTTCTTTTATATTTCTTGGGTTTTTGCATTTTGAAGAATGTGAAGTTTAAATTCAAAGTCAAATCAATTATTAAAACGTCCAACTGACAATTTCAGCATCAATAGTGACGTGCTGAATTGAGCTGAATTCGATTTTCGGGTTTGAGCATTGGCTTTGACATGATTTTGTTCGTAATTTTGCCAAAATTACGAGATTTGAGATGATTTTGAAATCACCAGAATATATGGGAAGTCACACGATTTTGAACGTGATTTTGGGCAAAATCACGAAAATAGCCAAAATCGCGTAATTTCGGCTCAGTGCGAACATGGTATTAGACTTGAAAAATGAAATGGCACCTTTGACTGCAATCAGCTGTTTCCTTTCAAAGCAGAAGCCATGGAGACTATACAAGAAGGTAAAACTCTTATGGGTAAAATGACAGGAAATGGATGGGTAGAAGAAACTAAACTTCTAGTTCATTTTTGGCCACAGATGTCACCTTTGTCCGTTGTACCTCATATGAAATTTATAAAAAATCATTGGAAACATCAAAAATTGATTAATTACGAATAATCGCATTGATATAAATTGAATTTAGAAGCTGGTAAACATAAAATATAACACATGTGGTAAACATAAAATATAACACATATAATATAATAAACGAACTTGGCCATGAACCGGATAAATACAATCGGCCATGTTTTTTTGGGGTACATTTGACTGCAGCGCCACCATTAATCAAACGAAAATTGACGACACGTAGTCTTAACTCCTTGCATAGTCTCCATGGCAGAAGCAAAGCAGAAAAATTAATATAACAAAATTTTAAAATGTCTGAAGATGAATTGGAATTTGTTTTAATGTTGTTCGCAGTCTGTAAAAAATACTCGGAATTCAAACCCGTTCCTTCGCTTTAAAAAAGTGATTTTCAGTTCTTTCACTTGAAGTGAAGTTGGCTTTAAAAAAGTGATTTTCAGTTCTTTCACTTGAAGTGAAGTTGGCTTTAAAAAAGTGATTTTCAGTTCTTTCACTTGAAGTGAAGTTGGCTGCAAGCGGACGAAACTTTGAATTTTCTTAATGCCGGACTGCAGTCGAAATACAGTCGCAGACAAAGTTCAGTCGAAGCTTTTATTTAATCGGCTTTAATGACATTACATGGAATCAAAGCCGGAAGTTAAGTCAAAGTAAAGTCAAAGCCCCAATTGTAACATCGGCCTTACTTTGCCGATGATTGACTGCTTGTGATGGAATAAAATTTACGATAAAAACAACTGGATTTAAATCACAGCTTATATCGACATGTTTTACACAAACATAGTGCTTGTTGATGGATAATACAGTGCAAAAAAATGCCACTGATGATCATGCATCTTTATAAGCTTTTCTAATTTACCCAATCAGACCGATGTTTGCACCAGACATGTCTTTTCTTCTTCCATCAACTGCTAAACACTGAGGTCGATTTCAGTCCAAGTTATACTACGTCAACGTTGTTTGTACTTCAGCCGTTGTGGTGCTGTGCGTGTAGTTAACGGAGGCTAAAGCCCGAATTAAACTATTGTGTTGTGGTGTGTTGTGGCGCTCTGTGTCCAATCAGAAACGCCAAATCGGGACGCGCCAAACCACAACACACCATAATAATATATTCAGCCCCATATAAAATATATGACACAGAGCGCCACGACACACCACAACACAATAGTGTAATTTCGGCTTAATTCATGACATTAATCTCGTTGCCCACTCCACGAACAAAAACTAAAAGTTGTGAGCAGTGGTGCCCTTTTTGTCATTTCTGAAAGGCGTGAAATTTGTCTTTTCAAGGGAGTATTTAGATCTTCAAGGGAGTACCCAAAAAAGTATTCATTGACGGCTCTGTTTATAAAATTCTTAAGAATCTCAAGCTTAATTAAAAACATCTACGTTAACTGCGGCTAACTAAAGCTTATTTCGCGTTTTCATTTTTTTTCCCCGCTTAAGGGGTAACACAACACCACTGTAGAGGTGCGAAAAAAGGCCAAATTTTGGGAATTAATTTAAAAAGTATGGAAAAAGGGATCGAAATTCTTTTCAGGCGATTGATCAAACATGTATTAAAGTGTAAAAAAAATTTTTTTTATTGACTTTTTGTTACAAAATGGTGGCGCCACAGTCGTTTTTCGAAATCGCCTTTTTGTTAAGGGCCTCCACGGGTGGACGGATTTCTCCGAAAGCTGAAGACCTGGAACAAAATCCAAATAGTTTCCTAATCTATTTGACCTTGCCCATAAAAGTACGTAAGATTTTTTTTTTAAACTGATTTTTGTAAAAATGGCGCACTTATGAAAAAAAAATTGATTTTCGGCAAAAAAATGAGCAGTAAATTGTTTATAAAAAATTTTTTTTACAACGAATCAAAAAACGGCTACGTACTTTTGTAAAGAATGCAATTGTGAAGCTAATGTCAAAATTTCAAACCGATCCATGCAATAGTCTCCGAGTAATCCGTCCACCCAGTTCGAAAAACATGGTTTCCAGATAATCGCGCTTAAAGTTTTGAAAGTACTCTAATCTTTGAAAATTGTATTTTACCTTCACTGTGCGATGTACTGTAAAACACGTTTATTATTTTGTAGCGCACCCTGGTGGACACCTGGGGAACCCAAATAACCTTTTTGCTATAGCAGCACTTATTATTTCGACTGGTAAACGCAATATACAAGCAATAAGTCGGACCAACGCGCGCTCCGAGGCGCCGGGGAAAATCGAAAATTAAATCCTTCAAAATTATTTTTCTGTTATAGGACCAACTGCACATTGTTTTTGTTATCCTGAAGTATATTTCAAGCCAAAAAACAAAAATTCCATTTTTTCAAAATCCTACAGTGGTGTTACCCCTTAAGCCGGCTTTACATAATGCGATGAACGTCACCATCGACATTAGCCAGAACGCGTCCAAACACGAACATTGGACCCTTGACATTGGACACTCGTAGTTCGATCATCGGCCACAGGATGCGTCCTAGCATCAATCGTCCAACATTGGAGAGTGTTCATAGCATCGTGTAGAGCCGGCTTTAGATCATACCACCAGTCATTAACTTTGGCATTCACAATTAACTTCAAATTTAAATTGAACTTAAGCAGTGATAGAACACACCACACAACTCACCCACTAGTACAAAAAAGTAATAGCAGTCCAAAAATCTACTTTTTTTTGCAAGTTTTGAAATATTAAAAAAAGTCTACTAAGGGAGTAAAATTTCGCTGTGGGGAGTATGGGAGTATAGCGAGAGGAGAACAAATACTCTCATCGGAGTAACTTCGGCAGCCCTGGTTGTGACTAATATCATTTGTTCATCCATCGCGAGAGAATACCGAGTGAAACGCCGAGCAATCTGGTGGAGAATATTGTTTCCAATATCGTCAATTTGATGCGCAACAGTATTACGCGAAAGACTGATAATTTGGAAAGTTTCAACCTTTCTGGGCACAACTCCCCAACAGCTTCTTCAATCACACACTCTTTAACGATGTTTCCATCTATAAAGGGTTTTCCTTGTTTCGCCAACAAAAAAAACAACTTTTATGCTAACTATGGTCAATATGTACTTAATTTTCCGAGTTTAAATAAATTTGGCTGAGTCGACAAACTACTGTGAGTAAATTAAGACATCTTTGTTACATAATGTCGACCTAAATTATATTTTTTCATTATAGCAACAGTGTCGTTGCAAATTACATATACCGCTTTTCCGCTTCGTGTTTACCGAACAATACCCGCAAAACAATATTCAAAAACCTTTGCGGGTCGAATACAATCACCTGCGGGCCGTAGTTTGGACATTTCTGCCCTAACTACAGTGGGTATAATGATCTAAGCCAAAATCAGGTGAGACATGGCTTTAACAGCAAGAATTGTAGGGCATAGAAGGAGAAGAGAAACAACAGAAAATAAACAAAAGAGAAGTCATAAATTTTCCCCCTACTAAAAAATCGCTTAACGCGTTTCACTTCAAAAATTTATATCGGGGCCTTACTTTCGTAAGATCGCTGATCACAGTTACACTGTAAAAACAATAGGGACTTTCGACAAAACTATGTACTTTTGCAGCTAGTCCTAAAACCAATCGCGTGATTTCGCTTCCAGTTTGGAAAAGAGTTAATAGTGGAAGGATTATAATTTATTTTCATTATCTGAAATTCGATGAAAAGGTAACAATTGCTAAAACATATGGCTAACTAACTACATATTTCATCGAAAAAGAAAAAATTTCAAAAAAAAAGTGATGTGGGGAGTGATCAGCAGTAACTCCGTTTTTTAGCAATATTATAATTTTATATAAGGCTGAAAAGGTTCTGTTTGAAATTTTTTTTAATTTATTATTTAGTTATTTTTTTGTGAGATAATTCATAGACCGTATAGAGAGAAATGATCATTCCCAACAAAGACCCATGCTGTATCCGTGATGCTCCCAAGATTTAAAAGGAATATTTTCACCAAATTCTTTAGATGTCTTGGCAGACAATCAGTTTGGCTTCTAATCATCTAACTTTATTAGAAAACTTCATTTCCCGAATTTATAAAAATCTGTAATTTTTATTTGAAAAAGTTTACCATCTTTAACCCTGGAATACTATCGCTTTTTTAGCATACGTTGTTATTATCGTGTGTAAAATTTACTATTGCGGAAATGTGACATTGTCATAAAAAACGCAGTAATATAAAATGTTTTATAATTATTTATTTATCAAAAAATGAAAAAATTTTTCAACAATATTTTAATCAAAATTCACGAATAATGTCGAAATTTTCCGCGTAAATTGAATTGGCTGTCGTAATTTTGACGAGCCATAGTATTCTAGGGTTAATATATTAAAGTGTTCATTTAACGAATTAGATTCATCTACCCCTTCGGATTGATTTCGTCTACCCCTAATGAATTACAATCTGCTCTATTAGTAAATTATTGAAATAATTTCCTTTCAGCTGTTGCAGAATATATGACTTGGAAAAAATATCCTCTTTCCCATAGAAATTAATTTTTTGATAAAAGCTTTGCACAAAAGTTGCTTCATACGATTTTTTTTTAATTATAAAATTCAATTAATTTTGTACTTTCTGATTAATCAGTGGCTTTGAATGCTGCAACCGGTAGATAGTAGAATATTTAATAATGCAATAAAGCAGATGCAAAGGTTTGTTTTTATTTGAAATACGCATAGTAAAGCCCTCACTTAATTTGCACTTATCGTGTTTTTTATTTCCAAATCAAATTTCGCAAGTAGTGCGCAATCATAAATAATTATGCACAAACATGTACTTGAGTAGGCATTTATTAAAAAAATTAAAAATTGGATTTTATTAACACACCAACATATTAAATTTTACAGTATTGGATGCTTAGCAAAGCTGGTGAAATTCGTCGTGATGAAGCATGTTTGGATTATGCAGGACATGATGTTATTCTTTATCCATGCCATGGCTCAAAAGGAAATCAGGTATATTATTATAAAAATTAATTATAAATCACTATTACTAAATAAACTAATCATAATTTAATAATTTTCAGTTCTGGTCATACTTAACTGAATCAAAACAATTACGTCACGGTTCATCTGATAAATGTTTAGCTATTAATGAAGCTAAAGATAAAGTTGTTATGGAAGAATGCGATCGTAATAAGCAACGACAAAAATGGTCATTGGAGAATTATGATCCATCGAAGTTGTGAGAATTACTTATTTATAACAGCTCAAATTTTTTTCCAACGCACAAATGAGAGAGATATAATATTTTATAATAATAAATAATGATAAACAAAAAGAAAATGAAACTATCAAAGAAGAAGAAATACCGGACAAAAACAATGAAAGAAAGAAAAACCCAATTGAAATTAATCTATTCCAAAAAAAAACAAATATATATACTTCCTTTGAGTATTATTATTCTTCCTTTAGAACAATTGTTTTTAATAAGACCTTTTTGCTACTGAATTTATTTTTTTTTATTTTTAAGTAAAAAATAATATCAAGATGAAAATTTCATATCAAGTATAGATAGCCAATAGTAATAATTTTTTTTAGAAGACAAACTTATTTATGTATAACGTAGAAGCAATAAACATATCGAAAAAATTGTAATTGTAGCGCAGATATCTTAAGAAGTATTCAAGTTTTAGGAATCTTACATAAAACAGATAATACATGATTGCTTGTATTATGCAAAATATATTTTAACAACTGGAATTTTAAATATAACACAACAGAAAGGGTTACAATGAACAATTAGTTAGACGGGTAATCATATTTAGCATCCTTTGGTGAGGTATTGGGTCCAAAAGTACCTCAGCCTCTGCTTGGCCTATTGTACTACACTGCTTTACCTCATATTTGTAGGCCAGACCGCTTGAAAAGATCCAGCCTAGTGGTTTGTTGCTTAGAGTTGTCTGTTGTTTAACGAGACTCGCCTCCTCGCTATCGCGGGGCATTCACCGAGAACAATGAAGGGCAAACTCATCCTCCTCAAAGCAAAGCCTGCAGGAAGGGTCCTCTGCCTTTCCTATCCTCAATAACTGGTAGTTCAGGGCGTATTGTCCGTAATCAAGCAATCAACTGTTCTTTTTAATACGCCACAACAATTCCTTGGTCCTTGGAAAAAACCGCTAAGAGTTGGTCAATCCAGGCTCTTACCTCCAACCTTTGGTGTGTTTCATCAGAGGCCGACCGGCTGGGGTTCTATTCAACAAACTAGTGACTATTGGTTCCGGACCGATGATTACAATATCAGATCCCTAACAATCCAAGGCAAAGGCTTTTGAATTGGTTCACAAAAGTCCCAAAGGGAAGGTCCATCCTGACATAAGCTCTATATCCACTAGTAAAAATGTGCGAATGTGCGTTTGTTCGCTATGCGTGCCAGGTGTGGACGTGCAGGCTAGTGCGTACCTGATGAATACTAGCTGCGGGCAAGTTTTATTTTTACTCGGGTTGACACTCTACGTGCGTGCCAGTTGCATGCTAGGTGCGGGCAAGTCTTATTTTTTTCAAACGTGCGTGCTAGTTGCGGGCTGCGTGCAGGCTAGTGCGTATCTGCTGGATGTTATCTGCGGGCGAGTTTCATTTACTCGGGTCAGAATAAGGCATTATACAACTCGGTGCGCCCGGTGCCCAGAGGAGATCTTTATAGTGAGCACAAAAACTATCCACTGTCATGCAGTTCTCGAAACAATGACATTTTCATCTTGTCTTGATAGGCTTTGAAGGGTTTGTTCCCCCTCACGGTTATTCATTCTCCTCCTTTCCGCTGGGGGTCCAACATCCATTCGGACTTAACAGCGCCACCACCTAAAGCTCATAGTAGGAAATTGCGGTGAGAGGTAGGAGCCCTCAAATACGAAGAACCGCCATTAGCTTGCACATTACTCCTCATACGACGCCATTTATCATACTCAAAGAAAAGTTAGTTTTTACGACAAAATACTAATAATGATCACTGACTTTGTAAAGATCAGCTCTGAAGATATGCATGTCGTCATATTTTATTGATTTCTCTTAGGTCTGCTTCTATAATTGTCCTCTATATAAATTTGGCCGATATTTCCTTCTATGTCCTTAGAGATTCCTTCCAAGCGCTGTTTTGTGATGCCTTTTACAGCGTGTCATATAATGTGGCCGATCCTTCCCCACTATTGGTGCCTATTGCTACAAATTTCTCACCATAAAGATTTGGCAGCGCTCTTAATCTTATTCGAGTTAGTCTTCGTTACTTTCAACGTCTCGCATCGGAATAGAAAGACTAACTTAACACAAGCTCTATTACGGATGATTTCCAAACTTTACTATTCCAACTATTTCAGCTTATCGCTTACATCGTTATCTATTCGTCCTGAGACACTAGTCTTACCTCGAGATACATAAGCTCATTAACACCTTCGATTACTTGCCAGGCTAGATGCATAGGTTGCGTACTGTGAGCATTGGTTCGAAGGCATTTATTTTTGTTGTTTACCTATATCGGCATCATGCCTTTTAAATATTTCTAACTTCTTCACCATATCCTCGGGGCTGTACGAAAGTAAGCAAATATCATCAGCATAGCAAAACGTATTCGTATTCTGTTTTGGAGATGTTAAACGCTAACCGTCTAACTCCAATGTTGATTTGAAAATATTGCCTGCGTTCACCATTATAAATTATTCTACATTCACCTTGCTCGTTTCACATTCACCTTGTGCATTTTGCAAAACAGGAAGGAGACGTAAAAGCATTACTTTGACCTAGCGTCATCAACACGACCCTTAAAATGGTTCTTCGAAGGGACTCACAGCGAGAACAGTGGAACTTTCGAATCAGTGTCCTCTTTTTTTACAGGAAAGATGCCTTCGACGCAGCTCGATACCCAAATTACTAGCTACATACAGTGCCCGTTGGTGCATCAAAAGGTGGATACCATTCTACTGAGAAGCTTCTGCCTCTCGGTTCTGTGAGTCTCTAGCCCAGTCTAGGAAAATAACCACTTCATTCTTAACTTGCATTCTCCTCGCTTGACCGGCTTATGCTATTGCTTCACGGGGCTGGATCAGATATCTAGCTGCTATCTTTCCTTGCATTCCTTTGTCTTTCTATGTTTCTTTGGGCTTCGTATTGCTTAAGCTTATGGTGGATGGCCTTCAGCACCTTTAACACCATTGTCAAATATGCCCTGTCGAGATGTAGCATCGAAGGCCCTGAAAAAGCCTACAAATAATATATAAAGCAACCTTCCAGTAATTTGACTGCTCTGAAATTATGCTAAGCATGCTTATATGCCATACAATTCGGCTGCTGGTGTAAACTAGTTTGCCCATCTCTCAACGAGGACTCCAGTATTGTCTGAATTCAATCCCAAAGAACTTGAGTTTGAGCTTTATAGAGTTTAGCAACGTTATTCGCATCTAATCTTGCATAACGAATGATCACCTGGTTGGAGATCTTTACAATGAGGCCGTTATTCTATTCTTTCGTGGTACATTTGTTCTTCCTCAACCGTCCGGATGAAAGGTTCTGTAATTTCTGTTGAATACTCGGGTCAAATTTCAAAAGTGCTACTTAAATGCGGTAGATTTTAAGGTTTTCCAGCTGCTAGTGATGCTAGTTACTCTTACTACGATATGTTACACGAGAACAAATGAAGGACTCGTAAATCAGTTTTATAGAAGTGAACCGAGAAAATACGGAAGAAGAAAGACGCACATGAAAAAATTTTAACGAAAATCCAAATTTTTTGTCCAAAAAACACATGGGTCAAAACTAACATAGGTCCACATTTCTTTCATATTTGCTTTCTTTCAAGTATAAGCAGTAGGCACCCCCTACAACCAAATTCAAAACTTCATATACGATTAAAAGTTCAGCAGTTCAGTTTTGTTCATGTTCGCCGCTGAGTTACAAATTGGCTCGTTTAAGCTATTTTTAACGCAGCTAAATTATCACTAGTGCTCGAAGAGTTTCTTAAAACATTAGGGTAACTATTAAGTAAGTATTAATGTAAGTAAGTATTAATGTAACGTTTACTACCCCAATATACAAACCGGTTTTATAGACAAGAGGTCGTTTTTTCCTCACTTTTGCCTCAGAAAATTTGTCAGATTCACCGTCCATCACACTAAGCCAAACATAACATCGCACTCGGCAGTCTTCGAAAACTTTGAGGAGTTCTCCTTCTCATTAGCGTTTATTGAACAACTTCATAGGCATCACAATCGTTACACGAAAAATATGCAGAAAAATGGGTAAGTCATGTAATACACAAAACCAGTTTGAGATGAGGACAGAATGATGAACCCGCTGAATTCTTCATGGGGTATAGAGAGCTCCTTGAAAATAGTACCTACTACCGCTTCAGGTTCGGTCTAATTTTGTTAATAAATTTAAACAATTGTCAAAACCCTGTGTTTATAAAGTGCAAAGTATGTATTTCATCAACTAATAAGTAAAAGTAAGGATTGTCGCTGCAGAGTTGTTACAAGAGAAAACCAAAGTTTGTTTTAAAATTATATTTTGCTTACAGTTGTTCCATCTTTTCAATATTAAATTTTTATTTTAAGATTTTTAGCTAATTAAGATATCTGCAGCTGCTACACATGATAACATTAAAAAATATAAATGAAATATTCATTCCAAGGATAAAAATAATTCAAAAAAACAACAAAACCATTATTTTCCAGGAAAACACACATATTTTTCTCCCAAAGCAAATATAACATTAAATTAAAAAAAAGATATGTATGTACTACAATGTATGTCACAATTTTAAAAAAAAACATTCCATATTCTGTGAGAGGTTAGTGATATTTTAAGACATTCCCCCGGAAAATTTATGAATTAAAAAAAAACCTATTATAAAAAAAAACATTATTTTACAATTGTTCATAGCGTAAAGTTTTTTGTACTTAATTTTTTTTATTTATATTTAAATAGATTTTAAAATTAATTTTTAATTTTAAATTTTATATTAAGTTTAAAAAAATATATGAATGTATTTAGAACAAAAGATGAATCGTAATATTAAGTTGTAAAGAAACGAAAGAAATTTTTTTTCCTATTTTTAATACTTATTTTTTTATTATTAAAGCATACTTCGATAATAATTATGTTTTATTCTTATTTAATTTTCTTTAGAGCATTTATTATATTACTAATATAGATAGAGCTTGAAATTTAAAAATAGAAAAACTTTTTATTAAATTAAAAAACTAAATATCCTCAAAAAGGTGATAATTTACTGTTTGCTTTTACCTTTAATATTTTCAAATTAACATTTTTTCTTTCATCTCAAAAATGAGATATTAATGCAATTAATGAGTACGTAGATAATTATGAGAAGTAATAAATTTCTTACTACATATAATAGTAATAAGTAGAATAATTTTAGTAGTTATTATCGTGGTAAGCTGATAAAAAAAAACATTCCAATTTTATTATATTTACAGGTTATTTTATTTCTCAAGTATTTATATTTTATGTACTTAAAGTATTCCTGAGAGTGTTAAAAAATATTTTTTGATGGAATATGTAATATTAGTTATTTTGCAGTCTGATTTTAATTTGAGCACTTTAATTTTCTACATAGAAACTTTGTTAAATAGAAATAGACTCGTTTTTAAATTTTAGAATTTCATAAGGATAACATCATTCCTTTCTTATATAAACAGCGACCACAATAATTTCCAGACTTTAGGGACGCGTATACATAGTGTTCATATCATTGCCACTCAGTTAGTATAGTTCATCGTTATTAAATATTGTTTATTTATTATGTAAGTTCTGGGATTTTAAATGTTACAATTTTCGTTGTATAGCGGTATGTGCTATTCAATTTTGATGTAAACAACTCAATGGGAGCTATTATTTGGCATAGAGGCTCTCCAAACCTTAGTTGAATTCTACTTTAAAATCAGGTATTCTTTTTTGCACTGCAGTCCATAGTAAACAAATTTAAATAAAATAAAATACTTAGTAAAGCTTTAGTGGCGACGACCACCTGCTCTGTTTTGACAGGGGCGGTTTCAGAGGGGGGTAATTGGGTAATTACCCCCCCCCCCTAAGAATTTTCCTTCGTTATTTGTGTTTATTCTTGAAAATTACCAATATTTCAAACAAACAAGTAAAGTTATGGCGAACCTAGTCGGCGATCTATGACGGCGAATTTTTCCAAGACTGTTGGAGAGTCGTGGAAGGAACCGATACATGAGACTACCGCTAATATGGCACTCTATGACTGATTCCACACGAGCGTACACACGACATGACAAGAGTGGGCTGCAAAGTGGTTTATGAAGAAGAGGGTGAGAGAGGACGATGGGGAGGGCACACAAATTTGAACGATATTTTCATCGGATTTTTGATGGAACACTTTGACAGCTCTTGCATTGTTGTTGTTTTTTTCTGAAATTCCCTTTTGCTCACAAAGAGAATATTTCAAACAACAGCAGAGCCAGTATGATTTGTTGCCTGCAAGTTGTCCCCTCGTGTAGAAGCTCATACGATTTTTCACCCAACACCAAAAGGGAATTGACGATTGCAGAGGACACGGTATACATATACAAGGTAATGTATTCCCGAAATGTCAATTTTATGTGACGTCACTGAAATCGTTCGGGTCTAAACAAATTGAAAAATAATTTTTGTGAGTTTTGTTAAAGTGAAAAGTTGCGATTATTAAATAAAGGAAGTAATAAAATAGGAAAAAACTGGTTAAATCTGTTGTTGTTAATTGTAAGAACTATGAAAACAAAAAATATTGTGTAGTGAAGATGAAAAATTTAACTTTTCCGAAGGATGAAAATTTGTGTGATATGTGGATACGAGCTAGTGGAAATAAAACTGTTTTCAATGTTAATACCGCAAAAATGTGCGTTGACCAGTTTTTAGAGCAGGACTATAGATTAGAAAACATTCTGTTAAAGACACCAAGAGTGTAAAAAAACCGAATAAAGGAGCTATTCCTAGTCGAAATTTGCCAGTTTCTCATGCTGAAATTTCCGGACGAGAATAAAGGATTAATAAAACAGAACAAAGGCAAATTTTGCAGGAAGTAATTTCAGAATATGAGCAGTAACATATGTTTCTGTTAAATATCGCATAACTTTTTTTATTTGAGTGTTTTCCTTTTTAGAAATCAAAGAGATCAGGTGGAGTTGGAAGGTAGCGGCATAGAAAATTTAGTAATAAGCACAGTTACTAGTGTTGCTGTTCAGACAGAGTCAATTTACAATGGAATTCTATATTAAATTTGTGGTAAACTTATTATGCATTATTTTTTTTAGAAGAAATTTGGAAAGTTGTCTCGAAAGGGAAATTGTTATTCTAAAAAGACAATTGAAAAAGGAGACTGTGCTTATTACTAAATTTTCTATGCCGCTACCTTCCAACTCCACCTGATCTCTTTGATTTCTAAAAAGGAAAACACTCAAATAAAAAAAGTTATGCGATATTTAACAGAAACATATGTTACTGCTCATATTCTGAAATTACTTCCTGCAAAATTTGCCTTTGTTCTGTTTTATTAATCCTTTATTCTCGTCCGGAAATTTCAGCATGAGAAACTGGCAAATTTCGACTAGGAATAGCTCCTTTATTCGGTTTTTTTACACTCTTGGTGTCTTTAACAGAATGTTTTCTAATCTATAGTCCTGCTCTAAAAACTGGTCAACGCACATTTTTGCGGTATTAACATTGAAAACAGTTTTATTTCCACTAGCTCGTATCCACATATCACACAAATTTTCATCCTTCGGAAAAGTTAAATTTTTCATCTTCACTACACAATATTTTTTGTTTTCATCGTTCTTACAATTAACAACAACACATTTAACCAGTTTTTTCCTATTTTATTACTTCCTTTATTTAATAATCACAACTTTTCACTTTTACAAAACTCACAAAAATTATTTTTCAATTTGTTTAGACCCGAACGATTTCAGTGACGTCACGATCGAAATGACAGCTCAATGTTTGCATTCGGATTACATTACCTTATTATATGTATACCGTGGCAGAGGACTTCTGTCTGTCGTGTGTACACTCGTGTGGAAACAGCCCATGTAAACAAAATGAAGTTAACTGCTCAAGCGCCGTAAGAGAAGTGATGACTTTCTTCCTTCCTGGCACTTGAAAATATCGTTTCGTCCCAACCTTCAGTCGTTTGGTAACCTCGAGTTAGGGCGTTGGTGGGGTGAAAAAGGGGCTAAAATTGAAAAAAAATTCTGCCGCTGCGTGGGTAGGTTCTATTAGGGCTGAATAACCGTTAAATACTAGTGGCAGACATTTTTGACCATTTGCTAAGGGGGGGGGGGGGTGAAATGGCAACTTCAGCAAGGGGTGGCTTGGGGAGGGTGCAACTGGTATTTATGGAATAAAAACAATATCCAAGTTTTTCCTTTTTTAAAATTACCCCCCCTAAGCCAGTTGGCTGGAAACGCCCCTGTGTTTTGATCTCCAATTAGAAGATTAGCGCCGTTTTGATACCACACCTTCCTTCCCCTGACCACTAGGCTTATTATGGTTTTTTAATCCATTTTGTAGCAATCAAGGACTGTGTCAAGTTCGTTGGATGCCCTGCTGCTGGAGTTTCAACCTCGTTGAGTATGTTAGGTGGCCAAATGAAACTGTACTTGGCTCTGGCTAGTGCCGGAGCTTTGCACACGAAGTTCACAATCTTTCTTCTTCATTTGGATCCTAGTGGCATGATGTGTTTAATGGGATGCCATTCTCGATGCAGGCTCTCCTATTGGTCAGTATCCCTTATTCACAGCTATAGCTCTGGCTAATGTTCGTGCGGGATAGCTTTAGGGGGTTCTCCATTCCTATGATGAGTTGAACTCAGGTTGAACCTGATTCCAACTACATCTAGACGCGAGTCGAGTTGAGTTAGAGTCGACTGAATTCGACTCAGCTCTGCTTCCTGGGTTGATTTTAAAGTATGCATATACACACGAGTTCAGTAGTTGAGTAGTTGGATTTAGTTGACAGCAGCATCTCGGTGTTTTGTTTGTGATTTTTGTCGAATTTTGTCGATTGTTGAAAATTCAACTCAACTCATCATGTATACGTAGTACATATCTGGTAAACCGGGTCCGCTTTTCCACTCCTATCTTGTTGGAATTTTAACAAGATGATAGGTACTTAGGTACTTAGTATGGAAGTTCAGTGAAAGAAGGCAAATGACATTACTATAAATCATATAAATATTATTTACATGGTTTATGGTAATGCTTTAGTTGGTTGATTGGAAATTTATTTGTATAACACAACACAAGAAATTTATAGAACAACCCAATACAAAAATTTTGAAGGAACCTTAAAATTACCAACATATCAAACCTTTTTGTCAATTTGTTCGTAAGACTTATAGACTACAAAGCTGTTTATCGAAATTTTTATAGCATTTTAATATTAAATAGCCAACCGCCGCGCTCTCAGCATTGTGCACAAATATAAATTTTTGGAACATACATATTTTCAAAAATTGGCACTGTTAAAAATATCCCTAAGAAAATGATAACTTGAGCAGCACAATTTTTCATAAGACGCTTTATACAAATCAGATTAATTGCAAAAATACTATAGAAACGTGGAAGGCTAAATTAAATCACCATCTTCAACATTTCGTTTGATACTAAACATCATCTTTTAGATTTGCCCTGTTACCCTACAGTTTTTGAAATTATTTAGAGCATACCACTAACGTCATTTTGTATTCTATTACACTAATTTATCGCCTTTTTCATTTAAAATGTTCAGATGTGTCTACTTACCTTGCTACCCATTTCGAATCAGCTCTATATTTTTGCATTCAATTCTTTTTCTTGAATTTGGTGCTCTTGGATGCTAAATTTGCTCCTTTTTTACAAATTTATCGTTGAATTTAGATAGGGCTAGTTCTTTATTTAGTTCGTTTAATTTGACATAGTACTCGTAATGAATTAAGCAATTGAGCCAACCAATTGGTTATATTATCTTCTCTTGTTTCATAGGATTTATTTATTCCTTCCTGTTATCAGTTCCAATCAGCATTAAAGTACTCGATTTAAAGCTAGCTTAAACTTGATTTTCACTCCTTAAATGTGTGCTTAAGTATTCGGTAAAATTTTTAATAATATGCTCTAAAACTATCGAAACATATTTTGTTTCAATAAAATGATCGGTTGGTATATTAAGCGTCATACTAAAGTTTTGCACTAACCTAATCTGTTTCAAAGAATTTTTCCATCTGGCGTAGTTCCTGTAAGTTTAATCTAATATTGGAATAGAAGGTCCTCCTCCCAATATTGAAGAGTCGATGTAGTGAGGCATTTAGATTAAAATAGATTTTTATATGCCACAAGTCAGTTCTAGTCCAATAAATATAGATCCCGCACTATTTTTAGCTAGACAATCTGCTATTTCGTTTTACTAATGACCCTCATAAGCCGGTATCCACTTCAGACTAACAAAGTTATTCCTAGCGAATACAAAGTTATTCCTAGCACATAATCATACTCCGAGAGAGCTTTTGATGCGGTTTTAATAGCTCTAAGTGACTTTAAAGCAAGGTGGCCACTAAATGGATAATGATGGTAGATCTATCTTCTCTGAAGATAAGAGATCGGCGCGTTCTTCTATGTCATTAGCTGCGATCCATTGGGACTGGTGAACTACTCAAAACTGCTGCTAGCTACTCGCAGCTACTCTTGCTTTTTCTGGGCAGATACATTTTACTGGTAATTGTCAAAAATCGTGTTCCATTGGTGATGTACTCGCAAGTACTTACGAGTAGAAAAAATGACCCAATGGATCGCTGCTATTACCTCAGCTTAACCCGCGGGTAAGTGATCTAATGCCTTAGTAATATGGCATCTGAGATCACATTCGTCAAGTTCCGTTCCCAAATAGGATTTTGAGCCGTCTATATTCCAGGCCATTGATCCAGGATGTGAGGAGCTGTTAGAACCCCATTCTTTGCGGTTCCCGGTATTCGAAATCTTGCTTGATCTCTAGTATTTCAAACCATATGGTCATCGATTCAAAGTTCGTATCTTTTAAGATGCTCAGATCACCAACCCGGCCTAAGATATAACCTATAGTAGTAGGACATGAAATACTTATCAGGCAATACGCTGCAGTTTTTCCAGTTGTGATTCTGTTTTTTGTTTGTCTTGTTCTAGGCTACACTATAGCACCATATCTGACCATGTGTCCTAACCACGACTGTGTAAGGCTATGTTTCATTTGTTGCAACATAACTCCTTACTCAGAAGAAGACTGAATTTTTCCAAAAGTAGTTTAAGCATTTTGTGAAACGTTTAAAAGTATTTCTGATATGCTACAAAATTTCATCAAACTGATGAAAGGGTCGAGTAAATCGATGAAACCTCTTCTAATACTTTATAGATATATACCTTGCCGCTGCGTTTATAGAATTATACCTTTTGCGTATTGCGTTTGGATGCGCTGTGCAGGCTATCATTGGTAATACGTTAATAAAAATGCAGCATCTGAAGATTAACTTATTTTTAACACCCAAATTATATTGAAATATGCTGGAAAATCTACAAATCTTGAAAAATAAACAAAACTAACTTTCATATTCCATCAAAATATATTTTTTTTACAATTCCTAAGACACCATATTAAATTAAAGAACGGAAACCATATCGTATTTCTTTCATATCTGTGTGAGTATGACTCTCTCTCAACAAAAAGCAAATAACAAAGTGTAATTTGAAATCAATTAAATGTTCGAAATTATTGTATAAAAAAATAACAACGCAAACAAAAGTAAGAACAAAACATATCCTTTATATGAAAAAAAGCAACAACAACAACAATGTCATATCCTTTAAAAAAATATATATCGAGCTGTTCTCATAATATCAAAAGGACGATAAAGGCGCCCTCAGGGTGAAAAATCGTTTTCGCTGTATTAAAGTAAAAAAAGGAGTATGGAGATTTATATGATAACAAAAAAATACAATTTTAGGATAATAGAAAAAAAATACATATTTATTAAAAACAAACACATTTTATACGTTTTAGAAGTTTTAGGAAGAAAAAGGTTATATAATAAAAAAAACGAAATGCATTCAGTGTGTAATAATATAACATGTAGGTATTATTGTAAACTTTAGGCAAGTGTGTGAGTGTATATTGTTCTAGGTGTAATATGGTTGCTGTTCCCAGGCTTTTATAAATAAAATAAAAACAAAAAAAACATATAAATAAATATACATATATAATCAATGGATTCGTTACGCCATCGTGATATCCGAAGAAAAAATAATAGATTTAAGCAACGTTTGTTACGATTCTATCTTATAATTGTATGAAGTAAATATAATAATAATTAAAATAATATTAATATTAAATATAAATAATAATAAAAAAAACACACACACAATAAGCGTATGTAAATCGATGTTGTACTTTTATCCTTAAATAATAATATTTGCTAGAGAGTATTAGTATGTAAACATAAATATTGTCGATAAAATGGGGTTTGATATAGAAGTCTAGAAGAAAGAACTTTTCTATTGGTAGTAAATATAAATAAAAAAAAATAATATAAAATATGTATCGTTTTTAATATAAAAAAATCAGAGAGAAAAAAAACATACAAAAAAAAAGAATTTTTACTGCCGATTATCTCCTCGTTTTAATGTTAAAATCCGTGTACTTAAATATAAAAACTTAATTTTAAAAAATATTAGTTGTGTAAGTTGAAAAATAAAAAAAATATATGAAATTTTCCTGAAAATACGAGTGAAATATTTGCAAAATAATATTGAAATATGTGCCTTGAAATGTATAAAAAATGTAAATATGTAAAAGAAAATTGCTAATAATAAACTGTATTTGTTTTCAAGATGATTCCGTCTTTGTTTTTTAAATGAATATTGTTATTAAACTAACAAATATCAAAAGACAGACGTAAATATTTAAAATTTCTCGAGTATTGCGTTATGATTTGAGGACAATAGGACCAAGGAGCAGGGGCGGATTTAAGGGGGGAGGTTCACGGGGGTCATGACCCCCCAAAGCACTCGCTGTTTAAAAAACAAAATTGACCCAACTAAAAAAACAGAAAGAAAAATAACCAAACGACCGAAACCGACCGAACTTTTTTGCAAATTAAAAAAACGACCCTTTTTTTATCTGATAGTGTAAGCTCAGGTGTCACCCTTTTGGCCTTATCATGGTTGGCGAGTTGAAAAAATGAGCGCCGTTTATCGTTCTTATTTTTCGTACCATAATTGGCGAATGCAGCGACATTACCGTTTTCGACAAAACCTTATCATTGTTGTCGCTTGAAAGTTTTTAGACATTTCTGATAATTAAACAATTTATAAAATTACATTATTTATTCAATCTATTTAAAAAAATATTTATTCAATCTAGTCACTTGACAGTCGTGAAAAACGCAGCTTTGTCTCTTCAAACGCCAACTATGATACGCCTGAAGGCGTTTTTCCCGACAAATGTCTGTTTTTTCGAAAGCTATGATTCCGTTTTACAGTCGCCGCGCCATTTCTCACTTCAAGCGCCAACCATGATCAGACCCTTTGTACTACTAGTCCGTCATGTCATGTCGCACACGTCATAGTGCAAAGTCTAGTAGTAAGCTTAGCTCGAAGGATAGAGAGAGATAGGATAGATTAGGGGGGGGGGGTCGGGTGTCTCCATATGTAAATCGAGCGTTACCGTGTTGCAAGGGAAACAATACGGTGTTTCTAGACAAGGTTAATCTGCGAAAAATGTACCGTGTAATTTTTCGTCAATTTTCTTCAAAAATTCCACTTTTTTTTTGATAAAACTAAATTTTTTTTGTCAATACAAACAAAAAGAATTTTATCAAAAAAAGTGGAAGTTTTGAAGAAAATTGACGAAAAAATACAAAAATTCATGATGTTCGATTCGATTTTTTCCACTTTTTTCAAGTTTAAACATTTTTTCTTGTTCACCATCATAAAGTGCATAAAAACCTACACTTAAATTAAAAAGGAATCCCATACGATGCAATGCACAAAAGTTATTGGCCAATCAATTTTCAGATTTGAGGTTAATTTTTGAGACTTGTGGTGGATATTTTGACTTAAAATTTTTACGAGTTATTGTCCACATTATAAAATTTCGTCAATTTTTACTTAAAACATCCAAAGTTGTAACAAAAAAACCAAAATTTAGCAGTTTCTTCAGTTTTCAATCCTCTTTGAGGTTATGTGTGCAGATTAAAATTTCATTTTGTAACCGCTGATAGGTAATGTCATAATGTACAGCCTCAATTTTTTTCGCTTTCTTTGGACCTACATATACCGATAAATTCTCATCTAGAAAGAACGACCAAAATGGTAGATTTTTTACAAAACGGCCCATAGTTTACGTAGCGGTTGCAAGAGAAAAAGTCAATTTCGTATAGTATTCGATGTAACTAACATATTGAAAAAAAATTTGAGACTGGAAACAATTCCTTTTTCACTAAAATTTTGATGCGTATCTGACTCCACTATTATTAAAATCCGTAAAAAAATTTTTTCGATTTTTTGAAAATTTGTAACCTAAAAGACCCCTTAATCCACCAGAAAATTCGGTTAGTTTTATTCGTTTTGTTAATTTTGTTTTTGTTTTTTAGGAGTAGAAATTTTTTCCGCCACTTTTAATTCCGTGACCCCCCACAAAACAAAATTCTAGATCCGCGCCTGCCAAGGAGTCTCGCCACAGCTACAATTTATAAGGCTTTATTGTGTGACACTGTCTAGTACCCATCATAATGATAGAATTTTCGTATGGTGTTCCTTTTGTTGTTAGAATAAATTGACTGAGATGTACGATCTTGCAACATTGTCGATCTTAGGTAAAGTCTACGTTTCGCTGTTACTTTGCAATTACACAGTAAGTGCTCCGATCTTTCAGAGACTTTTAGCCAGAAGCGACACAAGCTAATATTGATCAGTTCTAACTTTCTAACATGTTTTTATGTGAAATAACCAAGCTTAGGAATCACGCTTTGTACTAGCATAGCAGTCTGTCATGTCGTTCATCTTTTCGTGAAATGTCTACCCGTAAGCTTATTTTGAAGGATAGGATAAAATAAGAAAGGTTAGAGGGATCGAGGCTGCGCGAGTAGATGTCGATGAACCTTACGTTTGAACTCTAAGATGTTATACGATTACGGAAATATTGAGTTTGATGGCGCGGTTTTGCACCAAGGTGGTTTTTGGGGCCTTGCCCAGACCGACGTGTTGTACTCAAGGCGAAGTCGAATGTAGGGTTTGTAGATTGTAGCCAGGCAGCTGACTGGAGGAGGAAGTTGCAACTCTTAAGAAATCCCAGCCGTTGAGACGCTTGTTTTGGAAGATGTGATCATCCCATCGCAGATTCTCAGTTAGAGTTATGCCACCTTCCACTGAGACAGAAGGAAGGTCGGTGCAAGTGTTTTTAGACATGAGACAGTACCTACTTAATTCGTTTTAAAGGCCTTAAATTCTTGCGACCGCAATCAAGAATCGATTTGATATCCCAGTTGATTGAAATGGACATCAACTCACGATAATGAAGACAAGGTCTAGCACGTGCCTGTCTTATGTTATCGAAGAAATAGAAATAACGTAGAGTACCGATATCGGCGAAATTGTGAAGTGGGTTAGAAGGGATCGAGAGAAAATCATTTATGATCATTAGGAAAAGAGCAGGTGAGAGAATGGACTCCTGGGGAACACCGCTCGAGAAGGTGTAGCGGTTGGATTCGACGCCATCTAATACTAATTTTATTGAACGGCCAGAAGCTCTTAATTCAGTTCGTTAGAACTAAGTCTATACCAATAGCCCAGAGTTTGGTCAACAGGCCGTGTCGTGTATAATTTGGTTAGATTCTAAATAGCTTTCTATTGATCATTGACTCCGTGATTTTGGAGAGAATAGAAGTAATTGCTATTGGACGGTAGTTAGAGGGGTCGAGGGATTCACCTTTTTTAGAATGGGCTGAAATGAGCTAGTTTCCCAGAGCCTGGATATATACTGCAGGGAAGTATGACAGGGCAAAAAGTTGGCTCAGAGGATTAGCCGAAGGTGAGGTACACTTCTTAAGTATTTAGTGGATTTATTGACGTCTTGATTCCTATAACTCTCGCGAGTCCTGAAGAAAATCCCGTCCATTGAGTGGGTACTACGCTTCTGAACGGGTGGTGACATAGCAGTTTCGGGTAAAGAAGAATTTGAGACGAACAGATATGCCAATAGATCGGCTTTGGATTTGGTATCTGTTATCACCTTCTCATCATGAATGAAAGAGGGTGATGAGAAAGAAGTAAAATTTTTCTTGAACGAAGTTACCAAGGACGAGAAGTTTTTACTGCCTGCAGTGGTATTGACAATCTCACTTCTCAACCTTTCATCGAATGATGATTTGACTATCCTGATGATGGAATTGCTGGAGTTTCTCAATATGATATACACACGACGAAGGGACTCATTTGCGGAACGTCTGTACGCTCCATAGGCGGATTCTTTAGCTTTGATTGCGTTATTACATTCCCCAATGAACCATCTGTTCGTCCTAGGCTTTATACATTTGGTAGAGTGAAGAATGAACAATGTATTCCAGCTCGTATTTTTTTTGGTGACACTCAGAGTGGCAGAGTTCGCATTGGAACTACGGAAACATAAATCCCAGTCATTGCCTTGGAAGAAGCGAATAAGTCCCAACCAATTGCCTTTCCCATGGCAGTTCGTTTACGACCTGTCTTGATTGGGGTAGAAGATGGATGTGGGAAATTCGCGCTGATTAGTAGAGGCTTCATTACTAACATTAGGGCTTCTTTATAGAAAACAGAAGAATATGACGTGGCTACGGAGAACCTTCTGGAAGTCCAGTCCGACAATCGATCTCTTCAGTGACAGGATTGTTTTTGCCTTAACATTATCCATTTCTATAAATCTTTTCGCTGTCAATCCAATATTAGAAGCAAGTTCCTTCTGCCAATTGTGAAAACCCGATCATAATTGATTGCTATTGGATAATGCTTGTAGAGTTACAGGTTTCGGCGCATTCTTCTATGGCAATCACCTCAACTTAGAAAAACTATTGATGGTGAGTCCGTAGAAATGTAGAACGTGGGATCATAGTCGTTACTTGTAAACTAAATTTCGTCCCGGAATTCCAGTATTTCCCGAGATAATAGGGCATTTTAGGAGAAATCACAAAATGGCTCATAACTAACGAACTCGTTGGAATTTCCTGGAAAACTGAATTGATCTGGATTCAGGAGAAAGAGGCCTTTCCAACCTTGTCAATATCTTATCGTTTTAAAAAAAGTGAGAAAAATTGCAAAGGGCTAGGTACTAGGCTATAGATCCAGAAGATCAGGATACTCCAGACTTCCGTTCTTACAGGCTACCGATATCTACTAGAAATGGTTTGTCAGAGCAGATGGTAAGTGATTCAAAGTTTGCATCGCTTAAGAGGTTTCTAAGGCCAATGAGGTTGTCTTACTTAAAAGTTTGCTTATCCACAGTCGGAATGCGAGGAAAAGGCCTAAGATAGCCTCTATGGGTGCAGTAGGGCAGGAACTTATTGTACCCAAGATCCTTAGGCAGGCAATACGTTGAAGTTTTTGCAGCTGTCCTTAAGTCCCTTTTTGTTTTGTTCTATTTTGTTCTACGTTGACTGTGACCGAACTAGGGTCCAAGTTTATTTGTTTGAACTTTACTATGGATTTGATCCACCTGGTGATGCATTCGTCAACTCCTTTTCGAGTTGCAGCTATTTCAATGACAGCGTTATGTGCATGGGCTGTTATCAAAATCATCTTCGACAAAAAAAACATTAAGCATGCGCGAGTGATTTATGCATTGCACAATGCTGAAAGAGAGTAATGTGGAAACTACACCTATTTTGTAGTAGTAGGCTAGACTTTCCCCTTTAAAATAATTTACGTTTGATTCACTGGCATTTTAGGCGGCTCTCACACTGAGGCAATAAGCTATAACTGTTGCTTTTCAACATGTACTGAGAATCGCCAGAAATAATATTGCCGTAACCAGCAACATTTTTCACATTTATCACAACTGCTACATTCACTGGTTTGAGCTGATTTTATCCAGTTTGGCATAATTCTCTGTTCGTCGTTCTAGTGTATGCCAATTTGGACTACCTCGCTGCCGCAGCCCATAAAGACTGGAGCAGACTGGTTTCTTGCCGGTCTTGCATAGGAGTACTAGTAAGAACATTGCCTTATACAGCAGCAGTTTAAATGTAATGGTTAGATGCTAAGATTTAAGGAGAAGGCTTTGCCAGCTTTCAGCAACCGTGCTGCTACTATTGTCTTATGAAAAGTGAAGGATTGTACTATTTCAAATTCATATTCCCCTACCTTTATTGTGGGAATAGTGCTAGATCGTCTTGCAAATTGTTCTACCATGTACTTTGTTTTGCTTTCGTTGATCTGTAGAGTCAGTTTTGGTGCCGCCAAATCAATCTAGGTGAAAACACCTTCAACAGCTCCTGACGTCCCTTCAGTGATGTCGATGTCGTCAGCTTAGACCAGTATTGTGCAGTATTGATGTCAGATATAGTTTTGCTCTGGTTATGCTGTCACAAGTAGCCTTAATAGACTGGATTGGCCTTTGTTGAAGTATACAATTTAGCCTACTTGGTAACACCATAAGCCTTTTGCTCTGACTGTAGAAAGAGTGTACTAAAATTGTGAAATAACTCACTTGTATTTAGGCAGTCAAATAAAGAAGTTCCTTTGAGTTTTTTATAAGCGTTTCGTTTTTTACTAAAGTTTCAAAACTGATTTCAATAGAAGTTTCAACAGGTTATGGGCCCAGTCCCGGAAAAGTTCTTTGTCTTTAAATATAAATAAAAGAAACTAATAAAACGGAACAATTGCGAAAATTAATTTAAAAGTGTAACTAGGAACAAATCTGAAAATGGCGGAGGAAAAATATAAAATTCCGTTATTCGATGGAACGAATTATAGCAATTGGAAATATAGGATTGAGGTTACATTGGATGATTTAGGGCTCCTGGAATATATTAAGTACTCTTTGTCGGACCCAGAAATTGACAAGGCTCCAGCGGGAGAAACGGCGGAACAAAAGGAAAAAAGAGTGCTTAAGTTAACTCAAAGGGAAAAGAAATGCAAGTCCGTAATCGTACAGGCAGTGGCAGACAGCCATCTGGAATACATCAAAGACAAATGCACAGCGTTAGAAATATGGGAAACACTGAAAAACACATTTGAAAAAAAAGGAATCGCAAGCCAGCTGCTCTTGCGGAAAACTCTGCTGAAAATGAAATTTAATCCAGCCACCGAAAAAATGGAAAATCATCTGCTGAAATTTGATAAATGCGTGAGGGAACTGAAATCAACGGGCGCTACGTTGGAGGAAGGCGATGTAGTCAGTCATCTTCTACTCACAATGCCGGAAGAATATAGCGTTTTAGTGACTACGCTGGAAACATTAAATGTGAAAGATTTAAATATAAGTTTTGTTAAAAATCGTTTGATCGAGGAAGAAATGAAAAAAATCGATCAGAGGAAGAAAACTAAGGAAGTGCCATCAACGACAGCGTTCACTTCAGCAGCGGGCAACAGCAACAGAAGATTTAGTAACAGTGCACCACGCGGGACGAAACAGCCATTTCCATTTAGATGCTATAAATGCGGAAGGATTGGTCACAAGAGAGCTAACTGCGGAAGAAATTATAAAACTAAACAAGCAAATTATGCTACTGATGTCGACGATGAAGGTGTTTGCTTCACGGCAGTAAATGATTTCGAACTTGAGGAAGTGAAATGGATCCTGGATTCTGGAGCAACGGAACATCTTACAAACAACGAAAATTTACTGGTCAATGTACGAACTCTTCCTTATCCAGTGGTAATAAAAGTGGCAAAGTCTGGAGAAAACTTGAAAGCCGAAAAAGTAGGGGATATGCATGCTAAATGCTTTGTCGGTAATAATACAAATAATATAAAAGTTACAAATATACTTCTAGTTCCAGGGTTGGAAGCAAACTTACTCTCCGTAAGGAAACTGGAAATGAGAAATTGCAGAATTATTTTTGAAAGAGGGCCTGGAACTTCAGGAAAAGGTATCATCCTGGTCAAAAATAAAGTCGTTGCTGTATCTCAACGTAAAAGTAAGTTATACGAATTATCACTGTTTTATAAAATAGAGAATGCAAATTCATGTATTGTAAAGAAAAATACTGAGTCTTGGCATAAAAGGCTTGGTCATATCAGTAAATTTAAATTGGAAAAATTAGTCAATATGGTGTCGGGAATAGAAATAAAAAATGACGATTTGATGGAATATATATGCACGACATGCGTCGAAGGTAAACAAACAAAACGTCCACATAATGAAAAGAGAAGAAGAGCTACGCGTCCATTCCCTGCAAACAATTTCTCGGCTTTTCTCGGAGGCTCGCTTTCTCGAACCATTCTCGATTCGAAAACTGCTTGCGAAAGGTACGAGAAAAGCTTCAAAACCCACCATAAAAGCTTTCCTAGTACATTGGTTTCGATATCTTGCTCCGCTTTTATTGCCTTCGAATTCGTTTACGAGTCGTTTACGAGCCCGAGTTCGAAGCAAGCTCTCGCTTTTGCGTGTCGTTATCGAATCGTTTCCGAATGTAAATGTTTGCAGGGTTACAGTTAATACATAGTGATTTGCTCGGCCCTGTCAGCCCAATGTCCTACGAAGAAAAAAAATACGTACTTACATTTATAGACGACTTTACACATTTCACTGTAGTGTATCTACTTGGTCAAAAATCTGAAGTCTTTAAATGTTTTAGAAAATATGAAGCCATGGTAACAGCTCATTTTAATTTAAAAATCAGTCGTTTTAGGTGCGATAATGGCAGGGAATATTTGTCAACTGAAATGAGGGAATTTCTTGAGGAAAAGGGAATTCAATATGAATTTACAATTCGGTACACTCCGGAACAGAATGGAGTGGCGGAAAGAATGAACCGCACAATTCTAGAAAAAGCCAGAAGTATGCTCTTTGGAACCAAATTAGGAAAGGAGTTTTGGTCAGAGGCAGTATTAACTGCGGTGTATCTGATTAATCGCAGTCCAACGGAAGCAGTAAAAGATGTAGTACCAGCTGAATTATGGTATAATGAAAAACCTAAATACAGTAATTTGAAAATTTTTGGCTGTGTGGCATATCTTCACGTTCCTAAGGAATTGACTGAAGGCAAGTTTAGTACAAGAACAAAAAAATGCATATTTCTGGGATACTGTAAAAATGGTTACAGGTTATGGTGCGATGAAGAACAGAAATTGTATTATGGTAGAGATGTCATATTTGACGAAAGCACTTTTTCTCATGAAAACTATTGTGAACTACAGTTGCCCAATGCAGAAGAAATTGAAGAAGTAAATCTGGAAGAAAAGGGACATGTTCGGCACATGGAAGGGGAAAATCCCAGCAACATGACAGATTCTGACATGGTTGAAGAAAATAAGAGAGACAAATCAATCATAAATACACGTGAATCTAGAGAGAAAAGAAGACCTAAATATCTGGAGGATTACACAGTCATGGCATGGTATGTAGACTCCCTTTTGGAAGATGTACCAGAAGACTTCTCCTGCATAAAGAATAGAAAAGATAGCTTGGAATGGTATAAAGCGATGGAAAGAGAAATGGAAGCGATCAAGAAAAACAAAACTTGGACTCTGGTTGAACCACCATTAGGAAAACCCATATTGGATTCTAAATGGGTCTATAAAGTGAAAAGAGATGAAAAAGGAAATATAATGAATCACAAGGCAAGACTTGTTGTGAGGGGATGTCGTCAAAAACAAGGTGTTGATTATCAGGAGGTGTATGCACCAGTAGCACGAATGACCACCGTGAGAATACTTTTGTCAATAATAAACCACAATGGATTAGATGTAATACAAATGGACGTCAGAAATGCCTTTCTCCATGGTTACCTGGAAGAAAATATATACATGTATCAACCGGAAGGGTTTGAGGAAAATAGTAAACTAGTTTGTAAGCTCAATAAATCAATGTACGGCCTTAAACAAGCTCCAAGGGCTTGGAACTTCACGTTTGATGCTTTTATAAAAACAGTGGGTTTTGTACAGTCAAAACTAGACAAATGTCTTTACATACGTATGGAAAAGGACTCAAAGTTATTTTTATTAATATATGTGGATGACATTTTGCTGGCAGGAAACAAATACAAAGACATAGAAACTGTCAAGAACTTACTGGGAAAGGAATTCGACATGAAGGATTTAGGTCAACTTACAAATTTTCTTGGAGTTATAATAAATAGAAAGGAAAATGGTATATACTTACATCAAGAACCCTACCTGAAAAGAGTACTACATCGTTTTGAGATGGATAACTGTAAAGGGGTGGCTACTCCCATGGAAGTCAAGCGTGAACTCGGAACAGAATCAGAGAAAACTAGTGATGTGATGGAAGATAAGCCATATAGGGAATTAATTGGTTGTCTCATGTACGCAATGATAAATACCCGACCAGATATAAGTGCCTCTGTAAATTATTTTAGTAGATATCAAAACAAAGTGACTGAAGAACATTGGAAAGGGTTAAAGAGAATTCTGCGCTACATAAAACACACAGTAGATCTATGCTTATTCTATCCAAAGGAAAGCGAGGAAATTTTAGTAGCATATGCCGATTCGGACTGGGCAGGTGATCGAGATAGAAAATCAACGACAGGTTATTTGATTGAAGTGTATGGAGCAGTAGTATGTTGGACAACTCAAAAGCAAAGCACGGTGGCTCTGTCTTCCACAGAAGCGGAATATGTAGCTTTGGCAAGTGCTTCAGCGGAATTGATTTGGATTAAAAATTTGTTGGAAGAACTTGGGATTATTTTTAATGGACCAGTGAAGATTTATGAAGACAATCAATCGTGCATACATTTACTGAGCAGATGGGAACATAAAAGATTGAAACATATAGATGTGAAATACAATTTTATTAGAGACCTTTACAGAGATGGAGTAATTGAAGCTATATATATACCGACACATGATCAAAAGGCCGACGTATTGACCAAAGCTTTGCCTAAAGATAAATTCGAAAGGTTACGTTGTGAATTGAAATTGAGAAAAGAAAAGGAATGAAACAAATTATTTTAGTTAAAGTAATATGAACTTCAAGATTTTTGTTTAATATCGCTTTGAGATATTTGTATAAGAAAAGTTTTTTTTTAATTGTATTAGGAATGTTCCTATCTAACTGCGTAATGAAAAATTCTTGAAAGGAAAATGAAATGAAATGATTTTATATATGTATTTTTTGAAAAGAAACGAGGATAAATATTTATGTAAGGAATTTAATTGATATGATACCATGTTTTGTTTGTAAAAGTAAGCTAAATTGAGGAGGAGTGTTGAAGTATACAATTTAGCCTACTTGGTAACACCATAAGCCTTTTGCTCTGACTGTAGAAAGAGTGTACTAAAATTGTGAAATAACTCACTTGTATTTAGGCAGTCAAATAAAGAAGTTCCTTTGAGTTTTTTATAAGCGTTTCGTTTTTTACTAAAGTTTCAAAACTGATTTCAATAGAAGTTTCAACAGCCTTTTAAACTCAAGACATTTTTTCATCCCTTATTGATCAGTTGTTGATTTGCATGGAATGAAACCACCAAACTGGCATTGGCCTATGATTTTCCTTACGTATGGGGCTATCCTGTTTTACAAGATAGCGGAGAATATCTTATAGGACAACACTCTCCAATTCTTTCGTTAGCACGCCATTCCAATCTCCTTCTTTTGGTGACTTTTGATAACTTTACATATTAGCTTGGTAAGCCCGATCATATCCCTTTCAAGACAGCTTCCAGTCGCCACCACAAAGAGGTTATGATCGCGCTTCCACCAGTCCGAGATAAATGCGGCACGCGCATATTTACATTTTACATGTTGCTCCCGCCAGGCGCGGATCTAGAATTTTATTTTGGGGGGTCACGGAATTAAAAGTGGCGAAAAAAAATGTCTACTCCTAAGGGCCTATTTAGACGGTTCGCTCCCAGGAGCATTCCTCTCGAACTTTATAAATGAAGGAGGTAATGGGGCAGTGCCGCGGCTGGCATATGTGCAGGATGTGCAACTGCACAGGGCCCCGTGATTTTGGGGCCCCGCTAGCGGTGCGAGCGAAAAATTATTTTGGAATAAAAATCATTTGAATTCATTATTTGCATTTTTACTTCATTAAGAATGGGCCATACAAATGAGTATGGGCCACAGAAATCAGCATATGGGCCATTATTCTGTCGCGGGGACGGGTTTGTATGAAGAGAAATGCGCGAGCGAGGCGAGCGAAATATTTTTTGGACTCTCCCCAAATCCCCCAAATTGCCTGGCCGCGGCACTGTAGTGGGGTTGATGAGAGGTACCACCCCACCTCTCCCTTCATCCACAAAGTTCGTGAAGAACGTCCCTGGGAGCGAAGCGTCTAAACAGGCTTTTTTATGGACAAACACAAAATTAACAAAACGAACAAAACTAACCGAATTTTCTCCTGGATTAGTCAAAAAATCGCTGTTTTTAGGAAATTTTTCCCACAACTATGAGACCGGTGCCAAGTGAAGTCTCTATTTTGTGGAGAACCTATGCATTTTGGTGAAAATATCAAAGTTAGAGAGCATAAAATTACCTACAAATTTTACTTTTACAATTTTTCCCAAATCCGCATATTTTCACTGATGGAGGCCGTTTTGCGCCATTTTTAGATTTTGAGCCAAAATTATGCATTTGTATGAAAAATTAAATGAGATCAAAATAGTAGTTGTAGTTTTTCAACGGCCTTTCTTTGGACGCTTTGATTCTCAACAGAGACTGAAAAAAGGCGCAAAACGACCTCTACCGGCGAAACAATGCCGAATTCGAAAATTTTATGCCTTATAACTTTGCTCTTTTGATATTTTGACCAAAATGCATAGTTTCTCTTAAAAATAGAGAAAAGGCGAAAAAACTATAAAATTCACATATTTCTCAAAAACAACCCTTTTTTCGAACTGCGGATTGTGAAAATCATGCTTAGACAACCCATATCCTTCACTTGGCACCGGCCTCATAGCTGAGGGAAAAATTTCTTTAATTGCCCCTAATTTGAGCGGAGTAGGGCAGAAAACGTGCCCTAATGTGTTTTTGATGAAGACGCGCCCTTTCTTGTGAGTGCAGCTAACTTCAGAGTTTACAAATCAAAATAGGGGAGAGGGGGCATAGTGGGGTAGCGGGGCATAGCGGGGTTGTACCAAATTGATGTGAACAAACAGTAGTACGATAATTTAAACGACGCACTGGGTTTAGTATTAAGTCGTAGTATAACTAACTAATTGCTCCTTTAATCCCTCATGGGACATAGGGCGGAAACAGTTGCCCTCCAGCGGACTCTGTTTTGCGCGACAGCTCTCAGCTCTGACTAGGATCTCCCGGTTGTTGCGGCCTCTGCTAATAGGGTTCTCCTCCACGTTGTGCTAGGTCTTCCGACTCGACGGGTTCCTTGCGGATTCCAGTCAAGGGCCTGTTTGGCTAGATTCTCGCTTTCGCGTCGCAAGGTGTGGCCAATCCAATTCCATTTCCTTCGCCTGATTTGGTCGTCTATCCTTTCTTGGCCGGCACGGCGCCATAGTTCTTCATTTGAAATTCTATCTTGCCAGCGGATTTTAAGGATACGACGTAGGCATCTGTTGATGAAAACTTGTAGGCGCCCTGTGATGAATTGGGTGACTCCATGTTTCGCAACCGTACAAAAGAACTGCCTTAACGTTGGAGTTGAACAGCCGCAATTTGGTGTTAATTGAGATCTCCGTCGATCTCCATATGTGAAACAGGCATGCATATGCGCTTCTTGCTTTATTTATTCTGGAACTGACGTCTTCTTCTGTACCGCCGTTTTCGGTAATAATACTACCGAGGTAACAGAATTTATCTACCAGTTCCACGTCACGGTTATTTAGCGCTGTTGGTTCAAGGGTGTTTGCATTTATCCGCATTTCTTTGGTTTTAGTCGGATTTAACCTTAAGCCTGCCGATCTACTTTCTGTTGCCAAATCGTTTACCATGTTTTTGAGGTCCTGGTGTCTGTGGACCAGCAAACAGATATCATCCGCGTAGTCGAGGTCCTTAAGGCGGTCAAACAATCCCCATTGTATGCCACCTGTTCTAGTATCTAGAGCGCTGACAAGGATGTCGTTTATTACTATAAGAAATAGTAATGGCGAAAGTAGGCATCCTTGCCGTACTCCTGATCTCACTTCAAAGCTGTCGGATAGTTTTCCATTGTAAAGAACTCTGCATTTGGAATTGTTGTATAGAGCTTTTATCAATTCTATTATTTTGTCCGGCAGTCCACGTTGCCGTAGAGCTCGCCATATAAAGCTCCTATTAACCGAGTCGAACGCTTTCTCATAGTGTACGAAAGCAAGGTAAAGGGGGGATCGGAATTCAGTAGAATGCTCCACTATGATTCTCAAGGTGTTAATTTGGTCTATGCAGGAGCGGCCTTTTCTGAATCCAGCCTGCTGTCTTCTAAGCGTTCGATCTACTGCCTCTCTTATCCTTGATAGTAATATGTGGGACAAGATTTTGCCCACAGTAGATAATAGACAGATGCCTCTCCAGTTGTCACATATTGTTAGGTCCCCCTTTTTTGGTATTTTGACTATGATACCTTCCGTCCAATCCTCCGGAAAGGTACAGGTGTTCCATGCTATTTCCAGGATTGGCCGTAGCGCCTCTGCTATGAGGCTTGAGTCGGCTTTCAACAATTCTGACGGGATGCCATCTTTTCCAGCTGCTTTACCATTGGCCATTGCATGAATTGCGGTTACTATTTCGTAGTATGACCTTCACTAATGTTACAAGTATTCGCGACATCGCTTTTAGCGCTCGCAGCAAAAGTAATAATATTACGTATTTGTTAAAAAAATTGTTGTTATTCGTGTACAAATTGTTGTTATTCGTACTATTCCGGATACGAATACGCAAAAAAAAATTTAATTAAATCCAAAGGTAATATGTAGTTGTTAATATTTTATCTTGCAATGTGGGTAGGGGCAAAGTGGGGTATTCTAAATGGGGCATAGTGGGGTATTCAATCGACAAGGAGTTTAGTGTCACTCTGCCCCGTATTCATTCATAATTAGATATAACTTCATAGTTTACATAACTTCATAACTTGAGGGTTTATTTACATAAACAATTGTTCGCACATATAAGAAAAAAACGAATCAACGCTCTTGGGGTCTATGGAGGCTATAGAAAAAGCAGTGCATAGTGTGGTGTCAGAAAAAAAGGGTTACAAAAAAATGCACAGCTACATGTTGCTCCACAAACTATACTCGAATGCTATGTGAAAAAATACAGGGCTAATCCAGATAGTACTCCCCACAATGCTCCACCTGGTACCCCACTTTACCCCGCTGTACGGGGCAAAGTGGGGTAAACTTCACTCTGAATGTATTTTATTCCGTTAGCCAAACTGTTATTACTAAAATAAAAAATGGCGTGCCAAATAATGATAGACATGCTGTACAACCAAAAAAAATTAAACTCAACCTAACGCCATTATTAGCTGAAAAATGACCCATAACATCTTAGATACCCCGCTATGCCCCCCTCTCCCCTATATAGAAAGAGTATAGATTAATCTGTAGTTGACCTTGAAGGTCATTTTTTAAGGTCGTTGCTTTAGTTTGCAAAAAAGTTGGGTCGGTTTTGGACGTTTGGTTATTTTTTGTTTTTGTTGTTTTAGTTGGATCAATTTTGTTTTTTAAACAGCGAGGGCTTTTGGGCCCCCGTGACCCCCCGCCTCTCCTTAAATCCGCGCCTGGCTCCTGCTATCTCGCTGGCGACTGACCACCACACTTCCGATCACTCCAACATCCTTTTAGGATGGTATGAATTTCGTTACGACGCTTAAGTAGAACTCCCGCGCATGGATGCCGTCTTCATCTTCTCTACTTTTTGAGTTCCCATGCAAGAGTGTTCTCTCAAGCTTCTTTTTTTACATTTATGAACTCTTTTGTAATATTCTACTTTCACTTAGAGCCATAGCGGCTAGAAGGATGTTAAAAGGAGCACAACAGCGAGGAGAGTAATCCACTTTTCACTTTAACTTTTTACTTTCTAGTGTTGCATCCCTTTTTAAAAATAGGGTGTTTTCAAAAACTCATCATTGCCGCATCACTGCAGAATTCAGCAATTGGAAGTCTGTATCTGAATTCTCCAGCGATGCGGGAGTGATGAATTTTTGAAGTTATCCATACATTTCCTTAATAATTAACTCGGCATGAAAATCCATAAAAAATTAGTAAAAAAAACTAAAGAATTCTTACTGCCTTACTTAGAAAAAACTTTCCAACAAATAAACAAATATGTAATTGGTGTTACTGAACTTCTCGCAAATATTCAATTTGATGATTTATTTTTGAAAATAGCAACAACGCATTTTACCAATCTAAACAAAATATGTACACAATGATTCAAAACATATTTCCAACAGCAGCGCGTATTTATTTTACATCAGACATGGAAACTGTTAAAAAATTCCATTAAAAACCCAATAAAAAAATTAAACGCGTTGAAAACAAAACCACGAAAGAATAAACGAACTAGTTCATCATAATGTAATCCAATCAAAACATCCGACATTGTTGCGTTATTGTTGGTCTCCTCACCTGCCCGAGAAAGCTTAGAAAGTACCTATACTAGACGTCAGAATCCAGACGCTACAAAGTGAGTAACCTGTTTTGATTACGAAAAACCCACAGAGAACTAAGTTTGATCAGTTGTGGCCCAATGTGGAATTACTCAACCAGTCATAGAATTCCCAGTTCTTTCAATATAAAAGAACGAACGTCCGGTAATCGAGTGCACTACCGTTTGTAGCCTCCTAGTAAAATGTTTCGATTGGTGTTAATCTCTATTGGAATTTTAGTGGTTCTTGTTGTTACAACTACAGCAATACCCACACTACGTGATCTTATATCGGAGAAGAAAACGTTTCCCTTTGACGCATCACTGGAATTCAAAGGACGTCATCATTGTGGATCAACAATTATCTCCGATCAAATCGTTCTAACAGCAGCTCACTGTGTTCATAACAAAAACAAAAGGAAGTTAAAAGTTCGTGCTGGAACAATTGTAAGAGAATCTGGAGGTCAGCTAGTAAACGTTGAAGAGGTTAAGATACATCCAAGATTCAACCCAAGGAGAAATACCAACGATTTTAATATCGCTATTGTGAAGCTTGAACGTCCATTGAAAATGAATCATAATGTTGCACCAATCAAACTAGCACGGTCTAAGGACATATTTCATGGTAAAACCGGTGATATTTCAGGATGGGGCGCCGAGAAATTAAATGGTGGCCACAGTCGAAGTCTACTGTATGCGAGTATTCCTGTTTTGGATCACGAGACGTGCAGAAAATATCAAAAGATTACGAAACGATCCTTCTGTGCTGGAGCATTGGATGGAACACAAAGTCCTTGCACTGGCGATGAAGGTGGATCTATTGTTATTGAAAATAAATTAGCCGGTGTTATTTCGTGGGATGCTACATGTGGACGCAAGAATTTACCTGCAATTTTCACAAATGTCGCTTACTTTAGGACGTGGATTGATAAATCAATAAAGGATATGGATTAAAAATGTTTAATCATAAAAGATATTAGCATGTAAGTTAGTAGGTATGCGTTTTATTAGATTTTATACGAAACTGTTTCTTTTTATATTAAAATAAAACATAATAATTTTTTTTTAAATATTTGTGTTTAATATTTATCATGGAACTTATTAAAGGAATATTTTAGAATCACCAACAATTTCCAAATAGTACTCGTACATTACAGATTAATTCCCACCGAGTTGCTAGGTAACTGAGATCATCCAAACACTCCAACTAAGTGTTGAAAGATTAGATTTCTTGAAACTTTTATATGATTATGAAGCAAAAGTAATTAACCACAATTAATAAAACTAATAAAATAAATTTCGCATAAATCATCATCATTAGGGATGCCCCTGTTTGTGGTCATGGGTGTTTTTATTTTGAATTCATTTAGAAAAGAGCGTGTAATATTTTCAAGGTTCCTGTTTTAGGTGTTTGGGTTTGTCAAGCTTAATGCAACTGCATAAAATAAATTGCTGTCTGGTTTGTCCTTTCTAAGAAATAACGTGTCTAATAAACCAAATTAATCAATCTTGCCAACTGAGTGTGTACGTCCAGAATATGCAAAAAATTTGTTTTATTCCCCAAAGCAAATAAAATAAGATAGAAACGCTGTTGCTGAGGAATTAAATTTATGCACATTTTACTCATTAAACAAATTTTTAACGTCAGCACACAGTAACATTATCACCTTAACGATAACTTAATATCTGACAACATTAAATGAAAATGTTAATGAAAATCTCACATGCTAAATTATAATTGAGAGCGTTACGATGATATATCCAACCTTGGAGGCATCTTCGTGGTTAGTTAATGATTTATTATTGCAATACTTCAATATCTCACTCTACAAGCAAAACCTGTTAAATCAAGGTAATTGTATTTTTCGCTAATTCCTTTTAATATTAGTTTTTGATTTTGCTAGACTATCGTTCAACAGTTATATAAGTATAACATTTTCAGTATATGCAAACTGAAAGAGGTTCATTCTGCCATTACAGGGGTATTAGGTTCTAATCCCATGCAATAAAAAATGAATACTGGATTGGAATGATGCAAACAATTTTCTTCCTTTCAGCAGTAAAGGGCCAATTACAATGCATCCGCTTCATTCCGATCCGCTAAGCTGTCAAAGTTAAAATTCGAAGTTTGCTTAGAACTTATACGGCAGTTCGGAAAGGTGGTTCCAATGCTACTTACGGATCGGAACGAAAAAGTTGAATAAATTTCAACTTTTTCGGAACGGATCGGACGGAACGGAACCATTGTAATTGGCGCTTAAGTTCGATCGCTACGTTCTCTATCTCTCCAGCAGTTATGAGCAGAACATAGTCTGTTATGTTGTTCTCCAAGAAGTTTTATAGGGTTTGGCACTAATCTGAGAGATTTTAGAATGTTTCAGGAAAGCTGATTTAAAGTTGAAGAGAGTACGGGTGAATTCCAAAATGCATCACTGCGGTATCACTGCAGAATTCTGCTACAGACTTCCAGTTGCTGAATTCTGCAGTGATACCGCAGTGATGCATTTTGGAAATCACCCTACAAGATCGAGAGACTACAGTAGATGGACAAAAACAATCTAGTCAAGTTGTAAAAACTTTGTCTGGGAGGCCCACGAAACCGTACTTGTCGTATATCATGCTCGTGATAGAACTATTGGCCAATTCTGCTCGATTGTTTGCCTTAATTCAAATACTTGTGCACAGTACTTTTTAAAATTAATGGTATGGTTTTCGTAACCTTATAGACCTTGGATGTAAATTAGTTTTTGAGCGTTGGAACAATCCGGTATTTTAATGATAATCTCTTACATAGAACGTTATTACGCAGACACTACAAGTAATTGCTCTAGTGTGGGAGCAGGAGGACTTATTATGGGGTAGAACTCTATTAATCCATGACAGAATTCGGCATCCTCAACAAACTGACCATCATCAATATAACAAAACAAAGTAAAGATATCCTGTCCTGACCAATCAACATCTACAATGAAATCCGACAAACTAAGGACTGGCCTGCCTCCTCTTTAACCGGGCGTTGAAGAAAATGATCTGACATTCGTGTGTGGCAGGAACAGGAGATTCCGGAAACGAGAATGCCACCGAACTACATGCCAGTGAAGTTCTTTAAGTTTAAATCCCCTTCAGTGAACAAACAAGATAGACTAAACTAGGTTTTCTGTAAGATACCGCAAGGTAGAGTCGTATGGTACATGGATGCCTTCACAACAGAAACAGAGATTTGAGATAAAAAGCCTAGGTTTACTGAGCGATAAGCTTACGCGCTAACTACTTTCTTACAAGCAAAGATGAACGCTATATTGACATGAAAACTTAAGAATAAGAGGGTTTTTATCTTCTCTGACAACTAAATGCCAATCAGAGCCATAGTCACGTAGGATAAGGTCTAAACTATTCTAATCCTGGCAATGTGCCTCAAAGCGCTTCAACAGAAGAAGAAGAAACTAAAATACGAACTTGACTAGCGACTATATTCATCGGTCTGAACTCACTCATTGGAGCATCCACCAACTTGATGAAAAGGGCCCTTGATGATCAGGTTCTGATGAAATACAACGAGCGATGGCGGTTCATGCCTAACTTGGCCAGCTTCAAGCGATTTCTTCCTGCGCTGGGAGACGCAAGAAAGAATGTTAGGATACTGGTTGGTATCATTACCGAATATTGCGCTCTAAATTACTATTTGTGGAAGTTGCAGGCTTTGCCTTGAAGAAAATAAATCTATTTTTCATGTCACTGTCCCCTGAACTCGAACAGCCAAGTCTTCTAAGGTGTGGGGATGAAGCAGAACAAGCCAAGTGATGACCGCGTTACTTGTAGTCATGATACCTAAGCTGTTATAGTCTGTCAAGGGTCTTGAAATTCAAACATCTAACTAAACTGCTGCTATTTGAAACACAGAATCAGAAACTTGAGTGCTCAGCAAAATACTCTAACCCCTCAACCATATTTGGAAGGACACCCCTTCGGAGAATAATTGGGGGGCGAATGGCTAACAAAGACCTCGGAAGGTGGTGGCACCCGATTTGTCACTTCTGCCAAAACCCGAGAAGAGTCACTGCAGACGAACATCTAGCAGCTCTGTTAGCAAGTCCTAATCCCACCTCCCCGTGGTGCCCCCCCGGGGTACTTCTTCGGAAGGAGCTAACGGGAGACGGTCGAATGGCGAGTTCTCTGCGCCACAAAACAGAGTTTTAAGTCGGTTGGGCTGAGGGTTAGCAACCCGCTCCCATAAAACACACAATTGCTACGAATCGGCAAACATTGCCTCGGAACCGGACGGACAACACGACGACGACCTTTGCTTTTCGAAACAGGACACGAATCGGATCATGGAATGTGAGAACTCTGCTTGCTGATGGACGGCTGGATGAAGTGCTCAACGAGATGAACCGCTATAAAATCAAGGTCATGGGACTCAGCGAGACCAGATGGCCCGATGCGGGGGAACATATCTGCCCAAACGGTGAGTCCTTCTTATATTCTGGGAGAAACGAAAATGAAAACCGTAGGAATGGCGTTGGGGTGATACTCACCAAGGAAGCCAGGTCCAGCCTCATTAGCTGGTCACCAGTTTCTGAGAGGATTATTACCGTGCGCCTACGTACCAGGCTAAGAAGTACTACGATAGTCCAATGCTACGCTCCGACTGAAGACGCAGAAGATGACATCAAAGACGAGTTCTACATGCGACTGAATGAGGTTTTTCGCTCTATTCCAAGGGGAGACATCATTGTTTTGATGGGTGATTTAAACGCACAGATCGGCCCCAACAACACCGGCCTTGAAAACACAATTGGAAATCAAGGTCTAAGCCAGGATACCAATCACAATGGTGAACTTTTCGTTGACTTTTGTAGTTCTCATCAACTCATGGTAGGTGGAACTTACTTTTGTCACAAGAAGATACACAAAGAGACCTGGGTATCGCCCGATGGTAGAACGAGAAATCAGATAGATCACGTGGCCGTCAGTCGCAGATGGCGAACTATTCTGGAGGATGTCAGGAGCTTTAGGGGAGCAGACACTGGAAGTGACCACCATTTGGTAGTAGCAACGATCCGCCTAAAAATCGCTGCAATCAGAAACGTCCAACGCGATGCCATAAACCGTAGACGGTTTAACGTAGACCTTCTGCGTGAGAGCACCAAAAAGCGAGAATTTGCTGGCAAACTGCAAGAAATATTAAACCAGCAAACCGTTTCTGACGACGCAAATATTGAAGAGCTGTGGAGCACAACAAAGGGCGCTATAATAACAGCAGCGGAAACAAGCATTGGTTATGTCCAAAGAAACCAGCAACACTGGATCTCGGACACAACCTGGCAAAAAATTGAACGCAGAAGGGCCCTCAAAAATAACGTGAACTCTACAAGCGACCCGGAAAAACGACAACAACTTGAACGGGAATACTCCCAATTACACCGGGAGGTAAAGAGAAGTGTCCGGCGTGATAAAAGGCGGCAGATAAATGAGCTCGCAGAGAAAGCGGAAAGCGCGGCAAACACAGGCAACAGTAAGGTGCTGTACCAAATCACTAAACAGCTCTCGGGAAAGCACTCTACTAAAAAGCATGCCGTAAAGAGTGCGGATGGAAGGCTTCTGTGCAGCGACGAGGAGCAACTCCAAAGATGGAGAGATTACTTCTTCGCCGCCCTGAATGGTTCATTTACACAGGAACCTCAGGAAAACAACAACAACAATGCACAGCTAATAAGAATCACCACTCGTGCCCCATCCAAGACTGAAATAGTAACCGCAATTCATGCAATGGCCAATGGTAAAGCAGCTGGAAAAGATGGCATCCCGCCAGAATTGTTGAAAGCCGACTCAAGCCTCATAGCAGATGCGCTACAGCCAATCCTGGAAATAGCATGGAACACCTGTACCTTTCCGGAGGATTGGACGGAAGGTATCATAGTCAAAATACCAAAAAAGGGGGACCTAACAATATGTGACAACTGGAGAGGCATCTGTCTATTATCTACTGTGGGCAAAATCTTGTCCCACATATTACTATCAAGGATAAGAGAGGCAGTAGATCGAACGCTTAGAAGACAGCAGGCTGGATTCAGAAAAGGCCGCTCCTGCATAGACCACATTAACACCTTGAGAATCATAGTGGAGCAGTCTACTGAATTCCGATCCCCCCTTTACCTTGCTTTCGTAGACTATGAGAAAGCGTTCGACTCGGTTAATAGGAGCTTTATATGGCGAGCTCTACGGCAACGTGGACTGCCGGATAAAATAATAGAATTGATAAAAGCTCTATACAACAATTCCAAATGCAGAGTTCTTCACAATGGAAAACTATCCGACAGCTTTGAAGTGAGCTCAGGAGTACGGCAAGGATGCCTACTTTCGCCATTACTATTTCTTATAGTAATAAACGACATCCTTGTCAGCGCTCTAGATACTAGAACAGGTGGCATACAATGGGGATTGTTAGACCGCCTTAAGGACCTCGACTACGCGGATGATATCTGTTTGCTGGCCCACAGACACCAGGACCTCAAAAACATGTTAAACAAATTGGCAACAGAAAGTAGTTCAGCAGGCTTAAGGTTAAATCCGACTAAAACAAAAGAAATGCGGATAAATGCAAACACCCTTGAACGAACAGCGCTAAATAACCGTGACGTGGAACTGGTAGACAAATTCTGTTACCTCGGTAGTATTATTACCGAAAACGGCGGTACAGAAGAAGACGTCAGTTCCAGAATAAATAAAGCAAGAAGCGCATATGCATGCCTGTTTCACATATGGAGATCGACGGAGATCTCAATTAACACCAAATTGCGGCTGTTCAACTCCAACGTTAAGGCAGTTCTTTTGTATGGTTGCGAAACATGGAAAGTCACCCAATTCATCACAGGGCGCCTACAAGTTTTCATCAACAGATGCCTACGTCGTATCCTAAAAATCCGCTGGCAAGATAGAATTTCAAATGAAGAACTATGGCGCCGTGCCGGCCAAGAAAGGATAGACGACCAAATCAGGCGAAGGAAATGGAATTGGATTGGCCACACCTTGCGACGCGAAAACGAGAATCTAGCCAAACAGGCCCTCGACTGGAATCCGCAAGGAACCCGTCGAGTCGGAAGACCTAGAACAACGTGGAGGAGAACTCTATTAGCAGAGGCCGCAACAACCGGGAGATCCTGGTCAGAGCTGAGAGCTGTCGCGCAAAACAGAGTCCGCTGGAGGGCAACTGTTTCCGCCCTATGTCCCATGAGGGATTAAAGGAGCAATTAGTAGTTAGTATGTCAGGGAGGATTATTCCGGAAACTCTACAACGACGACATAGATCAGGGGTGGCAGCATGTAAATTGTTTCAATTCGATTGTTACGAGTTTTTCGTAATTTGGCAGCACGCAATTTGTTTCAATCGATTTGATTTTTTGGATTACATGTAAATTTGTATAACTCGTTTCAATTTACATGCTACCAACTGGAATTTGAAACGAGTTTGAATGAATTCGAAACGGAGAATACCTTCACAGTTTTTTGCCGTAGGATTTATGGGATGCGACAACAAATGTTGACATCCCTGGAAGGGGGCGTAGGCCAAGATACCCAGAGCTTACTGAGTAAAATTAGCTTGATCTTAGGGAAGATGGGAGGGCAGTTGCGAAAAGTTAGATTCTGATCGCGGTAGTAGAGCCGAATTAGTAAGTATGTACAATCTAATTATTCTTATCGAATGAAACTATCTAATTTAAAAGCTCATCTCGACGTATATTTTCTTCCGTGTGAAATCGTCTTGCTTTTTACGGGAATAAAAAAGCATATGCCAAAAATACTCTTTCTGTTATTAAGAACTCAATAAACAAAGTAGATAATACTTGCGTATTCCCATTTAATTAATTAAGTGCCAAAACGGGACGAGCTTTGGCAATTTTGGACCTGGTCAAAAACGCACAGACTCACTCATGCCGTTCAAAAAATCTTCCGAAGCAGATTATGATTTTAAAAACGCAGAAAATCGTTTTTCTGCGCCTAAAGCAGATGTGCAGGAAATAAAGTGGTACCGTGCGACTGAGACTTGATAGAAAGAAGAAGATTTGTGTGCATGAAAAGTGACTCTGCAGAATGTACGTTCAAAAACAATGCATGAAATGCGCATCAGTTGCTTGTAGCAAAGCGCGAGCATCAGTGCTGCCCCTGCTTTTCTGCACAAACGCCTACACGCGATTTGAATCCACCGACTCCCATCCAATACTACTGCTACAGAACGATGACTTCGGTGATCGAACCGATGATACAATTGTCCACAAAAAAAAGACAAAGTCCATTCAAAATGTTTGTTGTGCAATTTCTAATTTTGGAAAACTATAGGTCAGAGTGATGCTCTCTTTTTACTTGCCATTATCGGATCATTTTTGATCATTTCATGGAGTGTACTGAGTGAGGGGAAGCTTTAGTTGAAAAAAAGTAATGTGTGATGGGAAGCTTTATAGAAAAAATGTATTAAGAACATGAATGATTCTTATCTACAGTGCTTGACCTTGCTGATCGAATAGAAGGTGGGTTTCGAGCTTTGTTTAAGTTGCGGCAGAAAAGAGAAACATGGAAATTTTTGAAAAGATTATTTAGTGGAAATGAGTAGAACTATTTCCCTGAATGGTAATCCAACCCATAATCTGTGGTTCGGGAGTTCGGGACTGTTTGACGATGGAAATCAGATCCTCGACCTTATGACGATATCGCGATGCGTTCTCTTCTTCTTTAACGGCTCTACAACCGGTATCCGGTCCTGGCCTGTCGCAACTGTTCTCTCCACCGGTACCGATTCTGAGCCGATGTCATCCAGTTTGGCATCCCTAAGCTCTGAGCGTCCTGGTCTACGCCTTTCTTCCAGCGGAGGTTGGGTCTCCCTCGCTGTCGCACCCCATAGGTCTTAAGGGCACCCGAGACGGTCAAACGATTTGACTCAAACACGTAGATTTTGGTTTGAGTCACACCAATTTGATCGTTTACGCGGTTGTTTGGCAGGTTTGACAAAAATTTACGTGTTGAAGCCTGTTTGATGGAAATTCATATTTTGGTTTGTTTGAAGCGCCGTTTGATCGTCTCGGGCCCCTTTACCGCAGAGAACTTTCCGAGCAGGCTCATCTTCACTCATACGAGCTAGATGTTCTGCCCACTCTTCACAACATCTATTTCGCGATAGCGCTCGTAGATCTCGTCATTAGTCTCCGGAATCGTCCTTTCTCACATAAGGGGCCAACAATCCTATATATTTTCCTCTCGAACACTGCCAAGAGGTTAGAGCGCTTTTTGCTAAGCACCCACGTTTCGGATGCATATGTGAGAACCAGTAAGACCATCGTCTTATCTAGTAATAGTTTAGATGCTATGGTTAGATGCTTGGATTTGAAGAGCCTTGACAGACGATGCGTTTCATTTGGCTTTTCTTCGATATTGTACCAAATAATTGCTCACAATAACACCATAGGGGCACAGGATTTTGAAAATCTAACAAAGTTCTTACTTGTAACAAGGATTTCTGTAAATAAATTATTAATAAGTGTTTAAAACTTTTTAAAATTGAATGAATGTTGTTCAATTATAAAGATTTTACTATACTGTGAAAATGTAAGTCTAAATGGGCTGTAACAAAGAACTTACATCAAATATTTACCTGATACAAAACCTTAAGCTTATGACCCATCTGATAAGAGTTTTATTATTGGCTACCAAAGCTGCGCTTATGCAAATATTTAAACGCAGCGAGGATTTATGATCAAAAGGAATAATGCCAATCAAGTTTCTAGTCTTGCATTACCAGGACTACATCAGCCGATTAAAATTAATTATTCGACAATACAAAAAACCATTTTAGGCTTATAGATTTATATTTGTTTAGTGTAGAAAAGATTAAATAGACAATAATAGTTGAATTTCATTCAAATATTTGGTGCAATATAAAGCTCAAGTGTTGTGAAAATTAAAATTACTTTGCTAAAATGCTCTCGTCTAATCCTAACACGCCAGTTAATTTTCGATCCATACTGTAAATGGAAAAAATCATAAATTGTATCTGTTTAAATTTCTAATATTATTAAAACTACAAACCATTCAAATGCAGTCACAATCTCTGATACTTTATCGGGATGACAAACAATCGCAGTTTTTGCCACAGAAGAAAATAATGAAGAAATATATTTAGAACCGATTCCATTCAAATCTTCTTCAGTGACAGCATTTACTCTCTACAATATAAAATGTAAAAATTTATAAATATTCATTTAAATACATATGGGCATTAATTTTCAAATCACCTTTACGAGCATTTTGTTATAGTCAGCGGGTATCTGCTTAAAACTGGCTAGCAAACTTTGATATACTAAATTTCCTACACTTCTTTCTCTTTCAATAATCTCAAATATTAATGAGCTTCTTGCCGATTCTAATAAATTGGGATCCCAAATTGTTTCTGATAATTGTTTTTCCTTTAAAGAAACATATTTGTAAATAACTAAAACACAAATCTTCACGAATCAGGGAAACATACGATTATAACTTTGGTTTCTTTAAAAGCTGCAACAATATTATTTGCTCGATAGAATGTTAGACATAACAATCCTTCATGTGGCCGAGGTACAATATTGTATCCATAAGCAAATCCTTGTCCACGAATTTGCCGCCACAATGGTCCTTCCAGCTGAGTCAAATATTGTAAATATAGCATTAAAACAGGTAAATCGGGATCCATGAAATTATTGATAGAAGGCGCTGAGTGGAATAGAAAGGCACTTTCAACGCTACCTAATCCGACTACAGTTCCTTGGAAATCTGGGTCAAGACCGTGTGGTTTAAGTATTTTCCAGTCAGGTACAAATTTTAAGCTAAATTAGAAACATTGAAAATTAATTTTATAAACAAAAAAACCAATGTACCTCAATTGCTGGGGATTCTGCTTATCATTTATGAAATTTCGCCATGGTTTTGACAAACTTTTACCTTCAGTTTGAAGATTATTTAAATTAGCAGCTATATGGATTGCAAGAGCACGATTTTGTGTTAAAAAGCTGCGAATTGAGTTTAAATCGGCAATGAAAGTTTTTGTCTTTTCTGGGTCATCTAAGCCCTCAATTAATGAACCAAGGAATTTCTGTTGACGAATCATTGAGCTAACTTGAACATTGCTGTCTGTAATTGGAAGATATTAAGTAAAAGTAAAAATCTTTGCTATATCATTATGAACTTACTTTTTTCGTAGTACATTGCTTTCAATAAATCACGAACAACAGAATTTCCTTTGCGTTTGGTTTGACATACAGCGTTGAACATTTTTGAAGAGCAAACTTTAATACGTTCTGGTAAGAACTCAGTGAATTGTAAAAGTTCTTTCATCCAATTTACGCCGACTTCATATTTTGATGGATGCACCTAAATTGAAATGATCAGAAATATTGTGTTTTACTCAAATGGAGAGAGAAATAATTAAATGGATGAACTTCTAAGATGTGTCGGAAGCATAACAATCCGATGAGGCTGTCTCCCGCTAACCCTGACGGTTGTATCTCTTGCTCAGTGGGCTGCTTGAAAAAATGAACTCATACAACATCCAAGAGTACAAATGTGAAATTTACCGCCTCCTCATGCATCCCTAGACTCCCCTCTAATCTACCCTATCCTTCTTGCTAAGCTTACTAATTAACACTGCACCATGATGCGAACGACATGATGAGCTGGTAGTATAAAGAGTTACACCTGAGTTTAGACTTTCACATAAAAAAATATGGCATGTCCCTTTTTAGTATCGCAAAAGGCAGGCAGGTGCTACAGAAAATATTCAATTGATCGTGGATTCAATTTTTACCTCAAGTCTAAATATACCTTATTCACACTCTTCTTAGAAATTTATATTTCATAGGAAGCCCTGCTCCTACGCAATCTATGAAACTGCGTTTTTGATCTTATTTTTATTTTATTTGAAAGAGCAGCGAATGCTGTAAAGAGGGAAGACAAAAATGAAGAAAAATTATCTAGTCAGGAGAAGTTGAAAGATCACGGCTGTGTGGAATTGAACCTCGGGCCTCTGGAATTGAACTCAAACGCCCTAATCCCTAGTATTCTTAACCGGAGGCAGTGTGTCTAAATAGAACATGTCAATCGAAGCATCATACAACGAAGATATTCAATTTAATGAATGGAGTGCTGGACGTAGTTAAATCTAAACTCGCACCTTTAACTTCTACATTTAACCAGCGGGCTACATTCATTTTGTTGTGTGAAAGTATAAACTCAAAGTAGCCCTTTCAAGCCATGGTGCAACGTTTTGCAGTAGCTTGAAGGATAGGTGATGAATAGGTTAGGTTAAGAAGTGTCCCAGAGTACTGAAGGAGGTACCTATGAACTCTGCGTTTGAACTGTTGATTTGGTACGAGTTCGGGAATACTGACTGTGGAAAGCTGCTCCACAATGTAGTTGTTTTGTTTCTAAACGAATTCCTAGAGATGCCTAATAACCCAATAAGTGGGATCAGAAACGTTAATTTTTACTGCCATCTGCCTTGAGCCATCTAAAAGTGATGCACACTGAACGCCTGCTTTATCTCTGTGGCGACTTGAATTAATTACAACAAAGGAAGAACTCCGGACCACGAAGAGATGCGCACTAGAATTACGCCGATCATCATGGGGCATTGATCTTTAGGAAACCACGCTGCCAATCTTGGTATTCCAAACAACTTCGGATGCCGTAGTAACGAGGCGACGAACGAGGCAAAAACACTCGTTCGATTCTTGTGTAAATTCCAAATTCTAACCAAAGCAAGGGGGTACATTAGGCAACTCCCTTCTAGAAGGCTTAGAACTAGAGGTCGCGGTACTGATAAGCTTCCTAAGGTCTACAAGATTGCTTTAAACATCTACCGCGGTCGGTTAAACAACCACCAAGGAACACGAGCATCAGAACGGTGGTAGTTGGTCCTCCTGAGTAGGTAGTAGAACGCTTTAGCGTGGGAACCAATCTGCCCATGTGTGACGGGCAGCCATGCAGTCCCCACGTGACGGGCAGTCCCCACGTTAAAGGGTCCTACTAGGGTTCTATACCCAACTATGTATGGCGTGCAGTTTTTCTGCAGTCAGTATTTCCGAACTTGTACAGCAACCTAGAGCTTAAGATATTTTGTTCCACCAGACCCCTGCCCTTTTATTCTTTAAACTAAGCTTACTAGTAGATATTGCATCATGTCCTGAACGAGATAACGGGCTGGTGGTATAAAGGGTTGCTTGCTTTTTCACACAACAAAAGTTACGCGTTCTTTAAAAATATATCCATATTCCTACCCTGCTCTTAAACTAACTTTTATTGTATTAAACTGGAACTAACGACTAACGAGGTACCTGAACAAAGCGCATCCTCCGTAACCCTCCTAGTTCTAGTTTCTTAAGGCCGATATAATATGTGACGTGTTCCTCCAAGTGACGAGGAAAAATGATACTCATAACTTGTCTCTAAATTTTATTCTTTTGTATAATTCCGAGAACACGAGATATAAAAAATATTTAAGAATTTCCCGCTTGGCGTAGGAGGAGGAGTTAGGAGTTAGAGAGGAATGTTATGCCCCGGGCGTCGTCTGAATGGGTGATTTGCAATACCGGGCACTGGGATGCTTATTAAGCAATTTGAAATATGTGTCCATTCCAACGCAGATTCTTGGTTAATGTTATACCTAGGATACCAAGAGAAGGTACAGCCATTAGTTCTAAATTTCCCATAAAAATAGGAAGAAAGGTAGTGCATGTCTAAAACGAAATCTCTCAATCCAGTTCATTAGAACTGAGTCCATAGAAAGAGTTCGCAGATTAGTCAACAGAGCAGGGCACCATACTCTGTCAAAGGCTGTGGAGATATCAAGAGCAACCAGACCAAACGCACCAAAACTGTATAGTGTTTTGTTATCTAATATTTGGTTAAATTCCAGATGTTCCATAAGCTTTCTATGTCCCCATGATTTTGGAGAGAATAGAAGTGATTGTTGTGTGTTGAATCACCTTTTTACGGTGTGCGCTGAACATAAGCCAGCCCGCAAAAGTCTGGGTAAACGTTATTCCCAATATAAATGGCTATTGCCCTATGGGGAAAAACTTGTGCACTAAAGTATATCCAAACACCTGATATTGAAGTGAGCCTGTGTCAAATAAGATTTTGGTTCCACTTTGCCGGTGGCACAACCATCGGAGTTGACGGGAACAGCCTTGTTAGAGTGTTATGCTTCCTGAAACGAGGTGAAAATTGCAACAATTACTATGCCCTTTTTAATAATTTCACATGTCTCCATTCTTATAGTAATAATTGAAAAAAAAACAATAAAACGAAAAACTTTACCTGTAAAATCATAAGGGCAGTATTAGAGAAAGGGCCACAACAAAACGGTGATGATTCCAATCCCAACTTTGCTTCTGAAGAAATCGTATCCCTTTCTAACGCCGCAACAACTTCTTCGTACGGTATTAATACATCACCTCTTTGTACTGGTGATTCAAGAATTAATTCCAAAAACAATAGTAAATAAGGGCGAAGTCTTTCCTCTATACCCTCAGTATTCATGGTTAAAGTCATCTAATATTAATTAAAATAATTATGAATGAAATTTAACTAATAAACTGAAAAATAAGTACATAAACGAAATTTGTGTGGATGTCGTAAATCTCTGCATAAATTGGGAAGTCTTGAAAATTGATGACACTTTTGAAATTATCTTCTAAGTTAGCCTCATTTGGTTTATAAACTTTTAAGTAATGGAAATTAATCCCCTCAACAGAAGGTACAGGAACTTCGGTTAGCATTGTTTCTGGTGGTTCAATCTAAACAAAAAAATTATTTAAAATATTAAAATAGGAAAAATTAAATATAATTTTACCTCATTTTGTTCCATTGCTTTTTTAACCTCTTCAGCTTTGCGTTTCAATCCTGCAGGACCTAATCCAGTGCGTTGTTTTTCGATACGATCAAGCTCTTCCTTAGACATTCTTGCTTGTTCCTCAATACTTGGATATGCACGAACGCAAATAAAGTTTCCCTGTTTAAAATTGGTTCAAAATAATAAAATAAAATTCATGAGAGGTTTATAGTTTGTTACATCTATTATAAACTTCTTCAGTAAATCCAACCAATCCTTTTCTTCCACTTCTAAAAAGTGTTCCAGTTGTTTTTTAATGTTCAGTCGTTGTTCAAACTAGAAGCAAATTTTATTATTATCAAAATTGTAATCATAATGTCATAATCTCTACATCTTTTTCGTGATGTCCATAAATAACGTCTCCAATAATGAGATAAGCAGCTGTATCATGGGGACTTCCCTCAAGATTACTCAAAGACTCGAGAATTTCTCTTTCGATAACAGAACGCATTCGCTTCATGTCGATATGTTCTTCTCCTTTTTTATATTAAAATTTTATTTGTTTCTATTAATATTAACAAAACAAAATATTTTTACCTCTAATAAATTTTCCTAGAATATCCTGAAGTTTTGAATAAATTAAATCAATTTTTGGCATTGGCACATTCTCAAAGATAAAATATAAAAGTGATTCAAGATTTTCAATTACGCTGTGAGAAACCTATTGATTAAATAATATGAGTAAAATGTGATAGAATGTTACGTCAGGAGTAAAATAATAAACTTACTTTGCTTGCATAAGGATCATCAATTTCAACGAATTCCCTTTGCAGCGGGCTAACAGCGGTGTCGGTGAAATATCGCAAAAGAAGATTGCATCCAGTTAAGCTGAGATAATCAGTGGCACTATTTGGACCTCTATAACCAACATATACCAAGCCACAATCTTCTTCATCAGAAGGATGCAAAATCTAAATTGAAACCGTTATTACATATTTAATGTTAACTAAAATATTTTGTTACCTTAATATCCTGAGACTTTTCAATTGGTGCAACTGGGGTTTGCCAAGGACGAGTGAAAGGACCTCCTTTTCCCTGGAGAAAGATTTTATATTAAATTTAATATTTTTATATTACACTGATTTGTTGCAAAATACTTTAGCAATAATTTTTTCCTCAATTGGCTTAAGCGCTTCAAAAACATCCTCCGATTTTACTTTTCCAGTAACAATGATTGTTAGATTTTCTGGCCTATAAAATTGAGCGTGATAAGCGCGTACCTAAAAGAAGTAATTTGTTATATTTTTTGTAATTCGTAGAAAATAGTAATAAGCAAAAAACTGCCGACTTCAGCGTCAATTGCACCCTCTTAGATGGATGCACTTTGAATTATGGCCGATATCATCGATTCATATTTTTTTTTGAAAAATGACGATGAAGATCTACACATCAGTTCTGATACTATTATTCAATCAGAATGTACAATGTCGACCAGTAAGTTTAGTCGGGAAGACAGTAGAGAAAAAACAATTTGCAACACGATCACGTGGTTATATTACACCGGCTCCCGTTTAATACTACCATAACAGAACGCTGACTTGGGTGATCGAGCAGCAGACGATTCGGAGACGGAATTTTTGTTAAGAGAAAAGACAAGTTCGAAGCATGATAATAAGGCAGGAAAATTGTAAAGGCAAAAAACTATGCCGCTGTGAAAAATTATTGAAATATTTCGATGTAAGTCGGCACGGGTTAATAAACTCCACCCATAAAAAAAATTGACTTCCGCGTGTTTTGAGGCAAAACGAAAAAAATAATACGGTATACATTAGGTTAGGTTAGATATGACTGAGCTGCTGGTGTCCAAAGGAGTAGACACATACTGATCACACTTTAAACCTGATGTTAAAGTGTCGTTTCTTCGCTAAACCATCTCGAGGAAGCAATGAATCTCCTGTGTTGCGGGATCGCAATTTTGTGGTTAGTCTCCTTCTGCTTAGGGCTGGGCAGTAACATAAGAAGGAGAGTGGCGGTCGTGCCTTTCCTAGCCAGTTCTCAGCTTTACAATTTCCCTCTATGTTTCGTTGACCGGGCACCCATACGAGGAGGGTTCTGAACTGCTGAGCCATCTCGTTGACATTCAGAGATAGTTCTAGAGCTGTTTGTGCAAGAGCGCAGGGCTTTCAGAGTCGCCTGACTATCGGAGAAGATGAAGGCAGCCCGATTCCTATCGCCTTGCTGCTTAATTAGTAGAACAGCTTCATGTATGGCTAGAACCTCCGCTTGGTATACACTGCAGTGATTGGATGTCGGAAGGAGACCAATCCAAATCTCTGGGGAAAAGACTCCTCCTCCTAATTGACCCTTGAGCTTAGAGCCATCAGTAAAGAAGTTTATGGCATCCTGAAAACTGTGTGGTCTGTTTCTCCATTCACAGCGTGAAGGGATGTGGACTCGGTAGTTCCGCGTGAAGTTAGTCTCGGGTATACAGAAGTCGGTTTTTGTGGGGACAACAGAGTTCAGCACCTTCGCGTGACTTCCCTGATTCCGGTCCAAAATCCAGATTCTTTTATTCTAAGGGCTATGCTATGGTTGCGCTTTCCCTTGCCACAAGGGAGGTATAACAGAACATTTAGGGCATTTGTAGGTGTTGAGCAAAGTGCTCCTGTTATGCATAACTCCGCATATCTTTTACTTTCTGTAGTTTGTTTAGCACCGTGGACTTACTCAAAGTTGGCCACCATACTAAGACCTCGTATAGGAGTATTGGACGGACGATCGTTGTGTAGATCAATCGTACTATGTTAGGGGAGAAGCCCCATTTCTTCCCAATCAATTTTTTGCAAGCGAAAAGCGCTATGTTCGCTTTCTTAATGCGCTCTTCTGTGTTTTCATTCCAGAGGAGTTTCTTATCAAGGACTACTCCCAGATATTAGGCACTGTTGCTAAATTTGAGCCTAACATTGTTAAGCCGTGGGGTGTTAAAGGTGGGGTTTTATACCTCCTTGTGAAAAGGACTAGTTCCGTTTTTACTAGGTACGGTATACATTAAAAACAACAAAAAAGGGACGGTCACCCAGTTTGGCATCACTAAACTCTGCGTGCCTTTGTTTTGGCCATTTTTCCGCCCGGCGAAAGCTTTGTCCACCTCTAAATCTTCGTTTTAAGAGCCAGCAATTAACTCATGTGGTTTGGTGCGCTTCAATCTTCGTATTAGTCCGGTCTTATGGGTGAGTTCCACTGGTTCCTGATTTATATGTTGCCTCCGCTTTCGGTCATGGACTCCGGCGTATTGCGATGTCGCGTACAGGTCAATGTTTCTTGTATACCATGGCGCATTTACTATGCCTCTTATTATTTTATTTTGAAACCGTTGGATTAATTCTATATTATAACATTTAGTACAGTCATTTGGTTCTAAAGAAAGAGGTTACCTGGAAAGTTTTCCGGGAGTTTTGAAAATTTGTTATTTTATAGATTTCGATGTGCTCTTTCCGAATTTCAAGAACATTTCTGAGTCTAAAGCAGTCATTTATTATTGCTGTTAGTCTACAAATGGCTCCTTGCGGCAACCGTGGCATCAGCTCCGCAGTAATCAGATCATAGCCAATGGATCCTTTCTCCTCTATCCTTCACATCAAGCTTACTGCTAGACATTGCACCATGACTTGAAAGACATGACGGACTAGTAGTACAAAGGGTGATTCCTAAGCTCAACGGTACAACATAAAAAAAAGATCTCTGCAAACGAGTCTTTTCCGCGATGAGGTCAAGATTGTCTGCAGGAAATGGACTCCATTTATTTGAAGTAATTTTTAAAACATAAAATCCGCTTTATTTCACTGTAAGCTACTAAATAAATAATTTTAATTGCATTTTTATTATTAGTTGAAATGTAAACTCGGAAATTTGTGGGAGTCTTGGATCATACAGATACAACACAACCAGAGTATACTACTTTAACGATCGAACTAAAATGATTATAGGAATCATATACAGAATCATAACGTAAATTTATTTTTTAACCAGAAAGGAGCTTGAGTTTAAATCAAAGTCTACTTACCTTTTCATTATTAGTGCTGGTCCTCAGACACTTCATAGTTCCACCAGTTTCCGAACTATACCCCGAGTCCGGATACGCAGCCCTAATAAGCTGCAGATTAGCTTTCGACTCTCTTGTATTCTCCCGGCCTTGCATTTCACAGTAGACCACACCACCATCTTCACCTTCACCAGAAATATGATGAACTTCGGTAACAAATCCGGAATCCTTTGACAAAAAAACAATCGTCAAATATTCTCAGAAAAACCCTGCAATTTCACCGTTAAAGTCGGATACAAAATGTGATCCAAGTAGATTGGCATCAGCTTAAGAAACCCATCGCTTCCAGCTGTTGTCATTGTATAGCAAGTATGATCAGTATCAGTCCAAGCATTTGTTCCAGATGCTAAGCAACGATTTGCAAGTAAATCTAAGACTCCCTTGTAAGGATATTTTTCAGAACCTAAAAATATTAAATGCTCCAAGGTATGAGGTAATCCATCGTCGTCGTGTGCTTCAGTGGCTGCATCAAAAATTCAATTACATATTTAGGATTGTGATAAAATTGATAAAAGTACCTAGAACAAAGTGGCCATTGACGACCGGTCCCTCGATGTCAGCGACAACAACGGTCAAGCCGGTTGCCTCGGACTTGTACTTGAACACATCTATGAAACCATTTAAGGTTGCTTTGGCAATCAGTTGGAATGATGACATGTTTTAATAAATAATTGGCTGGCTATATTCGTTGTAAGCAATTAAAAATAAATCCTCTAATTACGTGGGCGAGAGAAAATCCTCTATTCCCAGATCCTGATGATTATTTGACAGCAGCAACAACAAATGTCAATAAAGATAATGTGTCTTCTTCTTCATAAGACTAAGTAACTTTGGAAACTTAACATGTAAGAAAGTGGTTTAGACTGGAAGGTGGCGAAAGTTTTTTTGTTGTTAAAATCAATTTTCCATGAGAGTTTCCAAATTTAAAAATTTTTATAGGTTTGCGGAAAAAAATAGAGCGCTTTTATAATATATTAATATTCAAATTGGGGTATTTATGTTTAGTAATTTTGGCAAAGCAAATTAGCCATCATTTTCGGCTGTCTGCTTTAAACTTGAATGTTCGAGCACCGTGTCGTGTCATAAGGCCGCTTTTTAACGGCAACGGTCCGTTTTTTTACAACGGACAGTTGCCCGTTGCGCAGTGTTCTTTGGATAAGTATGAATAGCCGTGTTCCTTTTCTGCTCTTTTTTACTCGTATTTACTTGGAACTACTCCTGCTCTCACGAGAATTCGATAGGTTTTCCTCAAATCGACAAATTTTGCGTTCCTTTAATTTTTTACTCTGGAGTACTTAAAAGTAGAAAAGGAACACGGCTAATGTTTGTTCACGCGCCGGATATTCACCAGTCGACGGGTGAATGTCGGGTGCGTGAACAAACATTCATATTTCTCCAAAGAACACTGAGCGACGGACAACAGTCCGTTATAAAAAACGGACTGTTGCCCGTTGCCGTTAACAAGCGGCCTAAAGAGACCCTGCTCCTTGCTATCCCAAGGCACTTCCCGAGAAGTCGAGGGGCAGAGGTAGACCCAAAGTCTAGAAATTAACAAGACTTTCATCTTCATACGGTTAATGAGTGAAAGGCGAACAGCTATAGGCATAAATTCTTCAAAAGACGATGTCATACTATCAGAGAGGGAATGCAAAATTTTTATACACGCTCGCTCACAACTATCCTGGTGAAGATTTTATATGGAGTTAAACTTTTATGAAAAAAACAGCGGATTCAATTTTCCTTCCTCCTCTGTTCTGCATACTTTATCGAAGAGAGAGAATCTGGCTTTGTCTCGCCAAGTTCACGATGTATGCGTTGAGTTGTGCTCAGCAATGATGTTCATATATGCTCTAGGCAGCTCCAAACCAATTTAGACGCTTGAATATCAGAGAAGACAAAGATCCGTTTGCTTTTGAAGGCCTTTCTTAAGTTTCATTAGTGCACGGGCACATCTGCTTGTCTGGCATCTAAAACCGGCAGTCTCGGCAGTGTTCGCCTTCTGGTATACGGATTAGGAATCATTTTGTAGGGATTGACGTTTAGCTAAAAACTTACATAACTAGAATTTATTTAGAAATAAAATCCTAAAAAGACCGGGCCAACAAGAAAAGTGTTACTAGGTTTAATTCAACAGGCGAATTTTTCTTTTGTGCAAATATATCCTGTTGCTGATTTGGGTCACATTACTGTGAACAACCTCTCCACTTATAGGGTTATTGCCATCTATGTTAGGTATGACGTGGCAACAAAATATAATATAACGTCTTTAGAGGATAACCATCTTTAGGCAAAAATCGTCATCCGAAATCACTCCATATTCTTTTGCTTCATATACAGAAATTCTAACATAAGTAACGAAGTCTAAACTTCAACATTTGATGTTATTTCCGAACAGATCTCGGGATTTGTATCTTCGAAGAGTGTGAAATCATTGCTGCGGGTCATTTCTCAAATGGCACTAGTATTTCAATCCATAAGAGTCCCTGACTTGACTGGCTAAGGAGGCTATTCATTCCTTACTCATTCAAGAGGTACTTTGTCGAAGTTGATTCACCTCTTGGCAATTCTGACCACTTCATAGTCAGCGCTAACTTCCCATACAAATTTACCAGCACAACCAAACCACCTAAGAGAACTGTGTGGTATTATGGGAAGGCCATGTGGCTGGGGCTTAGTAATTTTTTACAATTCGTTGACTGGGTGTTGCCGAAACAAAAACATCAACACCGCCGCTATCCGTATCACCAAGATCCTGGAGGCAAGAAATAATGCATTTGTTCAGTCCCAGTAGACAATCTGCAATGCTTAGGCCAAACAGATGGTTTTATTGGGAGTGCAAAACTAAAGAACGCCTTCAGAGCGTACAAGTGTTCCGAATTAATGGCATCGTCGTGAGTACTTTAAACTTAGAAATTCCTGTATATCCATCATCAGGTTGAGAAATAAACTCTTCAAAGCCACAGCTGGCAGCAAAAACTTGTGGTCGTTGGTAACATCCATCAAGAAGAATTTTACAGCATCCACTACCCCTTCCTTCATCTACAAGGGGAAGTGATAAACAGCAAATCCAAGGCCGACTTTCTAGCATCTCTTTGCTCGACGGTGCTATTCCACCCCCTGTACCAAGTATTCCACACACTCAATGGGCGGGGCCTTCTTTAATACTCGCGAGGTGTATAAGTTCTTCCAAGAGCTTAATATCAACAAATCCACTGGACCCAACAATATACCCCCTACAGTCCCAAAGAATTGCCCCTCACCTTTAGCTAAATCTTTTGCCAAACTCTGCTCTATCATATTTCTACTGAATTTATCTAGACCCTTAGAAACTCCCACAAGTTCAGCTCATATCGAAAAAAGGGCACTCAAGCAATCCCTCTAACTACAGTCCAATTGATATTACTTCTATAATACATACAAAGGGTGATTCTTGAGCTTAGGATTAGAACATAAAAAACTGCTCATCAAAAGATTTATGTGTTGTAAGATAAGATTTCATGCACGCGGTAGGAACCTTTCCTTCGATTAGGTGTAGAGCTGCCTCCAGTGCGACCAGAGCCCCAATTACCGCTTTGACGCGATGTTTTGATGACACAAACTCGTGTACTTAAGGTTAGGTAGTTGTTAACTGACTATAGCGGATGTTGAAAGGGCCATCCTGTGGAGTTTAAGAAACTTATATGCGATCTGACCTCTATCCTAAAGATTTTTTTTAATTCTTCCAGAGCCTAACTACACAGGAAGTAAACAAGTGTTTCCCTCTTCCCGCAGCTACGGCAGCAGACGTTGTACGGGATGCCCAACTTGGCAGCGCTCCTTTATGGGCCAATGCCCCGTGTTGATTGCCGTAATTCAGGAAATATCTCTTCGAGGCATGTTCAGAAGGTCGATTGTTCTTTCTTTGTTGTAAGTGGGCCAAATCTTCGTAGAGATAACTAATACAGGTCTCCAGTCGCTGATGACGAGCAAGTGGTAGTCAAAAATAACGTTTTCTCCCCACCGGCTACCATCTCGATCTCCTGCTGCCGGATTCCTGCTTGGCTAAATTGTCGGGTTTCTTGTGCCAATCATGTTCCGGGAGAAAATACGGACTTTAAACCAAATGCACGTTTTCTTTATTTTGGAAACTTTACTCTAAATCTTTAAGTTTTTAATCCCATTACAGTTTAACAAAATGAGTGACACTTGCTCTCACATTTCTCCCACCTGTTATTTTTTTCTCTTATAAAAGACTCAAATTCTCAACAATAAAAAATGACATACATTAGGTGAATACATATCAAAGATTTAATCGTACTGGAGATTTCACACGCCGTCGTCCCGATTTGGTGATGACTTCTTCATACGCTTTCTCGAATGGACTACGTCCTCCTTCGTTCTCGCGTTCAAGTCCTCTTATAGAATCCACTCCCAGTGGGTACAGTCTCTGGGCCGGTCCGACGAGTTCTCCACCTTGTACTTTCAGAATCACGGACCACTCCAACTTAGCCGGCATCATGGCCACTACATTACCCATAGGCCACCGCAATCATTGGCGGTCCTCCCTTTCAATCAATACTATGTCACCTACCTTAACGGTCTTGTGATATTTCTCCTTCGCCCTTTAGGAATCGTGTATTTAGAGCTTCTTTTAATCCTTCGAGATGCCGATATCCCTTCCACGCAAATCAACCTTCTCGACTTCGTCAATATCCGCCATTGCGCAAGTCCTCACCCCATTTAAAAAATGAGCGGGGTCAGTGGTTCAAGGTCTTCCGAAATATAAGTTAGCGAACATACGTTTATTCAGTCTTCATTGACATGAAGTACATTTCTCACGCTTTTCTTGACGGCCATGAATTAGTCCTGGGCCGTCTCAACTCCTTTTCCAGCAATATCTACCATTTCCAAATGTTAGCCGTTCACTCTCTTTTGCTCTGTATCGTGAATATCTCTGCAGCATGAGGGACAAGGTGTATACTGATTCAAGAAACTTCTTTAAATTTGTCAACTCTAAGAAAAAAGTTGATAACTACCCAAATACTATGCAGCGCATTAACTGATCTAGTAGTGAGCCGTCCTCGATTTGCAACATGTTTGCATCATTCTTTCATCAATCTTTTACTCCTTCTGACATTATCAAGGACAGTGAACTGTTAGGAATCTCTAGATAGACTTCTGCACGACGCCCTCTGAAATCTTAGAGCCTTCGGTGTCCGAAATATCCGTAGATCAAACTTCTTCAGGACGCTTCCGCTACTCCACTCACTTCTTGAGGAAATTTCGACGGATAAGTCCTACCTGAAGGTCAATGTAGTCCTGAAGATCTACGTAGTCTATGGTTGTGGCGACCATACCCTCGAGTAGCAAAACCAAAATATTGCTATGACCGAGTTTTGTGGTTCAATAATTTATAAAAATAAGATAAAGATCTGATTAGATCTGATTTAAACTTTAATTTAGCCCTATGCTCCCATCTATATATATATAAAACACAAAAAATGTTTCTTTGTCCGTTATAGACTTTGAAACTATCCAACCGGTTGCCACAAAAATTTAACCACATATTACTTAAATTACTCAAAATGGCCGACGAAAAATCGGTATCTGGGGTTTCTTGAGGTAGCAAATAACGAATGTTTAATCAAAACTTATAAATTCAAAATGGCCGCGCCAATATGGCCGACGAATTTGCCAATCGTATTCCGATTTCAATGAAAATCGGTATCTGGGGTTTTTTGAGGTAGTAAATAAAGAATGTTTAATCAAAACTTACAAATTCAAAATGGCCGCGCCAATATGGCCGACGAATTTGCCAATTGTGTTCCGATTCTGGGGTTTTTTGAGGTAGCAAATAACGAATGTTTAATCAAAACTTATAAATTCAAAATGGCCGCGCCAATATGGTGGACGAATTTTTGCAATTGTATTCCGATTCCAATGAAAGTGGATATCTAGGGTTTTTACGGTTGCAAATATAGAATTTATGATCAAAACTTATAAATTCAAAATGGCCGCACCAATATGGCCAATGAGTTTGCTAATTGTATTCCGATCCCAATGAAAATCGGTATCTGGGGGATTTTAAGGTAACAAATAAAGAATTTATAATCAAAAGTTACAAATTTTAAATTTCGGGGCCAAATAAGTGTCATTTCCCGGTCAGCTATATGTAGGTTGTTTAAGGGTTAGGAAATCGAAAAATTTTCACATCCGAGCTCCAAATGGAAGAACATGTAGGAAATTTCTTAAATTTGCCCTAACCAGTATAGAAACAGTAAAAACGGTAGAAATAGGTTTTCAAATTAATATGAAGAACATCTCTATATAATTCAATAAAAAAAAACGCTGTACAATGATGCAAAGATGATTTTCGGGAAACAGATTACGCTGCTAAGTGATTTAAATTTGGGAATCGCCCAACAGGATGAAGACCCACTACGACCTAAGGGCGACCTAAGGAAGGCGATCGAGTCTAGCTATACGAGTATAATCCTCCACGAATGAAAGGTAAATTGTCAAAACTACAAAGGAAATGGAACGGCCCCTCCACAGTAATCACGAGGTTAAACGATGTCATCTATCGCATACAAAAAGGTTCGATCGGTAAGAACGGGACCTGTAGGAAACTGTGTTCGAGACGAATATTAAGTAAGAAGGGGGCAGTGTAACGGCTAACCGAAAAAAAAGTTAAAATTCCAATTCACCCAGAAGTTTCATGTTCAGAGGCACCTACTTGAATGCATACATAACGCAGTGTCACATCTCAATTTAGTACGGTTGTTCTAACTCAGTGGTCGGCAAACTTATTAGCCAAAGAGCCAAATATGAACATTACAACAATTTTAAAAAAAAATTGGGAGCCAAATCTGCTTATTTAGTAAACTTTTACTACACAGTAAGTAGTACACCAAATAAAACTAAATGTCAAACTTAATAAATATTTATTAATTCGAACAATGTGCTTGCATCTCCTTGGAAAGTTCGGTTTGTATGGTGTTGTTTTTAATTTTAGGCATGATTCCAAGTTCTCATCAATAAAGACGACTTCTCAGTTTACTCTTGATAATGTTCATGCTTGAAAAAGATTGTTCGCATATAAATGTAGAACCGAAAAAGGAAAGAACAGCAAACGCAAGCTTTTTCAGCTAATCGTAAAAGTCAGGAATACTATTCCAAGCGTTGAAAATGGTCATGTCTTCCTTCTCCAGGTCATTCAAAGCAGACCACTTGTGCTGTGAACTAAGATCACATTTTTTTCTTCTCCAATATTTCCAATTCAACACAAATTTAGCGAATTTAGAGCGCCATATCTCCTTGTTTTTTAAATGCAGCAATTGTATTTCAAAGCTGTTATCGTAGCATTTTTGACAAATGCTAAAGTTGCTCTGCTGTTTTTAAATTCCTGAAACCTGCTGAGAAATGCTTCCCTCATATTTAAAATTATTGTTTTAAAATGGTGTTGATCAATAGAGGAATTATTTTCTTGGCGATTCTTCAGCAGGCTCGGAAAGTGAAACAATGTACATATAAAGATAACTTAACTTTATTCATTCGGTATGCGCGCATCCCTTCCCAAATTATTTTGATAAGTTATTTCTGCGTTTGTTGCCTTTTTAAATGAAAAGAGGGGAAGTGATAGAACAAAATTTAGAACTGTTCAAATTTTCTGTGTCACGGAGTTTGAAAACATCTATACCTTTGTATCACACCGCAGTACGCCCAAAACATACGAACAATTTTAGCCGGTAGTTTGCACATGGTTTGTGTTTACGTTTACGAAAACTAATAAAATTAAACTCAATGTTCGTTACGTTTTACAACAATATAAAATTTTAATTACCTAACTATCTTTTAGGTAAAACAAAAAATTATACCTGAAGAATTTTAATTTATCAAAATAAGATGTAATTTTTTTTTACCAAGTTTTTTTTAAATGAAAAGATTATTGCACCTTCCGTGGATATTTGTGCCAGAGCCGCACTTAAGGTGTCAAAGAGCCACATGCGGCTCTGGAGCCGCACTTTGCCGACCACTGTTCTAACTGAACCGCCAAGAAGAGAAAGGAGGAGCACATGTGTGCAAGAAGTTTTGTTTTGAAATTAAAGTTGTTAAAAAGAAACAAATTGTTCCAATTAATCCCTGACGAATCCGAGAACGCTCGAGAAGAAATATTACAATATTTTTATAGGTACATAACTCTAAATTTCTGTATGGTATCAAAAATCATTTTTCCATATTTTTTGTTGTTTTCATTATACTTTTTTCCTACCGCGGACTGTGCACACATAAACTTTTTTTATTTGGAGGCGTTGCAACGCACGCGGGTTTTTTACTATTCAGAATAAAGGGAAATAATAATTTCATTTAAAAAATAAAAATTTCAAATGTTTTTTTTTCTGTAATTTTTTTTATTGTTTATACAATGTACAATATAATTAAAAGCGATGCAGTCATTTATATAATTAATTTTTTTGGTTGATTTCTGGGTTACAATTTTTTTTTGTTCATTTTCATCATTTCATCAATTTTTAACAAATCAAGTGTATGTGTATGTGTATGTGGTTTTTCTTCTTTTTTTTAAATGAATGTGTTTTGTTTTTTTTGTGTATATGTGGATAAATAAACATTGCGCTGGATTATATCTAAATTACAAGCACTCTTAAATTGTTTTTCTATTTTGTTAGTTAAAGTTTATTTTTCTTCATTTTCTCTCATTTTTATATTTAACAAAAAAGTTTTTTTTTAAATAATATTAATAATAATAATAAAGATTTTATTTTTATATTTATTCTGAAGTCTTTGTTGTATATTGTTGCATTTTTTGAAAAAATTTATTTTTGGTTTTTTTTGTTCAATAAAAGAATATCCTTACGTCATCTATTTACCACGTTTTTTTAACTACTGAAGCTCTTTTTTATTTGTTATTTATTCACATTAAAACAAAATGCAATTTTTTTTAGCCATTTTTTTTAAATGCAGTAAGAAACATTTAAAACAATTTTTTTTGTATTTATTTATGTTTTTTTTTTGTAAATTTCTCTCACGTCTATTTATAATAATTGAAGTTCTCTCAACTCAACAACAGATTGAAAAAGAATTTTGTATTGTTTTTTTTTGTAATTTGTTTTGTTCTTTCTCGGTTTTTTCTTAAAATACACAGAAATACAAAAATATTCTAAACAATTTTTTTTGTTATATGTGGAAAATTTAATTTCTTTTTTTTTATTTATTTTTATTGCAACAACGCGGTAGTGAGATTTTGACTTACTTCCTGTTCCTTGCTTTACAATTAAATATATTTGCGGTTTGTTTTTGTTTTTTATTTTTTTACTTATCCTTTTGCTTATTTATTTCTTTTTGTTTTTGCTAATATCTTATTTTAGTGCACAAGTGCCATAAGCAAGCTTTGTTTCATTTTTTGTATTTTTTTGTTTTTTTTTGTAGTTTATATATAAATATTTGGGTTTTTTTTTGTTGTTATTCACTTATATTTAAGTCCTTTTTTATATATAAATAACATCCAATTTAAATTTTTTTTCTTGCTTACAAAAGAGGGATTTCAATAAATAAAATACTTTCGCTAATTTTTTTGTTTATTAATTCTTCATTTTTTACTTTTTCTTAAATAAACAGATTACATTTAAATGCATTTTTTTAAGTGATAAAATTAAAGCCTTAACATTGATTATGCATTTGTGAAAAACTTAAGAGAGCTTTTCCCGTTTTTTTTAATTTATTTTTATTTTCTTTAATATCTTATTTTTTTTATTAAAGAGATCGTTTTGCTACGTTCCTTTACACATTCACTATAGGCTCAAACATTTTTCAAAGTTGTTTTTTTATCAATAATATTTGAGAACAATTTTCATTTATTTTTTATTTTTGTTTTTTTTATTTAGAATGGTAAAAAAATCATTTTTTTTTGGTTTTGTTTTTGTTTAAATTTCATAGAAAAAGCTTTAAGATTTTGAAATATTAAAAATAAGAAAACACGCTTTGAATGCAATCTGATTGCAAATACCCACTAATTCATATAGAGACAATTTTTTTTCATTTTTTTTATATTATTACTCTTTTTTTATACAAAAGCTCTAGAATCATTAGCCATTCATTTTCCTATATTTTTTTCTTTACAATATTAATATTAAAATAACAAATCTCTATAATTTTTTTGTTTTTTTCTTTTGAAATTCATTAAAGGCAAGAAACTGTTCATATTTACAAGAATAAGGTTTTTTTTAGTTATTCTAGGAATATCAAATTTATTTGTTTACTAATTTTTAAATTAATATATTTTAAATTTAACCCTGTAATAAAAGCGGAAGCTAAAATTGATTGTGAAGCAATTGAAATAAATTTAAAAGTTGTGTAATATAGTTTGCTCTAAAGTTATATAATATCTTTCAATATCCTCCGATAATTTCTCCTTATATATCAACATTTTTCAAATAACTAACTTAACAGTTTTCTCAGAATGCCACTCGAGCAGCGCGTCTACTAACGTACTGACCGAGTTTCGATCAGGCAAGAGTTGTTAATCATTTGATTCTCGCTTGCACGAGGTAGATCCTAACTACACGAGAAATCATACTCTCCAAGCAACTCGTTCAAAATACATGCGACCGAAGCCGTTTTGGAGTAGTTACAGTTCGTTCTTTTCTCAAGTTTATTTAAACCTCTGCCTTTACCCAAATTAATTTCTGATGACTATCATTTTCGCATGCTTTGTAAATACAAATCGGAAAATATTTGGTTTCCCATCACTAGCACAGAATTTGGAACTAACTATGAAGGTTGGTGGCGCAGTATTATTTACAGGGGGTTAGAGGCTTGGTTTCGCTGTGTCCGATTGTGAATCCAACACGGCATAATCAGTGAGCCTTCGCTCCAAGACCGACCGTACATTGCCCTCAGACCACATCCTGCTCGAGGTGTCCCTGCATTGCTGCTTGGGCAGGTGATCAAACTACCACTGCCTGGCCATTGAACACACTAAATATCGCAGATCTAGAGAGGACATACTTGATAAAACTGGCAATCCCAAGATTTACACAAGCAGGCATAATGAATGAATGGTACTGCATGAATCTACTACCAACGATGGGCTCACATACCAGGCGATCTCCGGTTTTACTTAGCATTCACATGGTAATGCGGAACTCTGCCATGAGTGACCGTTTTTATTGATCCATATTCTGAATTGCTGGGAGAAGGCTAGGGTGGTCTTTATTCCCAAAGCGGAGAGAAGATCATTCAAGGAAGCAAAATCAGCCTCTTTTCATTTTTCCAGAAAACGATGGAGAAGATTTTAGACAAACAAATAGGGCAGGTTTTACAGCGAACCCACTGCATTGCTTGCTATTTACCTACCGGCCGGGCACATCTGCCATATTTAAAAAGAATAGGGCTGGTAGTTGATTGCAGCTGTCGGTTCTAAGGAGCAGCTCTCGAAACAGCAGACCACTTGCTGTGCGATTGTGAGGCTACAGTGAGGAGGAGATTGAGTCTTCCCCATCGTGGCTTCCTGTTCCCAGGGGGGTTTCGGATGTGAATTCTAAAACAATTTTAGGCTACATAAAAGCCTTAATGGGCTTGGCACCTAATAGGTCAAGGAAAGGAATACCAAAAGATCTGTAAACTAAGAAATTGATAAAGGAAGAAATGCTTGCATATCAGAGGGGAAAAGTCTGCGTTATGAAGGAAAAAGACAAAAAATACGTCGCGCTCTTGTCAACAGTTCATAATACAGAAATTATAGGACCTTGACAGAAGGAACGACACAAAAGCATTTATTCAAAAGTGGTCAAAGATTACAACAACATTAAGGGAAGTCTTGTACAATAACTCTATTGGAGGTATCAATATCTAACAAGTTATTCCAGTAATAAAAAAATCGAGGACCAATCTATCTGGAAAACTTTTACTATTTATTCAAAACAATGGGTTCAAAATTAATTTACAGAAAAATACGGTATATTGAAGCACTAGCTAGAACGTCCGCCTTCGTTTTCATCATAACATTTAGTGGGTAGGCATTTAATTGTATTGTTATACCATGTACAGAGAGAAAGGGTAAGCAAACAAGGCAATGTAAAGTATGTTGTTTGAAGACAGACAATAATGCTCAAAGAACTCGGAATAAGATACTACTGTCCAGATAGTATCTTGTATGCTTTAACACTATATATGCCATATGAAGAAAACTTTAGAAATTTGATAAGCATGTCTTTTTGTATAAATCCTGTAATATTATCTCAGAAAGTTTAAGAAAAAAATAGTAATTTTGAGTCAATCTGTTGAGTGGAAAATCAAGACCTGCAGGTGTAACTGTCGTCTGGCTTAATACTTCTTAGTGCAGGGGCAATGGCTCTTCGAATACTGTCTCCATACCTCTCGGCTCGTGCCATTACTTTCTAGTTTCTGATTTTTGATGTTCTTTAGTCCTGCTCAAGATCTAAATTCCATATTCTTCTCTTCCAGTTTCTGGTTGGGCTTCTTTCAAATTCACCTTTTAAGTGTCTTCACTTACTTATTCGGAACTTTCAAAGCGTGATACAAACGTAGAAATTTTTCGACATAAACCTCGTTTAGGGGTTAAAGGCTATTTGCAGGTACAAGGTTTTGGCTCCCAAGAAACCTTTGCACCTGTGGTAAGACACACATTAATACGTTTCCTCGTCGCCATAGCAGTAAGATTAAAATTAAACATTCGTCAAATGAACGATGTTACCGCCTTTTTAAATGAAGAACTAAAGGAAGATATTTACATGTCTCAACCGGAGGCCACATGATCCGTGTACGCCAGCCCAATGACTCAAGGATATCGAAAAAGCTCGGAATCTACTACGAGATGGGAAAAGACCAGTTTGCAAACTGCAGGCAAGGTGCGAAGGTGGTGTTAAGGCTGATGCAGCAAAACCCCTCAATAGAAGGAATTGGAGGCAAGAAGCTGATGGAGGACAAGGCTCGAAATAGAGCCATCAAATTACAAAGTAGTTTAATAGTGCTCTATAGAGACTTAGAGCTGGAGATGATGGTTTTTGATAGAATAAAGGCACCTGTGCATTCTGATCTATCAATATCATTAATGCCCGGCTTCACCGACCTCAGTTCAATAATGTTTAGTTCAATCCACATAAGTGGATTCACCAGCTAAAGTCCAGTTCGTGCTTGAAATTATTGTTGCTTTTTCGCAAGAAGTTAGAAATACAAAAGCTCATTACATTATTCCAATTGATTAGTCTCTTTTGAGCGAGCTTTTACGTTTAACTTCAGTTCGAGTCTAGTTGGGCGAGCTGAGGTCTATTTTATCCTCAGGTGAATATATGGAAATTGTAAGCAAACTGAGGTTATTTTAAAGCTCAGTTCACCAACTTGCTCGAACTAGCGCAGGTGACGCCGGGGTATAATAATACGAGTAATTTGAGTAATTCAATAAATTCAACTATTTTGAAGCTCTTGAAAGTGTAATTTTCAGTTTTGATATCGCGATTTTCAGTGCTACAGAACAAACATTAGTGAATAGCTCAGTTCATCATGTACCCATGTTCGATTATAGCTTGTCATCAAGCTGAACAGTTTTTACGTTATCTATTTTTATATAATTCGTTAGCTTTCGTTATTTAAAGAAGTTCTATCACGACGCATGGATGGCGCTGTCTAAAATGATTTTTGAAATTCTCTCTATCAGTAAAAGATTTAAGAAAGATCACACAGATCACAGTTTTATGCATCGTTACAGATATCAAAAAACAAAAATAAAAATTTAGCTTAACAAAATAATTCTTAACTTTCGTAATATTTACTTAGTTTTATAAAACCTTTTAAAGAAAGAATCTTTCGACTAATTGCAACTTAGGTATAGCACAAAAATAAATTTAATTAACAAGATAACATAATTGTATTACTTTACTAAAAATATTTAAATTTAAAATACTAAACAAATAAACAAATTTCATAAATAAATTCAATATTCCTGCAACAATAACATTAGCGTTTTGAATAAAAGTTTTTAATGATATCGTTTTGTTTTCTATTTTTGTTTTTTCTTTCTCATTGATTTGTTTGTAAGATTTTTTTATAGATTGTAAACATCGCAAAAAGCCCAGCAATAAATTTGTTATTACGAAATAATTTGTTTTATTTTGTTGATCTGCGTTTTCATTCCAGTTATGCTCATAAATATACAAATATAACATTGGCCAGATTTTACATTCTTTTGTTTTTATCTTATTATTTTTTTTAAATATAAATTAGCATTTCACTTTCATTTATCTTTTTTTCTTGTTAATTTTTTTATAGTTCTAATATTGTTTGCACATCAAATTTGCAATTTAGAGAAATTTTTATGATATTTCTATCAAATTTTAGATTTTTTATTTTGGTTCCTTTGATTTTTTTTTGTTTTAAAATTTCACATTTTGTTTTTTTTTCTCTAAATACAATAAGAAAATTAATTTCATTCATTCTAATTCAAGGCAGCGTTATTACATTAATTAATTGTGTTTTTACTACAGTTACAATTTTTTAAAGGTTTTTGTTTGTTATGTTTTTTTTTGCACTCTGATGTAATGTGATATGCTACAAAAAGGAGAAAAATTAACAAAAGAAAAATTATAGTTTTTTTTATTAACTAAGCAGGTGAATGCAAATCCTTACAAGTAATTGTTTTTTTTCTTTTAAATTTTGTTTTTTTTTGTTTGTTTTTGTTTTTAAAAAAGGGCCTAAAAATTTTTTTCATTTAAATTACAATTTCACATAAACAACAGAGTGTTGAATTTTTCTATTCAAATTCGTAAATGTTTTTTTTAAATTGTTTTATTTATTTATTTATTTTTTTAGTTATTTTTTTTGGGTTTTTTTGTTAATTTTTTATGCACATTTGATTTTTATATTAAAAAATAAGCAAAAGACGCCTGCGCCAATGCATTTAATACAATTTAGCATTTTTTATTTACGTTAACATACAGTTTTTTTTTCTTTCTTTATTTACTTCTATAATACTATTTTTTTTAATTCCTTTGTTTTTTTATATAGTGTTTTCATTTTTTTTAGATAGAGAAAAGTTGCTCTTGTTGTTTCTTGAGTTTTTTTTTCCTTTTGTCAATTGAATATAAACGCTATATGAAAGGGGATATGTCGCATCATTGCGCTAACTCTAGTGTTTCCATTTAATTTATTAAATATTATAAAATTTATAAATTATATTATTTTAATAAAATCATAATGGCTGCTTAAGAAGAATAAATTAAGATACATTTTTTAATTACTATTTAGAATAATGCAAGGAGGATTGTTTTTCGTTTAGTTATGCCGGTTTAATGCACGTGTTGAAGTTAGATGTTATAGAAGAACTTCACTTTAATACATAGATATTGGGATATATCATTACAAGGAGTCCATAAAAAGTTGGTACGGGATTACATCCATAGCGGGATTGCAGCTACAAAACATCCTCTACCTTAAAATGCCTTTGAATTTTTAGTACAAGAACTCTCAACCGTAATTAGGCTGTATACATTTTGAGCCTTGATTTGAAAGACAAGACACCGATATTATAGATCAAAAGAATATATCACTACAGTTTATAGACATGGATCAAATATCATCAATATTAATATCAAAAAATGATCATCTAACAATAAATCCAACTTCTTCATTACAATAACATTCAACATAAGACGCGTCTTCGGGTGCGAGTTAATGGTCAGCTATAAAATTAATTTGATGTTACATCCAGTGTCCCTCAGGGTTTGCATTTGGATCCAACGTTTTTCATAATCTCATCTTTATATTGTAAATGACTTTGGGGTTAACACCAGATCAGAATATCAATTATACGCTGATGATAAAACGATACACAGGGAAATTAGTAATTAACTAGATCTACTTATCCTCCAGCACGACATCTGTGAAAATGAGAATTATTGAGTGAAGAATAAGTTGTCTTTAAACATAAAGTGTTCAGTGACTTATTTTTCGCCATCCCACAAACAACTGCCAGTAATCTAACTACTTGATGTTCAAATTGTTCAAACGACTAGAATGGTAAAAGCCCTTGAAGTGTTTTTGGTTTCCAAATTACCTTCTTTAAGCATATTAACAGCATTACACTTCATGCTTATCGAAAACTAGATTTTATTTGTAGAGCAAACAAAGAGTTTAGAGTTGTCGAAATATTGATACTTCTTTTCCCAGCGTTCGTCACAAGTAGGGATACGGAATGGGCAATTGGGGTATTCTTTACTCATATGAGTATTTGGCTTTCGATTCTACTCATAGCAGTACTAGATACTGTTGACCGAGTACTTTTACTCATATAATTACTTAAAGGGTGGAATAGACGAGTACAATTTGTATTCAAGTAGTTAGAATTCAAGTTAACTGCTAGCTTACCTCAGCCGTGAATATTTTCCATATAAACGGTTTACACGGTTTACAACACTTTTCTACCTCAAATAAGGAGAGTTTGAGAGTTTAGAGCCGTTTACATCCCAAACGCAAAGTGGAAACGCAAATTGGAACTCTTTTACTGCACAGAAATTTGTATGTTTCCCTTTCTATTCATCAACGTGCAATCCACGTTTGTTTAACAGAGAAAAAAGCTTACAAATTTCTATGCAATAAAAGAGCTCCAATTTGCGTTTGGGATGGATGTAAACGGGCCTTTATAAGTTTGATTTTATATCCCATGTATACTACATAAATATTTGTAATCTGTCTGTTATCGAATAATGCTTACGCTAAGGCAGGTCGGACCACTCGGTGAAAGTTATCAGTTATCAAATTTGACCCTTTTTGGTCAATGTAGCTGAAACACTTTATCTCGTGAGAAAGTAGGTATATGTCAAAAAAGTACTCATCGATTCTAAAGGAATCGAGTACTTTTGAACGAGTAGCCACAAGCCCATATTGGAATATGGATCTGTGGTTTGGTCTCCGTTTACTGAACAACACATCAAACGTATTGAAGAAATCCAACGTAAGTTATGTAAATGCTTATGCGTATGTAAATAGTATGAGCGAAATTGGTCAACAATATAAGCTATTTGCTTGAGGGTAGAGCTAAGAACTAGTGGACTGCCATCAGTAGTAAGATCTAGTAAAAATTACATCTACCATGGACTCAGAAACAGAATAGGCAGCTTGGTGAACCAGTATTCTGCGGATGTCGCCTTTTTTGAGGATCCTTTTCAGCGTTCTCAGCTAGTGTTAAGAAGTTGCTATGTGCTAATCAACTTTGAATAATAATCTTCATGTGTGAAATATGGTACAATGTCTTCACAGATCTATCTATTTTGCCAAAGGTTCATCGACACTAGACCAAAAGAAAGAGTTTAAAAAAGATTAGATGACAATGAAGCAGATATGAGAGCGTTGGAAGTTAACAACTGGGTGAGATCTCCCCAAAATCGAGAAAAATGGAAAAGATTACACTGAAAAAGACTATATACCTGTGAAAGAAGAAAACCATTGAAGTCATAATAATGCATTAAATTTTATAAATATGAAGGGGTTTTATTTGGTTTTCGCATTTTAATGCATCATTTTCAGAATCTCTGAGAGATCAACGTCGAATAAGTTTTTCCCTTCTATGGCAAGGGTGGCGAACCTATGACACGCGTCTCAGAGGTGGCAAGTATGAAAAATTTGCTGGCACGAGAAATTTGCTGGTGCAGCGTTTAGGCTGATTCAGAACCTTATGCAGCGCCGCAATCATAAGTGTATCTATTATCTGAGACTGGTAAAATGTATATTATAATTTTTTGCACGCCAGCATATTTTGCTCTCGAGAAAGAAAAACATCTAGACAGCACTCCTATAATACGCCTAATATGAAAGGGAGACTGTTATTGTTTCGAGAAGAGAAATGGGCCGCTTAAACACGGAATGAAAATAAACAAACAAGCCGTCGCTCTCTATACTTGATAATAATAAAGCATTTCTTCCTCCTTTAAATCCCCTCACAAAACACACCGTTGCACCGTTATTCAATTGTTAAAATTAGATTGTCTTTTTATGGCACGCACGTTGTAAAAGGTTCGCCACCCCCGTTATCTGTATTAAAACTAATAAATCGTTTTTATCTATCACCATAATCTTCAAAATTCTTTTCTTGTTTTGCCATAGTTATTGAAAAAAATCCTTTGTAGAATACACTACAAGCCCACGCCAATTTTTGGAGGTCATGTGGACCAGCATGAACTATATGCAGATCGATTCATCTAAATGCAGATTGATACACCTTCGCTTAAATAGTATAGAGGTGATGATTTGAGCCAACGTCAAATTCAATGATCTTAATGCTATTTCCTGAAACAATAACATTTTGAGCCGAGGGTGGCTTAACCTTTTAACTAGCAAATATTTACGGCATAGCTTACACAATGGTACTATGAAAGCATAAAAATCAAAATGTGCAAATGCAGTACAGTAGTAGTAAATTATCTTTGCATCACAGGTGTATTTTCGGTAATTCAAAAATTCTCCTGATTTCCGGTATCATAATTTTTGTACGGCAGTAGGTTCTAGGAGCTTATTTTTTTTATAATCTATCAATGTGATTGCCGTATAAGAATTTCTAGTTTGAACAGCAATTGTTTTTCTTCAATATTGATGTTTTCGACTCAGTCAATTGTCCAAATTTAACTAACCCCCTTTTCTACAATTGTGACTAGTCATAAAGCACAAGCTTTGGCGACTCGCCTTTACTTCTCATGAACTTCTTATTTTGGTTTCTATATCAATGTTGACAGAACTTACATCTACTTCACTTCTACTTCTCTACTTTCAGTTAGTATAGGCCTTCAAGTTGAGACTTACCACACACTTGTGATTGCGTTGTGACTTGTGACTTTTTTTGGAATACGAAGGTAAATGAAGTTATTTACGAATAATGATTCAGATTTTTCATTGAATAAAGGCTCCTCTACACGGCGGTCATTGTTAGAGCGGTGGTTGTGGCTCACATTGGTATGTATTGGAATGATGTGGAGTGATGACCAACACGTTGGCGCGAGATCCGTGTGATGTGGTTTTTTGACCAATACGTTGCGTTGGCGCGAGATCCGTGTGGTGTGATGAAAGGGTTGTGGCCGAGTTATGGCCGCCGCGTCCACACGTTGGGCCATGTTGCCACAATCATTGGCACACATATCGGCCAACGTGTAGAGGAGCCATAAGAGAGAAAAACGTAGAATGGAAGAACAAGAATGCAAGAAGATTCTTATTTAAGAGAACGATCGGACACTATAAACTTACTTTAATAATTTTCTGCAATTCGTTTTTCAAAATCTCTCAAAGCGTTCATAGGAAATGATTTTCTTTCTCGTTGGTTTAATTACAGAAAGTCTTTCATATATTTAGCACCAAACTTCAATTTCTTCTGTTGAGCACTATCTTTACCTGTTCATAGTAGCCCATATCATCCTCATATAAACTTATATATTTGAAATCAATCAACATTTAATGGTTTTATTTCGAAAGGTCTATAAGAACAAATATGCTTATAAAAGTTATATTATAGCTAGAGTACAGGTCGAAAAATTTGATAGAAATAGAGGCATAGAGAAATGTAGTTGCATCATAACAGGTATCGAAAGTGAAATTTCAATGCGCAGAAAAAGATGTCTTACCAATTCCGACAATGTTTATTTGTATGAATTTACATTTCTCCACAAGCGCGAAGAAATCTCTCATCGCGGAAGCTATACAAAAAACTAGAAATTTCTGTACCTCATACTGTTGATTGGCTTATAAACTAAATTAAGATTTACTCTAAAAATTCCAAAATATAACTTCCGTGATAGCTGAATCATTGGTATGGTGTTTGTTAATAATCAATTACATTACATTTTTACAGTACCATTTATTAGCTTTTGCAGCACCTTACCTTAAAATTTAGCTTACCCCTTTCGAATTAATTGGAACTAAGATTTGTGTTAAGAATTTGATATTCTCCTTGCATTAATAATAAATAGCACTAATGGCAGAACATTGTATGGCAAAGAGATTTCTCTCATTTGTTTTTAATGGTAACATAATAACTTAACAATATAATAATAACTAAAAGCACTTAGTAATGGCAGTATTTACTTTAAATGAGAAAAATAGTTGAATACACTTAAAAGTACAATATATCCATAAAAACAGTAACATAAATATGAGTTACAATTTTAAAATTAAAAACAAACAAAAAAAACACCATTTTCATAACATAATATGGACCGATATACAATTTTTTTTTGACTATTTTCTTTTCTTATAATTTTTTTTTGTCTTTTGAATTTTTTTTTGTTAAATCTCTATCAGCTGAGCCTAATTTTTATCATTATTTATCTATTTTATCCGTTAATTTACTTAACTGTTTCTTAAATTGTTGCCTTTGAGGCTGCTGAAGCAACTGTTACGGACTATGCGGATGCACAAAATTTTTTTTGTATGTCAATGGTGATTGAAGATGTCTATGTGGGATTACCTCCCGCTCTGTAGGAAGTGGCCATAACTCCTATAATTTTTTTAATTTCCATTTATAAATAATATAAAATAAAATAAAAATTCACCTGCAGAGATTTCGCTCGTTCTCAGGAGCTCGCCTTATCCTTTTTCATTGTTAATGAATTCATCAAATTTTTTATTGTCGCACCCAAACCCTTGCTCGGTGTACTTGATTCGGAGGATAATCGGTTTTCCGGATGCGCATCTAAACATTTTTGGTATCGTAACTGAAAGAAAATTTCAAACTTATTTCTGCAACGCTGAAATGAATTAATAAAAATGTGAGATATTTCAAGAAAAGTAAGACAACTTGAGTGATTTTGAAGTTTTTATTTTAATACAATTAACGTGTGGAAGTTTATTGATTATGGGATATCCAATTTTTTTTAGGCGCGATAACCTAATTGAAGAAGAATAACGCAAGACCTTATTGTGATCAAAAAAGGTTTAAATACAGTTCAGGTACTGACGCATAAAATCCAAGATAAATTCTTAGCTACCAACAAATGCTATTTTACTCACTCAAAATTCGTAGCGAACATACCTTCGGGTATATAAAACGGTAATAAACCGGTACTAACGTATGGATAGAAAGTGTGCACCTTAAAAACTGCAGAATGAAGACATCGCTAACTGTCATCTTATTTATTTGGTCTGTTGTGCCAAACCTGACGTTAAAAATCTTCCAGGTTAAAGCTTTTGATAAAGCCTAAAATTGATTTGGGTTTTATATCCTAAATCTTCCTGGGAGCAAGGAAGTCGCGATAAAAATTACTCAATCTCCTCCTCGCTGTAGCGTCACAATCGCACAGCAAGTGCTCTGCAGTTTCGGGAGCTGCCTGCAGAACCGAATTGATTTGAATGAATCTTTGAGCTTGACGAGCGTCCTGGGTCCTTGTCCGGCTAAGATGAAACAGCTGGTCGACCCAATTCTTGATGGCCATTCTTACGTGGCAGCTTGATAAGCTGCAGAAAGATTCCGGACTGACAAGTGATGAGTTTGCCCCTACTCTAGCCAGGCAGTCGCCAATTTCATTACCAATGTAACTTTCGTGGCCAGTAGTGTTCACAGTCGTGTTCACGCACTTGTACGAAGTCGACGAAACGACGGTTGCAGCAGCTTCAACTCTATCTGCACTGGCATACATATTAAATGTACAAAGGAATCTAAAAAACAGTGGAGAAAAAGGAGATGGTGGATGACGAGTATACGCCAGCCCTGAATGCATGGAATCCTCAACAATCATATTTCCTATAGCTATGTAATAATGAATCCCTTTTTCTCATCTTTGCACTAATACAGACCCAAGCATCATTATTTTAATTTTTATCTTTATGTAATGGATGATTAGCGTCTCTTATTATTGGCTCTACTTGGTAATATTCCAGAAATTTAATTTCTAAGTCGTTATTCCACAATGTACTCATTTTTCAAAACTTCTATCAATTCACTTTGTTTTTCCACACACGCCTATTGCGAATTTTCGTGAATGTGGATAACATTCTCGTTTCTCAGCCGCGAGCCCGCGCAAAATCCACTTGAAACGAAGATCAAGGCGCGAACAGGCACGAATCCCGTGAATTGGCGCAAAAACCACCCACACTCGCATTCACGGGTACTCGCGAGTGTTCACGGCGTGAGTCTGGAGCCGGCATAATAATCGAGGACGTCATCTCCAATTTAATCACCAAAGACAATGTTCTGTCATGGTAACCAATAGAATAAACCGCGTGTTGGCTTTGGCATTTTCGTAGATAGTACAAAGAGATTTATATCTGAGCCTTGGTCTTTCACATAAAAAATGCACGGGATTTCGTTCACGTTGAGCTACTTTCTCTTTTTTTACAAAGAGCTATCAATATGTGTGTGCTAATAAATGATAGAGAAGATATAAAAAGAAAGAAAAAGCACATTTGGTATGCGCTAAGTTTGCAACACTGCCCTCTTTCTCTTTTTACTCATAGGAGTAGGAGAGGAGATAACTCCTAAAATTCTGATTCGACAAAAGTTGAAGGAATACCCGTTTGTGCTTCGTCAATAATAATAGTGTAAAAGGTTTTGAAAATCCAATTAAAGGTAACTAATCAATGAGTTCTGCCGGGTCGGTTAGCACGGTAAATAGGTATTTTGCAGTAAAAAGCATATATTAATTCTCAGAGGCTTACATGTTATATTGTAAGCCGTTTATGCAAAAACGAAAGTAGTGCTTTTTCACTCATTCAAAACAAGAAAGGTAAGAAACCAAGAAAACTGGAGGCCGGTCAACTTTGCCACATTTTCGATAAGCCCTCCCAGCACTTGTGTTATCATAACGACAAGCAGCAGCCATAGCGTTATCAAGGCCATCCCTCAATGAAGAGATTATTCAGCTTCCCTCTCATTCCACTGCAGTTGTGATAAAAGAGCCTTATGCTTTCAGATGGGGTTGGTTTCGGTTGGGTAGAGATAAGATTAGTCTTTGGGGAAGCAACTAGTTATGGGCGATAATACCTAGACATATCAACGCGGCTCTTTTGTAACTGAGATACGTGGACCGATCTCATGTGAGAGGCATAAGTGGAGAGATCCTTGTCAACTTCTTGGGATGATATTTGATATTGCTCGTGGTGCAAAGTAAAGAGTTTGAGCAAGGAGCAGCGATCAGTAGGGAGACCTTCTTGTTGAATGGAGATTATAAGGTTGGTCTTTGTTTTCCCATTTATGCAGGTGGAATCTGGTGCCTTGTTCATGTAAGCAAGGAAAAGCCTTACATTGTCAAAAACTCTCCTGTCTCTTAAACGAGATAGCAAGTATCGACCTTCTGTTGAGTTCGCCGAAATTAGGGTGTTTTTTACAATAGGAGGCTGTAGAGGGTCCAAAAATGCTTTTTTTCTGGGTAACTGCTCGGCTTTAGCCAGGGGCCGTATTTGGTTTCTCGAGTCGATATCGATTTTTGTCAAAAAATAAAAATTGGCATTTGGCAACACGAAATCGACAACCTTATCGTCTCTTTACGTGTCGATAAAGACGTTTGACTTTAATAAAAAAGCTCAATTTATGCATACAATAAACTTTTAACAGTTTCTCTTTTAATTAAATATAAGTGGTTTGCTGCGCTTTCAGTAATATCACACAGTTTGGTTTTGTATGGCCACAATTAACTGTCGATTCGGCCGTAATGTCAAATACAAAACATAGAGAAAACGACAAGCTCTTTTCGTCAAGTCGAATCATCGACTCGAGAAACCAAATACGGCCCCAGAACCAGGCATAGCACATTAGGAAGTTACGTTCTGGAAGACTTAAAATAGATCTCCAGAATGAAGGGGAGATCACTGATTAGCTTCCTAAACTCCACAGGATATTTTAAGACAACCACCACAGTCGACCAAAGAACATCGGATATGTTTCAATGACCATACAGCCACCGAACTTTAGGTGCACAAGGTTGTCGCATAACAACGCCGCAATTAATCAAAAAATGATAATTTTATATGATGTTTTATTGAAACGAAACAAAATCGAGTCAATTTTGAATACATTGATGATGGATAATATAAAGTCAATTACATAACACAATAACATGCGAACAGCATCATGTTTAAAGAACAGAAACCCTGCTACGAGTAACAATAGTAAAGTCCTAAGCTATTGCTTCATTTTTCACAAGGTTTTAGGGAAGTCGCTCACCATTGCCTGTTGAAGTAACTACCCACAAATTATACGATTGAAACTAATGGTGTGGCCACACTACGCGGTCTTGGGTCGTACGCGCTTTTGCCTTTTTTTTTCATATGGAGTTTTATGGCTTTTTTACGACTTTTTTACGACTTTGTCCATGGTAAAGGCCGTGCGGCCAAACAACGCGGACAAAAGGCTGTGGTTAAAAAGGTACATTGTGCGTCCACACACTATGAGCTTTTCAAAAGCGCGTACGCCGTTTCAAAGGAGAATTGATTTTTTCTCACTCATGACTCAGAAAATTAAAAGATCACGCGCGCTTTTGGCTGGCCGTACGACCAAAAGCGCGTGGATTCTAAGTCCGCGTAGTGAGGACGGGCCTTTATTGATCAATGCGAAAAACTCTGTTTTTCATTCATGAAAACGTTGGACTGACTAGACATTTTTGATTAATAAAGGTGTGCACCGATACATACAAAATTACAATAGTTATGATAATTTAATATTGAAAATCACTCCAAGAGTAAATTACAGTGGATCTACTATTATTGCAATTTCTGTAACGATTGTTACACGTTTTTTTAATGATGGATCCGAATCGTTATTAAGTACTGCATCCTAAGAAGCCAGCTGGATAGAACGCGCTGCAAGGGGAAAAAGATAACAAGAAAGGGAGACGAAAAGGTGTATGTAGAGAAAGAACAATTCGATGTGAGTATGCAAATGATTCTCTTGACAATAAGTGTCGAAAACTTAAAGCTAATTGTGTTTTCATAAACAGTAAGCAGTATATCATGAACAATGTTGTGCAGAGACTGTCTATACAAGTATCTATTACTTTTCAAATATTTTTAAGCAATAGAAGTCTTTTAATCTAAAAATGTACTTCTAAGTTTAAATGCCATTTTTATCTAAAATTGAAGTAGTTTCGATGATGCAGGTTTGGAAGGCATACAATAGCTTGATGTTACAAGATATGGAGATACAGTTTCAAATTTTGAATTTAATCTTGTCTTAAGCTCTGTTACCCTGCTCCATAACTTTGTACATGTTATTAGAAATATTTAATCACTTCTCTTAGTTGTCATACTTATCATGTATTTGCAAAATGTGAATTGCGAAAAAATGTCTTACCTTACATGCGGCTTCAATTGTTTTACATAAAGCACCGCTGGACGGTTCACAGTGGAAAACATGAACCACAAATTTATCTTGTGCCGTATGCATTATAAATGCACAATTTTTAACATTTTTACCAATTCCCAAAAAGCTTAAATATCTAACTCTACATTCTGTAATAAGTCTTGCATCATCCTGTAAAAAAATTGTTTGAAAAATAAAAAAAAAATAAAAATTAATTATTTATAAAGAGCGAAAATTAAAAGTAATAAAAATTTATATTACTAACCCCCGAGCTATGCACACTTATCATGCTGGGAGCCACTGAAACATTAACATTCTCCCATAGCTCCGGCTTTGTATCCCTTAGGACAGTTTCTATTGCAGTATTTAGCACCTCCATGCCAGTTGCGTGCGGAACTTCCCTACTTCCTAAGTACTGAGCTTTTAAAACTTTCTTTGGTTCTTCCATTGGTGTTGGAAAAGATTGTGCTTAAATAAGAGATAATAAGATTTATGAAACTCGTAAGATTATAAGTTAACTTAATAAGATTATAAGTTATAAAAAAAATAATTAGAAATACTTACGATGTCGTGTCCATTTTCTATTTTCAGTGGGTAGGTCAGTCGGACGTATTGCGCCTCGGCCACTATTTGAATTGCCGCAACTACTGTTTGCATCTAATTGTAATGATCTTTCGATCATTATCCTTTTACAAATATCTCTGGAAAATGGATTTAGAGGATCAAGTGAATTTTTTAAACATATTTTAAGCCAATTTAAATTTTACCTTAAAGTATTTGCAATTGTTCTTGCGGCTGTATCACATCGGAATACATGACACATATGAATTCTTGTTAATCTATCACGAGCGACATAGGCAAAGTCCCTGTTTTTTGAAAATAAATATCTTATTTTAAAGAAATTTTCCAACTTGTTTGACAAAGCGTAATTTATCTATTTTTACATGCCTTAATTTTTATTTAGTATTATCATGCATTTTAGGTTAATAAGAATAAAATAAAATAAGTCCTTGGAGCAAGAATGAATAATCAGGCTTATTCTGAACTCCGCTGGAATTGATTCCGCTGGAATTTTCTTACATTGATAGCATACGATTGTAAGAAAATTCCAGCGGAGTTCTAAATATTTAGAAACATCCCAGATTTTAACTCAATCAAAAGTCTCAGAGCAGTCTCCAGGCTGGTTATGATTCCTAAACTTGGGTTTTCCGCAAAATAAAAATCGGGTCTTCACCGAGGAGACCTAATAAGAGCCGCTATTATATCGCAATAACTAGATTCCAGACACCCAATATGTACAAAGATAGACGTGTGATATAATAGAGTGGGAAGAGATGGGTCTATAAGAAAACAGAAGCACCACATGGACTCCAGGAGTGTCGAGGGACCATTGATTGATATTTGATAAAAACTACGCCACCCTGAGAGTAAATTACGCTGATCTATTCTAAGAGGCAGCAGACCAAACGCTTAGAAGACAGCACGATTCAGAAAGGGCCGCTAATGCATAGAACATATTAACACATTGAGAATCATGTTATCTTGCTTTCATAGGCGCCCTTAAGTTTTCTTCAATAGATTACATCATATCTTAAAATTTCCATGGCAACATAGAACTAGAAAGGAAGAACTATGGGCGCCATGACGGCCAAGAAAGCCGTATTTGGTTTCGTAAAAAAGCTTCTCGATTTTCTCTAAGTTTCATATTTGGCATTGCGACCAAAACGCCAGATAAGCGCTGCCATATAAAACCATCAAATTGTGTGATATTACTCCAAGTGCAGCAAACCACGTATATTTAGTTACAATAGAAATTGCTAAAAGTTTGTTGTATGCATAAAATTAGCTTTTTAATAAACGTCAAACGTCTTAATCGACACGTAAAGAGACGATAAGGTTATCCATATCGTGTTGCCAAACGCCAATTTTTATTTATCGACAGAAGACGATATACGGCACAGATCAAGGAAATGGAATTGGATTGGCCACATCTTGCTACGCGAGAACGAGTCAAACGGGCCCTTGACTGGAATCTGCCCATCGAGTTGGAAGAGCTTAAACAACTTGGAGGAAAACCTGATTAGCAGAGATCACTACAGCTGGGAGATCCTGGGTGGAGCTGAGAAGTGTTGCACAAAACAGAGTCCGCTGGAGGGCAACTATTTCCGCCTTATATGTGCCACGAGAAACTAAAGGAGAATAAGAAAGAAGAAGCTCTGGTTGGCAGGATTATAGCTCGCGTGCATGAAAAAGAACCTTCTCGAAAAGTCTTTTCGGTAGGATTTTTGGGTTACTACAGCGAGGTAGATCAAACTTTCGTTGGAATGATGGCATAAGCCAAGCCGCCTAGAGCCTAGGATGGTAAATTGGGTGATATCGAAATCGGGATCGATTAAAGAAACAGTTGCGAGTAGTCAAGGCGGGATTACCATTGCAGAGCTTACTTAGAAAAAAAATATCTTTGTCCTTTTCTTTGAAAAAGATTAATCATTGTATTACCACTATTGGCAGTTGCATATTTATGCACAATTAAGGATAAAAAGGCGTAAATTCCATGTTTAGACATGCAGAAGAGGGGTTTTAGTAAAGGGAAATTTAATTACACTGAATAAACGACGAGAGACTAGGAATTCACTCGGAAACATAGAAGGTATTAAAATTGAATCAGTTTCCGAAGAAGATATTAAATCTCTTCAGGTACATATTACGTTAAGGACTAATCAAAAGTTGTATCATAAGAGCTTGTATTTTCATTTTTATTTTATCCTTTTAACGTTTCTCTAATAATTTCGTAGCTAGAAGTCATACAAACAGAACTGGGTGAAACTCAAGAGATATCATGCTGTCTTAAGCAAATTTTGAGTAATAAAAGTTACGCGGTGTTATCGTAGACAAACAGACAATAAAAGATTTACATTATTTTGTCAGAAATTGAAAATTACGATTTGGGTCCAAACAAAGCACAGGTGAAGTCGTGATAAGCAAAGAGAAGCAAACTTCGTCTTTAAATCACGGTAATTTTAACTAAATTCATTTATATCATTATTGTTCCATTTAGAAAATAAGAATTTGTATTAAAGTTAGTCATATTTTACGAATCATCATTTGCAATAGGCATACAAGTGCACACGATTATTGAAGAGAAATTAAAGTAGAACGGCTCTTAATTAAATACAATACACCCCGAGTAGATTGCGTGTAGAAGATGACATTGCAACTTTGCCTAAGTAAGTACAAGCTTTTCCTTTTAATTAAGATTTATTTAAGTCAACAAGATACTTGTTAATTTGCTACATTCTCTCATTTCAAGCTTAAAATTCTGAAATATTCTCTTAGTGAAATACATTGAAATTAACTAGCATACATAGAACATTCTACAGTTGAGCAGAATAACAAATTTATATTTGTTTATTTAAATAAAATCTGAAGTTGTTATTATTAACATTAAATAATTATTCCCATTGATCGCAAACGTTCTTATTTGCAATCGGCAAACTTGAATAATTATACTGGTAGATCTACAGAACATTACAATTTTAATAAATAGCTTTTTTGATTAGAGCACATTTCATAGCATATATAATTAAAAAAAACAAAGTCATGCAAACAGTATTTTATAAGAATAAATTTCTAAAATTGTAATTTTATACCAACCTTTCCCTACAAGATACGGTATTACACAATTAGTGATAGCAAAAAAAATACAAAAAGAAAAGGCAAAATTTTAATTATCCTCATCAAATATACAAAGGTGTAAAAGAATCTTTCCAACAAAAAAACAACACTAACCTTCCATTATCACGTCCAACTCCCCAAACACGAATGGTATGAATTGGTTGTGTATTTAGTATTGTCAAATTTTCTGGGTCGATTAATTTTAAAGCACCTTCATCTAAATCCATGAATAAATCCTTACCCTTGTTCCAAAAAAAACAAAAAAAAAACCAATGAAAGATGCGAGAGAAACGAGATAGAACATTAATAAAGTTGGATAAATTTATAAGTGGTAATTTAAGGATTATATTACATCTCCCCATCTTCCAACGACGTCCAATAAATCGTTTCGTCCTAAAGATAAGTCTACAATGCATTTGTTAACTGCTTTCGACGACCTTTCCGGTGTTAAGTCTTCCTCAGCGATTTCGACCCAACCGAGAGATCTGACTGCAAATCGAATTGGTCTGTCCGATTCGGATTTAAGTGGATAACTTCGCCGTCTGTAACGAGAAAAAATATATAAAATTTGTGGGATAAAATTTATACTTTTACCACCAAAAAAAGGTAAAAGCACTTAGATAAAATTGAAAATTTTCTCTGTGTTGAAAATTTATTAGATTTGATACGTTACTTGTAAGATAAATCCTCTCGACGTCGTCTATCCTCTTCTTGGTCCAAAGCTGAACTTGTATTACTTCTAGTTACTGACAAACTTTGGCTTTCCTGGTGAAAGAAATATTAGAAAGGAATAATTTTTAAGATGTTTCTTTTTTTTTCTTGAGATTTGAGGGAAGTTTAAGATGGATAGAGTATTTATTCTATTGTATATTCTATTGTATATTCTATTAATTTTGGTTCATGGCAGTGGCTTCTTAAATATGAATATTTAAGCTTTTTTTTAACATATCTATTAAAAACGTTCAGTTCAGTTCATAATAATTCTTCTATACGATTATATTGCATTTTTTTATGAAAAGTCCTTATTTGCAAGCCACAAGTAAGAGAAGGTAAGCCACAGAATGGGCAGTGCAGAATATTTCTTCATTCGTTACAGTCCTTCTGGACACGGGCTCTTTAAGAATCTTCTTAGTCGTCTGAATATTTTTTTAATTCTCTCCAGTTCGTTAAATGTAGCTTTTGCATATCTAGAACGTCCATCAACCCTTTTCTTGGTCTTTCTATACTTCTTCTTTCTCTAGGTCTACCATTGAAAATCCTAGCTAGAATTCTTTTTTCAGGGATTCGCACAGAATGTCCGAGCCGTCGCAGTTTTCATATTTGCGAACCTATATTAATATCGTACTAATACTCCTCTTAGAATTTTCTTTCGAAAGCTTTGATCTGACTGTTGTTGGTATGATTAGTTAATAGCCGTGTTCCTTTTCTGCTCTTTTTTACTCGTATTTACTTGGAACTACTCCTGCTCTCACAGAGAATTCATAGGTTTTATTCAAATCGACAAATTTTGCGTTCCTTTAATTTTTTACTCCCGAGTACTTAAAAGTAGAAAAGGAACACGGCTAATGTCAAAACTTCCGGACTAGGCGGGTTTATGTTTTATTATAATTCTCACTTAGTATTGCCTTAAGGTTTCTTGATTCTTTAGAATTGGGATTAGTGTGGAATTGGTTTTATTTGTGACTATCGAACTTTGTGGGTAAGGGGAGAAGTGGGGTGGTACCTCTAATCATCCCCACTTCTCCCTTCATCACCACATGTTCGTGAGGCACACGCGCTGGAGCGCACCGTCTAATGGTGGGACCACACTACGCGGACTTGGGTCGTACGCGCTTTTGCCTTTTTTTTCGTATAGAGTTTTATGACTTTTTTACGACTTTTTTACGACTTTGTCGGTAAAGGTCGTGCGGCAAAACAACGCGGACAAAAGGCTGTGCTTAAAAAGGTACATTGTGCGTCCACACACTATGAGCTTCTCAAAAGCGCGTACGCCGTTTCAAATGAGAATTGATTTTTTCTCACTCATGATTCAGAAAATTAAAAGATCACGCGCGCTTTTGGCTGGCCGTACGACCAAAAGCGCGTGGGATCTAAGTCCGCGTAGTGAGGACGGGCCTTAAAACGGCTCTTAAGCTTTGCTGAACTTTATACGAGTTTCGAATCACAACGGAACCAACTTTCGGTAGAAGCCCATTTGTTTTGACTATAATTATAAAACTAATGTGACCGCAGCAGGTCATTCTGCTATTAAAAACATCTACTAGATTTCTTATTCTGTCAACACTCAAGACAGGAACCTCGTACCAGTTGATCACAACCAGATATGGCAGAATAAAAGAAAAAACAAAATGGGACTTCGATGGAATGAGCTGTAGTAAGATCAATGTAGAAGACCAGCAGGAAATACGATGCAAGATAGTCGCATGTTCGATAAGCAAAAGAAGAACGTAATTTAACTTCTGAGAGCGGTTAATTAAGAAGCTATACTAAAGCAGTTACAGAAAAACAGAGTTGAAAGAAGTTTGCTTTTGAAAGAGGGTGTTAATTGACGCTGTCAAAAGCTTTTGAGAAATCGAATAATAGGAAACGTGATACTCATCAAGAGAGACAGAGAAGGCCAGTGTACCAGAACATGCTTGATCGTCTGCGTGAATGGGTTCGATACAGTGTGAATTGAAGGCCTTATCTACAAACTAGTCAGATACGGAATGACCGGATCTTAGTTATACATGATCGATAATATGATTACGAAGAAAAAATTCACTGTTAAAAGTGGGAAAGGAATGGATTTGGAACAGTGTAACGAGTGACCCCTGAGTTCATCCGCTTCGCAATAGCGTATTTGGAAGACCTGATTGTGTACAGGATGGAGCCAAAGATTGGAGTGATTCAGACGCTCCTTCAACGTGACTTCGAAACAAGAGATGATTGAAAGCTGAAGATTAATTTTAGCAAATGCAAGTCGAACCTTTTTCGGACTCCTCTAAACTGAGCTTCTGTCAGAGTGCAGAGAAACTTGAAAACCTTCCGAATATCGAACAATGCTGGACAAGCCTTAGAACATACAAAAATCTGAAACGAAGTACCTTTGGCTGTATTTCAATGGAAATATAGGCGTTTTACATGATAAAAAGGCTTTTTTACAGCTGATCTGCTATTTAGCTTTGGTCAAGCCAATTTTGACCTATATTTGCTCGTATTCCGTTCGTAAAATCCCCTTCTTGCATGGAAAAGCTTCGGGTTTTTGAAAGAGGGTTTGCTTAAGCTTGTATCGAACACCCGAACCTGGCTTCACTAAGTTTCACACCAACAATGTTTTCTAGGATAAGGCAGCTGTTAATAAGATAAATTTCATAATAAAGTTAATTCGATGACATATTGCTTAAGCGATGAAGAGCGACAATCCTCGCATTCGGGGAACGTTCTACCGGAACTCTGAATACCACAGAGCTACTTGTGAGGCATTTGTCTATGTGGATACATAAAGACTGGTTCAAAATAGATCGGGGCTGTCTCTCTTTTGCCCCCGCATCGTAACTCAGGCGATAAATGCTATTTGATTAATAACAAGGCTATATGGAAGTTTTGTATGTCCTGAGGCTAAGCACGCGAATCTCAAGGAGAGACATACGAGACGGCTCCACTGCAACTACTCTATACTGGTGACTGGGAGATACATAGCGAGTGCGTATTGAAAACCCAAGATGCAGACTAGTGTTGCTTGCAGGTTAGTTTTAATGTGGGTATCTACACTGGTATGCCTTCAGCAGCAACAGAACCAGTTTTACAAATTAATCTAGGTCTACAACACTCGTATTCTTTCATCGCGAGTAACTCTCTTGTCTTTACACGAAGGTATCGATAATTTTGCTACCAACGGTAAGAGTAAGCAGAAGCATGTTGTGTATGTGTTAAATTTTCACGGCTTTTGTCCTTTCTATGCCTCTCTCGTAAAAACCGGGTTTGCTGCTACTGAAGGAATACTATTGTAGATTGGGCCAATGATTAGCTTAGGACTTAGATAAAAAATAGCTCTAGATTTTACTTTAGTAATAGACTTAAATTTAAGTAACTTAGGTTGGTGGTGCGAGCTTCCACGAGCTCCTGGTATTTTCACTAACTCGAGCTCGTGGAAGATCGTCGCCTGGTAGGAGTTCACGTGAGGCAGTCCCGCCGTTGTACTCCGCTCAGATAGTTTCTTTAGCTTTACGGTAGTTCTGAAGATAAATAGATAATAAGTAAGTGGTACGCGCTTCCACGAACTCGTTTCCATAAGTTAAAATTATGACACAGATTAATTTAGAGTACCTGCTGAGGGCTACTAAGTTAGATAGATTAGAATAGGTTAGAATAATTAACTTTAAGCATTTAGTTAAAATTATATTAGGAGAATGATGATAAGTCAATAAATGCGTTTAAGACTGAAAACTGAACTCATCAAGAGAGTTGCAAATATTATTCGTTTTGGGAAACATTGATACCGCGAGGCAGGAGTAGAATATGTGAGTTATAATAATAAGTAGTAAACAAGAGACTAGTATTTTTAGAAACTTTGGCGAAAAATTGTAACAACTAGTCGCTTTTGATTGAGTTTTGGGCAGGGATGAGTTCAAGAGAATCAGCCTAACGAAAGCTGACGCCGTCAGACGAAGCTGTGAAAGAGGTATTACCTTGATCAGCTGTTTGGTGATATATAAAATATTGGTTAACGCTTTCCAAACTGAGATTGTGCGCAGCGGCTTCAGTTCTAGTTGAGTTCTCTCACCCAAATTGGGTACGTTTTTCTATACAGTTTTAATTGGAAAGGAGGGAATAAGCTTAAGGATATAAACGATTGTTAACACTTCGCTTGGCTTCCGTAATTTTAGTAAAAATTAAATTAAGATTTTTTGCAATAACACTGGAGACATGCTGAAAAGCACCGTCAAACTTGGAGCAATTCCCTAGAGGACGCCAAGGCTCAATTTGGATTGTAGCGCCTTTGGATGGATGGAATTGTCCTAACACTGCGTGAATTCTGGTAACTTATGTTAAATGGTTTTCTAATAAAAGCAATCAATTCCTAAATACAATTATAGTTAAAAGTCCACCTCTTAAGCATTTATCAATACTAGAAATTCATATTCTCCTTCTTCGATGATCTTAAACATTTTTAAATAAAACTAAATCTAGGGGTAACATGTGATGAGAGTATGTACGGAATAGAAGGTTGCTGCCCTCATCAAAAGTAGATAGAACTTCTGAAGCACTTAATACAGTCTAAGTAAGTGATTGAAAGTTAACTTAAAACGACAGACATAAAATTCAATAAACATTGTGCACTCAGGCAAAGTGCTCATCAAAATCAAATACTCATCCATCATAAACATCTTTAAAATGATACTAACCTGTAATCTGTTACTGTTACCCAATCCGTCTCTTGATCCATAAAATGATTGAAATGAGTTGTTGTTAGGACTTCGAGTGGCAGCAAATTGTGGATTTGTTGTTGAAACAGGAGTTTTTGGTTCTTTACCACTTTTTGGCCATGTCGGTGGTTCTCTTTGTATTGTGCCTGATTTGATATGCCAATAGTAAGGCCCGTCATTGTCTACAAAACGTTGAAATTACGTCAAGCAGGAAAATATAAAAAAAGAATAAGAATGAAAATGACAAAATTTCCACATGATTGTATCAAAAAAAAAAATAGTCTTAAAACTTTAACAACAATTTACCTTCATGCTTCTCCCAGCCCGGTGGTAAATCCTTGTTAGCATCCTTATCCTCAATACCTTCAATATCTTCTTTTTTCCCCTTCTCCTCATCATCACCGTATTCCTCATCATCATCTTCTGGTGGTACTTCTCCAACTTTACCATCGTCTTTATGATTCCTCTTATTTGGTAATGCATATAAATCTTCCGAGTTAAGATTACCTGAAATGTATTTTATGGGTACACCTTCGTTAGCATCTTTTAGTTTCGTATTGTCATCCTTTTCAGGTGCTTGATCCGATTTTGTCTTCGATTCTGAAGGGGATGAATCGAAGAGTAAATGCTTTTCTGATGCACTAAATAAACGATTTATGGAAAGGGACGGACAAAATTTGTTCGATTAGTTAAATTGAGAAAAATAAAGAAATTGTTCTATTGCTTCTAAGAAGAAACTATTATTATGCACTAAAGCTACTTTTCTTAAGTAATGTGTGTGCACTTTCTGTTATGATATTCTGAGATTTACCTGAAATTTTCTTTTAAATCGACTCCCATAGAGCCAATGTCGATACGTGCATAGTCTTTACGACTACTAACCATGTGTGGTTTTGAAGATTTTAAGGAACTTTGCTGTTGATGTAACTCCGATAGAATTTCTTCATATAAATGAGAATTTCTTTCGATTCTTTGTGGATCCATGTGATAATTTGGATTTTCATAGCTCAGGAGCCCATTTTCTAAGGGAAATTGTTTAAAGAAAGGAAAAAAAGAGATCTTTCATTGATGATGATGTTTTGTTTTGTTGTTTGTTATTTTTTAATTTATTTAAAATATATTTTTTTAGTGCGTAAGATTTGAAGTGTCCGTATTGATAAAATAAATTAAATAAGGGTTTGTATGAAATATTTTTAAGAGGGAAAATAAAAGATTGCTACATAATAAATGTATGAAGGTAATATAACGAAATTAATAACTAAACAAGATTATGTAGTTATTAAGGGGAACTTACATGATTTCGACAATTGTGCTGAGAACTAAAAAATAATTTATTTCCTATTAAACAAAACTAACAAATTATTTCCAGGACAATTTGTTGAAAATAACAGTCTTGACCGCGAACAGTTATCCTATAGAATTAATGTTTTGATTTGTATCTAGGAATCGAAGTTGCTATCTCTTCTCCAGAAACCATTTTGTTGATATTAGAAAGTCAAGTTTAAAAGGTATTACCTAAACGACTAAAATACGTTGTAGCTCTACGAATTTTCAGTGACAAAATTTCTAAACTAAACTGAGACTGATATCTGTTGGTGTTAGAGCTGTTTTAGACGGTGCGCTCCAGCGCATGTGCCTCACGAACGTTTGGTGATGAAGGGATGAGTCGGGATGAAGAGAGGTACCACCCCACTTCTCCCTCTATCCACAAAGTTTGTGAGGCACATGCCCTGGAGCGCACCGTCTAAACCGGCTCTTACTCATGAACAAAACAATGCTTTGAGTTCTCCATAAGCAAAAGTCTGACATTTTTTAGCCGCTTTCGACAAATGTACAATGTACAAATGTACACACCGAAAGAAAGCGCTGAAATTGTAGCGCTTTACATTGAAAGCAATCGTTTAATTGTGAAAACTGTGCGTGCAAATTCCGAGACACGTTGTGTCGAAAAATGGAGATTTGGAGTGGCCTCCTCGTTCTCCGGATTTAACGGCATCAGACTTTTTTCTAAGGGGTTATTTAAAAAGCAAAGTTTATGCCAGCCGAAGACCATTGACGAACTCAAAGCTGACATACGAGCCGAAATAGCTATTATAACGCCCGAAATGCTTGCCAATGCTATGCAGGATGCCCGAAAAAGAGCTGCATTTTGGGTATCGAATGGAGGTGGTCATTTAATCGACATTGTATTCAAAAACTGATTTGAAATAAATTCTAGAGAATAAATCTTGCTCGTTTGTCAAAATCGACTAAAAATGTCGAGTTATTTAATGTTGAAATACCTATGTCTAGATGGCGATTTTCATAATGAAACAAATACTCGAGAAATGCTCTGAAGAAAGCATTGATATACATGATGGGACACGGGACATGATGGTAAACTCTATTTTCTCGAACTTGCTATTGAAGCGTAGTGCAAGGTGATATTTTTCTTCATCATGTACTGGTGCATTGGTGTACTTACAAAATTTGCCTAGCTTCTCGTTGCGTTCGATGTACCTATGACGCGATACCCTTTGACGGTTGATCCTGTAACTGTTAGCCACCGAATAGAGCTCCTTCTGACAGAATTCGATGAGATGGAACGTTATATAAACCACCCCTAGTGCCTTGATAGTCAGTTGACGAAGTCTGCAAGAAGTCTTGCAGTCTTGTTCTTGCAAAATTTCTTGCAGGCTTAGCACATTTAGCAAAACCAAGACAAGACTTTTTGCTCATCACTGTCAGACTTTTGGCACTTAGTGATGATAGTGCTATCTTGATCTTGCAATCTTGTCCTGTCTTTTCTTGGTTTGCTTTGGTCTTGCTAAATGTCCAAGACCAGGCAAAACTGTAAGACTAGTTTTGCCCATCACTAGTATCTGGCCATCGAAATCTTGGTTGGAGTTGAGTTTTGATGTCATGTAGTCTATCATTCCCAGTTCTAGCACACGTCTTCATCACCCAGAAGCACACTTCTCGTAGGTTTACGACCGTGCAGGTCCACAGAGAATAACAGCTCAAAATCTTAGAGAAACAAGAAGAATATTTGGTGCTATAAGGGTCAACCGATTCGAATCCAATGGCGCTTTAGATTGAACGAATGAGCGAAATGTGTAACGAAATAAATATAATTACGCGCATAAAAATGAGCGGACGCGTTGTATAAGCTTTGGAAGAAGGATTTTCAATGGCAGACCATAAGGAAAGCTAGAAAATATGCGAAAACTTCGTGTAACGAACAAGAGAGAGTTAGAGGTAGAGATGACTGGAAAAAGAGACTTCACGAGGCCGAGTCCTATAAGGACTGTAGTGCCATTTACGAGGAAGATTTTTATGCAGTAATGTCTAAAAGAAAAATCCTGCACAATCTTGGAATTCAAAATATTAGCAATTATTTCACAGGATTTCGCTGAAAAGGCACTTATCTTGATTTCAACGAATCAAAGTATGAATCAATAGAATATACAAGTTTAAAGTTTTAAAAAAAGTGTGGGAGCTTTGTGCGTAAAAATGGAGATGGAAGGAAGAAATCCACAAAACGGGATGATCGATATTTGAGACTGCACTACGGGCCCGATTCAAATCAGTTTCAAGGATGCGAAAGAAATATGCCGAATCTACTGGATCACAACCTAGTGCTACGAAGGCTCAATGAGATGGGTCTTAGGTCAAGGAGGCCAGCCGAAGAAAAAACTCTTGGAATGGGCACTAGAACGACGAAATTGGACAGTTGACAGTTTTTCGATGTATCCAAATTCAAAGTTATGGAACCAGACGCAATAGCCATTGTTCGGCGGAGAGGAGGAGAAAGATATTCCGTAATTCTAACTCTGGAGGATTTTCTTGGAAATATCCCAGATGCCATTTTCCACAAACAATTGAGATTCGGCGATATTTTTTTGTCACTAGGTGTAGTTTTCATAGAAGAGACTCCGTGTAGTAATGCTGCCAGTCATTTTATACATGCACCTCTAAAAACCAACAGATGGCGCTTTATATGCTCCCTAGAAGGCTTAAACTTTTGAAATCTTCACGGGCTTGGAATTTGATAGAATTCCCGCTCCTGGGATATCTTTCATAACGCTGACACAAGAAACACATGCACTCGTATACAGGGTGTTTTAGACTAACCCCCCCCTCTTCTAAATAATTATGACCAATCATAAGTCATAAGCTTTTGATACTCGTGTTTGTCACTGAAAACTTGAGACACTATTCTTGATACTATGAGCTGTTTTGGTATTCTAAGCACCCAGTCACAAGAAAATGTTAAAAAAATTCACATCTAATGGTAAATTTGTATTCGTATATTGAGATAGAGCAAAGTTTGGGCGACCAAGTAGCAAAGGGAGAGTGTGAAGGTCCGAGCACCTCTCATCGAAGACGGCTGTGTGTCGAGTCTGTGCGAAATTTTGAAAAATATGCTAGAAACGTGCTCTTTATATCCTTGTGACCTGCTATCTATAAAGTCATAATGTTAAGACTGTTTGCGGATTGTCAAAATTGCGAGACTAAAATTAGAATACCAAATTGTCTCAACTTGATACTCACCGCACACTTGATATTGCGTTATGACTTATGACTAGTTTTAGAATACGGGTGTAAGATGCTAATCCGTTGAGGGGTGATTCCTGGGTATATTTGGAGAAAAAAATTGTTCTATAGAGCTATACGGCACTATCCACTAAGATACAGGGTGTTTACGAAAAGACATTTGGCAAAATTTTTAATTTACTTAAACTTTAATAATTCCTATACTGATCGTAGAGCAAAATAGTTAAGGCGTGGATACACAATATGAGTTGCTGACCTGACAGTGGACACCTACTGCACCTGTGTACTCGTATGACAGTAGCTCGACTCGCCTCGCCTGGCCTGACAGTGGACAGCTACTGCACTTATGTACTCGCATGTTAGTAGCTTTCAAAGATTTCAGTAGCTACATATATGGTTTAAGAGTTACTGTCATTTCGCAATACCGTGCAAGTTGGCGTCCGAGTCGCATGCGAGCTGCTGCTTGTGGCGTGTTGGGGAAGGCGAGAGGCGAGTAAAAACAAAAAAATGTTGTAGTAACTTGGATGCGAGGTACTGCCCATGACAGTAACTCGTATGATGCGATCACACTGACTAGGCCAGCTCGCTTGCTAGCTCGCACTGTGTAACTACGGCTTTAGGCTTGTTTTTTTTAGAGAACAAGACATAGTCAAATACCTCTCGCTCCTTATTATGATTACTATGTCTTCACTGTACATTAAAGCCAGAGGATAATGCTCACTTCGAAGCTCGTCAATAACTACTGACCATAGGAGTGGTAATAGTGCTCCTGTGGTCATCCCGTTCTATGGATTTGAACGAGGTATTGTGAAAGGCACCATCTACAATAAATCGTTAAACAACATTGTATAATTACAATTTCCCTTCTCAAAATTGCGTGTCATGACTAAATTACTGATATTTAAATAAAAAACAAAACCTTAACAATAAATTTTATTCTGATACAAAATCATTCACGATTTCCCTCATGAATAAGCTTTACATCAGGCCCAGGTGAAACTTTCTGGAAAATCTTTTCAAACGTGATAAAAATACAAAAATAAATGAAACTTATCGGTTATCTGCCAGGGCAAGCACTTCATTAAAACTCGTTTAAAATCAATTCTCATCGATTTATCCGCCAGTCCTGAACCTAATTGCCCGAAAAACGTAAACTACCATCATTCTATGCGGGCTGCATGCAATTACGCCATTCGAGTTACGTAATTGTTTTAATTGACCCTCGATCCCGGGTATGGATGGGAAAAAAGAGCTGAGGCAAAAATTTCGGAAACATAAAACCAAAACGTCATTACTGTCAGCAGAAGTTTATTATGTCCTGAAAATCATTAATTTTACTGAAAGCTAAATACAAGCTTTACGTATACGTTACGGTGCTATATTTACCAAACGATATTATAGGACTGCAGTTAACTCCGGGAAAAAAAAGGAAACGTCCCGAAGGATATTACACAGCATGGATACAGGGGAGGGTATTCATTTGATACTATGAGATGCCAGATGTAGGTGGTTCGGTTTTGTCAGTTTGGTTTTATGGTTCTCCACTGGTTTAGTGGTGGTTTATCGTAACGCTACAGCAATTAGTGGGTAATGGAGTCATAAAGTAGAGTTAGCGACTCTTTACATTCTTACGGTTTTGAGGAGGATTACAAATGTAATAAACTCGATGTTTGTTAGTCAAAGAGTGGAGGCCAAATTTTTTTTAATACTCAATTTGAGGTTATAAAGTTATCTTATGAAGATGGAATAAAATAGGGCTTAGTATGGTGTTGGTTAAATGGTATGTGATTATTTTGTAATAATCAGAAAGATCACCAAAATTTGAATACTTGGTCGCTTTATTATTTAAGCCGATTGTTCACGAGACGATTAACTGATGTATTAGTGTATTAGGGCATTCTGTCATAATTCAAATAAAATCCCTTTTAAAAGTAGTTTTCAATGTCCAGAATACAGGGCCGTCACTCTAAGTGTTACCACTTTTACCTTGCTTCGGCTGCTATACAACTGATGACACCATTCTCATATTTTGACAAGCGCTCTCCTCTCAACTTGTTTACAAGGCATTGGAGACATATCGTTATCCATCGTAATTATAAAGAAGCAACCAGATTTCGCGGTTTCAATTCATTTTTTCATATCATGATATTGCACCCCCTAGCGGCCTTTGCTTGGTTACCAAAGATCCAAGATGAGAAGACCTAGAGAATACTTGAAAAATTAACTCAAATGGTTTTCCTAGGAATCACAAGAGCGATGTATATATTTTCCCTAATGCAGACGAAGGAGGCAGTTATCAACGGTAAGTTTAAACCTGAACATTTAACAGGTCATCTAAGTATACTCAATGAGTTTCGATATTAGTGTTTGTTTAGAAACATAGAGGGCATCATCGAGGAATACCTTTAACCTTATCCACAATCTGTGGTATGTTTAAAATCCTTAAACACCAAATCCTGTAAAATATTAGAATATTTAGGTTTGCCCTTTTCAGTTCTTTGCAGTTAATTGTAACAGTACTGATAGTAGTGGTGGTAGTGCTGTCAGATATTCTATAATACCTTGGATTTAGAAATTTTACACATGGGAAATGCGTTGTAAAATCATATCTTGGATTTGAGATGATCCTGGTGGATATTTCTGACAAAATTACAATTAAGAGGTGGCTTCGTTGATGTATATGCCATTTAATTACCACGTATACATGACCAAATCGAACGATCCAGAGATCGAAAGATTGAAAATGAGAATCTGCGTATTTGTGATCGTCGGATCGAGTAATTGAAGTTTCAATGAATTCAAACGTAATCGAAAAGCAATGAACATAATCTACAATTTGTAGTTTTCGTATTAGGCCTGCAGCTCATCCCCAAAAAGTGCTCTAGAAATGGAAAAAGTGATGGAAATGAGATAACCGGTTGAAACTAATTGCAATCGATAGAGGAAGGGAAAATGCATCTACAGTTAATTTTGGCCGAAATTTGGACATTGCCAACATATAAAAAAAATATAAAAATGCATTTTTTTCGTATGCACTGTTTGAACGAAATTTACACTTTATCTCGCCATATCTTAGTTAATATTGCAGATATCGATTTCAAATTTTAACACAATGCAGTTTAACTAATTCTCTAAATATAAAACTTTAACCGAAATGTTTACATCACTTACAAACAAAATGGCGAATGTTTAAAAATTTTCTAACGGATTCGTGAGCCTTTTTTTCTAATCAAAAAGTTGTGTTATAAATTTTTTAAATTCGCTTTTTTGGCTAGTCGACATTGTAGTCGAATACTTGAGGCAGTTTTCTGTAAATTTTCAGATCAAAATATCCTGCGGTTCAAAATTTACAGTAACATTAGTTGACGCTCGACTTCGCAGTGTGAAATTCGTCGGCAAATGTTCAGATTCAAAACGTTTCTTGCTAGTGAGTTTTTTGTAAGAAATTAATAACTGATTGATTTTCATCATAACTTTTTATCCGATGAAGGTTTGAATATATTTTCATATTCGATGAAGCAAGATTTAAGACGATATATACCTATTAACGACATTATTTAAGAATTGGGAAAAGAATTGCGTTTTGCACTTCCTTCGATTCATGCACTTACAGGATGCGACACTACCTCGTCGTTTTATAACCTTTGGGAAATCTAAAGCGTTCAAAGCAGCGCGGACATTAAGCGATTAAGATTTGGTGATACTCAGTCATTTGGAGAAAGGATTTTCAGGTGAGGTTATGTATGTATGCACACGGTATGTTGCTACTCTATACGATTTACCCGGAAAATATTTAAAATTCCATAGTAATATTAATCAGTTCCGTGTTATGCTTTGGATCTCAAAAATAGTCGCAGTCGAGAGCCTTCCACCGTCATATGCCGCTCTTCTGCAACATTTAAAAAGGTGTCTTTGGCAAACATACGTATGGTATAATGCAATAACAATAATTCAACCTCTTGATTTAACAACTTGTGGTTGGAGGTGCGAAGAAAATGTCGTTTTACCAGTCATGTTCGAAGGACCTAGTAATCTAGAGTTACTACAGAAATATTTTTGCAATTGTAGTGCAAAATATACTTCATGCAGTCAAGCTGAATCGTGCACTTGCTTCACTCAAAAAATAAAATTTTGCCCACTATGTAAATGCCGTTCAAAATGTTTTTCACCACCTATAATACAGGACCAAAATGAAAATTGGGAGTTCCACCGATTAATAGATAAATAATATATTAACCCTTCTAATAAAATTTGTTCATATTTCCTTACAATTCTATTCTAATTTTCTATTTCTCTTCTATTTCTATTAGGCTAGTGCCAAAACGGATTTAAATGAAGAAAAAAAAATAAATTAATAGCAGGGAGGGACCAGCAATGAAATGTCGTTAAGGTCATAACTAAAAGAAAAAAAAAATTTAAACTCGAAAAAAGGGGAAATGGTAAAATGGGGATGCTATTTAGGGGTTGAAAACGATTTTTTGCGATTTGCGGTGAAACATGACCTCCTAGTGGAAAATGTTTAATACAAAAGTTGTAGATAATAAAAAGATCTAAAACTTTTGTATTTAACATATTTTGATATAACCTCAAATTTTCGAAGAAAATGGCGGAAACTCGATTTTTCAGTTTTTAATTTTTTTCTCCCTCAAAATTAAGACAAACCGAACACCTGATTTTTCGAATCATGTACATATTTCTCGATTTTTTCAATTTTTTTCAAATTTTTTAATTTTTTCTGTTAATGAGGGATTAAATTTTAATGAGAGAACTTAGTGTCATATAATATTACTTACATTAAATAAACTTAATTACAGAAAGTGTGGAAAAACCATCCTGAAAATTTTAAATAAATAAGAAATAAGAAATAGTCTATTATAACTAGCTTGAGATTTTCGATGAATGTGAGCGGCTATTAATTTTTCCATTATTTTGTATTTGTGTCAAACCTTTGTTTGCTCGACCGAACCAAACTGCTTTGATTTCATACAAATCATTTGGATCGTCTTTTTTTGGAAATATACGGTCATATTGTCAATCTATAATTTTTAAATTAATAAAAATAAATAATGTATAAAAAATCTCCCAAAACCATATTGAGTATGATGCTGTAAAAATTTTATTACGAAACTGGAAACATTTACCTAGTCACGGCGTAATTCAATTCAAATGAATTTGTTATTTTATTTCTTATTTATTTAAAATTTTCAGGATGGTTTTGCCACCCTTTATGTAATTAAATTTATTTAAGTTCTGTCATTAAAATTTAATCCCTCATTAACAGAAAAAATTAAAAAATTTGAAAAAATCGAGAAATATGTACGTGATTCCAAAAATCAGGTGTTCGGTTTTTCTTAATTTTAAGCGGTTTAATGAAAATAAAGTTTCAAAATGTATAGACCATTTCAAACTAGACGTTTCAATGGTTAAATGAGCACTTATTGAATATCAAAATTCGAAAAAAACATCAATAAAGTTGTCCGTGCAAGATAAGGATATTTTTTCCGAAAAATGTTAATTTCTGGGAAACTATCCGTTTTCCAAACAAACAAAAAATCATGCTTATTTAACGCAACACAAGGTATACTCTTACAAATTTTCATGTAAATTGAATTATTTTTAAGAGAGAAAAAAATTAAAAACTGAAAAATCGAGTTTCCGCCATTTTCTTCGAAAATTTGAGGTTATATCAAAATATGTTAAATACAAAAGTTTTAGATCTTTTTATTATCTACAACTTTTGTATTAAACATTTTCCACTAGGAGGTCATGTTTCACCGCAAATCGCAAAAAATCGTTTTCAACCCCTAAATAGCATCCCCATTTTACCATTTCCCTTTTTTTCGAGTCTAAAATTTTTTTTTTCGTTTAGTTATGACCTTAACAACATTTCATTGCTGGTCCCTCCCTGCTATTAATTTTTTTTCTCCAAAAACTATCGGCACTAGCCTATATGTTCTATTTTAACAATAAAAAATTTAAGTGGTTTTGCTACTGTCTCTGTAAATTTTGAACCGCAGGATATTTTGATCTGAAAATTTACAGAAAACTGCCTCAAGTATTCGACTACAATGTGGAGTAGCCAAAAAAGCGAATTTAAAAAAATTATAACACAATTTTTTGATTAGAAAAAAAGATCTTACGAATCCGTTGGAAAATTTTTAAACATTTGCCATTTTGTTTCTAAGTGGTGTAAGCATTTCGGATAAAGTTTAATATTTAGAGAATTAGTTAAACTGCATTGTGTTAAAATTTGAAATAAAAAATATAAAACTAAGATATGGCGAGATAAAATGTAAATTTCGTTCAAACAGTGCATACGAAAAAAATGCATTTTTATATTTTTTTTATATGTTGGCAATGTCCAAACTTTGGCCAAAATCAACTGTAGATGCATTTTCCCTTCCTCTATCGATTGCAATTAGTTTCAACCGGTTATCTCATTTCCATCACTTCGGCGATAAAATGGGGATGATCTGCAGGCCTATATCGTTTTACTGTTGTTCGCTTTTTCATCGAATTCCGTTCGAACCTCTTTGAATTCGATCTGCGTATACGTGGATTTTTCTAAGATCCAAGCTGGCTTGAATCCGGCTTCAATTTCGCATGTATACGTACTAAATGTCGGTTTTATACAGCTTCGAATGCCAGCTCAAGTTCTCGATCGGGGACAGTTAAAAATAACACTCTGAGGAATTTAACTCTCCAGCAGGACCGCTACTGTGATATACAGATGGATCCATAATCGAAGAAGTAGCAACCGGGCGTACTGTTGATGAACCAAGATGCAAGTTAGCAGAAGCTCTTGGCAAATTATCTTCACTATTTCTGGCAGAGGTTATACGCTACACCCATGGTCGGCAATCTCATTAGTCAACTGAGCCAACTTTTCTTAAAAATAGACTCGCCCAGGCCGAAAATCGACTTCTGCGCATGGCCCATGAAGTTTCAATCACGGCGAACGTGCTCGTCGCAATCAATAGGCCAAAGCGTCAAACGTGGCTCGTGAAACCGAAAGCGAAAGACAAACGGCATAACTATCTATATAATGTCAGACATCCAAGCAGCCCTAAACGCCATTAGTTTATGTACAGTGACGATTAAAGCTTATAAACGGATGTATGGAAGATTTCTTAAAAGCTCTCGCGTCCGAAAACAGAGTTGTCCTGAAGTGATGAATTCGAGAAAAACAGGTTGAGCGCTTGGCCAATTAGGGTGCCTGCGCCCTTGCCTCCGTTTATCTGTGGGACATCCTAGCTTTTCTGTGGGGCATCCAGTAGTACGAAAGAAAGTCTTCTTGCCTCACTACTGAACTCATGCACCGGGTACAAGACAAGCCAAAAAATTCATTACCCTTACTTGCTAAAAAGCCAAGAAGGTGCTCGGGCTTACTGAAGTCGAACTCAGGGGTGGTAAGTTGTTTCAATGGACCTCTTCATACAAAAATCTTGAGTCTGGAGAGTCTTAACAGGACTTCTTGCAGAACATGCTCCTGATATATATGCTTATCAATAGCTTCAGTTCAGGCGCGGATCTAGAATTTTGTTTTGCGGGGGGTCACGGAATTAAAAGTGGCGGAAAAAAAATTTTACTCCTAAAAAAACAAAAACAAAATTAACAAAACGAACAAAACTAACCGAATTTTCTGGTGGATTAAAAACAAACGTGCCCTACGAAAACGTGCCCTAATGTGTTTTTGAGGAAGACGCGCTTGTCTTGTGAGTGCAGCTAACTTTAGAGTTTGCAAATCAAAACATATAGAAAGAGTATAGATCAATTAGTCCAGGAGAGATAGCGGAAAAGTATTCAAAAGTTGAAATAAATCTACCCTGCGATTTTTCGACTCTATAATTAAGAGAAAAATAGTAAGAATTCAATGAATGTGTTTTGGAAAAAATCGGTCCAGGAGAACAGGTGCAAAAAAGCTAATAATGGTAGCGAAAACACGTTTTTCAACGTTTTAGGAGCGAAAAAATTTTGTTTTTAGAAAACAAAAAATAGTACGTAATAGCGCTTAAAAAGACGAAAAATATGAGTTTTGGACAATTGAAATCGGTCAACAGGTTTTTGCAAAAAAAAAACCACGAAATATGGCCATTTTTTGACATTTAATTACAGGGACTATAATTATCGTAGAGCCTTGTTTCAGGGCTGAAATTGTGGCTTCTGTTAGTGCCTACCTACAATAAAAATTTCATGCAAAAATAATTATAACTTTTCGCGTAAATCTCAAAAATGTAAAAACAGCCGTTTCAGGAAAAAAGTTTGAACAAGGCCTACAGTGGTGCTAGAGTTATATTGAAAAGCCCTATTTAATCTCGAAGAGTTACTCTACCAACCCATTTTCATGAAAAGTTGGTGAGGTTCGATTTAATACCTCATAAACGCGTTTGAAAACAGGCACTTTTCTTGATTTTCAGAAAAAACACCTTTAAGCGAAGGGGAAGTGAAATATGGTGTGGATTTCTATTCAGTAGATTTCGAGAAATCAAAATTTTTTCCTGTCAGGCACATATGGAAACGCTCGAAATTCCTACGATTTGTCTCTTATAGCGTCCAAAAATCGCAGGGCAAATTTATTTCAACTTTTTTCTCTATACCTCCTGGACTAAATCTGGGGTGGAAGCACGTAAATTGTTTCAATCGACCTCTTCATACAAAGTTTCTGAATTTTTGTATGAAGAGGTCGATTGAAACAACTTACGTGCTTCCACCCCTGCTGTTGACTTTGAAGGTCATTTTTTAAGGTTGTTTTTTTAATTTGCAAAAAAGTTGGGTCGGTTTTGTGCGTTTGGTTATTTTTTGTTTTTGTTTTTTGAGTTGGGTCAATTTTGTTCTTTAAACAGCGAGCGCTTTTGAGCAGTGCCGCTGCTGGCATGTGTGCAACTGCACAGGGCCCCGTGTGTTGGGGCCTCGCGAGCGAAAAATTGTTTTGGCAATAAAAATCATTTGAATTCATTATTTGCATATTTACTTCATCGAATGGACCACACAAATGAGTACGAGCCAGAGAAATCAGCATATGGGCCATAGTTCTGTCACGGGTACGGGCAATCTGCGAGCGAAACGAGCGAAAATTTTTTTGGACTCTCTGGGGCCTCTCGCTGAATTTTTGCACAGGGCCTCTCAATTGTCTGGCCGCGGCACTGCTTTTGGGGGGGGGGGGTCATGACCCCCGTGACCCCCCTTGAATCCGCGCCTGCTTCAGTTTGATATTACAGCTGCTTGAATTTCAGCTTGTGGCAATGCCCAGGAGATAGTGATGAGCTTTATATTTGAGCTTTGGAATGTTGCATGAGTTCGGAAGTACTAACTGTGGAAGATTATCCCACGGTCGAGTTTTTCTAAACAAATTTCTAGAACGTACGAGTATATTGCGTGTGAGATGACTGCAGAGTGTAGCAGTTACTCCAACGACGAGTATATATGTAGAAGGGGTAAAAATGCCCTGACCGATGATTTTGATGGCGCAATTTTACATATTGTCTAGAAATGGTAAAGTAGGTTTCAAATATTCAAGGCGAGGCTCTGTTAGGATGGACCAAGCTTTTCCTACATTCCTAATGGGACTTCTATGGACTAATTCTATTGCATTCATCGGCCCGGAACTAGTTATTGGGGCATTCACCAGTTTAGTGAAGACGGCTCTTGCCGATAGGACTTGGATGAAGCACATCGAACGGTGGAGGTATGGGCCTGGGTTGGAAAACTCTAAGCTGTTTCTGCCTGTGCCAGGAATGGATGGAGCGCACTAGAAGGGATGCTAGGATACATAGTTAGCTTGATTGCCGTCTCTTCACGCGGCTAATGATTATTGGGGAGCGGTCGAAAGTTTGTCAGGACACTTGTTGGCTTGACGTCTGGTTACTTGTTTATTACGGGACACTGCGCCCTGAAGAACCATTTATAGAGGATAGGAAGGGCGGAGGGCCCCACTTGCAGGCTTTTCTTCGAGGAGGACGAGTCTGCCCTTCGAGACGTCACGTCTAACCAACAAGCTATTAGTCAGACTGCCGAACCTGTTCAAGCGGTCTTGCCTACAAATTTGAGGTATAGGGGAGGAGGGCAATAGGCCAATTGAGCGGTCGTAGTTTTTTTGAACTCTATACTTCACGAAAGAAGAAGAAGAATAGACAGTAACAGTAATGTAGGATTTGTTAGAGAGTTAACAGTACTTCAATACATTTTCGAAGGCTGAATTCTTGCGCCTCAAACGAGAGTGGGTTTGATCATTGAATTGGACATGAGTTGAGGATAATGAAGACAAGGTCTGAAATGTCCTTGGTTTACAAACTGTAAAGTGGGCTAAGGGGATTGAGAGGAGATCGCGTGTAAAAATAGAATTGAGGCCTGTGGTAATGGAATTGAGCCCTGTGGCACCTCGTCAGCGACGGTGTTGGGATTAGATTCGACGTCATCTAATACTAACTTGATTGAACAACCAGAAAGAAAACACTGATTAGAACGGAGTCAATATCAATGGCTGCGAGCTTAGAGTCAACTTGAACTATATGTAGCGAGTAGTGGATACAGTGCACCAAGTGTTATCGTTAGGTCCCTGGAGTAGATGAAGCGAATTTCATTTATTCATGGGTGCAAAAGTTTTCTATTTATTTTTAATTTTTTCCTAAATTGGTCTCATATTAGGCTCCTGCACCCAAGTATAACTATGAAAGATTTGTTATAAGTTATCTTGAGGGTAAAATAACAAAATTTTGTGAAACTTATAACAAAATTATTCAAATAAACCCCGTAAATGTATGCTTCGAAAATGGAATGAAATAATTTTTTTATAAAATTCCACCCTTTAAAGTCTAAACATCTTTGCAACCACTTTTATATAATATACACCATAAATATCCCAATTTAGCTCTGCATAATTAGTGGAAAACTCTTGAAAGCTTTTTGGGTGAAAAATATGGCAAGAATAAATCATTAAGATGTTCATTCCCCGGGTATAGGAGCTATACCGTGACTTTACCAGTCATACCAGCTGGCCCCATATCAATACGGTGGTAATGAGAAAGGATCGTCCATGCTTAAAACCCCGCACTTTTCTCACTAATTTATTCAGAATTTAATTCACCTTAAAAGTTGGACGTGTTGTTGTGTTGTGTATCGGATAGGAGCCTTAAAAACCCGTGGTTAGAAGGTAGCACAATGAAAAAAGGTAGCAAAGAACAAGAGCAGAACAAAAAAACATTGTTTCCTACGGAAAAGCTTGATGTGGTTTTAACAGTTTCCATCGAGTGTAGACGCGCCTTACGTGGGTCTTTCACATAAAAAAACCGGTCATTAATGAATAGGCGCCAGACAACCTGCCTTCTTCCTCGACACGACACCGAACCACGGAGACCGAACATAGGCGCAACATACATATATATATATATAAATAGCCGTTGCCTGCCACGAGTAGAATTTTCCTGACTTCGTGCTTTTTATGTCCTTTTAGTCCTTTTTCCTTTTACTCCCCCCACCCCAACCTTCCTGTCGTACAGCCCTAGTCCCTACGGCCCACTCGCCGTTTTTCTGTTTATTGTTTCGATATTTCCCCTCGAAACCCCAGCGGGCTTTGACGAACCTAAAGCTATCGTTGGCACGTCTAAAAGCTCCCGTATGCCTTTGTGTGGTACGTGAAGAATTACACAAATTCGACCCACCCCCATCGATCTGATCCACCCCGATTCACCCATCGACCCATCTACCCGACAGGTTGACGACACAGCGAAGTGTAGGGGGTGGAATAAACCTTCAAGCAAGGATACCTTTATAGTACAGACTCAGCTCGACAACAATTCACTGGAGCATGGGAGCCACGATCAGGAATGGGAAATGTTTTAAAGAGAATTCATCTTTTACTCAAAAAAAAACAGAATTTTTCCCTTCGTTTTTCATTCTCCATTCCTGTCCCTGTTTTTTTTTTCATAACTGCCCTATTTTTTATGAAGACAAAAGATGATTCAAATTACTGAATTCGAAGTGGGCACAATGGCCAAGGAAGAGGCGAGTTTGTTCTTACATCAAACTTAAATCGCACAATGGAAAATTTATGATGGCCTGTAAGAGTTTTTCCCTGTAACTTTCGTTATGTTCGCGTGGTCGACGGTGTTTTAATGGCGTTGAAGGAAACATAACTCAAGAGGTTACTTAAGGACGTCTTGTTTTCTCGAGATTGACTCCTGATTTATGAACTTCGCGGACATTCCCAAGTAAACTTGTCGTCAAAAAGAGAAACTTCGGAGGCATTCTTTTCTACCTTCATTAGTGTTTCTGGGTTGTTTGGTTTCTTTTGTAATAAAAATAAAATAAGAGAAAACACGGAAAATCGAACAAATTTTCTTTTCTGTTTGCAATGGTCAAGAGGATGCTCGAGAGAGAATGTAGTATTGTTTGGATGATTGTTAGAAAGAATGAAGATTATGTTTTTGTTTGGGGGTGGAACAAGGTCTTGGTTACAAGTAATTTATACTACAGACAAATTGACCTAACCATGATTAAATTGGATTTGTTTTCTGTTCAAAGAAGAGACCGACTTTTATTTAGTACAACACTTCAATAATAACAGACCAATTAAGACTGAAAAGTATATTGAATTTACAATTAAATAGAAGAAGCGTTGACGATGTTTCGAAATGTCAAGTGTAAAGCTGCTTTGTTGGATGTCATCCAGAATGAAGCGCAATCTTTTATTTTTCTACCAAATAAGAGGCTGCCAAATTACACATTCACTGTGTAAAAAGTACTCGTAATTTATTATTTGAAAGACGTGCATTAAATATATAATTTTCTGCAATATGACAACGCTTTACCGAGTTACAACGAGAAATTTGAACTCCATCTGTTACTCAGTGTATTCACAGCAGTTGTTTATGTTAAACCGTACTTTTAGTGCTCCGCGATTATTACAATGGAAAAACAGTTCAAGGTCTGCCGGAGAACAGTTTTGACATAAGTAGGTAGTCGGACGCTTTAGCCTGGGAACCAATGTGCAGCCATGTGTGAGGGTGCTATCATCCATGACGGCGGCGGGGGTGTGCGACCAAGCCTGACGAGCACACCCATAACCTTCTATATTTACAAGCCATGAACAAGAATCTCAATTGAGAGAATCGGACTACCGAATTCTCCCAAATTCTCCAAATTACACTAACAACATAACGTGACTTCACCGAGTTGTAGTCCGATTGAGCGGAATATCGCTCTCAATATTTTTCTTGTTCATGGCTTGCAAATATAGAAGGTTATGACACACCCCTCACTGTCACACATGCACGTCACACATGGCTGCATATTGGTTCCCACGCTAAAGCGTCCGACTACCTAGTGCCATAGACAGCATTTAACACATCAACCAGCTAGAGATGCTACACGTAAGTAGAGAATAAATTAGGAAAGAAATAGCACATAGGACAGGGAGTTCCGAAAGTTGTAATTGCTTTATAGTCCGGGGAAATTAGCAAAAAAAAAAAACGCACGAAAGGAGACAAAATTTCAAAATGGCTGAAAATTGGTCCACAGCTTCCTTGGGACTTTTTAAGAAAACAATTTCGGAATCACAAAAAAACAACATGGCCGCCGGAGATATCACTTTTTGGCCAAAAAATCACTCAAAAACTGTTTTTTTCGAAATTTTTTTTTGATCAGTCAATACGAAATGCTATTGCCCTCTGGTAATTTTTTCGAAAACCTTGACCTTTCCGAATTTTTCAAGGTATTTTTTGGTCGAAAAATTAATTTTTGGAAACTTTGACCTTGAATAACTTCGGGTGCCTCTCTGGTCTGTTACTGTTCCTCTCAAAAGTTACGGCGATGGTGTTATACGGAATTGGCTCAATTGGCAAATATCCTGTAATTATCGATATGATTCTGGCGATATCCTTGCGTATCACTAAGAGGTCGCGCGTTGTTGCAACAAAGCCAAGTTTTCCTTCCTTCCTTGAAGCATGATAATAGACTCCTCCATCTGGAGCCAGTACTGAAAGAAAAGAGATGTTGTGTAGATGGTGTCTCTCTTTAGCACGCACAGTGGCTTCTGTACATTCTCCGACAGTGAGCCCGCGAGAGTTTCCTTCACACTGGCCAATTTATCTGCCTTCTCCTTTCCCTCGATGTTTCCGTGAAACGGTATCCACTGAAGAGTGACCCTGTACCTCCCGGCCAGAAAAGAGAGCTTCTCCTGCCCGTTTTCCACCAGCTTGGACGTTATACGGGCCGAGTCTAATGACTTGATGGCCGCTGGGCTATTTGATAACAGAATAATCTTAGCTACCGATCTTGGGTATGCATGTATTGCTAGGCAGGCTTGAAAGATTGCCAGAAGGTCTGGCTGGAAAATATTGGCGAAGTAAGGCAGGCAGTTACGGTTTTGGAGATTAAGCGAGGGGAAAAAACTCCAGTCCCTACACCCGTCTTTGTACAGGGCAACGTCATGGTCCTTTTTGGGTTCGAAATCATCCAATTCCTCTCTGGTATGATTCTGGATATTGAGGTCCTCTGTCACTTGTTCCTGTTTCCAAAGCTAAAGGTAGCACCTCGACGAAGACGTTTCGAGTCAATTGAGCCCATGAAAAAAAAAAAATCGCTGACGACCATACCTCAATCTGTCTTCAACAAAAGAATGTAGGATTGGGTCAGGCGCTGGAATTGTTTGTCATATTGCACTTTGAAGGCTGCAAAATACATTTTGATGGATAAATTAATTTATTGGTGTTTTATAAAACAATTCCGGGTATTTAATACATCGAAGTGTGTAAGTAAGTCCATTACAAAAAAAACTAGACTGAAATGGATAGCGGCAATGCCGACCACCAAAACCACTGCCTTAACAGCTGCAATTGACATCCAATTATTTTCCTAAATAGAAACAGGGATTCATCAGTTATTTCACCATAAATTGAAACTTCAGCCTCTCATTCCATGCTGTAACCACCCCAATTACAATAGCTTGCAGCAAGTGATTACAATAGACAAACTCTCTACAGCATCAATCCATTTTGTGGTATTCCACAGGGTTCTATTCTCAAGGCAGTACCTGTCATTTATGCCTGGTTAAACACACACAGAATGCACATGGTCCTGTATCCTTACATGTCAATGGCACTCGAGAATACCATAATAAACCTGCAGAGCTGTTTCGGAATTGTGTTTCCGATTTAAACCGAAAGTAAATATACGACTGGCTTTCAATGGATACTCATGTCTTAATTGTAAACGTTCATCCATCATCATGGTAGAGTCCATTCTCACCAGTTTTTAATGGAATCCATGCCATGCAATTGAGTTAAGTGGTACTTCTCAATCGTATGCTCATAAATTAAGAATCTTGAGAATTATGCTCTACCATAAAGTGCTGTATACCCACATAAACTCAGCCATATTGCTTAAGGCTACACTCTAGGCATAAGCATTCTGTGGATTTCATAGTGCTGGATGGGGTTTAATGTACGTTTTAATTGCTTTGGATTTCAATTATTTTATTTGTAGTATTTTCTAGTGATTTTAATGTACTTTTACTTTTTAGTAGTTCCGGAAGAGATGGAGTTAAATATTGTGAGGAGCTCTGTGAGATATTTTGCAGATATCTATTGTTTCATCTTTATTATTATTAATAAAACTATTAACGATGAACATGAAAATTGTTTTATAATATTCTAATAGATTTTAGTTCGGGAATTCTTGATAATAAAAGTTTCGGAATGAATCCCAGTGCTTGTCGTTAATGGCATTCAAGATTCAACTAAAGAATGACGAGGTTCTGTTTGAATACTCCGTGATGACTGAGGCGCTATGAATGATACTTGAATCTGAGCCAAGAAACTTTGTGGAAGCGAAACTAAGTTTAACAAACGTCTAACAAACGTTTTAATTTCAATTTTGTAACATTCGTGAAGTTTTTTACTTTCTTATTTCTGTCGTGTTTGCCTTTGGTTTAGTCTTATCGAATATTTTAACTAAATCAGTATGCGGAAAGAGGGCGTTCCCCTTAAGGGCCGTCCTCACTACGCGGACTTAGATCTAATGCGCTTTTGGCGGAAAGGCCTTTTAATTTTCTGAATTGAACGTGTGAGAAGAAGAACATAATATTCCAAAAACATCTTTTTCGGGAAATTAAAAAAAACTGTTTATCAAAGAAACTTGAAGTTTAAAAAAACGTATTATTGTAAAACTGTAGATCTATGGGTCCTACATATTAACTCAAAATAGGAAATTACTCGCATTATTAGTTTTGTATATATTTACTATAATGTATCATGGAATATTATCTTTCTTCCACTCAATAAAAGTTTTTTCTCGAAAATGGGTATACATAACTGTTTTTTATTTACTTGTTGTAAGATAACATTTTTAATGAATATAGAAAAGAGAAAATAACTATGTTTAGATATTAACACACATGTTTTGAATGATTAAATGTCTCAGTTTTCTTTAAATGTCTGTCCTTCTAGTGGGAGTCAGAAAAGCAAAACATAAGGAATTGTTTCCAGTCTCAAATTTTTTTTGTAACATGTTAGTTACATCGAATCCTATACGAAATATGCATTTTCTACCTATAGCAACCACCGCTACGCAAGTAAATTGGCCATTTTGTAAAAAAAAACGACCATTTTGGTCGTTCTTTCTAAATATAGATGAGTTTTTCTCGGTATGTATAGGTTAAAAAAAAACCAAAAAAATTGAGGCTATTCGTTATGATATTGGCGATCAGCGGTTACAATATGAAACTTTTATATGCACACGTAACCTCAAAAAAATAAAAACTGAAAAAATTGCCAAATTTTGGATTTTTGGTTATTACATCAGGTGTTTTATGTGAAATTTGTTGAAATTTTTAGAAGCTATACTTTATAACGTGAACAATGCCTAGTTAAAATTCCAAGTCAAAATATCTAATACAAGTCTCAAAAATGGACCTCAAATTTGAACATTGATTGGCCAATAATTTTTGTGCATCACTTCGAATGAAGTTCCTTTTTATTTCAAATGTAGGTATTTTTATGAAACTTATGATGGTGAACAAGAAAAAAATTTTAAACTTGAAAAACGGTGAAAAAAATAGAATCGAAACTCGTGATTTTTTGTATTTTTTCGTCAATATTTTCGAAAAATCCCGTTTTTTTGATAAAACTCAATTTTTTCCTATCATATGTCTCAAATGAATTATTAATAACGGCCTACTGTGAGATACAGCGCTGTGGCAGACGCGAGTACTACGCGAGCACAGCGGCTAAGTGGAAGAACAGCAACATTCCTGGAATGTTATCTTTCTTCCACACATTGAAAACCCCTAAGCATTTTTACGGACAGGATCGACGAGAATATTTCTCATTTTCCGCTCAACGATAGACCTTCATTTAAATTGCAAAATGGCTATCTTAATTTTTTTTTGGTATTTTTGGAATATTACTCGAACGTTCAATTGTGAGTTTTGGATCCTAAAATAAGAGCTAATCTCAAAGAAAATAATTATAACATATTTTATTAATGAATAGAATATAGATTAATCTACATTGAGAAAAAAACCAATTTTCATTTAAAAAGCCCGTATTGTGTGGAAGTACAATGCACCTTTTTAAGTACAGCCTATTGTCCGCGCAGTTTGGCCGTACTGGCTTGGCCATTAAAAATTTCGTAAAAAAGTCACAAAACTCTATATGAAAAAAAAGCAAAAGCGCATATGAGCTAAGTCCGCGTAGTGTGGATCCACCATTAGATTCCGCATGACCAAAAAAAAATCAGCGATACTGAAGTGAGGTAGGTATACCTTATCAGTTTCTCATACGGGCTCAATGAGGCAAACATTATTACAAATGAACTCGGGTGATCCCAACATCTGCCTTACATGTTCGGAAAGCTTTTTACCCTTAAGCTTTACTTTGACTCGTTCGATTACGGAGGTCAAGCAGCATGGGACGTGATTAGTACTCAGTGCGGGGACCACTTGTTAAACGACACTCGCGTTAAAAAATATAAGGTTTTCGACACCGCCGCATTTGTTACTCACATATCTATGCCGAAATCCTTCAAATTTTTCAGCCTTTTTTCCATTTTTAAATCGGGCAGTAATCATTTCTCCTCACGGAGCCACACAGGGCATTCCTTATAGGGCAAGGGGTTAGATGCCTCTTGTGAGCCTTATAGGGCAATCCAGCTTCGTAGGGACCCATCCTTAACCAAAAATGGTCGTCGGTCAATAGATTGGAGTTTGATCAACCGAGCAGATTGTCGTACTTGGTCCAAAGCTTTGTAGATTTCTATGTAGAGCAACCAGACGAGACTAACCAAAACCATGGATACTTCGCGAGTCCTGAAATAACGAATTTATTTCTGAAGAAAACTCCGTCCATTGAAAGAGCGGCTCTCACGACGGCAGTGTGGTAAAGACGAATTTTAGGCGAACAGAGATGTTAATAAATCGAAAGGATTATTGATAAATTGAAATTGTTTTTTATGTTAACTTACTTCTCAACCGGTCATCAAATGTAGATCTAACTCGACGAAGTGATACACTCGCGGAACGTCTATTTTTACAGTCGCATCTTAAGTTTTTGTCACAAATGCTTAGTAATATCCTTTCTCACAGAATTTCCACAGAATTTTAACATTTCGAAAAGTATTAAAGTAATCTTAGTTAAAATCTGTGCTAATAAACCACAGTTCAGAAAAAGGGGAAATAATTATTAATTCGTCGAAATATCGAATTTAATCTACATAAAAACCTTCCTAAGTACCATATCAAACAGCCGAAGATATTTATAATGTAAGCACTTAATATTTTCATTACAAACTTTTTCTTTAAGAGGATTAAGTCAAATTTTGTTTCTCTAGAGCCACTGGCGAATTAGTAATTCGGTGTACAGTAAGACTTCTTTCTTTTAAAAGTTTTTCATTAATTCCCTACTCTTTTGAATATTAAGTAACTTTAAAAAAATCAAAAAAAAAAATCTTAAGAATATTTGCTACTTTAAATCAGTTTTACAGAAATTTTTGTTTGTTTTAATTTGTCTTTTTTTGTAGATAATCGCATAGCCTACAAACTTTGCAAAAACTATTTTATGATAACACTTACCGTTTTAGAGATATTTTCAAAAAACTGATTTTTTAAACCTTTGATCTTGAATAAAAAAAATTGCACCCCACCAATCGTTCGAGAAATTCGAAATTTTATTTACAATGATGTTTTTAAGGGTTGTACCAATTTTCAGCTACTTGCGAGTTATGAAGCAGTTGAATATCTATTTCGACTGGACTAGAGGCACAAAACTTAAAATTGCACAATAATAACATTCCAAAGTCTACATATTAATTTGTTAGCAAAGGAACAAACAAAAGAGAGCAATTAAAGAGGGGTTCTCGCCAGACGGTATTTTGTTCTTCTTATTTCGTTCATTTACCTCTTTTAGCAAATCTTGGAACAAGATTTAAAAGTGCTTTAAGGGGTTAGTCTACTGTTAAAATGCGAAAAATGAGCTTTTTTTTTAAATTGCTGTATAAAAGAAACGACAAAAAATAGCGACTTGAAATTTTATATGCTCGTTTATTAAAGTTAAAAGTTTACATTTTTATTGTTAAAAAAAATTAAAAAAAACAAAATGGCGGCCATCCCAGGCATTCACTGTAGCACTGTCTGATGAAAATAAAAACATCGCGGGGTAAGATCCTGACAAAAATATAAATCTGTAATCACAACACAAAAAATATTCTATTAGTTTTAAGTACAATCAACGCCCCTGACCTCAATTTAGAGCAAAAAATAAATTTTTGGCGATTTGGCAGCACTTTTTGAAATAAAAACATGACCAAAATCAACGCAGCTATGTGCAAATGTGTGCCAAATCACAAAAAAACTTATATTTTCGCCTAAAATGAGGTCAGGGGCGTTGATTGTACTTAAAACTAATAGAATATTTTTTGTGTTGTGATTACAGATTTATATTTTCTTCAGGATCTTACCCCGCGATATTTTTATTTTCATCAGACAGTGCTACAGTGAATGCCTGGGATGGCCGCCATTTTGTTTTTTTTAATTTTTTTAACAATAAAAATGTAAACTTTTAACTTTAATAAACGAGCATATAAAATTTCAAGTCGCTATCTTTTGTCGTTTTTTTTATATAGCAGTTTAAAAAAAGCTCATTTTTCACATTTTAACAGTAGACTAACCCCTTAACAGCGCCCTGAAGTTTTATATGTATATCAGTCACAGTAACCAGCAGTACACAATACAAAACCATCGGAATAATTTTTTCCTTTGCGCGAGTTGATATGGCGGTTTTTAAAGAATTTTCAAAAACTGCTCTAGCGTAGTATAAAGGATGAGAGATTTTTCTCCTAAATTTTTACTTATGATTCTCGAAGACGAAGGTCTGCTTCTTCACTTTTTGGGCAAAATCTTCTCGGGTAAAAATTTACATAAGCAGAAATTTTATGAGTAAAACTTCCCCGCTTTGTCTTGCATGACAAAATACAGGGACAGAAAATAGGTAAAATTGTGCAGGTTTTTGCGCGCGCGGGATCCACATGAGTTCGGGGACAGACGTACAGAATATTTTATTGAGAAAATAAACGGGAAAAATAAATCGTGGTAATAAAAGTGAATTCCTTTAATATTTGAAAATGAAGTCACGGAAAGGTTTTTTCAAGTTTTTTTCTTCAAAGATTTAAGTTTTAAGTTTTTCTAATTCACTCTTCTTCTTCTTATTTTTTTCTCTCTCGCCTCGGCGGAATAATAGTTTAATAGTGAGTGTATTAATGCAATAAATGTAAAAGAAGCCGCCGAGACGTCTGCAGTTCGCCAAAGTCACTAACAATTTTCTTACGTTGCAATTTTAGCGAAATGCTTCCCCGCCTGCAATTCAAGAAGACAGGGTATCTTGCCATCGCCTGTAAATCTAATAAAGGAGGAAGCCATCTCCTGTCACCGAAGACAGCGTTTTGTCGCGGTAATATTTGAGGGGAGTCGGTGGAAGAAAACCGCGTGTTCGCGTTGATATTCTTTCCTCTTCTTTCTCCTATCTTACCGACTACATCTTGTCATCCAACATTGCACTCAATAATAAAATACTTGACAGTACAGCGGGGCTTACCTCGGTCGGAGAAAATAGGGCAAGAAAAGAATGATAGGTAACATCACCGTCGTGAGGTTCTCTTTCTTTCTCTTCGATTCAATTCTTCTGCCAAAATACTGGTTCACTTTAGCCATTGAATAGGATATGGTTTTCTCTATGGCAGAAGAAGGAAGTAATTGAAAGTGAACAGCCGAAGTTATTTGGAAGGGGTATACGAGGAAGAGTAGGGAGTAGGAGATGTTTAACATATCCCTAGAATTTTGAAGAAGAAAGTAATGAAATTGAACCATCGAGTTCGACCTTTGGAAGATTGATAAACAGCCGTCTTGCTCATCTGTCGAACAAATTTACAATGTTTGCGCATGCGGTGTAGTAAAGACTATAGGCTAAACTTCAATTCGCAATGAACTTGAATGTATGACTCTTTACTTCGCCCAGAACATTTTACGGTCAATTGTATTTTGGAGTGTGTTTGGACTGTTTGATTCACATTCAACGAATCAGAAGTTGACCCAAGATTAGATATTACATGATATTTGAAACTACAGATTGGTAATACATGTCTGACCACTTGTTTATGTTTAGGATGACCAAATATGTATGGCTAAATCGATAGGCAGACGAAGAAAAATCTGGATTTATGCGGTTGCAGCGGTCGCGGAGTCATGCCACAGTTCTCCATTCTTCGTACTGGAGAACCTCGGCCCAACTAGAATTTAAAGGGGCATGTCTTATGTAGGGTGTAGGAATCTCATGTGGCAAATGAAGACCATGCCGATATATTGATTTCCCGTAGGTCCTTCATGAGGGCCCCAAAAAAAACTGGCGATACTGAAGTGAGGTATGCCTTATCAGTTTTTCATAAGGATCCTATGAGGCAAACCTCGTTACAAATGAATAGAGGCAAAGTTTTAAAGTAATACCCTTAAATTTAGTTTGATTCATACAAAGCTTTAGTATTTGTTGTTGCCTTGCTTTATATTACAGGCAATTATGTTGGTGACCGCGAAAGGTGTCATTTAGCATACTAAAACGATCGGTTCTCGTGCAATTACGGAGGTCAAGCAGCATTAGGATTGATTAGTACTCAATTGGGGGATCACTTGCTAAAACGACACTCCCGTTTGGAAGGATGAAACGGCAACAAATATATAAAGCTTTTGATAACGCTGCAGTTAGAACTCACATATCCACGCCGAAATTCTTTAATTTTTCGGCCTCTTTTTTCCACTCGGAATCGGATTAGCAACCATTTTTCTTCACGGGTTCACATGCAGCATTCCTAATGATGCGCAAATGAGGGAAGGCATTTAGCCTTTTGTTAACCTTATGGGTGGAAGTCCGTATGCGGTCCACATGGTGAACTGTAGCTAACTTCATAGGGGTCCTAGCTGCACTCACCAAAAATTCTAGTCGGCAGCTAGAGATGGAGACAACTGGAGGAAAATAATAGAAAAGACCAAGGCTCGAGTTGGGCTGTAGTGCCATTGGGAGAAGAATAAATATGGACGGTAAGTTTTGGTGTTAATGGCAGACCTTATGTAATGAAAAAATCGGCCCATCAAAATCTGTTGCAAAGCAGTTGCCGAACCATCCCAAAAATTTGGATACATGATAGATCATAAGGATAATCATATATCGTGTGCAATGATCCTGAATTTGTGATATCAGCTATAGCAGTGAAGAATTAGTTCTGCCATTTAACGAGTTTCAAAATGAACTTTCTATGACTAGGTCAGGAGTTATCTTTAGAATTTTGTGATTGAAGAATTCGCGTGAAGAAGACTAAAAATAACCTACACGTCGAATTTGTAACCTTTTTTGAAGTCGGTTAAAAATTACTAGAACGTGATGCATTTATTTTTGATTTACAATATTTGCCCTTAAAACCTAAAATTAATTAAAATTAAGAGTCTTAAATTAATCTTAAAATGATATTCCCTTCCGATCTTGAGTTTCATATTAATAGGTTATCGACCTCTTCACCTTAATCAAGATAATATAATGAATGATGAAAAATGTGGATTTATATTTTTCGGGTCCGTTTTTGCTTGTTGGTATATAGTGATTTTTATAGCCTAATTTTAGAGAGCCTCAAGTCATTCGCTTATGTAGATTAGGTCTGTTACTAAGAATTTTATTACTATCAAAAATAGAATGAAATTTTATAGCGCGCCATGCAATGATTTTTATCAAAAAAAAGGGTTTTAAGGTTGTTGTAATTAAGATTAAATTGATTAAGAATTTTGCTTTAAGCAAGTAGAGTTAGAAAATATTTATTTTGCTTACATTGCCTTTTTATCAATGTTCCGATCGAATACTAATTTCTCAAAAACTACACCTCAACCTTTGATAACCACGAAAGCCACTAATACATCACATGCTTCCACAACAATCCAATTTAAATATCACAGCAAATGCTCAGTAATTTCGCATTCTTAAGCATACTTTGAAGGTGATTCAACTATTTTAATAGCATACTAAAACCTCCGCAAAAAAAATATTTGCGCCTTTATTAAATGGAGTTGAATCACTGCTGCTAAGAATGCGTGATGGTTTAATATCCTTCGTTTGTTTACACCATACGAGGCTCATTACTCATAGTCTCCAACAGGGCAATAAGGAAATTCAACGCGGGTGTGTTTTTAGCACAAAACCCCCAAAAAAATGGAACAAAAAAAGAAGAAATGATGAATGGATTTGATTTTATTCCTGTACGTCTACTATATTATACGCATCATGGAAATTTATTAACCCTAAGAGAGCTTTGACCATTTCCTGATGCCTCTCCAACACAAAAGTAGCCCAAAGAATTTTCAAGAAATATTACCGAGAGAATCTTATGTTGGTAATCAGGTACCACCCTAGAGGTCAATAAGCCCTACCTCAAACTCTTTTTGCAAGTGGATAACCTACAAGCTCTATATGTATAAATATATATGAGAAAAGGACGAAATGCGTGTTCATGCGGAAAAGCCTATTTCTCTTAATGCGCAGTAAATTTAGGGTGGTCTTCACTTTACCCTAATAAGAATTAGTCACGCAACATTTTACCTGTAAAGTGGAATCTTAATGAACAAATCCCCCAAAAACCTCCTCAACACAACAAACCAAAAAAAAAAACGAAAGAAATAAAACAAAAAAAAATTCAGTCAAGAACTGACACATAAATAAGTAATGAGTGAGTGAAGGGTGATAACTAAAGAATAAGGATTTCTAGGAAAAGATACGTGTGGTGTTGAAAAGGAAATTTTTGTCTTTCTTCAATCTTACCCAGGAATATGTCATCATCATCAATGTTTTGTGAGCTAGCAAGTGTGGCAATTGCCGCCATTGCTCTACAAACTTCTATCAATGAGGGTGGCGGTAAGAGTGCCACACTCAATGGTGCCCGACTTAAAATTTCTCCCGACAACATTCAAGAGAAAAATCTCCGCTTACCTGTAATTAAAAAAAAAAGAAAATTATTTTACTAATTATTAACAATATTTCTTTAATTAACTTAAACTAATTATTTACTGTTCTTCAGATGAAACTTTGAATTCTTACAGTCAAAATATTTTATTGGTAACTATAAACTTGATTTTAAAAGATTTACAAGAGATGGCATTACGAAGACCTGATGATACCGGTCCAAAATGGAGCAAACTTCAAATTAATAATATTAGGAATAGGACTGACCCTTGGGGAACCCTGAAGAGACTGGATGCGGTTACAATTTGACGCCATCCATCCAGGACTACTTTGAAAGCCGGAAATAAATCTCTCAATCCAGTTCTACAGAACCTTGCAGTTTAGCTAATAGAGTTGATTGCCATATTCGATCGAAAGCCTTTGAGGTATCCAGAGCAACCAGACCTTACTCACAAAATCAATTCAAATTTATTTGAGGTATTCTGTTAGACAACTAAAAGGTCCCCAGTGAACCTTTTTGAACTAAACTCGTATTGTTGGCCATGTGCAAATTTCCCCGTAACCCCGTAAAACTAGAAAGGGCAAACGATTTGCGCAGAGTTTTAGCTAAAGGTGAGATGCATTTATTTAAGAGTATTTATTGAAGGTATATTGTCAGGCTCAGTGGATTTGTTGACCTTAAGCTCTTTGAGGCACCTATAAACCTCGCCAGTCCTGAAGAGGACCGTGTCCATTGAGTGCGAGCAACAATTGCTCGCAGAGGTGGCATAGCATTGTCGTGTCGGGCAAAGAAGAATTCGAGGAGAACAGAGATGCTAGTAAGTCGGTCTTGCTCCACAGAACAGTTTTCAAAAAGAAAGCTTTCGCAAAAAGCACATGAAGCTTTCGTGACGTCATAAGTAAAACCAAACGAAAAGCATAATTTCGGAGTTAGAGGAAAACCCACAAAAGAAGACAACGAGCTTTCTGTTAGCTCTGGTAGTTTAAGTGAAAAAGCTGCGCTTTCAAACAACCAGAGCGAATGGGATATTCGTTGTCTTTTTTATGGTTTTTACTCTAAGGCCCATTTACAATGAACGGATTTACGCGGATTTAGATGTCAAAGAATTGCACTGCTTATAATGACGTTCTTATCCGGCTATTTACCTATATACTTGGTACACTAATCCATGCCACACGTCGTTTTTGTGGTATGTGTGCAATATGTAAAGCAAAGTTCTGTCGTTTTTTTTTAAAGAAAACTAAATCATTTTTTTCCACTATTATTTATAATTTAATCCAAAATATAATTTCGTTCGTTAGTTAAAACTGTCTGCCAGCGCTCTTGAAGTTCACCCAATCTCCTGCCTTCTTCTCCAGTACTTGATTTTGGAGGTCTTTTACTGTGATTTGGACGCCCAAAAAAAATTGTGCCCTAATTTCCACCAAGAAAGTTTTGCACCGACTGACCTAAAAAGGTGATAGTGCGGTAGTGGAATATCAAGAGAATACGGTGGCGGAGGTAAAGTTTCCCAACCCAACTTTGAAATTTTTTGCGCAGTTATGTTTGCCACATTTCGTATAGAGTTGCCGTGACGTGATGAAAGAATTGCTAAAAATGGACGTTTACATTGTATTTCTTTCTTCAAAACATTAAGCTGTGTACAATATGTCATAGTGTATTATACCCACCAACAACACAGCGTAACCTTCTTCTTATGGACACCTTCTTTTGACATAGATGGTGGATTTTTCCTAGCGTAGAATATTTTTCTTACTACTTTTTTTTTTGTAAACTATCCACTTTTCATCTCCAGTCACCAAGTGGTTCAAAAAAGGCTCCCTTTTGCGACGAGCCAACGACGATTCCAACAGAGTTTTGACACAAAACCAAGCCTTTTAACTAGCTCGATCCAAAGAAGTTGTCTGATGAATTCCAAGCTTGAAGGCTGCGGAAGTTCATGTTGGATTTGTCCTGACATACTGTGGAGAACTTCGATCTTACATTAATGATTTGGGTTCATCTTACGAAGAAAAGTCACCCGAACAAAAACTTGAAGACTATCTTTGGTATGTCCTAGCTGCGACCTCTCCAAATACTTCACACAAGTTTTTTGCAGCTTTAACCATTTTATTTCCTTTTTGGAACTTATGCGTTATACGATGTCTTCAGTAGACTTTTCTTCACTAATGTTAACGGTTTTAAAAGTTTAAAGAAACTAAAAAATATTCGCGAAAATATCCATAAATCATCATCATACCTAGATACCTGTATACTTCCCCTAACCGGTTTTAGTCAGGTCAAGACTCTCACTAAAGGTACATTTACATGGCGATTTGTCAATGACTTTACTGTCAAAACTACGATTTGATAGTTCATCTGACTTCGAATTGTGTTCACACTTAATTTTGACAAGTAAAAACAAATGGTGAAAGAAAATTTTGACAGATAGTCGTATGACATGTCAAAAACAAATGTCTTTAACATTTTATGTTGGGTTTGCCTTCATTGACAGTAAATTCATATGACAAATCATATAATGTAATGCTCATAAACGACAGAACTTCCCCTTAAGCCGGCTTTTCATGATGCTATGAACACCCTCCAACTTTGGACACTTGATGGTAGGTCGCATCGTGTGGCTGATGCTCCAACTACGAGTGTCCAATGTCAAGCGTCCATCGTTCGTATTTGGACACGTTCGGGCTGTGATGGGTATCACTCTAACGTTGGAAGCCAACATTCGAATCAAACGTTCACCGCATCGTGTAGAGTCAGCATAAGCTCTACATAAGTTATAGGTAATAGTTGACTTACTGCACCAGCGAATCATTTTTTTAAAAATCCCTCCCTCGAACTGCAAGCTTTTGCCTATACCTCTCTCACTCGAACGTAGCGTTTTTGTCTATATATCTCTCACTCGAACTCACAAGCATGATAGGAGGACTCTGAACTTGCTCAGCGTTGTCTTACATCATAAGAAATGGAGAAAAGGGATGTCAAAGGTCGTTTTGCACGAATTCAAGCATAGTATCCTCTCTGGTTATGAAATATAGATTGCAAGAATACCAAACGCATCATGAGATGGTTAACTACCAACATCTATAGCAAAGCTGAATATCCATCGTTCGATGGTAATGGGCTGTACTTGGTGGGATCATAAGTAAAACCATTACTGGGGACAACAAATAACAAACTGGTCAAGGAACCTCCAGAGTTACTCAGATAGGATTTTCTACATTATTTCGGAATCATTCGACATTTATGTTTTTGGTGCCCTTGGTATTGGTTCATGCAGGTTCATATTTTTGCCCAGAATTTTTAGTTCTTCTGAAGATATCAAAAAATGGATGGATTCTTGCATATCCTTGGAAGCTAAGAGTTAAGGCGCGCGAGGTCTACAGTTCGAATCCACGCATAGCCATTCCTCTTTTCTCCTCTTCTTCTTGACAGCTCTTTCATTTTTTTCTCTAATATCTTTTCGACTAGAATAAAATTGCACTCTAAATTGTCAGCAGAAAGACTAATATCTCCTCTCCTGAAAAGTTTTGTCGTGGATGAACTCCTAGAGTTACTTGGTGACCAAAACTTTTTCACAAATGTTACGCAAATTGTTTTCGTGATTAATGGTCGAACATATAGCACAACGTCAAAATGCATGCAAGGAGCACTTTACCTGTTCTTCAGCTGGTGCGCCAGTGTACAACATAGTGTCAATTCTGACAAAATCCTTCCTTGTACCACATACCACGAAAAGTATAATGATATGATTGGTTTGTCACAACACTCCATATACTCCAGTGGTATTAGCACATTGACATCCGCAGATTTCTGGGGGCTTGCGGCAGATCTTGTAGATCCGCATGGGGTCTACAACCAAAAACCATAGGCTATAAATACACTTCTGTCATAAGGCCCATGATATGGAGCATTAACATGGTGTCAAAGAATCAAGTTTAGATAGCTTCACTACAAGGTTAAACACGATCGAAGGAATGGCCTGCCTTCGCCGACAGTAGCGCTGCAGATTCTACTGAATTTGGCACCGCTGCATCTTCAGCGGGCAACACTTAATTGCAGCGTTATGAAGAAGATCCCAAAAGCGGGAATGCTATCAGATTGTATGCCCGCGAGGAGCTCAAAGTTAAAGCGACCTTTCATTCACATGCAAGAGAGCCTATCTTGGGTTTTCATTAGAATACCACAAGGCGGCCGTGTACCATGATGGCTGTATGGCAGAGACAGACGTAGGTGCCTGGATTTGAGCGTCGGCATCCTAGCTACTTTCTTTAAAGTAGTGCTATATTGCCATGCACCTATGAAAACTTAAGAAGGGACTATGATAAAAAGCATATCTAGTTTCCATCTGACAGCCAAACGACAATCATAGCGATACAGTCCCGTAGATCCAAGTACAAATTCGTTTGGGAATTTTATTGCGTCTGGGTATCATTAGTTGGGAAAATTCAGGCGCCTTGGTCATAGAAGGCTCTGGTAATGCCGGAAATCGGCTATTGGATATCCTCCAGTTTAGCGGAAAAGAACCTTGACGATCGGAACTCTGAAAAAATTCAACGATCACTGATGGAGCTCCACACCTGGCCTGGTGAACTCCGATTGCTTTTTTTTGGGCCAGCTCTCAACGCTGTCAGAGAATTATTTAGGCGCAGCAGGAACAGGATTTCCGGACTTAGCTGGATTGGTCACAGATACTGAGCCCTAAAATACCAGCTGTGAAGGATCGGAAAGATATGCAGGATTCTATCTACAGCTTGTGTAGGAGGACGAGTCTACTCTTCACTCTCTCTGTCACTGCCTGACAATAGCGACCAGCAGGGTCTTGTTGTTCATCTGCCTTTATCAGATAAGTCTATAAAAATATATAAATATATTTGAAAATGATAAATTTTGTTACACAAAATCAGTAAGGAGTCACAAAATCGAAACTATGTTGATGATATCCAGATAAAATTAAAAAAAAACTTCTCTAATGACTTTTAACCTGAAAAATATTTACAATATCCTTCGTGCGATCCTTAACATAATTGAAAATTCATTTTTATTAAATTTAGAAAATAAAATACTCTCAGCATTCTCATGCTGTTGACAATATTTCCATCATGCTTCATAATTCTTTGATAAGCCTTCAAAGAAGGATATTTTGCGTTGTTAACAAAAATTGCGCATCCAATTACCCTCCAAAGTTTGTACTTGAATTAAAAATAATTTCCGCAGGCAAAGTCGAAGGACATTTTTCAAAGACATTTTAATAAAGCTTTCATACTGCAAAAACTCATTACTCTTTAAAACCATCAACAACAATATTAAAGTAAAAGGTGGAAAAAGAATTGCTACAACACAAGAGGGCAATTTATGATGATAAGTCCTTTCTCTCAAGGACTCTCAAGTTGCAATAGTCTTCAAAAAAAATTTTTTTTGCGTCGAAATAATTAAGAAAAAGTTAATTGAAAGGACATCTAGGATACTCCTGCAAATTATTATCACCCATTTAATTTTGTGTGCGAAAATGGCTGGAAAAATAAATTTCATAAAACACAAATCGAGGATATTAAGAGCATTTTTAAGTCATAGTTTTCAAGGATATACTCAAGTCACTTTTTAACGAATGTTGGCTGAGAAAAATGTAATTAATTATATGTGCTCAACCATGCAGAGTCATCAGATCTTTTGCTCCTTGACTTGATGGCATTAATGTAGACGGCTAGACAGAGACTATAAAGTCTCCGTTTTGTAAAATTGAATTTCTGTTCCCAAAAGACGCCCTGTTACCATAGCAGAAGTGCCCAATGCAGTTTCTTAGTATACCCAGTAGACTAACTTTATTATAACTCATGAAAAGAATTCCATAAGAAGGAAAACATAAACAGCTTTGGCTATTTGGATGAAAACAGAATTTACAGCTGCTATAAAAGTCTTTTTTAACTATATTGCATGGAGTTCAACATGGTGATGATAGCCTGCCGAAGTATGATTTTTAGGGTTTTAAACCAGTTTCAAGACTTGATACATTGATATGATGGCCATTCCTAAACCAGCAAAAGCGCCTAATGTTTGTCTATACATTGTTAACTCTTTACATTTTATGGAGGGAGGTTGGTTCAAATCTCTGGGAACTCAATATAAAGTATTGTACTTAAAAGTAATTTTATTTGAAAACTACTATAATGTCCAATACATTGCCAATAAGTGATATTCATTGAAAAATAAATGATATTTAATGGCATTGAAAGCAGTCAATAGAAAGACGTAAATTTAACGAAATTACAAGTTGATACACAAATCTGCTCAGGTATCCGATCACCTGAGCGGATTTGTGTACCAACTTGACATCGACATAGTACGTCATCGCAGTTAAAGAATATTACTTTTATATAATAATACTGCAGACATGAGACATGAATAGGAATCAACCTGATGATACACGAAAATAAGTAGAAAGATTGTGACAATTTTGTGAAATGAGTTGCATAAAATCTACGACGATTACTACGAGTTGAATAGTTGAGTTGAGGTTAAGTTGAATTTTTGACAATCGACAAAATTTGACAAAAATCAGAAACAAAACACAGAGATCCTGCTATCAACTAAATTCAACTACTCAACTGCTGAACTCGCATCTATATGCATAATTTCAGCTCAACGCTAGTAGAAGAGCTGAGTCGAGTTCGGTCGACCCTAGCTCAACTCGACTCGCGTCTACATATAGTTGGACTCTGGTTCAACCTGAGTTCAACCCATCATGTATACGTACTACCAATCAATCTAGTAACCTTCGTCAAATTTAACAGACTTCTTTGTGCTGTAAACGTGCTAAGAGCGACCGGCGAATCGCAGTAGGCAGCGATTGTCAAAAATGAATAGAATACACGGCTTATATATGAAAGCACACATTCTGCAGACGACTGCGACGGCGACGACGACGAGCGTGGCTACCGAATCAATCTAATTTCTATTTCGTAGCCGTCGCCTGTCAAAGTTGCGTGGGGGCTGTGGCATGGGTTTGTATTGGTATTCTCGTGTATTCCTGTGTGCGTGTGTAGCGGGCGGAGTACAAACATCCATAGGCAGATTGTAAAAAAGCGGAGTCACTTCTGCATATATCGAATTGAAGAACCTCAGCCAGAAATCGAGATGACTGGAGGAAAAGAATAGAGGAAGCCAAGGCTCGAGTTGATCTGTAGTGCCATTTGGAAGAAGAAGTTGCAATGCTATTCTAACCAACTTAAACCTTATTTCAAAACTAGCCCATTATAGTTCAGCAGCGCCCGCTCTAGAGGTTACGGCGCCCCGGACAAAAAGGCAAATTTCCGCCCCTTCAGAAAATATATTGGGTGATTTATTTAGAGATACTTTTTTCAAAAATAAAAAAATATGAACAATTTTATCGGGTAATCTTTATCATCATACAAAAGAACCATTATTTTTTAAAGATTATTTCTACTATTATGGTCCATTCTGAAATTCCAATTTTCAATGACGCGTTCGAGCATTTCAAGTGGTATTTGGCCAATGACTAGACTTTCGACTGTAGCCCACAGCAGACGTAATATCACACGATCTAGGTGGTCAATTCACCAATCGGAAGCAAGATTATCGGAAGAAATAAATTAACTGTTCACCGAATTGTTCTCGCAATAAGGCCATGTTTTCACGGGGTGTGTGGCAAGTAACTCCGCTTTGTTGGAATCTAATGTCTTCGGGATCACGGGATTCAATTTCAGGCTGCTACCACGATCACGGTCACCATTCATAGTAACGTTCCGCCTGACTTCATTTTTCAAGAAATATGGACCGATGATTTCATAAACCACAACGAGCCGTTGTTTTGTCTGGATGTAATGGGAGCTATTGAACCTCTTCGGGTTGCTCTTCAGCCGGCAATTTTCTCGTTGACGTAGCCATTAAAGCCTAAATCTGATATGACGTGCCGGACCGTAAGAAAAATGAACGAATTTGAGCTCAGTTACGGCACTTTGACAGATAGCCCTAAATGAAAGTGTAAAGTGACCAGTGACACCACAGTGAATAGTGAAAACGCAGAGAATAAATAAAGATTTAAGTAATTTGATTGATTTATTTAAGTTGTGGACAGAGTATAAAAAACTTAGAAGTGCTCGGCAAAAAAAAAGAAAAAGAATCGCGAAATCAACAAAATGAGGAACAGCCACGGATATTACATTTTTAAAAATAAAGAAATTGGATTCAGCACAATTTTTTATTCACACAAGAATGAATAAAAAAAACTTTAAATTTTTATTGTCCATATGTCATAGTTTCTTGGTTAAACAATCTTGAAGGCCTGCAATATCTCCTTTATCTGTTTTATGTCATTTACTGCTCCAAAGTTATTAAAAAATTGTTAAAATATGAACAGATTTTTTCAATAGCTAACTGATGCTAAGGTTTTGTGCCATTCTTACGGCACCCGTACGTATGGTACGTACCATTCGAGAGTTTAACGAACATTCGGCAAGTTCATTAAGTCAATTTAGGTCGGTGCCATATAAACACTCATGTTCGTACTTTACGGTACGTACGGTTACGGTCCGGCACGTCATATCTGGTTCAGGCTTAAGCCAGAAATAAGCCTTATTAATGAACACAATTTTGGACGACAACAGTGGATCTTCTCTTCTTCTTCTGAATACGCTGTGCCAGACGCTCTTTTCCTGATGGACTGGCAAACAATACTGAACAAAAATACCATGACAGTTGGACACAACTCACGCATGATCTGACATAAAATCAATACTGATAAAGTACCTTTAAATGGATCACCTGATATATGGGCAGTTCTACAAAAACAGGAATTTTAGTGGGGTCGGCTCGTGGATTCATCATTTTACAAGCTATGTCCTTAAAGTTTAATTCAAATAAAAGTTTACATCGGTTTCTAATTGGGGAGTCAAAATCAGTTATGGGGCCATCCATAAATTACGTCACACGAATTTCATGATTTTTTGACCCCTCCCCCGTCCTTGTCACAACTGGTCACATTTGTGAGATTCCCCCTCCCTAGTGTGACGTCACATATATTGCAATTTTACATCTAGAAATTATTAAATTAAAACAGCAGTTCCGAAATTAGTTTTATTTCTATTTAAATTATTTTTTAATAAAATCAACATCACACTTTTCAAAAAATTAACAAAACAAAAAACCAATAATTATTATAGTCCGGGGAAATTAGCAAAAAAAGCGCACGAAAGGAGACAAAATTCCAAAATGGCTGAAAATTGGTCCGCAGCTTGCTTGGGACTTTTTAAGAAAACCATTTCGGAATCACAAAAAATAAAACATGACCGCCGGAGATATCGCGTTTTTCCCGTGTTTTCCTGGTATCTCGGTTTCTATAGGTCGCACAACCTAGTACGAGGGCCCAAAATGTTGACAACGAAACTCTCTACAACTTTAGTTCTTATAAACATGTTGACCCGATTAACTCTTTTAAAGTTATTCAAGGTCAAACTTATCAAAAATCACTTTTTAGCCAAAAAATCACTCAAAAACTGCTTTTTTCGAAAAAGTTTTTGATCAGTCAATACGAAACGTTATTGTCTACAAAAAAGCCCTCTTGCCATTTTTTCGAAAACTTAACCCTTTCGAAGTTATTCAAGGTCAAAGTCTCAAAAATTCAGTTTTTAGCCAAAAAATGACTCATAAACTGATTTTTGCGAAATTATTTTTGTTCTATTTATACAAAAGATTTATTGCTCTAATGACACCCTTGTCATTTTTTCGGAAACTTCTCAAGATTTGCAAGAATCAATTGATCGATTTTTTGGCCGGTCTTCGGACGAATAGAATTGATTTGCATTTTGTACTGACTTTTGGCTATGTTTAAACGCAACCCCCTATATACGCGAATTTCACTTAACGCGAGTTTTTTTCGAACGTGTCCCTCGCGTAAAGCGAGGTATTACTATTCTTAGATATATTAGATTTTGAATTGTGACGCCACGAAATTTAGGACCCCTCCCACCCCTTGTCACACTATGTCACACTTCGTCGACCCCCTCCCTCCCCCTTAACGTGTGACGTAATTTATGGATGGCCCCTATTTCAAACAAGTATTTATAGCTCAAAATTGGCTCCAAATAGTAAAAATTAGTCAAAATTATCACTTCACTGTGGGGCGATTTTGCAGTAACCCAAAGTTTAAGCCCAAATACTGGCGTTTTTCAAGCAGTTTACTTAAAGAACTTTATAGGCTATTGAAAATGTCGTTGAGAAAGGAACAATTGCGTTCAAGAATTTTTATGGTTTAATAAGTTAGCTTGGCACCTAAATATGCTAAAACCACAAAATGCCCCCTTTTTTAGGGGTGCATTTTTGAGCGCCGACCCGAAGTACCCCAGGTTTTTCAAAATAACTCGAAAACAAAGCGAGATTCGACATTTTTACTAAGATACTTTTTTGTAGAAAATTAAATTTCCCATCGAAATGGAGGTTTTTAAAATATTTTTTACCATTTGTAATTCAAAGAATAATCGAAAAACAAAACTAATTTTTATCGAAAAATCACGTTTTTTTCTTTTTTTTATTAATTTGGTTATGACTTTTTTTACGGCATACTGGGTATACATAAATGTTCACAGAAAAGAAAGGTTATGAAAAATTGAAGAAATTGCATTTTTTAAAATCTCCGTACGACCAACGGTCACCGAGAGATAGCCATTCAAAGCTGACCATTTTGAGCCATTTTTAAAATTATTTGCTTTGAATTTTCTAATTTTGACAACAAATTCATTATTTCCGACCTTAAACAACCCTAAATAGTGAAATCGAATCGAAATTGCCAATATCGTACCGCCATTTTGAGTTTTTAAATTTTGACCACTTGATTTTTTTACAAAATTGTCAGATTGCATTGTTACGGGAACTCAATCTGTGTGCAAAGTTGCTTAAGAATCAGTTAAGTAGAAGTAGTTGAAAAAGCTATCGCAAGATTTGAACCAAAGAAACAAACAAATATACGAGGTCAAGCTAAATAAAAGCATTAAAAAACAAGAGTTAGACCCCACCTATTGCTCGTGTCATAATTCCAGACAGTTCTTTCAACTACACTGATTGGAGTAGGAAATGGAATATGATTAACAAGCATAGTGATTTGGATTGATAAAATATGACTCAACTTACACAGAGTACTGATGAGTATTTGATGTAGATTATTGGCGCCTGAAACTCTGGTGCCAATTTAGTTACTCAGATAATTTTTCGATTGTGAATATTGAGATCACCCGGATTAATGATTTCACGCTCCGAATCGGAGGATATATAACCGCATATAATTGTATTAACTGCTGAGGTAGAGGTATGACTTCATCATTACTCATGACTTCGGCAAACGAAACAAAAAAGGATAACACAGTTTCGAATGACAATTTTAAGCTAGCCGTAGTTAGAACCAGAAGACGTACTGTTATATTATATTTTGTTGTAAGCCACAAAAGTCTTAAGATAGGACGAAATTCTTCTATGGCCGAAAGGATGTGCACAAAGGTATACCTCAAAGGGTAAGCCGAGCAGTAGTGTTTCGGGAAATGAAAGCAGGAAGGCGCTATTTCCGCTATAGTAGCAGATATAGAATTTTGTTGGGACCGCTACATTCCTACGGTGGCTCAATGAGTCTCAATGGCAAGGCAAAAAGTGCAATAACCAACGATTTTGATGGCTAGTGATGCTGAGATGGTTTTGGGGGCGCTCGGCACAAATAAGAGAGTTGTATTCAAGGAGGGCACGAATTTAGAACTTCCAGAATATAGCCCGGACTGTTGGTAGAAAAAGGTATTTAAAATGTCATCTTTGAACAAATGGAAGAGCGCGGGTGATAGAATCGAATCGTCCAGAAAGGAAACCTCAATACAGTGCATTAGAACTGAGTCTACACCGGTCTACACCAGTTTATTCAACTTGGAGTTGGGCGCAATACTCTACTACCAAATATTGTTGGAGATATGTATCTACAGTAACCAGGCCGGATTCACCGAAGCGGGATCATGCAGGAAGTAAACGATTAATTTGAAGGCTTCAAAGAATCACAAATCCACAAAACGTATTGCAAAGCTGGAGAAAGGATGGAGCGTGTGTGTTTAACACTATTCTCCAAGATGTTACCATATAATAAGCTTGTTACGGTGTTATACGACGTAGTAGTAGTAGCGTAGACTACCATACCATTGGTCCGAGGTTCGAATTCACTCCTGGACCGTAGCCTTTCCACTTTTCCTATACCTAGACAACATTCAATGATTGCGTGTTTGCGCAGAGGTTTAGTTAAAGGTGGTGGACATTTTTTAAGAACCACATGTAGAATATTATCAGGGCCAATGGATATTTTGGAGTCAAGCTTTTTGAGACTGCTATACACGTCCTGAAGAAAACTGTGTATGTCTGATTGAGAGGAACACTCGTAGGTGGAGGTGGCGTGGCAGTATCGGTTAAGGAAGCATTTGAAGCGAAAAGAGATTCAAGTAGATTGTAGCCTTGGATTTGATATTTTTTAGCGCCTTCCCTTTGTAAGTGAAAGAAGGAATTGTGGATGGAAAGCAATTTTTCCTGACTGAGGTTAGCAAGCATCAGAAGTTTTTACTGCCAATAGTGGAGTTAATGAGGTTACCTATTGATACAATATGTCATCGAATGATGGTTTGATTTTCGTGATGGTAGATTTGCAGGCATTTTATAATCTGATGTACTAACGTCGAGATAATTCACCCAGAGAATGTCTGTACTCTATATAGGTGGTTTCTTTGGCTTTATTTGCTTTCTACACTCCTGATTAAACAATCAATGAGGCCCAGGCTTTATGGGTTTGAAAGTATGAGGATTAAATAAACCCATCTCGGCCATTATAAATTCTGGCAATGCAGAGAACCGCAAAATTGATATCACGATTCTGGAAACACAGATCCTAGTAAGCAGCTTTAAAGAAACGAATAAGTCCCAGCCTATTGGCTTTACAATAATTCTCTTAGGAGCTGGCTTGGTTGAAGATTGGTATGGTAAATTAGCGCTGACTAGGCAGTGGTCTGAGTTGCCTAGAGGCGAATCAACCTCGATGGAGTATCGTGTTGGGTGGGAGGCAAGGAGAAGAGAAAAGGAGGTGGTCAGCAGCCCCAAGTAAAAGTAAGGGCTGTTTTAGACGGTGCGCTCCAGCGCATGTGCCTCACGAACGTTTGGTGATGAAGGGAGAAGTGGGGATGATCAGAGGTGCCACCCCACTTCTCCCCTTATCCACAGAGTTCGTGAGGCACATGCGCTGGAGCGCACCGTCTAAACCGGCTCTAAGACTCGTACGCTCTAAGCCTGAAACAGGCACGTACAGCGCCAACATGCACCCAAATGCGGCACGGTACGCCTGAGCAAAAATTTTATTTTTCTAAAGGCAGCCCTCTACAGGCACGTATCAATAAAAGACGCACGAAATAGTCCACACCAAGCACGCTCACACTTTTTCTAGCCTAAATTGCTTCCTTTAGTTTGTGCTTTAAGAAATTGCATAGGACGAATAAAATGGGCAATTACCTTGGTGACCATTAGCATACTCAATAGACGGGTTCTCGTTCGATTGCTTAGGCCTAGCAGCATTGGACGTGGTTAGTACTTGGTTGGGGGTTGGTTGGTAAAACGACTCTCTCGTTTGAAATGGTCGATTACGAATACTTTTGTACTTTGCAGAGGCGTCCACACCTCTATAGAAGAAGCATGCATGCCCGTGTGGCAGGTGTATTTTTCAATTTTTGTAGCTGTAGCCGGAGCGTGCCATAATAGTACCGGGCGCATTTGTTCACTATGGCTGGTAGTTGCGGGCGCATATATGCTTCTTAAAATCTTGGTTTGCGCGTAAATTTACCATGTACTTATTTTTACTTGGGGTGTTAGGAATTCGCGGCGGATGATTAATCACTAGGTGTAGGTTTTTAGTCTTTGCAAAAAGCTTAGCATCCCAGCCAGAAACACTGGTGCCATTCGAGTAAATCACCTAATTTACATTGTGAACGTTGCAATTTCCCGTAACAATGATTTCACACTCCGGATGAAAGGAACAGAATTCGGAGATATGGTACAAAACTGAAGAAAGTGATGTGGTTAGGAAGTAGTATTTTAATACCGATGGTTTAAATCAGAAAATGTACTTACTGTTGACCACTTTCCGAAAGGCTGCATCTTTCCAAATATGGCAATTCCCCAATGAGGGCAAAAATTATGACCTAAAATGTACCCGGAAACCTAGTAACGATCTAAGTCGCCAATATGATTAAAAATCTTATCTACGTGTCCTTAAAAGATAACACTCGTCCCTTGTGACGCCTTATTCACATGACTCATTCACATATACGTTCTTTTTTTTCAAATGACGTGATTTTGGGCAATTTGAATGCAGTTCTCGCATAATGCAAGCAGATTTCGTGACATGAATTTGCTTATGCAAAGTGAGTCCTTTAATTAATTTTCATTTTGTTTCTGTGTGTGTGAAAAAGAAACGAATTTCAAAAGCACACGATTGAAACTTGAAAAAAATCAAAAACAAAAAAAAATCCAAAGAGAATTTTTAAAATACAATTTTTTTAAAGTCACTACTACAATTTCAGTAGATGAATCCTTTTTCTGTGATCCACATCATTTCACAACTTAATGGGAAATGCAGCACTGACAAAGGATTCTCTGGTGAGCATCTTCAAGCACAAAAAAAAAACAAAAAATAAAAAAAAACGGGAGTTGAGATCCTTTCTACAAAAAAAGAAAAAATATAAAGTTAAGTGGAAGTGAAATGAAGAAAGCTCATCCTTTGTCCTGTCGAGAGTTCATTCTGTATGTATTGAGGCCACACCGAAAAACGTCTTATTTATTCTTTATTTGTTTTCTATTTATTTTTATTTATTTTTTTTTTTGGTTGGTGAAGAATACTAACAAAATTCGTAGTTGGTTTTTGTACTGCGTATTAAGTAACAGTTCAAAAGGCTTAAAGTATGAAGGAAAATACGCGTAAGAATTTTTCTTATTTTTTTTATGGATTTAGATATATTATGTATATGAAAGGAGTAAGAGAAAGTAGAGAGTGGAAATTGAAAGGTGCGTGCATCTGAACACAAAAAAAAATCGGAAATAAGCTTAAGGATTATCGGAAACTTTATCCAAATGCTTGAATCTTGTTTGGCTTCAATTGGTTCAAGTCACATGTAAGTAAATTTAAGCGTGCCAAAAATAAATACACACACACAGAATCGATTTACAGAAGAGTGTTATGATGACTATAGAGTATATGCCAGGTATCGTGGTGAACGCTAGGTATTTTTTTTATGTAAGGATTCTATTTTTTTTGTGTGTTGTTATCATTATTGTTAGTGCAAGGATATTTACCTAGTATCAAATTGGCCTTCTTCAGTCCCATCGCTGAAAGGCTCTCGGTTGCTAATTTAATAGTGATGAGTAATCCAGTTGTTATGATGTTCAGCTGTATTAGGGCATCAAGCAATGCACTGTTTATAGAATTTACAATAATGCACAATGATATTAAAACCGTTGAGCATTTTACCGTATCAGATTGAGCAGACGCCACGTTTGGAGATTTTAATCCTTTTTTTATATTTAATATCCTTTCTTGTTTTTTTTTCTTGTTTGTTTGCTGATTTTAATACAATATTAAAATATTTGTCACTATCTAAACAATATTCATAATTATTGTTTCTCACAAAACTATGAGGCTACACGTACACCGATAAATAATTGAAAAAAGCATTAAAAAATTTTGTTGTCGTTTATCACATATGAAATTATTCATCGAGGGCGCAAAGAAGGTCCTGATTTTTCAAGGATATATAACACAACTAAGTTCCCGAAGACTATGTACTATACTCATCAGCCGGCACAAAACCGGGTATCACACATAAAAACAAAAAAAAAAGAAAAAATTGTGGCACACGGATGTTCTCAATGGTGCATCGCGGCTCCCTTCTTATACCCTTACTCCGCAACAACGACAAAAAAAAGGATATTCTAGTGCCGGTTATGGTGAACTTTTTGGCCACCCTTTGCCCTTGGCCCCAAGGATTCGTTTTTCTTTTCCTGCTGGTGATGGTGGTGCTGCTGCTGTTGCCGTTGCTGCTGGCTGGTGTTGGATGTTTCCTGATGATGGTACACAGGGACGAGATAACGAACCAGAATGATGGTATGGTGTAAGGATGTTGGTGGTGCTGCTGCTGCTGGGGATGCAATGATGGTGTGGTGGTGGCTTTTTTGAGATCAATAAAGTTCGGTCGCCTCACAATCCAACAACGTCAATGTTCGGCGAGAACTGAAATTATACTGAGGAAGGTGGTGGTTTTTTAGTACCCTCTTTAATGGTGGGTGGAAGGTTTTCCCTCGGTTGATGTTTCTTTATTTTTTTTTTGTTGGTTGGTTGTTGTTGTTGTTATTATCGGCTAGCTGGTTGACTGTGGATTGTTTCCCTCTTTCTTTCTATACAGAACACTTCTGCTACCTCAACTTTTTTTATACTTTTATGGCTTCAAGTCCAGTAGATGCAGGTATATATTGAAAACTTATTGCGCTAGTATCTCTACAGCAACACTAACACGAACGAAACGACATCAAACAAACAAATAAACAATTTTTATAACAAAAATTCACTCCGAATTCCGATAGTATCAAAAAAAAGTGGTTAAAATCCTATCTGAATTTTGCTGATTTTATTAAAGGATAATCCTTTTATATTAAATATAATTTTTGGCGAAAAATATATCCTTAAAATGACCCGTTCGTCTGACGCTAGAGAAAGCTACAATATAACTGGTAAAAGACCAGAGAGGACGAACTAATTCGCCCAGTTTATACTCTCAAGGTCTTTTTGCATTTTGCTGGTAACACACCATCACAAGAGCCACCCCCCAGAGCCAGGAATAATACAGGATTTGGACAAGAAATTCTCTGTGTTTTTTTTTACATTCTTCGTTTATTTTTTTTTTGTTATTTTTTTTTTCGTTTGCTATTTTGGCTCATGGTGAAAACGCAATTCGGCTGAAGGGCGAGAGACGACATTGTGTCGTGAAAAATATACGGGGAAAAGAAAGCCGACATGTGACTTATTTATATGTATATGGAAAAGTTTGTTTGTTTATCCTTGTGTGTCGTTCGTCGGGCTCCGGATAAGCTTTTTTTTGTGTGTAAAGCTTTTACGATCTAATAGCCCGGAATAGGATTTGATTTTTGCTTTATTTGAGATGATTCAGACTTGAAATGGTTTTTCAGGATCAACAACAAAAAAAAAATAAATAATATAAAGGACACGCAATAAAAAATAAAGAAAAAAAATATAGCACCAACTAATACTACCACTATGTTATATACATATAAATACTAGCACAAAACTTTCTTTGTTCGATTGAATACAGCCAGGATTCAAGCACAGGATTCGCAGGAGTTCACAATATAATATGTATGTATGCATATATATATACAGAAAAGTACGAGCTTTCCTGAGAGAAAATCCAGAGAGGCACCCACACCTATACACACTCAACCGACTTGAACAAACATTTTTGATTTTCTTCATAAATGTGTGTAGGTGGAAAGTTAACTACAATTCCTGGTAAGACTGACGTAACAAGTAAGAACGGCAATATTCTGAAGGTGAAGGACGAAAATATAGTCCCCATACCCAAAATGAATGTGGAGCGAGAGAGAGAGAAGAGTCTGTACTTTTCCTATAGTATGGATGGATCCTTTTTGGGGGGGTGCTGGAGTTTTACTAGTGAATTTTCCTTCCATGTATAAGTCGTCACCCATTTCATATTCTCTATACACCCCCCCACCGCTCTCCTCTTTCACTTGAGGCCACCCTTTTTACCTCATTTCAGAAAAAGATTCCCAGCCAAGCGATGACTCATATAAACCGATGAGTCATACTCTTGCCATAATATTTTTTTGGGGCATTGTTGTTGTTGTTGCTGTTGCATTGTTCCAAAATAAAAGGAATTCGTGGCAGACAGGTTGGAAAAGCTCCTATACAACAAATTTATATATACATACACATACATACATATCCTTCGGCCATATAGATTCCTTGCGATAACTCCTTAGTAATCTATTGCTTATGGTGAAAAATGTTTAGCTTTTCAATGGAATTGATTATCATGCAAGGCTTCAATTGTTTCCTACTCCTCCCCCTAATTTCTTATTCTTTATGTTATCGTCCTTTATGAAGGATGAATAGTCCTTCTAGAAGAGGATGAATCAGCCCTTGCTTTTCTGGTTTTTTTTTACTCTCATTCCTCCTTTATTGCTGCTACTCAAAAAAGTAAATAAATTCTGCTGCAGACATCTCTGACATTGATGAAAAAAATATTGCAATTTTATAAATATATTTGATTAATTTTTTTTTAACCCATTACAAATCCCTTCACAATAATAATTTGAATAATAGAATTTGTCAACATCCACACTTAAAAAAAAGGACACTACTAAAAAACACGATGGCGACGAGAAAAAAAATTATAGCGCTTTTTCGTGATAGTAAATAGTTTAGATTATGATGTTTTCTTCTCTATTAGTTTTTTGACACCTGCCAAAGTGTGTCGCACACAGGAAAGATAATTCCATATTTTTTTTGTGTAGGCACAATGCTAAGCTGTTAGGGTGCTTTAAATAGATTTAGTAGAGGGTATATTTTTTTTCATATCTAAAATTAGATTTATTTTTGGCTTTTGAAATAATTTTTTCTTTTTTTTTATTAAAGATATAAAAAAACATGTCAAGAAGTGTCCTTTTTTTCCTTTCTAAGATGTTGGGATGATTTTAAGGTTTTCTAGAATTTTTTTTCAAAAAGGTTTTCTTGTGTGATATGGGTTTGAAAAAAAAATTATATGGACAGTTTTCCTTAAAAAAAATGATCCTTGAAAGGGACAAGTTTAGCCTTAGAGAGATGATTTAAAACTTCTTCCTTTTTTTCTTGTTTATTGTTATATTTTTTGTTATATGTTTTTATATAATAAATAATATAGTCTAAAGAGAAATATTGTGGAAATTTAGTGAATAGTCGATAAGAATGATGACGATGATATTATGAATTTTTGGTAGGTTCCACTAGTTGATGATATTTGAATTTAAAGTTTTCTTCATTTTTTAAATATTTAACATTTTCGATTTTATATCATATTTTTTATTTTTAATTACACCATAATTAGAATCATTTTACAAGTTGTTGAACAAGTTGAAGTAACGGTCTTGTCTTAAGAGAAGTAAAATAGTTTTGGACGGAAACAATAATGAGGATTTTTGAATACCGCGTAATTCATGGATTATCTGTACCGAAATATTTTAAAAATGCTTAAACATCAACTAGTGTAAAATATGAGAATTAAGCAATTCTTTTCGCACATTTCGGGATCGAAAAAGCGGGGAAATTTTCACTTCGCAGCGACTGTGTCTGGCTGTCAAAGCGATTTTGTAGTGAAATTTGAATTGTCAAAAGCAATTGTCACTTGTTATGGCAAACCAAAACGATTACGACGTGTTGAAAATAAGTTCTTGATTTGGTGCCTGTTTAGTGATTGTGAATAATTTCATAAATAATTTATTAGTTAATTTATTAATTAATAGTTTTACTTTCCGAATTTTATCCCCACTCTTCAACTTTACGGCCAAAAATCTCGGGATCCCGTGTAGCGTAAACATACAGAGCTAATGTAAGTAACCTCAAAGGCATGCACGAAAGGCATTTCCACTTACGTTGTTGTAATTTGACAGAAAAAAATCTCAGATCTTGCATTAGAGATATCTCGGGTTTCCAAATTTTACGTATCGCAAAATGCGGCATAATTTACCTTAAGCCTAATATTACATTTTATCCGGGATTATCTAGGTTGATGTTTATGATAAAATTTCGAATAAGGATATTTGCCACTCTTAGTGCTCAACATGATAATTGAATCCCACTGGGTTGAGCTTTGGGTAAAAATGGCACAACACGTAAAATTAATTTTTTGGGTTAGGGACATAACAATTTTGTGATATAATACGAACGCAACCTTGAAGGTTTTTCACGATTTGTCAACGATGAGGTTCATTTTTGGCTTCTTAATGGCTTTGTCAATAAGCAAAATATGCGTTATTGGACAACAACAAACCAGCACGTGCTTCAAAGAGACTCCATTCCAACCGCAAAAAGTGACCGCGTGGTGTGAGGTGCGATTGGACAATATTTTTTGGTCGATGAAAATGATCGCCAATTTACGTTCAATGGAGTTTACTATCGTGGCATGTTGCAAGACTAATTTTGGGCAGAACTGGATGGACTTGACATCAGTGATATGTGGTTCCAACAAGATGGTGTCACATCCCACACAGCTGGTCAAACAATTGATCTATTGAGGGGCAAATTCCATTACCGTCTAATCTTGAGAAATGGTCCTGTCGACTGCCACCTCGCTGCTGCGATTTAACGCTGCTGGACTTCTTTTTATGAGGTTACGATAAGTCGTTGGTTTATGCCAACAAACCAACAATGTTCGAGGAGCTCAGGGCCAATATCGAAGGCGAAATTGCCCATGTTTCGGCCGATATGTGTGAAGGGGTGGTGAAACATAGTCGCGGTGGTCATATGAACTAGATCGAATTCCATTGTTAAATGTAACATGTGTACTGCACTTGGAATAAATTTCAGAGCAATATCGCAATTAATCTCTGTTTTATTTAAATAAAAAATTGTTATTTCCTTATTGAAAAACCCTACAACTGCCGCGGATTTATGAAAATCAAACTGCTAAACGAAAACAGACTAATTTAATAGTTTGAACTTGCAATATGCGAAACATACTTAAAATCTAGTGCTACGGAAGATGAAACCCTATAAATGAAACAAAACAGAGGATGAACAAGTGAACCTAGTGATAATGGTGGAAGGAATATTTCCAACCGTGATCAATGGAACCATGGAAGCATGCTTGAACAAAGTTAGCAGCTGGACAGCATACTACGGTCTGACAGTCAACCCTAACAAAATTTAGTTGATTATACAGATGTATTCACTGGAAAAACGATAAACTACGCCTTCAACTCTTCCAGGTTTGTTGGGTACACCCTCAAGTGTGAAATGTTTGGGTATAATTTTGGACTCAAACCTCAACTGAAAGTCGAACATCGACCAAAAGGTAATGAAAGCCTGCATAGCTTTCTAGGCCTGTAATAAGAAATTCGGCCTGAGATGGGATCTTAATCCAAAGTTGGCAGTATGAATACACAGTCGTGGTGCGTCTAATTTTCACGTACAGCTCCGTGATGTCGTGGCCAGCGATGCTTAGGTCCTAGGTAGGAAGGGCTCAGAGGATGGCAACAATTGGAGCATCAGGCGCCACGAGAACATGCCCCAAGAAAGTCCTTGATGTGCTTTGGCACCTGCTTTCACCCGAGTACAGCGTCCTTCGATTGAGACAATCCAGGGCCCGGATCTCAAAACTCTACGGAAAGCAGCTCATGAAGAGAGTGGAGAAGTGGAGTTGTCCTGAAGAAGTTTGATCTACGGACATTCCCTGACGGCTCCAAAACATCAGAAGACGTGATGGGGCTTCGTGACTGTTCATTTCCTGGCCGCTTTCATCTCAAAAAAGAGTATATTTCGGGCGGAGGTACGGGGGTGCTGAAGGCCTGTCCGACAATATAATTTGAATCTAAACAAGTATATATAAGATTGGAATTTACATACAGAACCAAGACCCTATAAGGGCTGTAGAAGCTGGTGGTGCGGTCTAGAACCAGCCAGCATTTAAAGGGGGCATGCCTCAAACAGCGTGTGGGCCCCATGTAACAAATGAGGGCATGCCAAAGAGGGATTTCCCCGTAATTTTCTTATGAGGACCCCTTGTGGCATGCCGAAAGAGAGCTTTCCAGAGCAATCTACGATACTGAAGTGGGGTAGGCCCTATCAGTTCCTCATAAGGGCCCCAAAAGGCAAACCTCATTACAAATGAAATTGAGCAATTCCAACATCTACCTTATGTATTCAGAAAGTTTGAAAAAAAGCTTTAAGCGTAAGCTTTAATTTTACTCATAAAGCTTTAGTTTTTGTTGTTCATATTTCAGTCAATTATGTCGATGGGCGTGAAAGGTGTCTTTAGCATACTCAATAGACCGGTTCTCGTTCGATTGCGAAGGTAAGCAGCATTGGGCGTGATTAGTACACAGTGTGGGGACCGCTTGGGGAAAACGACACTCGCGCTTGAAAATGAAAATCTTTCAACACCACCGAAAGTTATTTATTTATAATTTGCATAACCACGCCAAAATTCTCGAATTTTTTAGCCTATTTTCCACTCGAGATGGGGCAAGGCGTTAGATACCCCTCGTAATATATAGTAGAGATTTAGGCGTTACGGTTAGATGTTTGGATTTGAAGAGCCTTGACAGATTATAGTAGGCTTTGTTGTTTTTGGCAGCCGTGTGCGTATTTGTAGTTCCATGTTATTGTCGACTGCTACTATTGATTGGTAAATGATTTTACTATTTCAAATTAGCGCTCCTCTACCTTGATTGTGGGACCAATGTTAGGTGTTCTTGCAGACGGAGCCACCATGTACTTTGTTTTGCTTTCGTTGATGTGCAGTCCCAGATTTCGTGCCGGCCGCTCAATCTGGGTGAAAGCTTCGTCGATGTTCTTCCAATGATGTCAAGGTCCTTTGCATAAGCCAGTAATTGGGTGGATTGGTGGTGGATTGTCCCCCTTGATGTCACGCCCTAATCTCGGATTACTTTCTTCAACGCCAGGTTGAAAAGGAGGCAAGCGAGACCGTTCCCTTTTAGGAGTAGATGTTGATTGGTCTGGACAGTGTCCCGGATACCATCACTTCTGTTCTTTCCTGAGCTCTTTGTATTTGTCTTCGCGTGCCCGTATTCTCTGTGACTGCTGCATTGCTCGATACGAATCATTGTTACGTTCAGTTGCCAGCTTGCATTCATTATCGAAACAGTCGTTCCGATCTGTACGATTTCTGCCTATACCCCGGCTTCACCGGCCGAACTGCCCAAGTTCGAGCAAATTGGTAAACTGAACTTTAAAATAATCTCAGTTCGCATACAAATTTCCACATATTAAATGAGGAAAAAACAGACCACAGTTCACTCAAATCGAACTCGAACTTAAGTAAAACGTAAAAGCTCGATCAAAAGAGAGTAATCAACTGGAATAGTGGGATGTCATTCCAGTGAGCTTTTGAATTTTTGACTTCTGGCGAAAAAGCAACAATTTCAAGCACTGAACTGGACTTTACCCTGTGAAGCCACTTATGTGCATTGAACTGAATATTATTGAACTGGGGCCGATGAAGCCGGAGTCAGCATTTTTAAGGCGTGTCCATCTCGTCTCCAGGACATAAGCCGGAATTACACTATTGTATTGTGGTGTGTCGTGGCGTTCTTTGTCGTGGTCTAATTCATATATTTTATATGGGGCTGATTACATTATTATGGGGTGTTGTGGTGTGGCACTTTCTGTTGTGCTCCCGATCTGACCTTTTTGATTGCGCTACGACACACCACAACACAATAGTGTAATTCGGGCTTTACGCTTCGCTCAACAAGCGCGTTTTTAACGCATGACGGTAGCTGTTTCTGGCAATTCCATTGCGTAGTGCAGCTGTGTTTTCTCGAGCCTGATCAGCGGATACAAAGCTTTTCAGCGTTGTAATGCGCTCTCTATGTGGCATGATTATGTATGTTGACCATGACCAAGTGTACAAGCCAAACAAAAATTTCTGGAACGCTGTGTAATGAAGTCTAAGAAGGAAACGGACTACAAGCCTCCTCTTCAAACTGGTGTTGCATAAATTTGTCCGAGAATCCTGCCATCAATCTTCAATCCCCCAGCCCAGCCCTCGTCGAGCTACTGTGACGAGGGCACCGCTAGTGGAAAAACCTAAGCTTAGGCCGAAAAAATACTATAGTCTCTCTTAATCTCACATATTATGGGTGCTTGACGGAAAGTTAAAGAAAGACTGTTAATTAGTAATCTTACCCGTAGTTACAAAAATTACCCAAGTTTGACTACTTGCTCTGTTCAAGTAAATGAGATTTGATAGTTTTCGGGCAGCAATCATCTCCAATCATACCACTACAACAGAGAAATTTCATTCAAATCCCAATATCCATCCTCAACGGAAAATTTAAACACTTCGCACCCAAGCCATTCTGAACAACAAAAATTCAATTTTAAACTTCAGTAATTTACTCGAACACTTTTATTTTCACTGAATAATAATTTTCCATCCTTTATAATCAGGGGGCCGGGAGGGGGAAACAAGACCAATTTCCTTCTATTCTTAGGACAGCACACATTATGCCTAAGGTAAAATTAATTCTCTACCGAAAATCCATTCCGTTCGGGCCCGTTCGGTGCTTTGCCCTCTTAACAGCCTTTCTGAACTCTCCTCGGTTCGAATTCAAGGAAAGATGTAAACGCGTTTATTGAACTGCCGGAGAAGTTTCCTCTTGTTTCGATGGTTCCCACTTTCGGATTGTTCTCACTCCTTCCACCTCTACTCGCTTGGGTCTGGCTTTTATGATGGTAAGCAACATTCTAACGATCCAAATGTCCAACAACAACGGCGCAACCATGTTCCCCAAGCTCTCTTCGCATAGAGTTAAATTGGCCAAAATAAAATTTAATGATTACTTTTTTTTTGTTTGGACGTAGGAACCAGATGTTGTAGGGAATGTAGATGATAGTAGAATGGCAACGATTACATATTTATTTGGGTATTAAGCTCCTGTTTTGTAGTTTAGGTACAAGTTGTCCGAGTTTTATGATGAGTGTTCACTTGGCAGCGCAAATTGACTTGATACTTAGACACACGGCCTATTTTCGATCAATTTCAAGGAGTTACGGTTGAGAGGCGATGCAGGAGGACACTAAATAAAAATTGAAGACTATTCAGTATAAGTGATTGGGAATGGCAGAGTTGGAAAATAATTGTACGAACTTGATATTTTCCCAAGTGCAAAGGATAGTTTGTGTCGAAGTAACCAGGGGCTCTATGTACCACCCCCACGAAAGCAATGAACGTAATTCTTAATCTGGTACAACCTAATCTACACATGAAGCAGCAGGCACCCTGCACAGCCCTGAGGGTACGAGAAGCGGGATTATGGGTGTAGAAAACATAAGTTGCTGCGCTCTGTACCACTACTGGGCAAAGTAGGAGAGCCATATAACTGCATGACATCGAAAGTCAATTTCCGGGTTTCGATGCACAGATTCCCACCAGAGAGGAGTGGCAAATCTTTCAGCCTGACAAAAGCTAGTCATACAGTCGTTCTCTACACTAGCTCCAAATTAGATTCGAGATTGTAGGCGTACTTCTTCTCCGCTATGTTAAACCTACAAAAATATTATCGCCTCGCTAATTATGCAAGTGTCTTCCAGGCTGGCAATCTTCAAATAAAAGGTTGTCTAGGAATATAGATCAACCCAAGGCCAGAATTAAGGCGCCTCGCCGACTGCGGAGAAATTAAATGTATGGGAAACTCTCTGGCGGGCGGACGCCGCCACCTCCGCCGCGCCAATCTGTTTGGGCCTTTAGGGATCATAGAATAGGCAAGCGGCTATCGAGAGGCTACGCGCGGCCTATGTAACGTCCAAAAAGAGCTTTAAAAAATACAAGCTATTCCTCTATGTAAAATTGTCGTATCAAAATTCAAACGTACGTATACATTGAATTTGCGGTGAAACTCGGATTGAGAAGTGGCGAGATCACTGAACCATTGAAAAAAGTTTACCGAGATCAATCACCAAGGTGCGCAAGTTTTTGAATAGGTAAAAAGGTTCAAAGTTATCGCAGGTCGAAGCTATCAGATGTAGAGTTGAGCCAGTACATTTGTCTCTTACACGATGGTAAATTGTACTGAGGCCTCGATTTTTTTAAATGTCCCGGTTCATAAATAATGTCCTATTGATGAGCGTGTATCGAGATAAATGAAGCGAGGTGTGATTGTAAATTATGTAGTGGAGAGACATTTCTTACTTCTTTTACAACAGAAATATATAAAATTTGAACTACGGCGAGGTGTGATTGTAAACACGAACTGGAGAGAAATTTCTTATATTTGTCGAGGGAGTGAAATTTTGTACTGGAGAGACAATTCTTAGATTTTTCCAGGGAGTGAAATTTTGTACTGGAGAGACAATTCTTAGATTTTTCGAGGGAGTGCAATTTTGTACTGGAGAGACGAGAGCAAAATTTCCAACTTGAAATTAGGCGAGGTGGGATTGTAAAATATAAATATATATTTTAGAGGCATAGATTTCTTACTTACTCTAAGGCAGTTTAATGCATATTAGAATTAAACTCGTAAAAAACCTCTTCATTGATTGGTATTTATTTTCTTTCGTTTTTGTCATTTTGGCATTACAATAGCACCTCGCCTCATTTGAAGTATGACATTGTACTGGCTCAAAAGAAAAAAAGAGGCACCTCTTACAAACTCATTGAATAATCGTGTCCTACCCAACACTAGTGAGATGATCAGTGCTCAGGAAGTCCATGAACCTCAACCAATGAAGGCATGTCCTCTCAAGTGGAAGAACGAGGATTGACGAATTTCTATAACGGACATAGCTAGATTTTTAAAGCTTTTAGTAACATGGATACCGTTTGCGTTCAAAACACGTGATCCAATTCTATTTTGTTTTTGAATATCGTCGGTCCCATGCCAAAACCGCCAATGTGAAAATTCGCAGTTAGGAGTTAAAGCCAATACAAAGTTTAAAACTCTGGCAAAAATCGAAATGTTAAATTACAGTAAAGTTGTTTGTGCGATAATTACTAATGCATATGATTATTTAAAACTGAAAATATAAACATTCATAAAAAAGGCAACTTTAATTTTAATTTTTTACTCTAAATTAATGTAGATACAAAGTTATTCATAATCTGAATCTTCATCTGCATCTGGTTCTGGTAAACTGTCTCTCACGGTTTTGTTTGTTTTGAGGGATCTGTAGAAATTATGGTAAACTTTTGGAATAGTTAAATCGTTGCACATTGACAACAAATTTTGATATTTTGCCTCTGCAATTGGCGATTCCGAATTAAATGCTTTTTCCAAATTTGCTGATTTTGGCCTTCCCTTCTTGCGTTTGATTTCATTTGTAACAAACTCGTCATCTTTAAAATTCTTTTTGTAAAAAATTGTTGAAGGTGTATGCTTTCTGTATTGAATCCAACAAACGCTCCGCCACGGAATTTGTGAAAGCACATCTTTGTAATGCAACTTAAAATCATAGAAATCATCAAACATCATGTTTTTGACTACAAAGGGAGTTGGTTTTACTCGAGAGCTACGAATCACCTGTGCCCAGCCTTCTGGTGTATACAAAGGTACATGTTTAGATTTTTTTTCAATTTTGGATTGAATTGAATCACACTCCATTTCTGTGTGACCAGTCTCAAAAAATCTATGATCAATTGTTTGCAGTGTTGGGTGTCTAGTAACTAGATCCAGGCATAGAAATATAAACTAACATGGAACGGCTGTGCTGTGTAAAAACCCTGTACGTGAGCGACCACACAAAAGGTAGCTTGTTTAAAAGGACAGCAATAATGTGCACAAGTGGGACACAAATTGCCGAACTGTCTGGGGTAGCTTCTTGAGTGAATGGTTGCGTGCCAAGTCAATATTCGGGGGGCATAGATTTTATGCCAGGAATTTTAATCGCTCCGCTTTTAAAACGTCCCTCTTATTATTTCTGCATATTTTGGCCTGCACTGCCTTACCACTACTACCGAGTGAACTCAAACACATCAGGAATTGTGGTACGCTTAATCTGGCTTACAGCCATTCCGTGTTTAGTTTATATTTCTATGGATCCAGGCACATACCGGCAAAGATAGAATTTTTTTGTTGCCCTCCACATCCATCCGACATCATGCGTACTTCAGTAATACCCTTTTGGGCTGAAATATAATCATAGATACAAGAAGATATTTCATTGGCACCTATTTTTCCTTGGGTTTCGTCCCAAAGGTAGCACACTACATCTTGGTTACCTAAATTATAAATAGTCAAATTGTACACGGCCAATTTGCGCAAATAAAAAATTTGACCAGTTGAGCCTTTAGGCGTATTTAAGACAGCCTGCAAGTCAAAATTAAACGATAAGACTTTCGAGTTGTTTTCAGCTATTTCTTTATCCTCATCCCGTTTTTCTCTAGCAGCAGTTTTTCTATCAATGTGAGTATCATAATCATTTTTGTGTATTTCTTTTTCATCTTCCGTCAGCGTTTCGTCTTCTGCCATTCTGTTGTAGAACAAACACTTTTTACATTGGTCCTTTTTTGGTTTAAAGAAACCTAAATTATATTCGTTGAAGAGGGCTCTGTATTTTTCCAATGATACTGCACGACGGTTTTCTTCTAGACATTTTTGAGTGTACATTCGATGCATAATGCTTATGTTCAATGAAGAATCTAAATATTTTTTAGAACTAGATTGCCGACAATAATGCGATTCCACGGCGGGAAATGAAATGATGTGGTGTCTCAGAAAATCTTCATCTTCTTTGTCCAATTTATTATGGGGAGAACGCTTGCCTCGTTGTTCTTTTATTAACACTCCAGCATCAGATGTTTTCTTTAAGCAAGTTCTTATAAAAGCATCTGTTATATTAAGTGTTGCCATAAAGAACTCGCGGCATACACATTTTTCTCATCCTTAACTGTAAAAGTATAATGGTAAGTATAATTTCTTCGAGAGTTTTCAATATTTCTAGTGGTTCTTTTTTTTAAAGTTCGTCCTACATGATTCAACACAAACTGTCGTTGATCATCAACACTAGGAAGGCTTCGATAGTTTTCATAAATGTTGTGCCTTTGATTTTCATCTACAGCCGAAATACATGAATGCGTTGGTTTGTTAGAGCATGGAGAAGGCAACATCGGGCGAGCAGAATGTACAACATTGCGAAATCCTAAATATTCTTCACCTTTCATTCTTTTTTGTTTCCTAATATTTTTCTTCCACTTTGATGCATCTTTTTTCCTTTTCATGCCAATAACGTCTTTAGATTTCTCCGTATGAACCCGGGTTTTAACAGGGCCGTCTTCTGTCTCATCGTTAGTTGTAACAACTTCTGAGTCACTAGGGGGTACATATTCATCTGAAGAAGAGCCTTCAAAAGGTTCAGGTTCGGAATCCAAGTCACCATCAGCTTCATTAGGTGTAGAAACTTCGATTTTGTCTGAGCCCTTTCCATTGTTTTTAGTTAGTTCAATAGTTTTGTTTTCATTTTTTGGAATTTCTGTTTGAGGTATAAAAACTAAGGCTAGAATTCAAGTTTTTAGTCTAATAAAGCATGCTTTTTACCTTGTTCTTTTGAAACTTCACATAATTTCAAAATACGCTTTGTTCTGCTACTCATTATTACCTAATAACTTTACTGAGAACTTTAGAATTATATAAAAAATGCTTCCATTACCATTCGCACACACACACGAATGTATCAGCGCTGCCACCCTGCTACAGAATTATGCAATGCCAAAACAGCGAATGTGGCACATTCATTCGATTGGCGTAGTAGTTTTCATTCTATTTGCACATTCGTGAATTAGGAATCTGTCGCTACTTGAAAACTATTGGTTACACAGTTTCGCTGTTTTGGCGTTGGAAAGTTCACACTCAATTGATATAGTAGGAACAGATAGGTGAAAATAACAAAAAATGCACATTCGCGGTTTTGGCATGGGACCGACGATATGTTCTAGAGAGACTCAGAAAATGTTTTTTCTTGGCGTAACAGGGAATGAGACATGGTTCTACCAATGCGACCACGAGACAAGATACAGTGAAGGAAGTGGTTGCCAAGAGGAAGTGTTGGACAGTTTTCTGTTCTGATATGCTGAAGGAATTAGTCTCGTAAACTGTTTGAAGAAAAAGAAGGCAGTGGGCTTCCACACACGGTGCCATATTCATGGCAAGTAAAACCGGTTTCATAGATGAGAGAGATGAGGGAACGGAAGAAATTTGCGAATAAAACCGGTTTTACTCAACATCGCGTGAACTGGCTCAGTAACGGCAACTTAATCTGTAAGTCCAAATTAGATTATAGCGACAGTGCAAAAGCCACCCACGGCCATGCCACGACATTTACACCTGAGCTTAGTAGGCTTTGACGAGTGTGCTCACGGGGTGATAGGCGACGACCACCACGTATGTGTGGCGAGTCCATCACGCGGGTTCACTCTGGAAAATTCGTTCTAGAACGTAGCAGACATTCGTCCTCCCAACCTTGTTCTTATCTCCTTAATACCATCCAAGTCACCTTATCCCTACACCCATTCACATTCCCTTTCTTGGAGCCACTTTTAAGCTTAGGTGTCAAGGCACCGTGCCGAGATCTGAATGGCCAGCCAGTGGTTAAAGAGGCTGGTCGCAAACGGTTCTCGCCGATGCGACCTTTTTAGAAGGAGCGCTGGAGTGGCAAGGTCGCCGCTGGCAGGGCGGTCGGAGGTGCAAAAATTGGAGAAGACTCGCACCAACTACGAGACTCAGAGCGAGAGTAGTACCCCTATTACATTCAGTGAGGGAATGCCAATACGGAAAGAGGAAAGAAACTGGAAGCTCAAATCGATCTTAGTGGGCGGAACAACTTCGCCCACGACGTTCTAGCCAGGGTGAGGAAGATGAGATCAACCTATCTTAAGGCGCAGGAATAAATGGTAGAGAAAAAAAGAGCACGGAAACTGGTGGAGGCGGCTACGAAAAAGGAAGAAGAGGACCCCAATAAGAAAAATCCTAAAAAGGACGTGGTGGTGGTTGCAAAGGGCCGGTGGAGGCAATAAGAACTCCGGAGGCCCGCAAGAGCTTTAGGGAACCGGGAGATGAGGCACAACTCCTGCAAAGGCCGCCAAAAAAGGGAAAGGAGAAGCCGCCACAAGGAAAAGACGAAAACGGCCAGAGAGTGCGCCAAGTGAACGGGGAGCGGGTGCCTCGGACAGGGATAATGGCAGAAAAGAGGGGCTTGACTGCACTAAGGCAGAGCGGAAGAAGAAGCTAAAAAAGAAAAAGTAGAAAAAAAACCTCCGGGGAATAGCGCAAGCGGATATCCAACGCGGAAATCCTGAAGACGGTCAGAACGGAAACTTCCTTAACGAATCTTGGGGACGAGGTAACACGTATCAGGCAGTGGCGTGGCGTGCTTTGAATTGTAGGGGATGCAATCTGGCAAAATTTGTGTGGAAAAACTCCGTTCCGCGGATGCACGTTATATATTCAAATGGAGTATTAAGATTATCTATATTGTAATGAAAGATAAAGTCTTCCATTGATATTCCAGCGAGTGTGAGCTACTTTTGGAAGTTTTCGCTTTATCAACAAGTCGATGACAGCGGATCGTTTAGTTGAGTGACTAAAGAAATTTGAGAAACCTGTGATTGACTGAAAGAAGATTCGGCACTCACGAATCTTGTCACATGATTTCGATAAAACAATATTTAAACGATGAGCAAAGCAGTATACAAAAAGGGCATTTGGAAATTTCTTTAACTCGGGTTTGAAGACAGCTAACTTTACCCGCCATAACTGAAGCTCCGTCATAGCAATTGTAACTTGGAACCACATGCGAAATTCTCCATAACATGAACTATATGTTCATGCAAACGAACTACTCTTCTATCACCGGAAATATTTTTAAAACTAATGAATGTTCCTTTCGTGTGGCCAAAAGAAGAAATGTATCTCAGAGTGGTTGGCAACATAGATCGACAGGAAATATCCCTGGTTTTATCACAAATAATTGCGACAAACTCAGAATTGTGGGTTTCAGAAGTAACTTTAATTTTTAGTAAGAGTGCAGGAAATAGCCACTATTAAATCATTTTGAATATTGTTTAATAATCTAGAAAATACTGAAGCTGATTTTTAATTTCAGGATTATGTTTGGCCAAAAGTGAAATTAATTCAACATAATTTTTCCAATTAATAGAATCTTGACCCTCGCCCTGTCCGCGAAAGGCTTGCTCCTAACATGCCAAGTGGCAAAGAACGTCTGTAAAAATTTTAATAATTTTCCGGTTCTTTTGAACTAACTCATTTTTCTCATAATTGAGGATTTATAATGAGTGTCTACTAGATTTTCAATCCTTTGGCCTGTACCGAATTTAGAAAGAGCCAAAACCGATTTTAAATGCTCGGAGGATTTTTGGCCATGCCTATCAACGGCGTTATGAAAATTATTTAAAGCATTAAATCAAACCACAAACGTTCTTTTCAGTTGAAAATAAAATGCAAAGCCAACAAAAAAAATTTTGTTAATCTTGACAACCGGTAAAAGCCAGTAATAATATTTTAATAGAAAAATACCTAATGCAAGTTTTATTTTCACTTAAAATATGTAATATTGGTTTCGGTCTACCATTTTTAATTATGAATTTATTTTCCGTAAATGAACATGAGCCAAAGGATTGCTGCAAAAAATCATCCATTATGCAAAAAGGCTTACCATCAACATCACCCATTATATTTAATAGATCAAAAACAAACTAAAAAAAACTAACAAATAATATATAAAAAATTTTCAATATCTCCAATTTTCTTTTCAAACTTACTTTTTAAAACTACTTGCACTATTTTTAACTCACAAAACAAATCGCACCAACTAAATTGCTGGCAAAACAAATTTATTTTAATTAATTAATAATTAATTACTTCAAAAATACTGCTTTTTACTATTTTCTGCAATTAAGTCATTAATTTTAAACCACATTGTACAAATTCATTTCCAATTAGATTGCTCATAGAAATGAATTTCCTCAAATCTTATTAGAAAACTTCTCTCCGCTCTCACCCAACAAAAAATTACTCACAAAGCTTCGTATGGATGCAAAATCTGAATTGCTTCCCTTGGCCCTGCCCAGCAAACCAAACTTTCCGAATTCCTACAAGTCGAAAGGTTTTCGGAAGTAATACAACAACAAAAATTAAAGCTTTGTTTGTGGCGATTAGTCGAAACTAGTTCAAAAAGAATTCGGAAAACAACTTCGCAACAATGTCACAAAGAAGCCGGTAACAAATTTTCTTAAAGAAGTAGGAAAGAAATCGGAACATTCTTGTCAAACTTCATTGTGAAATCGTGAGTCTTTGAGTGAAGTGCGCGAAAAGCTTTGCTAAATCTTTACTAAATTTCGTAACGAATTCGAAAAGAATTTTTGTAACGATGTCGTGTCAACCCCTTCATATATTTTTCGTTCCGAATTTGTTCAGAAATCGATTGCGAATTCGGGAGAAATATACGAATTTCCGTAACTAATTCGGTAAGATATCTTAAAATTTGGTTTGCTGGGTGGTCACAGGAACAAACTTTCGTTGTGACTCCCCATCTCCGCTTCCCTCTTCATCCACAAGTTCGCACCGAAGTGCGTCCCAACGGACAGTCAAGGGAAGCAATTCAAATCCTGCTTCTCGAAGCTCGTTGGCGTGTTTCTTTGCGTATAGAGAATAGGTTTCGTTTGCGAATTCAGAGAGAAGGAAGAGAGAGCTTTCGCTCATGGACATAACTAAAATAGAGAATTTATATCTTAACAGTGGAGGCTAGAAAAAGCAGCAATAATATAAAGGTAATCTCAGAATGTTAAAATAAAAAAAGAAAAAGTTTTGTAAAAGAAAAGAATAATTATTGACAAAATTTGAATTTTTATTTTTATTTCTTAAGAAATTGTAAGGGATGCAATGCATCCCTTGCTTCCAAAGACGCCACGCCACTGGTATCAGGCGGCCGCAGAAGGCAGATCTTCTGAAGGCCGGGGAAAGCAAAGCTGTGGACCTCCAGCAGAAGGTCAAATCCTCGCTAGGAGGAGCTGCACAGGTGAGAGCAAGCACCAACCAGGTGACTATTGAGATAAGGAACGCGGACGAAATCACCTTCAAAGGAGAGGTGTGCGAGGCACTGCATAGGCATCTGGGCCTGCTGCAAGTCCAGGACCAGAACTTGGGACTTCGGAAAGCATATGGTGATACCCAGACGGCCACAATAAATATGCCAGTAGATCTAGTGAAAAAAGCGCTAGAAGCAGGAAAGGTCCGCCTAGGATGAGTTGTCTGCCGAATTAGGGAACGGACAGCACCGAGCATATGCTACAAGTTCGGGCATATAGCTAAGAATTGCACCAGCACCAAGGAGAGGACGAAAAAATGCATAAAATGTCTGAAATGGGGAGAAAAATGGCATATCGCCAAAGAATGCGATAAGAGCGACTGCGAGAAAGCAGCTAGGTAGCTAGATGGCTAGACTGTTCCGGCTCTAGTGAGCACCTTTGAGGGATCCTTTTTTTAAGGATCATGCTGACGACGCTAGGCTGAAGTAATGCCTTTATGGGTCGTATCGGTCTGGACTTGAACGACATGAAAAAAAGAACAGTTGGTGAGTTGTTAGTCAGTAGGGATCTGACACTACCGTCTGGGTACCTCCAGTCTCCTGTCGTAGGCATGAAAGCCTTAAGCCAAGTGTCCACTATAGAGTTTTTTTTCGGTAGAGTGTAGAGCGTAGAGTCTAGAGCTCTACCTGTAGTGTGTACACTACAGCACGTCTCTACCACTATACCACTCCACCGTAGAGCTGCTCTAGAGAAATTTTCAGTAGAGCTCTACCACGCGCTCTACGGACTGTGAACACTGCAGATGCGTTTTTTCCTACTGTAGAATCGTATGGTAGAGCGCGCAACTGCAGCCATCAACTTTTGCATATTGTGTAAAAAATTTAAAGGAAATTAATAGAAATAAAAAAAATAATAAAATGAGTATTCGCAAAAAACAAGTTTCTGCCGTTTTATTTTTGCTCGAAGAAGAAAAAAAGAAGGAAAGGAAATGTTGCGAGCGAGATTGGATTGCGAAAAGAAAACAAAACGCCGGAATGTATCGAGAACTACTGAATGAGCTCACGGAAGAAGATACATCTGCATACCAAAATTTTCTTCGTATGTCCTATTCGAATTTCGAGGCGTTACTGTAAATGGTTGCACCGATAATTGAACAGAAAGCCACACACTTGAGAAAATCGTTTCCAGCCGGAGAAAGATTGGCAGTCACTTTGCGATTTCTTGCTACAGGTACATAAATATTTTCGAGTGGAATTTAATGAATTTTGAATTGTAGAGAGAAAAACTCTATCAAACATGCTTGATAGAGCGTAGAGCAGATGTAGAGCTCTACCAAACACAAAAAAATTGCGTATACACTATAGAGTTTTTTCGAAGAGAAAACTTTCGCACTGGATATAGAGCGCATGTGTAGAGCTCTAGAGGATGTATACACTTCTCTACGCGAGAGTTTTCCTTAGCTCTACGCAAAAAACTCTATAGTGGACACTAGGCTTTAGAAAGGCGGTCGCACATATTCCCTCGTGCACCAACCAATGTAAGATTTCTCATTAGTCGCTCGTTAAAACAAACAACGGGTGTGGTCATTCTCACGTACTGTATTCGTTCTACTCTCTTTCGCTGGAGGTTGCACATCATCCATTCGGAGTTAACAGGTGGGGATCCGTAGTAAGAGATTGGGAGTGAGCGGGGTTGGGGGCGTCATAACCAAGGATCTGCAATCAGGTTGCACATAGCCCCCCATTGGTTTAAAGCTATAGAATTTGTTTTTTTGGGCAATTTCTACCAAAACCTGGTCAAATTTAAATTAAAATGTCGAAAGTAAATAATGTCAAGGAAAAACTTTCCTAAACTTATCGTAAATAGATGACAGAGCTCCTTCCCAACATTTGAGGATTCATCAATAAACTGCAAAGCTGTAATTTCTATTCCAATTGTCAGTTTACTCAACAATTAACTGAGATACAAGTTTGGACCTAGGCTTAACAACCATGATTTAGTCATATCCTTCTGCAAACAACCATAACCCCAAATATATAGCAAAACAGCCATGGCGAAATTGTGCAATTGAATAAATTAGAGCAACAGTTTAACTACGTATGTCCATCGCAATAATGGACTTGCATTTGCATTTTGAATGCACTTTTTGCATACAAATTGTTTCAAATTTGTTCCCGTTGACTTCTTATTTACAAACGACAAAAGCATACTCCCCTCCCCACCCCAATTTCCGGAAGGCCATGTTCGTTTTATTCAGTTTAAGTTCTTCCACATGACTACACCATTTGTGTGTACTTATGTTCAAATAATATACGTTCAGTCCAAGTTGGGAACATATGAAACCATGTAGAATATTGCAAGCTGCTTTAAGACTACTTGATAGCGAAAGAAGGGTGGAATGGGTCGGTCGGGGGAGTGGTTTTCTCATTGATTTTTGAGCCGGGACAGAGCTTTTCAAAACCAACAATGGACCCCCGTCCTCCTCTAAAGAAGTCTTTGCTCCAAAGTTACCTTCATTGAAACACACATTTTCCATTGACATTATTTCAACAATTGGGGTTAAGATGTTGCATTTTTCGCTTTGATTCTTTCTTAGTTCGCTTTTTTTGTGCTTCTTGCAAAAGTGGGAACAGCTCAAGTGGCCCCAAATACTCTTGAAACGTGAAACCAATGAGAGTGGCTTCAATTACACAAGATATGCTGCACTTACAATGTCAAAACGAGCATCCTTCAGTTACGTTGTTTGGTTAGCTGCAGTCCTAGATTTTCAGCTCAAGAGTGCTCTTTATTGTACGTGCGCTTCTTTAGCTTAAATTAGATCGGATTTTGTACGAATCTTCATTGAAACAGAAAAACACGTTGAAATTTTTGAAGGGGATTTTTTTAATAGTGTTTAAATTTGACAAAGAATTTTCAATTGCTTTAGATCAGGTAATTGTAGTGTTGCATAAATGAAAACACGAATTAAATTGAATAAGGTGTTGCGATGGCGAAAAGAAACGTTTTAATAAAAGAGAGTTAGTTATGGAGTTTTAGAAATTAAAGCGGGTATGACTTAAGGTAGTATTTTGGGCCTGTATTATACATGCTCTTTACTAGTGGTTTACCACAAGGGTCTATCTACAATACGAAACTCAGTTTAGGATTCATGTCATGTCTCTAGTAGTAAGCTGAGTCTGAAAGGTAGAAGAGAATAGGATAGGAAGTCTGGCATGCTTGAACAGATATCGAAGTACCTTACCTTCGTACTCTAGGCTGATGTACGAGCTCTGAAATATAGACTGCAGTAGATTATTGCACAGTCAATTTGTTCTGTTTATAAACAACGTTCTAGATCATTGAGTACGCGATAAGAAGGCCTGAAAGTAGTGGGTGCGAGCTGTGTGGGATCAGGTCTTGTATTGGGGAAAAACATATCGTCCTTGCGGATTAGTGAGCTTAGTTGTCAAACCACGTTTTTCTGAAAGAACATAACAGTATAGGCCATGAATCCAACAAATTGCGATGCAAAGACTCTGACTTACGAGACATTTTTACTTGTCAGAATTTAGCCGCGCCTAGAATTTTATTCAGACCTATTCTGGACTCCGCTGGAATCTATTCCGCTGGAATTTTCATACACTGTAAAAAAAATATGTAAATTCACAGTGCAAATGTACAGTAAAATTACAAATCGAGATATGAAATACTAATTTACTACACAATTATTGTAATTTTACTATAAATTTTGTAACTTCACATAATGAACTTGGAAATCTCCAATACTGCATAACGTAAATGTTGATTACACGGATGTGACGTATATTATACACAATGTTGTGTATTTTTCTAAATCGTTTATGTAGGAAAATTACAATATTTTTTAGTATATTTATCAATGCATATACTGAAAAAATCCTAACATTTTGTACTGTAATTTTACTAAAGAGGCGTAATTTTAAAACATAAATTTTCAGTAAAATTACAAATTGGTTATTGGAATGTAAGGTTTAAATTTTTCCTGTCGTAGATATAATTCACAGGATACTAAGCATATATACCCGATTGCTTTCTTAGTTAAGGCCAGACCTTTGACTTTGATCAGGGTCTGGGCAGTTCTTCTAACAGCCAAGAAATGCTAATTTTTTATGTATAGGGAGTGGGCATTAACTAAGAATAAAATTTGGCGCTTGGAAATATTTCAGGCAGGGCCAAGCACATTGGCACAGGGCGGTAATCTTTAGCTTTGGGTTGGCTTGTACTTTTGGCTGGCTACTGGAGTTTTTGACTCCACCTGTTGGGCTGCCGACCATCTCGGTCTCCGAGCGATGGAGACAGACTCCCTGCTTGGCTAGGTAGTCGGCTTTCTCGTTCCCCTTTATGTTCCTATGACCGGGAACCCAGACGAGAGCGACGTTGGGCTTTCTACCTACTCTCCCCGTGATCTTTTAATGAACTGGGTTTTGAGAGCTTTTGAGTTCCCATACAAAATCGAAGAACCAGAAGACCCAGATAAAACCTGGGTTTCCGATTTTGTATGGGAACTCAAAAGCTCTCAAAACCCAGTTCATTAAAAGAACACGGGGTCTATCTAGCTCAGCTCTGCATCGCTCCATTAGCTTGGAACGCATTCTTACTGAATGCAAAGCTTTTATAGAGTCTTGGCTGTCTATGAAAATTCCAATACTACATCCTTGTGTAGTTTCTGAGCCCATTGTCTGGCAGGCCTTCAGGATCGCCAGCACTTCAGCTTGAAAGACACTAGCGTACACCGGCAGGTGCCAGGACAGTGATCTGTTAGTGGTCTCTAGATAAACCCCTGCTGCGACGCCCTCTGACGTCTTGGAGCCGTCGGTACATTGAACTTTCATAGGACGACTCTGTTTCCCCACTCTCTTCTTGAGGGTAGTTCGACGGAGAAATCCTTCCTAAAGGTCAATCTAGGCGGAAGGTAGTCTGTGGCTGTAGCGACCATACCCTCCTGTAGCAGATTCAAAATATTGTTAGTCTGAGGGCATGCAAGAGGGTAGATGTTTGAAGTGTTGGTTAGGGGGGGGGGGTAGCTGCAAGAGAACGTCGACAGCTTTCGTGGGACATGTCCTCATTGTCGCTGTTGCCCTACTGTTGCCGTTCTCTGAACCCTTCCCAACTTTATGACGTTATAGGTCCTGCTCAGCGCTGGCCACCATATTAGCGAGGTAAAATTGGGTGTACCACAGCTATGTACATCCACAGGACCATCTTTGGCCTAAGACCCCATCAAAAAGGGGCTATAATTGAAAACAAATTCTGCCGCTGCGTATGTAGGTTCTATTAGGGCTAATAAACCGTTAAATACTAGTGGCAGAAATTTTTGACCATTTGCTGGGGTGCGGCTTGAAATGGTAACTTGAGTTAGGGGTGGCTTGGGGACGGTGCAAATGGTTTTTAAGGAATAATAAAAATATTTAAGTTTTTTCTTTTTTTTAAATTACCCCCCTAAACCAGTTGGCTGGAAACGCCCCTGTCTTAGTCTTAGTAGCTTCGTAGTTCTTCGTAGTCGCAACAACGAAGTTGAAAAGCCACTCAATTTCACTTCAATGCTCAGGAGTCTTGAGGGAAGCAATGCTATTTGAGTGATCCTTAGACAAGACTTTGTGTAACCGCGCACTGAGACTGGAAGTTTGTCTATTTCTTCGAAGAAAGCTTTCCTTTTTCTGCAGAGATCACTGTTCCACCACGCAATCCTTCGGTTGCTGTTTCGTGGTCTCACAGGACAGTTGCTTTCAAAGGCTGTCACGACCGCTTTCTGCAAATTGGCAGAGACAAGGTCGAGATCGGCCTCAGCGATATCGCTATTACCAATGTGACTCCTAACCTGAGGTCTGTGCAATAAGTCTCCCAGTTAGTCTGCCGAAAAATCATAAATGCTTCCGAGGATATTGCAGAAGCTCTCAAGTCAAACCTTTAATTTGGTTGCTGTGTCTACCATCTGGTGACGTGCATGTCATCTTGGGTATATTCTTATTACTTAAGCAGATGCTCTGATATTAACCTTTTTGTGATAGCGAATTCAGTTGGTCTATTCCTTTTCCGTTTGATTTTTCACGAATCGATAATTTGCCAGTGTACGGGTAAAAATATGGTTGCTTAATCGTTTTACGTTAAAATCGCCTAATGCGACTTTCATGTCATTCATAGGAAGGAATTTTATCATACGCCACTCTTAGTGCTCCACTTTATCAAACACCATAGGTTTATATAATTCTGTGTAACCGATATAAAAAATTCCCTTAAATAAAACTTAAGCAATTATTCAGATAATAAAACAGTCGAAATAAATTTAGGTTAGGCCATTAACAAGTTTCGAGCCAAAATTCGCAATCACATAAATTTCCATATTTTTCCTTTGAACAAAAATAAATAACGAAATTCCTTTTTCGAAACGAAGAAATTTAATAATAAAACCTCGAGGAAAATTATTTTCGGTGGAATTTCGTAAATAAAATTCTCATGTTAGTAATCTGCTCTCAGCTTAAGGAATTACAGCCCCCATTGCCTGCCTTCCACCCTCGCATCGCGCCCTGTACAGCCACCAACCACCACCTTCGCCACCACCGGGCGAAACACAACGGGAAACAGTTGAAGGAACCAGGGAGCAACATCGAACACCCTAGAATTAGGTGAAGGTGTGATTTAATGCGCACTAAATCAAGGGGCGTGGAATACAAAAGTTCGTTATCTCGACTCTAATTACCACAAAATTTATTTTAATTGGAATATTTTTTTCCCCTGGGGATTTCCGTGCATGCGGCATTCGGGCACTCAGCACACACAGAGCCACCACCAAAAAGGAACGAGCAGGCCACTACCCCCAGGTACAAAAGGTACAAGGACTCAACGGATCTCTCCCGTGCCCCAGCAATCTCTGATATAAATTAAAGTGCAGATCCTGCTCTTCTGGTGCGGGTGTCGGCTGCAGTGATGGCTCCAAGTCTCCTTTCGGGCGCTCCTTTAAGATCTCAGACACTGAATCCCAAACTGAATGTATAACGTGCTCGTGGCATCCTGAATCAGACCGCAAGGAGCAGAGGGTATGTGTGGCTGGCAATTGACTGAGCAAGAAGAAGCACAGGACCAAGAAACAAGACGATGATCAACTCCGGTGTGTTCTCCACATAGAAGAAGAAGAAGGGTGGCCAGGCTGCTCCTGCTGGTGGGTGGTGGCTGGCTCTGTGGCTATTCACCCCCGAGTTGAATTATATTTTTACGTGAAAGGATTTTGTTTGTGGTCCCGAGTAATGAGATTTTTTGTTCTTCGGTGGCTGGTTTTTTTCATCTCTTATTTTACCCGGTGTGGCTCCCTTCGCCTTCCTCTTAAAATCTAATTTATTTGTTGAATTGAAGGATAAATTATGTAGGAAGGGATTTGGGGCCCCAGTAAAATTGGAAGACAAATGAAGAAAGTATGAATAAACTGAGAAAATTTAAAGGATTGCGGAGGGTCAAAGGGACTAAAGCTGTCATCATACGGAACTGAATTAAAATATACAGGATTCTGGTTATTATTATTTTTTTGCTAAGGTCTTTAAATGGCATTTTAAAGTTTTTAAATTTTATTTTAATACAAGGAGAAATTGGCTTTCAATGAATTTTATTCAAATTCGGAATATGACATTTAAGGATCGGCAGGAAGCATAATGTGACATTCACATTTGAATTCCCGGACATAGGAAAAAAAAATGGAAAAGCGGGGTGCTATGTCCGGACTATATAGTGCTGCACACGAGACGAGACTTGTCTCGAAATCGTCTCGTATCGATTTTCGAGACGAGATCGAGACGAGACCTCCAGATTAAAAATCAATACGAGGCCGAGACTACCATTCGAGATCTCGCGAGACATCTCGAGGTCTCGAAATCAAATCGTTATTTTGAAATCGTATCGACACCAACTATTTCAGTATTTTCACGCTGCGCTCTTTGACGAGCACAACATTTGGCACCAATACATGACTTGAGCAGGCTGCGGAGACAAGGCGAAGAGTACGCATTCCATAAGCATTTAAATACAGAGTCCATTCCAAAACAGAAGAGGTATTTTACTGTCATTTCATTTCATTTCAACGCAATTTAAAATGGAATGCGTTGAAATGAAATGAAATGACTGTAAAATACCTCTTCTCTTTTGGAACGGATTCTACGTAAATGTAACTCTACACAAATTAGAAATTAACTTTCGATTCATTGATACCCTCTACCCGCCCTGGTGCCACTGCAAAAGGCAGATTTACGTGTCTGGGAAGTGACTAGCATGGAAATATAAGGAATATTTGTATACAATTTCATTAATATGGCACATATTGATATTTATCGAAATGCAGAAGACTGAGCAATTTGTATTATTGACAGTAAAATTCGAGACGAAACGAGACTTTTCGAGACGAGACGAGACCTACAAATACCCATTTTTTCGACACCGAGACGAGACTGGACCAAATCTCGTCTCGTCTCGTGTGCAGCACTAGGACTATATGGTGATGCATCAAAACTTTCCAAACAAACTCTCCGAATTTATGAGGGTCATCAAAGAAGTGTTTGATCGGGCGTTGTGGTGATGGAAGACAACACCTCTCCTATTATTTGATTCGCGCCATTTTCGTTCAATTTCAATGGCGTGGTGTAATATTTCTAGTTGTCCACATTAGAGTTGAGAATCAATCGTCCGACTAACTGGAAATACGTCATAGTTGACGATTCCCTTCCAGTTCCAACCATAAACACAGCACGATATCAAACCTGGCTTCACGAAGGCTTGTGACGGCTCACCATCCCTTGATCCTTGATGATAGATCTTTGATGCTTCCGATTGTCGTACATGACTCATTTTCTATCACTGATTGTGAGACGTTTCACAAATAGTTTGATTTCATTGCGATTTTAATTCGGTCTATCATGTTTTTTTGCTCTCAACTCACAAGGAACCCTTAGAAATTCGGTATTTTTGTGTCCAGCTTTGTGTAAATGGTTCAAAACAGTTTTGTGAACAATGCCTAGATCCATACTAATATCGACACACCTGACATGCCTGTCGTGCATGGGCTTTTTGAAAATTTGATCATTGTTTGGACGGCCAGAGCATGACTCATCTTACATATCAAAACTACCAGAACGAAAACGAGCGAACTAAAGTGGTTTCACGCAATGTTCTTACATTTGTCATAATAATATTGCAAAATATACCGAAACTTTTCATTATTTTATTCCATTCTCCACTGACTCATACATCGATTCGATTTCGAATTTCACAGGGCAAATGAACCCTCGTAACAGTCAAACTGTCACCTTTCAAACGAGCGTTTAGTGGTGTCGCTGCGATCATTGCAATTGACGCCATCTATCGGAAAAAAGCGAAACTTTCCCCGACACAGTAGATGTTGAACAGCGCACCTAAGTAACCCCTGTTCCGCATTCAAGCTCAAAGTTCGGTTGACGGCATAACTTTTTAATTATCTTATTGTGAATAAAATAGGCACTTTTTTACATTTATTTCAATAGCTCTGTTCCTGCTAACTTTTATATAACATATGAATTTGGAAAGCTCTTCGTTATAAAATTCTCTAAAAAATAAGCCCTGTTAGAGGTCGCTAGGTGCAAGGGTGATCTTGCAAATAGCTTCCAAAGTTTTCAAATCACGTTATTTTCACTATTTATTTACTGGAAAAAAACTGCACATAGAAGGCTCAAAATTCTTGAAGAAACTGAACATAAACACCATATGTAATCCCGGCAATGTACAAAAAATTTCAGCAAGATCGGTTCATTATTTTTTGAGTAATTAACGATCTAGTTTTTTTTTAACCTTAATTACAATGCTGCCATTCCTTGTAAGCTCAGTTTATAATTCGAAAACTCATTTAGAAAACTTAGGAAACAATTGAAAATGAAATCCCGTTGGAAAATCGCAATGTTGATAGATTTTATGAAGTTTTTTAGGCATGCATCTTTTTATGCGCGACATAAATAAACAAATATAAAAAGGTACGTGCCTAAAAAACCTCATCAAATCTATCAAAATGGCGATTTTTCAAAAATTCCCCCTGTGCTGAAAGTCGTAATCCGATTGCAACGTCGCTTTCTTCAACTTAAACGCCTTGCCACACGACTCGATTTTCAGCACAGGGGCCTGCACTTCATGTTCTCTGTGACTTTTCCGCGATTTTCGGCCCCGCCTTGAATACAATTCATATATCTATGCAGTCGTCCCTAAAACCACTATGGCTTGGCTGGACAAGGTGCAAAACCGCGGCATCAAACTTATTGGCGATAGCATCCTTTGCTCATCTATATAGAGTTGAGCTGGACTTACACGAGGCAGTACATTTGACCCTTACACGATGGTTAATTGTACTGAGGCCTCAATTTTTTTAAATGTCACGGTTCAAAAATAATGTCCTACTGGTATATGAGCGTGTATCGAGATAAATGAAGCGAGGTGTGATTGTAAATTACGTAGTGGATAGACATTTCTTACTTCTTTGCGGCAGTAAAATATCCAATTTAAACTGAGCCGTGGTGAGATTGTAAATACGAACTGGAGAGACATATCTTACATTTTTCGAGGGAGTGAGATTTTGTACTGGAGAGACATTTCGTACTTTTTTGAAGAAGTGAAATTTCCAACATTAAATGAGGTGAGGCGAGATTGTAAATACGTACTGAAGAGACATTTCTTACTTCTTTTTCAACTTGAAATTCGGCTAGGTGGGATTGCAAAATATAAATATACATTGTGGAGGCATAGATTTCTTACTTACTTTAATGCAGTCTAATGCACATTGAAATTAAAATCGTAAAATAGTTCTTCATTGCTATTTATTTTCTTTCTTTTTTTAATTTGCTTGTTTTTGTAATTTTGGCATTACAACAGCACCTCGCCTCATTTGAAGTATGACATTGTACTGGCTCAGAAGAAAAAAGAGGCACCTCTTACAAACTCATTTTATAATCGTGTCTTACCCAACACTACCTCCATAGACTCTTTAGGCCACCGTAGGAATACAGCAGCCCTTACTAAATTTTACCGCTATTACCATAGCGACTGTTCCACTGAAAGTAGAAACCTCCTGCCGACACGACTACTTTTTCTCCGCAACGCAAGACTAGGTAACCCCCACACACTGCAGCCCACCTCTTTGCGCACATTACGGTTTAGAAGTTCATTTATAAATGGAACAAGTCGATTCTGGAACTGTCTTCCACATTCAGTGTTTCCGAAGTCATTTATAACATCTCAGAGCTCAAACGCAAGGTTCATCGACATCTTTTAACGTACTTTCCAGAAGCCTAACCTATCCTTTGTCTTCTATCCTTCAAATCAAGTTTACTACTAGACATTGCACCATTACTTGAACGACATAACTGACTAGTATTAAAAAAGGATTTCTAAGCTTGACTGTACCACATACAAAAAAATAGCGAGGAGGAGAATTTCGATCTCTGGCATGACCTTGATTGACCAAAAAGTCAAATTGACAAAGGCAGACTTGTTAACTTGTCCAAGTGGTCTATAGACTCTATGACTTATATGTCAGATAGTGGGGATACTAATGGTACACGAGGTCCACGGTAATCCTTGGACCAAATACCGCACCGAAAGAAAGAAAAGAAACAAAGAAAGAGTTGATACCAACAGTTTCGAGCTTATTCAACTGAAGAATTACTTTTTACTTTTTCGAGTTGTTAGGGCTCCCAAGTGGTTCAACGCCTGTGGTTTGTCGGCATAAACTAGCGACTTCACATATCGCCACAGATAATAATCAAAAGGTGTGATATCACACGATCGTGGGGGCTAATTCAGAGGTCTATTACGCGAAATTACGAGCTCGCTGTTTCCTGCAGTAAATTGGTTGTATTGCATGTTGCGCCGTCTTGTTGAAACCAAAACTATTCCAAATTAACGCTTCAATTGGGGAACGAAAAAGTCAGCAAGTAATCATGGATGTAGAGCGCTCTCTATTGACTGTAACGTTCTGGTTGGTATCATTTTTGAAGAAATATGGGCACACCAAATACTGAGTTTTTGTGGATGTTACGGCGCACAGTGGTCGAAAATGCCAAAAAGCTGGCCAAAAGTCGAAAAATGAAAGTCTTATTTAGGAACTTTTTTTATTTTTAACTTGTTAGTTTAGGGTACCTAGGATTGCATAAGACAAATAGAACCAATCAAATAGCGTTTCTTGCCTTTTAAAATCATTCTGAAAGTGGCCGTTGCATGCGTTCCTAGAAATAAGCATCATTCACCCCCGCGGCAACCAATTATTTAAACATACGTAGGAAGTGTTGTGTCGCATATTTTTAAATGTTATAAAATGGATTATTCTCAGGAAAGTAAGTATAATTTAATAATATTAACAAGAATACACATATTTTTAACACGGGGAAGATTTCTTGACCTATCTTTTTATCGAAAAAGTAAAAAAAAAATTATATTAATAGACCTACAAAAGAAGTCCCGCTATATCCCGCTCTGAGTTTTGTCTTATATTGTTTACTGACCCTTTGGCAAAAACATATTCCAAGAACTATTGCCCGAAGTTGCAACTTTTTGTTTAATTCCACTTTTTGTACAAAATTCTGCGTAATCCATGTTTTGTTTTTTTTTAACTTATTAAAGTAGTTGTTAGCTTAAATTGAACCGTTTTATCTTTGGTAATCAACTTTCGAGGTCAAATTAACAAAAGTATTGGAGTTATAAGCAATTTTAATGCTAAAATTGGCTCATTTCGTACTTTTTTAGTACCTTTTCACCTAAGCTTTGCCAAAAAGTACCAAATAATATCAAACTTGCTAATAACTTCAAAAGTAAAGGCCGAAGCATAAAAATTTTCCTAACATTATTGATAGGAAATTGTCCAAGCTTTCCAATTTTGCAAAAAAAAAATTAGTGACTAGGTATTTTATGGAGAAAAAGGTGGTTTTAGTTGAAATTTTAGTTAAAAAAACCAAAATTTTGACTCATTACTATGGAAGTTGATAGGGTAGAACCTTGATTTTTACAGTTTTAGATAGATGGCAGTATTCTGCGTACACTGATATTCATGAAAATAGGTCATAGGGTTACAAAAATACAGGGTAATATGTAAAACTCAAAAAAACAACTTCAAAACGCCCTAGCGGCTAAACCGTTACCATATCCAATAAAATAAAAAATAATACCAAATTCGTGATCAGCGACCTGGAAAACACGATCCCAATTTCATTTAAAAGTAGTGTTTGATATTGATGGTCGCCATTTTGAAGCCGCCATTTTGTTTTTTTAAGAAATAATAAGAAATTCGTGATCAGCGACCCCAAAAACCTTTATTTTCAAACAATTATCTTAGTTTTTTTTCGACTTTTGTCCATCTTTTTGCCGATTTCGACCTCTGTGCGGTGTCTCAATAGTGGCATCTGCATTTTATCAACTCCAAATGCACAAACTTTATAATATATTAATAAATGTTTTAAAACACCTTGGTTATAATCAGCAGCAATTTTATTGACCGGAGATTGGCAGGATTATTTTTACCTTTACCTTTTTTATATATTAGGTACACCACAGCCATTTAACAATATTATCAGAAGATCGATTTTTCTAATTATAAAATAGAATTTACTTGAGCCTCGAGAATTAAAATTTTTGGGCAGTCTTTATTGCATTCGATGATTGTTTCTCTTAGAATTCAAGTTTCGATTTCATTGTATAATCTAAGGCGACCATTACACGTTCATGCAAGCGGCAATCAATTCCAGCAGTCATGATTAATGGAAATCTAAATATACGGAGGATTACGTCAGTCATCACCTTAGACGTTAGGTTTTCCGTCAGTTGAAGGCAAAACTGTGGAAAAACTGACAGCAAAACCTATCGTGTAATGGGCGCCTAAAGTAATACAGGAAGGCCTTATTCTCAAGGTAAAAATTAGTACAAACTGTACGACGTCTCTGCGAATGCTCATTGTTGATTATAGTATGAGTGGTGTGAAAACGTCTCATGGTTTTTTGAATGAACAACTTGCTCTGATGGACGGTGATGTCGTCCGTAAAATAGACGTAGCGCATGATAAGTTTTGCTGGCTGAACCACGATTTACGAAATAAAGGAGAATGGGCAACTTTGTATGGACTCCGTCCCCAGGCTGTAACAAGTTGTGATATATTTCATTTGAAAGGTTATCACAATGGCTTTATTTTATTATATGACACCAACAATGACACTTGTGCAGGGGAGGAGCTATGATTAACAAAAATGTTTTATTTTCAAATAAAACGTAATATTTATTTGGCTTTATTTTATCAACCAAATTCATATAAACGGTAGTGTTAGCAGTAGGGATGGACGATATGCATCGATGTTTCGGAAACATTCGATGTATAAACCCGATGCATCGAACTGAACCGATGTTTTATTAATGCTTCGATATATTCGATGCATCGATGTTTTTTATCCGATGCATCGAATTGGAAATATGCTTTGCCTTTGTTCAGTATTCTTATACGCTTATCGAAAATTCAACTCAATCTCAACTCAACTTTTCAAGGTCCACGTGGTAACTGCTAGAGTATCACACATAAAACTGAATACAGAATTGAGCGGTCATAAGCACCGATAAATGCCAAATGATACAAAATGGTAAAGCTTGCATTCTGTTCAGAATAATCAGGTTGTGTGTAATCTTATTAATTTTGACGTTTATCAGCGCTGGTGTACTTACATGACCGCTCAATTCTGTTTCCAGTTTAAGTTGGAAGGTGCGTGGGAACTGTATTTCAAATACACTCACGGATTTCTTGTCACAGTCATTGCGGTAACCATGCATTTATTTTCACTGTGTTCAAGTATTTTATGTGTGATCAAAGCCTTCTATATTTACAAGCCATGCTGTAGAAAAATATTGAGAACCAATTTCCCCTTAATAGGACTTCAAATCGCCAAATTACACTAACAACATAACGTCACTTCACCGATTTGAAATCCCATTAAGGGGAAATCTTGAGTGCCAATTTTTCTGGAACTGCACTAGTCGCGGCATAAGAATTTTACCGAGCGACTCGGATCATGCGGCTCTGATCACGCGGCTGCAGTCGCTATAATCGTAGCATAAGAATCGCACCTTAAGACCTGTAACTGCATAAACTTTTATATTTGCGTATATTTTAGACATAAAATTTATTGTAATTTTGAATGAAGTTTGTGGGTACAAGACATCGATGTATTTTGCGATACATCGTCGTGACATCGATGCCACAGAACGATGCATTGCATCGAAAAAAACATCGATGTATTTTCTTAATGTCCACCCCTAGTTAGCAGTTAAACGTGTGGTCCTCGCATTGTTTTATTATAAACAATGCAGTATAAAGGTCTGTACTGTGTAAGGCTAGGTGAAAAATAAATTACTTTATCTATTAATAATGTGAAATGAATTAAAAAAATATAGATTTTGCAAATCCACGTGGCGTGTCCGCTGGCGTGCTAAAGAACAGCCACATGTAGCACAATGGTTTATAATCAGTGGTGGCGAACCTTTTTATGTGCGCGTGCCAGAAAATTACAAATATTACTTGTCATGTTGCTGGCGTGCCGCACAGTTTTTAATTTTGGTGTTTCAGAATTTTATTTAGACAATTTCAAAAATTAATATACAAAAATAATATATTACCAGAATCAAAATTGACAGAACCATCGTACCTATTAAATTGCAAAAAAATCAAAAATTGTTAAAATAAAAAAAAATTTAATATAATATTGGAATTTTCCATCAACGCCTATTTTCACAATCACAATACTACTAGAATTAAAACAATAGATACTTGTGCTTAACGAAAAACAACTCAGCAAGACTTTAAAGAAACTCAATTGAAGCAATATTCCGGGAGGCCGCAGTAAGATAATGAGCACGTACGGCATATAGTCAGATTAACTATTAACAAAAAGTATAAAACATTGGCACTAGTCCAGGGGTTGGGCGCGGGTGCCTTTCTGCGCAATATTGTTATAAATACGGAGGAATTCCGGTTCAAATGCGAAATATGAGCAGCTATGAAACCTTTACAGTATATAGTTTCTGGATAACTAATAATGAAAAACCATTTCTTACACCTGGCGGGGGGTGTTGATTATGTTAAATTTCCCAGAAAATCCGAAATCTGAGCACCTATAAAATCGACAAAAATAATAGGCCATGTAACAAAGGATCTGAAGCAGCACAAAGTTGTACATAGTAACAGCCACAAAAATTTATTGTTATCAGCATTTAAGCAAACGGTCAATCCTTTCTCGAGCGATATTTATAAAAATATGCAATTTCATATTTCGACGAGAGCGATTAATAGCAGATTTTTTGCAATGTTGATCAAAAAGGGAAGAACGCAAGTCAGCATGTCACCAATGAAAATCGTTTCGAGCGCCCTACACGTAGATTGAAAGTACATACATTTGCTGAAATGTTCGCCAAAGAAAAGTAAGTCAGTGGACGGAAATGTCATCGAGTTGAAATTGCAACGCGATTTATTTGGGCAGTTGTTAAATATTTCGTTAAGAAAAAATTCTCGGCATAGATAAAGTATTGACATATCTTTCATAAAATTTGGTCGAGCCGTTTTTTTTTGTTTAAACGACGGACGTTGTGATTTTTGTACCTGTACGATATCGCACGCACCAAAAATGATATCGAATTCTTTGAGGTGCCGATCGAAGCATATTAACGAAAACATGCTCTGACAAAATTTCATAACATTCGGTCGAGCCGTTTTTTTGTTTAAACGAAAAGACCGGCTAAGAATCACAAGCACTAGTTTAGCATTAGTTTCTCTAATATCTAATAAACTCGTTGGAATGAGACCCATTTTAAATCCATTTCACCCTTTCAAAAATCTTAAATCAATAATACTTCAAATACTACTTTTACAATTAAACGTCAAGTACATGTCAACCGGTAAAATTTTACCAAGCAATTCCAGTTTTGGTTTCGCACAGCACTGGAATTAGACTGGGAAGTTTCCAAAAAAAATCTGGAAGTTTAGCAAGCAATTAGCCAGTTTCGCACAGGGCCTAAGTTACCGGTTCAAGATACCGCATAGCGATAAATTTCTAGCAAGACATCCGAGCACTCTCGTGCAAAATCGTGCAAAAATTACGTTACCCTTTACAAACGTCAGGAATTTTTCAAACCTCAGATCAGTACTTTTTGGACAGGGAATTGTTTTCCACCATCGACAATGCGCTCTAGTGTCGCGAAGGAAGTACGAAAAAAATGTTCGTTTGCTAACGTTCAGCAAAAACAAATTCTCTAGAAAAATCCACTTCATAATATTAAATAACCATCATACTGGGAAGTTGATCGCGTGGACCGCAACGGTCAAACAAACATCCCAACTATTTTTTTTAGACTTGTTTCGAAACAACACGAAGTGCAAAGCAAGAGAGAAAGTGAGTCAGCGATGCCATCTATCGATGTATTAGTCATTAAGATTAAAGTTTCACTAGCTTTGGCCGGAATCCGCAAGAAAATTGCCTTTGTTTCGTCGGGCACGCTGTCGTGTTCACGCTTGCGAAATCCGGCCCCTGGACTATATGTAAGTACATGATTGCACACTTTGCAATGACTGAACGGGTTCATTTTAAAAAAGCACACGCAACTTCATCCAAAACATGGCTTAATTTTAAAATTAATCTAGATTAAATCCAATTTAGTAATAAATCGTTCACGTGCCAGCAAAATTTTCGTACGTGCCATCTCTGGCACGCGTGCCATAGGTTCGCCACCACTGGTTTATATTATGCCCCACTTTAAAACTAATCCTAACCGAAAAGTCCAGTACGTTTAACGTTCCGAGTTCAAATAAAAATTCAAAATCAAAAGTGCAAAAGATGAACGTATCCCAAGCCTATTGCGTAGGAGGGCGGCGCGACGGCAGTTCAGTGGGGGACCCATGGAGTACATTACGAGGGACCAATCGCCGTACACGAACGGTTTGTAATAAAGTACTATAAAATAAAATAAACAAAAGTTAAATTGAGTAAAAATTAGATTTGTTTGAAGATAAAGTATAATATTCATAGCACTTCCCCTGCATAAGTATCATTGTTGGTGTCATATAATAAAACAAAGCTATTGTTATAACCTTTCAAATGATATATATCACAACTTGTTACAGCACTGGGGACAAAACGCCCATTCTCCTTTACATAGTTTACAAGCATTGTCCTGGCGTAAGCCGATTAATTGTGAAATGCCAAAAAACAAACTGAGCACAAAACAGCTGTGAGCTGTCAAATTGACTGACGCTAGAAACAGTGTTGCCAATTCGAAAAACGAACCTCTAAAAAATCACCCTTTCGAAGGATTCAAATCTGATATCTCGAATGTCTTATGTTTTCGTCGTCTTAATCCAAAGTTGTTGCTTTATTCATGTGATAAAGTTCTTGTAATTTTTTTTAATTAATTAAAGGTGACATTTTCTGAAATCCTTCAGCTCTCTGCCAGTTCACACTTTCTTCTACACAGAAAAAATATATATATATGTATGTCCGTAAACAATTTCTTAAACGTCGCGTAACTCTAACAAAAAAAAAATAAAATTTCTTCACGCGGCGCAGTAGATGATGACGACGATGTATCATCATCTCTCATCTTGCTGTGTGAAATTAAAACTTTGAGTCATCTTAATGCTCGATGCCATGAAAAGATATAAAAGTTTTTATGAATCCTTATTACGATACTTCGTCACAGAGTAAATATTTGAGTAGGATAAACAACACTCTTTTCTGCAAAAAAAAAAAAATAAGGATAAAAATAAAGAAATTTCTGCAGACACTTTAATCAACTTTAATCGCACCAGAATCAGTTATAAGAGAAAATTGTTTACCAAGCAAATGGTATTCGCCTTGACCGATATCAACAATAGCAGTGGCCCATTAAAAGAAATTCCAATTTCCCAAGCTAATCAAATGGATTTGAGAGAGAGATTCTACGGAAAACAAACTGAGATTCGTCTGCCTTTTTACAGCATAGAAAACTATAGACGAAAAATTCGGTGTATACACTCAACTCAAATCCAGGACGAGGGAAGGCTTTAGCACCAGTAAATATCCTTAAGGAAATCGTTGTGGCTGACTCTCTGCGCCTAAGCCCCTATTACCATTTAGATAGCCGTTCAACTTTTAATGGCAACAAGCCTTAATTCGGAAACAATTTTCCGGCCATTTCAAGGGCGAATTTTGCACACACGCATACACAGCCGTTCCCCCACCCCGCATAATAAAAAAGGATCAGAGGGGAGCAATCCTTATATTATTTATATTTTTACGTTTCATACTGATATATATATATTCTGCACCAATGAGCGATGTAGGTACGGGCATAAACTTGACATCATATGTGGCACCCTTGTTCAATATCAAGTTCAGTATGGCACGCAGACACCGCTTTACGAAAAGAGGAAAGCAATTTAACGCATCATTTCTAATAAAGTGGGTGCCTTCCACTTCGCATATGCACCATGTTTCTTCACAAACGAAACAAACTCTTTATGCTCGCTCAGGACAACATACTTCCACCCACACAGAGATAGAGAGAGAGAGAGAAAAAAAGAAATCATTAAACGGAATTCGGTTTTATTTTACGGAACGTTTTCATTTTTATTGAGTTGTTAGACGTCGACGACATTCAATAATACTGGAGCTGCTTGCTCTCTCATTGAAAGTCAAAATCAGATGATCACGGCGCGGCACAGTTGACTGGGAGCAATTTTCAGGTACATTGCTTCCAGCGTTTTTTAGTACGATAAATGGGCGTGTCATTAAATTTTATATCTGCCTGCATGAATTATGCTCGTAATCTCTGTGGCATTTTATGGCCTTTAAATATGGCATTTTGCATATGCAATTGAAAGAGATTAAAATGGGGCTTCCTGTCTCTCTACACCCTAGATCCATAACCCATCTATGTATATGTACCAGTATCATCATGTAGAGTCTTCTATCGATGGCTCGAATGGAGTCATTTAATTTTATTTCTATGAGGTTCGACTCTATTAACATATTAAGTATGTCAATTCAATAAATTTTGATTACAGATTAAACTACAATGTAGGTGAAATTTTTACGACAGGTTCGGTTGCGATAAAATAAGAATAGTTCTTCGCCGATAAACTTGTCATTATGTGAAATTATCCGCCATTTTATTTTTAATATTTTAATTGGTAAAGGAGGGTGGATGATGGTGGTCAGGCCATCAACGTAATAGGGGAATAACATATATCAACTATTCTGAAGAAGTGCGATCACAACCTTCACGTGGTGACCTCTGGAAACTATACCTTAGAAAAAGTACGATAATACGGTCGAGCTAAGCACCTTGAAAATTTCAAGCACCTAGATGAACATCGCCGTATTAGCATAAACCTACGAAAACTTAAGAAGGGATTACACTCAGAAATAGATTCGTTTAGAGAAGAATAGAACGACAAACGGCGACGAGAGAAAGTGTGGACTCTATAATGACGAAATCTACAAGCTCGGGCTCTGAAGAATATAAAGCAAGAATACAAACGCCCGCGAGTGTGATTTTATCAAGTTGTCCTCCAACTAAGTACTAACCACGTGCAATGCTGCTTGACCTCCGTATCGAACGAGAGCCGGTCTATTGAAAATGCTGAACGCATCATGCATAACACAAAAGTTGATTACCTCCAAATTTTCCGTATAGTCCAAGAGCTAGTGACAGAATTGCAAAGTGATTTTGTAGAGGATGGGCCTTTGATATAAGGTAGATTAGGTAAAGCACAACCGATTAAAAATATTCGCCAGTTCGAGTCTACTTAAGTTTTAATTTTATGAATTTTTGAACTTGTCGATTTTTTGACCATGAAAAAAGTGATATTGCAGAGGATGGGACTTGGTATATAGGTTAATTGGGTTGCCCCCAACACATATTCCGATGGAGGTTAGGTTTGACTTTTGGGAATTTTTGAACATGTCGGTCTGATCAAGATGGACAAAGTGATATTGGAGAGGATGGGGTTTGGTATAATGGTGAGATAGGCCACCAAGAACCCTAATTCAGCTGCCCATCTCATATGCAATCACGGTTGCGATTTTGGCGGCTTTTAATTTTGTGGCCATTTTCGGTATGACCCAAGTGATTTTGTAGGAGATGGGATTTGAATATTAGGGTTCGTTACAACATCTACAATACATATCCACTTGCCCATCTCTTTCCCAGTTGTAGAAACCCTTGCCATCTCCAGTTGAAGTTGAAAAATCGTAAAATCTAGTTTTATATAGCAAATTGAGTTAAAATGGATGTATATACCTCTCTAGTGGCATATTTATGTTATATATTTCAGATATGAGTAGTTGTGTATTGTATATACAAACATACATTATAACCCGGCCCGCTGGGTGCGGGCGTGCAGAGTGTGCACCGCACGCGGGCGGCACTTTCAGGGGGCGGCAAACACAACAATCTCGTGATCGAACTCATTTTCATCATTTGCACCTAGGTTCTTTTTAGAATGCCATAACAATTACATGTATTGATCTCCTTTAAAAATAAACCGATAAACCGAAAGCGTTCAAACCACTTAAGAAGGATCGATCTCTGAAAATAGTAATAGGACAGAGAATGTAAAATTAAATTCCCATGATAGAAGTCAAATTTATTCTGTAAATAAAAGTTGACATTCTAATCTGATTATAATTATTGACAAAATTTTAAAGCAGTTTGACGTCTAGTTATGGAGAATTATCAATTTTTATGTGCAATAAATTCCCACGTTTAATATCATTTTTACTCGACCTTTACTTGAATATTGAATACTAATTACTCGAATGCAAGACGTCCAATGTTTTTTAAAAAATTTTATTGAATGTATGAGATATCAATAAATAACGTATTCAAATTTCAGATTTTTAATTTGGAATATGCTCCTTCAATCGATCTTCCTTAAGATAATTTTAAAGAGAATTCCCCGTTGTTCCATGTAGAGGAAAAACCAAATAAAAAGAAAACGAGTTTCCCACCCATTCGCTCTGGTTGTTTAAAAGCGCAGCTTTTTCACTCATGCTGCGGGATCCGTTTGCTTCTTAAAGCCCGGGACACACATATCCGAACCGTGTCTGCACCGCATAACAGCCGTGTGTTGGACAACACACGGAGAGAAAATAAACAAGTAAAATTTGATGCGGTGCGGACATGAAGACGCGGAAATGTGGGGACTGACTGGTAAGATTTTACTTGTTTACTTTTTCTCCATGTGTTTTCCAACACACGGCCGTCACGCTGTGCGCAAATGTGTGTCCCGGGCTTAAGCCGGCTCTTCACGATGCGGTGAACGTTTCATTCGAATATTGGCTTCCAACGTTGGACGATTTTCGGCGAAAGTAGACCTCCTATCGAAAAAAGTTAAATATAAAAGTTGTAGGTAATAAAAAGATCTACAACTTTTGTACAAACCATTTTTTCCACCTTACCAACTTCCAGAGCAATGAGTCATCAAAGTCAAATTTTGGGTTTTTTTAACTAAAATTTCAACTAAAACCACCTTTTTCTCCAAAAAATACCTAGTTAACTAATATTTTTTTTTACAAAATTGGAAAGCTTGGACAATTTCTTATCACTAATGTCCGGACAATTTGTATCCTACGGCTTTTATTTTTGGAGTTATAAGCAATTTTAACGCTAAAATTGGCTCTTTTTTTGTGCCTTTTCACCTAAGCTTTGCCAAAAAGTACCAAATAAGCACCAAATAAGGTAAATTTTAACATCAAACTTGCTAATAACTTCAAAAGTAAAGGCCGTAGCGTAAAAATTGTCCAGACAATATTGATAGGAATTGTCCAAGCTTTCCAATTTTGCAAAAAAAATATCAGTTAACTAGGTATTTTTTGTCCTTAAAAAAAACGAAATTTTGACTTTGACGACACATTGCTCTGGAAGTTGGCTAGCTGGATCCTTGATTTTGACAGTTTTAGATAGGTGGGAGTATTCTACGTACACTGGTATCCTATTCATGAAAATAGCTCAAAGGGTTACATAAATACAGGGTGATATGTAAACCTCTACAAAAAAAATTCAAAACGCCCTAGCTGCTAAACCGTTAAGATTTACCCCCCCCCCCACCCATACGATTTTTTCTTCGTCTATCCAAAACCTATCTACAGCCGGCCGCTTTGTAAGCTTAAAGGTATACACCCTGTATAATCATCAAAATGTTTTTTTTTCCATCAACCAATTTTTCTCAATTAAACGGAAAATATTGATGGAACGGAGATGGGATTGAAAATGAAACATTTGGCAGATGCCACGAGCCTATGGTCCAAATCTTGGGTTCTACAAAATCACTTGGGTCTTACCGAAAATGGCCACAAAATTAAAAGCCGCCAAAATCGCAACCGTGATTGCATATGAGATGGGCAGCTGAATTAGGGTTCTTGGTGGCCTATCTCACCATTATACCAAACCCCATCCTCTCCAATTTCACTTTGTCCATCTTGATCAGACCGACATGTTCAAAAATTCCCAAAAGTCAAACCTAACCTCCATCGGAATATGTGTTGGGGGCAACCCAATTAACCTATATACCAAGTCCCATCCTCTGCAATATCACTTTTTTCATGGTCAAAAAATCGACAAGTTCAAAAATTCATAAAATTAAAACTTAAGTAGACTCGAACTGGCGAATATTTTTAATCGGTTGTGCTTTACCTAATCTACCTTATATCAAAGGCCCATCCTCTACAAAATCACTTTGCAATTCTGTCACTAGCTCTTGGACTAGTACTGGCGAGTCTGAATATAGCCTCAAATGCCTAAATACCAACACGCACAACAAACACAAACACTCGTCGCTAAGATTTTTTGGTTATGTGTGAAACACGAGACGGAACGCAAGCCACGAAATAATCTGTCAGTGAAAACTCGCCGTATACTGTGGAACAACTGCTCGCACCGCGCGCACGCCTTTATCTGTTTCCAGCTTTACGGTGGGCCTTGTACATAGTTGTCTTCAATGAACTTTTAACTGTTCGCTTTTGTGCATTAACTCACTAACGAAAGCGCCGTGAAAAATTCGTGTCCTGAAAATCGGGCGCAACAAAAAATTACAATTTAAATGAGCATCATTTGAAGGATTACTACACACTGCTGATTATGGGTGGACCTTCTAAGCTGTAAATAATAGGTGACAATGCTACATTTTAAGATTTTTTTCCTCGGAGCCTTACAAATACATCATAATATTTCGTTGTAATAATGCTGCAGCTGAAATTGTTAGTTTCAATTACAATCTTAGAGATTTGTATAAAATACTTTTAATAAATTTGCAAGTGAATAGTTTGAAAAGTACGAAGTATGAATTACTGCAATGCTTCTGAAAAGAGCCTCACGAAAACTTATATTACTGTCAGTAAAGTAGAAAGGGAAAAAATTCATTACACATTTGAAGCTGGTCCAACGAGTTTTGGATATAATCCAGTAAAGTTCGTCCTGCAGTTATTAAATACTTCATTTTTTTGTTGTCTTTATAATATGATACTTTGAAAGGAGTTTTCAACTTGCAGTGTTGGCAAGTGATTATGTCTAGTTTGTTCCATAATCAATATCATGGTCCCTTATCTAAAAATCTCACCTAAAAGTTCAGCTGCATAGAAGGGAAGGGGCCAATACCCAAATCTATTCTCCAGTATTTGGCTTGAACAGAGTCCCAAGTAGTTTTACATGTTCCAGGAAAAAACGAGTGACCAAACATTCGTTTTATCAAACTTTTTGGACACTATTACCACCTAAAGAGGGATAAGTAAATACAGGGAAGTTCGGTAGATTTATTATTAAGGCTCGATCCTTGTTTACTTTTCGTGCCGTTCGCATATCAACAGCGTATATATCTCCCCTTTTCTAGGAAGGATACAAGTGCGAATGATGTTTGCGCAACGTGTATTTGTTTGCTCTTTAAAGGTAACATGATATTTGCCGAGATTTTTACCACCATTAAATTGATCGAAGCCGTGTGCATAGGCAGTTTGGATTTCAATGATTTTGGGGCAATTATTGCCCGGATTGAAGAAGTATATTTGTTTCGGCTTAGTTAAATCACAATAAAATGTAAATTTAACACTAGTTATCTACAGACAAATAACACATTTGGTTTGGGGAGGGATGGTGTATCAATGCAGAATCAATTAACGTTAATTTATTCACCATTACCCCCAGTGTCAAGGACCCTCCTTAAAAAACAGCTTTCAACAAAAAAAAAATTTAAAGGCTAAACTCAATTGAAATGTAAAATCCATGACAAAGTATATCTGTATATGGATGTCACAGGAGAGAGATTTAGTGTCCTATCCCCCCTTCGTTTAAGTAAAGGAGAATGAGAGTAAAAAAAAAGCGGGGTTCACCCTTGTTCCCTTTAACATGACAACGACACCTTTTATGTAAATCTTGAACATCATTTTATGTAAAAGTCAACACCTCAAAATGATAAACCATTCCGGGCATATACTATATACACAGTCACATTGCTATGCCGCTGCTGCGCTGCGCTGGTGTGTAATGGAATTACCCTAGGAACGAAAATGGCTTCCCTGTTACCATAAAGGAAGCAGCACAGGACGCCACCAGGAGGACGACAGGACGAACGACGAATATGTATATATATATTCCAGGGAAGCTACAGGGAACTACATTTTAACGTAATTTGAAAGGCTCGATTGACACAAACAAAGCAGCCACGACACGGGAATTTTTCTCTCTGCGCTAACATGGAAATTGCTACGCTTACACCGACCGGGGCACCAGAGGTGAAACGCAAAGGTTTCAAAATTCATCTGCAAGATGAGTTTTTGCATTCTTTTCGACACAAAAAAAAATCATAATAGACCAAATAAAGGGGTTGAGTAATTTGCTTAGGGACGCTGCAAGCATGTTAAACAATGTTGCAAATTAAGTAATGTTGTTAGCGGATTTCATATTCAGATTTATTTTTCAGTTTTCTTGTTATTTTCGTATTAATTAATTAAATCAGAAAAGCTGAGATAATAGGGAAATTGCAAATGTGCCGACCACAATTGAAGGTGTCTGTCTGAGTGAAACCACCTATAGAGCGTACCGCGGTTGTTCAAGTGAGCCACTTCGTATGTTACTATGCTAAGTTGAGAAATTCCTGCATATCTACCATCGGTAAAGTTAAATCTCAATTCAATGTCATGTTAAGAAGTAAGATCTTCAATACAACTTGTAGTAAAAATCAAGTAAATGGTAAGTTTTAGTAAGGAACAATTGCGTTAAAGGGTTTTTGTTATTTAATATGTTAGTTGAGCACCTAAATATGATAAAAACACAAAGTGCCCCCTTTTTTAGGGGTGCGTTTTTGAGCGCCGGCTCTAAGTACCCCTTTTTCAGGTTTTTCAAAATAACTCGAAAACAAAGCGAAATTCGAGATTTTTACTAAAATACTTTTTTGTAGAAATTTCCCATCGAAATGCGTTTTTTAATTTTTTTTTACCATTTGTAATTCAAAAAATAATCGAAAAACAAAACTAATTTTTTTTTCGAAAAATCACGTTTTTTACTTCTTTTTATTAATACGGTTATAACTTTTTTTACGGCATCCTGGGTATACATATGTACATGTTCAGAGAAAAGAAAGGTTATGAAAAAATTTAGAAATTACTTTTTTTAAAATCTCCATACGACCAACGGTGACTGAGAAATCGCCATTCAAAGTTGACCATTTTTAAATTATTTGCTCTTAAACATTTTTTCTTTTAATTTTCAGCAAATAGATTTGTTTTTGTGCAATAAAACAACAATTCCAAAGTAGTAGAAATTGCAGTGCAGGAGACATAGTCATTACAATTGACATCAATCCATTTTGGGTTATCTTCCAACCCCATTGGAGGGCATTCAATATATTCCCTTTCATTGTTGGATTTGAAAATATGTTCGCTGTCCATATAATCTTACACTATCAGCTGTTGGGGGTAACTGCGATAGCGTAAACGTTACATCCTTTAAACGATCGTAACCGACATTTAGCTAACCACGTATCGTTTGATTTAGGGTCATATAATAAAGCTACAATGGATTTACTTGTCAACCCTATTTCTTCCTGTTGAGCATTGTCTTTAAAAAAAAAGCGTTGGCATGCGTTTCTAACTTGGCAAAAAAATTTATAAAAAAGTCATTTCCAACCTTTAAAAAACGATGATGTGGTATCGCACAGTGGTCTGAAATCCCCAAAACCTGGACAAAATTAATTTACTACCGTAAGAAAAATTATTTTTTTATGAAAATCGGTATATGAGAGTTTTCGGGGTCCCTGAGTAAGAATCCGTTATCAGATTTTCAAAAAACAAAATGGCGGATCCAATATGGCGATCAACTGTATGAAAAATTAAGCAAATTTGATGAAAATCAGTATATGGGGGGTTTCGGGGTCGCTGAGTAAGAATCCGTTATCAGATTTTCTAAAAACAAAATGGCGGATCCAATATGGCGACCAACTTTATGCAAAATTAAGCAAATTTGATGAAAATCGGTATATGGGCTTCAGTCGTGATTGCTCACGATGATTTGTAAATCAAATCGAAATGCATTCGGGTTTTATTATTGAGAATATAAAATATTTTTAGATGCCAATAAATTGCGAGTAGAATCATTAAGGTGTTTTTGTTTAATTCTATTTGATATTATATCGATTCTACGTAGTTCAGTGTTTAAAAATGTCTTTATCTGATCACACATTCGTTATTTGCTACCTTAAAGAACCCCAGATACCGATTTTCATTGGAATCGGAATACAATTGGCAAATTCGTCGGCCATATTGGCGCGGCCATTTTGAATTTTTTAAGTTTTGACCACAAATTCGTTATTAGCGACCTCAAAAACCCCTAGATACCCACTTTCATTGAAATCGGAACACAATTTACGAATTCATATTCATGGGTGGCCATTTCGGTAATTTTTCAGCGGCCATTTTGAATTTCGAGAATCGGACTTCGAGGTGTTTCATGGGACTGGTGCGCCCGCTATGGCGCACACATACAGAATCTTTCTTTTATTAATATAAGATGATATAGATGAAAAAAAAGTTAATATATAGCCCCTGAATAGGACGCTCAAAACTATACATTGAGCAAATATGTAGTATATCGTGGATAGAATGACATGGAGCAAGCAGGAGCAGCTGATTTTTTTATATGTTTTGCAGAGATGATTAATAAACAATTACATGCTTATTTCGTAGTGGAAGTCGGTGGAAGTTTGTACTTAGCCATCAATTCATAAGTCGAATCGTTATTAAAATACCACAATTTACTACATATTTGATCATAAATAAACAATACAATTATTTATTTATGTTCATTTCAATAACACAGTATAATTGTACTTACTCTCTGGAGAAGAATCCATTTTACACAAAAGAAAACGGGTAAACGTACTGCAATATACACGCAAAAACGTAACACGTGTTTTTGCTCGGAGAGAACGCGCTGCGTGCAGCGTGTTCGACGCTCACTTTCCAAATGGAATACAAAAGAGATTTCGAACATCTGCCTCTTTCCAAGGGCCTTGAAATACTCCAGGGGGGCCACTATACCTAACCCACGTGAAAAAAGTCGCTAAATATAAACTTTCGTTTTGGTACTTTTGTCCAGGTTTTGGGGATTTCAGACCACTGTGTATCGCAACCACTAAATGAATATATGAAGCCAATGAAACTCTGATATTGTTGATATTGGCTGTACAATTTTGCATCTAATTTACCAATATTTGGTTTCAATAAATATACATTATTGTATTTTTCAGGCAATAATTAAAGCAAGATCAGAAGATCCACGTCTTGGCCATTTACGACTACATTGACTAATTGTGTTTCCTTCTCTTTAGCTGATTTTTTGTTTTTTCTCATTTTGAAATTGCCAAACATTGATTATCTTGCTTATAAAAAAAATTTCCATCTTTTTCGACTAGAGGTTAACTGAAAGAAATTGTACTTCTGCTGAACAAGGGGGGATACCTTCGTAGCGAAGGTATAACAAAGAAAAACAAAGAAAAATGTTTAAGAGCAAATATTTAAAAAATGGCTAAAATGGTCAACTTTGAATGGCGATTTCTCGGTCACTGTTGGTCGTATGGAGATTTAAAAACAAGCAATTTCTACATTTTTTCATAACCTTTCTTTTCTCTGAACATTTAGATATACCCAGGATGCCGTAAAAAAAGTTATAACCGTATTAAAAAAATAAATAAAACACGTGATTTTTCGAAAAAAATTAGTTTTGTTTTTCGATTATTTTTTGAATTACAAATGGTAAAAAAGGATTTAAAAAACGCATTTCGATGGGAAAATTAATTTTCTACAAAAAAGTATTTTAGTAAAAATTTGGAATTTCGCTTTGTTTTCGAGATATTTTGAAAAACCTGAAAAGGGGTACTTAGAGCCGGGGCTCAAAAAAGCCCCCCCAAAAAAAGGGGGCACTTTGTGTTTTTATCATATTTAGGTGCTCAACTAACATATTAAATAACAAAAACCCTTTAACGCAATTGTTTCTTACTACCTTTGATTTTTCCTTAATTTTAGTAGTAGCCACAGAAATCTCAAAAAATGTTAGGGAGAAGTTATCCCATACCTTACACAGTCGCATTTGCTAACTATGTAAAAGCTGAAAAATGCCGGAAGAATTGCCCAGCCCGCAAAAAAGTGAATTGATGAACTACAAAAACTACAGATCAATCAAGTTGATGAACACAGCTTACAACGAACTTTCACATATTTGATTACGTCGACTAGTAGTATAGCTATAGCTATGCCATCACTGGCACAGTGACTTTATAGCTTATGGGCTCGGATGTGAGCTTTATTCGGGACAAAAACCTGTGAGATAGGCTTAAGGTGTGAGAGCCACTTGTATGAAACTAATTGTACTTCGATGGGGTGGGTTACAGTATCTTGAGTGGGCTTTCATGCTGGGAGAGTCTTGAGTGAAATTTTGTGGGGGCTTTGAGGTTGGTGTGCTTGGGTGGACCTGGTCTGTGTGGTCTATCTGGTCTGCCTGGTCTATACAGGGTGTTAATGTTAGATAGTACAGGAAAATGATAAATCAGGGGGTCTATCTCTGCCCGTTTTCGAGATAGGATGTTTTGAATTTTGTTATTGGAAAAAAATGTAATTTAATGAGATAGAATAAAACGTTAATGAAACAACGGGCTATTTCCGGGGCCAGAGGAAGCGATCTGCGTTATGCACGCGCCCATTTGAAAGCCATTCAGAGTTCTATAAGCGAGTATGCGAGGTTATGCTCTACTCTATCATCTGCGCTGCATACTAGACGTACCTTTAGGGTGTCTAATCTTATCCCTCTACTGAATCTGGGGCTTTCACTTCATATTACGACGTCACCACCTGTCTTTGTTTTGTGAGATGTTAAAGGGCATGCAGTCCGATAGCATCCCCGCTCCGGAATCTCTTCTATAATGTTGATTATTATAGAATGTCCTCGGCGAAGACCAGCGCCCAGGTAGCCATTCACTTTCAGCCGCAGCGTTACGTTTATGGCGGATTTTGTTACCTCAAGTTGGAGTGGTACCAGATTGAAGAAGGTCTCCAGCGCTGCCGTCTGGGATGGCCCCATTGATGGTAAGGCAGGCCATTCTTTGAATTTTGCTTAAATTAGTTATGAAACTTTTAAGCACCCTTCTATGCTACCAAACTAAAGTCCAATAAGTTTCCTTGGCCCTAATGATGGTAGTGTATATCCAGTACATGGCTTTCGGTTGTAAACCCCATGTGGATCCACAAGCTCTGCGGCAGGCCTACCGGGATGTACGTGTCCTGCTCATCAGAGTAAACCCATGAGATACTTCCAGTTGAGCTTGGCATCGTGCGTCGCTCCTAAATATTCGGCTTGATGTTAAAAGCCTATAGTTCTGCCTGCGAGCATAGGTTCTTCAAGTCCCGGCAATGTTCGCGTTATGGTGTATGGTACAAAAATCGTTTTGTTGGGATTGGCATTTAGTTTTACGTTGACACACAAGCTGGAGACCAAATCACGTGCCTGCTGCAGGCGTCTTAACATGGTAGCTTCTGTTTCACCGCTTACCACGATAACAACATCGTTTGCTCAGCTCTAGTAGTTCATCTAAAATCAGGCACCACAGAAGTGGAGATAAAACTCCAGCAGGTGGATATCGTTTAGTTTACAAGTTCTCAGTAGAGAGTCGATACAGTCGCGGAATGTGATACTTAGACTTCCGTCTACTTAGACCCCTATATGTAGTATGAAACGATGTATTGTCGAAGGCTCCCTTTATATCGAGGAAGGCTGAGTTGTTTAGTGCTGCGCATTTCAGCCCGAACGCCAGATTGTGCCGTACTGCCTCAGTGGACTTGCGCGCTTGGTACGCCTGATGGTAGGAGCTTAGTGTTAGATTGGTGTTTAAGTTTCCCTTATCACCCTGTCGACAAATTTCTCTATTTTCTTCAAGGCAAAAGGCGAGAAATTTATTGGCCTAACCGGTTTGGCTGAGGTGTAATCCGAACGTCCTGGCTTGAATATTAATATTATGTTAACATTTCTAGAGAGAGATGGGATATAACCATGTGCAAAGGAAGCCCTAAATGTTTTGCATAGTCAGAAAGTGATTAGGTTGCAGCCCTCCTGTAGCAGAATAGGACAAATGCCGTTTACTCCAGAGAACTTGTATGGTTTGAACGATCTAACCGCCTCCCTAATAGCTGCGTGATATACAAGGTGCTTGCTTCTGTCCAGGCATTCTCGATTGAGTATAAATATAAGTTTATTAGTGTAGGCCGTTTTTAAGTGGGCGTTTAATATGAACACCCCTGATTGAAAGACAGTAGCTGGGATATCCAAGCTCTACTAAGCCTATTGCTTTCACTCCGATTCGTGGCACCTACACCTGCATTTAACGTTTTAATTTCATCTTTGATCTCTGTAAAATCACTTAAACGAGCTTTAAAATCTGGAAATAAAGATATAAATAAATTTAAGGAACTATAATAATTTAAAGAAACTTTTCTCTTACTTATAGACAAAATTTAGAGATTTCAAAAACTAAAAGACTTGCAAAATTTACACAATACTCTGGCTTTAGTAAAGATGAATCACAATTTTATAAAATGTACTAAACTACTTAAAATTTTTAAATCACATGTTTGTTGCCGTCCATTTATGTATTCACATATGTTCTAAGTTTCATTTCGTTTAGTTTGACTCAAGCGTCAATAAACATTTTGCATCACTCAATCTAAAGTACTTCTAAAGAAACTCTACCAAAGAAAAAATACAGGACATAGTATTTACTCCACATCATAAGCGTTGAAGGATAACTGGAAGTGTTTGCTCACACTTCATCTTTGAAATCATCAAATTTCTCGTAACCATGAAGACTAGTCCAAACACATCAATTGAACTACTTGTCACAATGACTGTAACCTCGACTTTCTTATCTCTACGATGAATACATAATTAAATTCAATCAACACCGAAGAAATGTCCGAGTATCCACAAGAGATTTTCAATGTGAAGATGTTACATGTCCACTTGACCAATAAGTTTCAATACCTTTGAGAACGTTCGTGTCTCACCTTTATAAATTATATTTACTCCGAAAATTCGGAATCAGACACTTAACCACAGTTGCCGGGCAATTTAACTGTATAAAAGGAGCAGAAACTTAATTTTCCTACGATTAAGATCGGTTTTGAGTGGGATGTGATAAATTAGTACATCAATCCTGCCTTGTTACTATATAGCAGCTGTAGTTAGCTTTTTGGTTGATAAGTTACGAACATATTTCACTTAGTTTATTACCACAAATTACTCCAGGTTTATGAATCCTTTCTTCAACTAATATTGTTGTTATTAGTATAAATGCTTTCATATTTATAAACCTTGACATTAGTAGACGTCAGTTCAATATGTTACCACGACACATTAACTTGATTCTATATATCCTACGCTTGCTTGCTGCCTACACAGACCCTCCTACACCTAATTAATAAATTCGAAAGACTCCGAATATATATACACACTAAGTACATTTCCACATGAAATGGGTCCGACCCATTATAAGAGTCTCTACTTAAGATAAGGGTTGCTTCTGAAATATTTTGATAATATGGGGTTGGGAAATAAAGCATCACCAGTTAAAGATAAACAACAAGGATAATGGTCTTTGAGAAGTGTGGGCGGGTTGGGGGCGCTGTATCCCTCTGCCATATCAAAAATGCAATCGCGTTTCACATTTCATTTGTCAGAAAATATATCTAAATGTGGAGCATACAAAAACTCTTCACAAAGCTGACGGCATATTATCAAAGACCATGTTGGGAAATGATGGAAAACCCTCGGTGGAAACTCCTCAAAGTCAAGTAAATGAGAAAACTTGGATTGGAAACTTTTCCCTTGCGAGAACACTTGTCGTCGTTGGTGAAGTATTTTTTTTTTGGGTGGATATCTCATATTGCCCTTTGCTCTCTCTTTCTCTCTCCCTAAATCTCTCCGAGGCTAAATGAGTCAAAGACTTATGTCGCTATGTTCTATATAAAAAAAAATATATATGGGTGGTTGGGCGACAGGGTGGGCGACAATTTAGTACCCTAACTCAGCCCCTAAATACATTTAGTGGGGCTTGGTTACATGCAGAAGAAAATTGGTGCCACATTGTCTACCATCGATCGGTTGTTTTGCTGAAGCTTTAGCTACAAATATACGGCGGCGCTGGTATTGCGGTGAATCATGCACGAGAACATGCTAATGAAAATGGAAAGAGATTGTGACGATATAAATTTTAAGGACTATATCAGAAGTTTTCTATGTGTTTCTACACAGTTTTTTTTTCTACGTTGTTGTTGTACTTTCTTGTCTTCGTTTAAGGACTATAAAAGCCAAAGTTGTTGTTTTTTTTTCCATAACCAGAATTGAGGATTTTTTAAATATGTACTTAGCATATGACGGAATCTAGTTAAGTGGTCGACGACTTGCTGAGTTGCTATTTGTTGCAAAGAATTAGGTCAGATTACAGTAATATTAGTACGTGATTAAATATTTGCCTGTGTGTGTACGTACTGTACACGAACGAACTAACAACAGTCAATGCCGAGTATTGTAATTTAATTAGAATGGGATTTGCTGGAAAATGAGTGATGGGAAAATTGTTGTGGAAAATTACAGGAAAATTTTTCTTTTTCAAAGAGCCTAGCAATTAGTCATAATTTAGGGGAAATTTTAAACTTCGACATAGTTCAGATATTTGCTTATGATAAACTCGGATAGTGTTACTATGTGTATGTGGGTTTAGTCCAATATTATTTGAAACTTTGTTTTTTATTCTGGTCTTCACAAAGAACGATAAAATCTTAAGTTGGAGATCCGATATACTGGTTTCTTCCACCATATATTTAAAGTTAGTCATCTAATAATAATATGTTTAGCAGCAAACATTGATTGATGGCATACGGAAAGTAAAAATATTGAAAGAACTTTTGGACTGATTATGGGATTTAAAGGTCGATCCACAACATCCATGACGGCACACCAACTATGCGTTCCGTGTCAGTGGCTTCCGTGATGAATTTTTCACTGACATTCACACAGCACCACCTTTTTCTTATCAGTGCTCAACGTTCAATGGCATCTGTGATTACTTTTTAGTTTTGAAATTTGGACAGTGATCTCAAGTGCATCATGGAATTTAGCGTGAAATATCTTGCTGCTTGACGAGGAGAAAAAGAATAAAAAAAAGACAGTTTATCCCACGTAGACTCTTCGGGAAGTGGAAGGAAAGTTCGCAACTTTATATAGAGGATTAATGGACGACGAAACTAAATTCTTCGAATATTTTAGAATGAGCCAAAACGCCTTTAGTGATTTGCTAAAAAAACGAGAAGTTAATCCACAAAAGACACCTTCTGCAGACGAGCTATTCCCCTATGAAAACGCATAAAAAATGTTTCGAAACTATTGTAGTAACGCTTCAATGGGTGGCCAGTTCCCAGCGAGAAGTAGGGGGAGCAACATGTAGTGTATTTAAATACGCACGTGCCGCAACTATCTCGGACTGGTGTAAGTGCGATCATTACCTCCTCATGGTGGCCACTGGAAGCCCTCCTGAAAGGGAAGGGCTAATATGATCGGGCCTACCAAGGCAAGATGTAAAGTTGTCGTGATCTCCTCTGGACACCGGGCGCACCCAATTGTATAATGCCTTACTCTGATATGGAGGCTCTGCCAGAATGGACCTTCCTACCATACTCATGAGACTTTTGTGGACCGGAGAGGAATTGGGGAGCCCCATGGAGTACACGCGAGCCCCGCTTTCGTGCACTCATTCCTACAGACCAAAAGCAGAACGGCGGACTGGAACCGGGGTAGCCAAGAAGCAGACCTAGACAGCCGCCGCTCTGCCCCAAGTTTCTGGACCCGCCAGAAAGCTGGCAGCACCAGCTCCCATATAATCTAGGGGGAACATTCCCATCATCCAGGGGAGTAGGGACACCAGAAGAAGAAAAAAAAGGTGGAATTGCAATTACCCTCCTTATCCTCCTACTCGGACAAGAAGCAGACCCAGACGCCGCCACTATGCCCTAAGGTTCTGCATCCACTAAAGGGCCAAGGCAAGGAGGGCCCGCTTTCGTGAGCTCCTTCCCAGCAGAGCGAAGGCAGGACTGCGGTCGGGAACCCGGTGGAGCTTGAACAGCCATTTGTAAGCGACCAGCCAATAGACAGGCTGCTGCACTTGTTCCAGCGGTCAGGCCCAGAAATATGAGGTATAGGGCTGTAGTACAATAGGCCAAGCGAATGGCCGCGGTAGTTTTGGACCCAATATCTTACCACAAAAAAAAAGGTTCAATGGATCTACAATGGCTCTCAAAATTATTGGCACCACCCAAGAAATTTTACAACGAAGGAAGATATTAAAAAACTATGGTATGTTACCAATGAATTTAAAAGACATTTGTTTCACGTCCGGTATAAATTAAATATATCGGTGGCAACGTATTTTTTTGTGTTTTTCACGGACGCGTCGGTGCCCCACTGCGTCGGATATGTGGGAACATGTCGCGCCTTTCCCAATTTGTTTCCATGCCGACATTTGTTTCGTGCCGATATTTTTTTTTCACTGATGCTCCCGGTACTGCACTGAAGTGACGTCACGGATATGTGTGGATCGACCTTAAGGGACAATTCTTTTATTGAGGCGTTTTAAAAAACTTGAAATGCTATAAAAAAAAATTTATTTGTAAAAACCAAGCTTGGGAATCACCACCTTTGCATATAAATTAACCAATAAAATTATACTGACAGACAATTGTGATATTGTACCAAAATTGGTTGTTTCAGTCTTTTGCAGGAGCCGGGATTCGAAGTAATATTAATTTCACAATGCTAAGGCTGCCAAACAACTGATGGCACCATTTTGATAAACGTTAAGAATATCGTTCTATGTCGTCAAACTAAAAAACAACAACATAACTAGAAATGGTTTGAAAGGTGAAGGCTCCAATGCTAAGAAAACCAAGTCAGAGCGCAATAAAATTGACAAACAATTTGAGCATATAACGTATCGAAAAGGAAACACAAAGTTAAAGCCTTGTACGATACAAAAAGTACAAAGATCGTGTATGATTGTAGGGCAAGTCAATGAGAATTTGTACGACCGAGTTGCTATGGGTAAACAAGGACTTGCTTTTGTGATCGTTTGTTGCTCCCCACTCGTTTTTATTCAAATGGGATTGAGATGAACAAGAAAGTGTGATAAAAAAGGCATTAAATGATACGCTGATCGGTTAAACGATACGCCCCCGGTAATGCTTTAGATTTTTTTTTGCATTTTTTTATTTATTTTCTGAATGTACAACATGTCGAGAATATTGTGTCAAAATTTCAAGTAAATCGGAGCAAAACTAACGAAGATACAGCTTTTCAAGCGACCGGCCCTCATGCTTGGATGTTCGAGTACAAAAAACTTGAAATCGATTTTCTCACGAACGTCATTTTTGAAGTCCGTGAACATCATGACTCAAAATCTACTTGACCGATCCTTTTGAATTTTTAAACACTAATTCTACACATAAATCAACAGGTAACAACGAAGAGTTTTTTTTACCATTTTTTCGCATTTTTTAATAACAAATTCACCGAAACGCGTTTTTCACTTTCCAATGCTGCCAAAAATAAAAAAATCGAAAAAAAACTCTTCGTGGTTACCTCGGTTACCTTTTAGACGCATTTTGTTTTTTTTTGTTTCTGATGATTCGGTAACCCGTAATCGTGTTCACCGCAAAACAACTTTTTTTCGAGGCGCCTCCGGAGGAGGTCACGGACTTATTTTCTTTTATTTTTAATTGAAAATTTTTCTAAATATACTTCAAATATAATACTATAACGTGTATTATGTAATAAATAAATAAATATTATTCATATCTTTAACAAAAATCATGAAAATATGCCTTTTTTTCGCCTTTAAAGCATTACCCCCCCCCCCGTTAGGCATGCAAATAGATCTGTATCTACTAAGGAAAGCTTTTCCATTTTCTTTTTAGAAAGAATTGTGCCAGATATAACGGTATGAACAGACATAAAAGAAGATATGTGCACCTTCTCAGGCAACTATTTAAGACTCAGTAAGATTTTCGAACACCAGCTTCTTGATTTTTCGTCATTCGTAGAAGGTCAGCCAAAACGAGGCAAATCAATTAGCATTTCTCGACTCTCTTTAAATGATTTTTACAATATTAGTATGCTGGTGTTTTTAAAGTATACTTAAAAGTATAATTAATAACCTCGACACAACGGACGTCTGTACGGCGAATATTTAGCATCGCAACGACGAAAACTAATAACGCAAATTTTACGTCGTTACGACGCCGTGTATCGAGGGTATAACAGAAACAATTGTTGTAAGCACACTGAAATGTGCTCCTTGTGGTAATTGGTGAAACGTTACCAGCTTTCCGAAAAAAATTATCAAAATCTTTTAAGTGTGTGTTTCAAATAATAAAATTCTGGTCGTTTTTACCCTGGTATGCACATTTCGCGTTTATTTCTATAATTTTTAACCACGTTTCTGCGATCTTTCTTTACCAGCGAAGTACTCAGCAAGATGCCAATTTACAAAGATATCGGAATTGAAACTTATATGACACAGGGGGTTTTGAAAAGCTAGAATAATTCGTAGAAAATTAAGGCCGGACCCAACAGGTAGTTCGGCAAACCGGTAGTTAAAGTAACTGATGTCCCACAACAGTCCCACAAATAAAATAGGAAATAAAGGAGTTGAAAAAAACACACAAAAACCTTGCAGCTGTAACCTTCTTATACGTCATTTTCGTACTTCAATTTTGTTCACAAATTTGAATAATAATGACATCCTTATATGTTAAAATGACGATCCTTTTGGTAAAATTTTTCATAGCAAATTTGAACATTTACCGGATTATTTCACCAATAGCTTGATGAATTTCGGGTTTCAAATGCTCAACATTTTATGGTGGCCAATATACTTCGGGGAATTAAGGAACTTCGAAACTCTGCTAAAGTAAACCGAATTTTTGAGTCGCTATATTTTTTATGTGGCAGTTCTAAGCTCAGAACTCACGCTTTGTACTGCCAGTTTGCGATGTTGTTGGATACGTTATGGAGGAGGTGAACAAGATGGCAATGAGCCTTTCGTTTGAACTTTTCGATATTGTAGGTATTCACGAATAGCGAACAATTGCGCCTGCCACACGGGTATGCACGCTCCCACTACAGGTATGAAAATAATTCGTAATCGACTATTCCAAACGTGAGTGTCGTTTTACCAAGCGGTCCCCCAACTAAATAACTAACCACATCCAATGCTGCTTGACCTACGCAATCGAACGAGAGCCGGTCTAGTAAGTATGCTAATAGCACCCTTTATTGTCATCAAGATAATTACCAGTTTTCTTCGTCCTATACAGTTCTGCTCCCTTTAGTCGAAAAAAGTGTGAAGTGCTTCGTTTGGGCTGTTCCGTGGGTGTTTTTATGGTGCGTGTCTGAAGCGGGTCATTTGAAAAAGTAGAATTTTACTCAGGCGTACTGTGCCTGTTTCGGGTCTTTCGCGACAATGCTAAATTTTGGTTGGGCAACGTTAAAATGCAAAATATTTCAAAGAATTATTTTTGTATACGTTTGAGAAGTTATTGGTCTAGTAAAAAGTTTATAGCGTTTTTTAGTATAATTCAATTGGTTTTCTGGTGAAAAAGAATTTATTAATAAACAAATATGCTCCATTCTTAAAGACAATATTTCGGCGTTTTTCGGGTAGAGTCATGATGCAATCGCTGAAGAACTGTGGTTTCTGGTCGAAAAACTGAATCAAGTAGTTCTTTTGAAGCCAGCTTTATTGGGGGAGTTTAGAAGAGATCAGAAAACGTGATAGAAAGGGCGTGCTAGGTCTAGACCATGCGGTGGATGCATCAAAACTGCCCAATCACACTCTTCCAATATTCGACGGATCATTAAAGAGGTGTGTGGTCGGCTGTTGCTGTGATGGAAGAAAACTTCGTTCCTATTTTAAATACGCTTTTATTAGCTTCACTTGTAACTATGTAAACAAATCTTGGAAGTTAAGTTTGACCCACTCCTATCCGATTGAGCTGAAATTTTGCATATATGTATAGTTCGGGTGACAATGTAATCTGACCATTTTGTAAACAAATCAAGATGGCGATTCCGAGATGGAGGCCGAATTTTTCAATTGTGCTCTCGGACCCCCAATATGGGTATAAAATGAAAGGGTATGACAAGTAGAATACAATTAGCTATGTAGCGTCATTCAAAATGGCGGCCAAGATAAGATGGCAGAAAACAATAAACTAAAGCGTAGAAAATGTGACCTAGCACATATGCATAGTTCGCGCGGCAATGCAATCTGACCGGTCCAAGATGGCGGACGAATATTGCAGTTGTGTTCCACCGACCCCCGACATGGGTATCAAATGAAAGGGTATGTCGGGTAGTAGGTATACAATTAGCTGTGTGGGGTCATTCCAAATTCAAAATGGCGGCCAACGCAAAATGCCGGATTTCCTTTTTCTTTATAACGCCTTCGGTATGGGTATCAAATGAAAGGGTATGACAAATACAATGCAGTAAACTGTGTGAAGACATTTTAAATTTAATATGGCGGCCACCACAAAATGGCGGAATACGGTCAACAGCTAAAAAGTAGAAAATAAAAATATATAGTTTAAAAACTAAAAAATACGCTTTTACTTTAAAATGTACTAAAAAGTAAAAAATAATTTTGAATGTAAACTTTTTACTGCTCCAGTCAGTATATGGGGGCAACTTATTTTTCGAAATCAAGTTAAGAATTAAATTAATGAAGTTATTGTTTAAAATTATACATAAATTATACTTACTTAAATGTAAAAAAGCGTGGGCTCTAACCAGTATTAATAAAATAAGAATATAGATAAAGAGCGCCCCACCCTTAAATGTAAGTAAGTTATATGTATAATTTTTAACAATAATTTCATTAATTTAATTCTTAACTTGATTTCGAAAAATAGGTTCCAGTCGCACCACATATTTAATATCACATTTTTCGACGTCAATCGAACGCTCACGATCTCTTGTCCACGATGTTTGATGCTTTCGATTTTCGTACGGATTGCCCACTTTTCATCGCCAGTTATGAGACGTTTTAGAAATGAGTCGATTTCATTGCGTTTTTAGGCGACCTTCTCTTGCCTCGATAGCCTAAACCCGATCCTGGCTGGAGATATTCTACCATTTGTGATGCGGTGGCTTAGAAACTAAAACTGTGTACCAAAAACGCTGTTTTTTAGCTTTATGGTTAGACCGAAGCTATTTAAGCGTTTAAAGAGCTTTTCGAGATGAGTAAGATGGTTTTCCTTGCTAAGTGGACATATACAAAGTCGAGATCTTTCGTAAGTTCGGTAAGTAATGTTTGGGCTGCATTCTGTAAGCCCAATCTTTTGATCTTTCTGATGGTGAGCTGTACTTTGACTTACGTAAACTTAAAACATTATTGTACGCAGTCGCCACATCTTAAAAAGATGGTCATCTTTTGGGGCGAAACCAGTGGATATTTTTTTGTAGCCCAACAAGTCGACTTCTTTTTGTATAATGATTTACATGAAATACAGTTTTTCTGCAATCTGCTAAACATTTAGAGAAGATGGTATTCGTGTTGGGTCTGGTTCTTCGACATTATGTCGCCTTTGTACACAAACAAAAAGTCTAAACCTCTCATGACCCGAGTAAAAATAAATGATGGCCTTAGAACGGGCAAATGCCGACTGTGATTGAAACATAATCCTCGGCCATCTGGCGGTTAACAGAAGGCTCGTTGCAGGACAGTACGGCCGTACAGGGGGCGATTGACGGTAAAACAACGGCCTTACAGTTCCAATAACGGCCATACGACGGTGGTACGGCGGCCGTATGGTTGCTATTACGGGTATACGTGGCGGACATAAATTTTGTAAGAAAATTAAATTTTTTTCGTAAGATTCTTTAAAATTATTGAAATTAATTATTATTAATAAATTAGTAACAATTTTTTAAAATATTAAAGAATCTTTTGACAAAAATTTAATTTTCTTACAAAATTTATGTCCGCCATATTGGATTACCCATCTTTAATTTTCAAATTTCAAAATTATGGCTAGATAGAATTAAAGGCAATTTTATCACGAACAATTTAAAAAAAATTTTTTAAGTTTCATTAATTCCAGGCTTGGGAATTGTCGCTTGTCCAAAAAATGAGCTATTTGCCCCACTGTGCGTCGTAAGGCCGTATGTGCTCCCATTAAAAATGGTTAAAAACTCTACGGCCATCATATGCCCCTTAAAAAGCCAAGCGGCCCGTGTTCGCCCTCTGTAAGGCCGTTTTTTATTTTTATTCGGGGACTGTGTCGATGTACCCTTGAAAGGTTTGAGTTAAATTTTTGATACCGAAAGGCATGATTAAATGTTCATACAGGCCATATAGAGTTGCGATGGCAATTTTATTAATATCATCCTCGTGCATTGGCACCTGATAGTAGGCTCTCTTCAAATGCATAGTTGAAAAACCCGATTTGTGGCGACCTTCATCCGACTGTCACGTTGCAAGCGGAAACTACCACAATTAAAAAAGATTACTTTTGAATAGACAGACACGAAGGACAGAGTTATGAAATTTTTCGCTTTTATTCCACTAAATGAAACCATCTAAAAAAGAATACTGTTTTGGTAAGAACTCCAAATAAAAAACAACAATAAAGAAAAGTGCAAATAAGTAATGCTACTAAGAATTGTAAATTCCCACCAAACATGCTATTTGCCAGTTTATTTTTAAAATCCAAACAATTTATAACATTCTAACAAATTGTGGCACATTTGAATTGACAAACAGGTAAAGGTAAGCAAATAACGTCATCCGTCAAGAGCCGGCAATTTTGACTAAGCAACTCGTACTTAATTCAAGGGGATCTCTACCCTCGTTAAAGATTGATTATCCTTGCTCGCTGGCAAGGATAAATACTGCGCGACAACACAGCACAAAGCGCTGTCACTGACAGATGCCTCAATTAAATGTAAAATGTGGTCACCGCTTTCCTTGCGGGAAAATTTCAATTTTTCATTCTATTCGGCAATGAAAACCGCCATTCCTTGGCGCCCGGTTTGATGTCGCTGGTTGGTGGGATTTTTAGCATTGCTCCCACGAAAGCCATGTTGGTCCTTCTTTTGCATCATTTAGCCGAAATGGCTGCTCTACACTGTACATAAACTAGCGCCAAATAAAACTTACAGCCAGGATAAATATTGCATTTCTCTCTTCTTATTTTTTTTTTCGTTTGCCCTTTTTTTTAGGGCACTAGAACTGTTGTAACTTGTAACTGGGGCTAGAAATTGCCCTTTTTCTTACTCCGTTTTACTGTTATGACATACACTTTGGATGGCATTCGAAAGGAATAATATACATGCACAGACAGACATCTCTGTTGTGCATATAAAAAAGAAGCAAGGATGTAAAATAACAATAATGAGAAATATGAATGTATATTGCGCGAATAAAGGAAGACACCCGTAACCAAATTGGTCGGCATAAAATTCAAATAAGGCCCGGTCCTCAAGTTCTGAACTGAAATTTGAATATTCTGGCCCTAAAGCTCGGATGATTTGATGGCATAGCCGCCGTCGTTGCTATATTCGTCCTCTGACGTTCTGTCGTGATATCTATCGCATACAAATACATGTATATGATATGCCTGGCCTATACTACAATCGCAACGGTTATACTATCCTGCAACTGTGGACAAATAGAATTCCGTTTCGCAAACGATTCCAGTTTATAATTCAATTTGAAATTGCCGCTGCGAATCGTATTATCTTCCGACGAGGAGTTAATAATACATGGACGATTTTCCTCCTTCTTTCTCTAGTTATTGGGGATCTATGTAAATCTAGAGGAGTAAAGTAGGAAAGTTTGTTACTAAGCTGTAGAACATGATACCGAACATATTTGAAGCAGGCAAATAAAAATATAGTGGAAAAAATGTATAAAAAAAGGGAGGAATGTGATCATATTTGGCTATGAAGGAAACGAAATTGAGCTATATTTTTTTAGCACTTTCCTAATTAATTCTGAAGGGATGGCACAATTGGCCAATAAAACAGTGCAGGTATGTGAATGTAGAGGGATTGTGGCACGCAAGCAACTTTTAAGGAAAGAAACGACTAACTCCAGTTTGTACAACACCATAACTATAGTATGCATATGAAATAATGTGTAGAGTTCGGGCGGAGTTGCTGTACCTGTATACTGCAGACCATTTCATATTTTTTTGATCACGCAGGGAGAGAAAATGTAAAACTTCAACAACATCGCGTGGTTTTCATCATAGTTCCCCAATGTTTCTTTATTTTATGTCATAGACTAAGTTTATGAACCACACTTTGTTTTACGAGTTAGCCATATCCTTCGGGTCAACGCGCCATGCCTAGTACCTAGTAAGCTTAGGTTGAAGAATAGAAGACGACAGACAGACTAGAGGATTTAAGGATTGTTCTAGCAAATGGCAATAAACCTTACGTTTGAGCTCTAGGCAGTTGTACATAATCGGAAATACTGTATGCGGAGGATTGTTCCACAGTCGAGATGTTCTATTCAGAAACGAACTTGTAGACCGTAGTGTGGTCGAAAAGGAGGAGTGAATTTTGTGGATGTGAACCAAGCGGGCTAGTCATAGCCGTAGTGCAGTTTTAACGGTAGTTTTTTTTTAACGAAGTAAGTCAGTGGTTCAAGAAATTTCGACTCGGAAACTACAGCTTACAAGATGAACTTCGTCATGGATGAAGCGTGAATCTTTACGAGGAGGGCCTGCGAACCCTCTGGTAACAAAACCTTATGATCTTAATTATTGAAGAACTAGCGGAGAAGCTTGGATTTGGTCACTTACCCATTCATCGCTACCATCAGGTCATCGGGAAAGTCAGCAAGCTGCTCTCTAAAAATGGACCAGTGAAAATTTCACTGGTTCATCCAGTAAACAATAATTTCACTGGAAAACCAGTGCATTTGGGTCTGTTTACTGATTGAACCAGTAAAAAGTTCTCTCTAAAAATGAATTAGCAAAAATTTCATTGGTTCAATCAGTGAATTATAATCTCTGGTTCAACCAGTGAAAAGATATATGTGACTCATATTCTTGATGACTGTAAATGGTTTCATTTAGCATACTCAATAAACAGGTTCTCGTTTGATTACGGAGGGCAAGCAGAATATCAGCTTTTTTCTCTTTTTCATATGAATTTCACTGGCTCAACCAGTGAAATTTCACTGTTTTCCTATTGGTTGACTAAGCAATGGTTCAACCAGTGTCTTTTCACTGGAAACCAGTGAATAGTAACTGATTCGTTTTTAGACAGGGGGTTAATTGGTTCCTTACTAATTTCCGCAGTCTAATCGCGAGCAGAGAGGGAGTATTTGCTATTCCTTGCTGTCACGTCTCAGAAACGAACTTTTTTTGGACCGAATTGTGACTGGCGATGAACAGTATATCCTGTATAAAAACGTTAAGCGCAGAAGGCGGTGGGTAGACAAAGAAAACATCCCGGAACACTAGGTTAAACCAGGTTGTCACCAACGTAAGGTGATGCTACGTGTTTGGTAAGATATGAAGGGCTTAATCCACTGTGAGTTTTTAAACCCTAACCCGACGATAACTAAAGAGATCTGCTGCGAGCAGCTTGAGCAGTTTAGGTCAGCGCTGGAAAAAAATCGACCATCTTTGCTTTTAAGACGAAAAGTGTTTTTTCATCAAGACACCGCTTGACCAGATACAGCAAGGCCAACTTTACAAACACTGCAGGAGAAACAATGGCGCATCCACCATATTCACCGGACGGGTTAACACTTGTTTCGCAGTCTGGATTGAAAAACTATGGATTCAATAAAACATATCAGAAAAGTACTCGAGGAGTATTTTTTGTGAAGGCCAAGTGAATTTTGGAAGAGGAGCATTTAAGCTCTACCAGATAGATGGAAAAGCCATTGCGAAAAGGTGGAGTATACATTTTGGATTAAGATCAGTTCACCAGTACTGTGAATAAAAATGAATGTACGGCGTGCTGAATTTACATCTTCATAGTATAACGTCGAGATTGGTTTCACAGACGATAAAGTACTAGCAGTAGTACGAAGGAGCATCGAAAGCAAGATCGAATGTGGACCTAGTACTCGCAAAACATAAAAGGGAGGTGGTGATGATCATGAAGGACTGAAAAGGGGCGTCTTTAGTATCAGATTGAGAGAGCGAACAATATGGTCTCAAGTTTCTTTCAAGTATCTAAGTGTGATTATAAACAGAAAACCCGTTCTATCACTGGCGCGTGCAGGGTGCTAAACAATAGAAACCCAAGGTGGGGTTAATCTAAGAAAAGCCACTGAATATATATTATACATATCCCAAATAGGGAGGGTATTGAATTACTGTAAAGAGGGCAGATAAGAAAGAGGGAATGCTGTTTAGGTGGGACTAGAGAAAAGACAAAGGATCATGCTGCTGCGTGAATCGAACCGCGGATCTCTGGATTGGTAGCCAGACGCTTCACTGGGTCGGCCTTATACAAAATATGTTAAATAAGTTCGATGAGACAGTGAGAGACATCACAATAACTTAAGGCTGGGAGAAGGAGGAATCTCTACAGTTAAAATATGTGATCCAGTCGTAATGCCGTATGAGGTAAAGGCAGAAAGAGAAGCGAGAGAGGCTTTATTTTTGTGGAACAATAGCTAAGATAGTAGCGATTAGCTTTTGTTAGGGCTGTCACATTCCGATGGCATCGTCCTCGTTCGCACGTCCATTTTTTCATTTTATCTAACCACACCAAAGTAATGGCGGTAAAGGAGTTGTAGTCGCGAATAGGCGAAATATTGATATTTTTATATTGCAGCCCGCAGTAGGAATTAGCATCTCTTAAAAAATCCATCGCAGAGGGTGGCTCAGTGTCAGGCGTAGGATGTTATAGGATAGGCCAGGCATTAGTTTTACACCATCTACCTGAGAGATCATCACCCTGATAATTGCAAGTTGATTCCGTTCTGCCAGCCCTAATCAAAAATGAGTTCAATGTCCGCGTTGATTAAGTTTGGCATAGGTTTGCGATCAGGGTGACAAGGTCTGGCACGTCATTGTCTTGGATTATCAAATCCATGGAAGTAACGAATTAGCAAAGCTTTGAGCTGAGTTGGAAGTGATTGAGAACAGTTCATTCATAAAGATTACGAAGAGAGCGAGTGATAAAATTGATCCTGGGGAGAAATCGACATGTGTGAGGGCTAGATTTGATGCTGTCAAATATTATCTTGATTGAATGAGCAGAAAGCAAATTTTTAATGCTGTTCTTTAGGACTGACTCAATGCACATAGCTTGGAGATTAGCTAACATAACAGGGCGACATACTAAAAATCCTTGGAGGTATCTAGAGCGACGAAACGAAACTCATCAAATCTATGCAAACTCAGAAATCGGCGATGAACCCTTTTGGTTTAAAGCCACATTATGTGTTCTTTAGGATCTGTTTAGATCCTAGATACCCAATAAACTTTTGTTTATTATCGACTCCATAGTTTTGGAGAGAAAGGAGGTAATTGCTATTTGGCGGTATTGGAAGGGTTGTTGGAGTCAATTTTCGCCGGTATGGTAGATAATGGAAGGGATGTAGTGGAGACAGACAAGCAAAACATAAGGAATTGTTTCCAGTCTCAAAATTTTTTTGTAACATGTTAGTTACATCGAATACTATACTATACTATTTGATGCTTGTCTGACTCCACTAATAGTGCATGTAGTAAAATTTGAAGTTCTAGGCATCTTCTGTAGTTTTTATTGCTTTATGCAGTCCAGAATTAAACAACTATTCGCACTAAGCTATACCGATCTGATAGAATGGGGAATGCACACCTGCCGGTGTGATCCTGGGGTGGTAGCACGTAAGGTGTTTCATTCGACCTCTTCATACACAAATTCAGACTTTTTGTATGAAGAGGTCGATTGAAACAACTTACGTGCTACCACCCCTGGTGACACGAATAGCGGCCAGGTTAGTTAGAGATTAGGTTATGTGTACGGCCGCCTCTAGTGAGACCAGAGGCACATTTTTTTATGAATGTCTATGCTTAGGTGTCACCCTTTATACTACCAGTCCTTCTTGTCATTCACGTCATGGTGCAATGTCTAGTAGTAAGATTAGCTCGAAAATAGAAAAAAGATATGATAGGTTAAGGGTTTAGTCTGGAGGATGCATGAGCAGGAGGCAGTGAACCTCGCGTTCGAACTCTTTGATGTTGTCTGAGTGCATTTTTTAAGCATCCGCCTGAGCTACAACAGTCGGGGTTAGCAGGAGACAGCCTCGTCGGAGTGTTATCCTCCTGAAACAAGAAAATCCTGCTAACCAGCCGACTAAGGCTGTGACGCAGGCAGCACCAGACTACCAGGTTAACAAAGACGTACACCGCCTGCCGGGTGAAGACTCGACCTAAGCGGAACTTTGGTACACTATTATAGCCTCGACACACGGCAATCAAAATATGACGAAAATTCGTAATTTATGACGAACGCCTTTAAGGGCTGACACACGTTAATATACGTAATTATATTTTTGACAGTTGTAACAAACAAGTCGTAGTGTAGTGTCAGTGAACGAAAAATAAAAAAAATTGATTACCTTGGTATGTTGCTATCCACCTGCTGGTTTCTCAATCGGTTAATATGGAAATAAGTAATATTTTTTTATTAATTTTCAAGTAAAATTGAAATCAGAATCAGCTGATACCTTAAGACACTGGAAAAACGCCTAAAAGCGAGTTTTTTGCAATAATATATCGACGGACAGATGGCCCTCCCGACTAGAATTTAGCTGAGGAAAACCCTTAACATATATCGGGTCCTGATCAGGCAGCGGTAAGGCATGCCACACCAGGTTTTCCTAGTCGGGTCCAGATCAGGATATCCTCATCTTATGAAAAATAAAATCTAGTCGAAAATGGAAAGTTTTTGGAGATGGAACTTTTGTAAACCAAGAAAGAAGAAGACGTAAATTCCATTTGTTTGTTAAAAATGACAAGTGACAATCATGAGTTCTGAAAAGGTGTGAACAATTTGTGTAAAACATTGAATTTTGTGTTTTTTAATTAGTGGAAAATGCCGAAAATGTCAAGGCGTACAACTTAATCGGCAAAGAGTGCGTCGACATCGTGCACAGATGGGGAAAATAGCGAAAATTTAGGAAAATTAGGAAATTTCAGTTCTTTGCGCTTATTACTGAAACCTTGAGTTTTTCGAGGCAGGTGGTTAGGACCAAAATTAAAGCTCACGATATTCTCCATCAAAAAGATAATAATACTTTTTTCATAGGACTTGTAGTTTTGGCGCTATTTTGGCATGGCATTAAACTTTTTTACGTAGCGCTATCGTGGCGGAAAATCAACAAAAAAATCAGCATCCTTAAAAGTATGCTTACACCAAAACTAATATGCAAGTTCCATCAAGAATTGGAACCCAGACTAAATCCCCGCACCGGATCCCGCATAAATGAAAAATAGTTCCTATTATTACCATTGAAAACTTTTCCCGAAGCCTTCAAGCCGCCATAACATTCCATCCAAAGTCATAAAAAAACAAATAAACTCGTCTTATATTAATATTTATTTTTTTTTAAATTATCTGCTTTTAACCCCATAATTTCAGATTAAAGGAGCCTAATTGATTCTGATCAGGTCCTGATCATGTTCGGCAAAAAATTTCTAGTCGGGCTCTTTTGAGTTTTCGTAATCGATTAACCAAAATTTGTCTGATCTGTTTTCCTAATTAATGAGGTTTATATTCGTAATAAATGATGAATTTTCATCATAAATGCGTGCGGGTTTCGAGGCTATTATTATTACCTTCATGACAAAGGATGTGCCTGACAAAGAGAAATTCGAGGTGAATAGAGATGGTAGTATTTCCGTCTATGTTTTCTATCTGTTTTCACCTTTTCTTGGAGATATTGGAATTAGTAGTGGATCTAAACAATTTCTTTTTGATGATAATTATCAAGGACCAGAAGCGTTTGTTACCAACGGCTGCATCAAAGAGTTTAATTTTTAACCTGTTGTCAAATGAAGATTTGACTCTCCTGACTCTCCTTGATGATGGATTTACAGGATTTTCATTGTTTGATGTACTTACGACGAGTTTAGTTTTTACTAAGTTTATAGACGCATTCCTGTCTGTATGATTCTGGTGACACGAATAGCGGCCGAGTTGACATTTTTGTTTCGCGAGATTCCGATTAAGCCTCAGGCAGTTACCGTGTGGTGAATCAACTTCGATAGAGTACCGCTGTGAATAAGAAGTAAGAAATGGTTCAAGCAGTTCTTAAAGTACGATTCCACCAAGGCAAGCGAACATTTATTCGCGGGCAAAATGACGTCACCAATAAAGTATATATCGCAGCTATGCACAGCACATCTGAAACATCATCTTTTTACGTCATTTTGACGTCATTTGCCGGCGAGCAAATCTTCGTTTGCCTTGGTCAGGGACTCTTGTTGGGTGATTCATAATTTGTCGTAAATTATTGCTGTCTGAAAATTGATGTTGACGTAAATTATAGGAGTCTTTATCAGAAATACCATTCAACTAATTCAGCGAGTTGGTGTCTCACATCCAAAAAGAAAACAAAATTTTTAGTTTTCTCTAATACAAAAAAAACAACAATTTAATCATATTGCGTTTGACTTATGCCAAAAAATCTTTCAAAAAGTATTTCAAAAAGAAAATTTATAACTCACCGACCGGGATTCCCGTCCAGATATCAATCATAATCTGCAAAAAACGAGAGAAAAATTTATTTATTAAAAATCATCAATTTCATTCGCATTTTAATGGCTCAAAAGAGCTTTCAGATAACATGGAAAAAAAATCAAGGGATGATTTACAAGATTGATAGTCCCACCGCTTAACTGAAGCCAGGACACTAAAGGGAAAAAATTGTGAAACATGCAAAGTAATTAAAGGGGTGTTTTAAATTATTACCAGATAAATACTTGAGCACACACACACAGCGCACCATCAGAGAGGTGAAAAAATTGTCAGGAAACTTTTATTTGCATATACTTTACTCATAGAAGACCGCCCTTAATAATAAATTCTCACATTTCCATGTCAACAAATATTACACATTTAATGGGTTCCGTTGATTTATGTCTCCCACACTTTCCCGATACGATGTATAAGGACCGGGCCGAGCGGGAGCAGGGCAGGAACGATGCAGGGCGGTTCGGTGTACATATTGTGGAGTTTTTAGGTAAGTTTTCGAGAGCAGCTGGAGGTCTCATTAGGGGCTTCAGGGGAAAACGTTACTCGGCACTGAACGTATTCATTTCAACCCCCCTGAAGTCTGAAATTGAGAATGGAGCTCTTTCAACCCTTAATGGGTTATGAAAGGGATTTTTAGAAAGAAATCATATGAGCAGAGGTAATTTAATTTTACATTTCAAGGAGTTTTATGCTTTAGGCTTTTATATGCTCCTGCTACTCTGCTGGTGGAGTTGTCGTTGTTGTTGTTGTTTTTGTTGCTGCTGTTGGCACTTCTGTTACTACCCCGTGAAAGTCACAGTTGTGTATTTTAAAACCGGGGAGGGTGGAGGTTAAATGTTCAAGAAGTGGAAGCCTATATTGAACGTAGAGCTCGGAAATGTAAAGTAATAAATAAGAAATGATATAAGAGTAAAGTTTTTTAATTATAATCTTTACTTAATTTTTTGTTTTTCTCTTTTTCGCAAATTTTTCAAGTGTACTTGAGTTGGATCTAATTGGATTTAAGTAATTAATACGAAAGAGAGGAAAAAATTCAAATTAAAACTTTTACTTCGATTACAAAAATTTGTTTGTATCTGTTCATGCCGATGAGTATGCGTCAATTATTTCTTGTTTTCAAAGGTGCTCCGATAACGCTACCAAAGTACTGAATAAAGTTTCAAAAGTAAATACTTAGGTAAACGTGGTGACGACGTGATGAATATCACACGCTATGTGCGGTAAGATATTCAAACCGTCCAACAGACTGGCGTTGAGAGACGTCTCGAGGAGCATTAACGACTTTTCTGTAAAGCTAAGTACTTTTTAACACTTCCTTCTTTCTATAGTGTTAGAAGCCATGGTTAACCATGATTCCTTGCAAATACAGCTTTTACAATGTTAACAAGATTGAGAGGTAAGTCAGATATGATTAGTTAATTCAACTGTTTTCTTGGTTATCTCTTGGTCTTGGAACACGCTGTTTGAATTGGATTAGATTGGATTAATAGAGACTATACTGGGACCTAGGTATTTCTTCCGCAGAAATAATTCTCTTGTTTATCAAAGTACATATATTTTGTAGCGATGTGGTCAGCTTTCACCGAAAATTATATTGTACAATGTAAACGTGGAAGGTTTTAGCTTTTTCAAACAAATCAATTTTAGTTTATAATCTAAAAAACAATATTAGCTGTGTTCCAAAATTCGAGCAAAGTTGCTCTCTCTTTACTCATGCCTTTGTTGAGCTGTAGGAACGAGTAGCCCAACTGCTTGCGAGCACTTTGCTCGAATTTTGGAACACAGCTATTGTTACAAAAACGATATAGGAAGATTTTTTATCATTTTTTGCTTATGTATAAGTAAGTCTAAGTTCAGAAGCAATCCATTGTAATATCAGCACGTGAATAACATCTTGGTACAATGTCTAGAAGTAAGCTTCGCATGAAGGAGATGGCATGCATAGGTTAAAAGAAATCCAGATTTCTGGAGGTCGATTGATAAATTTTACGTTTGAACTCTTTGGAAATACAGACTGTGGCAGGTTATTCCACAATCCAGTTGTTCTGTTCTCTGGAGTGTGTAGCTCTTCGTTAAATAAGTAAATGGCGTCTTTTAATCGGGTGGTTCAAACTTATTTTTATTAAGGAATGAGGGGGCAACCCATATGGTGAACACTGCGGCCAAGTTAGGCCTATTGTGTACGTACCCCACTAACGGAACAGACTATCAGCCTTCCGGACGAAGGCAAGAAGGTCTTTAATTGAAGAAGAGCGGACTTGAGCGGGGCTCATAAACTTATCAGAGAGTACGTTCTTCTTCTAAGCCAGATCAGAGCAGGACATTCGCAAAGAATATGTGTGGAAGTCTCGTCGCCTTCCAGGCAGAGTCGGCATTCTGTCTATTGAGACAGTCCTAGGTTGTGGAGGTGGTACCGTAGTCCAACATGGCCAGTCAGATAACCCACCAACAGCCTTAGGTCCGCTCTGTTTAAAGTGATAGTGCCCCTAAAGGCAAAGGGTCTTATAAGATCTTTAGCCTGTCTAAGACCTGGGATTGATTCCCAATAGGCAAGGTGTAGTCCCTTAATCCACTCCTCTATCAGGGACTCGGAGGCGGACCATGAGATGCCACAGAAGGGTTCTGGGCCCTGGACCAACGTCTCAGACCCCTCCCTCGCGAGGCTGTCTGCAGCCTCATTGCCCTCGATACCCCAGTGTCCGGGGACCCAGCAGAGCGAGACGTTATTTCTTCTGGTCAGGCTCTGGAGTAAGTCAAAACACCCTGCAACTGTTTTGGAACAAAACTTCCACGTTGAGAGTGCCTTGATGGCAGCTTGGCTGTCAGAGAAGATTTTAATGTTGGCGCCTCTCAAACCTTTCTCAAGGTTGAGCCTAGCGCAGGTCGCAATGGCATGTATTTCAGTCTGGAATACAGAGGGCCACTTACCCATTGCAATCGAGACCTTGGAGTTGGGTCCTGCGACACCATCCCCTGTACCATGTTCCATCTTTGACCCGTCGGTGAACCAGTGGAGATGTTTTGGATCCCCAGGAAGAATGAGTTCTTCCCACTCAGAACGATCCGGGATAATCGCCCTGAATTTCCTTTGGAACTGCAGTTCACCAACCATATGGTCGGATACGCGGCAAATGGAAATGTTTGGGATATTGTCAAGGATATCCATGTGTCTGAGTACTCAACTGTGGTACCCTGGATGCAAATAGGACCTAGGTCCACTTTGCAGCGTTTGGAGGTTCAAACTTGATGCCAGGCCAATTTTTTAAATAATGAACAAAGTTTTTTGTCTAATTTATTATTGTATCCTTCGGTGCCCGAAATTTTTTTACCATGGTTACACAGATGATGATGAAACCGGTGAAACAGGTATCACAACGTCAAGGCGACTTATTGTACAGCTGGTGCGGTAGTAGGACTCAGTGCAAATCCCAAGAAAGTGGTACCATTCAATAAAAAACGAATACTGCGAGGATTTAGTGATTGGTCCTGGCGTGAAAAACTTTAGATTAGGTCTTACTAGATCAGAAACTCCATCGGCACTAGCATATGGATAATCTGATGAGCAAAACGTGTAGATACTTGTGGGTTGCTGCAGAGTTTATGTATTGGATATACACCAATATTATAAGGATGATGTTGGCTCGCACTGTCTTTATTTCACATGTTACAATTGTAACTGCACGAAATCCGTGAACGTAACGAGCATATGCAGCAGTGTGCATGCAGTTATGAGAGTCGAATCGTAGAAAAACACGGCCAGTGAATTAACAAATTAAAAACAGTTTAGAATATATGTTTTACTTATCTAGCCATAGTAACTCATATTGATATACTCGTGTATAAACATCTTATGGTCGTTCCTTCGCCTTTTAAGCTCCATTTACACTGGCGCTGGCTGTCGCCCCATACTTCCGCTCTAGCGACAGACCGATATCGCATTGGAACGGTGATTTGTCTTCGTCTACTTTGATGCTGCATGCTCTGTGACGCTCCTTGTTGGCACTGATTTCTTTCTTGCAAAGGTCGGTGTGGTTTAATGTCTGGGTACTAACCTTTCTTCGTGGTTTACTTATTTGTTTTTACTGCTGAACCATTTTTGTAACATTGTTTTTTTTTCTATCTGACATACAGGTGCGTGAACGAAACGAACTCAATTGAAAAGTTGGTGTACTTTCAATTTTTTCCGCATTGTCATACTTGATATAGCCTGAAATGCCAAACACAAGCACCAAACACACGCAACAAACCCATGCACTCGTCACTTATATTTTTATTTGTTATATGTGAAAGATGAGACAAAATGCAAACACCCAACAACCTGTCAGCGAAGATTTGCTGTATACTGCGGATCGGCCGCACGCATCGCACGACAGCATGTATTTGTTTCCAGCTTAAGAGTATTAATGGTTAGACTGCGTACCAGTCTTTTGTTTGGTCGAGCGTGATCGAGTTCTGTGGACACTTTCAAAACATTCGGTCGCTTACTAACCTTGGATCTTTGTGTTTACGTTAGATGAGCCAGACAATGAATTTTTTGTTATGACTAATTTTCAAAGTGGTTCCGGAACGCAAAAGGTCGAATTTTGCCTTGACTGGTGTCGCTGTAGACTTTCCACGGGCTATTTGGGAACAGCAAACTCCTTAAGCAGCAAGGACGACGAGCTTCCCTTTTGATCTCGTAACACAAAACGCCTAATTCGTCGTAATTTGATTGGGTCCCTGCAAATTTTCATGAAATCTATTGTCCTTATTGTATTTATATTTTCGCAATTCTGGATAATAATAGATCTGCTATGTTGTTGGGCTTTCCTTCAATATATTGTATGTTCGTTGAGATGAACTCTAGCTGTCCAAGTTACCGTGGTGATGCCTTTTCTAACTACGGGTATGACAACAAGTCGATGGCGACACATTTTTTTGATAAAAAGTAGATCTTATGTATACAAAAGTTGGCCACTCCTCTTGTCTCCTCGCGTCTTGACACAGACCCAAGTTTAACAAAATTAAAAATTCTGTTCTTTCAATACTTCTGTTCTTTCACCACTGGAGAATCTACTGGTTTAGTAGTGTTCCGTTTGGATACCGTAGCTACTGTTTTTCGAGCAGATGTGTACGCTATATTGGCATGCATCTCTGAAAGATGGGCAGTTTTATTTTCTCTGGCAGCCAGTTAACAATCGAAACGAAAGTTCCGACCAAGTCCGAATTAATTTGGGACTACCAAATGATGAGCTAGGTACTCTCAATCTGGTCACTCTTATGTGGGTCTCAGCCATCAAGGTATCGCGGGCAATGAAAAGGTGGACGCTTGACCAAGCAGGGCTATTGAACTGGTTTAATAGGTTCGGAGCTGGCATTTTTTAAGGCGGTCTCGTACAATAATATGCTTGGTCATCCTCAAATTCCCATCAGTAAAGGATCTAAAGACCAGCGAAGTCCACTTGCCATTATCGCTCGCTGTCATGTAAGGAGCAAGTCTCGTTATTCGGCTTGACTTTTCTGGACCAAACAATTTTGAGCGACAAATCAATCAATAGGCAGACTACTGAAATCTGAAATATAGGGACTGATAAGTGGTGCAATAATTATGACCGCAGAGGATATGCTCATCTCGTTGTAAAAGAAAGTTTCAAGAAACATAATAATCCCAAGCTGTCAGAAGGGACTTGAAGAATTAGAAATACAATGAGTTATATAAAATCTACTACGATATAAATCTAGTAACCTTCATGAGTCCTTAACAGACAGACAAAGTGATTTCGCTGGGCTGGACACGTTGAACGTACGCGAGAAGGAAGAGTAGCAAAGAAAGTCTTCACTGGCAGTATATGAGAACCCATATATAGACCAAGTAAAAGATTTTCGAGTGCGTTAGCAGCAGACGTATATGAGAAGAAGAATAGAGAAGACCAACACACGATTTGGGTTGTAGTGCCAGTGTAGTGTTGTCAACCTTATCAATTGGTCGATTTTTAGCACTGGGCTCTCGTGAGCCCTCTTATTGCTTTGATATAGAATAACTTGTGCATTACCATAGCCTACGGCGTCAAGGTGTTTTATCAGATTTTATCGACCTTGCTGTGAACTTGTACAAGATGGTTTTTCTCAACAATGGTGGATCAATACCAATACCCTATACCAACGATCCCTGAAACCAAACGATTCACTGTCCTCTATTTCTTCCCTTCTAACAAAGCTTACCACTAGATATTGCGCAACGACGAGTACGACATGACGGACTGGTAGTACAAAGAGTGAGACTCCTAAGCTTGGAGTTACAGAAAAAAAAATGTCTATACATTATTTCAAAAGAAGTACAGATACGTTATATTTTAGGGACCTGCCGCATTCTACATATTTTTGTCAGGTTGTATCCGAGATACAGTGTTGCCGATTTCTTTGGACATAATCGATGCTCACTTCTGCCGCTGTTAACTTAGCGCCGTTTGTTGTACTCCGCAGCTATTCAATATTTGTTTCACCAAAAACGCTTTGCTGGTTTAATGTTTGTTGCAGTTTCACAGTAAAGTCTCGCCTTTTAATGTGGTCCTGCCGAAGATTTACGTTAAAACGTCTATTCCAGTTTTGGTATCGTGTTGGGCGATTGTGATTGCGGCTATTTTGAGACGAATGGTTACTACTAGCAAATGGTGGTAGCTTAAAATGCCTGCTCCACTTAAGCCCCTGATATCCTCAAAAATAGTTCTGCATCTACGGCTGGCGGCCACTTAATCTATCTGATTTCTTGTTCTATCATCCGGCGATGCCCAGAAAAATAACTTCCACCCACCATTAGTTTGGTGGGAACTACCGAAAGGGGTCATCCATAAATTACGTGAGGCGTTTAGGGCTGGGGGGGGGGGGGTCGAGCCGAATCTCACCAAATCTCACGTGGGGGAGGGAGGGGGTCTTGGCAAATATCACGTAATTTTTTTCCCGCAAGAAACAGTGTAAAATTGCGAAAAAACCTGGTTAAATTAATAGTACAGTGTAACACAAGGATTTTAATATTTTAGTTGTAAAAACACTTGTTAACTGTAAACACTTGTTGTAACTTTTTCAGTGTAGTTATTTGACATTTAAATTATTGTATAGTTTAAGGTTCCTTGTTTATTGGTTACCCTGGTTACCAAGTAGTATAAATAGCTGTGCCTAGAGTAATATTTGTCATTCATGAAATAGTACTCCTAGTGAGCACTATCCGGCACTGAAAGGTCCAACGGTCTCACTACGAGTTGTTTTCATAGTTGATGAGCTACGTTAAATAAAGAACTAATTTAAAACTTAATCTTTTTTTAAAATAACAATTGATACAACAGGTAAATTAAGCCGAAAAAAGCGATATAGCGGAAATAATTAGGTACAGGCTGAAAATTGACAGATAGCTTACTTTTAGGGTTCTTAATAAGGGGTTATAAAGTCTACCGATTTTCTACCCCGGGAAGCCCTTGTAATGGGTATTTTCGATTTTTCTGCAATTTTTTTGCAATATTTCTTAATATCATGTTATTTTCTTCAATTTTAAGTACAACATCTATAAATGAGAAAATCTTTAAAATCGTCTTTTTGGAACCGCACTTAGATATCATTCACGAAAATCTTGGTGCAGTCTCAGATGAACATAGGGAAAGGTTTTATCAATAAATATTGCACATAGAGAAGGATTCATTAATCCATTACATAAAAAGTATACGTGATACTATTACTATATTTCGACTCAATAGCAATTGGGTGTAAAAATTTAACCACTGTTGTTCACTGTTTCAAATACCATCCAACTCGAACATCCAAAAAAAGTAATGAAAATATTTTAAATATCTGGGAATGAAGAGAGTATGGCGTGATGAAAGTTCTTATTATTTTATTCAATGGCCTGGGAAAAACTGGGAATGTAACGTATGCATTGACTTATACGACCATTTTTAGACAGATTGCGACCCTACGCTGAACTAGAAAAAAAGGCTTAGAAGCCCAATTGTAAAACCTGGAACCTAATGCCCTCCTAAGTATCTCAAAAGCATAATGCATCATAATGTAATCATACTGCAATAATAGAGATTATATTAGGAATCGGCTCTTTTCACATCAGTCAGAACACATGCTATCTGCGGTGCATTTTCACTATACAAAAAGCAGACATTTACACCAGGGGACATTAGTCATCTAAGCATCTTACAGGATTCGAATTTTGAATCGACGAATCTGCTCCGACATACTAGAGGCCAAGATAGATTTTGAAAACCTTGCGTTGTGAATATTGAGAGCTGTGAAGAATGGAAGTCTAACAGATCCGCACTTCTTGAATCTATATCCTGGTGCACAGGCGGCTCAAACGCCAATTTGAGGAGCTGTCTGTGACTTCAGAATTTGCCTTAAGGCCTGGGTCATTCAGTCACAGGATTTTTACACTAAGGTTAAATCTATAGAAGAATGCTCCGAAGTTTGTATATCTCCATCTTTACAATAATATTGTGAATGACTATGCATGCCATAATTGTAAGTCTTGCCAAAGTCAACTTTCGTATGCCAAACTCTCAAACTAGAGCTCAAACTAGAATTGAATTTTTTCTGTTCTCTTGTTAATAAACCATTATCCCTGTAAGCCATTTCCAAAGGATAGGCAGAATCACCTGCTAAATGGTAATCCACAGGTATTGTAGTTTATATTGGGTTCACGCCGAGCTGGTGCTGGGATGATTTTGTAGTATTGTTCTTCAACACAAATTATGTTTTTTTAAACGCAATCAAGCACAGATTAACGTATTTACACTACAAATACGCATAATAGTGTAAATCCTAGACATTTTGTAAAATTTGAAAAATCTCACGTGAGATTAAGGGGGGGGGGGGTCAAGCCAAATCTCACGACATCTCACCAAGGGGGAGGGGGCCAAAAAATCGCCAAAAACGCCTCACGTAATTTATGGATGTCCCCAAATCAACGAAAACCTCACCATTGTTGTTAGTAACTTATGCCTGGATTTCCAATTGTGTGTTCTAGGCCGGTGTTGCTAGGTCCGATCAGTTGAAATCACCCATCAAAACAATGATGTTTCCCTTAGAATAGAGTGCTAAAGCTCATTCAGCCGTATATAAAATTCGTGATCTTTGATGTCATCGTCTGCGTATTCATTTGGGGGGGGGGCATAACATTGGACTAGCGTAGTACTTTTTAGTCTGGTACGCAGGCGCACTGTAATAATCATCTCAGAAATTCGTGACCAACTAATGAGGCTGGACCTCTTCCTTGGCTAGTATTACGACAACCCAGCTCCTTCGAGTTTCGGTTTCGTTCCGTCCAGAATAAAAGAAGGTCTCACCATTTGGGCAGATATGCTCCCTTGCATCGTTCACATCTAGTCTCGCTTAGTCCCATGATCAGGCCTATTCTGAACTCCGCTGGAATTGGTTCCGCTGGAATTTTCTTACATTGATAGCATACGATTGTAAGAAAATTCCAGCTTAATTCAGAATAGGCCTGAATATTATATCGGTTCAACTCGTCGAGGACTTCATGCAGCCGTCCATCAGAAAGCAGCGTTCTTACATTCCATGTTCCAATTCGTGTCATGGTTCGAAAAGCAAAGGTCGTCGTTAGGTTGTCCATCCGGTTTCGAGGGATTGTTTGAGTGCGTTTTTGTGGGAGTGTGTTGCTAACCGCAGCCCACCCAACTTAAAACGGCATTCCGACAGTCCTCTGTTAGCTCCTTTCGAAGAAGCATTCCAGCGGGCACCGCGGGGCAGTGGCTTTAGGACTTGCTAACAGAGCTGGTAGGTGTTCGTCTGCAGTCTCTTCTCGTGTTAAATATATGCATAACAAATAAAAATAGCCCAAAATTTCATACAAATTTACCATTATCATAAAAAAAAAAAATAATAGCTACCATTTAATTCTCACATAGAACAGTATGATTTAAATATATCCTAGTTGCTAACCTAGTATAAGATAAATGCTTTTATTGAATAAAACTAACTTTGTGGATTTAAACGTATACATAAAACTCGGTAATGTTAGTTTATCATGATAACAACATTGAGAACAATATTCGTGTATAACATGACATAAAAACCACATAAATAAATATAGAAAATTATTACGAAATTCTCGTTGTTTTCATAAATAATATTTCAAATTATAATAATAAATATAAAAATTAGATTTAATTTCGAGTTTTTTTTAATAACTCGTATATAATTTCAATAATTTTCACTTTGATAATTTTTTATCAAACATCACCCAGAGAAGAACATTAACAATAAAAAAAAAATACCTGCCACTACAAATGACATTTTTACCTGAAGCGTGTCACATTAAAGTTTTCTCATTAATTAAACCTACAGAAGCTTAAAGGTGTGACAAATTATCTTGACATGCATGACTGAAATAAATCATAATTTTCTGTGTCAAATGAAAGAAAAAAAAAAAACAGAAAATCCCCAATTTTTTTTTATATAGGACAAGTGCCCTAAAACTTTTTAAGAGTAGCAACAAATTCCCAGCTATACTACCACTTGAACATTGTGCACCGAGTAATAAATCAGTTATTACATAACTACCCAGTGTTTAGTAGTTATGGTTGGTGAAGGTGGATGGTTGGGTTTGGGTAGAATCCGAGAGAGAGTGAGGGCAGAAATAGATTTGTTCCACCCTTCATACACAGAAAATGTCAAGGCAGATAATTTTTTACGATTATTTTATGGTAAGAAATTTAGCCTATTCTAGCTTCAATATTGGGAGCCTCCATTTCAGCTAACCATCAAAAATTCCACATCGTTATGTTTGTGTCCTTTATATCCTATTCTTCATAACTGTTTCCTTTGCGTAAGCTTAAACAAAACAAAATAAAACAACAACAAAAAAAAATAAATAGCATAAGCAGAAGAATAATCCTGCACCCACACTTAATACAGGCAGCCTATCCTTGTATAACAACATAACCCCCTTCCTCTAGCCCAGAGTAAAAGACAGGGGTATTAAAATGGTTACGTTGCATGACAGAACGAAATCAGCGTTTACGGGTTGAAGGATAAGAATGGGAGAAGGGGTGGACTATGCTAGGAGAGCACCTACCCCAAGGATAGTACATAGTTATTAGGTCCCAGGTTCCCGTTCCATTCCAGCTAAAATCCCTAACTCAACCCGCAACCCCCCGCCGCCGTGCATAATGTGTACGATTGTGGTATGTATATTAGGCATGCTGCTTACGTATTACTGGCGCCATGAAATCGCTGACCTTCCCTCCAACCGAACGAAACACCATAAGGATTTTATTTCGACTTTAGCTAAAATTGGTGTTCGCATCATTCCCTGTCGTCGTTGTTGTCGTCGTCGCAGTCGTCTGTGTTGACATTTTGGGTCGAACTAAATAAAAGTTTTAGCCTTTCATTTTGTTCGCCCTTAACCGTTACAAATCTCAATTCCTGGGTCATGGCTCGCACAATCTGCGGTATAACAATACTAGCAATAAAGAAGGAAAAACGAGATCGATCTGTCGAATTCGAGCCATTTGTACGCCATTTTAATTGGAAAAATTCTTTTTCTTGATATAATTTTTAATTAAAAACCCTGAAAATAAAATCACGCGTAAAATATACTTCTCTGTTTTCGGTCCATCCATTCCCTCCACTCCACCATAGCTTCATTCGACCGTTCTCTTTATTTTTGATTATTTTTTCGGGATCTACACCAGAGCGGGGACCCCCATAGTATTCGGAAACTGTTTGGTATTCCGAATGGGGAAAATTAGGAAAATCTTCCAATTAATTACTACCGCAGAGCGATCAAAATTTACAAGGAAACATATCTCCGGATTAAAAGCTCCTCGCAACACAAATTTGATGAGCTTTTATAGAAGAGGGACCACAGGATATAAACTGAATAGCTTGACGAAACGGAACCTTACACACAGACGGCCAGGGATGAGGTACAGGGTTCTACTATATCCGATGGTAGATTTTATGTGAGTTTGAGAATTAAGTTAAGGCACCAAAACGAAACGAAACGAAAAAAAAAATACGAAGAAAAATATTTGAGCACTTAGAAAAGTAAGGGAGCTCCTCCTATACTCTACGTAATATAGAACCCGGAAGTGCAAAGACGACCCGTCGACAAGTATAACAGTGGGGGCTGGGAGGGTAAAAACCTAATGAAATCGAAAAGGACGAAAGCTGTAAATTGTTATATGCGTTCCATGGGATAAGTCAGTGTATAGGGGGGGATTTGTGTGGTCGTCTTTGCGGTAATCCGCTAAGTTAGTAGCACTTTACTGTGTAACAACTTGAAGGAAATGAGAACGAGGGCGGAATGAATTGGTAGACGATATCTTCTAGCCACCACCTCCCCTCTTCCCAGCAACTTCACTCCTTAGTAGAATTCTACCAAAAATCCCAACATTTCCGCCTTCAATATCCTTCTCCGTGTCATAAAGTCGTTTTTGGTCCTGTATTCTGGCGGTTGCTTAATTTGAAAATTCTTCCCTGTGAAGTATAGTAGCAAATAAACTGAAATAATGAAAAGGAGATTTTTTTCTTACAAAGTCCTTTTTTCTCAGTAAGAAGTTTCACAAAAAAAATTTTTTCAATAATGGTCGAGTTTTATAATTGCTATTTAACTTTGAGGAGGTGATTACAAAATTATGTTTTTTGTTGTTGTTGTTGTTGTAGAGTAGTAAATTAAGCGGGTAAAATTTTTTAATTGTTGTTAATTACTTGCTTTTAAGAAGTTTAATTTGTTTTTAGTAACTTTGTTCGGTTTTCAAGATGAAAGAAAAACAGGGCGTTTAGTAATTACCGGGATAATGCTTTAAGGATAATTAACAGCATTCATCACTTTCAAGGAGGTGTGTCTCTGAATTTAATCTGTTTTTGATTTATTTTCTAATAATTATGGTAATTTTCTTTTATTAGAAACAAAATGATTTGGCATGGACAGATTACACAAAAATACAATTACTACTAATAGTCCAGTCGTCAGAGCAAAATTTGAATGAAAGCCTCTAACAAATTGTTAACTCCCTAATTTTTTTTTTTAAAAAAATAGTTTTTAGTGATTAGCATACAGTGGTGGACATATTTTTAGGGACACCAAATAAAATTTTAGATTTAATGAGGTTTAATAAACTTCATTGACTGATACAGTGCAGATATCTGTCGGTAAGTAGTATTACTATATGTTCTTCAAAAGTACGTTGTGGGTGCCACTATATATCGCGAGATTTCTTGGTGATTCCCGCTTTTGTTTCATCATATCATATTTATAGGGCCACTATGTCTCTTTGGTATTATTTGCGAAAAATCGCAATATTTTGAACATATTTTGTGTTTTTAATATTCGAATATAATTCTTGTGATCATTTACTGAACGTAAGGAAAAGTGTGTGGTAATAGTAATAGTGTTATTCTAATAAAAAATGGTACGTGGACCGAAAAATTGTTCAGACGAACAACGTAAAATAATACGATCATTAAGAGAAGAAGGTAAATCTTTGAGAGAAATTTCCAGAATTATACAGTGCTCAAAGAATATGGTGGACAATGCCTTAAAACCGACGAAGGAAAAAAGAAAAACTCCAGGCCAAAACGCAAAACTAGTTCGCAAACAGATCATCGAATTGCACGTTGTTCGAAACTTTACCTATTTAAATCCTCCAATGACATCAAAAACGAGCTTGGCCTTACTGTTAGTGCTCGCACGGTTCGTAGACGTCTGGAGGAGCAGAATGTTTTTGGTAGAATAGCGGTTAAAGTCCCATATTTGAGTAAAAAAAATGTAATAAGCAGACTAAAATTCTTGCCAAAGAGCATGAGGATTGGGTAGGCGAGGAAAATATAAAAAAATGGAGGAATATTCTTCGGAGTGACGAATCCAAAGTTAATTTATTTGGATCAGACGGAAAAATTTATGTTAGAATCTTGTGATATTGCTTGTTTCTAAGGCTTTTTTTGTAATTTTTGCAGACGTTTTGCAGGTGTCCCTAAAAATATGTCCACCACTGTATGTTAAAAAAAGTTTCGGAAAATTGGCTGTACGCTACCCCTAAAAACCACGCCCTAAAAACAAAAATATCCGTTCTTATCTCTTTTCGCATTTTGTTCATACTTTGAACCAACATTTTTTCTAAACCGAGTCACTCAAGTTTCTGTTATTTATATCAAATAAAATAATACACATTTACCTAAAAGATGAACCTTAAAAGTTCTAAAAGTTATTTAAGTTTAACCAAATTTAAAGAAAAAAAATTTGTTTTTTCATAAACACCCTGTAACTTAGTGGATAGTGGGGATAGCCCCCCTCTCTAGAACAATTTTTTTCCTCCAAATACATCCAGGAATCACCCCTGAAAATATTAGCCACGTAGTCCAACAGAGGATTTATTGAACGTCTGATGACCTATACAAGTTGCGAATGAGGGGATATGAGTATTTTAAATCTTAAAAAAGGCGATATCTCATGAATGGCAATTCTTACGGGAAAATGTATTATATCCTTTTTTGTTGATAATCTCATAATCTACAAACTTTGTGAACACTATTTTACGATAAGACTTACCGTTTAAGAGATATTAGCCAAAAACGGAATTTTTTGTTTTTAGGGGGTGGTTTTTGGGGGTAGTGTACAACCAATTTTCCGAAACTTTTTTTTAACATATTCTACTCACTAAAAACTATTTTTTTTAAAAAAAAAATATTGAGTTAACCTTTTGTTAGAGGCCAAAACCTCTAACAACTGGACTATACCTATGAAAGGGGATAATAGTAGGTATAGTCATTTGGTAGTTTTACCTGGAAAGTTTTCCGGGAGTTTTGAAAATGGGTAACTTTAGAGATTTCGATGTGCTCTTTCCGAATTTCAACCTTGCCACTTCGTATCTTTGCCGCTCGTGCCGCCATATTGGAAAAATGGCGCCTAAAAGCAGTTTTTTGACAATATCTCCTTTCCGACTCATTTTACGATAAAAACATTTGTATATAAAATGAAAGTAGAGAAAATTTCCTACAATTTATGTAATAACCTTAGTTTTGGCGTACGAGTGCCGCAAAGTGTGATTTGACCAAAAACTGATTTTTTGAAATTTTGACCTTGAATAACTTCGAAAGGGTTAAGTTTTCGAAAAAATGACAAAGGCTTTTTTGTAGGCAATAACGTTTTGTATTGACTGATCAAAACAAATTTTCGAAAAAAGCAGTTTTTGAGGGATTTTGTGGCCAAAAGGTGATTTTTGATAACTTTGACCTTGAATAACTTTGGCAGGGTTAATCGGATCAACATTTTGTACGACCTATAGAAACCGAGATACAATTAAAACAGCGGAAAACCGTTGCATTTCCGGCGGCCACATTTTTTTTTGGTAATTCCGAAATTGTTTTCTTAAAAAGTCCCAATTCAAAGTCTTAAAAAGCTGTGGACCAATTTTCAGCTATTTCCGAATTATTTCGTGCGTTTTTTTTGCTAATTTCCCCGGACTATATCGAAAAAAATTATTTTACATTTTCGTCTTATTTGGGGGTGTTTTATCGAAATTCATAACTTAAATATCGGTGCCACGGAAATCCTAGCTGTGATATAACTAGAAACGTTTGGGAAATACCTCAAAAAGTAAACTTCAAGTGTCAATCTCTCGGAAACTAAGCGTGATATCGAAAAATGTTAATATATATTTTCGTTTTATTTTGTGGTGCTTCATCAAAATCCATCGTCAAAAAGCGGGCCACGGAAATTGTAGAGGTCCTAATAAAAAAAAGGGGGTAAAAAATTGGACCCAAAATGGACCGGCAACATCCGAATTATTCATCTTTGAACTATTCTCAACTGAAATCTGCTGACGGAATGCGGTCCTCACATTTTGCACACACAATTCCGCCACTATTCGGCATTTTGACCCCTGTCAGTCACCCATTTTGCACCAACCTAGCTGTCGGAGTCTTGGAATTTATATTAAGTAGCTTATAACAGCTGCGTTCCAAAATTCGAGCAAAGTTCTCGCAAGCAGTTGGCTTCGCTCTCTACTCATGCCTTTGTTAAGAAGTAGGAACGAGTGGGCCAATTGCTTGCGAGAACTTTGCTCGAATTTTGGAACGCAGCTATTCTTCAATCCTACCAATTTTCATGGGCAACATCGATGAATTTTTTTTAATAAAAAAATGGCTACTTTTACCATTCTTCCCTCCATCCTGCACCACTAAAAGTGTCTGAGAGATTGGACATGTAATCCCGTTTAGTAATAGAATGAGTTTCAATCGAGTTTGCCCACATCAAAGATGAAAGTACTTTTTCGTCACCAGCTCTCCGACTATTAGTTCGAAGGACGAAATCGAGGATAGGATATGTTAATAGCTGTATGGAGGGTGCCTAACGAGGAAGAGACAAACTTTATGGTAAAACTTTTGGACCTTGTATGAGTTTAGGAATACTGACTGCGGAAGATTGTTCCTTAGTCGAGTAGTCTGTTTATGAATGAATTTCTAGACTATCGTGCCTATCACAAAGGAGGGCTGAAGGTTGTGGTGATGTGGGGGTGCACTAAAGGATTAGTAATCAAATCGGTATGTTACATTCAAAAGAAGGATATGTGAATCCTGAAGTAACCTACAGTAACGACAAAATTGTTGTGTAAACTATAATTGGCCCTTAAATCCCGAAAAATACATAAAAATTAACTCTCGACAATTTATATCCTCTAAATGATAACACGCACAGAGATTTTATACAACAATAATAATAATCTTTTTTTTTTTAAAAAAAAAGGTTTATTAACTGAAACAGCAATAAATTTTGCAACTTTACCCAAACTTCCGTGATAATAAATACCCCACAACACATAAAAATCCTGCAACAAAAAAAACCGAGGATGAAACCCATAAAAATTTAATTTTGATTTGTCGAGGGTGAAAAAAAAAGAACCAAACCCAACCCACCCCCACACTCTCACTAAAACCATTTAAATTTTATCCTTTTCACTAATAGTCTGACCTTGCAAATTTGCTCCTTTTTTTTGGTGTTATTCATTTACCAAGGATGTATTTGAAATTCCTTAAAGCACGTGCCCAGTTAACGTATCAGGATGGCAAGGATGCCATCCATAGAGAGTGCATGGGACGGGGTTGGTGGCATTGTGTGTAGATGTAGGTCTCGTCTCGTTTTATGATTGTCGTTAAATTTTCTAGACAATGGCAAGGGCCTTATGCTGTCTTATTTTCTAACATAAAAATTTCCCTTTTTATGTGTATGCATGTATGGCTATAGTATGGGTGTGTGTTGTGAATTACACTTTCTTGGTCTCTGCTCGGCTCTTGATCTTATCTATGGTCTTGGTTTCTTTTAGGAAAAGGAAAAGAAAAAAAATATAAAAAGAAATAATCTACATATCTGCTGCTGGTGGTTATTCCCGAATTTATCAACAAGAATAGAAGAATACAAGGAAAAAATCCTTACGGGGGGAATGGAAAAAACGATGTCCTTTCAGCCTTCATAGCTTATATAGAGGAGAACAGAGGAAAGTTGTTGCTCTACTAAATGGTGTCATATAAGGTGGTATACAGAGAAGAGTTCTCCTAGGATTTCTCTTCAACGTAATAACAAAATAACGATATTCACGTGCAACGTTCTTTCTTGCTATACTATAAATGGTTCCAGTTGGCTGATGTTGTTGCTGGTTCTGTATTCGGTGATATTGTTGCCTTTTCAACCTTATTAAGGGAAGTAGAAGATTCTGAAAGGCATTCCAACACTCTGTGTGACAGTATTTAGTTAAAGCTTTTCCCCGAGACTAGAAGGCAAACAGGACGAGACTTGAGGGGGTAGCACAAGGGGTGTTTGGGGTATGGTGATTTGAACTCTTCAATTTCGTTTTCCCTTTCGCACTTTCATAGTGAGAGGAGCGCTATACAAACATCTAAACCTAAACAACGAACCAAAATGTCTAGGATATTGATTTTTATGTAGGTCGGTATATGGTTATACAAAACGCCATTTCCCATTGTCTTTTCCTCCTTATCGTTTTCTCTATTCTATGTTTTCGGGGGTTCCATTTCACCACCCTGACGTTCAGCCCAGCACCCTTGGTTCATGTTGCCACCCCATTACCGCCCGTTGCGACCCTTCTACTCTGTAACCGATGGGCTCTGTGCTCTCCCATTTATCCAAAAACTCCCCCGGATAGCGGCTCTCATCCTTTTTCAACTCTAATCGAGCTCAGCCTCTAATGAATTTGTAAGGCTTTAATCCTCTTTGTAGTATTGAATTTTCTTTAAGTATACCCCGTTGGCGTGTCTTCTGGTTCTCTCCCGCCCCGCCCGCCCTGCCGCTGTTCGGCTATGACTCCTTGCGCCAATGTTCGTGCAATTTATGTCGCCATAACTTGATTATATTTGACGTTCATAATTTAAACTTTGCGCGCTGAAAAGGGGTTTTTTGGAAAATGTCACGCACAATCTATTTGCAAATATCCTTGCTAGGTTCAAGCACGAGCCTCTAAGGCATACATATACATATATACAACAAGGTCACTGCTGTTCTGCTGATGCTTGTTGTTGTTGTGTAGTCGTTGATAATGGTGGTGGTGGTGCTGCTGTTGCCGTTTTTATTATTATTATTATTTTAAAGTCGAAAAAGGATTGAGTAACGAACGACTTAAGAGCCATTCATAAAATATAAGATTTGCTTTTAGGCACGATTCCATCAATCATCTGATAAAAAATTGCTATCCCTTTACCTCGGCTGTTGTCAATGTTGACAAGGGTTAATTATTCTTAAATCATCACCATTAATCCCTATTTTCGTTAACGTTAGCCTAGTTTAATCCTTTTAGAGGATTTTGGTTTTAGTCCAGAGTGTGATTTAAGTTAATGGAAATCTCTTACACAACGATATTGTTTTCTCTATGTATCGGATAAAGTACTTTAGGACATTTCATTAATATCACTTAATCCTATAATACATTAAGATAGCGATGTCCTTTTAGGATCATGCTTTTTGTGTAGGGATACCCAAACTCTCACCAGAAAAAATTTTCCGCCATTGATGCAAGATCCGAAGATACTGTTTTTCACACAAAACAAAATGATTAATAAAATTTTTAACATTTATTTTTTTATTGATTTTTATAATTTATTTTTTTTCACCAACATTTCAAAGGATAAGTTAAAGTTGAAATTTTTATGGAAACCTTTCGAATAATCCATTTATGGGTTTATAAAATATTCACTATCGTGAATGGATTGGAGGGAGTTAAAAATTGATGGATATAAAGGACTACTTTAAATGTGTTTGAAAATCTCAATGATGATGATGATATTGTCGAAGTCTACCTATAATACGTATCGCAGGACATGGTTAGTAAAAAAGTATGGGAATGATATCATGCATAAGTGGTGAGGTTGGATTGATATAGAAAAAATTATGTGAAAATTGAACAAAAATAAACTAGACACTTGGAATTATTATTTTTTTAAATTATCTAGAATCACATTCATTCGAACATTGCAAAACATGGTTTAAAAAGTATTAGGTATGGCAAAAGTTGGTGCTGTGATTAAAAAGTTGTCTGCGTTTGAAAATAAACGCAAATAAATAAAAGTTGTCGTAATTCTTGCAATATTATTACGACGAAGGAAGGAGCACAACAAGGGTGCCTACTTTCACCATTACTCATTCTTACAGTAATAAATGACATCCTTGTCAGCGCCCTAGATAGTAGAACAGGTGGCATACAATGGGGATTGCTGGAACGCCTTAAGGAACTACGAGGATGATATCTGTTTGCTGACCCACAGACATCAGGCCCTCTAAAATATGTTAAACAATTTAGCAACAAAAAGTAGTTCAGCATTCTTAGGGCTAAATCCGATTAAAACTAAAGAAATGCAGATAAATGTAAACACTATTAAACACACAGCGCTAAATAACCATAGCGACTGTTCCATTGAAATTTCCGCCTTCCTTCAGACCAGCCCACTCGGCTCACTCTCATACCCTGCAAGCCCCTTTTTCGCGCACACTTACCTAGAAAAGTTCGTTTATAAATAGAACAATTTGGCTGTGGAATAATCTCCCACAATCAGTTTTCCTGAACTCGTACGACACCCAAGAGTTCAAACGTAAGGTTCATCGACACCTGCTCCGACACCCCCAAATCTCCCCTGATCTATCATATCCTCTTCTATCTTTCAAACCAAGCTTGCTACTAGACAATGCACCATGACCTGAACGACATGACAAACTGGTAGTACAAAGGGTGATTCTTAAGCTCGGTTTTCCCACAGAGAAAAAAAACCTAATTTAGAATTGGTAGGTGCAACCTGGTACGTCGGTAGTATTATTACCGAAAATGACGTGGCAAAGGAAATGGAATTGCATTGGCCACAACTTGCGACGCGAAAATCAGAATGTAGCCAAACAGGCCCTTCACGGATTTAATGAGAAAGATGAGTCACGATCTGGTCGTCCAATCACTGAAAAAGCTTATGAAATTGAATTGAAGATAGCAATTTCAGCAGTGTCGATATTGGTATAGAGTTAGGTATTGACCACAAACATTTTTGAACCATTTTCATAATTTTCTCATGAGTTAGTTGATCGCGAACAACATGATAGACCGAACTAAGATCTGCGAAGTGCTGCTGAAACACAATGGAATCGACACATTTTTGAACCGTTTCATAGCTGGTGATAAAAGTGGAAGGGTCAAAGATTGTGGACAAGAGATGGTTAGCCTTCACAGGTGTTGAAGTCGAAAAAGGTGATGGTGTGTATGTGGGGTACTGTAACGAACCAGGTTTCGTTACTAGAATCCCTCTCCACAAACGTTAGAAAAATACGCCACTAGAATCCCTCTCCAAGAACTTTAGGAAAATATCTAGAGGTCTAGTAATCACTTCGAAGCTTTAGAGCTTCCTGCCCAGATGAGCTTTTTCACTATAAAACAAACCGCTTCACCAGGCCAAATTCAGTCTTTAACCAGGCTCGTTCCGGAGAGGTCATCTTCTCCGGTCCTAGACCGTGTCGAGGTGTATGATCCGGTACGGTCACACTACACACATTACACAAATACCAGAGGAATGCGGCCTAGACCTTGTCGAGGTGTATGATCCGACAATGTGCCGAAGCAGCAATTCCTATACCGTGTCGAGATGTATGATCCGGCACGGTTACACTATACACATTACACAAATACCTGAGGAATGTTGCCCAGGCCTTGTCGAGGTGTAAGATCCGACAATGTGCCGAAGCAGCGCTTCCTATACCGTGTCGAGGTGTATGATCACATACTTAACACATACACAACACATACCGACCGCATACCGACCGACCACCGAATACCTGAGGAATGTTTCCTGGACCAGTGTCGAGGTGTATGATCCGACACAGTTCTCGGCAGCATTTCCTAGACCAGAGTCGAGGTATGACCAGATACAATACCGACAATATACCGAACACCGCATTATATACATACCCGCCTAGACCGCACCAGTAATACCGCTAAACACCAGCTTACGCTCATGTAGAGTGCAGTAATGAGTAGATAGTAGAGTGCAGCAGTGGTAGTTAGTTGCTTAGATATACCCTTAAGAAACATGTAAATATATATCCAGATATAATAAGTAGTTATTTATATTTAAGATATCCAAATTGTTAGTATATAAGGATTTTGAATGAATAAAAGAAATATTATTTTGTAAGAAGGTGTTTGTTCTCACAAGACCTTGGACAACTCAAGAGCCCCCGGCAACCCTCCCTTAAATAAGGAGGTTTAGAGAACTACCGGACGAAACACCATTACAGTACTGGAAGGGAATCGTCCACTATGCAGTACTTCCAGGTTGTCAGACTATTGATTATAAACTCTACTGTGAATTACTAAAGAGATTACGCCCTGCAATTTAAAAAAAACGGATCGAATCTAGTAATAGGGAAAGTGTTGTCTCCTTCCATCACGACAACGCTCGACCACACACTTCCTTTAAAACCCGTCAAACATGGGAGGGTTAGACTTTTGGCAAAAAATTGAAAAATTGAAGTTGAAAGTCCTAAAATGGGCATTTTAAATGAGTCGCTCAGAAGTCAAAACGGTTAAGTCCATGGGCATTGGCATGGACTTAACCGCATTGACTCTGAGCGACTCAACGAAGAATTGCGTATGCTCACATGAAAGTACATAAAAAACATAAAATTAAAAAAAAATTTACCTTACGATGGTTTGGCATAAAATGGCGGCAATTTTAATATTTTTCGAAAAGTGCCAATCGTTGCCGTAAAAACGAATTGTTTTTTGAAATTGCAACCACGTATTTTTATCAAAATCCGACTATTTTCCTGTTATTTATTGCATTTTTAGTAAAATAAACCAAATTTCCTACGTTTTGGTTTTTTGAGGTTAGGATTCATTTTTAAAGTATTTATACCGAATCCGTTCGATAGTCTATTCATTCACGAGTATTTTTCAATTTTTTTTATATTTCTACCACCAACAGAACTGGAGCAATTAAAAAAAGTGTAGCAATGCACTCAAAATGCATCAAAAATAGACATTTATGCAATTTTCTCGTGCAGTACAGGACCGATTTTGCAGACATTTTTTTTCGCTTTTCTTAACGTATGTAAAGAAAAAAAAACAAAAAAATCCAACTTCCCAAATACATCATAACTTCGTTTTTTTTGTTTAATTTCACTCTACTCAATCTCAGTTTGTTTCTCTACCAGCCTCAGTAGCCCAGGAGTTAAGGCCACGAATACCATTCCAGAGTTCCGCGATTCGAATCCACTCCACGGCATGGTTCTTCGCCTTTCCATTTCTCCGACCTAGATAGATTTCCCTATTTCTTGTCTTTGGTCTTTACAGCAAGTCCATGTCATTGGTCCTCTTATCGTGTGTAAGCATAAGAAGCAAGCAAATCATCTTGTGTTTGATCGCTGTCAGATTTCTGTCGCGGTAGTAAAGAACCGTTGAAAGGACAAATGAGTATTGCCTCTGAGCACTAGTCTTTCACATTAAGAACACTTTTCGTCACCTGTGCACCAAATTATTTAACCTATCTGCAAAGAAGTTCGCCACCTGGGAATTTAACCAGTTGACAACGGTATTCTTTACTTCATAGTCGTCTACAAACCGTTGTTTACTAGTCCAATGTTTCAAGTGTAAGAAGAGGAAACAATTGCTGAATTCAAGGTTGAGACTTTACAGTGGTTGATCAAAAAGTTTCTAATCAAAAACTCTCGTCCACTTGACATGGCATGGCTCTTTGTGTTGATCGGTAAGCATTTTTGGTGCCCACCTTGCACACAGTTTGTGATATCTGTGCTTTTCCGTAAAAATCGTGCATAGTGTTGCATCAAATAAGAGGATATGTCTCAGTCATAGTTCTAATATTCTATATACCATCACACCTCAGTTCATGGTCCACTTCTTCAACGATTTCATTGGTCTGGAAACTGGGCCTGCAATTTATCTTTTCATACGGCCATATTTGAAGCTCAATACCATTGCCTTATTTTTCCTTCACTCATTACTAGACCCAACTCCAACTGAATTTGGTAAGTCATGATGCTTTTGCACATAAAAATCGAATCACAGGACGTACTTCGCAATTGCCGGAAGCCAGGGGCGTTTCCAGGCAACTGGCTTAGGGGGGTAATTTTAAAAAAAGAACAAAACTTAAATATTTTTTTATTCCATAAATACAAAACAATCAACATCAAAAAAAATTAAAAGTGCGTGTCAGCTCCGACGATTGTCTTAAATTATATACAACTAGCTGGAACCCATATAAATCCCACATTTCCGCTTCTCCCTACCATCTCACCAAAAAAACCTTGTTGATCCATTCTGAACCGATTGCTTAGAGAGCTTCAGGATACACTATGTTCAATGTTTTTCCATTTGTAGCTAGAATGTCAAGATTTTCCGATTTTGCAACTCTTGAACAACCTACATACAGTTAACCGGGAAGTGACACTTAGTTGGCAAAATTCGTCCGGTATATTGGTCCCACAATTTTGAATTTTTAAGTTTTGATCATAAATTCGTTATTTACTACCTTAAAAAACCCCAGTCACCGATTTTCATTGGGATCGGAACACAATTTGAAAATTCGTCGGCCATTTTGAATTTATAAATTTTGACCAAAAATTCGTTATTTGCGACGTTATAAACCCCTAGATATCCACTTTAATTGGAATCGGAACAAATTTAACAAAATTCGTCCGCCATATTGGCACGGCCATTTTGAATTTATAATATTTGATCATAAATTCATTATTTGTTACCTTAAAAAATTTCAGATACCGATTTTCATTGGAATCGGAACACAATTTGCAAATTCGTCGACCATCTTGATTTTATAATTTTTGACTGCAAATTCGTTATTTGCGACCTTAAAAGCCTCTAGATACCCACTTTCATTGGAATCGGAATAAAATTGGCAAATTCAACCATATTTCTGCTTCCATTTTGAATTTCGGTCATATACGAGTATACCCCATGTTACTCGCTGATAATAGATATTTCTATTGGCGACAGAATTTTTAAAATCGGTTCGGTAGTTTTTGAGTTTATCCGGAACAAACAAAAAATCAAATCTTTTCTCTTTATATAATAGTATAGATAGGCAAAGGAAGCAAATGAACCCATATATTTATTTATATTGATTTGATAAAACATATTACATAAATTTTCTTTCCTACTTTTTAGTCTATTATATGTTTTTCGCCATTTTGTGGTGGCCGCCATATTAGAATCAAAATGACGTGAGGCAGATTACTGCATTACAATCGTCATACCCTTTCATTTGATACCCATTCTGAGGGGGTTGTGAGGAAAAAAGTAATCCGCCATTTTGAATTTGGAATGACGCGACACAACTAATTGTATTCTATCTGTCATGCCCTTCCATTTGATGCCCATGTCGGTGGGTCGGGGAACACAATTGCAAAAATCGGGCGCCATTTTGGAACCGCTTCTTGATTTTTTTACAAAATGGTCAGATATTCAAGCAAACACAGATCAAAAGTCTGCTGAAAAGATCGTTCAAATTTGTGTGCCCTCCCCATCGTCCTCTCTAACCCTCTTCTTCATAAACCACTTTGCAGCCGATTCTTGTCGTGTCGTGTGTACGCTCGTGTGGAATCAGCCATAGCGTGCCATATTAGCGGGAGTCTCGGGTATCGATCCCTTCCACGACTCCAGCAGTTTTGGAAAAATTCACCGTAATATATCGCCGACTAGTTTCACCATAACTTATCTTGTTTGTTTGAAGTTGTGGTAATTTTTAAGAATAAAAATAAATAAGCGAACGAAAATTCTTAGGGGGGGTAATTACCCAATTACCCCCCTCTGAAACCGCCCCTGCCGGAAGCAACGATTTTCGCGAACATTGCTGTCAAAACAATAACTCCAATAGCTTCGGAAACATTCAATAGATTGGGCTGCGTGTGAACAGAACAACTATGGTCTGAGCCGCCAATATCTAAAAATAAGAAGCAAACGATCCTTAAGTTTTGAATATCTCTCGTATCAATGACCATAGCTGTATAATACTATTTTACTCGTTTATGTTCTTGATTGTGGAATCAATTTTAGCTTTTGGAAAAAAAGAATAGATTAATTACGTATTTTTTGGGCAAGTTGGTTTTTTGTAAAAAAAAAAATATCGACTTTGACGACTCATTACTCCAAAAATTGGTAAGATAGATCCATCGCTTTTACCGTCATAGATAAGTGGAGGAATTCTGCGTTCATTGGTGTTATGAATTTCATCACCAGCTCTAGCCTACATTAAATTCCACGCAAACAATCGGATGATTTTTTAAATAAAACTCTTAAGACAAATTATAATTAAAACTAATTCATAACAAAACAATCAATCAAAAATCAGCCTATAAGGTGTTGAACAACGTATTCTCTATTGAAGTTCTATGGCGTTAATATGAAGAACTAAAGATATCAATCTCGTTACCGTCGATTATAGTTTCCATGATTTACAATGACGCTTTTCACGCCCTATCAATTGTTCCGATATAAAAAACACTTGAAGCGCATTCATTTTTTAAAACCATGAAACTAGACAACTAGAAATACCAAAACTAACACAATCCAATTTTTTTTAAATTACATTTCCAAATTGAATCGCATCGGATTCCATCAAATAAATAATTCATCTAAATCAATTGTAGAATTTTGCATGAATACCAGCACACAGATTGCAAACACGCAAAGAGTTTCAGAATTTGCATAAATTTTAAATTAGCTTTGGATTTTTATTTTTGAATAAAAAAAGGATTAAGGATCGTCTTTGAATAACGTATGTACCTACATATCTACGATTGAAAATTCATGGAAGCATAAATATTGACAGGCAAATCCTGTTTAATATTTTTATGATTTCAAATGTGCTTGTTCAACATCTACATTTATGTATAACCTTGAGGTCAATAGGATTTAATGGAATGAAAGATTTTTTAACAATATTTTTCTGTGAATTTTTTAGGGTAAAACCCAAATAAATGTTATAGATTTTTGTGATAGGTGATATTTCTCAAGTGTTTGTCTTTACTTTTCGGATGAATGCGCAGATCTACGAGAGTACTCTGAAAAGTATTTTTCCGATAAAATGTCATTTTTCGACATATCGTGCTTTTAAGTTAAAACACTCTTCCAAGCGCTGCTCCAACCTCTTTGACCCTTCCTTTTGATAGTTGGCGTCTTGCCCTGCAAAATAGGTGGTACTTATGCGATGGGCTCCTCATTCGTAGTCTTTATGGAACAGCATTTTCTTCTTCATCAAAAACGATGGTTTTTCGCCATTTTTGCCTTTAGCTTGTCAAGTAGTGATGCGAAAAATACTCCCATTAATGTTTAACCTAATTCAGCATAATCGACGAATACAATTCCATTCATCATCATCAGTAGCTCCAAAGCCTGTTATTGGCCTTCGCTTCGGGCAACAGCCTTCCCCGGAACTGTCGGTCCCTGCATTGAAGTCTCCAACTTGGTTTTCCTCGGGTTCGTAGATCTTCTACGCTATCTGTAAGGTATATCTTTTTTTTGGGTGTTTGGTATCTCTGGGTTCGTCTGGTCTTTTGTTCATAATAATAATTGTCATGCTGTCTTCGTTGCTACGTTTAACATGTCCTACCCATCGAATTATGTAAATTTTTATAGTTTATTCGAATGCATTTTGAGTGAATAGCTTACGCATGTCCAATTCTTCAGTCAATATATGACAAGCGTGTTCTTTTGACATGTCTATGATATTTTTCTCACCTTGAATGGCGGTCTTTCAGTGCCATTTAGCGCGAACTTTCAATGTTACTGCTAATGGTAGCAGTTCTTGGAACTCCCAAACGCTCATCATCAGTCAAGTTGGTACAACCGAGTTTAAGTTCAGCTGCTCATATTTTCACTATGGCAAATGATAAAGCAGATTCCTTTTAAGCAGCGTTCAAATGGGTTTTAAATTGCGCAAGAATTTAATTAGGGTAGGGTATTTTCGTTATTTTTTCATTTTTACATAAGCACTGACATCGACTGACAAACAACAACCGACCGTTCAAAATGGATGAAATTTTCACAGGTATCTTTCGAAACGTATATCACTGCAGTACCAGAATAGTGTTCATCGCCATTTTCATGTTTCAGCGCAGAAATACGATGTCAGAACACTATTGGCGTAGTTACCACGTGTGGTAGATTAGAATGGCGGAGCACCCACGACATCTGCAGCTTTAGTATTGCCATCTGCACATCTGTGTTGCTTAAGCCTCGGCCACGATACGAGCGGCACCAGAAAAATTTTATGTTTCAGATTAGCGGCGAGCGACAATACTAAAGTGCCGCTCTACCGCCCAACGCTCCCCGCTCGTATCGTGGCCGGATTCGAGCGTTTTCCATATAAAACAATACAAAATATTGTGTCGAAATATAACACCGTTATGAAAATGTTTCCCTACATGTTTTTTGGGTCACTGATAACGCAAATCGAGATCCCGCAGTCCTAAAATATGGGTCCCACCCTTAAAAATGCAAAAAACGCCCCCTTTTAAGAATTTTTCGCGATAATTTTAATAATAATGCAATGAATACACCTTTTTCAATTGTAAAAAATTGTTTTTCCAACTATATTCTTCAAATTCGATTGAAGGGATATTGTCAGGCACAAATAAATTATTTTCAACCCCTAAGGGGGTAAACCTACGCCTAGATTAAAGTTAAATTTAAAAAACGGTTGAACATTTTTTTTGCATTTAAATTTTAATTATTGATGAAATATTTTTAAAAATTTGGGAAATTTAATCTAAACCTCTTTTTAAGGGGTTAAACAACCCCTAAATCGAAACAGAATAAAAAAACACTGAAAAAAAATTTTCGTAGATGCAAATAAAATTTAAATGCTAAAAAATTCAATATTTAGTCAAACTCAACTTTAATCTAGTAGTCCAGTAAAATAAGGAATTCACTTCGGAATCCTTTGTAACGGGGCGGATTTTTGTCCATTATCTTCTAAATTGTATCAATAATATATGATAAAAAATCTGCTTTCTAAAAAGTACCGCTGCAATAGTTGTAAAACAAAAGAAGTGTTAAATTATGGTTTTTCGCGAATATAGGTTTTAAAAATATAGTTTTCCGAAAAAACTGATAACGCCATTCGAAAGAGGAGGAAATCCGTCGGAGATGGGAATTTGTTAAAGGTCTGATACATAGTTATAGTATGTATGTATGATCAAAAAAATGAGACTCCGTACAAAAATGGCTATAACTTTTGATTGGTAAAAGCAGATGGAAAAAATCAAAGTGCTTATTGAAGAAAAATACTTCGCTTACTTGATCCATCTATTTCAATGAACGAAAACATCTTTAAACAATTATTATTAACTAATAATTAGCAAAATTACATTTGTTTCAGTAAATCTTCTGTAAATTGTTAAAAAGCAAAATTATTTTTAAATTTAATTTGTGGATTGGTTTCCTGAAATGGTCATAATTAAGGTGTATATGGGTCATTCCACGTCAAATCGACCACTATTGAACCTGACCCTTTTAGATTTGGCTGAAACTTTACAATTTCGTTCTACCCTATCAAAAACATTTTTCATAATTTTTTCAAATTTTTTTACCCAACCCTAAAAATTTTCAAAATTTTTTTCAAAAACCCCTAACTTTTTCAAAAATTAGTAAGCCACACACTAAGAGTTTTTTCCACGCGCCAATTGTCACGCCACGCAATCTGCCAGTTTTATGCCATTTGACCTTTCGAGACGTTTTTTTTTCAAAATATTTGTTTTTTAATAACTTTCTAGAAAAAAAGACCAAAAAATTTTCAGACGTCAAATTATATGAAATTTTTCAATTTTTTGTAAAAAACCGTTACTTTTTCAAAGTACGCAATTTTTAACTTTTTTTTTTTTAAAAAAACTTTTTTTTTTCTGAAAATAATCTCGCCAATTCCAGAGTGGGCCGACTTTTTTTATATTTCTTTTTTCTCGATTGAAAATTTACTTTACCTACTTTGGAGTTGAAAATCGAAAAAAACTAAAAAAAGTTGTTTTTGAATCGAAAAAAAAATGTAAAACAAAGTCGGCCTACTCTGGAATTGGCGATATTATTTTCAGAAAAAATCAGTTTTTTTAAAAAAAAAATAAAAAATGGCGTATTTTGAAAAAGTAACGGTTTTTTACAAAAAATTGAAAAATTTCATATAATTTGACGTCTGAAAATTTTTTGGTCTTTTTTTCTAGAAAGTTATTAAAAAACAAAAGTTTTGAAAAAAAAACGTCTCGAAAGGTCAATTTTTGAAAAAGTTATGGTTTTTTGAAAAAAAATTTGAAAATTTTTAGGGTTGGGTAAAAAAATTTGAAAAAATTATGAAAAATGTTTTTGATAAAGTAGAACGAAATTACAAAGTTTCAGCCAAATCAAAAAGGGTCAGGTTCAATAGTGGTCGATTTGACGTGGAATGACCCATATGTATTGAAAAAAATTGTGGTCTTTAATACGCATCTTTTATTTTGCGGATTTGGGGAAAACGAGCATTTTATTTTTTCCATGCGTAACTTCAATGAATTCAATTCTTATTGACATTTAGTAAGTGGTCAACTTATAGCTGAAAACCCATACTTACATAGAATAATTTATTTTATCAAAATATTAAAATTTTAATGGTTTATTTATAAAATAGTAACAAACAAGTGAATATTCCTTAAAAATATTGAATGTTTTAGTGGAATTAACCGTCTGTTATTAAGCCTGGTTTTACACGACCGGACACCGAACAGACAAAACGAACGAACAAACTGAGGTTTATGGGAAAGAGGGTGAGAGACCCCCAGTTTGTTCGTTCGTTTTGTCTGTTCGGTGTTTGGTCGTGTAAAAGGGCTCTAAGCGAAAAAAACTCTTATTAATGTTCTAAATATATAAAGGTTGTAGCTGAGATCTGTACCTTTCAAAATGTGCTTTTTTAGAATTTTTAAATAATTTCGTTAACCATTGCTTATAACATTATCTTGTAAGAAATGTGGAGTTCTTTGAAGATCATGTAAAATAGAGCAGAATTTACGTTTAAACACATAAAAAATTGTTACTGGGATCCATATCTTTTAATGTAGGCTTGCTCTGATGTTTTACATAATTCTTTAACCATTATTTATAACATGATTTTGTAAAAAAGGGGAATCCTTTAAAAATCGTACTAAAATAAAATTCTATAGCTCAAATTTTATAGACAAATTTTTTGATTGTTTTTCCGACTCCGACTCCGGTAACTAGAAGATTCCTTCCGACTTCGACTCCGACTCCACGACTCGGAATTTGCAGCACAGGTTTATAAGAGCATTATGCTATCCCGAATTCGTCATATTTGCTTTGAATTAGAAGAATCAATAAATTGGCGATTCTAACAGGATAATGCACTTCGATATTATTATAACAGATTTTTAAAACTAAAAATTTATTTAGGCACCCGTAGGCGTCACCTTTGACATCATGCGACTATTTTTTTGTTCCATAAGTTACATTTGGAGATTAAACGAAACCGTTTTATCTCAGTTGGAGCAATCTAATGTAATCTTCGACTCATGCAGGCTCAACAACAACCTATTTATCGACATAAAGACTCTTTCGGTATACGATTACCTCCGTTGTATTTCAAAGAAGGAATACAATTTTTGTATAAGTTTCATGATGTTGTTGATGATGTTGATCATATGATTTTTTTTTCTTATATTTGAGAAGCCATTATAGTTATTTTTGGGCCAAAGGATGTATATAATGTCAATTTTACCAAATAAAATATAGAAAAAGAATCAGCATAAGCAGAATATTAAACTCCTGAACTTTTCTAATAAAAATTACAATTTTGAATCAATGATTCATTAAAGATTCTGTTCAGATATGGTTTCTGGAGTTACCAGACTAAAACGAGATAAATTTAGAATTATGCTTGTACGTGTACTGAAGCTACCAAAAAAATATTAAAAGAGAATCACCAAAAAAAACAAGTAAAAATTAACAATTTAAGTTAGAAACACCATTTTGCACATTACATCCGAATATGATAAAAGCTTTTTACCCATTACACAATATCCCATTTTAGCAGTCATTTTAAGATCCTTTCCTCCTCTCCTCTAAAATCCTGCGTTAAACACAACTGCGTTACGCAACAATCCAACAACAACAGCACAGTAGCAGCAATAATACTCCCAGTATAGAAATTCCTACAGGAATGAGGTGACACAAAAAAAATCGACAACAGCACCACCGGCGGCAGAAGCAGTACTAACAGAATGATATCGGGTAATACCATTTATCTCGAAAGCCCCATATTCCGAATTTTTTTTTAGCAGAACGTGTTTATTTTGCAATTCAAGAAAATCCTTGGGTATGGAAGAACTAGGAGATGGTGACTTTTGTGCTGTGTTATCCTTTAAGAACCATACACAGAAAAACGTTTTTGCATGTCCTTTTTTCATTTATATAACATAAAAAATAAAATGAACTTGTTTCTGTTCATCGAGGAGGGTAATGAATTTTTATATTGTTAATGGTCCTGAAGAATAAATCTGGGTTTATTATTATTTTTGTTGTTTTGTTTTTTGCCATTGTGTAACAACCTTAAAAAAATGGGAAAAAAATTAATAATAATAAAAAGAAGAGGAAAAAAAATTAAAGAATATCCTTTCATGATTATTTCTGTTTATGAATCCAAATTCGCTCCCTCCAGGCAACCAGGTATAGCCATAGCCATCCCACCCCCACACCTCATCCCTTCGTGTTTTTATATAAGTGCTGCGCTTGGTTTTAGCTTGTGAATGGCCTGGTTTTATACTTGAGAAAGCAGCATTTTCCTGACACAATTTTCCTTGACAAGCAGTTTTAATGAGAATGTTTTTCTTTTATGTCTTTTGAAGTGTTGATATAATACTTAAAAACATAGAACAATAATAATTCATCATCATCATAATCATCATCATCATCAGCATCATCATTTGTTTGCGACATATAAACAAACTAAAGTTGAACAAGACAACAAGAATCGTGATTTTTTTCTGTTTTTTTTTGTTTTGTTTTAATTTTATAATTAACAGAGAATAAAAATAATAAGTGATGTACAGCCTTGACGCGTTTAAAGTTCATTTTGAAGAAAAATTTAGCGTGAACTTTTTATCTCTTTATAATTTCCAGGAGTTGTGTTAAAATATTCATAACTAAGCACACCTTAATCTCTTCTCTGTCCAAAGAAATTGTAGAGGGTGCCAAGTTATGACCTACGACAGCATTCTTTGATTGCGAAAGATTTGGACCTGTTACGACAAACATAGTCAACGTCATTACAAATTCGGTTTCCGCCCATAAAACGTTTGATCTATGCATTCTAATGCGCCCAAATACACGAGGATGCATGCTTCTAAAGAAAACTCTTTTTAAGATAAGAAAGCCGTGCGAACGTGGATGAAGAGTAAAGTAGCTTATCATTGGCTGTGCTAATCTCCTTTTCACTTTATTGAATCAGCTTTTGATATTAATGTCTCCAACTAATTATTTTACTTCTTCGATGTTCTTTGTGTCAATTGTCATATTCTGACGATCATTGATTTTTTAACAGAGGTACAAATATTTCTTCTTCTCCTCAACTGCTAGACCATATTACTCTGAAGCTTTTTCTATTAATAGGAAGCTTCTTTTATATGTAGCTACGGTGAACCTGACTAGTATTGGAATATCGCCAGAGTGTGCCAATAGTCGTATCATCTCCCTGAAAATACTGCCTACGTTAATAAATCCTGCGCCTCTTATCATATTATAGTATTTCTGATCTACATCGTGCAAGGCATGGCTTTAAATTTAGAAATTACCTTATGCACCAAGAGTCCGTAATGACGTACCCATCATGGTGTGATGCCTAGAAGAAAGCATAACTCGGAACGAATTGGTTTTTGCTTAAGGGCAGTCTGACGTGCGCTAAAGTAGGAGGCGGCGAATTTTGCTTTTAAACTCTTGGATGTTATACCTTGTACGAATTCGGAAATACTGTATGCAGAAAATTGTTAAATAGCCAAGAATTTCAATTTATAAATGAATTCTAGACTGTAATGAGAACAAAAAAAGAGGGCTGCAGAATGTGGGAGTACGTCCAATAGGCTAGTCTTGTGTTGCGGGGAAAAATCTTATGGTAAGGCAGGTAATTATTTATTTCTCAATGCGTCTAGGGAGGAGCAAACAGCGCCATCACCAACGTGAGGATGCATTCAATTCAATTCGGGTTTTGCGGCCCTAGTCAAGATTGAGTTCAATGTCCCTTAGTGATGAGCAAATTGTTTCAATCGACCTCTTCATACAAAATTTTTTGTAACACTTGAATTTTTGTATGAAGAGGACGATTGAAACAACTTACGTGCTACCAGCCCTGGTCTTGTAGTCTTGCCTGTTTTTGCACATTTAGCAAGACCAAAGCAAAACCAAGACAAGACTGCAAGATCAAGATAGCAAGACTTTTTGATCATCACTAAGTGCCAAAAGGCTTGCAGTGATGAGCAAGGTATTTCGTATTGAGATCATTGATTCAAAACAGAAATGTGACAATCAATATATATTCCGGGGAAATTAGCATTTTAAGGAGACAAAATTCGGAAATGGCTGAAAATTGATCCACAGCTTTCTTGGGACTTTTTAAGAAAACAATTTCGCAATCACAAAAAAAAACATGGCCCCGGAGATATCACTTATGTGGCCAAAAAATCACTCAAAACTGGTTTTTTCGAAATTTTTTTTGAAGACAAATATGTGGAAAATGGGACATGGAGAAGACGAACTAACCAAGATATGGATGGAATATGGCAACCCTAATATAATTCTACCGCTATAACCATAGCGACTGCTCAACTAAAATCAAAGCCATCCTGCTTGTATGGACAATACTTACCCCGCAATACAAGACTAGTCCGTTTGGCTTACCTACTCCTTTTCGCGCGTAATAGGATCTAGAAGTTTATTTACAAATATAACAGCTCGACTGAAGAACATTGTGTATTGCCGAACTCATACAACATCTAAAAGTTCAAACCCAGTACCTACCGTTTCTTCCTCGTACATTCCCGATTCTTCTTAACTCGAAGAACATGACGTTCTGGACAAAGATTGATTCCTAAGATTACCTTACATCGGGAGGGCGTCCTATTTGGTCTATTGTGTCTAACCCGTTATTAAAAACTTTAGATGTTAAGGCTTTTGAACTAGCCTTATACGCCGGCTTCACCGGCCGAACTTCCCAGGTTCGAGCATATTGGTGAACTGAACTTTAAAACAACCTCAGTTCGCATACAATTTCCACATATTCAACAGACTTCAGTTCGCCCAACTGAACTCGAACTGAAGTTAAACCTAAAGGTCGCTCAAAAGAGAGGAACTGGAATAGTGGAATGCCATTTCAGTGAGCTTTTGCATTTCTGACTTCTGGCAACAATTTCAAGCACGAACTGAACATGAACTGGATTTTAGCCGGTGAAGCCACTTATGTGGATTGAACTGAACATTAGGTCTTTGAGGCTGGGGCATAAAATTAAAATCCCAAACCGCCTGGGAGCAGAGTAGACGCGAAGGAGGAAACTCAATCTCCTCCTCGCTGTAGCCTTACAATCGCACAGCAAGAGCTCCGGTGTTTCGGAAAGTGCTCTGCAGAATCTACAACTACTAATAACTGCCACCAGTATTTTGCTTTAATAATGATTAAGCGAACAGTGGGTTGTCAAGAGCTCTGTTATTATTTTTAGTTTCCAAACTGCTGGACTCAAAAGTTTGCCCGTTTTTGCTTTGTCGATTTGAATCAATTTTTCACTAGTGATGAGTTTGCCTCTATTGTTACCAGACCATCGACAATTTCATTATTTATGTGGCGTTCATCCACATCCGCGTACCTCTTGTTGTTTTTGCTAAGGGATTTTAGAGATACGAGACAATCCAGGTCAGTTTGTGATGATACCCTTTAGGATTTAATAAAATAAGGATCTTATAGCGAGCTGGAGCTCTATTAGTACAAGTCTGGGCACAAACCTGGATGGCGAGTACTTTGGTTTGAAAAACCGGGGTGGGACGGGGGGATTGCACCTTGGGCCATACCGTATACCCGAATACCTTGGAGCCTGCCTGTGAACGCTACCATTCTGAAGGACCTATGATAATTGTCATAAACGGTCGAAGTCCAGTAAGGGAGGAATGGCAAGGCAAGCATTAACCCCAGATGTAATTCCAGGAGAATCGATAGATAATCCAAAAGCTCTCCTGACTGAAAGAGGAATAGACCTCATAGACGCAGCGCTACCGCCAGAGCATGCTTCTTCACCACTAAGTGAAGCGGGTTCAGGAGGGCTTCCTTCATAGCCGCAGTCGGCAGATGCTTTTAGCTCCCGTGATACTGGGGGAGCCCGTCCTTTGGACCATGGCCGGCTTAATCACGGCATCCTTTTGCTTGGTATTGACCTACCAAGCAATAGATGCATACGTGACCATAGGTCGTGTATAGCCAAAACTTTAACCTCGTACTAAGGCCCAACGTTAAGTTTCCAAAGCTTAGTTTGTCCATGACAAATAGGATAGTTGTAGAAAAAAGCGGTCCTATCACCATACATAAGGCAAACATTATAATGGATGAGTCTTGTTAAAAAATGTAAAACACAAGGACAGTAGAAAAAAAATATATCATAATATACGACAAGGAACACCCTTTAGAGGCATATACCCAATAAAAGGTGGCAATATAAAGCCGAAGAATATGTAAAAACACTATATGGCAGATATAGAAGACAAACAGCACTGGAAGAAGGAAGGAAGCTAGTGACTGTAATAGTATACACTGTAAAAAAATATGTAAATTTACAGTAAGTACAGTAAAATTACACATCGCGATATGAAATACTGGACCACTACGCACTTATATAGCTATAAAGTTTCGTAATGTTACTATAAATTTTATAACTCTACATGAAGAATTTGACGTGGATTAGGAGTATTCCTAATAATATGTATTGTAAATTTACAAAACTGCTTGTGAATAAAACTTACAGTACTGTACTGTTTTGGCAGTTTTCTTTTACAGTGTAGGGAGCCGTTTATGATGATGACATGATGTACTAGTTACTAGTGTGGCTAGAATATTTTTTTATTCGAAAGACTAGCCCTCAGAAGTATCTCCCTTTGCACTGTCGACGTTTCTATTATCGAGTGCAATGTCGATCAGTAAGTTGTGGTCGGAAGAATTGTAGACGAAGTGAAAAAAGAAACCGCAAACGCCAGCAGGAAGTTTTACTCCGCCGTTCCCAACCAATGCCACCGCGACAGAATGATAACCTCAGTGATCGAACACGAGATGATTACCTTGTTTATTGTACTGATAGGCGATGACAAGAGAACGGATAAGAAATTAGTGTAAGGGCGAAAACAGGAAAAAAGAATTAGCTGGGAAAAGTGGAAAGACGATGGACCAAGCCGCCATGTGAATTCGAACCACGGACCTCGGGGGTGGTGGTCGGGCGGGTTATTCCCTAGGCCTAGGCTAACGAGGAGACCCTTTCTTAAGGATGGAGTAACAAAACTATTTACCAGACGAAAAAACTGTGGAATAGAGAGACTCTTGGCGAGACGAGCTGAACGAAGCCGAATTGGGTTGTAGGGTCATTGAGAACAAGGCAAGCAATGATTTACTAATAATTACTAGCTTACTACCAGACATTGCCCTATGACGTGAACGACATGACGGACTGGTAGCATAAAGGGTGACACCTAAGCTTGGTTTTATCCCATAAAAAAAAAGTAAACTGGATTGCAATTGTTAATTTTATAAATTTGTCGCAGCTGATAGTAAAATGGTTATTTAGAAACTAGTGGTGAATAATAAAATTTTAGTAAAATAATAGCTGGATTTAAGACATTTTAAAAATTAAAATTTTTATCATTTCGTTTTCTATAAATTTATATTTTGGTCGTAAAATTTCTAAATTATTAATTAGAATTTTAAAAAAAATGACATTAAAAAAGTTTTTAAATATAATAATGAAGAAGACTTACCACATTAAATAACAATATAAAGTAGACGTTTTTTTTATTATATAACTTAATAAAGATATAACTTAGATAAAAATATCCCAGAAATATAAAATAGATTTTAAACGCAACAGTATAATTATAGCACAAGCCTTTTCTTATAACAAATTTTTTTTTATATTATATAAATATTTTTTTTTATTATTATTATTTATATTATCTTCTAACTAAGCGGCTATATATTTTTTATGTAGGTTTAGTAGATACGTTTAGCAGAACACAATTATATATATTTTATGGGTATATAGATATAGAACCACTTTTTAAACTTTATATATGTATATATAAAAAAAAATTAATCACGAATAAAAATTCTTTTTATTTTTTTGTGATATCCGTTTTCATAGACACTCTTAACAAAATGAAAAAAAGCACAATTTTTGTTTTAGTTTTTTTTTTATTTTAATTTTTTTTCCAAAATTTTTACTTTTTTAAGCACCACAAAAATTGCACAGTGAACATCTGTTCCACACTTATACAAAAATACTAAAAATGGTCTTCGTTTATTTTTTTATTTTTTTTTTAAATTTTCTCTCTGATCAGGATATGCGGAATGGAATTGTTTTTAATACGTCAATGTATTGCGCAAATATATACCATATATATGTATATATAAAAAACACACTAGGTACAACTCGTCATCGACTCCTTCTGTAAAAAAAAATTGTCCACAGGAAATTTTTATTTCTTTTTTTTTACTATGGTTTTTCCAGTCTTCCGTTTAAAAAAAACGCCGATATCTATCTTTCAATGTAGTAAAAAAATAAAATAGAATAGAAAATACTTTGGAAACTACTATACCCCTAGAAGAAGTCTACAGAAAAAATATAAAAAAAAATAATTCTCTCACCACTCTTACCACTTCACACGGAAAAGAAGAGATATGGTATAGTGTGGTATGGTATGGTTTTGGTATATTATTTTTTTTTCGTCTTCGGTTTTAGTGGAGAGAGAGGACGGTTGGTTAAGGACGTAAGACCACCACACTACATAAAATGGTCGTAGGACAGAATAAAAATCAACACTTGTGCTTTACCTCCCCCTTGTCAAGGGAATTGTAGTATTATCCAAGGGTAAAGCCAAAAAGACTATAACACACTCTCAACACTACACTATATGAGGATTGGTGGAACGAGTAATGTGAGGGATGGAGGGGAGTGAACTGGTGGGAGGTGGGTGGAGGTGGTAGGCAGTGGTGGTGGCTTAGAGAGATGGTGGTTGGTGTAGTGGGTAAAAACACTAGGACACAAGAAAAAAAAAAGTATAAAATAAAGACGGAAAACAGGGGTGAGAGTAGTAAGGTACGGGGTGGATGAAAAACTCGGCTTTGAATTTTCTTTTACTTTTATGTTGTCCTTTTTACGTGGGTAACGGACACACAGGAATATCAAACAATCGGGGGGGTTGGGCAATTTACGTACATATATACATATATCTATATACAATATGTATTTTTTTTTTATTCTGTTTTATCAGAGAGAAAAAAAACAGGAACAGGGGATGGGGAACACTAGTATAGTTAATGTTAGGGGTCGGGTAAGGGCAAAGGAATTTTCTATTTTTTTTGTGCTGGTAACAGAAGAAGAAGGTTCAATTTTTTTCAGTTATCCAATTTTTCACTGATCGATAGGTTAAATCACACAATCACATTTATTGATTCTGTATAAACATTTACTCTTTTATTTTTTTTGTCGTGTTAAATCCTTTCTGTCAAAGTAAATTAATTTCGTATGATTGTGCAAGGATTTAACACGTTTAATATAGTTTTTTTTTATTATATTGAACACAAAAAAAAGATAACACTCAATAACCACCTGAATTAAACAAATCCACAAAAGTAAATCCTTCAGGATTCAAAATAGTACACAAAAACTTCGTTTTTGTATTTATTTATTTTTTTTTAATTTTTTTTTTACTTATTTATTATTTAACTTTTAAAAAACAATTATCCACGATTTGGAGAGAAGTCAATCCAGGCCAACACAAAACACACAAAAAAAATATCGAATAAACTGTTGGACTTATGTAAGAACGAATTATATCCTTAAGAGGACACCAAACAACACAAAAAAATTATACTGTATGTGACTGTCGACCTCTTGGTAATATTCACTGACATCCAAGCACGAGCAACTCCACCCGATTGTTAGGATAGGATGAAAGGAATTGTTCAAAAACTTGACTGAGATAGCTGCTATCCGACTAAGAAGGATATTGGAATGTGAAAAAAAGTCCTTTCATTACTTTTTTCTTCTTTCAAAAGTATACCCCTCCAAACAGCAGTAGCCCCAATTTCCCACAGTCTGTGTGGTGTAAATTGTGTAGATAAGGGAGATTATGACGTCAATTGGGGAAATTCGTGAAAAACGTTGGAGAAATTCACAATTAAAATGCGCATACACCAGAATTTTCCTGTGTGGAATGTTTGTAGATTGGAAATAATAGTCCTTTTTCGTTGTCCTACTCCTTCAAAAAAAAAATAACGACGAAGAAGAGAAATTTCCCATTTCTACTTTACTATATATATTTTTTTTGTTCTTTTCTACCATTGGCGTCTCGTTGTATAATACTGGAACACAACACAAAACAACACAGGCAAAAAAAAAATTTCGGAATCTTTTCTTTTTTTTCCGTTGGTGTATCTTGTGTACTTTAAGAATTCATGAGGACTTGTTGCCTGTCCTTTGTTTCATGATAATACTCTGAAACGAACATTCTTTTGCACTTAGTTTTTCAGTTTCCTTTTAATTATGAGAAAAGCCTCCTAGGGGATATTGTTATAAATAAGTAATCAGTTTGTTGATGAAATACACAGGTAACAAAAGGATTGAATACAACGCAACAAAAAACATATCTATGTATAACAAGTCTTAATCTTCTCTCTTTCTATAACAAAAAAAAACAAAAAAAACAAAAGATTTTGTTCTTGTTGTTTCATAAAAGTTTAAGAAAAAAAAACAAGTTAAAAAGTTTCGCTTTTTCCCCTTCTGCTCCGTGTTCAAATCAGGACAAAAAAAATACAGAAAGTTGTTTTATTTTTTTTTTGTCGCACGGAAATGTTTAGATTGTTTCTTCGTGAGAGAACAGATATTGTATGTAATCTGATAATCTTGAAAATAAGTAAGATTTCAAAAGTTCATCATAAAATCATTTTACTCTTGGGAAATCGAGTGAAAATTGTTTGATTTCTTCCTTATGCTGAAAATAGAATTTGATCATTGCACGTGTTTTAATACTGACGCCTAGATGTGACCCACTTGTAAATTCCGACTCTAATATCTTGGGTCAGCATAATCGACTAAATGAGTCGTGCCATTCTGTTTCTACCTTAATTCAGTTGCTGATGGAATACTAGTGTAGATACCCCCAATGTCTTTACAGGTCTGCATGGCCAGTTTCAAACGATTCCCTCCGATGACCGTGCAAGCTCGGAGCGTACAAGCGCCTTATCCTGGTAAGAGGCTCTGCCTAGAAGGGAATCATTTCCGCAACCTTCTTTTTCTTCCTTGGTGAGATATTGGGTTCAATAGTACCAGAGCAAATTCACTTGGCCTATTGTACTACACCCACTGACATGTACTGTACATATAGAATGGACTGTTCATCAGAAGATTTTTATGGGAGCAATTCGTTCCATAGGTGGCAAACATTTTTTCACTGACATTGTATACACATCAGTGACTTTTGGAAATTAAATTTTTTTAAATTCATATTTGGAAGACTAAAATTAAAAAAAAAATTGTTAAAAAAATAAATTAAATTTCCAAGATTTTTTTCCATATAAAAACTTTTTTTCATCAATTACAAATGATTATATTAAAAAATGCAAGGTTTTCTACCCCTGCTTCAACAAATATCCTGGCTAATGATAGAAAGAGAAAAAAGAAAAAAGTCACTATGCCAATTTAATTTTTGTAAATATACTAACATTATTAAGGAAAAAAATGAAATCAGGTATAGCAACTTTAAGACAGTGCAGGCAGTAAGACACTTGTGGTTTTTTTTTAATTGCGCTTAAAATCATATGAGAATTATTGTATTAACCTTTCTTTTGTTACTGCAAAGATAAAAAATTGTCGCATTTTGTAGTTTATTGAAAGTGAAAAGAGTAAAACAATTTAAGACAAAAAAAAAAGTGCAGTTCTTGAATGTCAAATTTCGTTTTTTTAATTTTGGCACTATCTTTTTTTATTTCTGCCACTAAATGCAATGAACTCATAACACGAAATAGGAAAGGAAAGGTCCACCTTGACAGACCCTCCATACTAGGATAAGGCTTTATACAACTGGGTTTGCCCGGTGCTTAGAGGAGATCGTTAAAACGACAGTGCCAAAAATACCTACTTCCACGCAGTCCTCAACACGATAACTTTGAGTTTACATCCCAGGAATAAAGTGGAAGAGCAATTCTGAGCTCCTTTATCGCATAGAAGATAGTATGGTTCTATCTCTGTTTCACCAACGTGCCAACAGAAAACGGCAACCTCAAAGTAGGGCTCTACTCTACTTAACGAATGCGCAGACCGGAAAAAAGCTTTTAATTTCGTTAAATTTCAATATTCTAACGCCTATTAAGATGCCATGGCACTTTCTCTAGTTTTTGCATATTTATCTTGTTTTCGACAGTTTGAAAAATGCGTTAATTTTTTTTATTTCAAACACGAAGTGAGGAAATGTTTGAAACTAATAAAATTGTCATTTAATATAACATTCTAAAAGGTTTTGCAACTCATTGAATTGTTTCCTCTGCGACCGTGTTAAACATTTTACATTTGACAGTTGTAAAAAGGTTCGAGCTTTCGACGAAACTTTACGCTTGAGTTTTGTACAGGACCACTTTGTTCTTCTACTTTGATGTTGGGATGTAAACTCCCCTTTATACTCACTATATATTTCTCTAACCACCTTGACATTGAGCTTGTCGCTCTCAAAATTTTCTTTTCAAAATCTAATCTCTTCCTACTGTGCTGCTATATCCCACCAGATATGATAAGCAGACTTGACGATGGAGGCAAAAACCTCTATGATATTCTCATCTCTTGTATTGATCATATCCAGAATATGATGAACACCGGCGATGAGCTATTGCTTCTAGGCGATTTCAATTTACCCAATATTCAGTGGGTATATGTCGAAGATGACGATAACTACCTCCCTGAAGGGAACCTTAATCTTAAAGAATCCTGTTTTCTCAATTCCCTATTCTCACTCGCCTTGAATCAAATGAGTGGGGTGACTAATGAGTTGGGGAGGCAGTTAGATCTTGTATTTTTTACGGACTCAGTCAACATTACTGTTGAACCCAGTCCTATAGTCATGTCGTCTGTTGACAAATACCATCCTCCTCTCTTGCTCAATTACTGCTTCAATTCCGAGAATAATCCTTGTCCGGAGGTGGTATCCCATGCCTTTAACTTCAGAAAGGCTAATTTTAGTGAGCTGTCATCTAAGCTTGCCTTGATTAATTTCAACAGCCTACTTTCTGCTAATGACTTGGATGACGACTTGGCACGATTTTATGGCGTACTATACGAAGCCCTGGTTTCTTGTGTACCTTATGAGCCCCAAAAATTACCCAGTTCATCTCCACCTTGGTTCAATAATGAGCTCAAGCATCTGAAAAATCAGAAGAATAGACTATGGAAAACCTATTTAAAGAGAAAGGACACTCCGAGTCTCAATTTATTTATAAATTGCTATAACCGATTTCGTTCACTCTCTTCTGCTCTGTATCGAGAATATCTTAGCTGTATGAGCGATAAAGTGTTTACTGATCCTAGAAATTTCTTTAAGTTCGTCAACTCTAAGAAAAAGGTTGATAACTACCCTAATGCCATGCAGCACACGAACTTGTCTAGTAGTGAGTCGCCTGCGATTTGCAACATGTTTGCGTCATTTTTTCGTCAATCTTTCTCACCTTCTGACTTTCAGCCTAATGACAATAATTTTCGTCACATATTTACTAACCGTGAGGCTAATATTTTACCCCTCTCAATTACCAGTGCTGATATCGCGAAACATATTAACGAACTCCCATTCGACTTCACCTCTGGCCCCGATGGTATTCCTCCTGCTGTCCTTAAGTCCTGTGCAGAGGTTCTACAGTCTCCCCTGAAAACCCTCTTCCAAAAATCCCTTGATAAAGGGTACTTCCCTACTCTTTGGAAGAATTCGTTTATAATACCTATTCACAAGAGTGGTAGCAAGAATGAAATATCGAATTATAGACCAGTTGCGAAGCTGTCTGTCATTCCGAAACTCTTTGAATCGATTATCTATTCTGCAATCGCGCCTATCTGCAGGAGGTTGGTATCAACGAACCAACATGGCTTTCTTGCAGCACGTTCCACTACCACCAATCTTCTTGAGTTCACTTCTCATACTGTCGAGGGCTTCGTTTCCGGTTGCCAGACTGATTGTGTTTACACTGATTTTAGTAAGGCATTTGACAAGCTCTCTCACTCCATTATACTTCTCAAATTAAGGATGTTGGGCTTTCCGCGAGCCCTTCTAGTATGGTTCCAGTCTTACTTAGCTGACAGGACCTACCAAGTTCTTTTTCGTGGATCCAAATCAGTAACCATTGAAGCGTCATCCGGTGTTCCTCAAGGAAGTCATCTTGGTCCCTTGCTCTTTATTCTATCAATTGATGATATTGTTCCCTTGCTAAGACACTGTAGAATCTTGATTTACGCTGATGACATCAAATTGTATCGTCACATAAAAAGTATCGAGGATTGCAAACTTTTGCAAGCTGACCTTGACACCTTTTACTCTTGGTGTGTGAACAACAACCTGGTTCTCAATATTAGTAAATGTGAAACCATGACTTTTGGGAGAGGTCGTAGTCCTATAATTTTCAACTACACCTTTTCTAATGAGAGTGTCCGTCGTGTTAATTTTGTAAAAGATCTCGGGATTAGATTTGATAGTAAACTCGATTTTTCTGCCCACATTAACTATATTGCTTCCAAAGGTAGTTTAGTCCTGGGTTTTATAAAAAGGTGGTCTAAAGAACTCAATAACCCCTTGATTACTAAACACCTTTATATCTCTCTTGTCAGACCATTACTCGAGTATGGGTCCCAGGTTTGGTCTCCTCACTACTCTTCGCACGTCGGAAGAATTGAGTCAGTTCAAAGGAGGTTCGTTCGATTCGCACTGAATCATCTTCCTTGGGATGACCCAATAGCTCTTCCACCATATGAATCTCGGCTTAAGTTACTCAACTTAAGCTCTCTTTGCAGGCGTCGTGAGGTTGCCGATGTTGTATTTGTTCATCAGCTCCTTAATGGAAAGGTTGACTCAGGTTTTCTGAGTCGCCGTGCGTCGTTTAGAGAGAGTAGATACAATTTGAGAGGACCACCTCTCTTACACACCAACTCCTCTAACACGAATTACGGCAGATTCGAGCCTGTTAATCGCATGTTCATTAATGTGAATAGAAATATCGATGTTTTTAGCGTAAGCATTAGTAAAGACGTCCTTAAAAGGAGTCTTTTCAATCTGACTTGACTGACTTTTCTTGCACGCTTCTTTGTGTATTGCATTTCTTTCTGTTTTAATTGAGTGTGCAATCTCTGGGGGGTCACACCTCGCATATAAAAATGTGCGGGGTGTGACCTTTTCGGGATTGCATATTCAATTTACATGTTGCATGCTTTAGTTGAGCCTATCTCAGTGCTAATTGTGCTGAGCTGGTAAATTTTTCTTGGCCCAGCTAAGAAGTGTACCTTCTGAATTAGAAGGGTAACTCTATATGCATGATTGTGCATGATATACGACTTGCTCGCTTGGATTTTTTCTCTCTTGAACCGTGCTAAAAAATCAAATTAAGCATAACCGTCATCAAGTATACACTCCAAAAGTGTGGTTATGCTGTTCTTTCCTTCCCGTTCGTTCGTCTTTTTTAAAATTTCCCTAAAGCTCTCACTTTCGTTCGTCTTCATTCCTCTCCGTTCTTCCTGATGTGGACACTTCCATATGAAGTGTACAGCATTCAACTCGCAGACAGAAAGGACGAAAAGAACGAACGAAGAGGAAAAAGCAATCTGTTTCAGCCTTGAAACTTCGCATTCGTTTTCATCCCTTCCACTGGGCGCTGGGCGTCATCACTTGAAGGTCGTTATAGAAGATTGGGAGTGCGGGAAGTGTCATATACTAGGTTCTGCCATCAGGTTGCACATTATTTACAATCAACCGCTCGTGGAACAGCACATGCATGAAGAAAAAAGATAAATAAAAAACAAGAATTGCTTTGTTTGCAGCGATCATTAACCTTAGTACACCTGCACATAGACAACAATCAACAGAGAAAAGCCAGGAGTCGATAATTGACATGACCGAGTACAAAGCACACTCGTTTCGGATCACCCGCGCAAAGCGAATGCAAAGGAAGGTTGTGTCGATCGCTCAGCTTATGAAGAATCAGCACCAGAATATCGTATACATCCTTCGTACAATCGCGATGAATGAGAACGTCGATACTGTGTATGAGCAGGACCAGACAGACAAGGTAAAGTAGCAGGCGATAATTGATAAGTACAACAAATGGGTGGCCAAAAATCTAAAATTCTTGCAAAACTGACAGAAGAGACTCCGATCCTCTCCTAAAGAGAAAATCGAGCGAAAGTCCAAGGTTCAGCAGCAAGTGGTTCACAGCCAGACCCAAAAAGCCTGAACGAGGTTGTCAGATGCAGGTGTCTCTGATGAACAAACGGGTTTTGGGGAACACATATGTTTCGAGACCTGTGCGGAGGACGAAGCGAGGATATCATAAATGGTGTTGGACCACATCTTCTCATGTAAGGGAGAAACAGTGCCTTGCTATGCCTCCCCGGAGATAGTCAGAGGAGACTGAAGGGAATCAGCTGCGAAGACCAGACCTCAAAGGACTTCCTAGACGAGTGAATCCCTATCAGCGATGCATTGGAAGGCGCGAACTTTAAGCAAGTTTCAGCTGCGGAAATTACGAGGAGACTCGGGACCTGCATGTGGTATGTGTATATCATCCAATGCGTCCAGGCTCAAAGCTCTGAGGGTTCAATGTATAACTGGGCGATCATTAAAGCAGAAGAACCAGAGAAGAAAAGCATTCGTATATGCTTGAGTTGGTTATCTTGGACAGATAATATAATACCTTCCATTACCGCACGGACCAAGGTAAGGTAAGATCTTGTATCCCGGTTAAAAATTACATTAAAGCTACCGCCCTAACCTAAGTTCAGCCAGCACCCCGTAAAAATGGCCAACAGCCATAAAATCAAATAGAGTCTACCTAGTCGTAGGGTGTGACTCGGTAGTGATGATAGACCGGAGGCTATATTTTAAAGCATACTTAGAGGACACGTGCGATACAGCGTCCGCTATTTTTGCAGCACTCGCTGCCCAACGTTGGGGGCCCTAGACCAAGTCGTGGGCTCCAGATGGCGAGAGTGGTTAGCTCAGTGTGGGCAGCAGCGTTGAACTGGTTGGCTAACAGCAGGAAATAGAGGGACGATGCGGCGGTGATCCTCATAGACATACTGGCGAGAGAAGGTATGTGCCTAAACGACTCGGAGTATGTTAAAGGCGGGCCAAAAACCGTACGCCCGTCCGTAACGAAATGACAAAGGAAGTGGGACGAATCTGCTAAGGCCGATGGACTTATTGACTCATTCCAAACGTAGAGAGATGGATTACAAGAGGGCGTGTGAAGTGAGTGACGACCTCACGCAGTTCTTGAGAGCGCATGGAGGATATAGAAAATACCTCCACCGTTTCGGGGGCGATGATTCACCGCTCTGGCGGGCATGTCCAGGTGTGGAGGAGGACGTGTGTTTTTAGTGTGTGAAATTCGCCGATCATAGGACGGAACTAGGAGCGATGGCTGAGGCGCCACTAACGCCGGAGAACATCGTAGGATACATGGTAAGGAAGCAACGCTGAAATTGAGGCAGAAAGAATCCAAGAGAAAGAAATAAAGGCAAAGAAACGCCAGGAGTACCAGCAGCTACATAAAACCTGGTCCATCCGCACTACACAATGTTAATAAGTCAGTCCCGCGGGAGAATGGAAGACTAGGGGAAGTGTTGAAAATTAGAGCTCGACTTCCACATAATCGGCATGAAGTAGCGTTCCAATAGCAATAGTAGCTTTTCACAAAAATGGCTTTAGGGAAGCACTGTGAATAACGAGCTATATGTCTAAATTTCGTCAAGGCTGCTACAGGCCTATAACAAATATTTATTAATCTGTATTTATTTCTTACTTTTTTATTATCGACAATCTAACTAATTCTAAACAGAATGTAGAAAAAATAATATTAAAATTTGATGGAAGTTAATATAACAAATATAACATGTATAAGAAAAAAGAGATCAAAGTTCAATTGTTAAAAATCCTTTTCCCAAGGACTTTCTAAACGTAAGATATCATCAGCATTTTCCAGAAGCCTTTCTGAATATGGAATTGGAAAAGGCAAACAGTTCTAAGGACATTAAATACATTTCTAAAAAATCCTTTTGCAGAATCTAAAGCCCTAACATCTCATCAGCATTGAAATTTCTGGATATGTTTTTGTGAAACTGACAATCCAAGGGCATTTAGGAAAATCCTTTTCAAAAGTCTCGCATACTCTTTCCACTGAAAAAAAGGCATTATTGCTATAGAAATTAATAGAAAAATATTTTTTTTCATTTTTGAAATGTTATTCGGATAAATTTTGAAGAAATTATTTTGGATTAATGCCTCGTGCACAATGAGAAATTGAATTTATTTTATGTTTCGTCTCGTTCATTCCACTGCATAATTCTATATTTGCATCTCATGTCAAAATTAGAGAACATCAGTTAAAGTTGGCTCAACTTCAACTTCAACACTCAAATTTAGGATTATTTCCGAAATTCGGAATTAATCAGTGACATCTGTTTGTCGCACTAATGAATAAGCAGAATTGTTACACCAAAGTAGGTGATTTATGTTTATTATTTTATATTTAAAAACATAAAAAACATTAAAAATAAAAAAATTATTGCAACAAAATTCATTAGAGAACTTTACGAATGTATATTTTCTGAAAGTTAAGTTAATGAAAAGCTAATTTTCGGTATTTTTCTCTTTCGGGTCATTAGATGGCAGTACCATGCATTTTTTTCCGAAAGAGATGGTTGTGAATTAAATTTCAGTTAACAGAAATCTCTCCAAATTCAAGACTTTACTGAAAAATTAAGTAAATTTTACTTTAAAATTAAATAAACTCCGATCAAACAAAAGTTTTAGTAAAGGTCGAGAATTCTGTTGGCAGTTTCTTTTGTGAATATTTTTAATTTACCAGCTGTTATTGACATTTTTTAAATTTGTCCGAAAGTTGCAATTTAACACTGTGCACATAGCAAAATTAGCACTTTAACACTGTGAACCCGGCATAATTGTTGCTAATTGATCTGAGTGGAGGGAGAAAAGGGTATTTCTTTTTGTAGAAAAGGATATAGATGTATCAAAATTCATCTAGGGTGTGTCAATGCTAGCGGTGTTTATAATATTAAACACAAACCTAGTTTTGCTGACGTCATAGTCCACATCCTTTTTGGATATGTTAGCATTATATATAGATGGTTATTAGCCCAAGGCAACCTTTCTCGAAAAAAAATAGTTTCATAATATTAGCCTATCCTCAGCTGACAGCTGTTAGAAAGTGATGTGAGAAACTGTAATATTTCTACGTCAGCTCAATATGTCAATGACAATTCCTAACGTAGAAATAAATATTAAGCAATAGAGCCATCTTCTGTTCGATCAACGAAGTCAGCGATATGTTGAAATCAAGGGCGGCGGAGAGCGTGGGGATGGAAGGAGAAGGGCAGAGGCACTTTCGCTTTGGGTGGGGAAAATCCACACCCAAAATATCATCTACACCTAAAAACCCAGAAAATTGGAGGGCCGTCTCGGTCGCTGGCGACGAAGGAACGTGGTCAAAGCGCCGCACACAACCAAGGCTTTATATACGAAAACTAAATATATTATATTACAGCTATTACGAACTTATAATTGTATGGACTAAACTTTTTAAAGCCCACCCGACCAGCATTTAAAAAGGGGATTGCCTCATGCATCGAGTGGGTCCATGAGGGGCACCCTGAAATTGGGATTTCCCCTTAGTTTCCTCTTGAACAACACACAAAACACCACACCCTATGAAGCAACTACATTCCAAATGAAATGGTGCAATCCGAACATTTGCCTTAGTTTTTAAAAAAGCTTTAAATTAATACCAATAAGTTTTAGTTTTACTCATACAAGGCTTTAGTTTTTCTTGTTGCATTGCTTCGTATTTCAGGCAATTATGTTGGTGATTTAGTATACTCAATAGACCAGTTTTGGTTCGATTGCAGACGTCAAGCAGCATTTGACGTGATTAGTACTCAGTTGGGGGACTGCATTGGTAAAACGAAACTCGCGTTTAAAAAAATAAAAAGATTTCGACACCGGCGCAGTTATTACTCACATATCCCTGCCGAAATTGTCATTTTTTTCCATTCGGTATCGGGTACCAATGATTTTTCCTCAAGGGGGCCAATGGGGCGGGCATTGCTTATGACGAAGCACGCATAAGGCAAGGCGTTAGATGTCTTAGATTGCCTTATAGGGCAATCCACACGGGGTCCACACGTGCGCCCTATCTACACATCCCCACCCCCAAAACTAACCCAAAACCAAGGAATTTAAAACCATATAACTAACTCAACAGAGAGCTGCAAAAGGCATGGACCGATTAGCTTTTTACATTTTAACGGCTATCTGTTCACATGCCCCCACCCACAATGATTATGCTCCGCCGCCCCTGGTCACAATACATAGTATTGGATGTGAGCCGGTCATTCTTTCACTCTCTTTTCTACTATCTTCCCGAGATTATTCACATCAAACCAAATACTCAGGGGTGACTGGCTATATATGCCAAACTATACTGGAACTAAAACATCCCTGCAAACACTTTCTCGACTCCTCGCTTAAACGACTCGTTTACGAGTCGAGAATTGCTCGCTAAAAACTTGTTTCTCGACTCGTCGCCTTAACGATTCGTTTACGATTCGAGAATCACTCGCCAAAATTTTGGTTCTCGACTCGTCGCTTTAAAGTCGTCTTTACGATTCGAGAATCACTCGCCAAAATCTTGGACTCGTCCATTCAATCATAAACGGTAACCTTTACCGCAAAAATAGTTAGGATAAAAAATGTATCTGATCTTGAATAAACTTTTTTACATACGTTCAACGATCGGAATTTTCTTATATTTCATTTAATGACGTTTTTTCAGGTCTGAACAAATTTTAAGGGATCAGGGATTTTCCGCGAGCTGCGTAGTCCGGTTTTATGGAGTTAAAAATAGAAAGGATTCTAGGAAAAGGAAAGGTTAGGATTCTAAAATGGGGGTGTTCTCACTCGCTTCCGTAACCAGTCTCATGCCGAAAATAAGTGGACCGATTTTTTAGAGCTAATTGTCTCGCCCTTACTAATGCCTGAGAACAATTGATACATCCCTTTCGGCTATTCCCAAAAAATAAAAATAAAACCCTTTTCAGGAAGGCTCAAAAAGTGATTAGTTTCTTTTACCTAGTAAAGGAAGCAGTGCGTTTTATCTAGCTAAAAGTGAATTAAAGTTACTGAAAAGTGATTATTTGAAGATTGACAAATTAAAGATTAAAGGTAAATTAAAGATTAAAGGTAAAACAATTTTTTCTTAAAATGTTTCTAAAAATTTTAAATTTACAAATAGGCTCTGCACAAACCCCGGAGTCGCGGAATCTTTTCTTTTGTAAGTTGGTTATTTTATTTATCACAATAATTTTAATAATATGTATCAATCTTTTTCAGGCCGGTCTGAATAATGTTATTTTATAAGTCATAATTAGTAGGTACTAATATATATTTTTTTAATTTTTAATAGTGTTAAAAAATAATGAATTTTAAATGAATTTTTTTAGTTAATTAATATGCAAAAATAAAAAAGAATTAATATATAATATCCATTATAAGCCCTTGTTTGTTTATATTTTTTCTACAATTTCTCCCCTCCTATCAAAGAAAATGAATAAGGAGCTCTTCGATTTTAAGTCGCTACTACGAGTCGTTATCGAGTCGTTAAAACGATTTGCTATAGCATTCCGTTTTCGTCTTTTACAAATTGATATCGTTTCGATAACGACTCTTCTCGAAGATTTCGCGACTCGTTTTCGAGTCGTTCTCGAGTCGTAATGTTCGCAGGGATAACATGTATAATTTAGTAAACCTTGGGCCAACTGAGAGCCATGTATCGGTTTTACATCACCAGAATGTTGACATAGAAACAAGCTTAATAGGTTAAAATTAAGCAAGATTCAAAGGGTAGCCAAATATAGTGCGCCAACCGCAGCACTATGAGTTTTTCACAATTTGGTACCTCTCCATCTTGAGGTTTAAGCTTAAAACCAATGACCACCTAAGCCTAACAGCCTGTTCCCAATGAGCCCGTCACCGATAGTTTCCATATAAATTGTTGTTGTTCTGTCGTTGGCGGTGGATTAAATTTAATTTTAACTCTGTCGGTATAACCCCTCCATGAGCAGAAGCTCTTTCATTTTTTCGCTCAATTTTCTACATACCCGCCACCTAGTTGTCGATTATAGTCGAGTTACATGTGCTTTCTTATGTTTTTTGTTGTTTTCTGTGCTTCTTTTATGCTTTTGTATTTATTTTATTTTAATTTTTTGTGTTTAATTATTGCTATTTTACGGCGACAGCTCATTCTAATAACTTATTCCACACCCTAATTTATATTTAAATAATAAAAAAGAATACACTTCCTTGCTCAGAAAATGACCTCTGTCACTGGGAATGCTCTCAGCGTGGGTTGAGGGGAAATTATCGTTGTCGGCCTCATTGGGAACAGGCAGTAAGCGACGGGTTTCAACAGTTGTATTTTAAAGTTGTTATGGAGAAGATTCCGCTTTCGGGCTATAAATCAGTCTAGGAATGCCAACAAGCCCTTGATGAGCTGCGTATACTCAATTAAGCTACTCTTCGCGTTTCGAATCTTCGAAACTTCGAATAGAAAGACAAGGCGAACGTCAAGGGTAGATAGGCCTCTGGTGGTGTATTCAGCGGATCAGAACCAGCTACGGAACACGCACCAACTTGATGAAGAAGGGCTTTTAAAATCAGATTGTACTATGATCGTAACCGGAAGGTATTGCCCCGTCACCGGCATGTTGGATATTGATAACGCCTACCTAACACAATGTTGTGCAAACCCGTCTGGTGCTGGGTTTTGTAAACTTATTTCTTAAAAATGACATTGTGTAAAAAGTTAAAAAAGCTACTTTCCCTAAAGCAATGCTGGATGGATAGGATAGAGACCTTGTCGCTATAGTTAAGGCCATTAGAACAGATATTTTTAATTTATCTATATACCTTAGGGCGGTGTTGCGACAGACATCTGGCTGAAACACACATAAGAGTTAACCGTTCATCTAAAGATTGATCAGTTCAGCGAAATTCAAGTCAATCGCCTATGCCTAGTGCTCACAAATGCAATAAGTTGGCTTAGAACAAGTTCATCTACACTTTATATTTATTTGAGGATCCACCAGACATTACCTACCAATCTAGCATGGTCATCCATTATTAGTGATCAAACGTTTTTTGCTTATGGCAAGCAAATACTAGAGGTTCCCCATTGCTGGCTCTATGGTGTTCGTCGTTCAACATTGAGGACAGTCTTTAGTTTATATAGTTTATATACTTATACGATATTGAATACTAGTAGAAGGGCTACTTAGGTAACCTATTGAAAGATTAGCTGCATCAGGGCATTTTCCTGGGGTGAATTTAAGATGATTTCATATGATCACACTAAAATTATAAAAAATAAAAACATACACCTTATCGGAACTAGATTTTAAGGTTTTTGTTTGTGCAATAATTCTTGTTTTTTAATAAAAACTTTTATCTTTTACCAATTATTTTTTTTCTTAGTAGAAATTGATTTCTCATAAATACAGGATCTGAATTCAATTTCTTCTCTCTCCTCTGTTGGTCCAACCAAATATTTGTTCACATTTGTAATACAAAAAATCGGAAAGCACACTTGTAACAGGGCGGATTTTTTTAGACCCTTGTTTGCAACGATGTACAGATACAGGGTGTTTCAAACCACACGTACCACCCAACTCTCTCGGAAAGTTTCGATTGAAAAAAAAACTAGTTGGGATGTGGGTTTGACCCTTTCGGTCCACACGATTAACTTCCCAGTATTATGAATATTGAATATCATCAATGGATATTTTAATAATAAATAAAAAATAATAAATATGTAATACCTAAAATTTGTCACATTTGTTTATCAATACTTTGGCTAGGTTGTCAAATGATATGTGCGTATTTACAAGATTAGGATGACGAAGTTGTAAACAAAATTAATGTATTACTTTTAACACTGATACTTGGATGAAAAATGAAGAATATGTTGTTATTCCAAACTTCAAGTATATTGTTAAATTTAAGCGACCTGAAGTTGCAGCTATTGGAGCTACGATCTACCAAAATAATGACCACTGTGCTAATTCTTCAACAACTCATACGGACGTTACGTTACAAAATACGATAACACTTAGTCACGATAAATCACCTATTCGTGAAGTGTGGGTAGGCAGATGTATGGCAGAAAATGGATAAATGATTTTGATTTTAGTTATTTATGTATCGCTGCATGACACATTAAGCGAAATAATGGAAATTATACGACAATCTCCTCATATACACATCTCCTCTGAGGTATCATTGTTAGTTCGCGCGAAATCGTGCTGGTACAAAAAACACTTAAGTCGTTTAAACAAACAAAAACGGCTCGTCCGATTTTTATGAAAATCTTTTCAGATCATATTTCCTTTAACACGCTTCGAACGGCACCTCAACGAAGTCGATATCTTTTTCGGTTCGCGCGAAATCGTGCAGGTACAAAAATCACTTACGTCGTCTAAACAATGAAACCGCTCGACCGAATTTTATGAAAATCTTTTCAAATAGTAACTTCGGTAATACGCTACGATCGACACATCAACGAAGTCGGCATCATTGTTAGTTCGCGCGAAATCGTGCTGGTACAAAAATCACTTAAGTCGTTCAAACAAAAAAAACGGCTCGACCGATTTTTATGAAAATCTTTTCAAAGCATATTTCCTTTAATACGCTTCGAACGGCATCTCAACGAAGTCGATATCTTTTTAGGTTCTCGTGAAATCGTGCAGGAAAAAAATAACCACATTCGTACGCACAGACACACACACACATGTTTTTTCTCAAATTTTTGCTTAAAATGCTATTGGGACCTTGAAACATGAAAACACATTGAAAATTTCAATTTCGATTTTCGGACCAATTACAATAACTTCCCACTGGGAAGTTAAAAAAAACGCGAGTTCAATATTTTTGAAAATCTATCTGACCATACAGAAATTGACCCCCGCCCCACCCCCCTTTAGGGGCAGAGGGTAACTCTAAAATTTCAAATGGCAACCTCCATTTTTTTCACGGATTCTGAGTCTCCGAAGAGAAATATGAAACTTTTAGCTGAAATTTTTTTTTGTCCGAAGCCCCTACTCCACAAATTCATCAAAAATCAAAATTATCCCCAAAAATCATTCATTGAAATCTAACAAAAGTTTGATATTTCTTTTCGGAGAATCAGAATCCGTGAAAAAATGGGGGTTACCATTATCCACACCCACTATTGCGAGGGGTTGAGGAGGTGGGGGTGAAGAACGATAAACCACATTTTTTCTCACCATAAATAAACCAAATTTTTTTTTATCCGTACCTTCCCTGTACCTACCCCCAAATGAATGATCTTTGGGGATAATTTTGATTTCTGATTGGTTTTGGGGGTGCAGGGGGGCTTCGAATTGAAAAAAATTCAGATAAAATTTCGGAGAATCAGAATCCGTGAAAAAAATGGAGGTTTCCATTTGAAATTTTAGAGTTATCCCCGTCCCCAAAGTGGGGGTGGGCGGGGGTCAATTTCTGTATGGTCAGATACATTTTCAAAAAATATTGAATACGTGTTTTTTTTTCAATAGAAATTTTCCGAGGGTATCGGGTGGCACGGGTAGTTTCAAACACCCTGTAGACATGGTTAGAATGAGGGTCGTAGCATGCAAACTTGTCTGACACAAATGGATTTATAACGTCGCGTCTCATCCACGGAACAATTCTTCACCACAATAATATTGCCAATAAGATATCGCACTCGAACCGGACCTGGCGCTTTCCGATGTCGGCAAGAACAATCAATTCTAGCAAATAAGTCACTAAAAAGGCATGAACTAAAGGCCCCTGTGCTGAAAGTCGAGTCGTGTTTCGTGACAAGTCGTTTGAGTTGAAAAAAGTGACGTTCCAGTCGAATTACGACTTTCAGCACAGAGGCCTAGAGTGGAAATGCTAAGTTGAGTTTAAGCCGCTGTACTGAAAGTCGTGATTCGACTGAAACGTCACTTTCTTTAACTCTAAACGACTTGTCGTGTCGTGACGACTCGGCTTTTAACACATGGGCCAAAGGCTCGGGCACACAGAAAGCGGTCTGTCGCGGCGGGCAGCGATCGTCTCGGCGGTCTGCGATATGGGGACGTCACATAGCACGCGATATCTTTGTGTGAGCGGTCCAGTCTGGTCGCACTCTTCTTGAGAAGTTCTTATTTTTTATATTGAGTATAAGCTCAACTCCTTCTGCTATTAGCTTTGCAAAGAAAAAGAAGAAAAGACGACGGTGGGTGCTTGAAATGAATAAGAGGAGATACTTACTTGTCATATTCAGTTCTTGAGCTATCTCATTCCATGCTTCAGCCTTTTTTAAAACATTTTTATAATGTTCGTGTGAAGTATCGAACAAAAACCTGTATTTACGCACATTTTCTATAAAAATTTCAGTTTTTTCACTCATTTATATCTGAAAACGGCAAGGCGGTCATTCTAAAATCTGTAATTTTGTGTAACCAGTTCGCTTGTCGCCGCGACAAAGTCGAGCAGGCGGCGGTAGACCGCGTTTTGGGTGACATAGCTAATGCCACATTGTGTAATACAACCAGACCGCCTGACCGCCTCTGTTGCCCAAGACTTAACTGATGAAACTCTTCAGGCGGTCTGGCCCACAAATCTGAGTTATAGCGGTTGGCGTACAATGGCCGAAGTGGCGACTACGGTACTTTTGGACTTGTTACATCATCAACGAAAAAGAAAAATCACATTCCAGAGAATTCCACTCAAATCGTGAATGGTTCACTTTTAATAATTTTTCGAACATAGAATTTAAATTCAGTCTAATACAAAATAAGTATTATTAGTGAAATGCAAATTGGTAACCTTTAAATGATCATCTAATAGATTAACTTACCTCTAGAAGCAAGACAAATAAGAAGGAAATTTATCTAGGTGGGAAAGCTGAAAATACGGAGTGAATTCGAACCACGGACCCTTGGGATGCTAGTCGGGGGTCTTGTCCCCTAGACATATGGGTTGTATACAAATTAAAAAGACTGCGTAATTTCATGAATTTATTTAAATTTGTCGATTTTGTTTACTTTAATTGGGCATGTGAGTAAATAAGTAATTACCAGCCAGAACACCATCTTCAAACTAACCCTACACCTTCTAGACAGAATACATTAACTATCAATTCCAAACTCCAGCTGATTACAAATATTGTTTATTCATTTATTATACTTTTATCATTAATATTTAAAAAGGCAGTTATATCACTTAACAACCCCAGTTATATCATGCTGCCATGTAACTAAAGCTCGAACAACAAAACCCCCGAAAAAGCGAAGAGAAAGCGATTATTTCGTCCATCAATAAAAACGAAAAGAAAACTGTCATAAAATATTGATGAAAAATTCCCTCTAAATCGATCTGCTGCTGGTCTTCGGTAATATTTCCCAAAATAACTATTTCCCCAACATTCGGCATTTCTTCTTTTCGTTCGTGCCCTAAGAATATGGCAAACAACAGGGCCATTGAAGTAAATCATCGTTTGCCTTTGAAATAGTAATGAGCCCTTTTGCAGGATGAACAGCAGTTCTAGAATAGCCCTACTACCACCATTGTCATTGTCGCTGATGATGATGCAGAGGAGGGAATCGATATATCGACATCTGGACATTTCAACAATGATTTGCACAATTTTGTATTATCCACACGGGCAACCAGAGGTGACTAGATGGTAATATTTGACGTGCATACCACTATCAACGGAATTCAGGTGAACTATTTTTGTAATGTAAAACGCATTTGTTACCCTAATGCATTACCCATTTCCATTCGAAGGAGATTTCAGCATTGCATGCATACGGGGTGTTAGAGCAGAAAATTCAATGCAAGCAACGATAACGCATACAAATGACAAAAATTCAAATTTGCACAATGTTACGGAAATTAACGTATATATCAGAAAATTTCTGTGATACAGTGGCACCAGTCAAAGAAAAGCAACAGCCATCATCCACCCCCTGACCACGCTACTTCATATTATCCTGCCCCCACCCCCGTTCTTCACTTGCGTAGAATGGCAAGATACGGGATGTTGGATAGGGAGGACAGGGTATGGGGATGAGCTCAACATGTTTATTCATTTTTTATCAGTCCTTTCTCTGTATCTATCCCCTCATCTAGCACGTGAATAAAAAGCGATCTCTTTCGGCATCATTCCGAACTAAATTCCACCGATATCGTCCTTAAGGCGCAGGATGTTATATAAGGCATGCGCACTGGCCGCTCGGAGACATCGAAAATAGCACGGATAAGACGCAGCACAGTGTTCCAAAATGTACGTGAGGAAAAGGAGAGAAACGAACACGAGAAGAGAAAAAGGACATAAAAGGAAAAACTTATCGAATTTTCCATATATGACTTGAAGGACGACACTCGGTGCATACAGAAAAGCTTGTCGACTGCCTGTACTACTGAAGATAGATACTATCCCTCCTCTTCCGTCATGACCAAACTCTCTACACACATACAACCGAACCGAGGCAGTACCTACTATGCACACCAGGCGAAAGGAAAAAATTTAAGAAAACTTGGACGGAAATTATAAGGACGTGCGTTAACGTTCGGGAAAACTTCTTCGACGTTTTCGGTGAAAAGAACTAAGATAAATGGTAACCGGAGTTCCTTAACAACTTATGGTGTTCTTCTCGGTGGTGTGTCTTATCTCAATCTTTTTTATTTTTTCTCTTTTTTTGTAGGGGGCGGCATATCTCTTCGAGCCGGGGATGCGATTAGCACAATTTTCAATTGTTTTTCAAGGAAATAACATGCCTCCGCGCAACATTATACAAAAAATCCGATGATGAGACTCATGACAATATAAGATGATGATGGTGATAGGACCGTTCCGCTCTCGTGGTAACGAAAACTTAATGGCAACTAGATTATTTTCAATCGAAGCGTAAAATTAGCTTGTAAAAGATTAATCAGGAGTGAATATCAATGACACTATTCCATTTACATTTTGTTTAATCGAGATATTGAAGTAGATAAGGAATATTGAAGACTTACTTCTTAAGGGGGGAACGATGGCAACAGTAAGTTATAATCTCAGTCGTTGTCACGTACGAAGTATGATAAGAAAAACGTCCTTCAAGCTGCTTAAAACATGTGGAGGCGTATCTTCTCGCTCTACTATAGAAGGAATTGACGTATTGCTACCATACCTCTCCAGAATTTTCAGAGCTGGTTTATTTTTAGTATATGTACCCCAAGTATGGAGGAACGGTCTTTATTCGGAAGCCTAAAAAGCATCATCGCTAATGGAAAGTTTTGCGCCTCCATAGACTCCTTGATTCACCGTAAAAATATAACAGCCTTGTCAAAACCGGCGCCTAGTGCGGTATTCCCTCTTTGTATTGTTCTAGTTTACATAAGAGATTTTTCTTCCAGGATTCTTTTTCCCGTCGTTTTTTTGTAAGTATGAACAAGAGGTACTTGCATTGACCGTTCGGCAGTCGGTTGTTTGTTTGCTGGTGATTTTCACTTCGTACCAAGCAAGTTTTGCACTTTCTTTAATTTTTCCGTTCGCCTAATTACGAAGTCGTTTAAAGGTAGCACAGGATCATTCCACGTCAAATCAACCAATTTTTAAATAATTTCAAATCACCTAATTTTTTATATTTGTTCTTCTGGCGGAAACTAAGAAAAAACCAAAATTTCAGATTTTTTTGACTTCTAATTTTTTAGTTATAAATTTCAATAAAATCGGAAATCGAAAAATTTTGACAAATTTTGAAATCTTTAAATTGCTCTAGTTCAAAAACTATTTGACATAGAAAGGCGAAGTTTGCACCAATTTCTTCTGTGTTAATTAGGCTTTAATTTTATATACAACATAGTATTATTAGTAACAATAAAACGTTTTTTCTACGCCTCTGTTAGAATACAAGCATTCTGATATTGCTTTTAAGCCAAGTGTCCACTATAAAGTTTTCTTCGGTAGAGTGTAGAGCGTAGAGTGTAGAGCTCTACCTTTAGTGTGTACACTACAGCGCGTCTCTACCACTCGACCACTCCACCGTAGAGCTGCTCTAGAGAAATTCTGAGTAGAGCTCTACCACGCGTTCTACAGACTGTGTACACTGCAGATGCGTTTTTCTCTATTGTAGAGTCGTATGGTAGAGCGCGCAACTGCGGCCATCAGCTTTTGCATGTCATTTCATTTCTCAGTCATTCAAAGGTGCATATTGTGTAAAACATTTGAAGGAAATTAATACAAATAAAAACAAATAATAAGATAAGTTCTCGTTAAAACAAGCTGCTGCCGTTTTATTTTTGCTCGAAGAAGGGAAAAAAAAGGAAAGGAAATGTTGGGAGCGAGATTGGATTGCGAAAAGAAAACAATAGGCTGGAATGTATCGAGAATTATTCAATGAGCTCACGGAAGAAGATACATCTGCATACCAAAATTTTCTAGGTATGTCGTATTCGAATTTCGATTCGTAAATGAGAATGAATACTGTAGAGAGAAAAACTCTATCAAACATGCTTGATAGAGCTTGGAGCAGGTGTAGAGCTCTACCAAACACAAAAAAAAAATGCGTATAGACTATAGAGTTTTTTAGTAGAGAAACTTTCGCGTAGAGTGGGTGTAGAGTGCATGTGTATACACTTCTCTACGCGAGAGTTTTCTCTAGCTCTACGCAAAAAACTCTATAGTGGACCCTAGCCTTTAGATACGGAATTTGCAGCATTCCACACCCGTGTGGAATATTCATTCCATCACTTGTTATGAAATCCAAGAATATGATTTATTAATTAAAGAAAAAAAAGATTTATTAATTAGGGAAAAAATGATTGCTTCAATAATAAACAATCAGTGATGTTCCGCTAGAACATAGTTTCTCAGCCTGGGGGTCGCCATTAGATATAAATAAGGTCGCAATCTGTCCAAAAAATCATATATTTTATAACCATGTAATACCAACCCTATAAAATCGGAGAATTTAGCCATGATTTTCGCAGTATTAACTCAATTTTACGACCGATGTTGGTGGAAGAAGATGGAGACCTAGTTTGCTTATATGGTCAGCCCGACGTAACCTTGAAGGAACACCTCAAACAAGGTATGCATAGCTTTGGTGAGTCTGGTTTGGTTGGTCTGGATATCTCCAAGACTTCTGATAGGGTTTGGCACCCTGCTCTATTACCTAAACTCCAAGGTATTGGTGTTGACTCAGTTCTGAAGAACTGGAACTTCCGGCCGTTCAACCAAGGTACTGTTGGAAGCCGTAAAATCTTAGGCCCGTATCATCTCTGCCGGTGTCCCCAAGGGTAAATTTGATCACCCGTTCCATCTTCATAAATGACCTAGCTTCAGTCCCGTCCAACCCAATCCCCAGTTTCGCTGATGACGGTACTCTGAGTTTTATAATGCAAGACAAGCACGTGTCATATCCTATCTTGAAGGTCGCGGACTTTTATGTCAAACTCAATCAACAGGGACATTGAACACATCCTCGATGGGGCCACCAGAATCGTCTTTTTTCCGATAAACCCTGCAACACGGATGGTACAGAACTAATGCCTAACCCACCCTTTCATATCTTGGCATTAGCCAAAGACCTACGATGGTATGACTGCATACCACAAGTTCCTCCTCCATGGGTCGCCAAATTGTTTACTTCATTTTATGTCTTTTCAGAGGGTCGCGACACTAAAAAGGTTGAGATACGATGCGCTAGACTATTTTTGCTTTAATTAAACTATTCAATTATTAAATTACAGAAAATAATAGCACTTTTTTAATAAATTTTGCGGCGGCATCTATTATCAAATTATTACATTCTATTTTTTAAACAAAATTTTTATGAAGGAACACTCCCTACTATATGTTATTTAGTAATTAAAATATCTCGCTGTGCCTTATATATTATATTTTTGACATTAGCTTTACATTAGGTACATACGTTTTTCTTTAAAAAAATATGAATAAAAACTATTATTAGTCCAGTCAAATTAGTATTTTCTGATCTAAAAAAATATATTCTTAATTTTTTTTTGGAATCGCTTTATTTTCGTGTTTTAAAAAAAATGTTAAAAGTCGAGAACGATATCACAAAGGCGTAAAAAATTATTCAAGGTCAAAGTTCATGTTTTGTGCTCTTAAATGTTGCATTGTTTTTTGTTTTGTGTTTGCATGTCTTAGCCGAGCCACTGTGCAGTGGTAAATGTGACCGCGTTTGTGTGCAGGGACCGGACCGGCTAGGTACAGGACTGCCGGGGAGGTCGAGAAGGAACCCGCATTTTCGGTCGCATGCTCGGTATACGGTGTTTTTTCTTCTTATACCTTTTTTGGTGCTTTCGGCCGGTTTCGTTCCCTGCACATAAGCGTGGCCCGTTTCTCAGCCCAGCTGAGAAGTGTACTTCTGAGCTAGAAGATTAACTCGATAATTACATAAAATACAGTTTTTTGCGAATATCGCACATTCTATAGCTCGGAGGACAATTAAAGTTATTATGAAAATGAAAGATAATTAAATTCGCCAAAAAAAGATATCTTTCATTTTTTACATAAAACGAACAGTTTAGGCAAAAATGCAGGGGCGGATCCAGCCCAAAAAAAAAGCCACCCGAAAATCGGTTAAGTACGAGTCGGAGTATGAACACGCTCATGATCGATATAGTTCATTCCTACAACAGGAGATGTTTACAAAATATTTGACGCCATGACCAAGATTTTGTACAGTGTATAGTTCCACGTAGGCAAAGCCGTGGGACAAATACTAGTAGGTAAATTAATTAATTAAAATGTTAGTTTGTTCGCTCACGAAAATTACAAAAGTAAATGTGTGCTTGTTTGCAAATCAAAATGTCACATTTAGACTCTAAACTACTGAACCGATTTTGATGAAATTTTTACAACTTCAAAGGATATCAAATTAAATTAAACGCTAGTATAAATTTTAAATTAAATAATTTTATTTAGGTGCTTACTTAAATTACAAATTCAAGCTTACGTTTCTTTTTCGCGAAAACGTTGCTAATTTCACCGATATCGAGGTTTATTTTTTTCTGCTTTTTGCTTGAAGTTTGGTTGAATAGGTATTATTAGCCAAAAATAAATTATTTTCAACCCTTAAAGGAGTAAAACTACCCCTAGATCAAAGTTGAATTTAAAAAAAGATTCACAATTTTTTGCATTTCTTTTTGCTCCCTTTAAAATAGGGGCTTTAAAAAATTGTAAAGGACGAAAAAAACGGGCAATTATCTTGGCGATCACAAAGGGTACCAATAGCATACTCAGTAGACCGGTTCTCCTTCGATTGCGTAGGTCAAGCAGCATTAGACCTCGTTAGTGCTTAGTTGGGGGACTGCTTGGTAAAACAACACCCGTGTTCGGAATCATCTATGCCGATGCGGATGCATTTATAAATGTTCATGTATGTAGCGGGAGCGTACATGCCATGCCTGTAGCGGGAGCATGCATACCCGTGTGTCATTCGCATTTGTTCGCTATGCGTCCTAGGTGCAACGCGTGCATGCTTTTAAGAAAATTAACCAACTAAATTCCTTTTACACGGCTTTGAATAGACTAGTCCAGAGACTAGGGTCATTTTTTCGAAAACTTAACCCTTTCGAAATTATTCAAGGTCAAAGTTTCAAAAAATCAGTTTTTGGTCAAAAAATGACTCAGAAACTGATTTTTGAGAAACTTTTTGTGTTCTATTCATACAAAAGATTATTGCCTACCCTAATGACACCCTTGCCATTTTTTCGAAAACTTTTCGAAATATGTTGCAAAAATCAATTTTTAGTGATTTTTTGGCCGAAAAGTGATTTTTGGATATTTTGATCTTCAAAAGGGTTAAGTTTTCGAAAAAATGACAAGAGGGCTTTTTGTAGGCAATAACGTTTCGTATTGACTGATGAAAAAAAAATTTCGAAAAAACCAGGTTTTGAGTGATGTTTTGGCCAAAAAGTGATTTTTGATAACTTTGACCTTGAATAACTTTGAAAGGGTTAATCGGCTCAACATGTTTGTAAGAATTAAAGTTGTAGAGAATTTCATTGTCAACATTTAGGGCCTTTGTACGGGGTTGTACCACCTATAGAGACCGAGATACAAGGAAAAAACCGGAAAACCGCTATATTTCCAGGGGACATGCTTTTTTTGTAATTCCGAAATTGTTTTCTTAAAAAGTCCCAAGGAAGCTGTGGACCAATTTTCAGCCATTTCCAAATTTTGTCTCCTTTTTTCTAATTTGCCCGGTCTACAGTAGGCTTGTCACTATACTTCCTGCATCTGTGGTTGGCCTGATTTTTCTGAAAACGTACTATATATTCGACACCGACCGTCTACTATATCTATTGCATATTACTAGTTGGTTAATATTTTAATAATTTCGGCAATTGTGGGTAAACAAGTTTTCTTCTAAGGTGTGGTCTTAAGCACACTCATATTTTTTTCATTTTATTAAGGCATGGGATATAATATCATCAGCCTATCAATGTCAATACACAGTGAAAGTGTGACGTCACAAGTCTAGTAGGGTTGTGGGCATGCCCATTGTGCCCACAACGGTGGATCCGCCCTTGCAAAAATGTGATTCAGAGTTTCCGCACAAGGCATATTCATATTAGCCCAATCACTTTATACATAAACCTCTAAAAAACTCCAACTGGAGATTTTACAGCGAAATTCTCTTTATTTTGGGGTCACAAATAATTTATTTCCCAAAAGTCCATAAAGCCAACTAACCGAATACTCAAGCTACGGAGGGTCAAAACACACGAAAATAAGTTTTCTTAAATATCTCTTAAATTATCGGTTTTACGTAAATGACTAAGTAAAATTTGTTCGTGAGATAAACCTGCATAAAAATGTCCTGTCGAGCTATTCGTGAAATAAGGCCACAAACAAAATTTGGTTAACAAAATGGGCCGGCTAGCCAGCCGCGGCGGTTATTTGAGTGAAAAATTTTTATATAAATAATCGGAAGATGTACTCTCTTCAACAAAACAACATTCATTGGACAATATTGAACGGTGTAGTTTCAATAACAATTTCAAAAAGAAACCAACAGATGGCCCACCTTTTATATGCATCAAAAAACGCTTAATTTTCACGGGCTTGTAATAAGATAGAATTCCGCGTCCGGGATCTCATTCATAAAGCTGACACAAGCATACACAACAAATAGATGCACTCGTGTAGACTAGTGGCGTATGCGTTGCTCCGCAGCTTGTCATCCCAATTTCTCGAAAACCATTGGTTCCACATAAATTTTGTATAGGACATTTTTATGCAGATTTATCTCACTAACAAAGTTTACCTAGCCAAAATTTACGTAAAACCGATAATTTACGAGCTATTTGAGAAAAACTCATTTTCGTGACCTTTGAGCTTGAAGAATTTTTTATGCCTTGGTGATATCGTTCTCGATTTTTAACATGTCTTTTAAAACACCAAAATAACCTGATTCCAAGAAAAAAAAAATGAAGGATATATTTTTTAGATCAAAAGCCATTTTTAAGTCTAAAATGACTGGACTATTAGAGGCGAAGAAAAATTATAGTCAGCAATACATTTTGAATGGCATATTCCGCACTCGTGGGCTCAGCTTCCACTTCTGCGGAATATGCATCATTCCAAATTTGTTACAGAATATACTATTTTCAGGCATTTTGAAAAATTTCTTTTTGAAATATATCTCAAAATAATGTTTTTTGAATTTTTTGAAAAAAATTATAGATTGTGCATACACTCTTACGGTACATAATGCTTTGGAACTTGATTGGAACCTTGACTTTTACAGTTTTAGATAGGTGGGAGTATTCTGCGTACACTGATACCTTATTCATGAAAATAGGTTATAGGGGTACAAAAATATAGGGTGATATGCAAAAAATTAAAAAAAAAATTTCAAAACGCCCTAACGGCTATACCATTACAATACCCACTCCCTCCCATACGATTTTTTGTTCGTCTAACAGCCGGCCGCTTTGGGCATTTTCGAGAATTCACCATGGTAGCTACCGGTCGAACCAGAAATTAATCTACCATGTTCGAGAGTTGATTACTTACCATAAGTTACCACTCACCATGTTGGAATATTCACCGATAAGGTAACCAGAGCCTCAGAGTCTCACTACAGGGTGGTGGATGGATAGTGGATTAATTTCTGGTTCGACCGGTAGCTACCATGGTGAATTCTCGAAAATGCCCTTTGTAAACTTAACGGATACACCCTGTATAATGCCAAAATTTGGGATGGGACGACATTGGGATCATCTATATATATAAAAATGAATGTCTGTTGGTTTGTAATGCGACACTAAAACTCAAAAACTAGACGGCCGATTGAGCTGAAACTTTCACAGAATGTGCGTTTTGACTAAATCTCGGTAAACCGCATGGCGCAAAAACGCTCCGGTAGATGGCGCCCAAGGAAAATAGAAAAAAGGTAATTGCAGAGAAAATTTTTGGTACAAAAGAAAAAAAAAGAAGCGAAACGCGCCCTCGCAAAACAAACAGTTCTTAAAGTTGCAAATAACGAATTTGTGATCAGAACTTATAAATTCAAAATGGCCGCTCCAATATGGCCGACGAATTTGCCTAATAGTTTCACATTTTGTTATTTGGAATCAAAAATACCAAAAAATTGCTTTTTTTGCAAACTCTCCTACTGTTTATTAAAATTCATATCAACTGATTACTCCTATTGGCTTATGGGTGCAGCATAGGCGCGCCGGGTCCCAGCTAGTATTGAAATAAAATACTTTAGGTACGGGAGAGCTGATACACCCCGCTTATATCTCCTTTTACTAATTTGGGTATGGCGAATTCAATAAAAATAAAATCAAGCCTCTTACTTGATCGGAAACTACCCCCAGGACCACGCTTATTACTAAAATTGAATGTTTCTTTCGATCTAGCTTATGAAAACAGCTCGCCAATGTTTTGTGTACAAATAGCCCTTACTGTAAGCTATTTTTTGAACCCAACGTTTTCTGATCTGTTTCCACTTCTAACCGTTTTCCATATACATAGTCATGAAATTTTATGCATGCGAATTTGATGGTCATTGCCTCTTTTTCGATTTGTGGATAATTTTGTTGGGAAACACGTCTTTCTTTTATCCTCCCGTTCTAGGTCATCACATGGTGTCAGAAGTCGGATCTAAATAGCTTCATAAAAAATAAAAAAATTTTATTCCTTAAAAGTTTTGCATCGCGACGAAATTAATGTTTAATTGAATCATCGTGAAAGTTTTGCCACAAGAAAAGGCATCGCACACCGGGTTTAAATAAAAAAAAAATCAGACATTTAATCGAAAGTTTTGCTTCAATAAAAAAGGGGTCGCGAGAGAAAAAACATACCAAATGTCGATCAAACATCCGAAGCCATTGTTGGTTAACAGTGACATAGACATGTCACAGGAGTGGACCGAATGGCTCAAAGTATATGAAAATTATTTTACAGCAGCTAAAATCGGCAAAGAAGAAGCAGGGGTGCAAACAGCGAATTTCCTTGCAATCATCGGTCGCGAAGCGTTGAAAGAGATCAACAATCTTGGGCTCACCAATGATGAAAAAAAAGTTTTAGCCACAATCAAAACAAGATTCGCCCGCAAAAAATAAGACGTACGAAAGATCTCAATTTCATCGCGTCAAACAGCAACAAAACGAATCGTTCAAGTTTTTTGCAAAAATTGCAAAACATCCCACTTCTGACACCATGTGATGACCTAGAGCGGGAGGACAAAAGAAAGACGTGTTTCTACGTTAAACGTCTAATAAATAATAATACTTTATTGACAATTATTGCAAAGCTAACCGATACAGAGTTGCTATTGTAGGCATGACATGTGACACTCTCGGAGAAACGGAAGCCCCCCGCACAGCAACCCCTGAACTTAATTTTTTTTACGCCCAAAATAAAGATTCACCAGGCCAATTTTTGAGGAGCATACTCCTACTAAATATAAGACAATTTTTAGAAACCAAGACCTTCTGGTGGAACAGAAGGCAGGAGAAAGCAAGGCGATGGACGTCCTGTAGAAGGTCAAATCCTCTCTAGGAGAAGCAGCGAAGATGAGTGCAAGCACCAACCATGTGGGAATCAAGATCAGTAGCCTGGTCGATGTCACCTCAAAAAGCAAAGCTGGGCCTGCTGCTAATGCAGGAACACAATATGGAGGAAAGCATATGGTAGTTCACATACTACCACCATAAATATGTCGGTAGATCTAGCGAAAAAAGTGCTAGAAGCAGGAAAGGTCTGCATAGGATGGGTTGGGTGCGGAATAAGGAAGCTGAAAGCACCAAGGAGATGCTACAAGTGCTGGGAATTTGGGCATGTAGCAAATAATTGTACCAACACCAAGGACAGGAAGGAATTATGATGGAAATGTGGAGAATATGGGCATATCGCCAAAGACTGCGTCAAGAGTTAAAAATGCCTGTATGGTAGGAAGTAAGCGATGACCATGCCATAATTTTCTGCAAAGAAAGAAGAACAGTAGGAGGGCATCAAAACCATGCCGGACGAGATGGGCCCAGAACAAGCTCCATGAAGAGGCATTAAAACGGAGCACGTGAAGACCATGTGCAAGGAAGCGAATAGTAATGCATGGGGGTGCCAGGGTCGGCGCTTGGGTTTTTCGCGCCCGGTGCAGTATGCCATATTGCCCCCCATCAGCTCTTCATATTTTAATCGTACTGAAGGACAATGGAGAAAGACACTAAAGATATCTTTCTTTCAATGGAGGCATTTTTTCCATTTTTTCTTCTGATTCTCGAAGACAAGGTCTGTTCGTTCATTTTTTGAGTAAAATCTCGAGAAAAATGTCTGGAGTAAAATTTTATGAAAATCTCGAAGCTAAACTCTCGGGTAATTTCCTGCACGTGGAGTAGTAAAATTTCCTCTTTTTTTTGCATGAGAAAGTACAGGGACAGAAGTTGGGAAAATTTGTGGATTTTCTCGCGCCCGTGGTATTTTGTAGAAAAAATTAACTGGGAAAATAAATCAAGGTAATAAAAGTGAATTCCTTTAAAAGATGAAAATGAAGTCACGAGAACACTTACTAAATTTTTTTTTTGTTCAAAATTTGAAATTTTTTTTTAAATCTTAATTTCTGAAATTGTGCCTCCGTCCAATTGCGCCCGGTGCAAGTGCACCATTCATGTCGTCAATTACGAGTAAGCGATCTCCAACGAGTACCTGCCCTGTAATGCTGCAAGGCATGGTGCGAATCCTGTTCCCACAGAACGGAAACCCAGACAACTTACCTGCGATAAACGTGGATAACGCAGATGTACCAGAGCTAATGGAGAAGGAAGCCCCGAAAAGATTTTCGTTTGAAAAGCCCCTGGGATGAATGCTATACCGAACAGGCGTTGATAAAACTACATATATACACCGAAGTATCTATCTAGTGCAAATTGTGATAAAATTGTTCGGACAAGCAAGTCAGACGAGGGAGTGGGGGAGTAGGGGAGTACAGGACAACTTGCGGAGTCCCCAAGGCTCAGTCCTGGGCCCTCTTACGTATGGGCCTTAGACAGGCGGTCACACATAATCCCTCACCACTCCCTCGTAAAAAAACGACTTAACAAAGATCTCTGGACTACAGGTTGGGGCACACTGCACACTTGTATACAATTTTGTCTGTGAAACAAAGCAAAATCGCTGGAAAAGTGTTCTGAAAGTTCTCAGAGAGATTCCGTCGACATGTCCGCACAGACATTCCGTCGGATCTTGCGTTCAAATTTCCCAGTCTGTACAGAAGTCGCATGGAAAGTCGGGCAGAGAAAAGTCCTTATCTTATGGACCCACTATTAAGTAAATGAGTTGATGGCATTAACAAGACGCGTCAAAGCACTAATTGGGCCTTTGGTGGCACTTAAGGCAGACCTACACCTAACCTTAAAAGAACTGTTAACATTTTTGTGTAATAGCATTCAAATCTACTGAATGGATAAAGTCCGGATATGATTTATTAACGATATACTTTTTTAATAAATTACTTTAAAATCACCTTCAACCAATATGATTTGGGAATTTTTTACTGTTTCCTTAAAAGCTCTTGGAACACGTACACCCTTTTGTCGATTTTCTAAAATCGTTTCGATTTATTTCGATTTATTTCGATTTATTTTCAACATCCTCCTCCTTTTTACTTTATAAATATGCGGTTGATGGGATTCGAAACGTTTCCTTTTTTCGTCACTCTCTCTCTTCCAATAAGTTAGTCTACATCTCTCCATAATACTTTGAGTCCCTCATCAATTAACAATCGAATCCCCAATTGGCATCTTGGAGTTTGTTATTTTGTTAAGTCTATTAATAGAAGCTAAGGAAATATTCATATTACCAATACATTTTAGGATGAAAATTTAAAATTCAAACTGCATGTTCCCCAAAAAAAAATGTTTAAGTATACACGAATATACAAAAACAAAACAACAACAACAAAAAAAAATTTCAATCTTCTTTTAAACCAAAAATGCTTTTAAGCCCAGGAAAATTACAAAACAAAATAAAAAAAATTAAATCCCGTAAACAGAAAATCCCAAACGGCACCTCTGAATGTTTACTTAAAATCAAGATCGTGTATATTCCCACATCGTCTCAGATATTACATAAATAAATGATTTTATTATGAACAAACACAAAACATTATTTACACAACGGCACCGCCGCCATCGCCGCTGCCACCACCACACCCTTACCACTAGGCAACAACAAAAATATAAGATAAGATCCTGGGCGAATCCAATTCGGCTCCTTTCAAGTAATTTTAAAGAATGACAACAAAATCCTAAACTTTTCTGATTTGAAGTGAATTCGCTGAAACGAAGACTTTGTCCAGGTCACACACGACAATGATGGCGTGAATAAGGAGGTGCAAGGAGGTGTGAGGAATGTTGATAAGGAACAAAAAAAACTTGAGGAAACTTTTTATTATACCATAGCAAAAAAAAAATATAAGAAGGAGAAGAAGAAGAAGGAAATTCTATTACACACATACATCGAGGAACGTAAGAGGAGCTGGGAGAGAGATACTGGCTTGGATCGCACATAGTATAGGCACTTAGGACGCTTCAAGCACACTTGCTTTAAGGATGCTTGATACAAAATTGCGGTGTTAGAACACGGAAAAAGGCTAGTAACGCCGCCATATCAGTTCCGTACAAAGCAATGTCGACTACCGACAACAAAAGGACCAAAAAAAATACACGAGTATTAACATACTTGGCAAGCTCTCGCCATATGCTCGAGATAAAGAATTCCCATTCGAAGGATATGGACGTGTTTTGATTTTTGAAAGCCTCTCCTCGGTCTATGTATGAAAAATGTGCCAACATTTGTGGATAAAAATTCGCTCACTGGCAGCATTACATACTAGCAAAGGACCAACCCACCACCTTCCATATATCCACCATATATCCCAACTCTATACCAGCAGCGCCAGGATACACCATTGCCGAAATGAAGTAAAAAAAAAGAGATATAAACTCAATTTTGCGGATAATAGGACTCTTATGACACTTGGTGATACTTTGTTCCTCGAGCGGATCTTCAATGGGATAAATGGGCGAGTCCTTTCGGGGCCCCGGGGCCAATGTCTGGTAGGTGTAGTCCGTAATTAATTTGAGGCTTCGGGCTTCTGGGGGCTCTAACGAGACAGAATAATTTGTTAGCTCAGACCCTGAAATTGATATTCAAATGCCGTTGTGGAGGGCCCTAAGTACTCAATTCTTGAGTAAATAACGACTCGAAAAGTTTCTTTTTTCATCGTGTTTACTCAGTAAGATATCCTTGGCGAAGGCGAAACGAAATCGGAGGACCAACCAGAAACTTTACTTCTCTACGAGAGTACACCGGGGGGTGGTGGTACACCCCAAAAATTTCCTTATCTTTAGTTTCCCCCACCCCCACCACACTCTCTCTCCTCCTATTTCTCGTTGCTGTTAATATTAAACGTAGACCCATCGTTCCACCACCACCCATCGGCACACTCATCCTTTCCAAACCACCCTTGGGAAACCTTACATTAATGACGTCAGAGGTTAATATTTTCAACGATATCGATCTGAATACTAAACAGGGATTCAAATGAAATGATTCGATTAATAATTAATTGCGAAAAAAAGACAGAAAAGGTATAATAGTCCTGTACGTGATGGTGAGTGTCCTGCTGACCTTGCTATCTACCCACCCACTCGCCCACGCCGCCGCAACCCCACCAAAGGTTCATTTCTCGCCCACTAAAGCGGATTTATATGACTTTCAGTTGATGAGTGTTGTTTTACTTAAGGGGGGATGAAAAGTCATTCTCTATTATTGTATGTATATACCCTAAAGGCACGGAGACGACGGGGGATCAGGTAAAAAATATCCTTTACACAGGATGTTATTAGGTCAAGAAATGTCAAGATTTTCATGTTTTATTATAATTTTGTCTCAACATTTAATCGATAACCCAATTTTAGGGGTGTGTGTATATATATATTTATTATATGGCATGTGTTCGAGGGTAGTTGATGCCTTGTGGTGGTGTTTTATTTTTTTCGTTGAGAATTTCATGCTTTTAGGGGTATTTTTTTTTATGTTATTCTATGCACAAGCATCTGGCGCCTTAATCTTTAAGTTGTGTGGTCTTGTATGTGTGGTGATGGTGGTTGGTTTGTGGTGGCTTGAGGATACTGTATGTCATGGGTAAATATTTCTTTATTGATGGTTATTTGAAAGGCTTTTTTTTGTGATATTTGAGAATATATTTTGAATTTTTATAGCACATTAAACAAGTTTATAATATTGAAGAAGTAAAAAATCGGCAAGAAAAATTAGGTATTTTTAATTGGAATATTTTGTTTTAGTAGTAGTTCGTTTAAGTTAACGAAAAATATGGCTGCTGCTAATTTAATTAAACAAGAAATTTGAAAAATACAGTCATAGAAAAACCTATGAAGGAAACATTAGAATTGACGATAGGACCATGCTTAAACTGCTTTGGTTTTTTCGAACTTGGACAAGATTCTGTCTAAGTGCACCGCCACAACGCAGCCATCGCACCTAGCACATCGCACCTAGCAAGAACAAAATTTGACCATCGCACACTATACTTATATAGTGTTATGTGCAGTGCTAGGCTAGGCAGGCTGCGTTGTGGCCGTGCACTAAGTCTACTTGCCACACTAACGCCTCGGTTTTATCCAAGATCAAATCAAGCTTATTTCAGAGCTGAACATTTAAACTTGTGGCTTCTTTACTTCAGCTCAAGTTTTTGTCAGTATCAGGTATCAGCTCTCAACATACCAAAGCTTGTTTTACCATTTCTGGCCACAATTAAAGATGAACTACGAAACGGGCTATTAACACTAGAATATTGCCGGCCGTAAACATCAACGGGGATTTTCAATTTTTCGAGTACGGGATTACCTTTATAGTCCGGGGAAATTAGCAAAAAAACGCACGAAAGGAGACAAAATTCCAAAATGGCTGAAAATTGAACCACAGCTTCTTTGGGATCTTTCAAGAAAACAATTTCGGAATCACAAAAAAAAACCTGGCCGCCGGAGATCACTTCTTGGCAAAAAAAACACAAAAAAATTTTTTGGTCAGTCAATACAAAACATTATTGCCTAAAAAATACCCCTCTTGAATTTTTTTCGAAAACCTTGACCTTTCCGAATTATTCAAAGTATTTTTTGGCCGAAATGTGATTTTTGGAAACTTTGACCTTGAATAACCTTGAAAGGGTTAGGTTTTCGGTTTTCGGGGTTTTTGTAGGTAATAACGTTTCGTATTGCCTGATCAAAATTTTTTCGAAAAATCAGTTTTTGAGTGTTTTTTTTTATCAAAAAGTGATATCTCCGGCGGCCATGTTGTTTTTTTTGAGATTCCGAAATTGCTTTCTTAAAAAATCCCAAGGAAGCTGGGGCCCAATTTTCAGGCATTTTGGAATTTTGTCTCCTTTAAATGCTAATTTCCCCGGACTGTTAGTCTTTAGGTTGGCTTTACGCTTTCAAAATGCTTCATAAATAACCAGTGTCTAAATATGAGAATTTTTAGCTTTTCTTTTTATTTTTTTCGACAATCACTGGGATTTTGTATTGCGAATTTTGTTCCTCTTTCTCGCATATGAATATCTCCTCAGTACTTCTTTTAATTGTAAATCTCAATTCAGCGTAAAATCCACTCCAACATTGTAAACGCTTGCTTGTTGTATGTAGGGTATGTAAAGCAAGAGCTTTTAAAATTACCATTTCCACACAATTTTAATTACAACATTGAACTTCCGCACACAGAGAAAAATGGAGTGCTGCAATATCAATCTTAGAACGCTCCTTAAAAGTTTGCAGCGCTACCTTTCCCAGATGAGTTCTGTATATTTTTTAATATTGCATATCCGCACCTTTAATGCTCTTTAGAAGAATTTTTTACGCACTAGAAAATGCTTTTTATTTTTAATAAAGAATTCACGGCGGCCTGTGGATATGTGAATAAGCTCCGGTGCCGAAAAGCTTTTATTTTTATTCTTTCTTTACAATTTCCTTTTCGTCCTTTCAAACACGAGAGTCGTTTTACCAAATGGTCCCCCAACTAAATACTAACCATTTCCAATGCTGCTTGACCTCCGTAATCGTACGAGAACCTATCTTGCCTCATTTTTATGGTCACCAAGATAATTGCCCGTTTTCTTCGTCCTAAACAGTTTCATAAAGCTCCAATATTGCCCCCTTCGGAGCATATTGATTAGCAATTAGAAGAGTACTTCTAAACAAGTGTAGCGGATTTGTTGTTGAGGAATATTTTAAATAAGTAACGCACACACCTTGATTCACAATTTCTTAATCCTTTTATTTTCTTTGTCCATCTCACACATGATTTTACAATTCATTTAGATATTTTTACATAAATCCCGTTATCCCTGGTTTTTTATTCAAAGAAACCATATAATTAATGCCAAAAAAAATATATAAAAATCCGTAATACAACTAACAACCCAAAGAATTCAACTTAAATTTTTATAATAACAATATAATGCAAAAATTCAATTTTTTTTTTTTCCTAAGATTAATATGGGCAACGTTCTTCTATTTAATAAACCCGTTATCTTCTTCAATTTTCTCTCATAATTCCATAAGTATATGTTCCTGAGAAATAATATGCTATTAAACCGTTCATTTGGCAAACGTAACTTCGATATTTTCAGTAATAATCATTAATTCTAATATTTTCAATTCCCTCGTGGATTAATTGTAAAAAAAAATTTTTATGGTACTGACGCAAATTTTACTGGTTTCTTTCTTAGAATAAGTAACTGTTGTCTGACAACATAAATTCCCTCGTTGATAACGGTTCGGACGCAAATTTCATTGTTTTTTCACAAATTCCCTCGTTGATAAAGTGTTTATTGGTTTTTACTCTAAAGACGCACGGTTTACTGCCCTTTCATATGCATAATTGGTTAAATTCCCTCGTTGAGACCAAGAAAAAGGTGAGAATTAATTTCAGATAAATAACAAGAGCATTTCCAAACCCTAATGACCAATGGCATTACTCGGGTTCATACTGCTTGTTACTCTGATTACCTTCTCTCCAAACTAGTAGTGATTCCAATGAAGTCCAAATGAAAACTGATCTGTCCAGCGCTGCCCATGAAACTCTAGCCTCTGTCCGCTGGTCTTCGGCTTTGGTGTCGATAAAAACTAGTACAATTAGTACAGTGATCGACATTAGTACATCGATCGATCGTCCATTTTAGAAAGAAAAATTGCTAGTTCTAAATTGCTAAGTTATTTTTTGGTTTTTTGGTTTTTGGACAAATTGTGCTTTATATGAGCATTGTTGGAGGTCCCTTGGTTTTAATTATAATGGATTTTTTGTTTTTTGGTCTCATCGTCGTAGGGAAATTATTGTTATTATTTATTAATCTTGACGGGTTCGCCTGGGTGATGAGGCGAACATTCTCCCCCCTGTTGAACCACATGGTTCGAAAGTTTCCGTACTACGCCTCTTTTGTGATAATGGAAGAACGTTAATCGACCGTCGGCTTTCAACTTCAGTCGTACTTGATATCGGTCGGGCAAGTTGATCGTTTTTTCCTTCCGCTTCGTTTTCGAAATGGCCTCGTAGTTGATCCTTTTCAGGACTTCCCTTTCAAGAAAAATGTCGACTCCCTCACGCGTCACAAATCGCTGATGTGTATTTTCGATGCGCTGTTTCAGCTCTTTTATTGTAGTCGTTGGTCTCAAAATTGAGAGTGAATGCTCTCGTGCACCATTTATGATCGCTGGGTTTGGTAACGTTGCGTTTGTGTGCGGAGTATTAGTTAAGCGTCTAGACGGATGATTCTGGGATGGCATGCCTTGGTTCGATGCTCGACGTGTTCTGAATTCTGTCTTAGATGTTGTTTGTACGGCACTAGAAGGTTTTACGATTTCACTGCGGGTATCGTTGTCAGGCTCAGCATACATTTCCGGGTCCGACTCGAAGGTTGATGAAAAGAATATCCTTTCGGATAAAATTAGGACGTCTTCGTCGTACTCCATCTAAAAGATAAACCTTGAATGTTACTTAATAGACAGTTTGGACAACACAAAAAAAACAGACGAATATAACGGTTAGAAATTCAACTTAATTATGTTGCCTCTATGGGAAGGCGTACTAGCTTAGTAACTGGTCGTCGTAAAGTGCTGGTTTCTGTTTTGATTTGCGCTACTCTGACAAGTCCGTCGGCGCCTGGATGCACCTCTTCGACTATGCCTAACGGCCATTTTGCTGGCGGCATGTTTTCATTGGTTACTAGAACTACATCTCCGATTTGAAGGTTCCTCCTTTCGTGATTCCACTTAGGTCTGGTTTGGAGTTGATGTAAATACTCCTTTGACCATCTTTTCCAGAAAAGGTGAATTCTTTGTTGAAGCTGCTTCCATCTTTGTGTTAGTGGTGCTTCGACTGCATAATCCGGCTCTGGCAGAGCGTTCAATGGTTGGCCAATCAAAAAATGCCCAGGAGTAAGCAATTCTGGGTTGCTGGGATCTGTGGTGACGTAGCATAATGGTCGTGAGTTCAATATTGCTTCAATTTGGCTTAGTATTGTTGCATACTCTTCGAATGTGCATGTCATATTGCCAATACTACGACGTAAATGGTGTTTTACCGATCGTACCCCCGCTTCCCAAATTCCACCAAAGTGAGGTGCGCCTGGTGGGTTGAAGTGCCAACTGATTGATTGATTGGCGGAATATTTCACAGCTTCTTGTGTTGCATTAGAAATTGCATTTCTCACATCCTTGTCGATTGCCGATCTTGCCCCAATAAAATTGGACCCGCAGTCGGAGTAAATATCCGTACAGAGGCCTCTTCTAGCAATGAACCTTTTCAATGCTGCGATGAATGCATCTGTGGTTAGTGCAGAGACCAATTCAATATGTATGGCTCGTGTTGCCATACACACAAAAATGCACAAGTAAGCCTTCAGAAGTGGCGCCTTTCTTAGAGGCGATGCCTTTACGTGTATGGGTCCAGCATAATCTATTCCGACTTTACAGAAAGGTTTTGTGATGTTAACACGAGCCTCCGGTAAATCACCCATCAATTGTTGACAAGTTTCTTTGCGAAACCTAGCGCATGTTATGCACTTATATATTCTGCTTGCGATAGCTCGCCTAGCATCTAAAATCCAGTACCTACTGCGACTGGTGGCAAGTACCAATGAAGTTCCTCCATGTAAAGTCTCACGATGAATTTTATCTATCAGTAGTGATGTTAGATGATGTGCCTTCGGCAGAATAATTGGATGTTTGCTGTCATATGCAATGGAAGCCTTGGAAAGTCGTCCCTTTACTCGTATGAGTCCTTGAACATCAATAAATGGACTTAGTTGGATTAGTGTGCTCTTGTGTGCTAAAGGTTTATTGTGCAAGAGATTATAATGGTCGTTAGGAAAACTAGTTTTCTGCAATAATCGAAGGACGGTCGCCTCTGCATTGCGCAGTTCACTACTGGAAATGAATCCGATTTGTTTGCTGGTTGGATCCTTACAATTCCCTTTAAAACGTAGTATAAGCGCCGTAATTCGTCTTAATTTGTCGTAGGATGAATATCGAGAAAGGAAATCGTCTTGTGCTGTAGTAGCAAAGCTTGCCGCGATGTCTCGTTTAGCCTCTAGGTCCGTAGTTTCTGGAGCTTTTTCGAGTTTGGGCCATTTGTCTTCGCTCTTCGTTAACCAGTCTGGCCCATGCCACCAGATATCTTTAGATAGCAACTCCTTCATCGTGATGCCTCTAGAGGCCAGATCAGCTGGATTTTCTGTGGTTGGCACATGTTGCCAAGTTTCATATTTGACGCTGTCTTGGATTTCAACGACCCTGTTGGCCACGTACGTTTTCCAACGTGAAGGGTGTTCTCTTATCCATTGCAGCACAATTGTGGAATCGGTCCATGCAAATATAGGAACGTTTTCCAGTTCCATGTCCTTGGTAGTGGTTTTAATCAGGCGTGCTAAAATTACTGCTCCATTCAATTCTAAACGAGGAGTTGTGGTTGGTTTAGTGGGTGCCACTCTTGTTTTGGCCGTCAGCAGCATGGCTGATATGCTGCCGTCTTCCTGGATTGTGCGTAGATAAATTACCGCGGCGTATGCCTTGGTTGAGGCGTCGCAGAAGCCATGGAGTTGAATGTATCTTTTACTCGTATATTGGACCCATCGAGGAATTCTTACCCTGGGCAGGTGCTCTAAGTCCTCTTTGAATTTATTCCATTGGTTATTTATAGTCGGCGAAGCTGGTTCGTCCCATGAGCAACCAGTTATCCACATTGCCTGCATAAGAATTTTTGCCACTATTATAATTGGTGCTAGCCAACCAAGTGGATCGTACAACGCCGCGATTTCCGACAGTATGGAACGTTTGGTGCCAATACCTTGTTTTATCTTTGGAGATACCCGAAAGGTGAAGTAATCTTGTTTTGGTATCCATTGTATTCCTAGTGTTTTCAAGGTTTCTACTTCCCCGATGGATAAGGAATCGCAACTTGCGCAATATTCGGGAGGCAAATGATTTAATAACTCTGTGTTGTTGCTGGCCCATTTCCGTAGCTTAAACCCTCCAGATTGCAACATGAGTATTAATTCGTTCTGCAATAATTTAGCGCTTGTGACATCTTCTGCTCCTGTCAGCAAATCGTCGACATAGAAGTCCTTGAATGCTGCCTTGGATGCCAAAGGCCAATTATCTTTTTCATCGTCGGCTAATTGTTGTAGGGTTCTTATTGCCAGATAGGGTGCTGATGACGTGCCAAAAGTGACGGTGTTTAGTTGATAATCTTGTTCTTCACCGGTTTCTGGATGTTTCCAAATAATTCGTTGGTAAGGTCGATGTTCTGGATGAATTAAAATCATTCTATACATCTTTTCTACGTCGGCTATCATGGCAATCTTATATTTCCGCCACTTTAGTAACGTTGCAAAGAGTTTCGGCTGTAATATGGGTCCCTTCAGCAGATATTCATTTAGTGATTTTCCTGTGCTCGTCTTGCATGAAGCGTCAAAGACAACTCTTAATTTAGTTGTTGTACTGTCCTTAAATACAGCATGATGCGGGATATAATAATGTGGAGCATTGTCGACGATAGGAGCTGCCATCTCCATATGCCCAAGCTGTATATACTCGTTGAGACAATGTGTGTACTCTCTAGCCAGATCTGGTTTTCTCCCAAATTGTTTCTGCAGGGTTAAAAATCTTGTGAGCGCCTGTGGTCGAGATTTACCTAATTTAGGAGCTTCGTCGTCTACGAATGGCAGTTTTACTTGATACTGTCCATTTTCCATACGTTTATGGGTCGTTTTGAATATTGTTTGGCATAGTGCTTCCTCCTTTTTGAACACCGGATGCGACGGGTATTCTTCGATTTCAAAAAATTGTTTGAGTCGATTACTCAAATCAGTGTCCGTAGTAGCCATGAGAGATACTGCTTCCGTATTAGCTTGGTGGTTGGTTGGTCCTACCAGAATCCAACCAAATATCGTATTGATGGCTACTGGAGCCGTCTTGTTTCCTCGTATGATACCGTCCAGTAGTATTTGCGCATACACTTTTGCTCCGAGCAGAGCATCTACTTTGCCGGGTTTCCAATAGGTAGGATCGGCTAACTGAAGACCGACCACATGTTGGAAAGTTCCCTTGGCTATTCGTCGCCTTGGTAGTGCATCCGTGATTTCCTTCAAAATTAAAAATTCCTCTTCAACTGTTGGTCCGTTTGACCGCGTAGATTGCAGTTGTAAGGTCGTTTCCTTACGCCCGTTGGCTGCAGGGATATTACATATGCCTGTGATGACCGTAGAGATGGAAGTGCAGGATGTTTGAAGTGTCTTGCAGGCTTCCTCAGTTAGGAAAGATGATTCCGATCCTGGATCGATAAGGCATCTTATTGTTTTTGCTTGTCCTTGTCTACCTCGTGCTACGACTAACGCGGTTGATAGTAGTGCGCGCAACCTATGTCGGGTGACGAACGCTTGGGTGATCTCTTGTTCGGCTGCACCGCAATGATTGTCTTCTTGGTTTGTTTGCAATTGTTTTAGCTTTGAACCCGTTGGTTCACCGTTCTCCCTTATGTGACGTGTGGTAGATTGTTTCCTTGGACCATCCTCATGTAATGATGTATGGTGTCGTTGATTGCATTTGAAACAATTATACCTGCTTTTACACTCCGAGTGAGCATGTTGTTGGGATAGGCAATTCAGGCATCGGCCGGTGGATGTGATTACCTTTCGTCTCGCTTCGGGAGACATCCCCGAGTACTTGGCACACTTTCGTACATAATGTTTACCTTGACAGGCAGGACATCTTCCTTCCTTCATTGTATGTAGCACTGATGTTCTTTCCCTTTGTTGAAGCTTGGGTTTTGTGGGGGTGCTTCTGTGCCCAAGAATATCAGCAATTGATTCTAAGACCGTCAACCGGGTGTTCAAGAAAGATTTAAACTGCTCCATTGTTGGCAATTCTTCACTGGCACCCTGATCCTCTTCCCAAAGTTTCAGGGTATAAAATGGAAGTTTTTGCACTAAAATGTATATTAGTAGCGCGTCCCAAGAACTAGTGTCAACGCATAAACTCTTGAGCTGTTGCAAACATTCTTCAGTCGTGTCAATCAATGTTTTAATTCCCTTATTAGTCTCAGAAATTAGTTTTGGCTGATTGACTAGTTGCTTAAGCTGGTGGTTGACCAAGATTCTGGTGTTTTCAAAACGTTTCTTTAACTTACTCCAAGCCGGTAGATAATCTGCATCCGTTATAGGCGTGTGGCGTAGTACTCGTTCAGCTTCACCCATTAAACACGATTTTAAATGGTGAAGTTTTTGTACTGCCGATAGCCTCGCATTGTTATGCACTAGCGAGGTGAACAAATCCGCGAATGGACGCCACATGTCGTAATCTCCGTTAAACTTGGGTAATGAGATCCGTGGTAATGCTGCATCTTGTTGGACGACGATGGTTGATGACGATTCGTTAGTTGGTGCGGGTGCTTCATTTTCGATTTTACATCGTCGTAGGCCTTCCGATACCTCACCCATATAATCTGCATATTTCCCCTCCATGATGGAGTAGTAGCCTTCCTTAATATACTCGACCTTCGATTCCTCCTCTGGACACTGTTCGCATATTGTTTGCACTATTTGCAAATCTAGCTCGCAATATTGCTTCCACAAACCCCGTAATTCTTCATCCCGTATTTCATAGAAACCCTGGGTTCTTTTCGCTAAGGCAGTCTTCTTTGCGATTTCAATGTTCTTTTCGATCCGGCCTCTCAAGACGCGTTCCTGAATGAGATGCTGCGCTAAGGTGGTCATCATATGACGTGGTGTATTGCACAAAGAAAACAAGTCTTTATTAGATACCGTACGTATCTACTTCTCTCGTATGAAACAAAAAGAAATTGTGAACGGGCTGTGTACTAAGTTCCTGGATGGAACCACCAAAAAATGATTAGCAATTAGAAGAGTACTTCTAAACAAGTGTAGCGGATTTGTTGTTGAGGAATATTTTAAATAAGTAACGCACACACCTTGATTCACAATTTCTTAATCCTTTTATTTTCTTTGTCCATCTCACACATGATTTTACAATTCATTTAGATATTTTTACATAAATCCCGTTATCCCTGGTTTTTTATTCAAAGAAACCATATAATTAATGCCAAAAAAAATATATAAAAATCCGTAATACAACTAACAACCCAAAGAATTCAACTTAAATTTTTATAATAACAATATAATGCAAAAATTCAATTTTTTTTTTCCTAAGATTAATATGGGCAACGTTCTTCTATTTAATAAACCCGTTATCTTCTTCAATTTTCTCTCATAATTCCATAAGTATATGTTCCTGAGAAATAATATGCTATTAAACCGTTCATTTGGCAAACGTAACTTCGATATTTTCAGTAATAATCATTAATTCTAATATTTTCAATTCCCTCGTGGATTAATTGTAAAAAAAATTTTTTATGGTACTGACGCAAATTTTACTGGTTTCTTTCTTAGAATAAGTAACTGTTGTCTGACAACATAAATTCCCTCGTTGATAACGGTTCGGACGCAAATTTCATTGTTTTTTCACAAATTCCCTCGTTGATAAAGTGTTTATTGGTTTTTACTCTAAAGACGCACGGTTTACTGCCCTTTCATATGCATAATTGGTTAAATTCCCTCGTTGAGACCAAGAAAAAGGTGAGAATTAATTTCAGATAAATAACAAGAGCATTTCCAAACCCTAATGACCAATGGCATTACTCGGGTTCATACTGCTTGTTACTCTGATTACCTTCTCTCCAAACTAGTAGTGATTCCAATGAAGTCCAAATGAAAACTGATCTGTCCAGCGCTGCCCATGAAACTCTAGCCTCTGTCCGCTGGTCTTCGGCTTTGGTGTCGATAAAAACTAGTACAATTAGTACAGTGATCGACATTAGTACATCGATCGATCGTCCATTTTAGAAAGAAAAATTGCTAGTTCTAAATTGCTAAGTTATTTTTTGGTTTTTTGGTTTTTGGACAAATTGTGCTTTATATGAGCATTGTTGGAGGTCCCTTGGTTTTAATTATAATGGATTTTTTGTTTTTTGGTCTCATCGTCGTAGGGAAATTATTGTTATTATTTATTAATCTTGACGGGTTCGCCTGGGTGATGAGGCGAACACATATTGACAGCGCTCCAAATTCCTTCTCCTTAGTAGCGCTACGAATTCTTCCCGCTGGGCATTTCTCGAGCTGGGAAAAAAATTTCCCAGACACGGGCCCAAGGTTGCAGGCGGAGACAGCAGTAGAATTGGAGAAACCCTCCCAAAATATCAACATGAAAAAGGTGCGTTGTGAAGTAAACAGTTTCTCTCCGTATAAGTTAGCAGGAATGAATAACATAATGTCAATTAGAGAGACAGAGACAGGTCCATGGTTTTTGCCAATCTATAAAAACCTCCTAACCAGGAGTGGGCAAAATCAGCTCTTTGTAGCCAGAGTGGGAGAGATATATTGGCAAAAGCTGTGAAGCTTCCTTCGAGTGAGAAGGAAGTGAGAAGTGCTGACATACGGTTCTGTCGTATGATGGCTCGCTCTTGCACAAAAATATAATAAATCCAGACTAGGACAAGTCTAAAGAATGGTATATCTCGGAGGTACTGGGGCTCTGTGTACAACTCCCACGGATGCAATGAATGTTATTTCTCAATCTATAGCCACCTGATCTATATATCAGGCAGCATGCACCATCATGGACTTGGAGAATCGGGTTGGTGAATGGAGAAGGCGTACCGACACAGCAATATATCACTGAGAATGGTAGAAGGACAATCTGATTACAATATGACATCGAAACTCAATTTCAACCGAGATTTCGTTTTTCAGATATCCTGCAGAGAGGGAAGGGGAGATTTCCAGCCTGAAAAGAACTCTATTGAACTACGCAATATACAAAGAGCTCCAAATTACGATTAAAGATTAACTTTGCTAACGTTGATGTATTTGCTTCGTCAAATTACGACATTCGGATCAATTTAAGAGGAAAATTTCGAATTATTCGTGAGTCATCTAAATATGCCTGTGACCTTTCCTCAGTTGGTGTCTAGAAGCTTAGACGTAGTGTGAAGTGGATTTTTACTAGAAAACTAAAAGACTCGTCATCAAATTTAGATGCTTCGTGCAAATTTCTTCTCTTTTGTGTGAACTCCTACAACATCCAGGAGTTCAAACGCAACGTCTATTGCCTCCTTCTTTAGCACCTTTCGGACTCTTATAAATCTTTTCCGCCCTCTATTCCTCTCTTTGAACCAAGCTCACTACTCGACATTTTTTTATGTGGTACATTCAAGTTTAGGAATCACCCTTTGTACTACTTGTCCGTCATGTCGTTCAAGTTGTCTGAAAAAAGGTCTTCTATGTTATGTTGTCAACTTTATGGAAAAGATCCCAAAAAATAAAATGCTTACATGCCTGCGAAGATCTCTTTCATGAACATACAGCGTGTGTTTTATGTTTCAGGCCGATTTTGTTTGGCCGCCATTTTGATTTGGCTGTCATTTGTCAGTTCATATTTGACAGTTGTGGATAACCATTTGTTATGGAGCAACAAAGTCTCAGCGAGAACGTCTTGTTGTCTATATTGATGCAGTGAGGCAGAGTATATGCGAACATCCGATCGTCTCTCATTGAACCTGAAACCTTACCTTTAGTCGAGCGGTATGCTTGGACATCTAGCTATTGTCTTTTAAACAGAGGTATTCGTTATATTGGCATGTACCTATGAAAACTTAAAAAGCGACTACTCCAACAAATATATTTTAAATCCATCCGGCAGCCAAGCAAAAATCAGAGTTATAAACTCCTATAAGACTAAGTCCAATACATCGAACTGGAAAACCTCAGCCAGAGATCACAAAAACTGGAAAAGAAAAATATGGGAAGCCAAGGCTCGAGTTAGGGTGTGGTGGCATTGGAAGAAGGGGAAGGCTAAGCCCAAAATTAATTTGGGACTACCAGCGCACCTTTTATAAACCACGTATTCTTAATCCGAGGCGTGTCCTGGACCATATCAGCTCCGTGGGCAACACAAAGACGCACACTTTGGCCAGACCGGGGTCGAGTTTGATGAAAAGGATTCTGACCATGGGCTACACCGAACACTGGTGATCCACACCTAATTTGGTGAACTCCAAGCAGTTTATTCTTGGACCGTGTAGAACTTGGCCAGAGAATTACTGAGGTGCCGTAGAAAGTATTACAAGCAGGGCTGCCGAAGTTACTCCTATAGAGTACCTATTTGTTCTCCTTTCGAGAGCCGTCTATACTCCCATACTCCCCACAGCGAAATTTTACTCCCTTTAGTAAATTTTATTTCAATATTTCAAAACTTACCAAAAAAAAGTAGAATTTTGGACAGCTATTGATTTTTTGTTCTAGTGGCTGAGTTTTGTGGTGGTTTGACCTAAAGGCCCCAATTCACATACAAGCCGCCGGCAGGCCGTGGCCTGAAGGTTTCTGGCCTTGAGGCCAAGGATCACCACACACTCACCTGTCGTCAACAGGATGGGACCCGCAGTCCAGGAGAACTGAAAAAAATCTTTATGTCTGTGGGAATTTATCGTCAATCCGTGCCTGAAGATCGGAAGTTTTCTTTAAGGCCATGAGTGAAAGAAAGTGCAATCAGTCGGAATTTATTTCTGGTTTGATCGCTGCTTCACTAAACTTTCGTCTTCGCTTGTATGTATGTTAGGAATCATGAGATCACCTGCAGTCCACGGCTTGTCAGGCGGATGCTTCAATTCCTCATCCCTCAGTCAGAATGAGTAATGTATCTTCATCGGGCCGTGCCTGCCAACCTGGTCTACAAGGCCACGGCCTGCCGGCGGCCTGTAAGTGAATGGGGGCTCACTTAATATAGTAAATTCAATTGAGAATTTTATAAACAGAGGCTTCAATGAATAATTTTGTTAGTACTCCCTTGAAGACCCAAATACTCCTCTGAAAAGACGAATTTTTCTATTCTCAGAAATGACAAAACGGCAACACTGATTACAAGACACTAGTTGCTTGATCACCGGATACTACGACAAAAATACCACGTATGGAAGATCGAAATGGCGGAGGACCTCATCTGAAAGCTCTGCCCCGAGAAAGAAAGAAAGGAATAAAAAACGGGTAGCGGCCTCTTTGAAGTGTTATACCTCCTGAAACGAGGTGAATCCCATTAGCCCATAAATTGAGGCTGTTACGCAGTCGTTCATCAATAGGTTAAAAGCTCTTCATTCAAATGTCAGCAGTACATAACATAATTTTGCTTCAAATAACTGTGGAAAACTCATCTCCATCAAAAGAGTACAGTTCCTTTGTAAGCGTTCGAAAAAGCTTTGAATCTTAACGAAAGCAATTTGCAAAAATCTGTTTATCACATTAAAAGTGACATACTTTAATGGAAATGAGTTGCACGTAAAGAGAAAAATCCTTATAAATATTCCAATCCAATTAAAATTAAGGATATAATAATATCGTAAAGCCCATCATCATACTCTCATTACGTGTTGTGGCGCAGGACAAAAAAAAATATATTTAAAAACAAATTAGTCGCAAATCATCATCCGCTTTCAGCATATTCCGCACGGCGATGTGAACAATAAAAACCCCGAATTTATGAAATCTGAAATCGTAGCCCGCCATTAAATCCTCTTCATCCTCGGAATTAATGGGAGCCTGTGTCATATTTTAGTCAAAAAGCTTTAACCATTGTTGATCCTTAAAAGATTATCTTGTGGCTTTTGTCTCTTAAACTGAACTGACGGAAAAAAACAACAACTGATAAATAACAGATTTAATCCTGGATAAAATGTAGGTTTCCTATTGATATTCTTTTTTTTCTCGAGCTGTTGTTGTTGTTTTTGTTTTACAAATTAATAGAAAATCCCAAAGGAAAAAAGGATCATTCTCTTTGTGTTCTGTGTCAAATACTCCCAGTAGAGACATCACCAGCAGCAGAAACTTTTACGCTCGAGTGTATCCCTTCTCCATTGATTATCGCTTCTTTTGTTTCTTAAATTCGTTGAACTCTCTCATTTAATAAAAAGGATCCGAAGAAGTAAATAGCGCAAAGGGTACACAGAAATACGTATAGTTGCTGCTCCTTCACATTCCTGGTATATCCGCATTCTTGTTAAAGAAAGATATCCTATTTTTTTTTTTGGTCCTTTTTATCCTGGCGTGTATATGTATTTGCCAAATCCCCCCACTCCCGCACGGACTTGCGAAATTTTATTGCGCGGAGTTAGGTAGTTTATTAAAACATGAAAATGTCTGTTCGCGCGCGGATAATTCCCCGGTGGTAGTTGTAAGGATCCATTTTTTGCATTTTCCCAGTGCCTCCGGAATAAGGATTTAAATAATGCATTCACATCAAGGATGCTGGCAATGTACCTTTTTTTCTATATCCTCCTTTTATAATGTTTTATCGTACAAATGCTAATCCACAGGAATTTTGTATTTTTCCTCGTTCCTCTCTTTATTCTATGTTCTTATGTGGGTTTAGGATATTCAAAAAGGACTTTTGCACATTGACTTACAAAATTTTATTTCATATAATTTTTTGTTCCTTTCTTCAATCTTCAATCCACAAAACCCATACACATACAGAGAAAAAAACGAAACCTTAACGACCGCACAAATTTTGTTTATTGCAAAAAAAAATACTTGGAGTAAATATTTTTTTTTAAATAATTTTTAATTTTATTTTTTTTTAATACGAATCGTAATTTTTTCCTGAAACATCCTTGTATTTGCCCCCCCCCCCCATCTTTTACAATCAACAGGATTTACAAGATTTTTTATAATTCAAGGATGAGAAAGAGAGAATCCCGTTCACCTAAGAATGATAAAATTAAAATTCCACACCTTTATAACTTTGGAAAGATTTTTTCGAGGTACGCAAAAGGTTCAAGGATTTCATAAGCCACTTTATGGGATAACATGAAAAATAAGATGAAAAAAAATATTTATTTTTTTTTTTATTTTTTTGGTACAAGAAAATCATTGAAATCCTCGAAATCGCAAGGAGTTTCTCGGAAGAAGAATAAATTCAGATGTCCCCAAGGCTTTATGAAGGTTAATTCGAAAACGATATAGGACCGGTTACGGTTGGGGAATTGTACTGGGGTTTGATGCTAAGGTATCCATGGATTTAGCTGGAATCTTTAATTCTAAATTATTCTTTTCCCTATTTTTTCTACACCCGAAAAAATGTTGTCAATTCGATAGAAAAGGTTGGTTGAGTTTTTTTTCTATTTACAGAAGGGAGTGTTTAACAATTTTATAGGTTATGATTTTTGGGAATCAGAAATATTTGAAATATTGATAGATTTACACGTGACTAGTCGACCATTATATACAATGGATTTGGATTTTTCTTATAAATCTTTAATAATAAAACGTCAACGTCAAATACGTTGTGTTCAAACAAAGGTAAATATTTTAGATTTGTTTTGGGATTTGGATTTTTTATGGAATAACACGATTACTATTTGATAAATTCTACAACAAAACAAATAAGAATCATAAAAATCGGATATCATAGTCTATTTTTGAATGCATTACACATGAATGAGGTGATTGTCGAATGATATCATTTTTATTTTATTTTGTGATGTTGGTAGACTTGTTTTTGACATCTGTCAAAATTTGTGACATTCAAAATTTTATTGACATTTGTCAATCAACTAATTTGTATTAAATAATGTAGGGTTCATGAATTTTTAATGTACAGGATATAAAATATTGAAGTGATGGTTGATTACCATATAGTATATGTAAACTATTAACAAATAGTATATGAAAACATTCATTTAGCATAACTATTCTGGACTGGTGTCATCTCTTCCAAGTTATGAGCACTGCTAACTATCCTAAAAGAGAGGATAGTCTACTACGATAGGAGTATGTCAGAAGATTGGGAAAGATTCATCTAGATCAGTGGTCTCCAAAGTGTGGTACACGTACCCCGAGGGGTACCCAGAAAATTCTTCGGGGTACGCCAAATTTCTCTTCAAAGTACTTTATTCCCGGTCCTTTTCTTTTTTATCCTTATTTTTAAAAGAAATAAAAGAATAAATAAAGTTTTTATATCCATACTGAACTAACAGATATAAACATTAAGAGGAACAAAAAAGGCAAATAATCGTCAACCAACTTTAGAATGGGCGGCTATCTTTACGGCTGCACGGGGACACCGGGCCGCCACAGTGCTCTGAAAGTTTATAAAAGTGGTATTTAATACTAAATCCTATTTCTGACCTTGAAAATATGTATATAGGGGTTTTTCACATCGCTGAATCCAAATCTGCTGTCGAAATTTGCAAATTTTCAAATTCAAGGATGGCGGATCAAAATGGCAAAAAATAGGATTTTTTATCGTTAAACCGTGTTTTTTCCATACAGTTTCATAGTTTTATCGTATTTTATGACAATCATAGTCAAGTTTTTTCGGTAATTTACAAAAAACATTGCAAAACAGCGTTATTTGCATGAATTTGAATTTTTTGATTATTTTACATAAATTTCGAGAAAAATTGACTATTACTCACATAAGGGGTGTTTTTTTAATCTGTCCCAGCACAGAACAGAACAGCTTCCATACAAAAGTCTTGTCCCCGATAATTATCAAGAACACTATCCAGCACATAGGGAAATTTTAAATTTCCCTTTTCTCACACACGTTTTTTAACTTGACAGTTGACAAATAAAGTAAAATGTTTTGTTTACTAAATGAAAAACGGGAAAAATTAATGGAGAGATAAATAAGACTAATGTTTATGCAATATTAGAAGAAATTGAAATGCCCAATGCCGTAATTTATGTAAATAAAAATGAAAAATTCCCTTGCCGTTTTTTAATGTTTCAGGACAGAACAGAATAGAACAGATTAAAAAAACACGGCAATAAAATACGATAAAACTATGCAAATGTATAAAAACACGCGATTTAACGACGAGAAAATCCTGTTTTTTAAATTAAAAAGCATTGCTTTTAATTTTTGATCAGCCATTTTTATCCGCCATCTTGGATTTTGAAAATTTCGACATCAGGTTTGGATTCAGCGGTGTGAAAACACCCTATATACAAATTTTCAAGGTCAGAAATAGGATTTAGTATTAAATACCACTTTTATAAACTTTCAGACCACTGTGCCACGGCGCTACACGGTATACGGGTTTAACAATCGAGCAGCAAATGAAGCTCCATGGTACTCTTGCCTTCTGAGTTTTCATCATCATCAGGAGCTTCACAGCCTATTGTTGGCCTTGACTTGCGTTCGCTTTTATGATTGTCGATCTCGGGCCCGTCTTTTCCAGTTTCTTATTCGTAATTGTCTTATGTCTTCCTCGTCTATTTCTTTTCTTAGGTCGTCCTGGTCTGCTTTTTTCTGTCGGTACTTTCCGCAACACTATCTTTGCCGGGTTCCGTTCCGGACCTCGTTCGACATGATCAATCCATATTGTTTTAATCACTTTGACAACGTTTCAGGGGCGTAGCCAGAATAGATATCAGCCGGTTTTTGGAGTTTTCTAGGAAACTATTCTGCGAGGCAGTGAGCACTATTGATTCTGTAAATGATATTGCAGCAAATCCTTTGCACTCTTCTCAATAGTTTAATAGTTTGGTGTTTTCAGTAGCTTCGTAAGGGAAGCCATCGAAAATGACAACGGCATTTGATTCGTAGTTTGACTTGCCATATTATACATAACTGCTGCAACTTTCTGCATAAGTCTGCCATGGTATCATTCGACCCAATGTAAAAAACCCTCCATTGATGATATATTTTCTATCGTTCAAGTCTGCTATTCAGTAGGTGAAAAAGCCCTGTACAGGTTTGGTTTTGTTCCTTTGCTCATCGAAATGTGAGAAAGAGAGGGTAGGGACTAAGTTCGTAACGCAAAATTCTCGCAGCAGTTCATCTGAATGTCCTGCCCTGTCTTGAATATAACTTTGAACGGGTAAACCAATTTAACCACCTGGGGTCCACAGTCAGCGAAGACAACGATGAGACGATAGACGTGCAAAGAAGAATAAACGCTAAGATGGATATATTTGAGAGGAAGGTTCTCCGAAGGATATACGGCCCAACCAATGAAGATAACGCATGGAGAATACGCTACAATCACGAATTGTACGATCTATACAAAGAGTGTAAACTTTCAACACATGCCAAGCAACTGCGCTTACGTTGGCCCGGCCATGTCCAAAGAATGGATGACTCAAGGATACCAAAGAAAGCCCTATATTTACTACCAGATGGCGAAAGACCAGTTGGCAAACCACGGTCAAGGTGGGAAGACAATGTTAAGGCTGATGCAGCAAAACTCCTAAACATCAGAAACTGGAGGCAAGCTGCGCAACAGAGAGGGGTCTGGAGGAAGAAGGTGATGGAGGCCAATGCTCGAATTGGGCTGTAGAGCCATCGAATAAGAAGGTATTTAAGAAAAGTACCTCACCTCTGGTAGGTCAACTTCAATTCAATTATAAGTGTTACTGTCATTTATAAATGCTAATGTTTCCCAAAAATTAGGCGGTATCCCATTAAGGCTCGTGAAACGGTATCTCCGTATCCCTGCAGCCCCGTGACACGGTATGCCCGTGCACCAGTATATGGTGCGAATAGTGCCGCCCATATAATTAGGGGGTACAATTAATGATTATTTTCGTCAGAAGGGTACGCGGTCAAAAAAGTTTGGAGAACACTGTTCTAGATCCATGTACCTAAAATGAAGATATTACAGTGGATAGCAGTTTATAACGTTCACTGAGAAAAAGGAGATGTCCATTCAAACCATTCTCGCTTAATCCAACTCCGCTACGGAATTGGATACGGCGAAACCCGCTTAAGGGTTAACTTAACTACCTGGCGTAGTTGACAAGGCAATGGTGTCAATTTCCTTGCGGAGAGATCCGCAAGAATTCGTTTAAACGAATTGATAAGTCCTTCGAAATCCCATTTAATTAAATATAATTTGATTTCCTCATCAGCCATGATAAATGTAAAAATTTTTGTACGCAAGTAAAAAAATAGTTTCCACAAATTCTATACACAGGCAGACACATCAATTGTCCGCTTCACAACAACAATCCACTCTGTCACTGATAGGGATACGGAATCGGTACTCAATTCTTTACTCATATGAGTATTTGGCTTTCGATTCTACTCACATCAGTACTTGATACTTTTGACTGAGTAATTTTACTCATATCAGGAATCGAGTACAATTTGCATTCAAGGCCGAATTCAAGCTAACTGCAAGTTTATCTCAATGAATAATTTCCATAAAAACGTTTTACACATATATATATATATATTTTTCTGCCTCAATTAAGGAGAGTTTAGGGACGTTAAAGGGCAGAAAAATACATCCCAAGCGCAAATTGGAGCTTTTTTATCCCACAGACATTTGTATGCTTTACTCTCTGTGTCACGAATGTGTATTCCAGACATATACTGTGTTTCCATGCAGAGTTTATCCTGAGTTTACTCAGATTAAGCGCCCATGGAAACGGGGATTGAGTAAAGTGTCGTTAAATCCAAGTAAACTTAACGAAGCCAGTCCGATTAAGCCTGGTTTTGCATATGTGTGTGTTTCAGTATCGTTTACTGCACATATACCAACGGCGACGCAATGTAAAATTAATGATCTGTCACTTTAACCCAGAACCGTCATGGAAACAGCATCGAGTGATCTTGAGAGAAAAAGCTTTCTGTTTACTTAACGAAAACTCTACCCTGGCTCATGGAAACACAGTAAGAGAGAAAAAGACATAACATAAAATATTTAGTACAATCCGCTATGGGTTCTATTACGTTTTGAACAGCTGATCGGTTGAAAATGAAAACAAATAAAATTATGAATGAAAACAAACAAAATCAAAGCGCGCCTTGTTTCAGTATCTGACAAAATACAATTTTCTTGATGCGTTTGACATATTAATTTTTAATTTAATTCAAAATTCAATGAAAACTACTTCCTCGCAAATGTCCGTCTGTTATTTTCATAAAATGGGTTAAAATACTTGTAAAATGTTCTGCTAAGATTATTTAATGTTATGAAGCGTAACAGGAAATATTTTATGTTATGATCGATAAAATAAAATAAAATTTGTCGGACAGAATAGGATTTTAGAGAATAATTTTAGAGATGGGCAGCTGAATTAGGGTTTTTGGTGGCCCATCTCACCATTATACCAAACCCCATCCTCTGCAATATCACTTTGTCCATCTTGATCGGACCGACATTTTCAAAAATTCCCAAAAGTCGAACCTAACCTTCCAACGAGATGGGAATCGGAATATGTGTTGGGGGCAACCCAATTAACCTATATGCCAAGTCCCATCCTCTGCAATATCACTTTTTTCATGGTCAAAAAAGTTCAAAAATTCATAAAATTAAAACTTAAGTAGACTCGAACTGGCGAATATTTTTAATCGGTTGTGCTTTAAGTAATCTACCTTATATCAAAGGCCCATCCTCTGCAAATTCACTTTGCAATTCTGTCAATAGCTCTTGGACTATATTGTAAAAGAGGGAAAAATAAGTCGATCCGACAGCTGCTATCCGGGAAAAGGGGGGGTTTTTAGCGGTTGAAAACAGTTTTTTGTGAATTCTTGCTAAACTGTGCATCCTATCGAAAAGAGTTAAATGTAAAAGTTGTAGGAAATAAAAAGATCTACAACTTTTGTATTTACCATTTTTACCCTAACCTCAAAATTTTTCGACAAAATGGCGGAAAACCTGTGTTTCCGTTTTCAAATTTTTTCTTTGACAAAAAAATTTCTATGAAGCTGAAACTTGGGAAAAAGATACCTTTTAGTGTTGCAAAAAGGCAGAAATTTTTTTAGACGGAAAAATTTAGAAGTTGTTAAATAAAATTTTTTTCAAAAAAAAGCGAAATTTTTAACCGCGATTCCTCTTAAAACTACGCTTCCTACGGAGTTCGGTTTTGGCTTACTTACTCGTTGTTGAGTCTACTTTCGATAAATGGTAAAAAAATGACCGGAAAATTGTTATATTCAAGATAACGACGATTATTCAGGAACAAATTATAGATGCCATTGTTATGTTTACTTTATTTTATTAACAAAAAAGTATAGTGTACTTTTTTATACCTTCTACGATCGTCGTACATAGGATTGTTATTATCAAACAAAACATAAGAAATGCCCATCCCAAATATGTATTTATGAACAATGTTTGGTTTTTACTCGAAATCAAAAGTTTACTGAACAAGGTTATTTCCTACAACTTTTAGATTTAACTCTTTTCCATAGGATGTCAGCCAGAAAACGCAAAAAACTGTTTTCAACCCCTCCATTCCTCCCGCAGCTGTCGGTTCGATTTATTTTTCCCTCTTTTACAATAGCTTGTTCGACAATATCCCGCTGTCAGATTGCTGTAACGAATTTTTTTGTTGTTCGAACACCATTTCTACTGGACTAAGACCTTTTGTTATAAATTTTTTTTTATAAAACTGCACTACATAACACCTCCATGATTTTTTTTTAAAATAAAGTTTGTTATCGCTTCTATCTATTACAACTTGTCTGGCTGACAATTTTTGTTAAGAAACTTGCCAGACTGAGTTTTGAATGTGCAGCATCAATATATCAAGATCAATCACTGGCATTTCAGAACACCTCGTTCAAAAAAAACAACTGAAGTCTGAGATATCCTCTATGCATAAAATATGCCTGTCATTGAAAAAATTGTTTTTCACTACTGTTTGTGTATTGGGGCTGGAAGGGAATCGTCCACTATGAGATAGTTGCAGTTGATCAGATGATTGATTTTTACATCTACTGGGTAAAACTGGAGAGATTACGCCAGACAATTGAACGAAAACGGCCTGAATTGACTATGTAATAGGAAAGGTGTTGTCTTCCTTCCATCACGTCAACGCCCGACTACACAGTTCTTTGATAACCGATTAAACAATGTAAAAGTTTTGTTGGGAAGTTTTGATGCATCCACTGTATAATCCAGACATAGCATTCTCTGACTATCACTTGTTCCGATCTCTGCAGAACTCCCTCAATGGAGTTATGCTGGATTCAAAAGAAACCCGTGAAAACCACATGATTCAGTTTTTACCAGAAACCAAAAAAGTTCTTCACCGATCGTATCATGACTCAACCCGACTCATGACTATACTCAAATGGCCAAACATTGTCGATACTTTTTGGTTTAAATAAATTCATTTTCACTCTATAAGAAAGGCATTAAAAAACAACGTTTTACTAAAAAAAACAACGTAACAAACTTTTTACCATACCTTATGTAAGATTAGAAAATAATCTTTACCATTACCACTACCATTACCATCTCTTGTGATTATCCAATCTCTACTGATGTATAATTCCTTATAATAAGATCAAATGCTCTGTGAAAATTACAACAGCAACCAACGACCAGAAAAAATACAACAATACGTCAAGCCAGCCCTCGACAATATAGTTCCTCAGCCAATAATTGTCACAATTAAATTATTCCAGAAATTGAACATGTCATTCATCGAAGAAAGATTAAAACTCCGATGGAATATGCTAGATATATTACTCAATTAGGGGTGGGCCAGAAGCCAAAGACACGAGGAAGTATCGATTCCACTCAATTACACCAGTCCTCATCAATTTGAATTTCCGAGAGAGAGAGATGAGGACCGAGAAAAATGACGTTGTGGGCAATATTTTTTGATTAATTGCCAAAGTTTCCACCAGAGACAGGAAAATCCTCTACTTGAGATAGAAGGCATAAAGTTGCTCCAGGTGAAGCTACACGGGCCCACTTGGAATGCAGATTGATATACACGAAGTCCAAGGCCCTGGGAGGGGCTGCGATGGGTCGGAGTGGTGCTACAAATGTAAATATGCCCGTGTATACGATGTAAATATAAACAATCCTGTCCACGTCCCCTTCAAGAGGCTAAATTCCTGCAGGATTTAAAAGTAAAGTAAAGACTGTCCCTGGCCAGGGCAATGGAGAGACTTCTTTCCAAGTTTTACGGGCGGCATTTAGCCGAGCAGCAGTAACTTTCCACCAGGAAGGACATCATAAGAGGAGCTGAGACGCCAGGCAGTGTGACATTCCTGGATATTCCTTGGCAACAGTGAAACCCTTTTCTTCTTTAATGTCACCATTTTCTTAGGAAATATATTCAAGAAAAGTGCCGGAAACTAGTTAAAACGTAGTTGCACACATGTTGAAGGGCAAAAAGGATCCAGTTTTTGCTAAGACTCGAGGGTTTTAATTTAACTTAATTTAATTCCGCCCAGCTGTGTGTGGTATGGGCATCTCATCCTGGCCATAGGAAGATAGATCCATTGCCCATCGCCTGTCGGAGGACCCTAATACAAGCAAGAAAACAACTTGTTAAAGGACTTTAAGTTCGCCGTTAAGGAACGACGCCAGGCAACATTGTAAGGAAGCCACTTGAACATGGCGGAGTAATGACGGAGCGGATTTTCAGGGAAAGAGAAATGATTTTTCCATTTGGTGAAGAAACATCTTGGTTACGTGAGCGTTCCTCCTCCACGTTTTTCTTTACTTTACTTTATATATTTTATTTTTTTGCTATGGTGCCGCAAAGTGTTGCTGGATGCAGTCTTACTGCTGGTGTGCATTCTTTTTGTCTTTTAAGTGTTATTGATGGGTAATACGAGAGTTTAAAAATGTAACATAAATTTAAAGGATGCTGCTGCGTAGTGTTTGCCTCGTGTCGAATCCTTAAATCATGAAATTATATGGTGAAGCAGCGGGAGCATATGGTTACCAGCAGAAGGTATGCGGTAAAGAGAGAAAGGTAACGTTCGTGGTTAGGTGTGTGGGCGGTGTGGAATTTTATATTATTAAAGGTTAGATTGTCTATTGAAACACCGGGATTTATTTCGATATGTACCGCTACGAGTTTGTAGCTTTTTGGATATCTCCAGAATTTAAATCTCACGTTCCACACATAGTTTCATTATTACATAAATACATTGCGTCTATAGTTTCTGGTTTATGAAAAATATTGACAATGGCTTAATTTTTTGGGTTCAACTTGCAATTACCGACAAACTTACTTCCACCTCTTGCCCTGCAAACAATTTCTCGGCTTTTCTCGGAGGCTCGCTTTCTCGAACCATTCTCGATTCGAAAACTGCTTGCGAAAGGTACGAGAAAAGCTTCCAAACCCACCATAAAAGCTTTCCTAGTACATTGGTTTCGATATCTTGCTCCGCTTTTATTGCCTTCGAATTCGTTTACGAGTCGTTTACGAGCCCGAGTTCGAAGCAAGCTCTCGCTTTTGCGTGTCGTTCTCGAATCGTTTCCGAATGTAAATGTTTGCAGGGTGTCATGATATAAAATGTCTTCTACGAAGGCGATTTGGTAGAGCGGGACCCTCAAAATCGGTGTTTCGAGTGAGAGAGGTCTAGGCAAAAGCTTTAAGTTCGAGTGAGAGAGGTATAGCCAAAAGCTTTGATTTCGAGTACGAGAAGTTTAAACTCAGTCAACTATGGCCCAGCATTGCTTTAAGAAGTTCGCTGTAGACTTCCAGCGAAAGTGGACATCGTATAAAACGAAACTTTTCCTCCTTTGTAACGCTGCACAGTGGGACAGAATCCCAAAAAGCTGGCCAAAACCCCTAAAATGAAGATTATATTTCGGGACTTTCTCTTTGCGGAATTTTAAGTAGGGGCCCCGAGGGTCACAGAACATCTGTCCTCGGGGTACAGGTACGTTTTCTCCCTTTGTAGGATCAGTTCGAAAGTGGCCGTTACACGAGACGCAGCTATCGAAGTTTCTAACACATATTGTGCATTGAAAATAACTATTTGTTAAATAGTGCCCATTAGTGCTTTTGAAAAGTTTAAAAATGGATTCTGTTCCTGAAGGTGAGTGGAATTAAATCGAATATGTATAATCGTAAAATATTCATTGCAGAATTATTGATATGAATTTAAATAAATCAACTTTTTTGCAAAACGCAGAGAAAAACTAATTTTTCAAATAACTTAAAGTTTATTAGTCGTCCTCGCTCGTTTTCTAAAATTTTTTTTTTTCGTTTGTCATAGTCTAAAGAAAAAAACAAGAAGTAAATTAAAGTGCGAATTTGTGCGAATTTGGAGATACAATTTTTTTCTGAAATCGCGCAAAAATCGTTGCACAGCAAGGGGTAATGAAACCGACAAAAAATTCCGAAATGGCAAGGAATCTCTTGAAAATTATATAACAGGGGGTTTTCGAGGTCGGTGATTACGAATATGATATTATTTTTTCGAAAAACAAAATGGCGGATCCAATATGGCGGACGGTCACATGAAAAAATGCATATTCGCGGATGAAATTCGATACCCGGGGGTTTTCGAGGTTGCTGATTACGAATTAAATATTATTTTTAAATTTTTTTTGTATTTGCCGGGGCATATCGAGTATCGGTTTTTTCCTGCGTTTTAATGCTTTTCTTTGTTGTTAAATTGTAGTCGAAGCGACTAAATTTAACGTTTTTTTATGTTTTCATGAAAACAAAGAGTACTTCAATTAACACGAAAAGAGATCTTCTGCCTAATTAAAGATGCTCTTTATACTGAATCTGCTGACGAATTAGCTCTCACTATTGAGAAGCACATGACGCTCCAATTGGGATTCGCATACTTCATGACTGAGGAAGTGAAACAAAATTTTAAATACGTCATGTACAAATTGCGTACTTTTTGGAAAGAGGCTCGCCGGAAAGAGGAGTGGTTTTTCAACAAGAATGCGAATTGGCTGAGCGGTCAAGTGATGCTATCGGAGGACGGATCTTCTCAAAGTACTGCGGAGGCAAAGGCAAACGGTGGTCGACTTTCTACAAGTTTTTTGGATAGCAGTGAAAGGTCCAAAAGGCGAAAAACCGAGGAATTGAGAAAAGCAGCCGTTCTTTGACAATAAGAGATGTATTTTGCCGCCTTTTAATTACGATACTATTTTTATGCTTCTGAAATTTTTTTAATACGATGAAATTGTATTAAAACTAAAAATATCAATTTTTTATATGACTGTCCGTCATATTGGATCCGCCATCTTGTTTTTTGAAAAAATAATTTCAAATTCGTAATCAGCGACCTCGAAAACCCCCGGGTACAGAATTTCATCCGCGAATATGCATCTGGGATCTGTCAGGACGGCATACTTTAAAGCCAGTCACGTGAAAAACAGCGAGGGCATTTCCAATCAGGAGTAAACGCCCTAAGAATGCGAACGAAGGAGAGAAAAGTAAGTAGGAGGTCGAGGAAGAGTCGATGGAGTCCAAAGAGAAAAAGAATGGGGAAATAGAAAAGACGCCTTCCAAGAAGAGGGTAGGGCCAATCAGCAAAGAAGCAGCAGAAACTCATGTTCCTCTCAAAAGCCGAAAAAGCATTGATAACCTTTGATGTTAAAAATGCTTCAGCTCGGCAAGATGGAGCAACGTGAATCGTCTAATCCCAAACTAAATTGGACTTGGTACTACGAGGCTTTATCGTTCTAATTGCGGTTTGGTTGTCGGATAGCACGAAGTTCTACTTGTTAGCGTAGGCTTGTTAACTTCGTAAGTTTCAATAGGTGCTTTCCAATATAGTGTTCACCTATGCTTGAAACGAAGTATGTTACTACGCTCCACTATAACTTTACTTCAGATCTCGTCACCAACACCTGTTTCTGTCTAGGAACCATCAGTGAACCATTCGAGTGAACCCTATGGTATTTTAGGAAAACTCCAGAATAAGGTTATCTTGTATGTTTACAGAAGGAGGCTTATGTTCGTGACAATAATATCTTTCGCTTCTGTCATCCCTCCCATAATGGTGAAAATTGCAAAATGTCTCCGCTGAGGATCATCGCCCAGGTGCCTGGCTATTGGATCACCCTCAGTGCAACGTTTATCCTTTACTTCAAAAGGAAGCGGTACCAAATTGAGTAGAGCTTGTAGATATGCGAAAAACCTAGGTGATGGAAAAGTAGGTTTTTTTCAACCTTGTTTAATGTTTCTAGCCGGGTTTTGTGCGATCACACTACTGCTCTTTACGTTATTTTTGGCCTAATTATGGTGATACATATATGTATATATCTGTAATACATGGTTTTGGTTGTAGACATCAAATAAATCCAGAAGTACTGTCCAGTAGACTCACAGGGTTCTGCATGTCCTGGGGTGGTAGCACGTAAGTTGTTTCAATCGACCTCTTCATACAAAAATTCTGAATTTTTGTATGAAGAGCTCGATTGAAACAACTTACGTGCTACCACCCCTGCTCTTCAGATTGTTCTTGTGTTGGTACTAATGGAGTTTGGCATGTAATGTCTCCCCGAGTATTTAGCTTGTTGTGAGAGACCTAAAGCTATTCCCGCAAAGACCAAATCTTCAAATCCTTTCATGATTGTACCAGAACCGTTTTGTCGAGATTGACACTGAGTTCTACACTAGCATATCAGTTGGAGGCAAAGTCAACTTCTTGCTGCCAGCGCCTTGGCGTGGTCTTGCTTGTTTCAATGATTACCACGATGACATTTTTCATCATCAGGATTTTTTTGTTATCGAGTAGCTTTAGGAGTTTATCCACGACAAGACAAGAAATATGGAGATATAACTCGGCTGTGGACATCGTTTTGCTAAGGTGCCCTCCAAAGGCCATTCATACACGAGGGAGCATGGTTCTGCAACCAAAAGCTTTGCCGCAAGTTTTCTGAAAATACACGGAGCAACAGCGATGGAAACAGCTTTTGTGTTGCTACGTGATATTTGTTCGTATTAGTGAGATGTCAAATTTTTTATTAAAAACAAAATGGAGGTTTTTTCGCTATTATGAAATAATTTATTTGAAAAAATTCACTCACTCCCTTTAAATTCTCAATAATTAAAAGTTTTTTCTTATTATATACAAATTTTGACCAAATTTTACTGTTTGAAAGTTTTTTTTCATCGCCAAAGCATTGATTTCTTATTGGTGTGAGTGCATGCTTTCCGTGTTCGCAGGCCAAAGGCAGGGGCACAAAAGTCTCCACCGGAGCACGAAACTCTCCACTTATTGCATCTCCCCACGCCTCCCTTGCCCGAAAAAAGCTTTTGCTCCGGAACCGTGCTCCCTCGTGTATGAATGGCCAAAGACCTTTCAAAATGAGTAACCATTATGCTGCAAGTATGTACACCATATAGGGTTGATTCAAGAGTCTCAAAGAGTAGAAGAGATGTTTTGTCGAAGACTCCCTCGATATCGAGAAAAGCCTCCGGTGCAATTCTTTTATTTAACACTCCTTCCAGTTTCAGGACCTGTTTCAGTGAGCTTCCCCTACTGGTATGCGTGCTGAGAATAGCAAAGTGTTTGGCGCACAACAATTTTCGAAAATTGTCTCGATTGTATTTGAGGCGAAAGACAAGAGGCGTATTAGCCTGAAAGATTTAGGGCCTGTTTAGACGGTTCGCTTTGTCTCTCCTTTTGAGGCGCCCCAAAGCGATAGTTTGTTTAGACGGTTCGCTTTGAGTCCAGTCGTTTTTAAGACAGGTGGAACAAACGGAACGAGAACTAGGGTGGGCAAAAAAAAGCAATATTTCTTTTTACGTGATATTCGAAAAATTGTAAGATTGGGAGTCAAAACAAATGCTCCTTCAAGGAGAACCCTGGCAAATGAGATTTAAGAGTGCCTTATTATTGTTAAAACAATTTTAAATTAAACAATATTTTTTTGTTTATTTTTTTATAATAAATGTTTTAAATTTTCCCGACAGAAAAACAAAAAAAAACAATATTAGACCATACAAATTTCTTTCTTCGATCTCTGACTTATCCCGACTGACTACTTTTTTTTTAATTGTGCAAAAATAGTTTTTTTAATGTAGCGCTTTTATTTTAAAAATTCCTTTTTTTGGCCCACCCTAGAGAACATATGCCAAAACATTTTCCGCCCTAATAAAAAACACGTCTGCTCATCACTGCGCCTGAAACGAAAATAAAATGGAACACAAAAATGATACAAAATGAAATTAAAACAGAGAGCTGTCAGAAAAAGCGAACGTGAGTCGTCTTAAAATTGAGACACACTTCCTTCCCACCCGAATCCTCTCCGCAACTACAAATTTCGTGTTGAAAGGTCGCGGAAGCGAACCGTGTAAACAGGCACTTAGTCTGGGTGTAATCAGAATACCCTGGTTTGGGTATGAATGTAGCATTCACGTTCCTCCACACAGTTGAGATATAATTAAATTTGAAGAAAGCCCTTAATATTTTGGAGAGTTCAATAACGGAGAGATTAGGATTAGGCAACAGTATGGGATAGTTGTTGTTTGCTTCAGCGGACTTGTAAAATTTGAATCACCGAATCGCTTCCCTTTTCGATTCATACAAGAACGCCGCATTTGTAGAACAGTGCTTGTAGTAGTATTATCAAGGCTTCCTACCTTGTTTCTGACCCGAGATTTTCCGATGCACCTTTCTTTAGTGTTTTGTGAAGTTTTGAGGAGTCCTCAAACATCTTCAATGCTCTGCCAAAAGAGTCTCCAAATATCCCATTTTGCTTTTCTAACGCTCTTTTTTTATCGTGAAGGGGTTAGTAAACTTCTGTAACACCCCCCACCCCCTCTTCCAGCTTCCAGCAGGAAAAATTCAGAGCGTTGCTAAGGGGACCGAATTTGGAACGCTGTCAATATGCTTCTAAAAGAGCAAAATTGTAGCTTTAAGAAATTGTATAGGACGAAGAAAACAGACAATTATCTTGGTGACTACAAAGGGTACCATTAGCATACTCCATAGACTAGTTATCGATGGATTACGGAGGTCAAGCAGCATTGGACGTGGTTAGTACTTAGCGGGGGGACCACTTGGTAAAACCGCTGCCGACACTCGCGTTTTGGAAGGACGAAAAGGCAATTGCTAAAGGTGAACAAAAATAAAAGCTTTTCGATACCGGAATCGTTAGATACCAAAAAAAAACTATTTTGTTTTGTCAATAGTATCCTGCCTCAATATTTCTATACAACAAACCCAACAAAAGACTCTGAACTTCCTCTAAAGAAAAGCAATCAAATCATTTGAGTGATTCATCTTACTGAAAATCGCCCAAACCCGACTAACTTTTATCTATCTACAAAAACTTTTTTAATATTTTGTTTTCTCTTAAATCCAAGAAGAAGTTGTTTACATCGTTGAAAATTTCGACATCTTCTCAAAAGCAAATGAAAAATAACAGCGAAAAAAAATACTCCGAGTTTCCCATTAAGTTAATAATAAAAAAAAACGTCTGACATCCAAAGGAAAAACCTAGAAACACCAGCGTGAACCTCTCCTCCTTGGCAACTCTTTCTCATCACAGCACTGTAGCATAACTTTGAGCATAACTATGATGGATCATAAATTTTTAGTTATATTACAGTTTGCCCAAGAATTCATATTTCTTCGTAAAAAGGACTAAAAAAAACCATCATCCAAGGTTAGAGTCACTCTCACTGCTCATCGTCGTCGTCTAGGTTTTACGTGTCACAAACCTTGGAAACTATTTTTGAAAGTCAACGACCGAAAGGCTGCGACTTGGGCCCTCCTTTCGTTTTCAATTACATCATTTTGCTTTCGGAGACGGGCGCAATGATGTTGCTGAAACTTTCCAATATCTACTTTCAATTTTTTTTCCTTGGTGATATCTTTGTCCTGATTTATGGCTTAGATTTTTTTTTCACTACATTATTTCTGTTATTTCGTCAAAGATATGTACAAGGATTACGTGAGTGCAAATGGAAGTTTTGCGAGAGTTCATGTCGCAAGCTTTTTCTCATTTCCCCATTTCATTAGAAGCATTGAGCATTTTTCACTTCAGCTTCGAGTGTTCCAGTAACCTACTTAAGGACTAAAAGGACCAAAAAAAAGGAAACGTTTTCATGCTGTTGAACCGATTCCTTTCTTTTCTTGAAACTAAATTAAATTTTCAACGTTTTATATCGCTGCAGAAATAATAAAAAAAAATTGTATAAAGTGGTAACGATGGTAGAATGGTGTGTGGTGGCAAGAGTTAGTCCTGTGGCTGCACAAGGAAGAGTTGAAAATTTTATGTTTGTTCTTGGGTAATTAAAATTGAAGTCGGTTCTGTGAATCTTTTATTGTTTGCAGTTGAGGTAAAGTTTTTCAAAAGCAGTTGGGAAATTTTCAGAAATGAGTTATTTTACTGGGGAACTTTGTAAGTTATTAATTTTTGATACAAAGTCACTTCATGGATAAAATAGACTTTAGCTAACAAAAGTTAAACTAGTTTTTAGCGATTTTCGAGATGAGATGCATTTTAACAAGAAAAACACTTAAATAAAGTAAATTCTGCCATTTTATTTGGCAAAAAAACATTCGAACAATATTTAACCACTTATGTATATTTGACGATTCGTCATGTAGTTGTCTTGCCTAACTGCAAAATGATGATGCCCGGTAAAGACGAAGATGTGTGTAGATCAGCTTCTTCTTCTTGTTTTCTTCTAGTAAATATCTTTCGTACACATTTTTTCTTTTTTGTGGCTAAATTTAAATTTTCTTCTTCCTCATTCAAAGTTAATGCGATCATTACTAACTTTTTATTATTCAATTTTGGTATTCCAAATAACAATTTAAATTAGCAATACGGCATACAATACTCGATCTAATTTTTTTTAGACTGAACGGCAAAATTCACGTAACGTTGACGTTTAAGTGCGAATCGACAGCAAAATTGACGTGCCGTTGCCGTTCCCTAACGTGACGTTGACGTTCCGTATAGTGCGAATCGAACTTAAAACAATTTAATATAGTTTCCAAAATTCTTCAAGGTGTCAACACAGACACAGGTAGTTTCCAGTCTTTAAGAGAAATAATAAAAACCGTATCAAAATCCGTTGCGTGGTTTAAAAAACACGACTTTGCTTTATACTATTTATGCCGGGTTTTCACTAGTAGAATTAGTGGTAGAGTATACTGGTCGAGTACTAACTATTCTGTAAACTCATCTAATGAAAACTCGGTTATATTAGAGTAGAGTGGGATAGCACAGAGTAGAGTAGAGTGGGATAGAACAGACAAAACTTAACTGTAATCGTTAATTCTCTTTTTAAGCCCGGTGGAGTGTCGGCTGAGAATTTACACGGACGGACACCAACGAACGGACAAACGAACGAATAATGTCAAAAATTTATGGGGTTCATCGGACACCAGCCCCACCACTAGGGGGTGAAAACTGAAATATTTAATTAAAGTTTAGGTATAAAATTAAATAATTTAGATGCCAGGCCCTAGTGGTGGGGATCATTTCCGATGCCCGAGGGGATAGGTATGTCCTTCAAAAATTAGCGTGGTGGATCCTTTTATTGGGAGTAGAAAAAATAATTTAATTTTAGGGGTTGCTGTGGGGGTGGCTTCCGCTTCACCCCCATAGGGTTGATTTTGGGCTTAAAAAATAGCTTACCGTAAGGGCTATTTCTACATAAAAAATTGGGGGCTGTTTTCATAAGCAAGTGCGAAACACTCAATTTTAGTAATAAGGGTTGTACTGGGGGTTGTTTCCGATCAAGTTAGGGTGTTGGTTTTACTTTAATTGAATTCGCCATACCCAAATTAGTAAAGCGTGATATTATGAGCGGGGCGTATCATCTTAAAGCCTTATTAAAGCAGAAGGTTTTGGTGCAATTTTTAGCTTTCTATGTCAAATAGTTTTTAAACTAGAGCAATTTAAAGATTTCAAAATTTGTCAAATTTTGCGATTTTCGATTTTTTGAAAATTTATAACTAGAAAATTAAAAATCCAAAAAATCTGACAATTTGGTTTTTTCTTAGTTTCCACCAGAAGAAAAAATATAAAAAAAATTAGGTGATTTGAAGTCCATGCGGTTCAAAATTAATTAAAAATTGGTTGATTTGATGTGGAATGACCCTGTAATAAATTTCAAAGATAGAGTTTTCACAAAAGATGTAACAATATGTAAATAATTGTCGCCTGGTATAAATACACGCTTCGCTCGTCCTAACAAGAAGAAACAATGGAATTGTGCTTTAACAAGTAACGAAGTTTTTTATTATTTTTCTATGTTTGTAATCGAAAAACGTAAACTGCTTGTTGCACCAGGTACGCATACCCCCACTAAACTCTTCCCGTACCCCAAGAAGAAGGATATGTTCTTTTAATACAATTCTTGACGTCATATGAAAACAAATGAGTTTAAGGTAATCTATTTACAAAGCAGAAGGATTTAAAGAAAGCATTTCCACATATAGAAATAGCATTAAGTGTGCTACTCCTGACGTTGTTGCTAGCCAAAAGTGGTTTGGCCGTTTTAGAAAACGTATTTCATGACAATACTTAATCAGCGCTTAAGTAACTTATCCAAAGTAATTGCAAAAAATTATTGAACAGAATAATTATTCAACGCACTATGAAAAAAATTGCTCTTGGTTTTAAGGTATCAAATGATCGTGTAACATTTTTTATGAGCAGCAATGTTTTAAGGCGATCACGTAACAAAACCTATGTTAGTTTAAAAATCCCTCAATGCAGTGAAAAACCTAAAGCAATTAACCGGCGTGAAATAAAAAAGTCTAAAGTCCTACTATTATTGGATAACGTACCCGACCATTCGAAAAATTTCTTCTTCTTCTTCGCGGGTCTACAGCTCAATTCGAGCCTTTGCCTCCATCAGCTTCTTCCTCCAAATTTCTCTATGTTCCAAAGCTTGCCTCCAGTTTCTTATGTTGAGTAATTTTGCTGCATTAGCCTTCCAGCCTTGACCGTGGTGTGCCAACTGGTCTTTTCGCATCTGGTAGTAAATACAGGGCTTTTTTCGGTATCCTTGAGTCATCCATTCTTTGGACATGACCGGTCCAACGTAAACGCAGTAGCTTGGCATGTGTTGATAGTTTAGACTCTTTGTATAAGTCGTATAATTCGTGATAATAGCGTATTCTCCATTCATTGTGTTTATTGATTGGGCCCTATATCCTTCGGAGAACTTTCCTCTCAAATATTATATCCATCTTATCTACAGATTTTTTGGACATACTCCATGCTTCACATCCGTACGTAACTACTGCACGTATGGTCGTTCTTTAAATTCGTATTTTGGTTTTTCTGTGGATGTCTCTGGATTTCATTACTGGCAGTAGTGAGAAGTATGTCCGAAAGATTTGAATCACCAAAATACCCGATAACGAATTTATAGAAGTCATGGAAGCATAGAATTTTTTTTACAATTTTGGACTTTATTAATCTCATAATAATTATCCATCGAAGAAATAAAAGCTGCGACATTACATGCTTTTTGGAAAAATATATGTGATTATTTCAAAAAGCAAGAAAACTACGCTAAAATTGTTTGCTTCACTTAAATTAAAAGAGGAAAAACCCTCTATTATCAGGTCGTGATTCAACGTCATTGAAAAGCTATGATAAAACAGACATAAGCTAGTATTTTATCTAATAAACCTGGCCTTCTTCTTGTAAATGTTTTATACTCTAAGATAAATTGCACAACCAATCCAGGCAATATTTCTTTTCGTTTAGTTATAGAAATATCGAATCAATGATCATTACCGTGCAGCACTTTCAAGTGCATCAATTTGTTGATTACAAACTGAACAAACTTTCCAGATATATTCCGCCAATGAGCCCGAGCAATATCCTACAATAATTCTGTGTTGATTATAAACATTAAATTGCGAAAGAAATTACCTGTTAGTTCTATCAAATATAACACTCTTCGATAATCTCAAACATCATCTGTGTTAACTTAGATCAATATGAAGTGCCAAGGTATACTTGAAACCTTACTTAGTACACAACATTTTCCCACAGTACACAACCTTTCGGAGTTGTCATTTGTATTAGGAATTACGTGCCTTATCAAGTATATAATAGTACGTCTGGTTTAAAATCATTATTCAAAACGAAGTCATTTTTTTCGCTTCCTATCTCTGCTTCAACAAATGTGTGAAGCTTAGACCAAATATAGTATATGGTTTAATCGGAAATTCAAGAACCCAAATTAAAGAAGACGCCTTTAAAGTATACAAACATTCCCAGTAATAAAAACTTCGTCTAGAGTACATATCCGAGGAATTCCTGTAAATCCAGTCTCCTGAAAGTTACTTGATCCTAGCGTATCTACATCAAGTACAAAAAAGGGCTTCCAAACTAATCGGCGATGATGCCCTTTGCTCTGCTCCACCGTTTGAGCGATCGTGATCGGAGATCGAAAAGGATGTAGATTCCTCACTTATTATGCTAATATTCGATGTCATGGGGAAAGGGCAGGGAATAGCTGTAAAGTGGGAAGGCAAAAAAGAAGCAATGTTATCTAGCTTGAAGAAATGGAAGGACAATGAACCATGCCACAGATTGGATTCGAACCACGGACTTCGGGGATGATACTCGGGTACTTTAACTGCTAGACTAGCAAAGCCGCAAAATATCAAAATAAATGCTCTGTTACGACCACGGTAAGGTTATACCTCTACATCAGATTGGTCCGCTAGGCTTATCCCCTTTGCCTACAGCACTATTTTTTTGCAAACAGTGTAAACAAGAAATTCGGTCCTAAATAGAACGACTCAACTATAAAATTATTATCCGCAGTTAGTGTTTCCGAACTCCTACAGCATCCTGAATCCTCAAATACCATAGTAACCACCTAAAAATTCTTTGATTATTTACCAATTCATATCTTCTCAAAAATGACCTAATTTTTTGATAAAGGATCATCATTTCTAGTACATAAAATATTTAATTTCAATCTCACTAAGCTAACAATCATACAACTCAACTTCCAAAAAAGTGTGTACCTTTCAACCACAAAACACTTGTCTAAAAAATCTATTAAATTTTCATAACTGCGGCATAAACTTTGAAGTACTCTTCTCCACTTTTACCTTCCGGGACTCAACTTGAAAACTCATTTAAAAATATTTCATATTCTCCTAAAATTCAAATCGAAAAATGTCTATGATACTCCAAAAAACGAACAAGGGCCTCTAAACTATCGAAAATTATGCATTCACAACTAACTGAACTTCCCAAGCTATCCACCACCAACGATATACATTCATTACTTTTTACCTGAAATTCTCATAAATGAATGTTGCGAAAATTTGAATAAAACTCCATCCGACATCATAATGCAAACTACCTGAAGGACTGTGGCAGAATCCTCAACAGGATTTCCCTTGCCATAGAGAATGGACAATTGCCAATTTCCGGGATGAAATTGAAATTTTATTTGATTTTGAAATTTTAACACAAAGCGCAAATTGCCGTCACTGTTGACTCGGGCATTGAAGGTAGAAAATGAATAAGCGAACCACCACCAACAGCGAATTTAATTTAATAAATGGACGTCGAGGCGCAAACAACAACACCGAATTGAAATTTTAATAAAATCGCAATTTTGTCAGGTGTGAAACGGGGCGTAAATCGGAGAGCTCAGAATATAATTAAAAACAAAATATAAGGCACAAAGTTGGACATAGACGCCCTCCGATGCATTATGGCATGGTGTATCATTGATGTATACTTACATGGTCGATTTAATGTCTGTGCTGTTAATTGAAATTTGAGTTTAGTCTGTTAATTTTTAGGGATAACAATAAAATGATATTGTAGCCAATGGCGGAATTGGATAACGAGAGGAATTGGGTCAAACTCAGCATTGTGTAAATGATGGATAGTGCAATTTGCGGAAATACACAATGCACCGATCATATTTCAAACGTGCTTTCAGATAAAGCTGCTGTTACTGATTTCAAAGGAATGAATTTATCAAAAGAGTAGATAATTAAATTTTGAATTAAGTTAACCCCGTCACTAGGTATCAAGGAGGCAGAAAGTATGTATGTTAATCAACAAAGTGACTACCTATTTTATGATATCGAAAATGACGTGATAAATTGAGAAGAGCAATGAATTCCAATCTTCCAAAATTACTCATAATCGGTTCGTTGCTTTAAAGCTATTATTAGTAACTTTACTAGGCAACTAACATCCTTCCACTTCTTTTAGTGAGGTAACGGGTCCACCTAGTACCGTGAACCTATTGTACTCTTACCGTACAATAGATTATTGTCCGCAAAACTCTTATGACCCATAATCCTCCTAATTGTGACCATGCTTATTTGGAGTTCGTCTTACGGGACTTTCTCGCTCGGATTGTCTTCTGGATGCCGGATAAGAAACAAAACCGCTTGTTAGTGTAATTTCATAGGTGTCATAGGTGTCTAGGTCGATATATCGTGCACTGCTGTTGGAAAGGCAGTAGCAGCAAAGCTGAACGATCTTCCTGAGCCAATGATCCAGATGCCGGCACCCACGCTTGCTTCTGTTTTAGCATTCGAGCCCAACCTGCAGTTTGTTAAGAAAAACCAACGATAGCTTCTCTTATATGACCACGGATATTTTGAGATTATCCTGGGCATGCTTCTGGGATCATAACTCAGACTAGAGCAAAATTTCCCCGCTGGAGACCATCGGCTATTCAATCTCAGCCTGAATGCAACAATTAAATTGGATTTCTCTTCTTCAAAAGCGAGTCTTATTCACAACGATCGTTTTTTATGTGTAACGTGGTGAATGTCGGCCTGGCCTTAGATGCGACGCATCTAATCCCGATTTTTTCGAAAATAAGCATCGAGTTAAGGTCTGTCAAACATTTCTGACCACCAAAACGTCAGCAAATGCATTGTTACAGGAGATGAGACATGCATCTACACATATTACCCGGAAACCACTTACCAATCAAGTGGATATCGCCAAAGGGCGAAAAACCACGTCAAAGCATGTTGAAAATCCAGTTTTTTGAATTATTGTAGAGTAGTGCTTTATGAATTTTTTCTGCTCGGCCAAACTGTTAACAAGGAATATTATTTGAGTATTATGCGTCGCTTGTTGGAACTACGTCAATTATGGACAGAAAACTCTTGGTTTTTGTATCACAAAGACGCACTTTTTCACACCGTATTTGTACATTGGAAATTATTTGGCCAAAAATTCGACTCATATCGTTTCGCAACCGCGCGTTCGTCTGAACTTTAGCATAAGTATATTGTACCCAGAGGGGATTACGAGATTACTCTGAAGGAGTTGAAATCCCATAGAAATGTATATTAGTCTTCCTTTTATTTTATTTAGGATATATTTATATGAGTGACCATATCAGATGAAACAACTAGCATTTAAGATGAAAACTAACCCTTCAAGTTGGGCCGAATTTAAAGTTGAAATTCGGTTGAATACGGCCGTAAAAAAGTCGGCCAAATATGGCCGTAAAAAATTCGGCCGAATCTGCTGCAGTGTGAGACCACCCTTACTATTCTTTGATCACGTGGTTATATAACATATGCAACGCTACTGAGTTCACTTTGGAGCCCGACTGAAGACCCTGTAACAATCATCTAAGCGAATCGCGTAGTATAGACCATAGACAAGATCTGGATGAAAACTAGAGAGGTTCTTAGGCAATCAGCACATTCTTGGAAAAAGGCCAAGGACCAGAAAAGGCAAATAATTGGAATCATCATTATCAGGAGCTCCACAACCTATTGTTGGTCTTGGCTTCCTCCAGCGTTCGACTCCATGATTGTCGATCTCTGGCCCATCTTTTCCAGTTTCTTATTCCTAACTATCTTAAGTCTTCCCCGACGTCGTCTATATATCTTTCCTTATGACGACCTGGTCTCCGTTTTCCTGACGGTACTTTCCCCAGCACTATATTTGCCGGGTTCCGTTCCGCAGCTCGTTCGACATAACCAATCCTTCGTAATCCGTTTATTTTAGTCAATTTGACAATGTTTGGAATTTTACTACTTTCATATAACTCAGAGTTGTATCTTTCCCTTCAAATGCCATCCACCTGTATTCCTTTGTAAATCGAACAAAGTTTAAAATCTTCCTACCAATGCTTCCTACCAATGCTTCACTGTCCACACTTCCGAACCATATAGTAAGACAGGCCTTTTTAGTATTGCGTAAAGTTACAATTTTGTTTTTCCTGATATATTTCTGGACATCAGGTGCTTGCATAGACCAAAGTAGCATTTATTAGGCAGTGCTATTCGTCTTCTGATTTCGGCTTATGTATCATTAATTTATGTTACAATTTTTTGTTTTGTCTGCTACTTCTGGCGTTTTTTGTGCATATATACTCATTTATTTCCAACCCGATTTTTTTTGCGGCTTTCTCGAATGCTACAAAGTTCCCCTTCATGCTTTCAAATGTTCTTCCAAGGATAGGAATATCGTCTAATGGCTAATATTTGCACTGACCTGTCAAAGATACACCCTCATGTATTAATCGATGCATATCCTACTGCTTGTTCTAGGGCTGAATAACAAGCAGGAGAGTGCGTCACCTGGCCTTAATCCTTTCTTTGGATAATTCGTTTAGGTATTTCAAGCAGCTCCATAGCACTAAACAACACACTATCGTAAGCATATTAGTAGTCGATGAAAAACATATGGTTATGTTAAATTCGTCACCTTTTTCTAGGGTTTCTCTGAGTACAAATAGCTGGTCTGTTGTGGATCGTCCAGGACGAAAACCGCATTGATACTATCCTGATATCCTACGTACGGTTGTAGTCTAATCTAGAGTACACGTGAAGATCGAGGGTCCCCTTTTTTATGTAAGGGACACACTATGCCCTCGTTCCACTCATCATGCATTTTATTCCGTATCCAGATTTCCCCTGTTTTTTCATGCAATTTTGGATAGTTTTCTCTCCGCCGTTTAATGAGCTTCGCAGGTATGCTGTCAGATCCTGATGCCTTATTATTTTTAATGTTCGCAACACGTGGCGTATTTGTTCTATGGTAGGGGGTGCTGTACTGTCGTTCTGATCGTCCCCGTTCGGCAAATACCCAACTATGGGGGATCCTCCAGCCACCAGTACTGGCATTGCAGGCCTCTTTTTTATCTTTTTCTGAGATTCGTGTGCTGAACCTCAAGAGATCCTGAACCTCTCTGCCTTCTTCAATATCACGCACTCACTTATCACATGCATGGCGATACATGTGATATAGGAGGGGTAACCCGAATTATCCTGGACCAATTTTTTGGCATCTAGGTAGATTAATGCTTCTGGGGGGATATATCCGTGTTCACAAGCTGCTTTGTGGTATTCAGAGTTCGGGTAGAACGCTCCCCGAATAAGAGGATTGTTGCTCTCCGTCGCTCAAGCAACGTGACGTCGAATCAACTTAATTATGAAGTTGTCGATCCTGTTAACAGATGCCTTATCGTAAAGGATATTATTGGCGCGAAATTTTGTGAAGCCCGATTCGGGTGTTCGATACAAGCTTAGGCAAGCCCTTAAGCATTGTCTTTCGAAAACCCGAAGCTTTTCATGTAAGAAGGGGATATGTTGAACCAGACAACCATAAGTTAAAACTGGTCTGACCAAGGCTTGATAGCGTCATTTAAGGTTGCTGATTCTTTTATTTTTCTCATTTGTTCTTCCCAATACTGCCTTTTTTTGCTTTGTGTGTTCTCTTCTCAGTTCGTCTCTTTTCTCTATACTCCTCTTCAGAATTTCTTATTCTGTGCCTACTTAGCATGGCTTGGAATGCTCGGTTTTTCTCCATTATCGCCTGGGCGCATTCTCCATCAAACAATTCTACTCTTCGTCCTTGTTGCAAGAAACCTAGAACATCTTCTTCTCTTAATTTTATTGTTCTTTTTATAATGTTATAAAGATATCATACTGAAGATAAAAATTTCTATCAGAATTCGAGGTTAAACGATTTCAATTATAAGATATTCATAACATACCAACAGTATTGCTAGTACAGGGGTGGTAGCACGTAAGTTGTTTCAATCGACCTCTCCATACAAAAATTCAGAATTTTTGTATGAAGAGGTCGATTGAAACAACTTACGTGCTTCCACCCCAGTATTGCATGTAATCTATTGAAAAAATCACAACATATTGATCACGTTTAAACAACCAACCTAAAAGATATATTCATTGATATAAGAGGATTTGGAAGGGATAATGTAAATGTAACTATTGAAGATTATTACTGTCACATAGCCGCAAATTGATCAATTTTCTACTATGCAAACATTCTACAATGCATAGCTACCTCATTTTCATATTGTCAGTCTAATTCCGAGAAAACTATAAATCCAATTACACCCGCCCGCACTTTCTCAACAAACAATGAAATTAGTTGTTGCTAGTTTTGTGAATATAAAATTATTTCTCCTTTAATAGTTTTGCTGCAAAGTTTTCTTTTAGAGGTGTGAGATTATAAAACGCAAAATGTTGTGTGATCCTTTTTTGCTTGCAATATTGGCGACTACATCATGCATTATCCTCGTATATTTGTTACAATATTTACGCCATAAACAAATTCTTTAAGGATTTCAAAAGGAAATTTTTGTGGCGATTTAGATGTTGAACAAAAATTAGTTTGCTGCCATGTTTCTTTTTCGTAAGAATTTAATTGTAGCTTTCAAAACTGGAAATGCTTTAAGGATAGTAATGATAAATAAAGAAAAATTTAAGAATTTAATTTGGGACTGCAACGATTGAAGAAATATATCGGATATTGGTTGCAGCAGCACACCTCTTTCCAAATTAAACTCTTATGCAATAAAAAATTCAACAGTGGATGGGGAAAACATAATCGTAGAAAAGCACGAGTTCTTGACATAGTTAACAAGTTCAGATTCAATTGGGATTTCCTATTGTATCTTCCAACAGATTATCTTAGCATCTGTAGGATTAGTCAACTCTACAAAAGCCGGAAATAATGAATCTAAGCTTTCCTCCCATGAATCAGCCAAGAACTGGTATTAACTTATTTTCAAAAAGATACTCGTAATATGTGAGCTAATTTTAAAGTGCAGTATCCTTCGAAATAGGAAAGTATTCCACAAAAAAAAGATATACAAAAACTCCCAGCACAGTACTTACCGCAAAACCAAAGACCAACAACTTTTTGGATTAATCAATAAAAATCTGAAAAAAGAAATTAATCCCATGAGAAAAGGCCGGTGTTAATGAACAAGAAACACAGAGGAATAAAAACTGAAAATAAGCAATTTATTGGTGCAAAATTAAAAACATAAAAATCGTGTACAAAATTAAAATAAAAAAATAAAATAAGATAAAATCGCTCACAGGCTTTTTGCTTCTACTTCATCACTACACAAAGTGCAAAACGTTTCTAGTTAACACAACATTACTACAGCCTACAGAAATAAATGATATTAAAATTAGCATATTAATAAAGCATTTTGTGTTTTAGTCAATTCTGCATTTAATCTGCAAATAAATAAAACATTCACCTAACAAAAATTCACATTGCAAAAGAATTTTATGGCTTCATCATCGAGGGGAGCACGGCAAGAAAATACGCCCATCGAAGTGGGACGATAGTTCGCACCTGTTCAGTTGGATACACTCAATTTCTGTGGATTTTTCAGCACTTAAATTAATTGATTTGTTTTTATTTACGTATTTTAGGTTTCTCACGAGATTTACTTTTCTACAAATTAAGGAAAATAAAGAAAAATCCTACAAAACACCTTCGCACACCGCTAAACAATTGAAATGTCAAAATTAATAAACATTGGCCAATGAAGTTTTGGATATGTGGATGGTGAGTTTAGTCCAAAAAGTGAAAACTGGAACATTTTATGATAAATTGTAATAGAGCTCCGTTTCCGTTGACCATTAATACATACTACCAATCGTTAACTGCCACAATTTCAGTTAACGGCATTTATAACAAAAAATGAAATCTTGTATCTATTTCATTAGGCCCCCATCCACGGTCACACATGTATGACGAACTTCTTTCGAAAAAGAACAATTATTTACACACACATAGAAATTTTGTCAATTTTAAGCCATCAACGGGGAAAATTAAATGATTTTTTATGAAACAAATATTTCTCGTAAGTCAAAAAATCAAAACTAACCGTGTTTTATATGTTTTATATTACATTCACAAAAATTTCCACATACGTTGAAGCAGGTATGAAGGAAATATTAAACCAGACGAATATTTTCTTCATACGGCGGCCAACTTCGAAAATGTGTATTTTTACACATGCATACAATGAAATAATTTCGATGTTCGCCGTATGTCTCATACTTGTGTGACCGTGGATGGCGGCCTATTTTGGTAAGTAATTCAGGGATTTTAATAAAAATTAAATAATTAACAGTTAGGTTAGATGTAGAGCTGCCTCTATTACTACTGGAGGTAACTTGATAGGTTTAGTGCGCCGTGTTGATGCCACAAACTCATGTACCTAAAGTTTGGTGGTTTGGCGGCTGTAGTGAAAATCTAAAGCCATCTTGTGAATTTCACGAAGCTTATCAATGCCTCGACGCTTGTCTGGAGAACTTCTTTAGGGTTTTCAAAAGCCTGGGGTGTGCTGCCTGGGTTTGGCTAGAGCCGGCGATTTACACAGAAGATACTAGCGTGCACTGGAAGGTGGCAGAGCAGACACCGGTAACTATCGCTAGATCAAACTTCTTCAGCACGTCGACGGTATATCAAGGGACAAGTCTTTCCTGAAGGTCAGTCTAGGGAGAAGGTAGTCCGTGGTTGCCCTCGGGTACCAAGTTCAAGATGTTGCTATGACCGTATGATTTTGAGGTCCATGCGCCGAATTCATTCAGTCTTAAGGGCACGAGGCGAGGAGGCTAGATGTCTGAGGTAAAGGTCGGGAAGCAGCAAGTACAAGAGGACATCAGGGCCTTCGTTAAGCATGCTCTCATGGGCCCTGTTATCCGTATTGCTGTCGTCCTCAACTTTATGACATTATAGGTACTGTTCAGCGCTGGCCAGCACACAAGTGATCCGTCGCCGCACTTCGTTATAAAAATCTTTATTCCTCCATAGCTCAGTATCGAAGAGACGGAAGTTCCTCTATTTTACAAAATGGGTACAATCAAAAAGAAAAAATGTTCAGTGAGGTGGAAGTCACTGGACTGCTTTTACAAAGTAAAGTACATTGCGAACTAAAATTAATGATAGGACGGAACACGTACATAGAGATATCCTTTTCCGCCCTAAGTCCCACGAGGGATTAAAGGAGCAATTAATAAGAGAGATATCTTCTTTCCCTCTAAAGACCTCTCCATATTACGAGCAGGCGCGACAAATGGCGAATGCTTTTATGGTTCTCTAAAAAAGTAACATTTCAGTGAGATAATGCGAATTACAGTTGTCACTGATATCGAGAAACGGCGAATTCAGTGACAATTGCTCGCGCTTGATGTTTGTAAGTGAGATTTTTTTAATTTGATATTTAAAGCTGAAGGTTTCTCACTATGGTGAAGTGACAACCAGAATAAGGGCCACTCTTTCTATATGTTTTGATTTGCAAATTCTGAAGTTAGCTGCACTCACAAGAAAGGCCGTCTTCATCAAAAACACATTAGGGCACGTTTTCGTAAGGCACGTTTGTTTTTAATCCACGAGAAAATTCGGTTAGTTTTTTTTGTTTTGTTAATTTTGTTTTTGTTTTTTAGGAGTAGAAATTTTTTTTCACCGCTTTTAATCCCGGGACCCCCCCAAACAAAATGATTAGAGATGAAAAAGCAGCATGTGACCACCATTATCCAATAGGAACAGTTTGTTGCTGGTTCTAAATGGGCCTTATGCACCCATCGACCTTTTGTAGACTTATTCCCCTCCTACTAAAATAAACATCACTTCTAAATTATCATCTATAAGCTATCACTTCCATAGCCTCTTCTAGTGGTGACTGAATTGGCATATCAGTTATGAGCGGCTTATCGGAACTGAAATATTATATCAAGATGCCGTGAAGATGAGTACGGTAGTGCCGTGTCATGCTGTTGAAACCAATGGATCATTATTCATTAGATATACATGCTCTTCGATAAAGTTAACAGGTGGATCAGAATCTACTCGGGAAAAGGTTATGTTGAAGTCTCCACTTAGGCAGCTCATCTTCCCCTCTACCAAAAAATTCTCCTCCGGCTATTATGTGTATGGCCATAGTAATTGTTTCAAGAAAACATTGATATCGACTAATTTTTGATCTGAAGTAATGTAACCTGCTATCAAAACAATTTTTTGCCATCTTCCATTCCGCATTCAGTTGACTTGTTAATTCTTCCCTACTCGGCTAGTAGGGTAAATAAGGCAACTCCTCCAGCTGGAACGTTTGATGGCTTATATTAAATTATGCAATTGAAATTTGGTTTGGATTTATTGTACTTGAACGAGAACGCTCTGGATCTTCTTCTTTCTTCTTTGATCCGTTATGTGGCGGTCCGAGCCGGACGTCCCCGCAACGTATACGCTGCTGTCGGTACCGCTGGGTCTCGAACTCCATTCACGATTCGTTTCCATTCTTGACGATTTTTGCCAACGTCTCGAGCCTCGATAACTGATAGTCGTTGATTCTTTAAGTCGCCCTCGATATTATTTAGCCAGGTTTTCTTCGGGGCCAATCGCTGAATTCTCCAGTCTGCCGGACGGCCTCGCCAAAGTAGTTTACGTGGCAAGCGGTTATCATCCATTTGGCAAACATGTCCAAACCATCGTAGTCGACGTTTTTGTATTTCTTCTTCGGTCTCGTTTCGAAGGCGATCGCCGAGTGAGACACCGAGAATTTGTCTCAAGCATCCCATTTGGAAGACCTCGAGCTTGTGGACTTCCGGCTTGTGCAGTGTCCACGTTTCCGATTCATAAAGAAGAATCGGAAGGATAAACGTTCGGTAAAGGCGTACTTTCGTTTTGATGGTAATATTTGTTCGCCACTTGAGCGAGGCGAAAGTTGCTGTTGCCTGGCCGAGGCGGCTGTGAACGTCGGCCGTCGATGTCACTTTCTTTTCCTCAACCAACGATCCCAAATATTTGAACATCGGAACCTGTTCGATTTGGGTTCTATCGAGGTGAACACTGGCTTTCGATCCGTCCATTTTGAGCACTTTGGTCTTTTCCACATTGGTGTTTAACCCGTATGACCGGGCGATGCGGGAAATGTCGTATAAGATCCCCTTTGCTTCGGTATCCATGTTGGCGAACATCAAGTCGGTTATGAAGTTGTTGTCATCGTATGGAACTCCGCGTCGTCCATCGAATGCTTCACGCATAATCGCGTCGATCACAACGTTGAAGAGAAGTGGCAAAGCGACGTCTCCTTGTCGTCGGACACCTGTTTGAATCCTCGGATAAGTCGCTTCGAATACGAACGCTGCTGGTTGAGCCATCGTACGACCCTTGGAAAAGTTGGATGATTTTCAATGGCACGTGTTCGGTTTCCAAGACTCCCCACAAGCTGTTCCGATCGATGCTATCGAAAGCGGACTTAAGGGGACATTTCCCTCTGTGGGCCTAAAAAATTACCAATTTTCAAGATTTTTTTTCTCGTTAACGAACAAAGCAATTCAGCTGAACTTTTTTTTATTGTTTTTATTCATCCTTCAAGTAAGTTACATAATTTTTTCGGATCAGAAAAAATACTTTTTATCCCCCTTCCACGCCATCAAAGATCGCCGTTCTTGTGCTCGTGGCAGTAATCCTGGTTACACACGTGACCTGAAATCAAAAATTTTCACATTTTCTTAAATTGTACAATATGGCGCTCGGTATAGACCAACAGTTTTTTTAAAATTCCAAAAAAAAACAAAATGGCGGACATTTGAAAAAATGTGCCATTTTTTCGGTCTTTTTTTTGCCTCTATTTTTTTATAACTTTTGAACAAAAAAAAACAAATCAAAATTATTGGTCTATACTGAAATGGCATATTTGACAAGTAATTAGAACAACTTTGAGGGAAATATTTTGAACCTTTTGATCTGAATCTCTGCCACCGCAAAAAAATATGTCATTATAAGATAATCGCCTTTAAGGGGATAAAAAATATTTTTTTATGATCCGAAAAAATTATGTAACTTACTTGAAGGATGAATAAAAACAATAAAAAAAAGTTCAGTTGAATTGCTTTGTTCGTTAACGAGAAAAAAAAATCTTGAAAATTGGTAATTTTTTAGGCCCACAGAGGGAAATGTCTCCTTAAAATCGATGAAAACGACGACAGTTTGTTTGCCGCAACGAATTATTTCTTCCATTAGCTGACGGCGAGCGAATATTTGATAAATGCATCCTCGATGTGGCCTAAATTCAGCTTGTTATTTCCAGCTCGTTTGCTCTCGATGTTTCTGTAGCCTCGATTGTATGATTTACGTAAAAGTCACGAGAGGTCACGAAGGATCCATCCGATTTTTTGATGTTGTCGTTTGTTGATGTTGTTTTGCCGCCTAACCGCCGGATTACCTGGTAGCTAGTGTTGGGTAGGACACGATTATAAAATGAGTTTGTAAGAGGAGCCTCTTTTTCCTTTTGAACCAGTACAATGTCTCACTTCAAATGAGGCGAGGTTTCTTCTCTCTTACTTTTTTTAAGGCAGTAAAATTCTCGAGTTGAAATGAGGCGAGTTGCACGTACTATTTAAAATTTTGTATAAAAAAAAACATATTTTGTAGATTTAAAATAAAACTCCGTAAAATTGAAAATAACACGAAAATATTTTATTTGTTATAGGTAGAGCTACAGATTACAATTTAAAAATAGTATCTGTGACACTTTGTTGCCACTTAACCTATTTCTTCTTTCTACCAGAACTTGACCCGCTTTAGAAAAGACGCGTTCAGAAGGCACAGAAGTCGCAACGCTGCACAGTCTTTGTTTAAAAAGTTGATATAGTCTAGGATATTGACCTTTTATCGAATACCACCACTTTGCTGGGTCTTTGCATCTTGGCAACAGTGGTTCTTCAAGGTATTTATCTAACTCCCTAATGGCTTCAGTTGTTGGATTTGTGGTTTTTATTAAGTCACACACCTCCTTATCGAAATCATCCCAAATACTAGACCCCAGGTCCGAGGGCGGAGACAATGTTGTAGGTACTGGCATGGCTTCAGAATCACTATGGGATTTTATTTGAATTTTTACCGCCATAGCTTTTAAATTTGAGCCCGCTCTTTCATAACAATCTTCATTATTAAATCCGTATTTTTTAAAACGAGGATCGAGAATAGTACTCTCCGCAAATATATTATTCTCCTCAATATCCGGAAATCTTGCCGACAATTCCTTCAGAAGACATTGTGACATTCTTTGAACGCACGTGGGATGTGTGTCAATAGATTGAAAATCCAAGCACTTCTTTTTAAGGGCATTAACAATTAGTATGACCTAGAAAAACCAAAAATGTATTTTAAGATTTCACGACTAGCAAAAGAAATAAGTATTTAACAAAAACTCATAATTTTTATCATACTTTAAAAACTATTTACCTGTGAAATTGTTATAGTTTTTTCAGAACTCATTTCCTCCGTTACTTTTTTGAATACAGACAGTATTTCCATCGTAGTCTTTAAAATTTCTACGTCATCAGCATGAATGTTTTCCGTTTCTGGATAGTTAATAGCTATTGTAGACATTACGCTCTTTTTAATTTGCAAAATTCTTCTGAACATTTCACACGTGGAATTCCAACGTGTTGAAACCTCTTGCTTCACTTTAACTTCAGGTTCGCCTAATTTTTTTTGCATATTTCGTAGCCTTTCTGTTGCAAGCGGACTTCTTTTAAATATTTCCACGATGCGTTTTATTTTTGTAATTGTATTTCGTAGTTCTTTAAGGGCTGATTGTACAATTAAGTTCAATGTATGTGCAAAGCAGGGTATTTGTTTCCAATTATTAATTTTAATAGCTGCCTTGATGTTATTCGCGTTATCGCTTGTCACTGAAACAATTTTATTTGAAATGTCCCAATCATCGCTAATTTTCTTAAGCTCCCGAGACAAGTTTTCTGCGGTATGCCTATCTGAGAATTGGATACATTCTAACATGAATGTTTTTAATTCTGCTTGGTCATTAAAAAAATGCACTGTAACCGACAAATAATTATCATTGGGCTTGGATGTCCACCCGTCGGTTGTAATACTTACATAATCTGCCTGTTTTAATTCTGACTTAACTTTGTCTTTTGTTATGGTATAAAGATTTGTCATTAACGCATTTGACAAGGTCTTACGACTAGGTAATTGATAGGACGGATTTAGTTTTGACGTATATTCTTTAAATTCGGGTGCTTCAATAAGTTGGAACGGCAAATAATTCTTCGTAAACAATTTCACAATAATTTTATTTAATTCCTCTGATTTATTTGCAGATAGCGGTTTAGAAAAGTATTGCGTGAGCTTAGTGTTAGTGACAGTAGGTATGGATAAATATCTATTAGTACATGAGGTGGAGGGCGTGCAAAACTCAGGTGTTTCGGGTTCCGGTGCGTTTGAAGTTGAAGTGGAAGTATTTCTGATGCTATCGGTGTTTACAATCTGAGATTCACAAATTGCAGAGAAAACATGAGGATGTTTGCTCTTTGTGTGCCGAATTAGATTGTAAGCACCGCCACCTTTGTAAGACAAAACTTTAGCACAGAAATTACATTTAGCTTTATCATTTTTTAAGTCCACAAAATATTCCCAAGCCCTCGACGTCCTTTTCTCCTCAGCCATTCTTAATATATTAAATAAAGGAACAAATCACAGAAAAAAAGAAATGAAGATTAGAAATGTTAGTTAAAAAATAAATACATATGCAGACATGACATACGTATGTAGGAGAAAAGAAATAGTAAAATGCTTTTTTACATTTTTTTCGTGTAAGAAGAAAAGTAGTTAATTTTTTTAAAACCGCCTTACGAAAACATTTAAATAAAAACAATTTTGTTTACTTACGTTTTTGTCTATAAAAAAATCACTGAAATTTTAATTCGCAAACTAAATTACTTAATTTATTTAAGTCCCTCACCAAAATGACAAAACAAGCAAATTAAAGAAAGAAAGAATATAAATACATACCAATGTAAAGCTTTTTTTACCGGTTTGATTCTCTTATGCATAAAACTGTATCAGAGTAGGTCGAAACCTATGCCTCCAGAAAGTATATTTATATTTTACAATCTCACCTCGCCTAATTTAAAGTTGGGAATTTAGATGCCGCAAAAGATGTAAGAAATTCCTCTCCACTATAAAATTTCACTCCCTCGAAAAATATAAGAATTGTCTCTTCAGCACAAAACTTCGCTCCCTCGAAAAATGTAAGAATTGTCGCTCCAGGACAAAACTTCCCTCCCTCGAAAAATGTAAGAATTATCTCCTCACTACAAAACTTCCCTCCCTCGAAAAATGTAAGAATTATCTCCTCACTACAAAACTTCCCTCCCTCGAAAAGTGTAAGAATTGTCTCTCAAGTACAAAATTTCACTCCCTCGAAAAATGTAAGAATTATCTCTCACTACAAAACTTCCCTCCCTCGAAAAATGTAAGAATTGTCTCTCAAGTACAACATTTCAGTCCCTCGAAAAATGTAAGAAATATCTCTCCATCTAGTTCGTATTTACAATCTCACCACGGCTCGGTTTGAATTGGATCTTTTACTGCCGCAAAAGAGGTAAGAAATGTATCTCCTGTTCGTGTTCACAATCTCACCTCGCCGCAGTTCAGATTGGATATTTTACTGTCGCAAAAGAAATAAGAAAATGTCTCTCTAGTTCATGTTTACAAGCTCACCTCGCCGCAGTTCAAATTGGATATTTTACTACCGCAAAAGAAGGAAGAAATGGCTCTGCACTACGTAATTTACAATCACACCTCGATTTATTTTTCTCGATACACGCTCGGCTCATATACCTGTAGGACATTATTTTTGAACCGGGACATTTAAAATAATTGAGGCCTCAGTACAATTTACACCGTGTAAGGGACAAATGTACTGCCTCGTGTAAGTCCGGCTCAACACTACCTGGTACAGCGTCCAGTACTCGTGCCTCGACGCAGCTTTTTCCATGTCGGCCCCAACGTTATTCCTGTACGCTTCTCGTTCCGATTTAATTTGCTGTCGAACTTCTTTCTTCAATCGGTGGTATTGCTCGAAATCGACGTGTTTCATTCGTTTCCGCTGACCGACGAGGTCCAGACAGCTGTCCGAGATCCATCGCTGCGTCCGTTTACGGATGGGTGGACACAACTCTATTGCACACCCCACAATGGACTCCGATAATTGCATTTCTTCTACATCAATATCGTCCGATATTGCGAGCGCCGCGAATTTGTTGGATAATGCCATTTGAAACTCTCGTCCGATGGCCGGTTCCCGTCTTCTTGGCTAGTGGTGGCCCCGTTTTCTTCGCTCTTTGTAATTGCATCTGTAATTTCGCTCGAAAAAGATAATGGTCCGATCCGCCGCAATCGGGCCCACGCATCGCACGTACGTCTTTCAGCGTCGATCGGAATCTTGCGTGGATCAAAATGTAGAACGGGCTGGATGATGACCACAAGCAGTACAAACTTTACAAACCGTTTCCGTGATTCTCTCACCATTTTTGTAGTAAATTTTCACTACTTCAGTGTTTTTTTCGAGTGCGTGTCTATCCATATCTAAAAACCTTTTAACTTGCCAAATGTCATCGTAATGACCATGGAGAATATACAAGGAGGAAAAACTCTTATGGGGAAAATGATAGGAAATGGATGGGTAGAAGAAACTAAACTTCTAGTTCATTTTTGGCCACAGATGTCACCTTTGTCCGATGAACCCCACATGAAATTAATAAAAATTCATTGGAAACATCAAAAATTGATTAATTACGAATAATCGCATTGATATAAATTGAATTTAGAAGCTGGTAAACAGCTGTAAGCTGGTAAACATAAAATATATTAGTAATAAACGAACTTTGACATGAACCGGATAACTACAGTCAGCCATGTTTTTTGGGGTACATTTGACTGCAGCGCCACCAATAATGAAACGAAAATTGACAACAAGGAGTTTTATCTCCATGTATAGGCTGTTTCACACGGGACGACGACCAACCAACAGAAATCGTACGATATTCATTTTTTAAGAGAAGAGGGTGAAAGGGGTGAGAAAGTTGGGTGGGAAAATCTTCCCTCCCCATAGTCCTCTCTCACCCTCTTCTCTAAAAAATGAATATCGTACGATTTCTGTTGGTTGGTCGTCGTCCCGTGTGAAACAGGCCATAGCCTCCATGGTAATGACAGTTGAATGTTGTCAGTGCAAAATTGGGGCGAAATTTAAAATTACGCCTCCTGTTGAAAGACCCTTTACGTCCAACCGTGTTGTATACATATCGTGTTATACGAGGGTTAATTACATAAATCCTGATTTTCACAACATATTTCCATTTTCAGTGCCCGAATAGAGTAAAATTACAACAAATTTTCCTCAAATTTATTCACAAACAATTTAAACAAATTTTATTGTCATCTTCCAGTATTACGCCACCTTCGGAGAGCTGCATTTGCGCAAGTCTCAACACCTAAGAATTTATGGATTAGTGTTATTGTTATTACACATATCGAATGTCACATAAAAACTGTTTAACTGCTCTAAATTCAAGTAAAACAAAATTCATAACACTTTTTTTCGATCGCCATTAAAACCCATCGATAGTGTCAATCATTAATTCATTTCCACCCAAAAGGAGGCTCGCAACTTAAACAATTTGGAATAATCTCCAGTTTCATGCGGTGATAAAAGCAAAATTTATTCGATTTTAAATGAAGACGTTACCGGATATTTTAAATTTATGGTCGAAGCGCGCATTTTATATTATAAATTATATAATTATAGTCCACAGGCGATATCCACAGCAGAGAGCGCTCTGTTCGTTTTTATCACCGATAAATCTCTTTCGAGTTTATTTGCGATAAGAGATCTCGGGATATCGTAAGATCTGCAATTAATCATAACAAACTAAAAATTAGTTAAAAAGAAAGATTTTATAGAAATTTGTCAATGGAGAACGACTTCGGTTTTGACAAGCTGCTTAAGATCGTTCTGCTGATAATAATACGAGAGTGCTCCGCTGTCTTTGAATATTTCCAGATAAAAGTGGACCTGCGGCCATGAATAGATTTTCAGATTGTGGTCGGTCTCCTCACGCGACATCTTCTGTAGCTAGTTGCGTACCCCAAAATCCATGGAGGCCCGACTGGAATTAAGTAGCGTTGAAATTAGGCGGAAAACACTAAGATAAATAAGCGTCATCTTCGGCATGTTTGACCGCAGTGGACACTGCTGTTCTGGCATAAATTAATTGCGGAATTATTGAAATGAAGCCGATGCCGACAGAGCTCATCCATATCCACTATGGACTTCATCAATTTTGGAGGCCGCCGCGGAGGGGAAAACCAGTAGGTCTACATAGCTTCGGACAGAAGATCTATGCTGATTGACTGTCATGACTTTTTACACCAAATCCCCAAAGCACTTTTATGATCCCGGCGGCTTATGCAGATGAGCAGTTAAGTAGACAGGCAGGTAGAGGAGGTAGGTATGTCACAAAGCCCCACCGCAATCAATTGGCCGAATGACATCAATCCCCTCTTGGCCAGTTGATTGGGGCTATATCTCACATTATTCTGAACTAGTTTCTAGGGTGATACTCTTACAGCGAGTTTTAAATGCCAAACAGTTACACCAAAGAAAAGTGGAATCCGCTAAGATGAATTCTAAGTTGGTTTTGATGAGTTAATTAGGAAAAATCTTTGTGATCTAATCTTGTTTATTATGTGGGTCCATATCGGGATTAAATGTGTAGCAATGTCGTGAGAATACATAAAAACTATAACAGCAATTAAACAACTTTTTTCTTTCATGCTGTAGAACTTTTACGACATGGGTTTGGTGGTAATTTTGTGGGAAAATTAATGGGACAGTGTCGACGGATGTTCAGAAGGTTGCGCGAATTTATACATAAGAAATATATTTAATTTTTTGAAATTATTAAATTTAATTTAAGATTGGGAATTAAGAAATCAACAGACATTGGATGGTACACAAAAACAATTTGTTTATATGTCAAAAAATGCAGATTGAATATACTATGGTACTGCAGTTGATTTGGCAAGTCGATGACATTAATCAGAAACATGAAAGGCATTTGTAAGTGTTTTTTATAGCTGCTAAAGAAATTCATTTACAGTGGAAATCGGTTAACACGAAATCGTGGGGATAGGGTAAGGTTTTCGCGGTATCCGAATTTCGTATTAACCGTTTGCTTTGAAATATGTACTTATATACATACATTGTATTCAGGGTGTATTCCTTTAGTTTTCAAAGCAGAGGAACAAAAAATTGTATGAGGGCGGGTGGAGAAATCGTAACGAAAGCTTGGAGTATTTCCTATGAATAATGTCCAGACAATTTTTATGTTACGGCCTTAACTTTTGAAGTTATAAGCAAATTTTTTCAAAATAAGCTTAGGTGAAAAAATACTAAAAAGTGTTGGTGGATTTCAAGTTTTTTCGTGTTAACCGATGATCGTTTCGCCATAACAGAACAAAGTCGCATGAAAAGCGCATTATCGGACCGGAACTGGACTTTTGTTTCGTCTTAAACAATATTTCGTGATATCAGTTTTCGTGTTAAGTGAACTCCACTGTATTTATTTATTTCTAAGCAAAACCAGGTACACTCAACCTAAAATACAGAATTGACCTTAACCATATATTAATATAATTTAACCCATAGTGTTAGCACAGGACTAGGATGTCAACAGGGAGGATATCAATTTTATTTGATTGACGTGTGGATTGTAGTCCGGGAAATTAGCAAAAAAACGCACGAAACGAGACAAAATTCGGAAATTGCTGAAAATTGGCCACAGCTTCCTTGGGACTTTTTAAAAAACGATTTCAGAATCACAAAAAAAAAACATGGCCGCCGGAAATATAGCAGCTTTCCGGTGTTTTCCTGGCATCTCGGTTTCTATAGGTCGTACAACCCCGTACAAAGGCCCTAAATGTTGACAATGAAATTCTCTACAACTTTAGTTCTTAAAAATATGTTGACCCGATTAACCCTTTCAAAGTTATTCAAGGTCAAAGTTTCCAAAAATCACTTTTTGGCCAAAACATCACTCAAAAACTTTTTTTTTCGAAAATTTTTTTTGATCAGTCAATACGAAACGATATTGCCTACAAAAAACCCTCTTTTCGAAAACTTAACCCTTTCAAAGTTATTCAAGGTCAAAGTTTCCAAAAATCATTTTTTGGCCAAAACATCACCCAAAAAAACATCACTCGAAAACTATTTTTTTTTTGATCAGTCAATACGAGGGCTTTTTGTAGGCAATAACGTTTGTCCGTCTGTCTTACAATGTTACTAGAAGCAGAAGCAGCATAGACCAACTTAAGTCGGGTTTTAAGCTGCAACGTGTTCAAAGAATTCTCTGAAGCTTTTGATGAAGGTGGTACTCAGTCGGAATACATCACCTTACTTTAGCAACAACCAATATAGAGATCACGCGAGCAAAACTACCAGCAACTGAAGGTAACTAAAGTAGCGCAAGTTACCCGTTCAAGAAACCTGGCAGTGAAGTGCATAATACGGTTTAATCGAAAAAAACTAGTGCTTAAAATTAAGGGCTCCCGAGTAAAAATAAAAGATGGCCTTGCAACAGGCGAACACCGATCGTGATTGAAACTACATCTTTTTCGTTTCTTTTTTTACTATGCCCCTCGGTGTGTGTGTGTGTGTGTGTGTGATGTACGGCCGTACAGTCCGGCAAACAACCTTCTGATGCCCAGTACATGGCCGAGGACTGTGCTTTTTTTGGTCAAGTTTGGCCGTCGTTATCCCGTAAAAATAGTTAAAAACCCTCGGGCATGCAGAGTCTGTAAATAACGAAACTCTCCAATTTTTCTCCTTTCGCATGACTCTTAGCCAAAAATACCTTTTTGCGTCTGCCACCTTCCTCAGCATGTAAAATGTAAGGGATCTTGCAATGAAATAGAAACAAGAATTATAGTAAATAAAATTATTATTGTCTGATTTTAAAAATGCAAATTTCATTTCCTTATTGATTTGCAGAGGATTGGGTAAAATGTGGAAATACGCGATGTCTGAGTGATCAGTCAGACAACTGCAAAGAAAATGTTCGGTTGTCTCTCTGGTTTGTTCCTCCTTAGAAGTTCAGTAGTCGGTCCTGTATGAAATTATCATTCTGACCGCATGTTTCCTAATTGGTCAATGTTCTGTGATAATCGACACGATATTGGGTCCGAGATCAAAGGTCGCGCGATCTCTGCTGGACTTGGTTAGACCAAGGCTTGGCGTATGATGTTAAACACCTACATGGAGCTTGCTATTGACAGGAGGTGGATGGTGGTGTTCATAACTTACAATGGCTTCTATATTTTCTTCACTGTTGTGTATACGACATTTTCTTCCTTCTTCCTTCCCTTTTCTAACCTGCCTTTTCGTTTCCCTCGATGTTACTACGCCTCTGTACCCACTGAAGAGTATTTTGATTGCTCCTGGCCCAGGAGGAGAGCTCCATATGTTAGGTTTTGGCCAGGCAACAGCAGATAACAAGATTTTCTTGGCGACCTTGGGTTGGTCTGTATTGCTAGGAAAGCTTTGAAAATTCCCACAAGCGGGGTTTTTTTGGAGGTTTCTTTACCCTTTCTTCATTGTTGAACCCCCAATTCAGCTTTGGGTACAAAATAAGACCCAAGGGCCTAGCTGATCGGAATATGCTCGACCTTTATTTGTGGACTATTATTTATTGAAGACTGAATTTTATTATTTTCGTTCTATTGGTAAAAATCATCAGCTCTGTCTTTTTTTGGTTAGTTCGGACCCCTCGCTAACGTTCTCAAGAGCCATCTCCATAATCTCGCTGATTGTAATATTTTATTAATAGCCATAAGATCCAAACAGATTACCACGGCCGGCGGTGATATACGGCAGAATTCCAAATATATCTGATTTCTCGGTGCTGCCTGCCGTTTGTGTTAGCACATTTGCAAGGGCGGCGGAACATAATCATTGTGGGTGGGGAGCACGTGAGCAGATGTGAAATGTAAAATGTTAATCGGTCAATTTAATTCATTGGTTACGGGGTTATGCGGACCACCATTTGGGGGGGGATGGCCTGCCTCATGTGGATCCCGTGTGGATTACCCTATAAGGCCCACATAGGGCATCTAACGCCTTGCTTCATTCGCGCCTCGCCATAAGGAATGCCCTATTGGCCCTCTTGGGCAAAAATCATTGCTACCCCTGATCCCTAGTGGAATAAAGAAGCCGAAAAATTTTAGAGTTCCGGCGTGGAATAGTGAGTAATAACTCCGGAGGTGTCGAAAGCTTTATAGTTTTAAATGCGAGTGTCGTTTTACCAATGCGGTCCCCCAACTTAGTACTAATCACGTCCAATGCTGCTTGTCCGATTCCAATGAAAGTGGGTATCTAGGAATATTTAAGGTTCCAAATAACGAATTTATGATCAAAACTTATAAGTTCAAAATGGCCGCACCAATATGGCCGATGAGTTTGCCAATTGTTTTCCGATTCCAATGAAAATCGGTATCTGGGGGTTTTTAAGATAGCAAATAACGAATTTATGATCAAAACTAATAAATTTAAAATTTCAGGGCCAATATGGCTGACAAATTTTAGCAAATAAGTGTCATTTCACTGTCAGCTGTAGGCAGGTTGTTCAAGAGTTGGTAAATCTGAATCTTCACATCCTAGCTCCAAATGGAAGAACATTGAACATAGTGTATCTTGGTCATTTCCTCTATTGTCGTGAAGTTTGCCACGCGATCGAGTGTACCTATAAAATGCTCGACTAATCAAAGGTAAATCGCCAAAATTACAAATAAAAGGGAAGGACCCTCCACTGCCATCACGAGGTTAAACGATTCCATATATCGCATCCAAAAAGTTCGATCGGTAAGAACGGGACGGAAGCTGTGTTCGGAACGAACACTAAGTAAGAAGGGGCAGTGTAACGGCTAACCGAAAAGGGAAAACAAAATTATAAACCGTCACGCAGGTTGAATTTTAAATGGGATTTAACATGGGTTTTCATTTTTTTAGGTTCAACCAAGCGTTGGGCACTTGATTTCCATCGGTTCAAGGTGGAACTTGGTATCCTTAAGTTTTCGATACCACTGAATACGACTGGTTTTGACTAATGACAGCTGCCAAAAAAGCTGTCAATAGAAATTAGCCATATAAAAGGTATCCAAAATTATATTTTCCAGATTTGCTCACTTTTTTCCTACCGCGGACAGTGCACACATAAACTTTTTTTATTGAAGGGCGTTGCAACGCACGCGGGTTTTTTGCTAGTACTTAATAAAAGTAATGATATTTTTTCTTTAGAGTAAAAACTGCATTTTTAAACGCATCTCATTTTGCAAATTCTGTTAATTCCATCAACACCGCATTCTGTCATCGAGGCCTAATTACCAGTTATCACGTGTTTCTAAAGGCTACCTTAAACTTTCAATTTTATTGCGTTAACATTTAAATAAATGTAATAAATTTTAACACAAAAACCATTATTTAAAAAATGTAAAATACAGGTTTGTTTTCCAATTCTTCAAATCAATGTCTTTTATTAAGTGTGAAGAAGCCATTAAATCGACTAATTTTCAAATCAATGCACCCGGAAGGGCGGCTGAGCAGTCAATGCACGACTAAATACTTTTCAGTAAAAAAAAACCCTGTTTTTCCTCTTAACGGAACTAAAATATTTCCAAAACAAAACAAAAAAAATAGAAGAAATATTTTTTTTGTGTTTTGATATCAACAAAAGATTTGCGCAATTCGTGCCCCGTTCGATGACTATGTATAGAATAAAACAAACCGTTTTTTTCTTAATTTATTATTAAATTATGTTGAAACGAACACCTTATAAACCTGTGTCTTGCCCTGTGCGTCGCCAAAAATTACAAAAAACAAAACTATCTGCCAGCGACAATGCTCCGAATAGCAGAAAACTGTCAATATTTAAAGATCTGTGGACATATAAATTCGGATAATGGAAATATTTGAATATAAATTTGAAAATTAGTACGATTGCTCGGCTCTGGACGAGTCTAGACACAAAACATTATTAACATTTTTCCAAATTAACCACAAAAGAAGATGACAGAAAAAAAAAAATAATAATGCTGAACAATGTTCTCCTTCGCCTTGGACAAGCGTTCAGATTCAATGTCAATCTTGTAGCGCAAGCGCAGATTACTAATCGGGAAAGAAGATGTCTTTCTAGCTCTATAATCCAGTTTCTTTTTAGTAGGATACATCGAACATACAAAAAAAAAACAAGGCTAATAAAATTTTATGTTCTACATTTTTAGTTTTATTCTTATTTATTGAAAACAAAACAATCGAATTTATGCATCGAGAATGGCGACTAAAATAAAACAATAACCGTGATGTCATGGATAACAAATTATCTATATATAAAAAAAAATCTTCGTGTTTTAATTCGTCGATATCAAAAAGAAGATAAAGATCTTCACTTATCTACATATATTCTTCATTGTGGTGATTTTACACTAGAATCAAATTCTTATGTAATATACACTGTGCTGCTGTAGGGGAGTACCACTTTTTTCATTATATATATATATCTTCGCTCTATGTTCTAATGGCGGATGTCTTAAATGTCACGCGGCAGTTTATAGGTGTTAACAAAAATAACAACGGGGAAGATACCAGTTACAGAAACGCTTTTCAAACAAGAATTCATAAATAAGTTAACAAGATTATACAAGGTAACTTTTAGGTGGAGGGGAAAAAGACACTTATACAACAAAAGAAAAATAATTTTTATATAAAATAAAACAAAATATTAACAAAAACATGGACAACAATTCTATCTCGAAATAAGAAAAGTGAAAGTGAACATTTTTTAATTATTTTTTTGTTCACATTCTTTAAAGGATTTTTTCAGCTTCCTTTGTTGCTGGTCGTAATAAATTGAATTTATTTGTTAGATCATTAACAACTACAAATTACCTCCAGGATTTGCTTTAAAAATGGTGGAAATGCTAAATATATTTTTATTTTATTTTTTAATTTATAACTAGTATTTTTGGTTAATTAGTACATTCACCACATTCTTCTGACGTTGAATTTCTTAAAATAACCAAAGTTTAATGAAATTCTCACAATCAAATGCCTAAAAAATTAATTAAAATTAAAATTTACACTAAAAAGAAACTATAGCTAGAAAAAATGTCTTGTGGTTATGATGATAAGATCAAACTTATTTAAATACAATATCAAACTAAAAAAAAATTAAAGCCATTTCGACAGATAGAAAAAGTCGATCCATATTAAAAAAAGCATTAAAACTTTTTTTTTCTTTTTAGACAATTGTAACTTCTCAAAATTTTAGAGTTGGTTTAATTAGCTGACAAATATTTTTTTCTGGAATAATATTTTTATCAACGTTGGCCTATCCGATAAGTGGTGAACCACTTTGTGGGATCGAACCTTAGACCTCTGGAAAATCTGGAGACTTAACCATTAGGGTACAGAGGACAGCAACAACCCTTTTTCAGAGAATCCTGTTATAGCTTTTTGCTTGCAGACCTAGTTTTGACCTCGTCAAATTATTGAACGATATATACATACATCAATAAACTATTTGAGAGATGCTAAATCAGATCCCTTTGGATCGTTCTGCCTAGAAGCCTAATGGGTGCGGTGGGTTGCCCCACTGCTCGATTCTATTCCCCTATTTATCTGGAGTAGTTGCTTAAAGCGAATCAGTCCCATTTCTTCTAATGGAGTCCCGTCATAGCAGCGCTTTTCCTCCCCAGTGCCAATAGGCCAGTCAGATTGTCGAAAAAACCTCGTTTTTTGCCAACAGAGCCACCCTCAACCCGCAAGGTCAAATATGGAAAAAAATAGGCCTCATTTTATTAGTATGAAAAAGTTCTACAAATTTTATATAATAGTCTAAGATCCGTAGACTTTCACCGATCGAGTAACCGACTGAAATCTATTTTTTATGATAAAAAATATGCTAACAAAAGTAGCTTGCCTAACGAAATATTGTCAAGGCTATATTTAATAGGCGTTTTTTTTCGCCTTTTTCTCTATTTTGAGGAGAAACTATGCATTTTGGTGAAAACATCAAAAAAGCAAAGTTGTAGAGCATAAAATTTCCTACAAATTTTGACTTCATTGTTTTCTCGAATTCCGCATAGTTTCGCCATTTCGTTTTGCACAATTTTTAACTTTCCCGTTTATAGGGCAGTTATTGTAATCGGTCCGAAAATCGAAATCGAAATTTTCAACGTATTTTCATTTTTCAAGGTCCCACGATATCGGGCGAACCAAAAAAAATATCGACTTCGTTGAGCTCCCATTCGAAGCGCATTAAAGGAAATATAATCTGAAAATATTTTCATAAAATTCGGTTGAGCCGTTTTTTTGTTTAAACGACGTACGTGATTTTTGTACCTGGACAATATCGCTTAAACCAAAAATGATACTGACTTTTTTGAGGTGCCGATCGAAGCATATTAACGAAAACACGTTCTGAAAAAAATTTCATAACATTCGGTCAAGCCCTTTTTTTTGTTTAAATGAAAAGACTTTGGCTAAGTTACATTTTCTGTAATGTGCAATTGATTAGTTTTTCTGATATCTAATAAACTCGCTGGAATGTAACTCGTTCTAAATGAAGTTACCTTTTCTGTATTCAGCAGAGCGATAGATTCCTAACAAGACATCACTTGTCAAAATCCGAGCACTCTTTAAAAATGGTGCAAAAATTACGGTGCCGTTTACCAACACCACGAATTTTTCAAACCTTAGATCAACACCCTTTGGGCGGGGAATTCTTTTCCGCGTCTCACAGTTTCTTGAAATTGAAGTTCATCCCGGGATTTCCAGTAGTTACCGAAAAATTTGGCCTCTCCGGTCAAGTCTGATAAGTCCTTTACATTGATTAGTTTTGCTAATATCTCTTGAATTCGTTCGAATTTCCAAATGAAGTCATTTGTTTTTCAGTTTATCAACGGCGCTTCAACACGCCCAGGATGAATTTGACCACGCACTCTATAGGCCAGTCAAATTATAGAAAAAACCTCTTTTTTGCCAACCGAGCCATCCTCAAGGTCAAGTATGGAGAAAATAGGAAAATTTTCGTAGAATTTGATGAACTGATGAAGTTTCCAAAATGACGTAATATCAAAGGAGGGCCATAAAAAGATTTTCGCGTTTTAAAAAAAGACGTACAAAAAAAAGGTTTATTTAAAGTTTGTAGAGCTTTTTCATTTCATACTAATAAAATCCACACTTTGATGTCAATACATAAACAAATAAAAGAGTAATTGCAAAAAAACCGCCAGTTGTCACGAGAGATACGCGGGCCGATGAAATTAATGCTTGTCTAAAATAGGACAGATTGAAAAGGGCCATTTAAAACAAAATATGAGAGCGAATCGGCAAACTCAGAATTCAGTACTATTCTCCTCAATATAGGAGAAAGAAATTGTTCTGAAATTAATGATAATCATGGCTGCTCTTAAAAAGTTCGTAACAGACACGAAAATTTTGATGAGCGACATTTATGACGATTTGAAAAATATCAACTCAACTTCACTATCTATCGACTAGGGCTTGCTGTTCGACATTGCACTCTATACGGAATAAATAGATTGTCGACAGTACAAAGGGCTTTCCCTGAGCTCTAGTCTTCCACATAAAAAAAAAGTCAACGTAAGTCAGTAATGCCACAAACGTCAGTTCGTTGTACGATTATTTTGCTCAGTTCAACTCAGTTAAAACTGAGAGTGTGTAGGTCGCTTTAGTGGGGCCTCAAGAACCAAGTCGAATTCAACTCCTACAAAACGAATTACTGCCTTATCTCTAATAAGAGCTGCACCAATCTTCCTTCCGTATCTGAAAGGTGTGAAAGTTAACTACAGACCAATTTTTTCATACCCTAGGTATAATTTTAACCGAAGACCTGCGCTAGAAAAACCACTTATTCCAAATTGCTAAACAAGCATGATTGCATTTTCTTAAGAGATGAAAATTTCTTCTTCAACTAGCCGCTCTGGCTGCTATTTACAGGTCTTACATTCGACTAGAACTAGAATACAACTCGTTTCTTTGGACTAGGCCCCCAAAAATGTTTTGTCGGGGCTAGATAAGGTGCAACACCATCTCAAACTTATAGATGCCATGCCCTGTAAAATTGCATCGCAATTACCATACCGACTGTTCCACAGGAATTCATATTCTCCTGCCTGCACGGTAATGTTTTTTTTGCCAAACAAAATTAGCATGGTCGATACACTAACAGCCTTCTATCCTGTTATTCGTACACACTACAGAAAACTACTCTAGAAATTCATTCATAAATAAAACTACTAGACTTTTGGACAATGATCCGCAGTCAGTATTACAGAACCCCTATAATGGGTCTTATCATGGTTGGCGCGGCGAAAAAATGACAGGGCCGTTTGTCGTTGTCATTTTGCGTATCATAGTTGGCGAATGCAGCGACATGACAATTTTCGATAAAAACCTTATGGTTGTCGCTTGAAAACGTTTGAACATTTCTTATAATTAAAAAAATTTAAAATCAGTGGTGAAAAACGTAACTTTGTCTCTTAAAAAGGCCAACTGTGATAAACCTGAAGACGTCAGTTTTTTCGAGAACTATGATTCCGTTTTACAGTCGCCGCGCCTTTTCTCACTTCAAGCGCCAACCATTATCAGGAGCGCGTTCAAAAACCTTACTATGGTAAACCACGAGGTAAGCTGTGGTTATGCTGCATCACTTCACTTAACCACGAAAGTTTATGTTTAACCATGGAGGTTTTTGAACGCACTGTGGTTAACTACAGGTTAAAGAAAAATAAAAAAAATAAAAATAAAATTTTCCATAAAATAGTCCCGCTAATTGCTTCAATTATTTCATTTATTATTTATTTGCAATAATCCCACAAATGCCACTTTAATTTGTTCATGTTTTTAACATTAAAACAACTGTCAGAGAGTTGTTTTTATTCTTCTTCTTCTTAACTATCGCTAACCATGCTCCCGAGCAGGGTTAAAATTTAACTACACCATGGTTAACCACGGGAGTTTTTGAACGCCAAAAAGTTATGTTCGTGGTTATGTTGTAGTTAACCACGGAGTTTTTGAACGACAAAAGTTTACCATAGTTAACCATGGTTAACCATAGTAAGGTTTTTGAACGCGCTCCAGGCCCATTAGCGTGGAGCTTAATTGCAATGTTGATCGCCTCTTGCTTCTGCACTCTCCAAACTCCTATTAACCTCTATTCTTTCCTTCGAACTTAACTTTTTTTTTTGTGTGAGGTACTGGGTCCATAGGTACTGCGGCCATTCATTTGGCCTATTGTACTACACCCCTATACCTCATATTTTTAAGCCAGACCGCTTGAACAAGTTCAGCAGTCTGCCTAGTGGCTTGTCGCTTAGACTTGAATAATCGAGCAGGGACTCTTCGAATAAAGAAACCCTGCTCCTCGCTATTGCGGGGCATTCACAGAGGACGTGGAGAGCAGACTCATCCTCCTCCAGGCAAAGCCTGCAGGTGGGGTCCTCCGCTTTTCCTATCCTCCATAAGTGGTAATTTAGGGCGCAGTGTCCGGTAATCAAGCCAACAATTGTCCTGACATCGTTTCTACTACGCCCTAACAATTTCTTGGCCGTGTTAGGAGACGCGAACTTAACTTACTACTAGACATTACACCATGATGAGTACCACACGATGGAGTGGTAGTACAGAGCGTCACTCTCTTTCCTTTCTCATAAAAAAATGAACCATCGGAGGGATCCCTAATCTCTCCCATTAATCTCTCTCTTTTCTATGGAATTCGTCAGACTAAGCATCACCATTAGCTTAATATCCACTTGCTAGTGGATACCGAGCTTTAGCCTGCGTATAGACCGAGAGCCGACCGCTGAAAAACCTATGTTATTGGCAAGAAGAAAACAAAACCTATTGTAGAGATAAGAGAATACTTTAAGCGTGGTGTGCCTAATCTAAAGTGTGGCCTAATGTGAGAAATTAGGTAAGAGTGGTGATTTTTTAGTCCAAATCCAAACCAATGTTATCGACAAGAAGGATAATTTTTTTTAAATTGAAGTATACACCTAGTAATTACTAAAACGCATGGTGTGCCGCGCCCTGGCTGTGGCCTAACCCCTGGCAGACCAGAATTTATACAATTTTTTTGTATGAAAAATTATTAAAATCGCGATATCTCTCAGGCTCCTCAAATCAAGCCAACAGGAGAGGTCCTACGCTTTGGGAAATGGCTGGAAAAACCGCTGGGATTAAGCCAGCATTTAATATAGATCACCAAAGTCCGATCGTCTAAGGCCCTCTTTAGCAAGAACGGGGCTAGGACCACTGAATATAGTATAAGGGCATACACATTACACATTTTTACAAACTTGCAGCAATTTCAAATGGAAACCTTTCCTGTTGTAATAAATGATTGATACTATCCTCAGATGATGCAGGACAAAGTCCTGGTCATCTTAGGACCACTACAGGACCAGAAAATGTGATAGTTTAATAAAGGCATGTTCGATCGATGTGTCTGCAGAATTTAACACACGTCAACCACGATTCATCTTTAGAAGATCTATATAAATGGAGAAATTATTCAGGAAATCGATACGATTACTCGAGACATGGTTCTAGTGCTAGAGAGACTTCAAAACCTCGTCGACATTAGCACCGGTCCCTAGAAGGTTCTTCTTGTATTTTATCTAATCTAGGATTCTGCAATATGTGTTCGTTCCATCATCGTAGATTATCTGCCAGTTTTTCGTCAAGGATGGGTTAGCTATACTGACTACTTATATAAAAGAGGAGATATCTCGGGATTTTGTGACTTCGTCTTGGAAACATTCAATATACAACATTCGGTTCGAAAGAGAAAGAGTTCAATACCCGTCCGATTGATTCTCTACCCCAGGTTATCGCTAGGATACTCCAGGGTGTGCTTGTATGGTATATAGATGGCTCCAATAAAGACACGGGAATGGATGCCGGAATTTTGGGCGAGGTTCAGTAAAGCCTTCGGCCTGGGTACCCTAGCTACTGCTTTTCAAGCAAATGTGAACGCTATATTAGATACCTAAGAAGGGACTACACTGTAAAAAAAATATGTAAATTCACAGTGCAAATTTACAGTAAAATTACAAATCGCGATATGAAATACTAATTTACTACACAATTATTGTAATTTCACTATAAATTTTGTAACTTCACATAATGAAATTGGAAAGCTACAATACTGCATAACGTAAATGTTGATTACATGGATGTAACGTATATTTTACACATGGTTGTGTATTTTTCTAAATCGTTTATGTAGGAAAATTACAATATTTCTTATATATTTATCAATGTTATGTACTGAAAAATCCACTTTTAACTGTAATTTTACTAAAGAGGCGTAATTTTAGAACATAAATTTTCAGTAAAATTACAAATCGGTTATTGGAATGTAAGGTTTAAATTTTTCCTGTCGTGGATATAATTCACAGGTAACAATGGAAAGCTAAGCATATAAACCCAATTGATTTTAAGTTAAGGCCAGACCTTTGACTTTGTCAGGGTCTGGGCAGTTCTTGTAACAGCCAAGAAATTTTGATAGGCATTGCCTCACGTACATGCTTAACAAGGCATTGTGAGCAAAATGCTAATTTTTTATGTATAGGGTGGGCATTAAATAAGAATAAAATTTGGCGCTTGGAAATATTTCAGGCAGGGCCAAGCACATTGGCACAGGGCGGTAATCTTCAGCTTTGGCGTTTTCCTTTTTCGTCTCTCTCTGGTAAAAAGTTGCAACAAGAGTTTTGGAAATTTACAAAACTCTGAAGAGAAAGCTCCAATACTGATTGTATTTTTACATCCCACAAATAATTTATATTTACTACACAGTTGGTAAAAATACGTAAAGTAGATTAGGAATATTCCTAATAATATATAATGCAAATTTACAAAACTGCTTGTGAATAAAACTTCCAGTATTTTTTTTTGTAAAATTACCACAGAAATTTTTTACAGTGTATGCTAACAAGCAAACCTTTATCTTATTAGACAGTCAAACGCTAACCTTTGTCCCATAGGGCAAAGTCAAAAACTAATTAGGGAATACCAACGCGCCAGATAGGGCTCTGGCATCATCGGTCCGGAACCGGCTATTGGGGTACCTACTAGTTTGGTGGCCCCAGATAGACACTGGAAATCCATACGTGATGAATTCCAAGTGCTTTATTCTTGAGGCGGTTCACAATGCTGCCAGAGAATTAGTTGAATAGGTCCCCTAGCCCTGCTCTATCGGGTGCGACAGCGAGGAAGCTGGAAGGATGGCGTAGACTAGAAAGCTCCGAGCTTAGGGATGCCAAACTGGATGACATCGGCTCAGAATCAGGACCGGTGGAGAGTTGCGAGAGGCCAGGATCGGATCCGGTTGTAGAGCTGTTAAAGAATAAGAAGAGGATTGAAAGGGCGGAGACCAAAAGCAATGTCGCGCGATAACGAGGAGCATGATTTTGTTGTTCGGTACGACCTTGCTTGACAAGTCTTATACTGATAAACATTCCTCACGCTGCTGAACTTGTTCAACCGATCATACAGATTTGAGGTATAGTGTCTGTTGAGAGTACAATATGTCCATGTAATAGTCGCGGTACCTCTTCGATCTGATCCTGTATAGAAGCTATAGAATTGAGCCCTGGGGGTCACCGGTAGAGGTGGAGTGTTTGTTTAGATGTAACGCCCTCGGAGATATTGCCTTGATAGAACGGCCAAAACGGAGACTGTCAATCCAGCTTTTTTGGAACGGTAGCTTAGATTTTAGTTGACAGAATAGGCTGCCATCCTCTGTCAAACATCTTGGAGATATCTAGAGCAAATAGGCATATCACCAAGCGATGAAAGCTTTTTTTTAAGGTGTTCTGTCGCCATTTAGTGTTTTTGGTCTGAAGCCGTACTGCTTGTTGTCCAATATTTGGTTATACATTCAAGATATTCCACATTGATTATTGCCCCCATCTTTGTGGAGAGATTAGCCTTCCTATAGTTCTTTTTCTATAACAGATTGCTTCTTATACAAAATTTTAATGTTATTGGTTTAAATTTTTATAAAATCCTTTTGGATTTGCTATAGTGGAAAGTAAAAGCCCTGAACGTGATACAGTAAATCCATGCAAAATAAAAATATTTTTCTAGTGATTTTTTCGTGTCTATAAAATTATAACTTGAATTATAACTTGTCGCTAAAAAATAGGAATAATTACAACTTCAACAATTAATCAATCAAAATTTTGTTAACTAAAATATTTCTTCATTTTCAATTCTCAACAATTAATCAATGTGTTAAATTTCGCTTTTGAATAACTAAATCTGTCAAAACTGTTATTTTATCTCATTTACCTTTTTCTCAAAAATATATCTACGGACTTTTATTACTCTTGACAAATGTTTCACCATTAACAAGGCCATTTAATTTGGCAAATTAATTATTGCATGCGAAAAGACAAATTGTGTTATTTTTTTTTCTATTTCGTAGCAAGGTGATTTTGGTCATTTTAAAGGAAGTACCACAAGGCCAACCACTAGAGCAGGCTACACTTACATCACAAGTCTATAATTATATGTTTACGTCAGTTTTGGATGTATTGTAAATGTACAAGTCCAAATTTGGTCACTTTTTGAAATTAAATAAAAACAAATTCTTTTTCACTTTTAAACTAAGATACTGATCGTTATTTTTATTAATTTTCTTTTTTTACATTTTTTATTTTATTTATAATTTAAAATCTAATTTAATTGTTTCGTTTTTTATTTATTTATTGTTGATTCTCCGGCTGTGGATGGGCTTTAATCCATTCCAATGCTCTGGCAATTAGTGGTGGGATTTGTGGAACATGAGATCCTGATGGCTGGTATCCATTCTCATCGGCGGTATATTGAAGGAAGACATGCGTACCATCTGGTGCAGTCCAATCAGCTGATCCTTTAGCGAATTTGCCGCCTTGTCCATTTTCATTAACAGTTATTCCATTACCGGTTTCATATTCGTATCCGTATGTGCCGTCAGCTTCAAGATTGAATTCCTTAGTGATAATCGCAACGGGCTCCTCAGGACCTTCGTATTTCACAGCAGCTAAGGCAGTGGCGATAACAGCGAAAAGGACGATCTAAAGTCACAAAAATAAAACAGAACAATATTTTTTATTTTTTAATAAACAGAACACTTATTAATTTTTTTTTATTAATCAAACTAAAACTATAAAACAAATTATCACAGAAAAAAAAACTTACGAAGAATTTCATTTTTAATTAATTTTATGTTTTGTTGTTTTCCACGATGCTAAACGTGTGCTAAATGATGCTGATACAAAAAATTCTCTCGCTATTTATACCTGTGCTACAGGTGTTAAGCTCTTCGCTATTTTTTCCCCAAAACAAAAAAATTATATATATCTATATACTAACAGAAATCAAAAATAAAGAAAAATAAGGGGCAACTAATATTGGTGCCTTTTCAAATCAGACTTTTCGCCTCATATCACCATCGTAACTCGGAAACAAGTCCATCGAAGGTTGATTATTTGAACGCTTTTAACGAGAGCCTCTTTTGTGATAAAAACTTTTGTCATAGTTTATTTCGGACAAGTTTATCTATGACGCGCACTCCTCAGCAGCTATCTTACCTGCAGAGGTATCAATTTCACACCTGAAAGGTCGAAGATATTCAAAATTTGATTCGATTTAGTGTAGTACCATCGCGCGTCCGCGTAGGGTTGACTTGCTACCGTATATTTTTTATTTTAATTAAAAATAGCAATGTTTAAAAGCATGTTTTTGTTTTTATCTTTATTCTGATAAATCCGATAACAATGCAAAAATTTAATTTTGTTAATTTTTTGTATTTATGAAAAAAAGTTTAATTTTATTAAGTGCTCACATAAAATGCATTTTTATATCCTTAACTTTTGTTTTGTGATAAAATTTATTTTTATTTTATCAAAAACCAAATGGATAAAAAATTGGTAATTAAGGATAAATTAAAATTTTGTGAGTAATGGTGACAATTTGAATTAAAAATTTGTTTATTCTTTTTATTTTTGACAAATCACATTTTAAGTGGATATCAATAAAGTTTACATAATAAATGTTAAGTGAGATTTTCAAATTGGAAACAATGTGAGGAATTACGTAAAATGTTTGTTGATGACTATACTGCAAAAAGGATATAAATTAAAACTTGAACATTTTTTATTCATTTTTTTATTATAACCTACTCTGAAAATAGTATTAACAGTATTATAGTATTATAAAACGGACTTTTTTGATGGAATTGGTCAGAAATGACATACCCAACAATATCAAGGGGTGCGCAAACATGTAAACCCCTGGAAAATTTATGGGAGCCCAAAAACTAAAAAATTCATTAAAAATTCCCTGTTTTTTGATCTTTCTGGATAATTATCTCTTAACGAAGGCTTCTACCCGAAAAGTTTGTTGGACATGTTTTGTCCGTTATTGGATTTGCTAAAACATAACGTAAATTTTATTTTTGAAATTTGAATTTTTGCATTGCAAAATAGCTGAAAACTGCGAAAAATCGTATCTTCACTTTAAAGTTATGAAAAGCAATGTAATTCTGGAATTAGGTAAATTAAGGTATGTTTAACTTATATCCAAAATACGATTACTGTCGGCCAAATAGTTTTGAATAATGTATTTTGCAATTAAGTGAATTTAAAAAATTAAATTTGTCGCAGCACCAAAAAAGCTCCCAGTTGGTGCTGATTTTTTTACGTATGCTCTAGGATTCACTTTACAATATCCAATCATAAAATTACCGTTTTTTTAATTTTTTTGGTTTTTAAATTTTTGAAAAATGTTTGGAAAAAACGCCTTTGCAAAATAGCTAACTCCGCTGCGCCAGAAATGCTCGGCGGGTTTCAAATTCGCTCGAAAAAGGCCTAAGCTTCTATTGCACCAATTTAGCTGTTTTTTTAAATTGGTGTAGTGAATAGAGAAAAGCACAACTTGCAATAAAATATTGGTAACAATTTCTTAAACAAACTATGTCGTTTATAACTAGAATATTTCGCGTACTCATACAAAATCCAAGTGTTTAAGAGCAATGCTTTCTACTCATGCATTCTCGAGACTCCCCTTAACATGCTATTATATTGCTACTCGGTAAACAATTTTTGTGCCTTTCTAAAAAGTGTAACATTAATCTTCAAAAAAAGTAGGTTAGGTTAGGTCAGATATGGCTGAGCTGCTGGTGTCAACGAAGCTCATACATTTAGGCCAAAGGAATAGGCCTATTGTGATGCCGTAGTGATCCCACTTTAAACCTGATGTTAAAGTGTGGTCTCTTCGCTAAACCACCTCGAGGATTTTCTAAGTTGCGTGATCCCAATCTTCGAGATTCCCGCAAGCGTGGTTAGAAGGGTTTACCAAATGTGGTTAGTCTCATTCAGCTTAGGGCTGGGCAGTGACAGAGGAAATATAGTACACTTTCCTGAGGCTCAGTAGTGAAATAGTTCGCCTGAGATCGTAAGAGGGCCGGGTCATGGACGGACGGTCGGACGCTGGACCTACTCAAAGTTGGCCATGACACTAAGAGCCCGTATAGGAGTATTGGGCGAACAATCGCTGTGCGGATCCATCGTACTATGCTAGAGGAGAAGCCCCACTTCTTCCCAATGGATTTTTTGTAAGCCAAAAGCGCTATGTCCTCTTTCTTAATGCGCTCCTCGAGCGTTTTCATTCCAGAGGAGCTTCTTGTCCAGGACTCCTCCCAGATATTTGGCACTGTTCCTAATTTTAAGCATAATGTTGTTAAACCGGTGGGGGGGGGGGGTTAGGGGTGAGGTTTTATACCTCCTCGTGAAGAGGACTAATTCTGTTTTTTCTGGGTTATCTGATCATGGAGGCTCAAAATTCAATCTAAACGATTAAAAAAATCTGTCGTCGGATACTAGTCGGGGATAGTAGTCAATCACGGTATACAGGCACAAGGTAATGTAAAAGACTATATATCGTAAGACGGTATTTTAGTGCTGACGTCACTTAGTGACCGCTTTTCTTATAAAATCGAAGGTGTTGTTGTTTTTTTCTTACGGTTCACTAGATGGCAGTACCATACATTTTTTCTCGAAAGAGATAGTGTGAATTCAATTTCATTACCAGAAATCTCAAAAGACTTTACTTATTTAGTAAATTTTACTTTATAATTAAATAAACTCCGATCAAGCAAAAGTTTTAGCAAAGGTCGAGAATTCCGTTGGCAGTTTCAGTTTCTTTGGTGAATATTTTTTATTTAACATTTGTTATTGACATTTTTAAAATTATGTTCGAAAGCTTCTTTAACACTGTGCACATAGCAAAATTAGCACTTTAACATTGTGCACGAGGCATTAGAGTTTATACTTCAGCCTACTTCAGCCTAGTTTAGCCTTCAACCTACGTTTCCTTCCTTTTATCAGGTCTAAAGAGTTAATTATAACTACCGTCATCAAATAATCCAGCTTACTTGGGTCAATCAAAAAAGCGGCCAGGTCGGATTGCATCACGATACGGTCAAACCAGATCTTTTACAATTTAGAAAAAAATCTAACGCGAAGTTCTGATGCATCCACTGTCTCGTCTCGTTTTGATTTTGTATCATCAGGTTACCAATTGTTTCGATCAGTGCAGTCTGTGAAACAAGTTTCGCATCTTTGTTATTTCTGTGAAACTGGTTTTAAGGATCTGTAAAAATAATTTGCATATTTCAGCCATAAATGTCATCAGTTCTATAGCAATTGAGTAATGGCACTACTAGAAAAACCAGTATGTGCTCACCTCACGTTTCATTTAATAAATAGTTAAAATAAAGCATGAAAAGAATTTTGTTTCACCAAAAGTACAAAGAAGTTTTTTCGATGACTTCGAACAATCTGAAGGCGCCCGTAGACCAAGCAACTTGTCGCGCTACTATTAACTCCATCCACTACCTTTGACCTTAATTCAATTCTAACCATTGTAAACCAACAAAAAATGTCTAGACGATCCGATTATTAATTATATTTATCTACAATTTCATTGATTTGGTGCTTAAATCAATTCTATTCTTCTACTGCTAAAAATATAATGCGAATTGCTATAAATACGCTATATGAATTGACTAAAGTAAAGAATAAAAAATTTAAAGTATTGGGATATTGTACGTCATGTTTGACCTTAAAGGAAGCTTTTTTAAACTACATATTCGGTGTACCTACCATAGATATATTTTATGCTATTCCTCAAGCTCCTGGATCTACTAAAATTGACTAACAATTGTGATGTAAAATGATGATGACCCACACAGGCCGGCATTACCATTAAGTTAAAATAAAGTAAAGAATCAAGATCCTGCTCTTCGCCTTCGGGAGATAGAGATAGATAACATGAAAGATAGACTCATCATGCTCGAGGCAAAGCCTGCAGGACGGGTCCTTTGCATTCCCGAACCTCCATAGGTGGAAATATAAGTCACAGTGCCCAGTAACCAAGCCTACTTATCATATTTTATCTTCTGCACTACAGCAATTCTCAGCCTTGTTGCATGATAGTAAAGAAAGACACCGCCTGGGGATGTCCAAACCAGAAATACATAGACCCCCAGTACTTGTCATGTTTCAGCAGAATCCGATCGTTAATTGCCCAAAATTCACCCAACTGGCGAGTGTTCAAATAACACGGTGGATTTCGCTACTTCAGGGTGGACCGGTGGTGTCCAGTGGAGACTAAGCAGTAGAGGAGGTGTAAATAGCCCCGGATTCTTTGAATTTTGCATAATTTGATAGCAAAGCTATTAAACCTGGTTCCATTCCACCACACTAGGACCACCAATGCTCACTCTACTCTTCGAGAGCTAGATTAACATCTAGAGCCACCCCTAAGATTTGGCTTATTGTTAAAAACTTATAAATCTGCGACTGGTTCTGTCAATTTCGGTAATGTTCCTGGTATATGGTACTAGAATCGTTTATTTAGGTTAGGGGGACTGGTACTTATAAAATCAAGTGTGTGCTGCAAACGCGGTCACATCTGTCTCACCGGTTACCAGAGAAAAGCTTTGGGTTTAAATCCTATTTTAAAATTAAGTTGGTGTGAGAGCTTAAGTCCAGATGATCACCATCAATGTGCAGATTGAACTTTAGAATTACGCTAATAAGGGCCGTGTTTTTTAATGAATTGGCTGGTTCTTCGCCATACAAAACCAAAAACCCAGGTTCTATCGGTACGGGGTCTATCTGGATCTCTATCAAGGCGTTGGGAAATTTTAATACTATATTGAGGTCGATGATTACGAATCTTTGCCCAAAATAAAATAAAACAAAATGGCGGATCCAGTATGACGGACAAAATTTTTTTAAAGTGGTCAGATTTTTATGAAATTTCATATGAAGGGTATTTCGAGTCTGCTGATTACGAATTGCTACTCAAAATTTAAAAAACAAAATGGCGGATCCAATATGGCGGACAAAGAATTTTATGAAATTTTATTTAAATTAAACAAATCGAAGCAAAATGGGGCAACTTTTGAGACTTCCAAATTATAGAGAAAGATCTCAAGAATTCGGCAAAATTTGTTAGAGAGTGGGATGTCGTGGGACTTTTGAGTATTGTAATTTTAAACATTATAAAAAACTTGTTTTGAATGGTACATTACTAAAATAATTAAGAAAATTGATTGTCAATGTGAGATAACGTTTCAAAAGTTAGCAGAAGCCATTTCAAACGATTCCAGGTCACTGTTAACACAAAAAACGAGTCTCACTATGTACCGCGCCGAGGCCCTCGTGTGCCAGATGCTCACGTAACAATCGCTCCCGAGAGCCCCCATGCAAGTTTGACTGTTATAAAACGCTGTTTCTAATACCTTAGGTACCAACCTACATAACTACACCCAAAAAGTCCCCAAATCAAAGATCGATTTTAGTGACTTTTGGCCACCTTTTCGGCATTTTGAACCACTGTTGGAAAAACATCTTTTTAAATAAAAACAACAGGGAAAAGACGAGAGCAAATTTGTAGGCAGGAAACAAATAAGTTATTTTTTAGAAACTTATTTATTATTTTCTAGAGGAGAATTCGTGTAACAGTTGTTAACTGACACGCAACTTCGGTTTAATTTTAATATATTTAATGCACTGAAGATGGTGCTTAGTAAAATTTCCCTTGCCGTTCTTTTAATGAACGTGGCACACCTCTGAGAGGAGTTCTCCCGCGTGCTACTACAGCTTATGGCTATTCTTCTTCTTCTATAATAATATTCTAGTTGGGCCACTTTCAACATTTTTCCAAGAAATCGAACGAGAAATTTTTTCAGAAGAGAATTTTTTTATTTTCAGTTGTTTTGTTTGATCGGAAGAGAATGTTTTACAGAAGAGAATTTCGTTTTGTGTTTGATTTTTTTTGCTATTTTACTTTTTGGGTTTAAAGAGGGGCCCCACTAGTAGATATGATTCTAATAACATAAAAGAGCGACAGGATAAAGTAAGCCGCCTTGGACGACATTATGCTCCTAGTATCCGAAAAGTTTCTCTGTTCTTTCCACAATCAATGAACTTATAGAGGTGATATTTGGAAAGGTTACCGGGTGGTTCAACCGTTGTGTGCTCGCCATAAACCAAGAAAAGACAGAACTTAAGCTTTTTACTAATATACCAAAAATTCTCGATTTCAGTCTACCAACATGTAACGCACGAGCACTGAGCCTATCTCGATCAGATAAGTACTTGGGTTCTACTGCTGGCCCAAAGTTTAATTGAAGACACAATATCGAAGAGAGGTAAAAGAAACGCCGCACAGTTATCTATGCCAATAAGCAGACCTTCGACAAGAGATGGAGCTTGAAGCCACACATTTTGAGGTGATTCTGCACAGCAGTGATTAAGCCATTGCTGATATACGACACTACTGTGGGTCCGTGTGGTGGCCCGGTTTTACAAGACCATTTAGACTAGACAAGTCTACAAGATGGTATATACGTCGGAGTAACGAAAGATACATACATATGTGTATAACCCCATTGAATCACCTGATCTATACATCAGGCCGCTCATTGCCACAGGGAATGTTAAAAGAGCCATCTGACAACATGACATCAACACTCAAATTCAACCGGAGTAGGGCGTAGGGGCGGTAGTTTTCTCATTTCACCAGATCCTAAAAAAACAAATTTCCGACTAATTCTTCCAGTGTCATCGAGGCGAAACAGCTGGCTTTGTTCAGCCTGCCTACCAATGCAGACGAACTCATGGCCAGAACCCAGATAATCCTGTTTTTTTTATGTGGCAGTGCTAAGCTCAGGAATCACCCTTTGTACTACCAGTCCGTTATGTCGTTTGTCACGTCATGGTGCAATATCTTGCAGCAAGCTTAGTACGGGGGAATAGCTTACGGGTTATTAGGGTTCGGGGAGTGTTGCAGAAGGTTGCGCTTGCGATGATCCCTGCGTTTGAACTCTTGGATGTTGTAGGAGCTCGGAAATACCGACTGCGAGAGATTATTCCACAGTCGAGTTGTTCTATTTAGAAACGAATTGCTATCTTGTTGATTGCAGGTGATGGGAGTGAGATGAGTGGGCTAATCTGGTGTCTGGTATAAGATTGCGGTGGAGGAGAGCCTTTATTTCGCTGGAACTGTCGCTATGATACTAGCGATAAAATTTTGTCAGTGCTGCTACATTATTACGGTCGGTGGGTCAAGGGGTCGATGGTAGAGCAAACGGTGTCTTCATCGATTACTTTAAGGGCCCTTTTTTATACTTTATCTAACCACGCCAAGGTGGTTATCGAAGCGCCGCCCAAAGCAGGGAGTTGTGTTCGAGAAGAGGCCGAATGTAGGATTTGTATATTACACCACGGGCCGATGGCTGGAGGAGGAACTTGCACCTCTTAAGAAATCCCAAGCACTGGAATGCCTGTTTGTCGATTTGGAATATGTGGTCATTCCATCGCAAGTCTTTGGCCAAAGTCACACCTAAGATGTTAAGGGATGGGTCGGCCATTAGTACAATAAGATCCACTGACACGGATAGGTAGGTGTTGCACTTTTTATTGGAAATAAGACAGTACTTGGTTTTTTGTGGGGTTGAACTCGACTCGATTCTTTCTTCCCCAATCCAGAGTTCAATGTCCCTATTTATAGAGTTGGACATGAGCTCGCGATCATCAAGACAGGATCTGGCATGTGCTTGTCTTGCATTGTCGAAGGCGTAAGAGTAACGCAGGGTACCGTCATCAGCGAAGCTGAGAAGAGGGTTAGAGGGGATTGAAATGAGGTCATTTATAAAGATAAGAAATAGTGCAGGTGATAAAATTGACCCCTGAGGGACCCCGCAGAGATGGGGTGTGATTCGGATTTGACGCCATCCAATACTAACTTGATTGAAAAGGAAACTTTCGATCCACTTCTGTAGAAGTGAGTCGACTCCAATAGCTTTGAGTTTAGCTAGCAGGGCTGAGTGCCAAGCTCTATCGAAAGCCTTGGTGATATCCTTGAACAGATATGCTAATAAATAGGCCTTGGATTTGCTGTCTGTTGTCACCTTTTCATCGTGGATGAAGAATGAAGGTTATAGAATAAACAAGGGGTTCCAAGGTAGCTAGAACCTGTCAAAAGAAGGGGTAGGATCAGGCAACGCCTCACAGGCACATCAACTGAAAGGAGAAGGCAGATGATCTTGATGACGCCACGTAAGGATACCGCCAGAGTGGTGTCGACCATCACTGGGCACTGTTTAATTGGAGAACAGCAGTCAGATTGAGAGTTCCATACAACACCCTACGGCAGTGACAATCCAGAGAGATAACCGAACATTTTCGTTGGATTTGTCCGGCTCTGACTAGGATCATACAGTTCTTGAGTAGTGCTGCACACGAGACGAGACTTGTCTCAAGACGAGACCTCCAGATTAAAAATCGATACGAGACCGAGACTACCATTCAAGATCTCGCGAGACATCTCGAGGTCTCGAAATCAAATCGTTATTTTGAAATCGTATCGACACCAACCATTTCAGTATATTCCTCTGCGCTCTTTGACGAGCACAACATTCGGCACCAATACAATGCTTGAGCAGGCTGCGGAGACAAGGCGATGAGTACGCATTCCATTAGCATTTAAATGCAGAGTCCATTCCAAAACAGATGAGGTATTTTACTGTCATTTCGTTTCATTTCAATGCATTTAAAATGAAATGCGTTGAAATGAAATTGAATGACTGTAAAAAACCTCTTCTCTTTTGGAACGGACTCTACATAAATGTAACTCTACACAAATTAGAAATTAACTTTCGATTCATTGGTCCCCTCTACCCCGCCCTGGTGCCACTGCAAAAGGCAGTTTTACGTGTCTACGTCTGGGAAGTGGAAATATAAGGAATATTTGTATAAAATTTCATTAATATGGCACATATTAATATTTCTCGAAATACAGAAGACTGAGCAATTTGTATTATTGACAGTGAAATTCGAGGCTTTTTGAGACGAGACGAGACTTTTCGAGGCGAGACGAGACGAGATCGAGACGAGACCTACAAATACCCATTTTTTCGAGACTGAGACGAGAATTGGCCAAATCTCGTCTCGTCTCGTGTGCAGCACTAGTCTTGAGGGATGTTTCGAATCTTAAAATAGGTGATATGATCCGGTACCTCAACATTAAAGGCTCTATCTAAAGTCACCCGTAGCACACCGTCATATACTTATACTGAAGTTTTTCGAAGGCAGTCAACACCAACTGTGTCCCCATGCTCGGTCTTTGCTGCCACTTTTACTTACAAAGTTAGCGACTAGAGATGTCCTTCAGGTATAGTTTAAACCGAACTGTACATAGAGGTTCTTAATCTGTCCAAAATCTAGACAATTTAAAAAATCTGTCGTAAAGAAAAATCTACCCAAAAAATTGCATAACTTTCGGCTTTTATTTTTTCAATATGGTGCAACTGCAAATTACACAACGTTAAAACGCCCACAAAATATACCAACTCGGCCATTCAATTAAAGATCACCTTTGCACGCTCAACTAGATAAACACAAAAACTCATATCAAGTGAAACACCAGAATTCTGACGTGCTTTAAACAAATCGTGAAAAACTCTCGTTAGAAAAAATTTGCCCAGAAGCGATCACGTAAATTGTTTTAAATTAGATTTTCGTGACGGTTTCATATTTTCCCACTTACCTGGCATTTGACTTCGGTCTAAAAGTGCAAATCAACTGGTTTCGCATTGTTCCTGCTTAATTAAAACTAAATAAACTTAAAAACCACAAAAAAAATATCGTAAAACATATCGAGTTTGTTTTTATTATTATTATTTTTTGCAAGAATTGTGTATTTCCCCAGGTGCTAACTGAATTCAATGCGATATCTTTCAGGTGTGTGGAAACATACTAAAGAAGCCACGGAAAAAAACACCAGAAGCGGTCCCAAAAAAATTAACACTATAAAAATGGTTAATTAAAGTCGCGTGGAAATTTCAACGAAAAATTTATGACATTGCACTGCAAGCGAACAAATGCCCGTGTGCTGGCAGCGATGCTTATCAGTGCGAGATTTCAGCTTAAAATACGGCGGCAGAAGACAACAAAAATTAAAGAAGAAAAATTCCACACAAAGTTGTAACTTCACCTGGAGGAGGAAGGCCACATAACGAAGGTAGTCTTCAGGTGCGCGCTAATTAATTAAAATCGACATCGAGGATGAGACAGCGGACCTAGTGGAAATGTCGGTCGACATGGATATAATGGTGCACTCCCAACAGCGCCGGGAAATTTAGTGAGTGTCCATCGCTGCAAGCTGGGCAAGGGGACAGGTACAAAAGGTAAATTTTTCCTAATTGGACTAAAAGAATTTTGTAATCATTTGTTTTCTTTGTAGGATTTTGGATTGTTCCTGTCTTTTTTCGTGTGTTTTGTTTGTCGTTTTGTGTTTTTTTGTGATGTAATGAATTCAAAATAAAATGAATCTTTCCGGGAGAAAATGTCTTTGTTTTTGTTTAGCATCGGAATTGGTTGTAAAATTCATTATTGTTTTTTTACATTTTAAGAATGCAATTCATGGACGTAACTTATGTTAATTTTTAATGACATTAATTAATTTTTTTATGTTTAATGGATATAATCTTGTTAATGCCCTTACCACAAAAACGAGCTATCCAGAAAACAAACAATACAGAGCTCGAATCTAGAAAGAATGCTTGTAATCTTTCCAAAGTCGTAATCGATTCAGGTGGTCATTAAAGGGTCGGTCTAGCTAAGAATTTTTATATAAAGGTTTTTCAACAAGAGATGTCATTTTAAATAGAACCATTGTTTCATGAGTTGTTTGGCAAGTGACGTCGTCCTGCTGAAAGATTTGTCCGCCGCCAGCCCAAAAAACCCACCACTCACTCATTGTGGTTGGAAAGGTTTTTCGAGTATTTTTCTTCGTTCACACGAGTCAATGCATTGATCAATCCCAACAGTTGTTAGGCCAAGGGAGGTATCAGGGTGAAGCTTACAGTATTGAGCGAAAATTAAATCGGTTTCTATTTTTCAGTCAATTGCATGAAAAATGTTTAGGTTTGCATATGTGACGTTGGGCAAACGTCATATAACTTATGGAAAATGTTGTTTATGTTGTTTTACTGGATCGGTATTCATCGCAATGGGTTTTCTCAGAAGCGACAGATGAAAATGGGCTCATTACTCAGAATAATTTTCCATCCATGATCCATGATCTTGTTCATGCACAATTCAATGCATTTTGCGAGGGTGTGTCTGAAAACCTTCCAGCGGGAAATTTTGGGAGCGCAGCTCAGGGAAGGTAATTTTTAGCGCTGCAAACTATGCTCCCAAGGGAGCTTTACTGGAGTTTTCAGCTATTTTATCAAAAGAAAGAAAACGAGCGATTATCTTGGTGACCATTAATAAGCATACTCAACCTGGCTCTCATTCAATACGGAGTACCAGCAGCATTGAACGTGGTTAGTATATATAGTTGGGGGACCGCTTTGGTTAAGACGACACTAGCGCTTGGAAAGCAAAAGGCAATTACAAAAGATGAACAAAAACAAAAACTATTTGGCATCGAAGCTTATTCACATATCCAAGCCTCCATGAATATTTTTTAAAAGGCTTTTTTGAAGGAGCATTAAATGGTGTGCTCCCCTGCAATGACATGCAATGTTAAAATGTATATGGAACTGGTATGGGAACGGGAGCGCTGTAAGCTTTTTAAGCAGTGCTCAAAGATGGCTATTGCAGCACTCTATTTCCCGCTGGATAATTCTCAAAAAGGTAAACAAAAGAAAATGGACGTGGATAGGACATACTTGGAGAGGAACAGTAGGTAATAAAAATAATCGAAAATTTTCACAATACGTGGATTGAAACTAAGAGAATAGCTCAAAATAGAGTCCGATGGAGAAGCCCTACACTGATAAAAAGATTGTCTTGATTCCAGCAATTCGATAGTCTTCGTTTCGTTGTCTTGAGTAGAAAATTTTTTCAGTCTTAACATGAGAATTCCGTCTCAGAGTAAAACACTGGAAATCCTTAAGCCAAGCAAAATTATTTCTTCGCTCAATACTTATATTTTTCGACCAAGATATTTCTTTCTCGAACTAAGATTATTTAATTTTTTACTCAAGAAACTAAATTTTCAATTCATGGGACTTTTTTCGTTTACCGGACTTTCAAGCTCTAAAAATGTATCACAACTATTAAGACCGATTTTAGAACTTGATTTTTTTTCAATTATAATATTATCGGTTTCGTAATTTTTTTTAACTTCAAGTCAACTTTTGCCTTCATCCAAGACAATAAAACCAAGACTATGAGTATTGCTTATCCCGAGACAATTTTGTTTTCGTTATTCCAAAACATGAGTTGCTTGGTTCAAGAAAAAGTGCTTTAAGCCAAGAAATTTTTTTTATCAGTTTAGTACATGGTGATCCTGGCCTTGGGTTCATCTGTATTGCTAGGTGCTAGCAGTTCCGCCGAAAGACACTGGAAGAATAAGGAAGGGTTGGTATTTTTGGAGGTTAAGCGAGGGAGATTAAATTCCATCGCCTACACCCGAATCAAATTTGGAGCCATCTGTGTATAAAACCACGTCATGGCTCTTGTTAGGCTAGAAGTTTTCCCATACCTCTCAAGTAGGGTTCTAGATATCGAAACCTCGGTTCAGTTTCGATGTCATGTAGTCAAATGGCCCATCTACAATTTCCAATGGTAGAGAGCGCAGTACATTGCTCCTTCTCGTAGCCTCAGGGCAGCCAGTTGTCTGCTGAATTACGTTCATTGTACATAGGGTAGCAAATCAGTTATTACGTGGTTGTACACAGAGCCCCCGTAACTCTAAGAGATGATTTAGCCTTGGATTTGTTATATTCTTTTGCAAGATCGGGGGCCACCACAGAGCATGTCACTGTGGCATGTCAGCCGTATGTCAGCATTGGTTTAAAAACTATTGTGTAGAGCCAGAGAAATATGTGCGGCTTCTAGCCCTATCTCTTGCCGTTGATTTACATGCTGTCATAGAAAACTATAGTGGCCGTTCTTCTCCGACGTTGAGCCTCCAGTTCAACTTTTGGATCTAGAATAAGATTCAAGTGGTTAGCTGCGTGGCTTCTGTTCTATTGGTGAAAAGCATCAGCTCTCTTCTGTCGAATTATCGACAAATCCTCTTTACCACTCTGTTGTTGCCTAAGCTCCTATGGATGTTCTAGTTTTCAGCATGTAAAGAATACATTTGCTAAAACCATTGTATATGCCGAATTCCGGCAGGGCTACCTGGATACCCTCGGTGCTGATGTTTATGAACGCAGGGACCTCGGAATAAAGATCACTTTGACTTTAACTTCAGGGTTGAGGGACGTAGCTGTAGTTTAGGCAGTACTTATAATTATATTGGAAAAATACATGGACCATATTTGACATTATGCTATTCATTTGGGGTGTATACGCGGAGGGAATTTTCTCTGCCTAATGCACCTTTTCCATAGTGGTGGTTTGACGGGCTTCCTCCCATGATACTTCTGTCTCCTCCTGTATGACCCATGAAGGCAAGAGACACCGCTTACTGACTAAACTCATCAATTCTTTTGCATGAGTTTTAGGCCAGACCGGTACGAGACATTACTTCGGCATGGCGTCTGGAGTCATGAACGTGATCTTTAAAAGGGTATCTTAAAAGTGCTTACCAGAGCCAAAACAGTGGGGCAAAGGGATCAGCGACCTACCGTCACTGCTTTCTTTGCGGGAAAGATGACTTCGTCGAAGCTCGGTGCCCAATTCGCTGGCTACATAAGTACTCGTAGGTACATTAACTCGAGAAGCTCCTGAACTCGAGAAGCACAGAACCGAGACTGTGGGTCTTTAGCCATTGAGTCACGGCGCTGGATCAGCTATCTACGAGCTATATCTCTTGGCATTTCTTTGCCTTTCTCTGTTTCTTTGAGTTTCATATTGCTTAAGGCCGATGTTACAATTGGGGCTTTGACTTTACTTTGACTTAACTTCGGGCTTTGATTACATGTAATGTCATTAAATCAGATTAAATAAAAGCTTCGACTGAACTTTGTCTGCGACTGGATTTCGACTGCAGTCCGGCTTTAAGAAAATTCAAAGTTTCGTCCGCCTGCAGCCAACTTCACTTTATCTGAAAAAACTGAAAACAACTTTTTTAAAGCGAAAGGAACGGTTTTGAATTCCGAGTATTTTTTATAGACTGCGAACAACATTAAAAAAAATTCCAATTCCTTTTCAGATACTTTAAAATTTTGATTTTTCTACCTTGCTTCTGCTTTGAAAGGAAACAGCTGATTGCGGTCAATGCTACAATTTAATTTTAAAGTCGAAGTCTGCGGGGACTTTATTTGCAGTCGGAGTTGAAGTCGAAGCCAAAGCCTCAATTGTAACACGGCCCTAAGCTTCTGGTGGATGGGTTTCAGTGTGGGCTCATCATCTGATTCAGGATGCTCTCCGGTGTTAGCAGCACCTCGGTCGTTGTTTCCTGTGCTCCGCAAACCTCGGCCATTGAGGACATGCTCCACGCCGGTCATTCTGGGCAGAACGACGAATCGTTCAAGCTGAAGCGGTAAAGCTCTGCCTTTTAACCTCCATACCCCCTCAAGAACTGCGTGAGCCAGTAACTCACTTCGCCATTTTGCCTCATAAGCCACTTCTCCATATTTGGATGAGTTTATGGGTCCTTCGGTCTTTAGTAGATTCGTTCCATCTTCTATACCATGCTGCGATGGACTGACCAGAATCCGTCGCACTGCCTTGGCCTCTCCCCTAGCATATTCCGCAGCCCGGAAATAGGTATTTGGGAGAAGCTCCTAACTGGCTCTCCAGCAACTGACGTAACATGGCTGGCAGGATTGCTTATATAGTTGAGCCGGACTTACACGAGGCAGTACATTTGACCCTTACACGATGGTAATTGTACTGAGACATCAATTTTTGGGAATGTCCCGTTCAAAAATAACTACTGGAGAGACATTTCTTACTTCTTTTGCAGCAGTAAAATTTCCAATTTGGAATGAGGCAAGGTGAGATTGTAAAATACAAATATACATTGTGGAGACATAGGTTTCTTTCTTACTCTGAGGCAGTTTAATCTAATTATATGATTAGAATCTCTGAACTACTCATGTTCCTCCACGGTGGAAAGTCTTTCTTACTACATTTGACTGGACACGATGCGCCGTATCCTGTATTAAGGCCGGCGATACCTTTACAATAGAGGAAAATAGGATGATATTGAGGTATTTTTTTTGGGTAGAAGGAATAAAGTTAGACTTTTCAAACTTTAGGGTTTATGAATATATTTATTTAACAATACGAAAAAAAAATTTTTTTTTTGATAAAAACAAAATTGTGCTGACTGCAACGACTTCCGTCAAAGACCTCCTTTTGCGTTGCGGGAAAGATAGCACCTGGTAGGTTAGTGTGAAAAATATTACATTGAAAAATTCAATTTCTTTATACAATTATCTTCGATGTGAATGAAGCAGAAATTCAAAAAACTTTTATTTATTTTGAAATTTATAAGAATAAAAAAAAAACTTTTTTTTATTTTTATTTTTTTAATATAACGATTTTCAGGGGTGATTTCAAAAATCCCTCTCATTCAAATAGAATAAAGTATTATTAAGAAAATATATTCCAAATTTCATAAAGATCGGTTAAGTTGTTTTGAGTTAGATTTCCCGCAAAGTCGAAAGTAGGTCTTTGGCGGAAATCGTAGCAGTCAGCGCCATCTTGTTTTTATCAAAAAAAAATTTTTTTTTCGTAATGTTAAATAAATATATTCATAAACCCTAAAGTTTGAAAAGTCTAGCTTTATTTCTTCTACCCAAAAAAATACCTCAATATCATCCTATTTTCCTCTATTGTAAAGGTATCGCCGGCCTCGAGCACACACTCAAAAAAATGATTGGCCCTTTTTTCCAGTTCCACTCGGCTTGATTCTACCTTTAGAATCGTATGAAAGTCTTGCCTATGTAGTATCTCCGAACTGTCCGTCCATTAATTTTCTCGGGGTTCCTATACGGCTCTGGCTTGCCTTCAGTTACCATACCTTGTCCACGATTTTTGACGCTTCCGTTTGTCGTGCGTCAGCTATTTTTATTACCGGTTATGAGATGGATCGATTTAATTGCATTTCAGCAGCGTTTCGCAGATCTTAATTCGGTCTATCATGTTCGTACTGAACTCACGAGGAATCAATACATCGAGTCTCTTTCTGTAGCTTCATGTAAATGGTTCAAAACAGTTTTCCGGTAAATGTCTATGCATACCAATAACGACACTGCTGACATGACTATCTTGCTTGGACTTTTCCAACAATCTCATCAGATTTTTCATTGATTGGACCACAAGAGCATGACTAATCCTTCTCATCAAAATTACCATAGCACGAAAGCAAGGACGAACTGCTCTGAATCTGCTACGTGGACAGATGAGGTATTACCTGCGTTCCAAAATTCGAGCAAAGTTCTCGCGAGCAATTGGCCTACTCGTTCCTACTTCTCAACAAAGGCATGAGTAGAAAGAGAAGCCAATTGCTTGCGAGAACTTTGCTCGAATTTTGGAACGCAGCTATTAACACTTCACCGTACCCAGCACAAATTTTTTTACAAGCCTGCGCAACGTTTCTCTCCACTTTAAAACCCAAACTACTTTCCAACCACTGCACCAATTTAGATGAAGACCAAGAACTTTTCGGACTTACTTGATATAAATGGCTATTCGTTTGTAGACAGGGAAATTGTTGACTAAGGTATACCCAGACACCTGATTACGATCTTAATCAGTATCAAGTAAATGGTACAATTTTGCATAATTTAAATTTTTAAAAAATACAGCCCAAAACATCGAGTCTTGGTTTTCACTAAAAATTATCTAGACAATAGAGTTCTATAGCCATTAAGAATCATTTTATTGCTTTAATAATCCCCAGAAAGAATTCGAAAAATTAAGCTGCTGATATCAGACACAAAATTGAATAAATTAAAAATCTCTTTTCAGAAGATTGACAAAAACCCTCCAAATTCGATATTCATGCAGGTGACTTTTGAAAACGTTCTCGATTTTCGCTACATGCTACCTAATGAGCTGTCCCAAAAAAAAATTATGTTAAGGGTATAAAAAAATACAAAAATATTTGGCCAAACTCCAAAGTCCTAAAAAATGTTTTATGCTTTTAGTCCCCGGAATTCCTTGATTAACTCACGGCAACCTTTTAGTTTTACAACACGGCAAACATTGACCACAACCGATAACATATCAGCAGTGGACAAGATTAATGTGAGGTGTTTTTATTTTTGTTTAATTTTTTCTTGCTTTTTTCTAAAAATCACAAAAATCGAAGCTTGGGCAAAACGTGAGAACTTTTGGGCTCGGTCTTAATTTATGCTAACAAAATTTAAATCCAGATAAACATCATGTTGCGCATGCCTAGTGGATAGACAAAAGGGTGAGGCTATATTATGCGGTGTTAATAAAGCACTAAACTGGGAATGACTGATCACCTTTCGAGACTTTTTTTAAAGAATGGACAAAATCTCATTGAATCTTGACTTCTGTTTTAGCATCATTAAAGATTCTTTTAATGTCTACCAATCGTCCTCCTACTGGGCGTTTTCGTTGTTCTCCTAACTAGACTAAGAAATATTCGATTCCGGCTATAATAGATATTAATGGCCGTCAACCGAAATTATGCGTCGTTTTTTACGCAATAGCTTAAGTCATATAAGGATTTTAATTTAGTTGTTTCATTGTGAAAAACGACATTTTAATAAGTGATCAGCGGATGCGCACAAGGTGGATCAGATTTTGAGGCCATTCGACAGGAAAATGTTTAACGGATTAAGCGAATTTGGTAAAATGCTGATTGAAATAATTTTTTTGCTTATTTTTTTTTTAATATTATGTTTTAAAAGTCAATAAAATTAAGAATTATAATTAATGCTCACCAAACGTATACTTGTTTGAAACATATAAATTACCGCCGTGATTAATACGACCACGATTGTGGTCTAGTTTTAGAAGTGGATTTTCTAGAAATCGATATTCTAATCCAAATTCTTATTGTGAATTGGTTAACATAATTATACTATTACTCACTTTTAATTGCAGTTTTAATAGTATTTTTCTAAAATTGGCGATGAAAATATCCGTTTTAAAATTAAGGCGGAAATTAAGGACTGAAGATGGTTCGTTATGATCAGTTAAAACGATCGACGAATGCTAATTAATTGATTATGAGATTTAGTGGGGGGAACTTTTCTTTGAAGTTGATGTGACCATTGCTATTTATGTTAAATTAATTAATTTTCATATTTAATTAAGACATTTATAACATGCGTGACCACTCAGTCTTTAAAATAGCAAAAAATTGATTGGTCAAGATCAATTACATAATTTTTGTTATTATTTGTTTTTGACTCGTGTGGGTAAAACCGTGTTTTCAAATTGGATTTAAGTTAATTTTTGGTGTAAAGAACGTTTCTTTGTTTCTGCGGTATCATTTGGGTATCAAAACAATTTTTTAAGGATTTATAGACTTTCTACTTCCCAACGGAGTTAGTGCACTGATAGTAAATGACACATAAGCGCGCCTACAGAGTGCAAAGGGTTAAGACCTATTTAGGCAGACCCAGTACCTACCTCAGATTTGTGGATTAAACTGCTTGAAGAAACTTAGTCGTTTAGACTAGTTTGGTGAAATAATAATGCACCAACCATCAAGACCTTACTCCTATAGCAAATGATGATACAGTAACATGGAACTTGAAGCAAAGAAAAATAGGATAAATCCTCTGTACCTCTGACACTCATAGATGGTAAGTTAGCCCGCAGGGTTCAGTAATGGTGCCAATTAGAATCCTCACATCTTCCCAGTGCACAGGTGACGTTGTGAGATACACTGTAAAAAATTTCTGTGGTAATTTTACAAAAAAAAATGCTGGAAGTTTTATTCACAAGCAGTTTTGTAAATTTGCAATATATATATATATATATATATATATATATATATATATATATATATATATATATATATATATATATATATATATATATATATATATATATATATATATATATATATATATATATATATATATATATATATATATATATATATATATATATATATATATATATATATATATATATATATATATATATATATATATATATATATATATATATATATATATATATATATATATATATATATATATATATATATATATATATATCTATTTATTAGGAATATTCCAATTCTACTTTACGAATTTTTACCAACTGTGTAGTAAATATACATTATTTGTGGGATGTAAAAATACAATCAGTATTGGAGCTTTTACTTCATAGTTTTGTAAATTTCCAAAACTTTTGCGTATGCCCTCTCCCTATATCTCCCTATACATAAAAATAGCATTTTGCTCACCATGCAAGGACCGATTCGCAATGAAAGCTTCAAGCTGCAAGCGTCAAGCTGCAAGCTCCAAACTACAACCTTCAGCTGAGTTTTGCTTTATTTGAGCACTGCAGCTTGAAGCTGTGAATGTGAATCATTGTACAAACACTTTTAACCTAATTTTTGAAGCTTGAAGCTTGCAGCTTGAAGCTTTATGTGCATCGGCAAAATTATCAAAAATTTCTAGGCTGTTACAAGAACTGCCCAGACCAGTAGCGTACGCAGGATGAAACCATGGGGGGGGGTTTCACGAAACATATTTTGTACACATATTGGGTAAAAAAAAATTTCTTATGAAATAGGACTATGTACTTATATTATGTTTTATGTTATTTCACTATAAAAATAATTACCTATAGGTATATTTTTATCGCATTTTTTTTATTGAAAATTGTGAAGAAACATAAATATTAATTTTTGACCATTTTTCGAATATCACAAAATGTCTTGTTTTTCTCCAAAAATCATGGTCTCGTTATGTGCGCAAGACTTTAGACTTTGATTTAGGGCATTTTTACAATTGTTTTACCGAAAAGAAGGGAACTACTCTGAAAACTTGGTGGCGCGTAGTTTTTGAGTCAGAAAATCGATTGGTGACATTAAAAAAAATTTAAAAATCCCTTTTTTTCAAATTTTGGCCAAAAAGGCCAAAAATGCGTCCAATTGTTTTTTGCGTAATTTCATCTGAAAAGACGGAAAATTTCCTACAAAAATCTATATGGCCATCCCGAAAGTCAGAGCTTGTCGAGAGCTATAAATAAATTGGAAATACGTGATTTTTGAAAAATCGCGTTTTATTCAATAACAGTTGCAACTCCGAAACGGCGCACACAATCGCGCTAAAAAAAATTTTGGTATATCACATCCAGTTCACGAACATATTCCCAAAGTTTGAGAGATATTTATTTTTTTGCTATCCCGTTTGAAAAGAATCCACCATATATTATACATCGGTATTCGGAATATTTTTTTAATTGTTTAATAAGTTGATATATTTATTAATTATAACTTTTCCTATTATTATTGGAGTCATGGCTGGGGGTTTAACCCGCAGTAACCCCCCCCCCCCCCCCCCGCGTACGCGCCTGGCCCAGACCCTGACCAAAGTCAAAGGTCTGACCTTAACTTAAGAAGAATCGGTTATATATGCTTAGTATTCCATTGTTACCTGTGAATTATATCTATGAGAGGGAAAATTTAAACCTTACATTCCAATGAACAATTTGTAATTTTACTGAAAATATAAGTTCTAAAATTGCGCCTCTTACTGTAAAATTATTACAGTACAAAGTTCAGTACATAACATTGATAAATAATATTAAGAAATATTGTAATTTTCCTATATAAACGATTTAGAAAAATACACAACATTGTGTAAAATATAGGTCACATTCATGTAATCAACATTTACGTCATGCAGCATTGGAGATTCTCAATTTCTTTAAGTGAAATTACAAAATTTATAGTAAAATTACAATAATTGTGTAGTAAATTTGTATTTCATACCGCGATTTGTAATTTTACTATACATTTGGACTGTGAATTTACATATTTTTTTTACAGTGTAGTACAGGAAGAAACAGTTTGGAAAAGACCTGGTGGGGACTTTCAGCATCCGATATATTTAATCAATGTCTAATCGCGTATGTAGGGATATCTTCAGATAATTGTTATGTGCCCAAATCTTGTAAGAAATCGTAGATCTTCGGCTGAAGTCACGCCTAGGATGCAGTGACGGTGCTAGACCTACTGTAGACGTCGGTGACATTAGCCTCTTTCATTTCCCAGTCAGAAAGAAAACGATAAATAAATTGAGACTGATGTATGAGTATATGAGTTTTATTGCTTAGGGGGCGTCCATAAATTACGTGAGGTGTTTGGGGGGAGAGGGGGTCGAGCCGAATCTCAACAAATCTCACGTGGGGGAGGGGGAGGGTCTCCGCAATTCTCACGTAATTTTTTTCCGCAAGACACAGCGTAAAATCGCGAGAAAACTGGGTTAAATTAATAGCACAGGTAAATTAAACCGAAAAAATCGATATAGCGGAAATAATTAGGTACAGGCTGAAAATTGGCAGAGCGCTTCTTTTTATGCCTTTTAATAAGGGGTTTTAAAGTCTACCGATTTTCTACTCCGAGAAGCTCACTTTTTAGGGGGTTTTAGCCCTCAAAATGGGTATTTTTCGATTTTTCTGTAATTTTTTTGCAATATTTCTAATAGCTTTTTGTATTTTTCAATTTTAAGTACAATATCTGTAAATGAGAAAATCTTTAAAATCGTCTTTTCGGACCCGCACTTAGATTTCATTCACGAAAATCTTGGTGCAGTATCAGATGAACATGGTGAAAGGTTTTATCAAAACATATTGCAAATAGAGAAGGAATAATGAATCAAAAGTATACGTGATACTATTACTATATTTCGACTCAATAGCAATTGGGTATAAAAATTTTGCACTGCCGTTTACACTGTATTTGTTCAATGTTTCAAATACCATCCAACTGGAACATCCAAAAAAAAGTAAAGAAAATAATTTAATGAAGACGTGATGAAAAATTCTTATCTTTTTATACAATGGTCTGGGAAAAACTGCGAAAGTAATGTATGCATTGACTTATACCACCATTTTTGGACAGATTGCGACCCTACGATGAATTAGTGTGGGGGTCTAAGCTTAAACAAAACAAAAAGGCCTAGAAGCCCAATTGAAAAACCTGGAACCTAATGCGCTCCTAAGATTCTCAAGTGCATAATGTACCCAATCCTACTGCAATCATAGAGATTATATTAGGAATCGGCTCTTTTCACATCAGTCAGAACACATGCTATCTGCGCTGCATTGTCACTACAAAAAGCAGACATTTTCACCAGGCGACATAATTAGTTATCTAAGCATCTTACAGGACTCGAATTTTGAATCGACGACCATCTGCTCTGACATACCTACTAGAGGCCAAGATAGATTTTGAAAACCTTTTGTTATCATTATCGAGAGTTGTGAAAAATGGAAGTCTAACAGATCCGCACTTCTTGAATCTGTATCCTGATGTACAGGCGGCTCAAACGTCAATATGAGAAGCTGGCTGTGACTTCAGACTCCGCTTTTCTAAGGCGATACGAAAGTAGGAAGCAAGCGGAAGCTGGTAGCAATTCCTGATAAATCTTCGAAAAGAAATTATTTTCAGCCCTCCAACTTCGTTTATTAACTAAATTTGACATTTTGATGCGAACAATAAATAGTTTCAAGAATATTTAAAGAGTTTTTAGAATATTTTAAAACAAACAAATAAATGCAGCGCATGCCCAATGGCTTTCCTCGCGGACTGAAATCCGATCACAAGCGGACAAATTTAATTCGAATTCGCATTGGTGGAGGATACCATTTTCTTATTTCCGAATTTCATGACTTTCGAATAGGATTCCAGGATAACCCCCCTGGGTCTTTCAGTCACAGGTTTTTTACCTAACTATGACATATATAGAAGAATGCTCCGAAGTTTGTATATCTCCATAGCCATAAATGGCTCTACCATTACTATTCAAACAGTCAAGTCGTTACTCTCTAAAAGCGAATCAGTGGATGCCAAAGCCAACCTTCGTATGTCAATATATTGTAAAATTCTAAATTTTTTTTATATTCCATATGCTTGCTCTACAAATACACGAGTTTTCTGTTCTCTTGTTAAGAAATCATTATCCCTGTAAGGCACCCTGAGGTTGGTTTCCAAAGGGTAGGCAGAATCACCTGCTAAATGGTAATCCACAGGTATTGTAGTTTAAATTGGGTGCATGTCGAGTTGGTGCTGTTATGATTTTGTGGTACTGTTCTTCAACACAAATTATGTTTTTTTAAATAAATCCAACGCAATTAAGCACAGATTGAGATATTTACACTAAAAATACGCATAATAGTGTAAATCCTACAAATTTTTTAAAATTTTAAAAATCTCACGTGAGATTGAGGGGGGGAGGGGGTCGAGCCAAATCTCACGACATCTCACCAAGGTGGGGGGTCGAAAAATCGCCAAAATCACCTCACGTAATTTATGGATGTCCCCTTATCAAATGTTGACAAAAATTACATAAAAAATCACAAATTAAAATAATCGAATTTTTCGGATCCTCACTGAATTTTTTCAAGATTATGTCATAATTAACACCAGCCCCTACTTCCGCTTCCGCTTGACAGAACTGATAACGCAGATAGTCCCTCTTGGCCCATCGTGCTTCTCAAGTAGGTCTTAATCAATTTTAACTTTGCAAAACTTTTCTCCGCTCTGACTTTTTTCCACAGCTTCTGACTGTCTGGAATTGTGAGCATTACTCTGATTGTTATGTAAACATTTGGATATCCTTCGTCCAAATGATTTTCTAGAATGTATTAGATAAGTTGTTTTGCATCGTTGACAGAGTTTAGTGAATTGGATTTAAAAAACCGGAGTTCTTCAGGTTGTATGTACCTAAATCATTACAATGCTTGAGAAGATCCTCTTTTGAAAATCAATTTCAAATAATTGATATCATAAATAAAACCAAATCGTTCAGAATATTAATTGAGCGCTTTGAATCGACATTCGGTTACATGATTGCATCTATCATTGTGTTAAAAAAGTTAACTCTACACTAAATTTGAACAGATTGTATGTATTCATCAATATGTTCATAACGTTTTTTCTTTGCTATTCTTTTTTCTTTAAATTGTGACTCAATATCGTAACTACTTTTTCTACAAACAATCGAGCTCCTGCAACCCTTTTTTCGAATCCTGTATTACGGAATTCTCGAATCCAGCTACAAAATGAATGTAATGTGCAGGCGCGGATCTAGAATTTTGTTTTGGGGGGGGGGGGGGGGGTGACGGAATTAAAAGTGGCGGAAAAAAATGTCTACTCCAAAAAAAACAAAATTAGCAAAACGAAAAAAACTAATCGAATTTTCTGGTGGATTAAATACAAGCGTGCCCTACGAAAACGTACCCTAATGTGTTTTTGATGAAGACGGCCTTTCTTGTGAGTGCAGCTAACTTCAGAGTAGTGCAGTAAAAAACTCATTTTAATTTGCACAGTCTGGTAACAGCAAGATTATGATTTTATCCTGTTTGGGGTATCACCAGGAGTATTACTACGTATACATGATGAGTTGAATAGTTAAGTTGAGGTTTAGTTTTAGACAATCGACAAAATTCGACAAAAATCACAAACAAACCACAGTGATGCTGCTGTCAACTAAATTCAACTACTCAACTACTGAACTCACGTCTATATGCATAATTTCGACTCAACCCCGGTAGCAGAGATCAGTCAAGTTCAGTCGTCCCTAACTCAACTCAACTCGCGTCTACATTTAGTTGGAGTCGGGTTCAACCTGAGTTAAACTCATCATGTATACGTACTATATATATTTCTAAGTTTTGGACTTCGAAAAACTTGTGCTACTTTTGTTTATAAACAATTAAAGTTTTTTTACCACGTTTTTTGAGCTTAAAATATGAATTACTCCGGTTGTACAAGTCGGATCGGGGCAAACTAAATACGTCTCTTGTTATAATTCCCAAAATCAACATTCTTTTTTTTTAAATTAAAGGCCCCAGAATTCTCTACCAGATCTGATAAAAAATGCAATTGTTATTATTTGAGTTATAAACAATTGAAAAAAAATAACCAAAATTACTTTAAATTTCTTTTTTTTAATTGCATTCGAAAGGTGGCATCGAGACTTATATTTTGAAAAAACAAATTTTCATTTTGGACTTAATGGCATAAAATGGCGGGCATTTGAAATTTTAGATAACAATTGCAATTTTCAGGGTCTTTTTATAAGATCAAAATAGTAGATTACATATCACGGGCCGAAATCGCCATTTTCGGTCAAGAGAGCATGCATGGGGTGGTGTGAATAAAAACTGAGTGCAAGTGTTCACTCCATTTTTTGGAGTGAACACTTATTTTTGCGTGAATAAAAATAACCTTTGTTAGGATTCGTTAAGTACTTCACTCTGTCATTTCTCCATATAGAGTGAGCACTTCATTTTGATGTGAATAAAACAAAGTTTAAACGTTTGCCTGTGAGTGAACACTTGTAAAATTTGAGGTTGGTTGCGAGGACCTTTTTCATTCATTTTAATAAAATAAATTAAAAAAATTTTTAAAATAAATAACTTTTATAAATGAAATGCACTAAAAAGTAAAATATTATTTATTCTTTGGCAGTGATAGGTATACACACGAAAAGTTTCATTGCAAAATAAGAAGTTTAATGTGTATTAACAATTTTAAAATTATATTCTCGTTTGGCTATAAATGTTTGAACTCTTATCAATGAATTGTGTAAATTTACAGCATTTCAAGTGCATTAATAAAAGTTTGGGCATGAGTAGCAGTTAGTTAATTGTGATTATAGTTATGGTTGTCCAAACTTTTATTAATGCATCTAGCATTTCTTATTTTGCAATGAAACTTTTCTTGTGTATACCTATCACTGCCAAAGAAAAAATAATTTTTTACTTTTTAGTCACAACTATAAATAACTAAGATGATTGCATGGTTTTTAGCTTGTTAATTGTACTGGTTTTATATTTTCAATTTTCAATCCGTTTAAAGATCTTAATCTACTCAGCATTACATAAATGCTTGACCTCGTAACAAAACCACCTTTTGGCCAAACTACAACCCCCAAAAGGCAAATTTTTCCCACAGAACCACTTTTTCCCCTAACTAAACCCCCAAAAGGCGATTCAGCAGCAAAACTACCTTTTGTCCAAAGTAAATCCCGCAAAGGTAAATTTTTGACATAGAATCTCATTTAGCCTTAAATAAATTTTCCCAAAGTAAAACTCCATATAAATCCATCCACGTTTATTAGCCTACTAATTTCACAAAAATGACATTTCCCTTCAATCCCAAATTTTCCCATGAGTGAACTAAAATTTCTCATGAGTGAATAGTATTTGAATGAGAGAATTTTTAATCACACCAAATCGAGTGTTCACTTTTAACGAATCACTCCACTCAGGAGTGTTCCCTTTAAGTGTACACTTAATTTTTATTCACTCCACCCATGAAAAGAGGCACTTTCGGGGCACATGTGAAAAAAAGTATATTTTTTGAAAGTTTGATGCAAATATAACAAAATACTGTTTTTTTTCTCGTTTTTTCAGTTTTATAGGTTATGTATGTACTTCAGAGACCTGAAACCAACGAGGATTTAATGGCAACGAAGAGACTGGTATTTAGTTTGCCCCGATCCGACTTATAGAACCGGAGTAATTCACATTATTTTGAAGCTCGAAAAACGCGGTAAAAAAACTTTAATTGTTTATAAAAAAAAGTAACACAAGTTTTTCGAGGTCCAAAACTTAAGAATATACTCCTGGTTATACCCCAAACAGGATAAAATCATAATCTTGTTGAATCCAGACTATACCTATCTCCTCATTTTTTGGCCTTTTTTTACTGCACTAGAGTTTGCAAATCGAAACATAATAGAAAGATTCTCGGAACTTTTAACCTGCTTGTCCCTTCGAAATTTTTATGAATAACAATTTTTATAAGAAGATTAAAAATAAAAGAAAGCTATCAATAATGTTAAGAAATCATTAATGAACAATAAGATATAAGTACAAAGTCATTTAAAACGATTGACGTCACGCCATCAAGTTTGACATGGTTACAATTTTGACATTTGCTTAAATTATTATTTTTTACCATTTATGAAACATTTATGAAATTTCATTGCAAAATATCGCCCATAGATCAATCAATCTTTTTTTAAGGTTTTTTTTTTAATTTGCAAAAAAGTTCGGTCGGTTTTGGTGGTTTGGTTATTTTTTGTTTTTTTAGTTGAGTCAATTTTGTTTTTTAAACAGCGAACGCTTTTGGGGGGGTCATGACCCCCGTGACCCCCCCCTAAAATCCGCGCCTGATAATGTGTCAATACTACACGTGTATTGCAACAATAAACTCAAAAGCTAACATTTCGTGACTTAAGAGTTTTGGAATCATCAGCTTTATTTTTCAAGTCATTAACTCATACGATAACATCATGAAATTTTAAAAATATTGTTTTTACTGCTCCGATTTTACTCTCCCTTCGTGTTTCAGACAGAGATTTTAAAGTCAATTTTAATTTAGTTTTTACAAGATTCCAACGCTTTGAAAAGAGCACATAGATTTTATTAGCTGCGTTCCATTTGGGCGATATTTTCTACTCCGAAGTACTCCAAACCATAATGATCAATAGCTTAGGAGTAATTATCGATGAGTCTGAGGTTAATTTAAATAGAGAATATATCGAAAAACACAATGAACCTAAGTTAAACAATGAACAAAAAGAGGTCTACCAACACATCATCAACAGTGTCTATACGGGAGATGCACCACGCGGCACTGGCAAAACTTTCTAAACAAATCTATAAGATGCCAAAATGCATGCAGATAACAAGAACTGGATTGATGCAATATTTACTCCCTGAAGGAAAAACAATGCCGATCAATGAAGATAATAATGAAAAATCCTGCGTGCATATGTAAAAACAGTCATAAAGCTAAAGTTTTACAATACTGCAAGTTTGTTGTCTAAGATGAATATACATACCATGGGAAATAAAGTTTAAAAACTCACTATACAGAAAAGTATACGACTCAAGTTAAAACTCATTATCTGGTAAAGAATACGACCTACGTCATTCTTGTATATGTAACTTTTTTAGGTAATTGTTTGGTGCAGGAGAAACGAAAGGAAAAAAATATGGTTAATAATGGATTTTTCTGAGAAAACTGCTAAAAAACAAAGAATTTCGGATAGTTCAGATGAAAAATATCGATTTTAAACCTAAATATCTTCTAAAAGGAGCTACTCAAGTTTCTGTTCTTTATGCCGAATTGAAGAAGCCTAAGAAACAAGCCTTAATATGTTGCTCTACGGTAATCGGTATAGTAGTTATTAAAGTTTAAATACATGAAAAACTTTTTAAAACGTATTTTTGCAAACACCCTGTATCTCGGTAGATAGTGCCGAGAGGCCCCCTCCCTAGAACAATTTTTGTCTCCAAATATACCCAGGAATCACCTCTTAAGGGATTAGCATTTCAGTCTCACGGTATTCAGAAACAAGGTAATGTAAAAGACTGTATATCGTAGGACTGAATATCATGCTGACGTCACTTGGTGACCGCTTCCCATATAAAATCGAATTTGTTCTTGTTGTTTCTGCATTAGTGCTGACGTTACCCAGTACCCAGTAGGAATTCTAGGTAGCACTTACCGATGGAGCACTGATATAAGTAGTCATCTGGTAAGGGGTACTCATATTTTCTTAGGTGTTAGAAGAGCCCTTGTATAACGCATTACAAGAGAAGGCAGATAGTAAGGGGTAATCCAGAATTAGACCCAAAGAAGTTAAAAATTTGCCCGATGACTCAAATACCATTACAAAAATACGAAAACAAATGAGTCATCGGGTAAATTTCTAACTTCGTTGGGTCGAATTCTGGATTACCCCTTACCATCTGCCTTCTCTTGTAATGCCTTATATAAGGGCTCATCGATGTAGTAAAAAGTAAGGCCTTACCTCCTATGACATCGTGTGTAAAAATAACCACTTCTGTAAGGGGGGTGGTAAGGCCTTCCCCTTACCAGTAAGTGCTCTTTTCAGTACTTCTGTAAGCTTACAAGTCCTACTGGGTAGGACTTGTAAACTTACAGAAGTACTGAAATAAGCCCTTACTAGTAAGGGGTAGGCCTTACCATTCCCCTTACAGAAGTACTTATTTTTACACACGATGTCATAGGAGGGAAGGCCTTACTTTTTACTTTCCTTAGGGTAGTTACATAAGTACTTACCTTTGAGTACGTACAGAACTGCTCATCGATGAGCCCTTATATAACGCATTACGAGAGAAGGCAGATGGTAAGGTGTAATCCAGAATTCGACCCAACCAAGTTAGAAATTTACCCGATGACTCATTTGTTTTTGTATTTTTGTAATGGTATTTGAGTCATCGGGCAAATTTTTAACTTCTTTGGGTCTAATTCTGAATTACCCCTTACTATCTGCCTTCTCTTGTAATGCGTTATACAAGGGCTCTTCTAACACCTAAGAAAATATGAGTACCCCTTACCAGATGACTACTTATATCAGTGCTCCATCGGTAAGTGCTACCTAGAATTCCTACTGGGTAGTTGGTTCCCTTTTTCTACGGTATTCAAAGCTGTCAGTCTCTTTTACATTACCTTGTTTCTGTATACCGTGTTTTAGTCTGAAACGCCGTGTATATTATGCACATTTTCGTTTTTCCAGTGCCGTGCGGGCGGTATCTGTGCATGCTGCACAGGGCGTAAAATACGAAACGACAAAATACGAAAACGAGAAACAGCCCTTGAGGATCAAATCAGTGTTATTAGTGTCGCCACGATAAAAACATAACACACACATTTTTAATGTTGCCGATGTTCGTCTCAAGCCGGAATGTATTTATTGCAATTGCCCCAAAGTGTGAATTTTTGAACTGCACAGTGAGCTCCAAATTTTGCAACTTAATGACCTTTTTTGACCCTTTGTTGGGAAAAATGTTATGGACGAAGTTCGCCAAATTTTTCCCGCAAGGCAACATCGGAGGCGGACGAAATTTCTGGCGAAAGCTGGTGTTAAATAAATAATAATAACCAAATTTTTCAAAAATCAACTTTTATTGCAAAGGCTAGTTTCACACGAGCCAACAACCAACCAACAAAAATATGCTGTCAACGTCCATTCCCTTTTGAAATTCGACGAAAAGTCGCATGGCTTTTCACTCGACCCAACCAATTGTACGTCAGAATGTTTTAGCTTGTTGTTCTTAATTCTTCGTTCTGTTGTTTCTCTCTCTCTCTTTCCTTCCAGAAAGAAAAAACAACAACCACCCAGCTTCCAAAAAGTTGACTTAAAAATCCAGTGAAGGAGTTGGTTCAAAAACCTCTTCGTCCTCTCTTGCCCTCTTCTCCACAATCGACATTTTCAGTCGATTTTTGTTGGTTGGCTGTTCCCGTGTGAAACTGGCCAAAAGGCGCCATCAAAATTTTATTTTTCGCTCGAAATTGTTTTTCACATTCATTTTTCATTTGGCGCCCCTTGCCACCTGGCGCCTAGAGCGACCGCTCCACTTGCTCTACCCTAGGGCCGGCGCTTCCTACTAGGCAGCTACGTTCGGGAAAAATTGAGAGATCTCCATACAAAGGATCGGGAGAGTGATAAGCTTTCCTTTCTTATGTGAAAGTCCAAGCTTAGGATTCACCCTTTCTACTACCACTCCGTTACATCGTACTCGTCATTATGCAATGTCTAGTAGTAATCTTGATTCGAAAGAAGGAATAGAGGACAGGATAGATTAATAAGAGTGCTAAAGGAGGAGGCGCTGTATCTTGCGTTTAAACTTCTGGATGTTGTAGGAGTTCACACCAAAGAGAAGAAATTTGCACGAAGCCCATGGATGTAAAAAAAATCAAAACAAAAGATTTTTGTAACGGGGCTTCGATTTCATAAAATCGATATGCTCATTAGCAGCCGGTTGAGCCGAAGACGTAACGGTCAGGGTTAGTGGGAGAGAGCCTCGTCTGAGTGTTATGCCTCCTGAAACAAGTGAATCCCACTAATCAACAGATAAAGGCTGTGATCTCGGCAGTACCAGACTACCAGATGAACAAGAAGGTGTACCGTTCGCAAGGTGAAGACCACCGGTTAAGGCTACTCCTTTAAAACTCCACAGTCTTTCCTGATGAACTGTGGTTATGTCGATCATGTCATCCTCGTAGGACGTGTTTAGTGTAAGCTCGAAAGGAACGTTTTTTTTGTAAGTCGTGCTTCAAAGATTTGCAGTACTCTACAATTGCAATACGTACTGAATATAAACAGGAATTTTTTTTTAGCAAAATGGTAATAAACGATCGTGTTATACTTTTTCTTACATACCTTTCACTTTTATTAGTTAACTTATTATTTAACAAAACAACAAGAATACCTAGCTACTAACAAACGATAAAAAATTTAGTATTTTACAAGGATATGGAGAATAAATTTTTGATCCCAAGATGAAATTCAATCCAACAATTTCTGTCTTCATTAAAATAGGAATTAGTCCCCAAGATGCATTGATATTGCTCAAGGTTAAAAATAATACTAGCAACAAACAGACTTAGCTCGTTTCACTTTCATTAAATTCGATATAGCACTGTTAAAAATATTGTAAATGGTAAAACAACTTTTGAAAATCATATTTAAACCTATTATAAATGTTTTCTTATACCAAATTAAATTTCAATCACCACCAATTAAAACTCTGACACAATAGTACCTACCTTTGTACATGATTCACCAAAAAACAAATCCCCGTGATTCCGCAATGATGCAAGCCACTCTTGTTGCAAGATCAAATTTATAATTTATATAGTCTTTCTTCATTCTAACCACATCCTCTACCAATTCCAGTTAACAACTATATTACCAAAAAACCAGGCTGTGAAATTTATAGGAAAACCTACATTGCCGAAAAAAAACAATCGTGATAAAGACACAACTTACACCTGTCTCCCGAATCCCCAAAACGCAGGTGTATAAAAAAAGGTAAGAATAATTCAAGGTAATCCACATGTTCTTTGAAAGTTACATCAGAGAGGATTGTGATTAAACCTACCAAAATTGGTCGCCAGAATGATTCTAGTCGCATTGTTGCGGAAGATATAAATCTAGAGTGTAACTGTTCTGGATTCTGTCCACCACGAGACCTTCACCGAAAAATATATACCCACAAACTTGGCATTTCGCTGAAATTCTAACAGTTAGAAAAAATAAATAAATTTTCTTCTTAATGTTAAAAAGAATTACGTAATTTGTTTTCCAATAGTCTCACAATATATATACAATCACCAAGCCAAGCCGTTCCCGGTCTGATGGATACCAGAAAGAATTTGAAATTTTTGTCAATACATCATTTCCATCTGACGGATATAAACATTTTTTCACCTGTTCTAATATCGCGGCTGAGAAACTCTTTAATTAATTCACCTGTTGTGGGAATCGCTTACTAATTCCTTGTTGCTTAAACTAATTCATCCTAAATGCTTCTCTAAAATGTTAATTAAATTAGCATCGAATGCTCGGGCGGAATTAATTTTTCGAATATTGATGACTGCCGGGAGAAGATGCAAGACGCGAAGAATTTTTATTTCTTTTATTTTATTTTTATTTTTTATTCTTATTTTTGTTTATTTAAAGTTTTTGCAATATTTTACCGAGGATCGTAATAAATTTCTCAATTTGCACATTTATCTCATCTCTAAAACAGGAAGCAGCACGCGAGTCAACCGCGAGTGTTTATAGCGAGATTTTATGAGTCAACCGATGGGTCGACGTGGATCGGAAGCGATACTCTTGTCGGCTTAAGCAGGATAAATATCTCTCGAATTATTCAAAAATAAAATATTGAACACAAATTAGTTGACAAATGTTTTCTTTTTGTTTATTTGACGACATTATAAATCTCTGAGAAATTGAAATTGAATGTGAAGAGTGGTTTGAACTCTGAGGTCGATGTATCACGATTGTTCGATTTATATGGTTTTTTTTTATTATCATGATCCCCAAAATTTATTTTGACAATAATGAAAAATTGGTAGAAACGTATTTGTTTTGACGTGGTTTTTAGGTAGACAAGTAGGTAGGTAAAGGCGATAACACGGTCCAAGGTCGTATTGTAACCGCACTCGGAAAAACCTTTACGCAAGTATATGGCAAGTTGCTTGGAATAACTTTAGATCCAATCTGTCATATTCAGGTACCTGATAATTTTCTTACTTTTAGCATCAAAACTTCTCCCATCATAATCCATCATCTGCAGCACCACAGCCTATTACTGGGCTTGGCATCCTCCAGCATTTCTCTAAATGCCGGTTTGGTTCTTGGCTAATGCCCTCCAACTACGTCCGGCTAATTTAACTAAATCCTCCGAAAGGGGGTGCATGGACTTTGCGTTTGAACTCCTGGATGTTATAGTTCACACAAAATAGAAGGAATAGAAGCCAAGAAGTAAGAAGAAGAAGTAAGAAAAATCAAAGCAAACATTTTTGTAATGGAACTTCAATTTCACAAAGACTATACCCTCAATAGCAGACACGCAGGTGTCGCGTCAGGGTTAGCGGGAGAAAACCTGGTCGTAGTGTTGTTCCGAGGCTACCAGATGATCAAAGGGGAGTACCCGAGGGAAGACCCGTGCGGAACTTTGGTACCCTATTATTAGCCGGTTAAGCCGGCAATATGCCTTTTTAGGGGTACTTGTCATGATGGTGCTTGATGTCAAATTCCTCTACCTGGAACTGCCTATCGAAAAGAAGTGCATGGAAAGTGACAAGAAAGAGAGTTCCTTTGATAAGTTTCGATTAGCTTGGACGCTATACAGGGTGTACACCTTTAACCTTACAAAGCGGCCGGCTGTGGATAGGTTTTGGATAGACGAACAAAAAATCGTACGGGAGGAGGGGGAGGGGTAGATCTTAACGGTGTAGAATCTAGGGCGTTGTGACCAACTTAAAATTTTGCACATTTGTATAGTTCGCGTGACAATGCAATCTGACCATTTTGTAAAAAATCAAGATTGCGGTTCCCAGATGGCGGCTGAATTTTGCAATTGTGCTCGCCAACCCCCGACATGGGTCTCAAATGAAAGGGTATGACAAGTACAATACAATTAGCTATATAGCGTCATTCAAAATTCAAAATGGCGGCCAACACAAAATGACGGATTACTTTTTTCTTTACAACGCGCTCGGTATGTGTATCAAATGAAAGGATATGACAAGTAGAATACTATTAGCTCTCTGTGGCGTCATTCCAAATTCAAAATATAGGTCAACACAAAATGGCGGTTTACCTTTTTCTTTACAAGGCCCTCGCTATGGGTATCAAATGAAAGTATATGACAAGTATAGTACAGTAATCTGTGTGACGTCATTTTAAATCTAATATGGCGATCACTACAAAATGGCGGAAGACATATAATAGACTATAAAATAAATTTTTAAAAACCGACTTCAGAAAAACCAAAAATAATGCACAAAAAACCAAAAATAATGCACAAAAAAGGATAAAATAATTGTTTGAAATTCTTTACAACATTAATCCAATCAGAATGGATTTAATAAGAAGAATCACTTTTGAAGACGGTGCCAGGTAGTAGTTGACTTTCATTGCATTAACTATTGCTGCGAAAATTGTATTCATTTCTTTGTTAGCCTTATGCCCTTAATACATCACCCCGAAAACAGGTGTTGGAACCGTCTTCAAAAGTGATTCTTCTTATTAAATCCATTCTGATTGGATTAATGTTGTAAAGAATTTCAAACAATTATTTTATCCTTTTTTGTGCATTATATTTGGTTTTTTGTGCATTATTTTTGGTTTTTCTGTAGTCGGTTTTTAAAAATTTATTTTATTTCGTACTTTTTAGTCCGTTAATTTTTTTTCGGGGGCAATATAAAAAAAAAATTATTTATTACGAGAAGTATGACACTCAGCCGCGTGCCGTCGAAAAGAATTGTAGTCCAGTCAAATTAGTCGAAAAAAGAGGATGAAATTGCATTTTAAGAGGTACAGAATTTTTTTTTTGGCATTTGTTCGGGTACATCTGACAATGATAAAACCAAGTTTGTGGGGTCGCAGTGGCTTGGGAAAAGCCGCCATCTTGAAAAAGAGGAAGAGCTTGTTTATATTAAATAGCTCGTTTACATGCAATGATAGCTGAGAATGATCAATGACAAAGTTGTGGAGAATAAAATTATCTAAAAAATGAGCCCTCAACGAGCTCTGTAAGTTGATTTGGCACAAAGTTATGGTCGGTCAAAGTTCAACCATGATCGTGTGGTGAGGGTTGAATGCAGTTTTTTGCAATTAACTCGCCAAATGTTAATTTTTTTGGCTTAATGCCCATTAACAAATTTAACGGTTGCTCATATGAAAAAGTAGTAAATGCCAGGAATATGGGCAATGAAAATATCTTTCCAACGAGGTATTGGTCGAGACTCCATGTAGTTTTATGTCTGCAATACAGCGGGTCAAAAGTCTACGGAGAGGTTTACGAATTTTTAGTAGTGACTGGTTCGAATCTGCCGTAATTGATGTTAGAGGAGTTGATGTGTAAGAGAGGTGGCCCTCTCAGATTATGCCTACTTTCTCTAAACGACACACGGCGACCTGGAAAACCTGAGTCAACTCTTCCATTAAGGAGCTGATGAACGAATACAACATCGGCCACCTCACGACGCTTGTAGAGAGTACTCAAGTTGAGTAACTTCAGCCGGTATTCGTATGATGGAAGAACTAATGGGCCATCCCAAGGAAAATGACTCAGCGTGAATCGGACGAACCTCCGTTGAACCGATTCAATTCTACCAACGTGCAAAGAGTATAAGGAGACAAAACCTGGGACGCATATTCAAGTAATGGTCTGACTGATAACACACTGAGTAGCAGATGGAGCTCAAATCCCAAATGGTAGACAAAGTTACCAGCTTACAGAAATAAAAATTTGCAATAATTCGAATGATAAATTCTAGTTATTTTTCACACAATGTATGTAAACTCCTATTCCACGGATGCACGGAGAAAACATTTAAAAATAATAGGTACTTCTAACTCCCAGAAACATTTTCGTATATACGCATTTCACAATTTATGTACATATGTAATTTTCGATCCATTAAAACAAATTTCACCTGCAACCTCAGATCTGTCAAGCTTTAACTATCATAATATTTATGTGAGTTATTATCTGTTAACATCTTGTATGACTTTTGGCACTTACAAAATTATTTTTTTCGTTGGTACACCTGGTAAATGTGACTCATAACATCACAGTATAAAGCGTAAAATTAACTCGCATAACTCAGCAAACTCTGACATTAAAAACTAATTACATTTAATGTACATCATTAAAATTCTCTTCACTAACTATCCATAAAATACATGCATATGGGGCTCAGCATGTGTCTAACGATTATATTGAATAGTTGGTCGTAAATTAATGAAAGCCCACTAAAAAAATATTAAATTCCTTTTAGATAAAATCTATATAAAATAAAAAAGGAAATGCATCAATTAACTCATCATTTTGTACACCTTGACAGCCCCGCCTACCGGTGAGTAGGCTCCTTTCGAAAATGTTACTAATTTCTTAATTAAAATTCACGCAAAAATCTTCAAGATTTTATCATAATTGTTAGCAAATGTCTGCATGATTCTCACTCTAAGAAGAAGAAGTCAATCAATTTTCACAAAAATATTTTTATTAATAATTTTCAAACATGTCCGGAGCTTCCAGTTCGACTGGTTTTATTCTCTCATTCCAATTGCAGCAACTGTTATATACCTTAATAACCTTACTCCATCGCGGATTTCGTAGAAGCATCTTTTATACCTATTTATTATTACCTGGTCGAGTGTCTGAAGAAATCTCATCCTGTCCACTATGGTGAAGACTCAAAACCGAAACCGAAACACTCTTGACCTTTTAAAGATTCACTCTCTCGTAACGCAAGTCCCAGAGTCTAGAGCTAGGTGCAATAAAGTCGCTTTACGCCTTATTTCTCAGAGTTGCAGTTTTGCAATAATCGTATGCATAATTTCCAGATCAAATGCAAATGCAGTCGGGGCGATCTTACCTTACATAAAATATCTAATAATTTTTCATAGAGCAGCCGTTGTGCGGCGGACGATCTAGCATTGCTGCGATAAATCAGTTTTTATTATGATCATTGCCGTCTTAAGAGCTCCTCAATGTCATACCCCTTTTTCATAGTTCTCACCGGCATAATTTAGCAAATCACACCAGGTGGAACCTGGCGAAATGATTTGTGGCGAAAATATTATGGCGAAATATTATGATTAAGTTATACAATATAAAGAGAATGCGGGTGTGCGCCTGCGCTTCTGACTATAGCATAAACATTTCAAATTAAGAAGATCGTAAAAATTTGATTGTGTAGTTTAGAATCGGTTAAACGTTGTCTAAAGCCGTAATAAATGCGAAATTACGCGTGATTTATTGTGTCTTGTGCACTTTAATAACTCATTTTATTACTTCCTTTTAGTTTCTAGTAAAAGTAAGGTCAGTTTTGAAAAATGAAAGAAAAGTTTGGCGCTAGATGCACTTTATTAAGGGGGTTGGGGAGCAGGTTGTTTGATATTCATCGTGGGGTCACTAGAAACTAGTGTTTTTCATTGACTGGTAAAAACCTTCAGATACCTTGATGTGGGTAACCTCCTGATATCTTGATGTGGGTAACCTCCTGCACGGCGTGTGCTTCTTTTTGTGTTAAAATATGCAATTGCTTTTGCTGAAAACGTCAAGGTGAAAATGTCAATATCATGAAGGTTGTACAACAATTCCTTAGTTTCGCTTTATAGATTGTATAAAACGTCTAAAATTATTTATTTGCTTTCAGCTAAGATAGATTCCACTGATGAGGTATTGTTCACCAAACAGACGCTCTTATCAATTTAATTTTCTCTTATGCTTGTGAACTTCCTTTTCTTCTTAGATGGCTATGGGTTCCAATCTAAATCCTAGCCCAGTTCCCTCTACCTATCCCGATCCGATCTTAGGGCATTCTGGATATCCTAGTATACGCCATCCCTCCAGCAGAGATTTGGTTTACCTCGCTGTCTTGTCTTTTTCAAAAGATCAATGGGAGCGGATGGTAGAACGACAGAGTTATTAGTAAAAATGAAGAGGATCCTGATGGAAGCCAATATTCAAGGCAACTCGGTAGTCTAGGGAGTAAGGCGCCTGGCTACTATCCCAGAGGTCCCGGGTTCGAGTCCCGGCAGAGCCCCACGGTCCTTCGCCTTTCCCACCTTCCTTCCTGTCATAGCCTTCCGCTAGCACTGCCCCGCTCCACCAAGCGCATGTCATCGGTTGGTTGATGGGATTCAACTTGTTTCAGGAGGCATAACACTCCAGCAAGTTGTTTCTCTTTGCCCCGATGCCAGAGCCGCGATAGAAATGGTTGGGATTAGGTGGTTGTGACAGTTCCTTCCTACTTCTCTCTTCCCCTTCACTATCTATCGACTTGAGCTTGCTGTTCGACATTGCACTCTATACGAAGAAAATAGATTGTCGACAGTACAAAGGGCTTTCCCTGAGCTCTAGTCTTCCACATAAAAAAAAAAAAGTATGTCTCCGATATCTCTTGGGTTATTAGAATTTAAATGGCAGCGGGGAGAGTAGCCCAGGAGAAACAATATACGGGACATACATACCCCGTTTATGACTAGGTACAACCCAGGTTTAACCCAGGTTGAACCCAGTCATAAACGGGGATCGAGTTTAAACTTGGTCGACTCAACCCAACTCAGCTCTCCTACCTGGGTCGAGTTGATTTTTCGCCTCATAAACGCGTGTTGAGTTGAAATTGGGTTGAAGTGACATTTGTTTTGTTTGTTCACCAAGTTTGCCTTCGGCGTTTTAGGCTATTAGTCCAGTCCCCAACCGATATCACCTCTACTTTTTTTCGGCTGCGACCGATTTACTTGAAATTTTAACAATAGATAGGGAATTACTCAAAAATCAAAGTCTACAATATGCCAATGTGCGCTTTTTCTTTGGGGGTGGTTCCCACCCCAACTCGGGGGTGGAAATATTTTTGGTCAAAATAACCCCGTTAATCGATAGAGAGGCTAATTTTAAGCAAAAAATGTAGTACAAACTTTTTTGGTAAAATTGATATTTTTTTAGTTATAAGCGTTTGAAAAGTTACAATTTTCATTAAAAAACCCCACGTTTTCGAACAGTTTTTGGTCAATAAGTCCAAAAATACGCGTTTTATCAAATTTTTGTTACGACTAAAAATAAAGCTTATAAAAAAACGAAGAAAATGGTTTTTGAATGAATGGTCTAGGTAGAAAACAAACCGAGTAATGATTGATCGAAGGGGACCTATTTCTAACCAAATACTCAAAACGTTGTATTTAACGTCGAATAACCGAAAATCGATGCATTTTTCGAGGATAACTTATATTACATTTTTTAAAGTGCTTGAAAAGACCTTTAAAATGACAACTGATAAAAGTCATTTGCATGTAAAATGAATGAGTTATGACAAAGAGAAGGTGTACCGTACAAATTTTTTTTAAAAAAATTATCAATAAAACTAATACCACTTCCACCCAAAATCAAATTTATCATGTTCCACGTAGGATTCACTTTATTTTAAAGACATCTATCGGATCTATATAGTTTGAGCGATTTCCAGGGTGAATTTTTCGAAAAAGGTACGATCGAAATGAAAAGGGATTTTACGAATTTTACATATTTCTGCGTATATTTCCAAAAAACTCAAAAACTATTGAAGATACGTAAAAAACTGTTAAGTGACAAAATTTAGATTTTGTTTCAACAAAAATTTTGGTTTTTTATGTATCGCTGTAGCTTAAAAACTAACGGAGATATAGCGGATTGAAGTTTGCTTTATAGTGTAAGTACCACCTTTGCTTAGCCCTTTGACCCTTCACGTTTTGAAAATTAAGGGTTTTAATATAATACAATTAATTAATGGTTTTTGAATGGACACTGTAGCTTGAAAATTGAGCCCGCTACAGTAAAAAAACCGAACGACTTTTTTTTAATTTTCGGAGCAAATGATTTTCGGAGCTCTTGTGAGCACATTACGGTATTTCACGTATACATACCTGCTACATTTGGTATACATTTTTAATATACATTTTACAACAGTGCCTTCAAAATAGAAGATACTCTAGAAGCTGGAAGGTATTGCGCAATACTTTTGTACGCAGCTGCTAAAGATGTGCAATTAAATAAAATGAAAAAAATTAATGATTTGCAATCTTTTTAGAGCATAGGTGAATCGAGTGTTCGGCGGTCGGTACCCCGCCAGTATATATACATCCTCGCACACGCACACATACACACACACTAAAAAATTTACCAAATACTTTCTGAACTTATAACTAAATTTGTGTGTCTCAAAAATCGTAGACTTTGAAAGGGCTGGGAAGTAGAGCCAATACCAAAATTTCATCAAAATCGGTGGCCGCCGAAAAAAAGTAGTGTTAATAAAACATTTTTAAGGTTGGGAACTGGACTATTTCTCTAAGCGTAGTTTTTAGGGGTTGAAAAATTTCTTAAAAAATTATTTCAATAGTACATAGGTCTAAGAGGTGATATATAGGCCTACTAAGCGTTTTTATTACCCATTTATTGAGTTTTATTAATTTTTTACGGAAAGGGGTAGTTTTCACCCCTAAAAATAAAAAGCGCACCTCGGCACAGTGTAGACTTTGAAAAGGGTGGGAAGTATAGCCTAAATCCAAAACTTTCATCAAAATCGGTGGGCGCCGAAAAAAAGTAGAGGTAATACCTCATTTTTACGGTTGGGGAGTGGTCTATATTGAAAAAGTCCAAAATTAAAAGGTAGAAAGGAACAATTGCGTTCAAGAAGTTTTATGGTTTAATAAGTTAGGTTGGCACCTAAATATGTTAAAACCACAAAGTACCCCTCGTTTTTAGGGGTGCGTTTTTGAGCGCCGACCCTATGTACCCCTTTTTCAGGTTTTTCAAAATAACTCGAAAACAAAGCAAAATTCGAGATTTTTACGAAAAAACTTTTTTGTAGAAAATTAAATTTCCCATCGAAACGCGTTTTTAAATATTTTTTTACCATTTGTAATCTAAAAAATAATTGAAAAACAAAACTAATTTTTTTCGAAAAATCACATTTTTTTCCTTTTTTTATTAATTCGGTTATAATTTTTCCCGTGTAAAAATAAATGAGTTGGTTAATTTTCTTACTAGCACGCACGCGACCCCTGCTAGCGCGCATAGCGAACAAATAAGGACGCCACAAAAGTATGCACGCTCCCGCCATAGCGATGCACGCTTCCGCCCCAAGTAGGAAAATCTAAACATTTGTTCGCTAGGGGCACTCACTCTCCCGCCACAGGGATGCACGCTCCCGCCACAAGCACGAAAATCCAAAAATTTGTTCGCTAGAGGCATCCACTGGCACGAAAATCTAAAAATTCAGGCATGAACATTTATAAATACATCCGCAACGGCATAAACCATTCGAGTGGGGCGAGTGTTGTTTTACCAAGCAGTCCCCCAGCTAAGCACTAACCACTTCTAATGCTGCTTGACCTACGCAATCGAACGAGAACCTTTTTACTGAGTATGCTTTTGGCACTTTATGGTCACCAAGATAGTTGCCCCTCTTCTTCGTCCTCTATAATTTTTTAAAGCAATACAGGCGATTTCGTGCATCCCTGTGGCGGAAGCGTGGATTCCTGTGGCTGAATCGTGGATCTCTGTGGCGGCAGTGTGCGTGCTAGTTTTGTTCCCGAGTAAAAATAAAACTCGCCCGCCACAGGAATGCACGAAATCTCCTGTATTGTTTTAAAAATTTGTAGAGGACGAAGAAAACCCCAGTAAAAATGTGCCGTGCGCATTTGTTCGCTATGCTTGCTAGCTGTGGCGCCGTGCGTGCTAGTGCGTACCTGATGCAGGCTAGCTGCGGGCGAGTTTTATTTTTACTCGGGTTTTTACGGCATCCTGGGTATACATAAATGTTCAGAGAAAAGCAAGGTCTTCAAAAAACGAAGAAATTGCATTTTGTAAAATCTTCGTACGATCAACGGTGACCGAGAAATCACCATTCAAAGTTGACAATATTTAGCCATTTTTTAAGTATTTGCTCTTTAACATTCGACTCAACTTTTCAACCTAATCATAAACGGGGTAACATATATCAAGGGCCAGAATTATAGACTTTGAAAATTTCCTTAATAGGATAGAGGTCAGTCAACTGAAGAATGTTATATAACACCTCGGGGGGCCTCGGTAGTCTAGGGAGTAAGGCGCCTGGCTACTATCCCAGAGGTCCCGGGTTCGAGTCCCGGCAGAGCCCCACGGTCCTTCGCCTTTCCCACCTTTCCTCCTGTCATAGCCTTCCGCTAGCACTGCCCCGCTCCACCAAGCGCATGTCATCGGTTGGTTGATGGGATTCAACTTGTTTCAGGAGGCATAACACTCCAGCGAGTTGTTTTTTAATTCCCCCATGCCAGAGTCGCGATAGAAATGGTTGGGGTTAGGTGGTTGTGGCAGTTCCTTCCTACTTCTCTCTTCCCCTTCACTATCTATCGACTAGAACTTGCTGTTCGACATTGCACTCTATACGAAGAAAATGGATTGTCGACAGTACAAAGGGCTTTCCCTGAGCTCTAGTCTTCCACATAAAAAAAAAAAAAAAAAAAAAACACAATGATGGTAAGGCTCGTCATAAACTATGGCTTGGTAGTCTCGTGGACTAAAGCCGCACAGAAAATATTTAAGAAATGCATGAGCAGGACCCAGAGAATGGTATGCATGTGTATTAGAAGTGCATTTCGCACTACACTACACTCACTGTAGCGGTGGAAGTGCTTCTGCATTTACCGCGATTGGACCTGTAGCAAAGTAAACATCCTGGAGAGTTCTTCGCAGTAGAAGAAAATACAAACAATACAACTAGATCCATTGAACCGCTATCACAGAGCCCCTTGGTTCAAGTTCATTCCGCGGCATCGTCCTTAATGTTTTTCCATTTTTCCGACTTATATAACTTTCCTTCTTTCTTGTCTTCCCTCTTTACAAAAAATTCCCTACCCTTTACCCTGTCACCGCCTGTAACCTTAATATGCGATGATGCCATATACGACAGTACAAAGGAGCATTACCTCTGAGCGCTAGTCAATTCGCTCCAAATGGTTTCCGTACCGGTTAGAGAATTTTTGGGATCTGGAAGAAAAGATGTCAGGACATTAGTTGAGGAGTGTCTGTTCAAAAGGGCGTATTTCCGTTTTCAACTTTTTTTTATTTTAAAATTATTTTGAAAATATGGCATAAAAGTCCATCGAACGAGCCTAAAAACTTATTCAAATAGAGCGTACTTTCCATATAAAAAAACCCAAAAAATTATAAGGAAGTGTGTTTTTTTAGAAAAAATACTCTCACCGTACTAAAATATTTTATTTAAAAAAACTGCAAACTGCACTGCACGCAGAATACTCCCACCTATCTAAAAAAGTAAAAGTGAAGGTTCTACCCTACCACCTTCCGGAGTAAAGAAAAGTCAAAATTTTGTTTTTTTAAACAAAACTATCAACTTCAGCTACCTTTTTCCCCAAAAATCAGTCAGTCAATATTTTTTTTCGCAAAATTGGAAAGCACGGACAATTTCCTATAAATAATGTCCAACAATTTTTGTGTTACGGCCTTTATTTTTGAAGATATTAGCAAATTTTGATGTTAAAGTTGGCTTTATTTGGTAGTTTGGTACTTTGGCATTTTGGTATTAGAGCCCTAACACAATAGAAAATTTAATTTTAGCTCAAGTTATACTAGGAGTGGATAGGTGGACATAAAAACCTTGCTAAAAGGATTTTTGCTTTTGACAGAACCCCAAAAAACTTCACTGCAAGTATTTCCAAAATTCTATTCAAAAAGGCACAGTCCCGATCGGCCTGTTTCTAAACAAATAATTAAAAAAAATATTGTTTTAATGTGTATTTTTTTAAATAAAAAACCCATAACATATTGTAGTCTTAACCTTCACATGAAAGTGCATTTAAATATATTTTAGCATTTTATTTATAGGAACAGGCAGTTTTTTTCGATTTCTGTAAAGTTTGTTTATGATGGAAATACCCCTTTTTGAACAGACGCACGGTACGATTTTGCGCACGGTACATTTTTGCTAGGGTTTTCTTCGTCCTCTACAATTTTTTAAAGTAATACAGGCGATTTCGTGCATTCCTGTGGCGGGCGAGTTTTATTTTTACTCGGGAACAAAACTAGCATGCACACTCCCGCCACAGGGATCCACGCTCCCGCCACAAGGATGCACGAAATCACCTGTATTACTTTAAAAAATTGTAGAGGGCGAAGAAAAGGGGCAAATATCTTGGTGACCATAAAGGGTGCCAATAGCATACTCAGAAAAAGGTTCTTGTTAGATTGCGTAGGTCAAGCAGCATTGGAAGTGGTTAGTGTTTAGCCGGGGGACTGCTTGGCAAAATAACACTCGCGTTTGGAATGGTTTATGTCGAAGCGGATATATTTATAAATGTTCATGCCTGAATTTTTAGATTTTCGTGCCAGTGGATGCCTCCAGCGAAAATTTTTTAGATTTTCGTGATTGTGGTGGGAGCGTGCATACTTTTATCGCGTTCCTATTTGTTCGCTATGCGCGCTAGCAGCGGTCGCGTGCGTGCTAGTAAGAAAATTAACCTACTAAATTATTTTTACTCGGGGAACCAAGCTAACCGCATTTTCTGGTGGCCTAATGTGTTTTTGATGAAGAAGCGCCCTTTCTTGTGAGTGCAGCTAAAAGGTGACCAACAGTGCTCCCTTACAGAGTTTTATACTCCTTTTTCGTGAACAGTACTCCTTTTAAAACTTGTACTCCAAAAATACTCCCTCGTATTCTTTTGTACTTTTTTGTACTTCTAAAAATATCAAAACTATAACAATTATTTTATGCAACCTTCTATACTTTCGTATGCGTTTAGTTGTCTATGATAACGTGTGTGCTTGCCAATATGTTTACGCGAGGCGCCTAAACCTTTTAGGAAGATGCGGTGGACGTACCGAAGAGGTGTTAAAAATGTACACACAAAACTAAAAGATCTTCTCATAAGAAATATTTTAGGAATCGGTTGCACTGCGCATATTTTATCAAATGCCATTAATACAGCTTCTAGTTCCATTTCAATTGATGTGAAAATCATAATGACAAACATAAATGTACAATGTACATTGTACATATTTATGTTGGCTTGCTTTAACTCCATCAATAGAGCCCATTTTACAATTACGATCCGCTTCGCTCGTATTTTTTGAGTTTAGAAAAATGTCCCATGCTCTATTACGTCCACCCACACCCAGGCACAATTTTTTCATAAAACTATCCAAGAAACTGAATTTGCAGAAGATAGTGGTATTTTAAAAGATTTTATTTTACCATGTAGAATGAGATACGACGATGCATTCGTACCGCTAATGCTCAAGAATAAGCTGGATTTTAGAGGATTCTAATCTTGGGATTAATGATAAAATTCTAAAAAACGTTGCTTTTTTAGAAAATTTGTTATGAATACATTAATTAAGGAATAGTCGGTCAACTTCACTGAACTAAATTGCTTCAGGTGGTCTCTTTTAAATGGACAAATTGAATGGGAATTGGCTTTAGAACACATTGATCCAGGACAGATTCTCAAAAATTTATCCTTGCTTAATATTGGGAACCATCTGGTTAAGCAAAAGGTGGCGGTTAAAGAAGTACTTCTTGTCTTTGTAAAAAAGGATAGAAAAAACTAAACTGGGTATTTCTATGTATAAACTAAGAAATACCCAGTTTAGTTTTTTGGGACAAAATACGATTTCCTATATACTTTACATTTTAAACACAAAGAACCTGCCCCCAGAAAAATGATAAAGTTACGCCCATGGTGAAGACTCAGTTTTTTCACAACCCCAATCACTATTATCCAACGAAACTCCATTCGTACTCCTTTTGTACAAAAAATAGTTGGTAACCTTAAGTTAACATACCTATAGAAAGAGTATAGATCAATCTATTGTTGACATTGAAGGTCATTTTTTTAAGGCCGTTTTTTTTAATTTGTGTCGGTTTTGATCGTACCAATTACCGTCTTGTATTACTGAAAAAAAATTGTCCCTTGCTTATTTCCATTTCAGTGGACCGTCTCGAACTACCAATTGTAATTGATCAATCTCTTAACATCGTAGGCGTAGCATTAAGCGAGGATCTTCTAATTTATCAAAACAAGCATCTCAATCCGGAGGCATCGATGCTGAAGTGGAAGCTTCATTACTAATATTAGGACTTCTTACAGAAAAGTGAAGAATATGATATGGACTACGAAGAATTCTTTCAATCCAAATATTAAGATTAAAACTGAAAGATGTACTTGTGTACACCTTTTTGAAAGCCAAGGCATTCCTAATATACATAGATACTCCCCTATGATTGGAGAAGTTGTGCACCCAGTTACGTGATATTGTTCTAAATCTGAATCAGGAGTGACTTGGTACAAGTTGGTATTTAGTACAAGAATAGCGGTAGTATATTGAAGAAATAAATTCACAAAAAGCCGCCGAATATTACAAAAATCAAAACAACAATTTTTGTATCGGGGCTTTTTTTGTGTAAGGTTCATGACCTCATTTACGGTCGACTGTGCCATTGATACAATCATCGGGGTTAATGGGAACGTCCTTGTTGCAGTATTATGTCTGCGTAAAACAAAACATATCCCATCAATCGACCGATATAGGTTGGGGTATTGTAATGATCAGGTCGGGAGTTCTATATTCGCCTTGAGTACCTGAGCTGGGGAATCAGAAACTGCCTTATCGTCACTCGACAAGGTGCAAAACTACGTCATCTAACTCACTGAAAAACTGCTGTCTTAGTAAAATTTTATCGATATTACAACATTGTCCAAATAAAATAAAAACATTATTTTCGTCGAGGCAACGTTAATTCCGCAACAACAGACAAGCCCATTCAGCTCATCTCTACAGCCTTTAGTCCAGCTATTCGCCGGCATTATCTTTATGAATTGAACAGCTCGACTATGAAACGATCTCCCAAAGGCAATATTTTCGAACTCGTGCAGCACTCCTTCATCGCCTCTCCTTCAAGCACATCCAGACTCATCCTAGCCTATATTATTTTCTTCTATTACCTTTACTAATTTACTACTACTAACCGTTACGATTCTCACCCCCATCCCCCGCACAATTTTTTGTCGTCTAACCAAAACCTATCAACAGCCGGCCACTTTGTAAACTTTACAACACCCTTTATACAAGATAATGAACTAGAATGGCTATTTGAAGTTTCAACAGTGGGTGGTGTGAATAAAAACTGAGTGCAAGTGTTCACTTCATTTTTTGGAGTGAACACTTATTTTGGCGTGAATAAAAATCACCTTCGTTAGGTTTCGTTAAGTACTTCACTCTGTCATTTCTCCATATAGAGTGAACACTTCATTTTGGTGTGAATAAAAGAAAGTTTTAACGTTTGCCTGTGAGTGAACACTTGTAAAATTTGAGGCTGGTTGCGAGGACCTTTTTCATTCTTCTTAATAAAATAAATTAAAAAAACTTTTAAAATAAATAACTTTTATAAATGAAATGCCCTACAAAGTAAAAAATTATTATTTCTTTGGCAGTGATAGGTATACACACTAAAATTTTCATTGCAAAATAAGAAGTTTAATAGTATTAACAATTTTAAAATTATATTCTCGTTTGGCTTAAACTCTTATCAACGAATTGTGTAAATTTGAGTTGCATGAGTTGCAGTTAGACAATTGTGATTATAGTTATGGAAGTCCAAACAATTGCAAAATTTGAAAAGCTGATAATTTACCCAATTCATTGATAAGAGTTCAAACATTTAAGATTTGAGAATATAATTTTAAAATTGTTAATAAAATTAAACTTTAAGATAAGCCTGAGTTCTAGAATTTCTTATTTTGCAAGGAAACTTTTCTTGTGTATACCATACCTATCACTGCCAAAGAAAAAATTATTTTTTACTATTTAGTCGCAACTATAAATAACTAAGAAATTTTTAAAATGATCCATCTTAAAAAGCTGCAGGTAAGTTTCTCATGCACTCCATTTCCTTAAGAGCATCAGCATTTCATGGTTTTTAGCCTGTTAATTGTACTGGTTTTATATTTTCAATTTTCAATCCGTTTAAAGATCTTAATCTACTCAGCATTACATAAATGCTTGACCTCGCAACGAAACCCCGTTTGGCTAAACTAAAAACCCCAAAAGGCAAATTTTTCCCTTGTGCCCTAACTAAACCACCAAAGCGGATTCGGCAGCAAAACCATTTTTTGCCCAAACTAAATCCCGCAAAGGTGAATTTTTCCCACAGGAACTCATTTAGCCCTAAATAAATTTTCTCAAAGTAAAACTCCATATAAATCCGTCCACGTTTACTAGCCTACTAATTTCAAAGAAAATGACATTTCGCTTTAATCGCGAAATTTCCCATGAGTGAACTAAAATTTCCCATGAGTGAATAGTATTTGAATGATAGAATTTTTATTCACACCAAATCGAGTGTTCACTTTTAACGAAACACTCCACTCAGGAGTGTTCCCTTTAAGTGTACACTTAGTTTTTATTCACTCCACCCAGTGACTTACTCCAAGAAACTTTCGACAACCTGCATTCAAAGCTGTATTCAAAAAGTATATTGCGCTGAATATGACCTATTATCTCCCGCAAAATTTAGCAATGCACAGCAGAGACCTATTGAAGCTTCTGTATTTATATACCGAATATTAAGAAATTTTGTACCAGCATCTTTCACTGGTCTAGGCAACTTTTTATGTCTTACTTAAATTGATCTTCTTTATACTAGTTTATCTAGTGTCTAGCTTAATTTTTTTCCAGAGATATCGTTTTGATAAATATGTTTCATAAAAAAATATTTTTACATCCGGGTTTACACCCAAAAAATCTTTGATATTAACTAAGTAAGATAATTTAAATAAGTTATATAGATTCAAAAATATAGAAAAAAATATAATCTAAAACTTTATTAGTTACGCAAGCTTATAATAATCCGACGTTCCTTAGAAATTTTATAACAAAAATGTCTAAACTCCAAAAAAAAAATTCAGTTTCCAATATCGTACACAACAAAACTCTCAAAAGGCGCGAAAACAATTAAAACCATTTAATTTTACAATTAGTAATACTATAACTATGCAAAGAATTTTATTCCAATTCAATGTTACAAATTGTAATAGGCTTGGAATTTTTTATATAGGAGTGGCTACCTTTAATATTTTTAAACGATTTTACACACTCTCCAACTAAATCGTGAATTAAACAAAAAAAACTCCATCATCTTGTCACTTCATCTATATTAATATAGCCTCAAGCAAATTTTAACACCAAAATCATAAGAACGAAATGTCTGCCGCCGCACCTAAACGAACTTTACCAATTTCTTGATTGATATTTTGCTAGTTTGGATTACACTTTTTTTATGAAATATTTTTGTGTTTTTTTTTGTAACAACACAAGTTTTTTTTTCTATCACTAAAAATTCTTCACTTTCTAAATAAAGTTCAATATAACACAATAACGAAAGAAAAAAAAACAACTAGTCTACCTTCAGAGTAAATTAAGCATAAAACTCTGCATTGAAATATCAAATTTTTGAGGCAATTGCATAGTATTTGAAAAAAAAAATAAAAAATTCCGATTAAATTCTAGAATGATGAGGAGAGGTATAATGATGAATGGCACACACACAAATACATGGTTATTTAATAGCCAGCAGGTGCCGCCAAAAATGAATAATGGGATTATTGCAAAAAAACCCGAAATCAAAATACCATCCGCTATCAAATAACAAATTTTTTTATTTTTCGGAAATATGTAAAAGATATTATCGAACATCAACGCAAAGAAAAAACAATTTTTTATTCTAAATAAAACAATACAAAAAGAAATGATCTCCTAAGAATTATTAATTATTCACATAAATATCAACATGGCGCCTTTTTTCATTGATCAGTAACTGTCGAACTTGATCCCCATCAGCATTCCATAAGCTGAATTTTATGCACACTCCACCCACAACTCTATTGTTTTCTGCGCTGTGTGTTGAGAGAGATTACAGATTTATATCGCAATGTTACTTGTGCTAAGATAATTACCAAACAAAATAGCAGACGGAAATGCTACTTTCAAAGAGCATCGTCAAGGGCAAACCTCCCATTGTTTTTTGTACCTGCAAATTGTGTGTTTGTGTGTATATATGCTCAGGTATATGTCCAATGAGAAAACCACTCCCCAGACTGATTTATTAATCATGCAAAATCCGAGACCATATAAACTTTACCTTACCATATACCATACATACGAACACAAGCGAGAATTTAGCATGATCTAAAATTGGTCAAAAAAAATGGGCCAAGTTTGGCGGGCAGCTGGACAATCTCGCACACCAGCTAAACACCTAGATCGCCTCGCGAAGAGTCCGCAACCAACAGCGTCAATTAAGTAACCAACCAACACCCGCACATTGAAATGTTAAATTTTAGCATTTATATGCCAAAAGAAGACGCATCCATGGCCCGGCGTCCAAAGATGCCATCCGGTGCTGTTGTTGGAGTAGATCTAAACGCTTACACCCAAAAGATCAAAACCAAAACTCCCCGTTTTTGATGTTGTAGATGAAGATCGAGGAATTACCTGAGAGATGTGCGCGCGCCGCTTGAAGAGATCTCCCCCCGTGCGAAGAAAGAAGCGCAACCGAAGAGATGTGATGTACCACACAATCCCAAAATGTAATTGCCCCCGTTTGAGGTGTTTTATTGGATTTTGTTTTGATATAAAAAGCCTCTAACAAGTTGAGGACGTCAGTTCCATCTGTTTTGTGTACCTTGTAAGATCAGAGTCACCTGCCAAAACGCTTATTATTATATTATCAACATGAAGACTTTAGTAAGGATTACAAAATATATAAACTATGTGTGCCTTGTGGATTACCAGTGTCTAACCAAAAAAAAAAATTTATATCATCCGTAGGTTGTCATCTCAGCACTTTTGGCTATTGCATCCGCCGCATACAATAGTCCATTCGGACGATCACAACAACAGCAATCATACAGCAGACCACAGCAATACTCATCAGGAGGTGCCGGAGCTGAAATACCAATCCTCCGTCAAGCTTCTGACTTGAATCCTGATGGATCATACTCATACTCCTACGAAACTGGAAATGGTATCTCCGCTTCAGAAACTGGTGTCGGTGGATTAAGCGCCCAAGGACAGGCAGCATGGACAGCTCCAGATGGTACCCCAGTGCAGTTCCAATACACTGCCGATGAGAATGGATTCCAGGCAACAGGGTCACATATCCCAACTCCACCACCAATTCCAGATGCAATCCTTCGTGCTTTGGAATATATCAGGACTCATCCATACAAGGAAGAACAACAACAAAGCTACAGAGCTCAACCAAGCTACAACAGCCAAAGTCAATCTTCTTTCGGTGCAAACAGGTACCGAGGATAAGGATACCCCAAAAATTCATCGAAATCCTTTTACTACCTGTGAGCCCTAAAAAAAACCGTTGACGTTAAGTTTTTGTGCATAAAATAGAGAAAAATCTTTTAAGTCATTTCGAGTATTAAAAAAAATATAACAAATTTTGCAAAAAAAATTAAAACAGTTTTATTATTATTAATTTCATAATCCTTGAGTCGTGATTAATTAATTTTCAGTTCGAAACCGGGTGTTCAAAAATTCATTTAAAAAATTTGTTTCTTTCCTCCTTATAAATCCCATCTCAAGACCATTTTTTTCTCGCCATCTCCATCTTTCTGTTCATTAAAAATATTCAAATTTTGCTAATTTTTAATTATTAATAAAAATTTATATATTTTGTCCCGCACTAAATATGAAAAAAAAACACAAATCACAAATTTTTGCGAAACCTTATTAGCCAGAAGAGATTCTGGATGAAATATTTCCTCAAAATTAATATTCGACATTTCAGGTGTGGTGCTCATAAATTTCATAAAATAATAAAAATATGCACATAATAATAAAAACTATGACAAGATGCAAGGTGGATTGCATTGATATCTAGTAAAGAAAAATGAATAAAATAAGCTAATTTTTTTTTGTGACAGAGCGGCTTGTCTTTGGAACTATTATTATTATTTATGCTCAAGAATTTTCGATCGTTTTTGACCTTATGGACAAATTAAATAAAAAAAAGAAACACTACTATAATTTGGCGGTGGTGCCAAAATACATTTCCTGTACTCGTATGTACTATTTTTGTAAGATCACACAAATATGTTTTAGAAAGACTTGAAGCTCTTAACTCATCGTATTTTTTAAATATGTTTCTTATAAGCGTGTGCTTCTCTTCTACTTATGGAAAAAGATTTTCAATCATCAAAAAATTATTTCATTCCCCAATTCCCTAATCCAACATCTTCAGCATAAAGATCACGATCGACGAACAAAATCCTATTAGTAGTATTGACAGTCACACACACTTTCTTCTCCAATTCGCATGATCTGAGGATTGAACAAGATAATTATTAATGCAATTAATAATTATTATTCCAATTGATTATTATTTCATGTAAACATCAGTCAACACTTTAGACGGTAGGTTTTCCGTCAGTCATAGCAGTCACTGTAGCAAAACTGATAGCAAAACCTATCGTCTAATGGATGCCTAAGACAAACAAGAGCCTATCAGAACGATAAAGTCACTTGAAGCCAAATCTAAACAAGTTTGCGGCCGCACAGCGCCTTTAATGGACTGGATATTTACAATGAGGCACTCCCTCTCTGGTCACAGGATATCGGTGCTTGAAAGGCAACGAAAAGGCGGACTCCCTGGCAAGACATGGCTTTAAACTGTATTCATCGATCCGGGGCTAGCTATTGGTGTACTTACCAGTTTGGTCAAGAGGGCCCCTGCCCATCACACTCTGATGAATTATAACGAACGCTGAGGTCCCACATTTTACTTGGTAAACTCCAAGCGGTTTCTTTCTTCGACGCTTTGTAACGCGGTCACAGAATTTCTGGGATGTCAGGACAGTGGTCAACATGATGCCCTAATATCACCTATGTAGAATCGGAAGGTGCGAGGATTCAACCCGCAAATTTTGCCTGGAGGGCGATGAATGTGTCCTTCATGTTCTCAGTCATTCTCCCGCGAATGAGGAGAATTATTAATTTTGAGCTGTGCGCTTAGTTTGAAATGCTATCTAATCAAATTAGGTCTGAATCTGCAGTTGTTGAATTTTGAAAAACTTCGGCTTAATATAAAACTCATTTTAGAAGCTTCATCTAGCTACAATAGCTCTGTGTTTTCATTAACCCGTTCCCTACACGGTTAGAGTTGGGCAGAACTTATGCGAGGCAGTACATTTGTCCCGTACACGACGGTAAATCGTACTGAGGTCTCAATTTTTTGAAATGTCCCACTTCAAAAATAATGTCCTACTACTTTTGGTATGAGCGTGTAAACCTGCACAATCTCAAACCCACTAATCTCAGGGTACACATTCAGTTTAACCCTTTCAGTCCATTTGTTGCATTGATGAAACAATTTTCGTATAAATTGGTACCGACAGGGTTAAATAGATCACATCGAGTCGCAGTCAGCCTTAAAACACAGGCGTACACAGGTTTTTGTTATACCCACCCAGTCAAAATAGACATTCAACTGCAGCATAAATCGAGAATAGCTGAAAATTGGAACAGTCCTTAAAACATCTAGTACAGGCTGAGAATGTTCAGATCGAAAAAAAAACCTGGCTGGTTTTTCAACGGGATAATACAGGTAAAAGTAATAGTTTTTAAAAAAAATACTTTGGAAAAACTCGGTTCGTAGGAAGTTATCGAAAAAACATCGGAAAGGTGGGAAAACCGATATTTCGGAGAAAAAACAGGGAAAAATTTTTTTAATGGAAACAAAAAATAGGAGGTTGTAGTGTGAGAAAAAACGAAAAAAATGATGGTTGTTGAAGTCAAATCCGTTAGAAACTTTACGAGAAAATTCGCTTTTATCTCGAAAAAATCGCGTTTTTTCGCCCTTCATTTTCTCAGCTTGTGTGACTCGTAAGAAATCCGTTCGGATATTCGGACGCTCGGTTTTCTTTGCGTTTTCACGGCTCTGTCATGCATCTGGAGATTTATATATATGCAGAGGTTGTAGGGCAACTCTTAAATAAAAAGAATGCCTTTTTTGAAATTGCCGTAGGATGCTTTCTTACCGATCGCGCACGGTTTTTCCGAAGCACCTATTTTTACATTTTCGCAAATTGTGCGGAAACTTAATATTATTTTGCGACAAATTAAAGACGACGGATTAAAAGCTGCAATTTAAGCCACGAACGGATTTCTTACGAGTCACACAAGCTGAGAAAATGAAGGGCGAAAAAACGCGATTTTTTCGAGATAAAAGCGAATTTTCTCGTAAAGTTTCTAACGGATTTGACTTCAACAACCATCATTTTTTTCGTTTTTTCTCACACTACAACCTCCTATTTTTTGTTTCCATTAAAATTTTTTTCCCTGTTTTTTCTCCGATATATCGGTTTTCCCACCTTTCCGATGTTTTTTCGATAACTTCCTACGAACCGAGTTTTTCCAAAGTATTTTTTTTAAAAACTATATTACTTTTACCTGTTGAAAAACCAGCCAGGTTATTTTTTTTCGATCTGAAGGAATTTTTAGCCGCACAGCCTGTACTAATCAATGAACTACCGAATTTCTCCAACGACGGGAGGGGAGCAAAAAAATTTATTCAAAAGGTCAACAATTCAGTATTTTGCAATTATCTCTTATACGTTAAGTCGTATCATAAAATAGGTTTTCCAAAGTTTGTAGGTTATATCTAAGATTAAAAAAAAGATATTATACACCCCGCCCCCGATATCGCCGTTTTGAAGATTTAAAATACTCCTATGCCCTCAGAGGTAGCCCTAATAAGGCATCCCGCTAGCTTAACCGGCTAATACTCGTAATAGGGTACCAAAGCTCCGTTCAGGTCTGGTCTTCACCTAGCGGACGGTGCAACTCCTTGTTCACCTGGTACTCTGGTACTGCCTGCGCCACAGCCTTTGTTGGCTGGTTAGCGGGAAGTGATTCCCAGTTTCAGGAGGCATAAAGGTGAAACCCCAATGTAGGCTTGGCTTGCTTTAGTGCTTTGCTTTGCTTTGACATATCAAATAAACCAGTGCTTTGTTATGGGAAAAAACCAAATGACAAAACGGCAAAGCCAAAGCAAAGCTCGAAATGACCAATGTTCAATTTTTTGATGCTTTGTATGCTTTCGCGTTTGTTTAATATTTATTTTGCTTAGAGAAATAAATGTACATAGAGGTTTGAGAAAATTTATTTCATAAAGAAATTAGTTTTTTGCGAATAACATTAATTATAAATATTTAAGAGTTCAAAAACTATTTCTATATCCCATTTCAAATTTCTCGTAAATGTGTGAAAAGTTAATGCCATAAAAAATATGTGCTTCTTTAGCACTCTACACAATATTTCAAATTTTCATTCTCCTTTTTTTACATATACAATTTCCATACGATCCTTTGTTCTTTTTGTGAAACAATAATGTCCATTCCAAAGGAAAAATTTCGCAAAATTCATACCTCTTACCTCTTTCGGGTACTATTTCTACATATGTCCTGTGCTCATGAAAAGCAAACTGTCAAGTAACTGAAGCAAAGCTTGTATTTGGGTTTCTTTTACTTTGGCATGTTGGGCTTGTTTTGCTTTGGCACGTGGTACCTGAAAAGCTCACCAAGTTCAAGCAAGCCAAGCCTACATTGGGGTTTCACCTTTACCCAATCACATCCTTTTTACATTTTCAAGCTAAGCTTACTACTAGACATTGCACCATGACGTAACGACATGACGGACTCCCCCCCCACCAAAATAATTTCTGGATCCGCCCGTTGATAAAAATTCTTAAGGCCCCCATACACGGTCAAATTGGATGTATGTACATCGAAGTGCGAACTATCGATTCTGAACCGACCGGCCGATCAAAACTCGTTGCGCCCATGGGTTTGATAAAAATCTGGATGGATGTACAGTACATCCAATTTGACCATATATGGTGGCCTTTAATAGAATGCAAGTCTGAGGTGCACGGGCTGTCTAATGCAGGGCCGTCCTAAGATATTCGGCGCCCGTGGGCTACTAAAAATAATGCGCCCCTCTCCGTAAGAAGATACACGTGAATTTTGGGGGGAACGGATTGACCAGCAAAGTTATACACCTACGTAAGTGTCAGAACCTTAAAAAGTAAATTTATTACCATTCCACTAAATAAAACATAAAATTCATACAAAATTAAACAAATTATATGAACGAAAACAAACTTTATAAACAAAAACCAAAAGTAGTTTATATATTTACTTTCCTAGCTTTTTCTGTAAATTTAAGTTATTAAATAAGTCTAGTAGAGGGAAATTAAACAAAAAAAGGGAAGTTATGATGCAATTGGGAATTTGGTTTTTTTTGTTTTTTTTTCTTTACATATGTTAAGATAAAGCGGAAAAAAAATTTCTGCAAAATCGGTCCTGTGCTGCACGAGAAAATTGCATAAATGTCCATTTTTGATGCATTTTGAGTGAATTGCTACACTATTATTTTAATTTCTCCAGTTCTGTTGGTCGTAGAAAAATAAAAAAAATGGAAAAATACTGGTGAATGAATAGACTATCGAACTGATTCGGTAAAAATACTTTGAAGCTGAATCCTAACCTCAAAAAACCAAAATGTATGAAATTTTGTTTCATTTTACTAAAAATGCAATAAATAACGGGAAAATAGTCGGATTTTGATAAAAACTGGAGAAAAGATGTATTTTGATGCTATAAATACGTGGTTGGCAGTTTTCGAAAAATTCTAAAATGGTCGCCATTTTATGACAAATCATCGTTCGGTAAAATATTTTTTTTAAATTGTAGGTTTTTTTATGTACTTTCTTGTTAGCATACGCAATACTTCGTTACTTTATTTAAAATGCCCATTTTGGGACTTTGAAAAAAGTAAAAAATTTCAATTTTTTGCCTTTTTTTCATAGTTGGCAAAAGGCAAAAAATTGAAAATTGAAATGCCTTATGGATTGGTGTGAGGTAGAATTTCATCTACAACGTAGGAATCTTTCCTAACGATAATTATTTTATTTCTTCAAAAAATTTCTAGTTGACATTTGGTGCGTCCTTTAAAATTTTTAGTCGAGTTGAAAGGGCATGACTTTTTTATGCTTCAAAGAATGATCTCATCAAGTTAGGTGCGGTCGAATAGCCCAGAAATTATATGTATTACAGACTTAATTATTTTTAGAATTCCAGAATCGTATAAAAAGCAATTTCTTTTCATTCTATATTGACTGATTTCCAGTACAATGGAATTCCGATAATTTCGACAGCGACTATTTTGAGTTCTCCTGCATTGCGCTATTGCGAATTTCACATGCGTTGATATAAAATCAGATTTATTACATGTTTCATCAGAAAATAATTTGTATATTATGGATAAAGAATTCCATGATTTCAACTTTTCCACACTTCTTAAATTCTCTGGTTTTTCCAGGTTTTCCAGAAAGTGGTTACCCTCTTCAATAATGCCTTCAATTGTAGTAGCTACTTTTTGAAGTGATATACATATTAGTTTTATCTATGATTTCTTTACTTCGCTCCAAAAAGGCAACCATAATAGCCGTTTCCAGTGAGTTGAACTCATTTAAGGGGACTATCCAGTGAAATGGCTAAAAATTGATCTAATAGACCGATTTTGATGAAATTTTGTATGAATATAGCTGCTATCAAGTAAACAATAAAATCGTGGGCGTTTATAAAAAATTTACGATTTGTAACAACTTTTTATTAAATAACAATTGGAAAATAGGTCAACTTTAACGAATAATAAGTACGTGGATTTTTATCCGATTTTAATTTTGCTGGCGTCAAAATGTTCGGTAATTAATAATGAACAAATTTGTCTGGCAGAATTTTGATATCATCTTTTGTTTATCAACAATCCACGAATATGTGCCGAAAAGTCATAAATGGGCCAAAAATTGTGGTTTTTCCGAGTTTTTTTTTTAATTTTTGTTTATAACTTTGTGAATTTTTCATAAATCAAAAATCCACCAGACAAATTTGTTCTGTATTAAATTTCGAACATTTTCCACTTTATAAAATTTAAATCCGTTGAAAACTCGCGCTGTTATTACGCTTAGAAGTTGATAAAAAGTTGAAAAAAAAAACTTTCGAGATAATTGTCTTTGAATAGCTAGAATTTGATCAGCTCGACCAATCGACATGAAATTTTGTGTGAACATTGTTGTTATCGAGTAAACAACAAAAGCGTTCTCGATTGTTTATAAAAATTGTTTTTTAACAATATTTTTTTTAAATAACAATTAAAAAAAAGGCCGAGTGGCGTACGCTGAGTGCCGAGCGCTTTTTGACGCCGTGCACGCTATTGAAAAAACACGAAAAAAAAACATGTTACACGTCGTTTTTTTAAAATCTGAAAACGCTAAATGATAGAGGGCATTTCAGTCCATCAGAATATGCAATGAAAAAAATCGCCAAAAACTCGATTTTAGACCAAAAATCACTGGATAGTCCCCTTAACAACCTTTTAGTTCCAACTTTTGTTGCAGGCTTTTGAAAGTAGTGTTGATAAATTTTTTGAAAGCATCTTTAAAATTTCCTTACCAATAACCAATCATTAGAACAGGATATTTAGTTATTTTTGTTATGAAAAGATTTTAAATAAAAATAACTAATAACAAAAAAATATAAAAACAAACAAAATTGCCGCCCCGAAAAGGCTTGCTCCCCAGGGCTACAGCCCATTTAGCCCTGTGGTTAGGGTGGCCCTGGTCAAATGTACAATAGATCCAAGTAGTTACTTGTCCGCGGTACTTGTGTACTCTCTATTTTATTAAAATAAATAAGAAAGAAAGATATGTTAAGATACCCCTGAATATGTTAAAGCAAGCATAATTAAGCATTTTTTTATGAATATAAAAAGCCCTCGATGTCTATATGACCTAGGCGAAAAAACATACTAGACAAATAAAACGTTTAGGGCTATGCCAAAATATTCTTTTGTTTAAAAGTATTTTTAAGGTATGATATAACAATATGAAACAAAAATGTTTTGCTATTTTTGAGCACTTCCTCAGAACTAAAAGGTCTAAATTTTGGGGGCGTCGAAGGTGAGTCTGTAAATCTATGCATATATGATTTCAAAATCAGTCCTATTTTCCACATGAAATTTACATAAAAATATAATTACTACTTTTAATTCTTGTTCTCTCGCCGTTACTACCTTAAAAGCCACCTTCCATAGTTTACCTTATATTCAATTTAAGCTGCTGTAATCGGCCAGTTAATACCTTACCATTATAAAATTTCCGTCTGCCGCCTGTAAACATTTTCTTCGACTGTTATTACTATTAAAAATGTAATCTTTCCACCAAAATGCATACCTTTATGACTAGAAGCCACACACCAGGCTCAATTCAACAAAATCCATTCAACCTTCAAAATAGTAGGGCATTAAAAGCAGAACTAATTAATCAAAAACCGAATCTTCGTGCACCTCTAGCCCACGTTTTCGCAATATTAAACATATAAAACCCGAAAAATATCTCTGAAAGAAATAAAGTCTAATGACAGGCCCCGCGTCTGGGTCTTGGGTCATCGTGTGGTTGTTTAGCACCAAGATACCATCTGAATTTCACTTAATTAATATCTCGAGAAACACCGTGTCTTGTCATAACTTGGCCGATCTTCATTCATGTGGTCGGTAATAGGTTAATGATGATCCCGATACTACAGACCCACGAAAATAGTTATTAAAACTAAAAACAAAAAAAAAACAAAAACTGAGCAACTAACTAGCCATGGCTTGTGAGTGCAATAAATTATAGCCACCTTTCAACATATTCAGAAGGTGATGAGCACTACGCGGAGACGACAGGTAAGTTGCTGTTGTACCTGAACTTTGCGGCTGGAATTTCTTTACCTTGAGGACTTCCTATCGCTGATTCGTGGCTAGTTCATTAAACTATCAACAAGTGTATCAAAAGCGATTAATTATGTTCTGGGTTAAAGCCGCATTTAAGAGATAATTTTTATATTTTAATGATTTTGTGTGCGCTTTTCCTTGGGAGAGTGGAGATAATACACAAAAAAAATTTAATAGATAAATAGTTTCCTAAAGTCTTTAAGGAAATTCCCGACGTTGGAGGACTTCTTGTGATGAATTACCGGAATTTTCTAATATGACCGGTAATCACTGACTATGAAAATAATATTTGTTTAAAAAAACTGCATTAATTCCCAAGAAACGCGCTTTACTTCACAAAAACAATAACATTTATGATTCTGTTCCAGTTTTGTATGACTAGCCTCGTATATCAGTTCTGGGAATGCGCGCGCATCTTAGCGCAATAAAGCTGGAATCTTGACTCATAATAAAATTTAAATTTTTTAAATGGCTCTTGTCGTAATAAATTTATAGTTTAAAAAAATAACTAAAAAATATGGTTTTCTTTTGAAACAAAATAAAAACTGGAAAAAAGTTTTGAATGTCAAGCTTTTATTATTTCAGCCAAGTCCCACTACTGGACACAGCCTACCTTTCGAAATATAAATTACTGGGGACCACATGAGGCAGTAGGGGTAGCCTCATACGGGCCCTATCTGCACCCCCAAAATGCTACTTTTTACATTTTAACGGTTAACTGGTCACGTGCTCCCCACCCACAATGATTATACTCCACCGCCCCTGCATCAGGAGACGACGCGACGGCTCGGTCTAGGGCCCCAAGTTGAGCAGTATTTTTGGAAGTGCTGCACAAATAGCGGTCGCTTTATCCCCTCCTAGCGTGCCTTAAAATTTAGCCTCTGGTCATTGGTTTTCCTTGATCCTTACAGAGACTAATTTTCTCCGTCTGCTGATTAGCACAGCTTCAGTTTTGTGCTCAGCAAGCATCAAGCTTAATTTACATATCCGAAGTTTTTCTTCCGTGCCGCTTTTTTTTTAAGATTTTAGCCAATAAGAAACAATTTCGGTCACGTCTTATTGTTTATGATTGGCTGAAATCTTAAAAAAGAGCGACGCAGCAGAAAAACGTCAGATATGTAAATTAAACTTCAGACCAGCGCTTTCAGGTCACGCGTTAATCTACCAAATCGCTTAGTTCGCGCACTTCGATCTCATCAAGGCGTTGTCCTATGACCACTACCCCGATGTCTTCCGCGAACAGACTCCAGAAACGGCTCACGAGTAAAACTAGTACACCCGCTAATACTATTTGCGATTCATCAGTACTCTTATGAATCTAGTATGGGCATAGATCTACCCTATATACCAGCCACTTTGCTTAACTTGTCATATAATTCCGACAACAACTTATCGCATCCAGCTATTCGTGCTACTCGACGACCTGTTACAAATAAAAACTTTTGGCCGACAATAAATGAAGACTGCGATGAGTGGGTTTCTCCACGCCTTGTTTGGAAAAAATCCAAAGTGTTGAGTCACATTAAGTGTCTTTTGAATCTTTTGCAAATAATAGATTGGACGACCCAACAATGGCCTAAAAAGTAGTGCAAGCCTTTACTTACTTCCTCAAGAGATGCAAGTTCCTCCTTCAGCCATCTGCTCTGGCTACAATCTACAAGTCCTACATTCGGCCCCGCCTTGAATACAACTCGTACATTTGGGCGGGCGCCCCAAAAACCATCTTTGCTTGGCTGGACAAGGTGCAAAACCGCGCCATTAAACTCATTGGCGATAGGACCATTTGCTCCTCCATCGACTCTTTAAGCCACCGTAGGAATGTAGCAGCCCTCAGCAAGTTTTACCACTACTACTATAGCGACTGCTCCACTGAAATTAGAAACCTCATGCCTACACGGCAACTTTTTTCCCGCAACACAACACTAGCCAACTCGGCTCACCCCCACACCCTTCAGCCCCCCTCTTCGCGCACATTACGTTTTAGAAGTTCGTTTATAAATCGAACAACTCGATTGTGGAACCGTCTTCCGCAGTCGATATTTCCGAACTCATATAACACCTCAGAGTTCAAACGCAAGGTCCACCGACATCTACTCACGCACCCTCCAGACCTCTAACCTATCCTTTCCTCCTCTATCCTTCACATCAAGCTTACTAATAGACATTGCACCATGACTTGAACGACATGACGGACTAGTAGTACAAAGGGTGATTCCTGAGCTTGACGTTTTCACATAAAAAAAAAAAACTTGGTCGTTAATAGCAACGGACAGCAGCTTTGAACTAGAAATTCGCGACCAGTTGTTAAAAGCCAAAAAGGATACAATTGTCTGTCAAAGCTCTTCAAGCCCATATGTATAACTAAAACTAAGGCATCCAAACTAAGTAGCCCTAATAAAGCATCCCGCCGGCTTAACTGGTTAATATTAGGGCACCAAAATTCCGCTTAGATCGGGTCTTCACCTGTTGGCTGATTAGCGGGGTTCACTTGTTTCAGAAGGCATAACACTCCAACAAGGCTGTCTCCCGTTGTAGCTAGGCTTAAACAAATTAACTCATACAATATCCAAGAGTTCAAATGCAAGGCTCACTGGCATTGCCTCCTCCTCATGCATCCTCCAGGGCTCAGTGGCAGGGTCCCATTGTATACTACCGCGATTGAATGTTGACTTCGTAGATTGGACATTAGAAGACTGCTTCGCTTATTATGCTTATAGGCGTTTCCAGGAGAAAGAGCATAGAATTGTTGTAAATGGGGAGATAAGAAAGAAGAATTTATATAGCTGGGACAGATGAATAGCCATGCCTTGAGTGAATTCGAACCACGGACCTTTGGGATGGTAGTCGTATGCCTTAAGTTTTTTTATACGTTAAAGTCTAATGTTGTAAGTCGGATGTTGTAAGAGCTCATTTTTTTTAAGCAGCTGAATTAAAGAGGTAACCGTTCGGGTTAGCGGGAGACGTCGTCGAAATGTCATCTGGCCGGTAGATGGATTATTAGGGCTAACCGTGGCTGCCGAGCCGAGGTGAACAGAGGTGCTTATACATCGGTCTTGTATTTGCCTTCACCCCTACTTCTTTTAAATAAAGAAAATCATTGCGCATGAAGTGAAATCCATCTTGATCGAAACTGGCTGCAGTTTCATTGATGATTTGGCTTCCCAATTTGTCTTCGAATGATTTATATTTCCTTATGGTGGACTTTCAAAAGTTCCAAACTTTGATATTCAATTGACACATTGAGCCACCAGGACAGTGGTAGCTTTGGGAAAAATGTTACCGCTTTTACCACAATGATACTGTTCCACTGAAATAAATAACCTTCTGCCTCCACGCTTATTTTTTCCCTGCAACACAAAACTAGCCCACTCTACAATCACTTTTGCGTACCATTCGGTCTATTCGTTGATAAATACTCGAGTAAAAATAAAATTCGCCCGCACCTAGCATGCAGCAGACACGTACTAGCCTGCACGGCGCCCGAAACATGCACGCACGCTTGAGTAAAAATAACACTCGCCCACATCTAACCTGCAACAGGCACGCACGCCCAGTCTCAAATCGCCTGTATGGTACCCAAGCAAGGCCGGGGACGTTCACCCTTTTTTTTAGACTAAAGGGAGCATAATTGGAGATTTAAAAAAAATTATAAAGAACGAAGAAAAAGAGCAATCATCTTGGTGCCCATAAAGGGTGCTAATAGCAAACTCAGAAGACCGGTTCTCGTTCGATTTCGTAGGTCAAGCAGCATTTAATGTTGTTAGTGCTTAGTTGGGGGACCCATTGGTAAAACTCGATTTTACTCGGTTAGAATAAATCGACTGTGGAACAGTCGTCCACAGTCAGTATTCCCGAACTTATATAACATTCAAGAGTTCAAACGCATGATTTATATCCTCATCCCCATGAATCAGCCTTATCCAATCCTATTATTTTTCTATCCTTTGAGCTAAACTTACTAAAAGACATTGAACCATGTATTTTCAAATTACAGGCTTTAAAAAGGAATTTTTCCTTCAAAAAACATACCCGTCTCTCATGAGTCTTGCGGGCTTTGGAATATTACAATATATTGATCCAAATTTTTCATTCTTCATTCAAGTTTTCTATTGACGTCCTCACTTACCTTAGACAAATCTACCAAAAACCTCTAGTATTTATTATGCAAATCGTTTGTTTCCATGGTAATCAATTTTTTCCGCCAATACGAATACATTGCTACAATTTGCTCAAAGATTATTATTTGTCAGATTGAAAAGATATGCAAATTGGTACGACCAACAAGAAAACCAAATGAGTTAATACAATGCTTCTAAAAAAACCTTTTTTATTCCTTTTTCTCTCATTTAGCGGCGATAATTTGCATTTACGAATTGCTATCAATGATGACTTAGTAACACAAAAACCCGTGGGATTCATTCAAATCCCGATGATGTACAATATGCCTCGACCGCAGACAGGTGGAAATTGACCTGAACTTGATGTCATACTGGTCAATGGCGGCGTAGGAAAGTGAAAATATTTAAGGAAGGTTCATCAAACCACAGTGACATTGAGAGGCTGGACAGTGTCCAGAGTAGCGAAAACCTTTTCTTTCTAACCTTGAAAATTGCTAAACTTTTTACTTATCGATTTATGAAAAAATAAAAAATAACCAAGAAGCGAAAAGTCATGCGAAAAATTAGTCAATGACATTCGAGTCTATTGAAGTCGGGTGGCCATTAATCAAAATCCAAAAATCTGTGAATTCTCTCTCCGCCAGGAGTTCAAAAGTGGGCGATTCTTGTTAAACCAGCACCGAAATGTACAAAACCGCAACCGGTTCAAAACAAATTGACGACGGCGGCGGTAGAGAGTTCAAATCGGGACAATCTAGTGGCCATTACATCCAGCGAATCATGATCGTTTATTTGCAATTTATTATCGCATTATTACCTTACGGCGATCGCCTCTGATGCAACTTCGGCTGCTTCCCTGCTGGACTTTAAATGGTTTCGCGAGGCTTGGTGGTGGCTCAAAGCAAGTTCATTTCTGAGATGACATTTTGGGTCGCCTCTCCTGCAACGGGTGCCGTCTTTGCGCAGTGCAATTAATGCGTTTTGATTCATTTTCACCTAAGACAGTCCAATAACTCATGGATTTTCTTAACACCATTTGGTATGGTTTGGTGCTTAGTTGATTACCAGAGGAAAATGGTAATATTAATTTGGTGGCGATGGAAGGCATTGCAGAGGTGATATCAAAAGGAGGATGAGTAATAAATTTGATTGGAAAATAAGACGATGGTCGAAATGATAACATTTTCGTTAAATGTCAGGTGAATGTGGAGGAAGTAGAGTTTTGGGTGAAGCAAGTCTGGCTATTCTGGCTTCTGTAATCTTCACTGCTTTTTATTACGCTTGTAATAAGATATTCACAGGTAGTTTAGGAAATCGCAACTTTGTACCGCAGTGAACGTAAGAAACTTTGTGTCTGAAATATATTTTTATGGGAGACTGTAGCCTAATGAGTATTATACTATAGAATAACTTTTATAACACACTCGAACGTGCTTAATGTGTTTTTGCAGCTGCTCCCTCCCGAACTTCACATCAGCGTCATCATCAGCGGGGCTCGGAGATTTAAATGGTTAGCAGCCTAATAAGCTGGGCCAAAAATTCAATTTTTGACTATAAACTACATAAGGTGGGGCGCACTGAAGTCCTGCATTATCATTAGGATGACTTGGCCTACTTACAACAAAGGAAGAACAATATGCCTCCTAAACAGAGATATTTAGTATTGCTCCGAACGCTGCAGTAGGGCACGTATTCATCACCTCTGTGATTCCCAGAAAAACTATTGGAGTTACTCTTCCGAATACCCTCTGGGTCTTCTTTTCATGGATCTTTGGACACTAGGTTTTCCCTGTTAGCCTCTGATAAATAATGCTCTCGAGGCTTTCTTGGCAACATTATCAGTACACAAATTCCAGTTGAATTTTTTATCTAGGTAGGATTACCAGTTATTTGATCTCTTCTGAAAAGTCGATATGGGACTATGCAGATTTAGCTTCCTTCTTTTGGCGAAGGGCACAAATACCGATTTCCTTGAGTTTATACTTAGTTTGGGTGATCCTTCGCTAGAGTCTTTTTTAGACGAACTGCGCCTGCCTCTGATTTGACAGAAAGTGGTCCAGGTTCTGAATTTTGATTTCCTCAGCCCTAAGCAGTTAGGGCAATTCTGTACTCTATCCAGTTACCAGAACTTTCAGCTCTATTGAAAAATGTCCTGATCCCTTTTCTGCGAAAATCTAAGTCTCGGTTCTGTCTACCACTACATCGCTACTTGTGTTCCGCTTTCCCTTATGGCAGTAGCCATCGTAGCAGAATGACTTCCTGTATTTCGGAAGAGGAGTGGTATAGTGTACCTTTACAGTGTTGATGCTACTGCCTGGGCACTCAAGCTCTAACTCTAGGACCGCTCTTTAGGGGTTCCAGCTCATTACGCCCGCCGCACATGCCCACACTCGCACTCGTTCACGACACTGCGCCAATGTGGCACTGACATTGGTGGACACGTGCGTGTCGGCAATTACTAACATGAATCGTACATCAGTCAGTGGGATTCAAGATGGACATTTTACCTACCTATAATTTTATTATTATTATTTTAGGTTCCTACATACGAGTATTAAATAAATGGTCGAATTTTGTAAGTACCTACACAGCATATTTAGTTTTTTTTCTCTACGAGTACCTTTATTAACTCACCTTATATTACAAAAAAAATCACCCTTTTTGGCCTGTGGAGGGGTTGGTGGGGGTCGGAACCGATATCCAACACCACCAGCGTGCTCAGCATCCTCGAAAACGGGGGAGAATTACTCTTGTTCTGGCTCAAAATATTTACCATTTTCGGGGTTTTTTCCGACTCACACACGCTACTATCATGTAATCTGGGTGTTTTACGTCGTATCAACATTTTTCGCTTCGAAGAGCTTCAATTTTCCTCCATAATTGCAAAAACTCGCGCACTGCCACTTGAAATTAGTGCCTTGGCCACCTAACCGACACGCGCTACACGCTCATGTACCCGCCTGCGTCGACACGTGATAGCAATGCGGAGTTCGGTACTGCGCCATAGGTTTTAAATACTGCCACTCGCACGAGTTACGTTAAGGCAACTCAATCCCAATAAAAATGCTGACCAAAACAATTGTAGCGTAGAATATATAAATCTAAGTACAGATATCATGAACCGAATACCGTTAAGAAATGAATCCATTTAAATTTCCACGAACGGAAATGGTAACATGACCATTACCGTGGGATGCTTAGATAAGCAAATTATTTGAAGACGTTCATGATTTCTGTACTTGTTTTTGCACCTAGAAACCAAGACAAAAGTTAGTCTTAAGACCGACGTGATTGAGATCGTACAATTATAATTTTTTTTATGTTTTTAAATCCAAGTTTTCTTATATTATTTTTACTATAAGTGGAAACATTTGAATATCGAATAATAAATAAAAGTTATAGTTTTTACTTTACAAATAAAGCTTTTTATTTTAATTTGATATTTTTTCAACAATTCAAAAAAAATAATAAAATTAAAGTGGCGCAGTCGGTAGGATCCTACTCTAAAGAAAAGGATCCAGTGATCTAATACGAAAAAATTTGTGCATTGTAGTGACCAAGAATCGGAAACGAAGTAGTGAATTTAAAATTTCTACGAAGAAACGTGATTTTTGCTCTACACCTTTATCAAATTTTTTTTATATATCCAAAGTTCGGGAAGAAATCTTCTATAAGAAGAAATGGCTGATCAACAAGACATCCAAAATTTACAACAAGCTATCCAGCAACTACAAGAACAACATCAAAGGGAAATGGCTGCCTTAAGGCAACAAATTGCTCAATCAGGAGAACAAATGTTCCAGCTGACGGCTGACCAAATCTTGAAGAAATTTCAGTGCATCAAAACTTTCCATGGGAAGGACGACTACCCTCTACAGGAATTTATAAGTGCAGTGGAGAATGTTGGAGCTTTGTGTGGAAACAACGTATCCCTTTTACGACATGGCATCCAAATGATGGTGAAAGAAAAAATACAAGGTGAAGCTAAGCGGTGCATCCAACGACTTGGAGAGAATATAACCTGGGAACAAGTGAAAGCAGAGCTGAAAATACAATTCAGGCCGAGGAAAAGTTACAAAAAATTAATGGACGAAAGTCGAAATGTCAAGGTAGGAAATTTAAGAGAACTTTTTTATTTTATAAGATCAATAAATTTTCAACTAAGTGAATTATACGAATATGATGACAATAAACCTCCGAACTATAGTCCGGAAAATAACGATAGAAATTTGGTAGACATTGTAAAAGATATGTTGACAGGAAGCTATAGAGTTAATATAAGAAATGGGATGACCCTAAACGAAGTATTTAATATTTTTGATGGTTTAGGATTGTTAGACGAAAGTGATGTGATTCATTATAATTACAAAAAATTTACCAGAGATTCGCGACATAATATACATCGTAAAGATTTTAAACGTGACGATAATGAAAAGCAAATGCCAATTTTTAAAAATAATATCGATAGTAGAAATTTTTCGCAACAAAAAAACAATTTTAACAGTTTCTCGAGACAATACAGACGAAACGACTATCCCCAACCCCAACAAGACAGATATTTTCCCAACAACAATCGATCAGGGCAGTATAGACAATACCCTGATCAGCAAAGACCATTCAATAATAGACATAATTTCAATGAATATTCAGGACAATTCAGGCAAAGGCAAAATAATAATTTTAATAATAACCCCAATAACTCAGTCCCAATGGAAATTGATAACATTCAATATAGTGATGTAAATTTTTACAACCAGCCTCGGGAAAAAGATTGCCAGTAATTACTTTAACTATTGATAAAACAGAAATAAAATGCTTAATCGATACTGGGTCAGAAACAAGCATCTTGAAACCAAATATTCTTACAAATTACCCTGAAGTAAAATTAGAAAAACCTCTTTTTTTCTCGACTATTAATGGTATATCAAAAGTGGTAAGCAAGTCAGTCACCCCGATTCCATACGAATTTAATTTATCAGGTACATTATCTTGGAAAATTATGGACTTGCCAAGGCGTAGATATGATGCAATACTAGGACTAAATTTTTTATATCCCTTGAGAGCGAAAATAGATTTAGGGCATAAATTAATCAAAGTTAATGGCAATAAAATTTATTTTAAAACGGTTGATCGTTATTATATTATAAGCGAAATTTGTAATTTTGAAGAAGGTAATATTCAAAAATTAAATCTTGATCATTTGAATTCCGAAGAAAAACGAAGTGCTACGGGAATTTTGAAACAATATAAAGACTTATTCTATAAAGAGGGGGACAAACTTACCGCGACCCACGAAATTCAACATGAGATCATTACAGCTACGAATAATCCCATATATGCAAAAATTTATCGTTACCCCCGTATTCATGAAGAGGAAATAGAAAGGCAAATTGGGGAAATGCTGGAACAAAATATTATACAACCTAGTAACTCTCCATATAACAGCCCCCTATGGATTGTCCCAAAGAAGTTGGACAATTCCGGCGAACGAAAATGGCGCATCGTTATAGATTATCGGAAATTGAATGAAGTCACAATTAGTGACAAATTTCCGATACCAAACATCGATAGCATTCTTGATAAACTGGGAAGAGCCCAATACTTTACAACGATAGATCTGGCGAAGGGGTTCCACCAGATACTTGTTAGACCCGAAGACAGAAAGAAAACCGCCTTCTCAACTCCATACGGCCATTATGAGTTTCTGAGGATGCCATTTGGTTTAAAAAACTCGCCGTCCACATTCCAAAGAATGATAAATCATGCTCTAAGAGGACTCATAAACAAGGTCTGCGTTGTATACTTAGATGACATCCTAATCTTCAGCACATCTTTGGAAGAGCATATCACAAATATTAAAAAGGTATTTGAAAGAATAAAAGAATCGGGATTAAAAATACAAATCGACAAGTGTAATTTTTTAAAAAAAGAAACGGAATTCCTAGGACATATTCTGACATCAAAAGGGATCAAACCGAATCAAAACAAAATCAAATGTATTCAAGAGCTAAAACTTCCAACCACTGCAAAACAGATCAAGAGATTCTTAGGGATAACTGGCTACTATAGGAAGTTTATTAAGGATTATGCGAAAGTAGCCTACCCCATGACAAGGTACCTGAAGAAGGGAATGATCGTTAATTCAAATGATCCGAACTATATTGGGGCCTTCGAAAAGCTGAAGGATATAATAACGAATCACCCTATCCTCAAATATCCAGATTTTAAAAAAGGATTCAAACTGATAACGGACGCTAGTAACTTTGCTCTCGGAGCAGTTCTAATTCAAGACGGGCATCCAGTGTGTTATGCATCCAGAACATTAAGTAACCACGAGAAGAACTACCCAACCATAGAGAAGGAGCTGTTGGCGATTGTCTGGGGATGCAAATATTTCAGGCCTTACTTATTCGGTAAAGAATTCGAACTACAGACCGACCACCAACCAATAAAGTGGCTCGCAGCAAAGTATACAGGTAAGGACATCAATCCGAGATTAACAAGATGGCTCATATCTTTAGGGGAATACAACATCAAAATTGATTACATAAAAGGGAAAGATAATGTGATCGCAGATTTTTTAAGTAGGATCAATTCCGAAAATAAGGAAATAAATTTAATAAACGACGAATTTCCGGGATCCCATTCAAACGAAGTGTTTGAAACATATGAAGAGCTGAGAGATAATAAGAAGTTTAATATTTTAGAAACTGAAAACTTAAATTCCGTTTTAAATGAAGTGTTTCGGGTCGGTAATAATAATAGCGAAATCAAAATAGATAATGAGGTAAATACAAATGAACAAGGTAAACAATCAGAGGTCTTAGTAAAAGAAAGTACAACATACGGCCAATGTGAGATATGTGCTTTGAACGAATCCTTAGATAACCAAACCGCTCACTCTCAAGAGGAGAACTCCGATGATTACATATCAATATTAGAAACAGTAGTCAATAGATTTAGAACGCAAATTATACTTAAAGATTCCAAAGAAAAGGAATTTGAAAACATTTTTAGAAATAGGAGAATTTTCATTGATTCAGGGGACATAGAAAATGAATATGTCAATGACATCCTAAGAAGGTATATAGAAAAAGGGAAAGTTGGGATATTTTCAGAACTAAACGACCATGAGTTTAACAAGTTGCAGCAAATATTAATTACTCTTTTCCCGCGAAGTAGCGGTATAAAATTCGTTAAGTGTAGCTTTCTCGCGAAAGACATCGAAGGCGACGAGGAACTCAACAAGGAAATATCACTTTTTCATAAGAACGAACTAGGACATTCAGGAATAGTAGCAACCTATGAGGGAATCAAAAATAAAATTTATAACCCAAGCCTCAAAACAGCAGTTCATAGAATAATTAACAATTGTGACATTTGCGCTGCTGGCAAATACGATAGGAACCCAATTAGAAAGAAGTTCCACCTGACAGAAACCCCTTCATCTACTAACGAAATTGTTCACGTCGACACTTACGTAAATAGCAAGCATTGCTTCATCAATTTCATTGACAAATTCTCTAAACATGTTGTCAGCTTTTATTTGGAAGATCGTAACGGCCAAACTTTAATTGAAAAGCTTAGGCAATATTTAGCAATCAAAGGTAAGATAAAGAAATTTGTTTTCGATAATGAATTCAATATTAGGAATGTTAGAGAATTTTGCGAACAAGAAGGCATCGAATATCATGCCACCAAACCAAATAGCCATACAGGGAACTCGGACATTGAACGTTTTAATAATACTGTTACTGAAAGAATTAGGACTCTCAATATTGAAGAGAAACTACCGATTAAAACGCAAATGTTAAAAGCGGTTAAATTTTATAATAATACTTTTCATTCAACAATAAAAGCAAGACCCATAGATGTACAAGAACATAGGGTCGACCATAAGATAATTCGCGAAAGGTTAGAAAATACGAAAACTAGAGTTATAAGCAAAAGAAACAAAAAGAGAGAAGATTATACTGAGGAAAGGGAAGAAGGGTTTATCAAGAACTACAAATCAGTTAGGCACAAAGAGGTACCTATGTTTAGAAAATATAAACTTAGCAGGGTTCATGAAAGTAACATTAAAAGACCGTTTAAATTTTCAGGTACTACTGACAATAGGAATCATAATGCTGATGTTACAGCCCAGTCATCAAACGCTGATAATAGACAAGATTGAATCAGACTTAGGCTTTGCAAAAGTGCAGACAGGGGAAGTTGAGATGGCTATTAAATCCGACATTGTTTTGCATATTATTAATCCAAACGAAATACTTAAGCTAGCTGACAAAATAGAAGAAAACATTAACACATTTGATCTCGGTAACAATAAAGAAATTGCAATACACCAAATCAAAAGCATTAAAAACCAGGTTAGGACACTCATCCCACATAGATATAAAAGAGGACTCGTTGATTTAGGCGGAACAATCTTAAAGTGGCTATTCGGAACCATGGATGTCTACGACAGGGAAGACATCGAAAAACATTTGGATACTATCGACAAAAACAACCACGAAACAATCGAATCGGTCAATCAGCAAATCAAAATCAATGACAATTTTAACAGAACATTTACCCTAATCGAAAATTCAATTAAAACGGACCGGCTCAAAATAATAAATAAATTAAACGCAATCGAAAAACGCACTTACACAGAGAGCATATTTCTAGAACAAATGTTCAAAATCAATTTTATTAAAAGACAAGTTGAGAATATACAAGACAACTTTGCATCAGCCAGATTAGGAATCTTACATCCAAGCATCTTGACGGACGAAGAGATTAGAACCTATGACATTGACTCGAGAAAGCTAACGCAAATTAGACTTGGAGTAGCTAGTTACTATAATGAATCCATCATTTTCGCCATTAAAATCCCCAAAGAATTTCAGAAATTTAGCAAAAAGCTTTTAATTCCAATCTCAAATATGAATAATAAGCAAATTGATGAAGAAACCGAATTTGTGATTGAAGCAAATAACAAAACGTATACATATGAAAACGGAAAATTATTAAAAGAATTAAAGATCAGCAAAAATTGTATTTTCAAAAATAATTGCAAATTTATTGTAAATCATGGAGAAGAGTATGTTGAAATCGATGATGATATCCTAATTTTAAATAATGTAAGAAATAAAAAAATGAATAGCTCTTGTGATGATAGAAAAATAACACTAAGTGGAAATTATTTCATAAATTTTCATAATTGCTCAGTACAAGTTGATAATAAATTATACAGTAATAAGATCCACAAAATCTTTAGTAAATTCATTGTACCAATAGAAAATATTTTTGATTCGAATAAGACAGATGTAACTTTTGAAGATATTGTTTTAAAACAAGAGCATAATATAAAAGAGATAAAGGAATTAAAATATCATAAACACTTAAATATAGGGCTAGGAATAGGATCATTTTCAGTAAGTTTTGCGATAGTAATCATAGTTTCTGTATTTTTACTCCTAAGGAGAAAAAATTTAAAAATAAATTTTGTTAACAGGATCCAGGAGAATCCTGAATCGAACGGGGGAGGAGTTACGTTAAGGCAACTCAATCCCAATCAAAATGCTGACCAAAACAATTGTAGCGTAGAATATATAAATCTAAGTACAGATATCATGAACCGAATACCGTTAAGAAATGAATCCATTTAAATTTCCACGAACGGAAATGGTAACATGACCATTACCGTGGGATGCTTAGATAAGCAAATTATTTGAAGACGTTCATGATTTCTGTACTTGTTTTTGCACCTAGAAACCAAGACAAAAGTTAGTCTTAAGACCGACGTGATTGAGATCGTACAATTATAATTTTTTTTATGTTTTTAAATCCAAGTTTTCTTATATTATTTTTACTATAAGTGGAAACATTTGAATATCGAATAATAAATAAAAGTTATAGTTTTTACTTTACAAATAAAGCTTTTTATTTTAATTTGATATTTTTTCAACAATTCAAAAAAAATAATAAAATTCACGCGACCAATGCGAGTGTGGGGATTGCCCTATAAGGCCTACACAAGGCATCTAACGACTTGCCTCATTCGCGCCTCGTCAAAAGGAATACTCCATTTGGCCACCTTGAGCAAAAATCATTGATACTGTGAGTAATAACTACGGCGGTGTCCGAAAGCTTTATATTTTTAAACGCGAGTGCCGTTTTATTAATGCAGTCTCCCAACTGCGTACTAATCACGTCCAATGCTGCTTGACCTGGAACCAGAACCGGTCTATTGAGTATGCGAAACGACACCTTTCAATACCACAACAAAGCATGCAAACTAGTGAAGATGTCCTTAAAAGGATTCTTTTTAGGTGGCGTGACTCCCTGTGTGTCCCACTTTTTCTTTGTTTTGCACGCTTCTCTGTTTGATGTCTCGTGCTCTTCTATGTTACATTGTGTTTTCTGTCTGCATGCCTTAGCTTAGCCACTGAGCAGGGGTAAATGTTTCTCAGCCCTGCGCTAGAAGGGGAACTCTATTAAAAACTAAAGCTTTGTATGAGTAAAACTAAAGCTTAAGGGTATTCCTTTAAAGCTTTTAAAAATTCTTTTCGATTGCGTAAAGCAGATGTTGGGATTAGAGTTGAGCCGGACTAAAGGTGAAACCCCAATGTACGCTTGTCTTGCTTTGGTGCTTTGCTTTGCTTCGACATATTAAATAAAGCAATGTTAAGAGGCAAAACCAAATGCCCAAGTGACTAAGACACAAGTTTCACATATAAAATCTTAAAAGCTCAACAAGTTCAAGCCAATTCAAGCAAGCAAGCGTACATTGGAGTTTCACCTTTACACGAGTACATTTGTCCCTTACACTATGGTAAATTGTACTGAGGCCTCAATTTTTTTAAATTTTTCAGTTCAAAAATAATGTCCTACTAAATGAAGCGAGGTGTGATTGTAAATTACGTAGTGGAGAGAAATTTTTTACTTCCTTTGCGGCAGTAAAATATCCAATTTAAACTCATCCGTGGTGAGATTGTAAATACCAAATGGAGAGACATTTTTTACATTTTTCGAGGGAGTGAAATTTTGTACTGTAGATATATTTCTTACTTTTTTTGAAGAAGTAAAATTTCCAACATGAAATGAGATGAGGCGAGATTGTAAATACTTACTGGAGAGCCATTTTTTACTTCTTTTGCGGTAGCAAAATTTGCAACTTGAAATTAGGAAATAGTCCAGTCGAAAAAAGACGATGAAATTGCATTTTAAGAGATACAGAATTTTTTTTTTGGCATTTGTTCGGGTACATCTGACAATGATAAAACCAAGTTTGTGGGGTCGCAGTGGCTTGGGAAAAGCCGCCATCTTGAAAAAGAGGAAGAGCATGTTTATATTAAGGTACCTGACCACCTTGTAAATTTCAAAAAATCGATTTTTTTTTGCTTTTTCTAAATTCCTATACTTTTAAGAATCACCTCCAAAAAAATTCTTTTCAAAATTCGAAATCTAAAGCCGCCCATACACGACAAGCCATGCTGAACAACCTGGTTGAGTCTCGCACAAAATTTTGTCGTAAGTGTGTAAATTTTGAGTAAGTGTGTGGCAAACAACACGGACAAAGTAGTCAACCAAGTTGATCAACATGTCTCGTCGTGTATGGGCGGCATAACAGTGTCAAAAAAGTGAAAGTGCAGATTAACAAATTGTAAGTGAAAAAAATTGCTTTTTTAAAAAATATTTGAAAAAAATAGCGAGTAAAAACTTTAAACGCGTTTTTCTCGAAACTACTTTTTTTCAAATGGCGGACAGATTATCTCCGAAACTACTCTGCCGATTTCAATGAATTTGGTCTTGTTTTGTTCGTTGAGATGTGTTGTATTCCAAAACTGACGATTCTCAGCTACTATTTCCCATAATTATAATTTTCCAAAGTTGCTAAATAGCAAAAAATACGTAAACCTCTCCGTTGACCTTTGAACCGCTGTATCGCGGACATAAAACGACATGGGGTTTCGACCAATACCTCGTTGGAAAGATATTTTCATTGCCCGTATTCCTGTCATTTACTATTTTTTCATATGAGCAACCGTTAACGAAATATTCAAAAAAAAATGGCGTTATCAATTATTTCAGGCACGTCCAGTGCGAACTTTGGCGATGCATTACTCGCAAACTACATAAGCGATAACGACGATTAAGGGCTCATTTTAAAGGTAATTACTAGGACTTTAAATTTGTTAATGGGCATTAAGCCAAAAAAATTAACATTTGGCGAGTTCATTGCAAAAAACTGCATTCAACCCTCACCACACGATCATGGTGGAACTTTGACCGGCCATTACTTTGACCCAAATCAACTTACAGAGCTCGTTGGGGCCTCATTTTTTAGATAATTTTATTCTCCACAACTTTTCCATTGATCATTATCAGCTATCATTGCATGCAAACGAGTTATTTAATATAAACAAGCTCTTCCTCTTTTTCAAGATGGCGGCTTTTCCCAAGCCACTGCGACCCCACAAACTTGGTTTTATCATTGTCAGATGTACCCGAACAAATGCCAAAAAAAAATCTGTACCTCTTAAAATGCAATTTCATTTACTAATTTGACTGGACTAAAATGTGGGATTGCAAAATAAAAATATCCTTTTTGAAGGCATAATGCATATTAGAACTAAACTCGTAATAAAGCTCTTTATTGGTATTTATTTTCTTTCTTTTTTAATTTGCTTGTTTTTTTTTGTCATTTTGGCATTTCAATAGCACCTCGCCTCATTTTAAGTATGACATTGTAATGGCTCAAAAATAAGAGGCACCTCTTCCAAACTCATTTTATAATCGTGTCCTACCCAACACTACTTGGGATTGTCCCATTTTATTTGTAATAAGGTTTGCCTCATAGGGCCTTTATGGAGAAAGTGATAAGGCATACCCCCATTTATCACATGGAGTCCTCAATCCATTGGGGGCAATCCATTTTTAAATGATAGTTGGGTGGGGTTTAAAAAGCTTAGGCTATTACAGTTATAAGTTCTTAATAGCTCTAATTTAACATATTTAGTTTTCGTATAAAAAGCCTTGTTTGTGTGAGGCCCTTCCACCACGTTCCTTAGTCGACAGCGACCGAGCCGGCCCTCCAACGTTCTGGGTTATTTGGTGTTCATGAAATATTTTGGGTGTGGATTTCCCCACCCAAAGCGAAAGTGCGTGTGCACTTTTCCTTCCATCCCCACGCGCTCCGCCGCCCTTGTCCCGATGGCGAGGGGGTTAGCTCAGTCCTGCTATACACAGCTGCCTATACCTACATACCTACCTACCAATGGGGTAACGTAGACTAGTCATGCTTACTATGCAGTAAAACCGATTTTTAAGAAGAGAGGGGGTAGAAAGGAAAACAGGGAAGTGCAGTAACCAAACCAGTTATTTTCAACCAAAAATTTTTGCGTGAAAACTAACACATTTGCAATGCGCTTCTTACTACCTCTTTTCTTCCTCTTCTTTGCCTCAAATTCAATCTCAATACAAAAATGGCAGACACACACACATTGATAGCTCTTGTAAATACAACAATTTTAGTGCAGTAACCAATTTTCAGTGTACGTCGTTGAATATGTAGTAATATCAGTCTTACTACATGTTGAAGCATGACTAGTCTAAGTGCCCCAATGACAGCGTTTACAATATGTGATTTTAGAGAAGACAGTTAGAAAGGGCTGGATCATATTTTGTTTTAGAAATTTTTGAAGTTTTTGCACTCCTTTCCTGTGACTTTGTTAATATCACAAGTGTGTAAGAATATCAATGAAATTTAATTTCTCGGCAAATTTGGCCTATTTTATATTGACTATCTGAATTCACGTAAGAATTCTGTCATATAAACAACTATCAATGGATCTGGATACGAGCAAACGCCTAAAGGGCCAAATACACGAGCGCTCCATCCGACCATGCCACACCAAAACAACAACAATTTGAATTTTGAGTGCGTACAAATTGTTGTTGTTTTGGCGTGGCGTTGTCGGATGGAGCGCTCGTGTATTTGGCCCTTATAGTAAGGCCAGTGAAAATTTCAAGGTCGTTACTACATTGGTGCACCACAAGACAAGATCAATCACAGCAAGAAAATAGTTTCTCTGTTGTGTTTCCACAATACCCGCAACAAATAAATTAGCATTTATCTAAAATTTCACCCAGAAGAAGTATGGTATTCGACAAGTTCCATTATTTCTAATAATGGCATATGTGTTTTAAATCACACCAAGTTATTGTCATATTTCTAGACGAATGGAATTTATTTAAATAAACGCTTTGTATTTCAAACTCAAATCGGCTATTCAACTTTGCAGAATTGTTGTGGTAGCGCCAGTCCATTCATTGCACTAGATTCAGCCTCTTTTCCAAAAACACAAAATTTCTCAGAAAATAAAAGAATCCACCTGACATATTAATAAACAATATAAATGTAGGTGTTTTTCACACTAAATCTGAACCACAAACCACTTGCGCAACACCACAAAGGGCATACATCACAAGCGACATTCCATATAATTGAGCCGTTCAGTAAATCAATCTACCTTTACGACAACCTACAGCGCCCTGTATCGGCTGTCCAGAGACATTTTTCATATTTCAATGCCAGACAAGCCCGAAACGTGAACATTTTGAAATGAATCCAATTCAGCCTCTCCAGGTGTAAAATTCGTTATAGAAATTATAGAAGCTCTATCGTATTTACCTATAAGCTCCATCGCTGTCTGAGACTCAATTAATATTCACCTGGAAACGGCCGCCTATTTTGTAGCCGAAGTGGAAAGTGGAAAATGTTGTATGATATGGCCAAAACTTGTTGGAACCATAAAAAATAATAATACTATCGAAAGACTGGTTGAAGTGTCCAAATCTGGTAACATTTATTAATAACGGTCACCGGCAGTGTGATGTATTGAAAGAGATTTCTACAATAAACTTGTCAATTTATGAACAGGTGTAGGAGGTGCGTTAAAGGTTATTTGGTTAATACTCGTATATCAACAATTTATCAATTCTAATTTGTTGTTTATGAGCCAATTAGAATTGATGCAAAATTTTTGGGCAACGTTATTGGTAAATAAAGAATTTTCTTACAATAAAAGAATTTTGAGACAAAACCACACTCAATAATGTCATGGGAGGTTGTTTCGGGGTAAATTGCAATTAGAAGCGCCTTGTACATTTGATGATAATAGTTAATGCAAAGTAAGTGAGTAGTTTGTGGGGATGTAAGTACAGATGCCAGGCTAGTCCAAGAATCAAGGACAAGGACACGAATTTATGCTTAAATAACACCGTTTTGAAACCGCACTCAAGAAAAACCTTGTAAGTATATTGTTGTGTTCTTGTACTGACTTTTTGAAGTTATACTTCTTTAGGCGCGTTTGGAAAATATTATGAGAGTGAATTTTTATCGAGACGCGAGACGCAATGCGAGACGGTGACGGAGAATATAGGCGAAGGGGTATGGAGGGCAAGCAATTCAACTCCCATTCTTTAGCTGATGTCTGTTCACGATGTCGATGGGTGAGGGGGTTTTTATCCTGAGGCTATGGAGGGAAATAAATTTCATGTACGATTCATCAGCCAAGCGAAGGTTTGGGCTTTTTGTAGGTATAAGAAGATTCGTAGTTGCTGGGTGAGGAGTTCTGTCGCGAGGCTATGGAGGGAAATCCGATCCGTGTTCTATCCATCACCTAAGCGCGAGTTTCTAAGGGCCAGTTTTACACGGGCCGACTTTTTCAGAAGATTTTTCTTGGTTATTTGTCTGCCCGTGTGAAACTGGCCAAGATAATAATAAAGCTATATGGCAACTTTACAATAACAAGCGATAATTATTTACTGTTTTACTAATGATTTTGAATGGTTAAAACTTAATATAATTATTCAATCAGAAATTAGTTTGAATATATAATACAAAATATTTACTGTTATTATTTGGGAAAATAAAACAATGAACATATTAATGATTTTATTTAGCTTAACCTCGTATATTTGTTTGGGTCAAATCTTGCGACAGCTTTTTCAACTACTTCTACTAAACCGATTTTTATGAAACTTTGCACACACATTGAGCTAACCGTGTCAGTGCAATCTGACAATTTTGTAAAAAACGCAAGATGGCGGTTCCAAGATGGCAGACGAATTTTTCAATTGTGTTCCAATTCCATTGAAAATCGGTACCGGCGGGGGGGGGGGGTTTAGGGCTATAAATGACGATTCTATGGGCAAAATTTGAAAATTAAAAATGGCGGGGCCAATATGACGGATGAATTTTGCAAATGTGTTCTGAATCCATTGAAAATCGGTATCGGGAGGTTTTTAAGGTCACAAATGACGAATCTGTGAGCAAAATTTAAAAAAAATCAAAATGGCGGCGCCAATATGGCGGTACGATTTTGGTAATTACGATTCGATTTCACTGAAAATAGTTATTTTGGGGGTGTTTAAGGTCGGAAATAATGAATTTGTTGTCAAGATTAGAAAATTTAAAATGGCGCTGGAAATATGGTATGCATAACAAATCACTTCACCAGAATTTTGTAAAAAGTAATATCCAAAAATGGCTGAATTAAGACTAAAAATAATATAATAAAAATAGGTAAAAAAACTTTTAAGTTAAATGGTTGTATTTTAAATCTGCTGTACCAAAAACTAGAAAATAATTAGAACACAAACATGGACCTTCTGGAATAGTAGGAGTGCTGTCTTCTAATGTCGTTTGCCAAGGGGCACTTTGTGTCGCTGTGTCAGCGAATTAAGTAATATTCTGGGACTTTTAACAGGCTAAAATAAAAACATGGGGCGCATAAAAACCTATATAACCAGTATAAATCTATATATCCGGTATAACCGACAGGCTGGAACGTGTCACCTGCCAACTCACGCAAATAAGAAAAAAACCAATAAATTATTTGCATGCAAATTAAAAATTAGTCTTAAATCACGCCAAAGAAGTATAACTTCTAATGCGCGTACATAAGTACATACACCCACTTTTTTTATTAATATGGATTTCGTCGAGGAGCCTTTGGCTGCGGTGCAGATCGTGCACTTGTGGCACCATAGTTCGACTTCGCCCTTCGAATGGAACCAGTAAAAATTTCTCTTACTTTCGCCAGGGTTTTGTTCATCCCTAGATCAACGCCGAATCTTCAATCATGAAAATCGCGAAAAACATCCATCATCTTACTCCTGGGTGCGAATATTTGAATCCTATACGAAGTCCCATCATTTGATTCACATTTCCTTTTCAAAATCCCATCTTAAAGGCAGCAAGCTTAGTTTTACTAGGAATCGCTGCTGCTTTTGTTCTCATGTGCCAATAGGAACCGTTTGCTGCCGCTGCTGCTGCCGAATCTGAATGGGCCTTATGTTTCTACGTACAGGGTACAGCGACTCCCGCAGTGCCCAGTAAAGGCCCAACTATAATGCACGTAAGAAACGCACGTCATATGGGCGCTCTCATGAAAATTAATGGGTTCGGCCATATTGGACGTACGTCGGTCATATTTTGTTTCGTTAAGTTTCGTTAAACGTAAAAATGCGAAAAGAACCGCGCTCACGTTTTGGGAGAATTTGTAGTTAAATTAATGACAGCTGATTTTTTTTGTTGTTGTTTTGTGGGTTTTAAACAAGAAAGAGTATGGAAAATGTTGTGCTTCAAATTTATGGGAAATTGATGAGAAATTTGATGAGAAATTTATTATAATTGAAAATAAACATGATTATTTTTAATATGCAAAGATTAATAGCCAAGTTTTAATAGTCAATGAATAATATTTATGCATTTTAATAATTTTAAACTTGTGAAAACTTTCCGTATACACAAACCATTATACGTTTGACGAAAGTTTTATATTTACGCACGTCGGCTGACGTGCGTTTCTTACGTGCATTGGGCCTTAAATCTTCAGAGTTTGGTGCCGATGTCTTCCTTTGAGGCTTCGCATCTTCATGCTCCTTCCATGACAAAAGCGGTGATATGTATGGCGGTGTCGTTTCCCTGGGAATCGCGAAGCTCTTCTGGCTCCCAACCGAGGAAAGGTATCGCGGCGATCATGATACTTGGAACTGTCACTGGCACTGACTGCAAGCGAAGAAAGTCGATTCAATGAATTTTTTTTGTTTTCCGCATAATTTCAATATTTTTTCGGATGTTATTTTCATTTATACGTGATGTAAGAAGAGGTTTCCAAATTCACACTGTGTGATCCTGGCCAGAGCCGGACAACTACAAAGTGATAATTCGGTTGTCTCTTCGTCGTGTCCCTCGTCTAAGATGTGGCAGCAGGTGTTGTAAACAATTATCAAACTGGCCGCATCTTCCTTAATTGATCAGCATCCTGGGATGATCGAGACGCTTCTGGCGATTATCGAACGGTCGCATCATCTCTGCTTACTGTAGTCAGGCGAGGCTTCGTTCGAGGCATCGTAAATGATGTTAAAGTCATCCAAGAGGAAGATGTGAGAGTAAGGAGTAGGTTCAATCCCCCAGAAGACCATACTTATTTGTCAGAGTCCAATAAAGAAAATGATTGATCTTGATTGATTGATTGACATAGGCAAAATAAATACTAGTATCAGCGGATTAAACTTATTGGTGATAGCGCTATTTGCTCTTCAATTGACTCATTGGAATATAGGAGCACTTTCAAAATTTTACCGTTTTTACCACAACGACTGCTCCACTGAAATAAGTAAGCTTATGCCTCCACAGCAACATTTCTCCCGCAATACAAGACTTGTCCGCTCGACTCACTCCCACAGTTTACAGTCCTCATCTTCGCGCACACTCCGGTTTAGAAATTCGTTTATAACAACCTTCCACAGTCAACATTCCCGAACTCATACAATACCCAAGAGTTCAAACGCAAGGTTTAAAGCCATCTCCTCCAACACCCACCCGACTCCCCTGAATCTATCCTATCCTTCTCTTTATCCTTCGAGCTAAGCTTACTACTAGACATTGTAACGGTCGGTTATTTACCGGAAAATTCTCACTTTGGTTGGTTCTCCCATCTATCGGGAATTTCAGGATTCAATAACAAAATTTACTGGTCACAAAAAAAAAAATTAGAAAAAATTTAAAACTTTAAGGAGGCTAAAGAAAAAAATAATTTTTGTTCTGGATAGCAAAAAGAAAAAAGATGACAGTTGGATGTAGAACACGGAATAAGAGGTTGGAATTAGAACCGGAGAAAAAAAAAATTAAATAATCGTCTAGTCTGTTCAGATAATAGACATATTTTTTTGGATTGTTGTATGAAAAGTCACCTGGCCGAAAATAAAGAGGAATATGTTCATCACCTCCCAACCATAGCTACATAGAACAAAAATAAAATCTATACAGGAATTCTCAGACAGAAGGTCTCATACCAGAGAAAAAGGAAGGAAGTTTTGTGATTTTCCTATTTCCCAGATGTCCCTGGTGACAGGGCCGGATTAAAGCATAGGCAACATAGGCGCTCGCCTAGGGGCCCGCACCACAAAGGGGCCCGCACCACACACAAAAATATTTTATGCAGTTCAACACAAAAGACACCGAGTTTGACGCGCAGGCGGATAGATTATGTTTCTACTGAAAATGATCATAGAAATTGTTACTTCCAAATATTACAACTCAAGCTATTTCAAACTATGCAACAACCATGGCAAGAAGTTTCGATTTCGGCCAGTTTGGGGGCGCAAACTTCCTTTCAACTCAGTAATATTGAGCTAATATATATTTAAAATTTATGAAAGAAGGGAAAAAGCGTATATGAGCCATTGAGTCGCTCCTGCATTTGCGCGAATTTGTGTTCTAACCTTCCTAAGATAGCTTCTACAGCGCAACGACCACGCGAAGTAGTTCAGCTCCCCCGGAGTATAGAGTATAGGTGGTCCTAGTTTCGCTTGTCTAAACAAATCAGAAAGAAAATCTCTTGTGCTCTTGTAGTGGATAGCTGTGTGACATTTCAACAATCCAATCAGAATTAGACTGCCCAAACTTTGTATTGGATTACACATGGTTTTTACAAAAGGTAAGTGCGAGTTCTGTTTATACAGCAGTATTCAATAACCTCAAAGGATAGAGAATGTCGTCGATGACTGCCAGATTACAGATTCACGGGCGTATTTGTATAGTTTTCTTCCCGTTGTCGTACGAGTTTAAGTAGAGTGCGTATCCAGTAGAATATCTTTGAAAAACTCGTGTACTAGTTTTGATTGCCTTTGCCTTGCTAGCAGAATTCTTCAATTTTCAATCATATCTTCGTAATCTTGACCAACGACCAAACAAAAATTGGTTCAGAGTTTCTGATCATTATTTTCTTTTTACCTTGTTTCATTTTTCCTCCTTTACAGAAGGCAAAATACCAAGCGGCTTGCTTAGCAGAAGTGTTTCATATTACAGAGTGCTCTTGAAATATCCCTAGCTTGGTTATTCGAACAGAATGATCTCGGTCGAAGGGAAATTTGACGGAGTTAATAAAAATACAGCCAAAGCTAACATAACCTGCTCGGGTGAAGGGGAATCGTTCCAGTTGTCCAAAATTCGTATTGTTTCGCCCGGTGTGATGCTCTTAGACAATGTAGCCTTTTTTGAGTCTGAGGATGACCCTGGCAATGCCCAGCTGGAGGTGTCCGAACTTCCTGTAGATGACGTCTCCAGGTCTATACCACAGTTTTGTTTATTACGCAAGTCCCCTTATTAATAAACGAACTGATTCATCAGAATTGTTTCTCTTTACCGACGTGGAAACGATGAAACGATTCGCTCTGGCAATCAATATGTGAGGTGAAAATGAACTTAATGATTTGAATTTTTTTTGAGGGGGGCCCGCACCACCGGTTCCGCCTAGGGGCCACCAGATCCTTAATCCGGCCCTGCCTGGTGATATAGTCATAATCAAGGTACATAAATTCTAGTGGTTATAGAACTCTAGAGATACAAAAAAAAAAACAAATGATTGCGAGAAAATTTGGGACAAGCAAGGTTCGAGGCAGTTTTTCCTGTGGAGAATAGGTTGATTATAAGGCGTCCCCAGTAAGAGCCTTGTTGAAGACAATCCTGGTTTTTTTGTGAATAGCTGGTCTTGTTGAATGGTCTACACGTGCGCTGGGCAACCCCTGTTTGAAACTTGAATCCTGAGGACGGCACTGGTTCCGGCGGGCAATACTTAAGCTCTTGGTGAAGTCTACCGTGCTAACTCAAATCAGTCGGTGATCCCCGATACTAGAAAGAGGATTTCGGAAATTTGGTGGTCAAGTTGGATGACAACAGGCATTAAAGGAGTTAGGTAACGTCGTTATATATTTTTTTCTCGGATGTGACAAGATTACACGCTAGTTTAGTTCAATTTTTTAGACTGATTTACTTATTTCATTTAGTAGTCAATTTTCTTAATAGTTTGTAGGGAAAATTAATATTTTTGTGTGACATAATACTTGTTCGTATGTTGTTTCCTTAATTGTAACCAACCATTGGTTCAGCATTGGATATAATTGAATTTAGTTTGGCAGGAATTCCCTTCTAATTTTTAATAGTTTTGAATACTAACCCTATCGTTCAAGACAGTAGTTAATTTTTTCTATTGATTGTTTGTGATATATAATTTTTTTGTAAATAAATAACACTTAGATACATTGTTAACACCAAGAACTATTGTCACCTTTGTGATCTTAGTGGTTGTTAACATTGTTATCTTTTAATTATATTACTCATATATTAATTTAATAATTATATTGCTAAAATTACCATACTTACACCGTATCAACTAAATAGATTACATTTCAATAAATTTCAAATTTTACATATTATACAATAGCCAATTTTTGGGGGTGCAAACAGGCACTCGATTTTTCAGATCGAAACAATTACGCCGTAAGATTTTTGTTATTTTGTTGTACGAAACAAAGGAATCATCGACTGGTACCAGAGCGACGATTTATTTTTTTCCTTTCCGTTGTTATATTGAAGTTGTTGTTTTGTGGTAATAGTTGGTTGCATCCACATTACCTATATTGTAAGGGTATTTTTTTTATTTTACACTTATCTAATATTTATTTCAAACTTACCTTCATTGTGTTGTTACTTAATTATATTGTCTTGGGCTGTAATTATTATATAATATATTTGTTGTCAATTCCTTTAAATCCACGAGTATTACTAGGCATGACAGCCTAAGGGGGTAATTTATCCAGGATGGTTGGGGGTTGCTTTCTCTCCAGGGTTCTCTCGAAGTCGCATTGAACATTTACAGGTCCACCAGGTCGTTGGGAACTTCCAGCGCGGAATACCATGGGCTAACCTAGGAAAAGAACGGTATGAAGAGATCTCCCTTTTGACAAATAAGTAAGTGGTGAATCATATGACACTTAAGTATATATTTCCGGTCACACACCCCACGACCCCTTCCGGCGAGCTAGCGTAAACCGTGTGGCCGGTTTAGCATCCCCTATAAACATTTAGGAAACTAGGGAGGATGTTGTGTTTCAAAATTTTTTATGTCTACCCAAGCATGATGGCAGTAGCCTTGCTGTCACCAGCAAGGAGCTCCATTGTGCCGGGTACATAAATGGCGCCCAACGAATGCTTTCATCCCAACGTTTCGGCATACAAGTTTTCAATATTAAATTCCGGCGCCCATTTATTACATAAATGGCGCCCAACGTATGCTTACCTGCCAACGCTTTCGGTAAACCAGTTTCGAGAGTAAATTACGGCGCCCATTTATTTCATAAATGGCGCCCCAACTTCTGTAACTTATTCAAATTATCTTTGTCTATGGTTCACCACCAATGCCTCTTTTTACAGATTCATCTCAGTTGTCTAAATTTAGTGTGAATTTTACTTTGCTTTCACTTTTAGATTGTCCCTTCTTATGTTATCTTCTTCGCTTTAGGCATTCTTGAACTAGGCTTACCGGCACCGCTGGCTAACAAGCGTATGACCGCTTGGCCATGGGTGAAGGCTGAGTCTGGAGTTCTTTTGTCCTGTGTTTTTGCTCGTCGTCCTGAGTATCAGGCGTCATACCGCCTGCCAGTGCTTCGTTCAGTGGACAGGATCCTTGTTACTTTTTGCTGATGGACGTTTGAGTTGTAACTCGGGCATAACCGGCTGAGGTAACAGGCGTGCTATCGCCTGCCCACTGCGCCCCGTGGACACCTTTAATCCAGTCAGTCCTCTCAAATTTTTTTTTCTTTTCTTTCATTTTAGACAATTTGGTCGAAATATGGTAAGGGATGGGGTCACTTCAGGTGAACCTCTATGAGGCCGCACAGGCTTAACCGTCTGGCTAATCACCTGCGCCCTGTGGACTTTTGTTGAGGGACATCCGGCTCCTTCCTTGTGCTTTTATTATTTTCTCTCCAGTCTGTCCCCACTGCTGATTGATTTTCCGTAGTGTAGCTCAGTTGTGGTTGGGCAGCGGAATCAAATTAAAATTTTTATTATTTACGAAGAAGATTTCCTTGTCTTTTATGTGGAGGTAAACTCTTCATGTCGTTCGAGTGGGTGAAGACGTGTGGTGTTTCCGGAGTTGTCGATGACACTCGGTGCTGGCTGTGTCTCATAACTACCACCGACTGACATCGATGACCTCGGCCACCGAGAGTCCTGGAGAGAGAGATTGTTTTGCTTCAACCATCCTGGAGATTAACACACATTTACAGAAACAAACTTACGCTATAGTACATATTAATCTGGTTCCCACAACGTATTGTGGTGGAATTACGTTATCATTTTGGCGGTATATCAGTATTAACGGCCTAGTGACCATATACATAATCTTTTAACTACAGCCTTCTATTGTTGAATTTTTTTTATTATTCCCCCATATATTATACTTTCTTTCTTTTTACTGGATATCCGGGTTAACGGCTCTGAAAGCGATGGACGTGACCGGATCAAGGACATTTTATGGATGGCCGGTGGTGCAGAAGGTGTTGAGGAAACCGCACCGCTTATACTTCTTATCCCCGCACGCCCCCGAATTTGTTTCTTTCCATGCAGCCATCAAAGCCAGGAGGTTGTCCACAAAGATGGAGGGTGCCGCTATACGTTACACCCTAAACATTATTAAATGTTTGGAAGCACACCCAGGTGCTTTTGACACCATGGCCTCCAGGATATTGACTATGCTGGCTGATATTAGTAACAAGCCGCTTACCTTGATCCACGTTGTCGAGATTGTTTTTCAACATGCATTGAGCGAACCAAGCTTCTGCCATACGGGAGCTAAACTGTATGAGCTGGTGGATTCAATGAATCCTGTGGATGACAGCGTCTTCAGAAATTTATTGAGACTGACCCTAGCGTATCAGCAGGAGATTATTAAAAGGTATGTTCCACCGGTTGGATATCAAGTACATGGGATAACGTTGCTCGTGGCAGAAACGTACCGTCGGTTCCAGAAGGTTCGTTCACTGGGAAGCGAACTAGGACAGATGCTGGATGGGCTGCTGAATCAGCTGCTCCAAGAGCCCACTCCGGACAATTTAGATTGCTTCTGCCAAGCGTGCCAAGCAGCAGGTTGGGAAATCCGGGAGGATTGTCCTTACCAAATTTCGCTTATCCTACGCGATTTATACAGGGAGTCACCCTGGTTGACCGTCCTGGCTTAACTATTTTAAGCGGTGTTAATTAGTTCCTTGCTGTTGCTAACTTTTTATTCTTGAGTTCGTTGTTCACGTTTCGTTAATGTTAGTTATTGTTACGTTGTTGTTAACCAACCAGTTGGCGATTTAGTTACTTTTAGGAGTTACAACAGTTAGGGGTTCATTCATGTTATTCTTCATGGTATTTATATGGATATAGGTTTTATTTATTTGAATTTCGGAGAGATGTTCCCGGGTTCGTTGTTTATGTTAAACCATCTCTAGCCCAGACCTTATGGTTAGTGGCGTGTTAACTTTATTTATAGCATGATAGTAACAATCGACATTCGTTACGTATTATTGTTTTCATATCGCCTCAGTCGATAGTATTAAATTTTCTTCAAGACTATTCACTTTGTCTACTATTTCTTCGATTGATTCATTCGGTTCTTTCCATATGTACTATACATTTGATTATGGTACACCTCTTTGATTTTCGTTCAGTCTGAAGAACAACTCTCGGCGAATGGTGGTCCTGGCGATCCATCGGGGTTTGGTCAACGACAATGTGGTATTGCTGGAGACTGTCCCGATGGACCGACAGGTGACCTGTTTGACGTGGAGGTCTGGATGATGGTAGAGACCCGGAGGGGGACAATGTGGTATTGCCTGCCGCCGGATCCCTACAACTCCAGACTTATCCTCCGAGAGACTCGTCAGACTGTTCATCTCTCACAATTTTAATTTTGGCAGCACGAATAAACTCTCACCGATTTTCTTTTGCAAAGCATTGTTACTAAATGCCCGGCTATCCTTGCAGCTGGGGCTTGAGACTCTGAATCTCAGGGTGTGATACGAGCCACACATTGGCGCCAAACACTAAGCCTTACGACAGAAAAACCTTCCGTTTTTTTCGGCTCCTCACTGCCTCGCAAGTCGGCCTTGTGGACCCGAGGGTATGTAACGGTCGGTTATTTACCGGAAAATTCTCACTTTGGTTGGTTCTCCCATCTATCGGGAATTTCAGGATTCAATAACAAAATTTACTGGTCACAAAAAAAAAAATTAGAAAAAATTTAAAACTTTAAGGAGGCTAAAGAAAAAAATAATTTTTGTTCTGGATAGCAAAAAGAAAAAAGATGACAGTTGGATGTAGAACACGGAATAAGAGGTTGGAATTAGAACCGGAGAAAAAAAAATTAAATAATCGTCTAGTCTGTTCAGATAATAGACATATTTTTTTGGATTGTTGTATGAAAAGTCACCTGGCCGAAAATAAAGAGGAATATGTTCATCACCTCCCAACCATAGCTACATAGAACAAAAATAAAATCTATACAGGAATTCTCAGACAGAAGGTCTCATACCAGAGAAAAAGGAAGGAAGTTTTGTGATTTTCCTATTTCCCAGATGTCCCTGGTGATATAGTCATAATCAAGGTACATAAATTCTAGTGGTTATAGAACTCTAGAGATACAAAAAAAAACAAATGATTGCGAGAAAATTTGGGACAAGCAAGGTTCGAGGCAGTTTTTCCTGTGGAGAATAGGTTGATTATAAGGCGTCCCCAGTAAGAGCCTTGTTGAAGACAATCCTGGTTTTTTTGTGAATAGCTGGTCTTGTTGAATGGTCTACACGTGCGCTGGGCAACCCCTGTTTGAAACTTGAATCCTGAGGACGGCACTGGTTCCGGCGGGCAATACTTAAGCTCTTGGTGAAGTCTACCGTGCTAACTCAAATCAGTCGGTGATCCCCGATACTAGAAAGAGGATTTCGGAAATTTGGTGGTCAAGTTGGATGACAACAGGCATTAAAGGAGTTAGGTAACGTCGTTATATATTTTTTTCTCGGATGTGACAAGATTACACGCTAGTTTAGTTCAATTTTTTAGACTGATTTACTTATTTCATTTAGTAGTCAATTTTCTTAATAGTTTGTAGGGAAAATTAATATTTTTGTGTGACATAATACTTGTTCGTATGTTGTTTCCTTAATTGTAACCAACCATTGGTTCAGCATTGGATATAATTGAATTTAGTTTGGCAGGAATTCCCTTCTAATTTTTAATAGTTTTGAATACTAACCCTATCGTTCAAGACAGTAGTTAATTTTTTCTATTGATTGTTTGTGATATATAATTTTTTTGTAAATAAATAACACTTAGATACATTGTTAACACCAAGAACTATTGTCACCTTTGTGATCTTAGTGGTTGTTAACATTGTTATCTTTTAATTATATTACTCATATATTAATTTAATAATTATATTGCTAAAATTACCATACTTACACCGTATCAACTAAATAGATTACATTTCAATAAATTTCAAATTTTACATATTATACAATAGCCAATTTTTGGGGGTGCAAACAGGCACTCGATTTTTCAGATCGAAACAATTACGCCGTAAGATTTTTGTTATTTTGTTGTACGAAACAAAGGAATCATCGACTGGTACCAGAGCGACGATTTATTTTTTTCCTTTCCGTTGTTATATTGAAGTTGTTGTTTTGTGGTAATAGTTGGTTGCATCCACATTACCTATATTGTAAGGGTATTTTTTTTATTTTACACTTATCTAATATTTATTTCAAACTTACCTTCATTGTGTTGTTACTTAATTATATTGTCTTGGGCTGTAATTATTATATAATATATTTGTTGTCAATTCCTTTAAATCCACGAGTATTACTAGGCATGACAGCCTAAGGGGGTAATTTATCCAGGATGGTTGGGGGTTGCTTTCTCTCCAGGGTTCTCTCGAAGTCGCATTGAACATTTACAGGTCCACCAGGTCGTTGGGAACTTCCAGCGCGGAATACCATGGGCTAACCTAGGAAAAGAACGGTATGAAGAGATCTCCCTTTTGACAAATAGGTAAGTGGTGAATCATATGACACTTAAGTATATATTTCCGGTCACACACCCCACGACCCCTTCCGGCGAGCTAGCGTAAACCGTGTGGCCGGTTTAGCATCCCCTATAAACATTTAGGAAACTAGGGAGGATGTTGTGTTTCAAAATTTTTTATGTCTACCCAAGCATGATGGCAGTAGCCTTGCTGTCACCAGCAAGGAGCTCCATTGTGCCGGGTACAACATTGCACCATGACGTGCACGACATGACATGACGCTGCAAACATTTAGATTCGGAAACGATTCGAGAACGACTTGCCAAAAGCGAAAGCTTGCTTCGTACTCAGACTCGTAAACGATTCGTAAACGAATTCGAAGGCAATAAAAGCTTATAGACCGGGAGCTCGCGACAAAATCATTGTCTGATTTTATTCACCGCCATATTAATATAATTAGTTATTCCAATCGAGTAAGAAAGTTGTATAATAATGCCGAAGTCGGTCAGCGGGACATTGAGACAGAAAACCATTACGAATATGTAACTTTCAAAGAGGTCATTGTTACACCTTATTCACCTTGAAATTAATTTGTTAATTAGTTTTTAACAAATAATGTATGAAAAAACATTTCTTACACCTGGCAAGCGGGACAAAATAGTTCTTACAGCCTCTCAACAATGTAATATTTCACAAGGGTATTGTCAAATATTATTCAACTTAAAATTTAGGTTAGAGGTAAGTTTGAACTATAAATAATATAAAAAAAGATCTTACGGCTTGAACACGGACCAAAGGAGTTCTTACATCGCTCTGAAATTAAAAGTAGAGAGCGTCTCTTACTTTTCCATCTTCCGCCAGCTGTTGTCCCACCATCCAGGTGTAAGAAATGACTTTTTAATATGGCAAGAACGTACTCTATCGAATATACAAGGTTTCCCGATGAATAAAATTGGACACAAATTTTTGTCACGAGTTCCCGGTCTATTAGCAAAATATCGAAACCAATCAACTAGGAAAGCTTTAATGGTGCGTTTCGAACTTTTCTCGTACCTTTCGCAAGCAGTTTTCGAATCGAGAATGGTCCGAGAAAGCGAGCCTCCGAGAAATTGTTTGCAGGTGATGGTCTGGTAGTATAAAGGGTGACACCTGAGCTTAGACTATCACATAAAAAAAAATTTGAGTGAAACAGTTTTTCCGTTTCTGAACGTGATGACATGTTTGTTTTTGTTGCGCTAGTAGAGCTATGCCTTACGAGTGCAAGTTTTGGTTGGTGCCTAAGCTAAACCCTTTTGAGTGTAGTGGTGGCCTGAGATGTGAGTTTTATTGAGGACAGCAACTTTTGTGATGAGCTTTCTGGTGGTGAGCTTAGACTCTTTCGGTGTGCGTGAGCGCCGCCTATGTGAAATTAGTTTAACTTCACGGTGGTGGGTTTTGCCTTGGCTTATAGGTGCGATCTTTTGATGAATCTTGGGTGGGATCTTGTGGGGACTTGGAGGACTCGCAATAAGATTTCAATAATATTAAGAATTAGATTTCATATATGTGAGATCCGGTGAATGGATTTGGTCTGGGTTCCAATTCTTGAAGGAGTTTGCATATCAGTTTTGATGGAACCATAGTTTTAGGGAGGTTGATTTTTCCTTTATTAGCAACGCCCTAGAGCTAGAAGTCTTACAAAAAAAATTTTTATTACATTTGATAGAGAATATCATGAGTTTTAATAAAATATCTGTACTCACAGCAGAAGGATGAGCGATTTACAGCAAATTTAAAAAATCTATGTAAGCATGCTACATACAGAAAAAAATTATTGAGGGAAAGACTTCGTGAGCTTGTGGAAATTATAGAAGTTAAAATCCCATTGAAAATTTGAAATCTGAATACAAAAGGTTAAAGCATCAGCGAAAGCCGATAAAAGCAATGCCAAAAGTAATCGAATAAATATGTTTTTATTTTATATTGTGATTTTAATTGTGAAATTTTTGTATACAATTTTTCTTTACTATTGTGTGAGTACGAGATTCCCATGCTCTCAGGTCAGAATTATTAAAATCTCCACTGTAGTGCAAAACTCTCCACTTTTCCACCTTCGCAAGCTTCCCTTGCCTAAATAGAGCTTTTCCTTCAGAAGCTTACTTCCCATGTACTTAGGGCCAAAGAGGCATATGTTATTAAATTTTCTTGTCCGCGAAGTCTAAATAAATTTTCGCTTGTCGCTTTAATGCCGATAGAATCCATTTTTTGCTAACCATATAACGTGCCCAAGGGTATGGTATAGCGAGTATAATATGACGTAATAATTTTAAGGCAGTTCAACATTTTCTATCTTGATTAAGTTTTTTCAAATGCACCCAAAGGATGAATGGAAAGGAAATTACGCAGATTTTAATTTTTAAAATTCTTTAAATCTGCACAAAAATATACCATAAATGGAGATATCGCACCAGAGATTCTCTTAACTGATCACAAAATCCAAACTAGCACCACAAAACGGGGTTTGACGTGGTAACTTATTATAATCATGCAATCACTTTTTATAATTGCTCGAACACCAAGAATTTCATCTCGTAAACAACTGTCTTTGATAGACCCACATAATTTATTTTTAAACAAACCAGCAGTAAGCACATTAGTAGCCAACTATTTAGCAGAATAGCCCGTTTTCTTTTGTTTATATTAAATAAAGAATTTAAACAATTCCCTCCTCTCTCGCAAGAATTCCCAAATCCTTGTTCTATTATACCCAATTTAGTGATGACCAACCGAGATTCACTTTCATTTTCACAGGAGTTGAGGTCATCCAGCAAATATCGCGGCTATTGTACCAAAGTAAGTCCCCCAGTCAGCAGCCTAGGCTAATACCCTGGATAAAGAAAAACATGTCAATAAATTTCAACGATCCCTCGACACAAAAATATTATTAAATTCCTCCACCCGAGCACAATGAAAACGAAACAAACAATTTTTAAATACCAACTTGTCCATTTACCAATGTATGAACAATGGCGAAAAACAATCACAACCCTGCGATGCGATAATAACGATAAAAATGCTAAAATCAATGTTTTCTGATTCATGTCGAATTATTATTTTTTATCTCTGCCATCCGAAATCGAATTTCAATCAAACATTCATAATCAGGTGTAAATAACGGCCGAAATTTACATCAGAAAACCGTAAATCCATTAATTAATAAAAACTTTAATGGCGCTTTTTGTTTAATTTATTTCCAAGTTTTTTTTGTTCGATTCGATCATTTTTCTCGAAGTTTTTATTTTTAGTTCTTTTTTTTTGTTGTTCTCGTTGCATTGTTTATCAACAAAAAGACGACGACGGACGACGGTGGAGAGGATTGGTGCGGATGCGTGGCTTTAGGACTGGTTTTATCGACACTCGAGAGATTTATTATGATATAAAAGGTGCCCTTTAAAGTTTACGTTCGAACGAAATAGATCAAAGCGTTTTAGCGGTTTACGACCGGACCGAAATGGATAAAATTTACGATTTTGTTGCGAGAGAATCGGCAGTGGTTAATCAGGGCAGATAAGATCCTGTCGGAGGTGAAATCTTCTAATAAAAGTTTATTAACTTTAAGTGAGGATAAGATCCATGTAAATCTGTGGAGGAATTTTAAAGGCTCATAAAAGTTCTTAAATGTTCTTTTCTTACGTTTGGTTTTCTTTAAATCCTTAAATGGTTACAGACTTCGTTTTGGGAATAGATTGCACCGTTAAATGCTATCAAATATTCTAGAATCACAACTGAACTTTCTTGGCGAAGTTCAAAAACATCAATCTCACGAGTCCAGTTCAAATCGAATCTGAAATTTTCGCATGGTGATTTACTGTGCCCAAGTAAACGTAGATTGTGACCGATTGCGACATTTTTAGGAGTTTGAAGAAGCCGATAGCTCGAAAGGCCGATATGTAGTAAAACTACCGGGCGTCCACTTTGCCGAGGAAGATATGAGGTCAGGAGGTTCTTGACGAACTGCTATAAAAAGATTAGTGCAGGCGTAGAAGCCGCCTTCAGAGCAGAGCATACAACAGTTTCTCTAGTGAATGGCATCATCGTGAGTAGATCAAACTAAGAAATTCCTGTAAATCCACCATCCGGTAAGCCAAATCATCATTTGATAACAACTTGAGAGATAAACTGCTCAACGCAACCGCTAGCAGCAGCAACTTCTGGTCTTCGGTAACGTCCATGAAGAAAATGTTTACTGCATCCTTTACCTCTTCCTGTATTTACAAGGAGGAGGTGAAAACAGATAGCAAATCAAAAGCCGACTTACTCTGTGTATCGGGAAAGCGCCTTCAGCTGCTAACTGATACACGCGGGCTTGCAGTGCGGGCAATGGCAGGTAGATTAGAAGTATGTGTATTCAAATGCGAACTAACAGAATGTTGCTTGAATGCCCCACACACACCGCAAGAGTTTCTCTACTTTCAACACTTTCCTCGTTGTTGCGTTCGAAGATCAAAAAGTTGTTTGTGATTTGAGTTGAGACCTGTGCTAATGTTGGTGGCGATAGTAAATTTATTGAATTTCATAGTTAATGCAAATCTCTACCTTTTCGAATTTCAGTAATGAAATTAACACTTAAACCAACGGCAAGTGTTGTAGAATAGAAAAATAATACACAAATCATACAGTTTTTCAATTTATTTTCTATTACGTTGACTTTAGGCTGTGCCTAATAGCCTCGACAAACGGCAATCAAAATATGACGAAAATTCCTAATATATGACGAACGCCCTTACGGGGGTGACACACGTTAAAATACCTATTATAATATGACAGTTGTGGTGTAGTGAAAAATTTCAGAGAACGAAAAATAAAAAAAAATTATATCTTTGGTACGTTGTTGCCCCAATGGAAGGGAAACAAGTAATATTAAATTTTTTAATATGGAAAAAAGTAATATTTTTTATTAATTTTCAAGGAAAATAAAAATAAAAATCTGCTGACTCTGGAAAACGCCTAAAAGCGGGCTTTTTAACATGATCTATCGTTCGACAGATGGCTCTCTTTTGAGATTTCGTACTAGATTAACCTAAATTTGCCTAATCGGTTTTCCTAATTGATGAGGTTCATATTCCTAATTAATGATGAATTTTCGTCATAAATGCGTGTGTGTCGAGGCTATAAGTCGGAACGCGACGCCTGCACCGCAACTATAGCTGTTTTCGATTTGCCACATTTATCTGATATTCATCACATATTCCTCACATGTCAAATCTCGTACTCACTTTTGCCTCACTTTTGTTCTGTCAAATTGTAACTGATTGCAAATAGCAAATCGAACAGTCACTTATGTGATAAATAATAAAAATTTTATAAATTAATTTTCCATACACCGAGATCAAAGAAATTATCTCTTCAGAATACTTCCGCTGCTGAATATAAAATTATTACAAAATAAGATATTCAACCACAATAAATACTTCAGTGCATAACTTCAAAATCACTTACTCAACTGATTGGATGAAAAAATATTTTTATCACATCACTTGGGTTTGTATCAGTTGGAAGCTGTCGCCATCTGTTGTAAAATAGGAACTGAACCGCCAAATCGAACAGCCATTTTCAGTGAAACTGAGGAAAATGTGCGGCATATCAGATAAATGTGGCAAATCGAAAACAGCTTATGCCTCAGTGGAAAGTCGCCACATAACGCAAAGCTAATGCCAGCACCACAAGCCCTCGTGTATCTGTCAGCAGCATTCGAGTATGGTGTGGATACCGTACTACGTCCCGGTAAAGCAGCATGTGTCATTGCAGGAATGATCCGCATTGATGCAAGTCACACTATCCATCATTTCGTTTATTACCACCATACACAAACCGATTTTTTAGGCAAAGGGTCGCAGGGAAGTATATGCCATGCGTGTAATTTGCATACTTCGCTGCGACCCCTTGCCTAAAAAGTCGGTTTGTGTATGGGGGTAATTAACGAAGTGATGGATAGTGTAACTTGCATCATTAATATTCTGGCGGCAAAGAGTAGCATCTTGTACGACCCCGAATATGCAGCAGGAGCCCAAGGCAGTGCGACGGATTCTGGGTTCTGGCGCGCGGCCAGTGCATCGCAGCTTGGCGGAAGAGGTGGGATAAGTGTACTATCGGCCTTTAGACCCATAGACTCATACCAAATATGGAGAGTGGTTTATGAGAGAACATAGGGAAATGAGTTACTATCTCAAGCAATTTCTGAGTGGGCATGGAGGTTATAGACCTTACCATCACCGCCTCAGGTTGAACAATTTACCGTACTTCCCAGAATGGACGCCGAGCATGTCCTCTTTAAATGCCCAAGATTTTGCGGAGCACAGGACTGCTCTGGAAATAGCCGCCTAAGTGTGGCTAATATCAAGAACATCCTCGACCAGATAATGAGATCGGAGGATGTGCGGCGGCCTCACATTCCCTCCTGCTAGACAGATGTAAGATTCTTACCACCTCCTCCTAAAAAAGGTTAGGTTAGGTGAAGGGCTGCGTCCCGTTTTGATGCAACAACCTCGTTTACCTGGCCGACTATGATGGATGTTTAAAGCCATCTTGTGGAGTTTGGGAAGACCTCGCGCCTCAACCATCTCTTTCTCCTAGCCCTGGAAAGTGGCTCCCTTCTTGGCTAGATAACCTGCTTTCTCGTTCCCATTTATGATCTATGTATGTCCCGGAGAGCAAAAAAAGGCCACTTTGTGCATTTTACCAAGCCTATCTAGCTCAGCTCTGCATCGCTCCACCAGCTTAAAGCACATTGCTATTAAGTCTGAGCTATTATGAATGCTATCTATGAAAATTTCAATGCGACATTCTTGTGTAGGTTCATTGTCTGGCAGATCTTCAGTATCAACGCTTCTTCACTTCCGCTTGAAAGATACTAGCATGCTCCGAAAGATGCCAGAACAGCGAACAGTTGGTGGTTTCTAGATATTTGGTGAATATCCGTAGATGTCTCAATTTTCCACTCTCTTCTTGAAGATATTTCAATGTCGATGTCATTCGTGAAGGTTAATCTAGGGGAAAGATAGTATGTGGTTGTGGTAACCATACCCTCGGACAGCAAGTCCAAGATGTAACTATTACTGTTTTCAGGTCCAGCCCCAGAATCCCTCAGTCTGAGGGTATTCAACGAAGCTAAGTGTTTGATATAAAAGTCAGGAGTTATCATACGCAAGAGCATAACTAGGGAATTTATGGGGTATGTCATCATGGAGCTTTTTGCCCCTATTTTTGCCCTCCTCTGCACCCTCTTAGCGTGTTGGTGTGATATGGTGTAATAGTACATCCACAGAACCATCTTTAGTTTAAGACCCCATCTCTTGCCATAGAAGGCATAGAAGGCAATGCAGGCTTTCTTTATCCTTTCCTCGATGTTCGACTTCCAATCAAGTTTTAGGTCCATGAAAGGTTAAAGGTGGGGGTTTTTGTTTTCCAAATAATCTCAGCCTTAGTTTTGCCAATTACCATAGTTTTGCCAGGAATTATTTCACGATTCCTGACACCATTAACACTTAGGTCCCTACCTTAGCTCCATTTGAATCTAGCTTTTGTAGTATGCTGTTTATCCTTATTAACCACAGTAAGAGGGTACTTCTGTTGGCGAATTTGCTTACGATCTTGGTACGATGACGCTTAGATTATTCTCGAGCATAACATTGCCACCAGCCATTGCGTAAGGCTTGCTTCTACAGTTAGGACTATGAGGGCTTCCTAACTCTATTCTAAACGTACTTTGTTAAAGGCGCCTTCTATATCAAAAAAACCTGCTATGTCTAACGTCCAAGTTTGTTGAACTCTGTCAAAACCTTCCGATCACAAGATCACTATTCACTGGGTACCAGGAACATCAAGACCAACGAGAAGGCACATAAATTGGAATTTGTTAATTGGAGACTAGCTACCAAATTTGTGTGTATGTACGTTGTTTTCTACCACCATAACTTCTAAACGCCTGAACGGATTTAGATGGCTGGGGTACCGCTAGAATCGTTTAATGAGTCCGAGTAACATAGGCAAGAATAATTTTTAAAATAACAATATGACCGCCGTCAGACGCAATTTACGTCACACTAAATCTTTTTTTCTGATTGGGCTAAATAGAGCTGTTCTAGATCTAGGCTCTAAAATTTTTGCCAGGGGCAAGCTTATGTCGCGCTTAGTCGCTTAAGGAAGTTAGAAGGTCTAGCTATTAGCTATTTGGATCCTTGTAAAGTTATTCACGAGCCTCATGATTAAAAATCACTCAAAGAGTTAGATCGGCTCAGAAAGCTCGACCAATGAGAGCCAATGGAATTTTCGCTCACAGCGATATATACTAATTGATCCAAGCACCACTTTTGCCTAATCTGTCAGCGTGTCTAAATTTAGCTGGAATAAATCAAACTTCAATAACTTTACTTTGGCATTAAAACTGTATCTCAATAGTTGTAAGTCCTATAATAATGAGAAGTAAAATAAAATCACTTAATAAAAACTACATTGGTTTAGGATATATAATCACTAAAAACCATAAAATAAAAAACAAAATAATTAAAAAATTAAAAAACACGACGCCCCTGTGACAAAAAAATGAAATAAAAAGCCAAAAACAAGTTTTAAGTACTAATGTAAGACAGAAACAAGATATAGAAGACATTGTTCTCTTAGTATAGTCAATGTGTGTATAATAAATATGTATATAAGATATTGTCTAACTACTGTAGAAAATATTAACTTTAAATAGTCATTTTTTTAAGTATTACACAACTATAGTATAGGTATAATCTGTATTTTTGCAGTCGGGGTACCGTTTTAATTAGTGATTCTGTAACATTTGTACCCCGACTACAAAAATACAGATTATACCTATACTATAGTTGTGTAATACTTAAAAAAATGACTATTTAAAGTTAATATTTTCTGCAGTAGTTAGATAATATCTTAGCAGGAATAGTGGTAGCAGGATTGAAATTGGGAGATTTGATCCGTTAAGTAAATATGGCAAGCTGCAACCTACCAACCGTTCATGGCTCGATTCCAGTCATGATCCTTTGTCTTTCTAACCTTACCATTCAGAGATGGCCTTCGCCATAAAAGAAGGGAAATAGCGCGCATGTGGAATTGATTGAGAATATAAATGAACCGGTTTTTTGCGTTTGTAAAACAGTGACGTTGCTCGCTTGTGGGGACTTGAGACTGGGTGAGTTCAAAAACTCATCACTGCAATATTCAACTACAGACTTCCAATTGCTGAGTCCTGCAGTGTTGCGGCAGTGATGAATTTTTGAACTCACCCACTCTTATTGCGCTTAGAAACAGGGATTCCCTTGTTTTCTGGCGCGAGCTCTAACATTACTTCATTCTTGTATTCTTTCAGAATACTCTTGCCGTCTCTCCCCTGCCATCCCATATATAATATCCAAGAAAGCCATTCTTTAATGAGCTAACCTAACTCAGCCTTTGGAATAAAAAATCTCATATTGGTCTTGGCAACTCCCTTACTATATTCTCTACTATCTCTCTGACTTGAAGTTATTGTTTCATATTGCACTTTTAATTTTCACACGACACCCTTATGCAACCCCAGGGAATCATCTCATTGGTCATATTCATATCATGTTTGATGTTTAGCAATAAACCATAGTTTAAATGGCTTACTTACTTAAGAGACATTAGGAGGTAGTAGGAGTGTTTAAAATACAAACTGCAAAGACGAACCATGTTTGAACTCTCGGTTGCGGAGAGGAAGGTCTTTCTAACGACGTGGTATTTGACTAAGACGAAAACTTTAATACACACGACACAAAAAATTTTTACTCTAAACTTGCCTTTTATGAAAAAAATCAGTTTTACTACTGCTTTTGGTGACGTCATTATGCTGATTATGAAAAATTACATAAAATTTATATGGGAACAAATTTTGTCCAAAATTTTTTTCTGTTGTGTGGACAGGCCATAAAGGATAGCTTTAAAATGTCCAGATCCATCGATTGGTTTTATACATCCTTGTGATATTCAAAATGCCAATAGAGAAGTAGAAGAAGTGCTATCAACATTTGGCAATGCAGAAACAAACAGAAATTTTCATCTTCTCAGAAATTAGATAGTGATCGGTCTATAATATACAACTAAGGGCTGGGCTTAAGAGATGTAAGTTTCTATTTAGACCAGCTGCCTTCAATACTACTCATTTATCTGGACTGCAACTTCAAACCCCGCCTTTGTGTGGAGTGAACAAGGTTTAGAACTGCGGCATCAAACTCATGAGTTATGACCCCATATTTGCTCCTCCATAGAAACATTGAACCCTGGTAAATTCTATTTAAATTAGCACAATGACTGTTTCACTGCAATTAACACCCTCCTTCCTCTACGGCAGTATATTCCCCGCAACACAGGAGAGGGCCAGTCAGCTCGTTCGCACAGGGTGCAGCATTTTTTTTGTGCACACTACGGTTTAAAAGGTCATTTACTATATAAATAGAACAATTCTACTGTGGCACAATCTACCGCCATCAGTATTCCGAACTCGTGCAACATGCAAGTGCTCAAACGGAAGGTAATGACCTCCTCTTTCAGCACCCCCAAACTTCAACCATTCATATTCTCTGTTATGTATACCGTGTTCTCTTCTATCCTTCAAACTAAGCTTACTGCTAGCCATTGCAACATGACATGCTGGACAAGATGGTCTAAAAATACAAGAGGTGTTTCCTACGCTTAGTTTTTTAACACATGAAAAATATAAATATCAACATTTAATTTAACAGGAAAAAATTCCATAGAGATTTATTTTAATAGTTACAAAAATAAATCAATTTGCAGGTAAATGAATTAAGTTTGAATGAAAACAGAATTACTAAAATGAGTCAAAACACGACTAATAATTTACATAAACAGGTAAAAATAAATTAGAAAAAAACCGCTTGAAACATCAAAATAAGTTGTTTATAAAATTAAAAGCAAAGTATCATTGCATCACGAACCAATTTAAAAAAATATATATGCTAATTTCGCAACTACTGGACACGAGTTTTGTAGTTGTTTTATTTCTTCCATCTAAATAGCCACAAAACGTCTTTATTATAGGCAATAAACGACATTTTCTGTCACGATTGACGACACTCATCTAAAGATCTCTCTTAAGTCCATTAAAGATGATAGAAAAATCCCAAAATGATAAGCTGACATAATTCATTGATTCTGTGATGTTGTTACATTTTCATAATCTAAATCAATCTGCGCAAATGTTACTAAATGAAGGTCGCGAGCGTCGCGTGACCTTGGGTAAAAATCACACACAAACAAACACATAGAAAAAAAATAGTAAAAATTCCACCTGTATTATAATTAATTTAACGATGATTAGAAATGAAATGGAAAAACATGATACGAACATCACTTAAAATAGCGACCTACATGATATTTATTAACTAAAAGGAGGGACCGCCGTGAACTGTATAGTATATGAGACAAGGTACCACACCCGTCTAGTCATGCAGTACGAATCAGCCGCCCGTTGATATCAAAATGCTGGTTTCTGTTCGGCTAATTAGCATACCTACATTGAACAAGGTGTGCATTTTTGTCGATCGAAGATGTCTTGAAAGTGAATCTAATCGGTTCCGCAATAAATTCCAAATTGTTGGCGGGTTATTTCCGTCAGAGCGGTACAAGTGTAGAATTTTTATTAGCACAGGAAGAAGTTTGGTCTACTTTTGGCCTAGAAAGAAATTTGGTCTACTTTGGCACAACTGATAGAATATAAAAACCGGATTTTTCCACACCAAGTGATCTTTATTGATCAATGACATAATAATTGTCAATTAAGTAATGATTAAGCGACAGTCAAAAATATTTTAATCTTGATTAATCCAATTAACATCATTAGCCGTGACTTACGAACCAAATCGAAGCTTATGACGTGCGATATTAGACTTCAATTCATATAAATAACACGTTAACGTCCAATAATTTATCATTCGTGATATCTATTGTTTATTGCGATGAGAAGGCAAAAGCTGCTGAATGCTTCTTTTAAATTGAAATATCACTTGTTTGGTTCCTATACTATACATCAATATTTTTTTCCTTGTTATATCTAAATCTAATCTATTCACGTGGAGTTATCGTTTATCATAATAACTTCTTGTAAGACGGAGAAAAAACCTTCTTTAGTTGTCGATAATTTGCACAAAATAGATGAAGAATTTGAAGAAGCAAAAGTAATAAGGAAATTAATAATTCGCTACAAGAATTCCGATGCAACCTATGCGAAGTCAGTCAAGGACTTGATGAATGCTCTTTATGATAAATATATGTTCAAGGCCTTTACCAAATCGATTATTAAGTAAGACAATACTGAAGAGACTGTAGATGGATAGAGAAGTTAGTAGTAAGACATTTCGTGCTGATGAAACATTTGCTAGCCGATGGGCATCCAAATGAATTGTGTAAATACAAAACATTTAAGTCGTGATCTTTTAATTATTACTTTTAAAATTAAAATTCAGATTTTAATACACTTTTTTATGAAGTCGAATTGGAGAGTTACACCTCTTACAAATTATACTCACTTAGTCTATAATGGCAAAAAGAATGTACGTATACGAATTCCGCGTGTAAAAACCTGCTCGTCTTGTGAGGCGATCCACAAATCGACCCAATTTTTGGTATCTCCCTAAGAACGCAAGTGCTGATCAGCTAGGCCATGCGTCATCGGGCGGAACAGTTGGTAGTCGGAACGAGCGATGTCTGGAGAATATTGCCCAACTCAATGTTTCCATGTAGGTTTTAACGATGCTTTCAACATGCACCCGAACGTTGTCGTGCTGCAAAATCACTTTGTCAAGTCTTTGCTAAAATAATTGTCACCATCTGTTTGCTTCAAACGCATTAGTTGCTTTCGGTAGCCAGATCCTGTTATGGTTCCACTCTGTTGCAGCGGCTCATAATATACCACGCCGAGCTGGTCCCACCAAATACACAGCATGTTTTTCAAACCAGGGATGTCGGGATGCTCCCAAGATTTTGTCGCTTTGAATTATCGTAACGGATCCAATTTTCATTGTATGTCACTATGATACAAAAAAACCACGATCCACGTCTATCAGCCTTCAATTTCCTTGCTTTTGGATCGTTCCCAAAGCTTTCAAACTTGTTAAGTCACGCACTATGAATCTGCAAGTAAGGAATCAACGGGATCAAGTGAGAGTACTCGATTAAATACTCGCGAGTAGAATCGAAAGAAAATTACTCATTGAGTACTTTTTACCCGTTCAAAAGTACTCGATTCCTTGAGAGTCGATGAGTACTTTTTTGCCATTTCTGCGAACTGCCTTAGCGTATGAATTACTCGATTTTCGCCTGCTTCAGATTACAAATGCTTAGGTATGTAGCTTCCATTTCAAGTAAAAACCCGCGTAGCTTACAAATGCGTCTGCCACACGGGTATGCTCCCATGCACGAAATGCACCAAAATTTAAAAATGCGCCCACCAGAGATATGCACGCTTCCGCTACATGCATGAAAATGTAAAAATGCACCCGCTAGACCTATGCACGCCTCGTGAGCGCACGTTTGGACTATTCTGTTCGTGCCTGTAGCGGGCTGCATTTGGAAAAGCAAAATTTTTACTCAGTGCTTTGCAGGCGTTTTCATATTGCCGTTGTGCGTGTCTGTTTCAGAACGGCCGAATTTGATTTTTTAGTCAGGATGGGATATGAATTCAAACCTATAAAAGCCCGTTTACACCTCAAAACGCAAATTGGAGCTCCTTTATCGCACAGAAATTTGTATGTATTTCTCTCTGTCTGGAATCCACGTTCGTGACACAGTGAGTAAAGCAAACAAATGTGCTATAAAAAAGCTCCAATTTGCGTTTGGGATGTATATTTCTGACTCAATTAATGAGAGTTTAAGACTCTCAAACGTCTCTAAACTCTCCTTAATTGAGGCAGAGGAATATATATATATGCGTAAAGCGTTTATATGGAATTTATTCACAACTGAGATAAACTTGCAGTTAGCTTGAATTCAGCCTTGAATTCAAATTGTATTCAGTACTCGATTCCAACCTATAAGTACTGATATGAGTAAAAGTACTCAGTCAAAAGTATCGAGTACTGATATGAGTAGAATCGAAAGCCAAATACTCATATGAGTAAAGAATTGAGTATCGATTCCGTATCCCTATCTGCAAGTTCTTATTGTGATTGATATGGATATTTATCCTCACCATAAGTTTCTACCATCATTCGACGCGCCTCAGCAACAGTTTTTTCCGATTTGCAGGAAAAAAACAAAACTTCCCGCAAATTAACCTTAAGGCCGATTCACACACATCAGTCACGTCACGTCTTAGTTACGTCAGTTGCGAGAAATCTGAAATTGACGGTTCGGTGACGGCGACGAGCTTGACTTGACTGATTCGGAACGGCGGCGGCTATTTGGTTAAAAGTTTGAAATCTTCAAGAACAAAAAACATACAACTCCGGTAAAAATTCACAAATGTAATGATAAGGAGTTGTTGACAGATGTTTCGCTTATCATTTGACGTTTCTGGTCTGACATTTTTGCCTACCATTTTACTGTTGGCGCCATCTATTGGAAAAAGTACTCAAAAGTACTCATTTGTACTGGTAATAGCAATTTCCTTAGATAGTTAAAAGTCTTTCCATCCAAGCATTCTGGAAGATTATCCAATCGTCTGGAGAAGAAGTTCTCACTTTTGGATACAAAATAGTCATCCACTGACACCTTCGAAAACTGCGAACTCAAAGAACCAGATATGAAAACAGAGGCCCTACGCCCTACAAGGTGTGGGAAAAGATTTCAATGATGGTATAGGCAAATTTTTAACCACCAAACCACAAACTTGGATCCTCCAAACCGAGCCTAAATTCGCGCTGCCCGGATAACTACCGAATACACAAAACTATTGCACGTCGTAACGGCGTTGCAAGTCGACAATGTGGACGTGATAATTCACGTCTTCACCGGCACAGAGTCTGCGAATTACGACAAAATTCAAGGCCTCTCCTGGAAAAACACAACATCTCTGACACAGGCAGATTGTGGAAAAACTGCTCTCAGCTCTGGCGACAGGCTATCAAAAGCCGTCAGACTTCTATCATGCCCTGAAAGCATTGGCAGGAACAGCCCGCCATTACGGACCAACTGGTCGCAAAATTATGAGAGCGTATGAGAGCGGCCATACAGGTTTCACTAGCGGTGGCAATGTGTTGTCCAAGAGTAACAATTCTTACTCATCGCCAGTAGATACATTGGCCTCATATTCATATTCTTTGGTGAGATATAGGGTCCAAAAATACCGCGGCCATTTACTTGGTCCATTTTACTATCCTATACCTCATATTGGTTGGCCAGACCGCTTGACTTGAATGTTCGAAGGGCAGCCTCGTCTTCCTCAAGGCAAAGCCTGCAGGGGTGCTCCTCCCCTCTTCCTAACGTCCATATAAAGTAACTCAGGGTGCAGTGTCTTGTAATCAAGCCAGCAAGTGACCCGATATCTTTTCTACCATACCCCAACAATTCCTTAGCCACAGTAAGAAACCTCACAACAAGGAACCGCTTAGAGTAGGCCAATCCAGGCACGGACCTCCAGCCATCGCTGTGTTTCATCCAGGTCCAATCGGCAAGGGACCTTGTCGCCAAGCTGGTGGGTGGCCCAATATCCGGTTCCGGACAGATGAATGCAATATAACTGCTCCATAGAAGTCCCATGAGTATGGTAACGTTACGTCTTGGCTTGGTAAGATTTGAAGGGTACTACCGTCGTTAGTTTGGTATCCAGGGGCACCACGAGCTACGCACGTACCACCACATTCCTATCGCCTCGGAAAATGTGCATAAAACTGCTTTAATTACCTCTTTCGGCCAATATGAATTCGACTTACGAAAGGCTGGCTAGACGTTTCAGAGGGTCATCAACGAAGTCATTAGAGATGTGAATTTCGTCTTCATCTACTAAGATGATATATTCATCACAAGTAGATACGAGACTGCCCGAGTAAAAATAAAAAATGGGCTTACAGCGGGCGAACACCGGCAGGTTGGCTTTTAAAGGGGGATATGGTGGCCGTAGAATTGTTAACCATTTTTAATGGGAGCACATACGTCCTCACGACGGCCAAACTTGACCAAAAGATTTAAATGGCCAAATACTGAGCTGTACAAACGGGCACTCAACGGCAAATTTGAGCCAAAAAAAGAATCTGCACCAAATGTATTGTTGGATGTGTTTTATAGGAACATTTTCGTTATGCACAATGGTCCTTTCGATTAGTCCTTCAATATTAAAGATGCACAAGAAGAACGAGCTCGCCAGCCGTCGGCTTGTTGTACGTGAAGTATGTGGTGCGTGTGTTATGGCATACAAACGAGTAAAAACTTCAATGGCAAAAGCTTACATTGCTGAACTATCCCCTCGAAGATGTCAAATACAGTCTCACAACTGCTGTCTCCTATCTATATGCAACCTCTACCGAACACAATTTGTCCCATTATGGTATTCATGCCACACGACAAGTTATTGCTATGAAATACTTCTAGCCGCGAACCATAAAGACTGCAGTAAATAGTCTAAATCGTCTTTCTTTCTAACGCCCGCCTTATGCCGGATTTTCACTAGTAGAATTAGTGGTAGAGTAACTGGCCTACTTTTAAGCGGTAGAGTAACTTTACCACGGTGCTATCCCACTCTACTCTACTATAACCGAGTTTTCATTAGGTGAGTTTACAGGATAGTTAGTACTCGACCAGTATACTCTACCATTAATTCTACTAGTGAAAACCCGGCATTAAGGTGAAGTTCTGATCAATTCTTGACTTGCAAGGGATAGACGTACATATTGGTCTATAATGGTATGCTATTCTTCTACGCACTTGGTGTCAGCAGTAAAGTATCAATAACAGACATTAATGGATCCTCCAATTCCTTAGTTAGCTCCCTTTTTATCCAATTTTTTAAATAATATATTCATCGCTCAAGATACCTAGATATCGGCGATCAAATTACCTTCTTTGCCTTTGCAGTTACTTGTAATGTGATATACATTCCGTGAAGACTTCGGTAAGCCTGCTTGAAGGTATCGTGTTTGCAATCTGGAGCGATTTATTGGGTATGCTGAGAGCCTTTTTGACTGCTACCCCCTTGAAGCCTTTAGAAACTCGTTTGGCAATATACAGGGTGCGGCGAAAGTCCGGCAACGGTCCGATATTTCCTGAAGGGTAGGTTTTCGTGGAAAAAGTTTCGAACGAAAGTTGCCCTGGCAGGGTGTGGGGGCGAATCTAAAATTTCAAATGGCAACCCCCATTTTTTTCACGGATTCTGATTCTCCGCAGCGAAATATGAAACTGTTGCCTGAACATTTTTTTTATCCGAAACCCCCCCGCACCCCCAAAAATCATCAAAAATCGAAATGATCGCCAATGATCGGTTCTATAAGTCGGATCGGGGCAAAATAAAAACCAGTCTCTTCGTAATAAAATTGCCAATAAATTGTCGCTTTCCAGTCTCTGAAGTAAGTACATAACCTACAAAACTGAAAAAAACGAGAAAAAAACAGTATTTTTTTCATTTTAGTGCCCAAAATCGTCAACTAGACCAATCTGCATCAAACTTTCTGAATATATACTTTCTGATGTTATAAAAATATTCTGAAAAGTTGATGTTAAAATATTGAACCCATTAGCCAAAATTGCATATTTGAAATGCCCGCCATTTTATTCCATTAAGTCCAAAATGAAAATTTTGGTTTCACAATGTAGATATCGACGCCAGCTTTCGAATGCAATTAAAAAGAAATTTTTTTAATATAAGTTTTGTTACTTTTTTTACATTTGTTTATAACCCAAATAACAACAATTGCATTTTTTTCGGCCATTTTGAAAAATAAATTTAAAATATTTTATCAAATCTGGTAGAGAGTTTTGGGAACTTTAATTTAAAAAAAATAAAGTTCATTTTTGTTAACGTAAACTCGAGATATTTAACTTTTTGCATTTTGGCCAATTGTTAATTAACAAATGCATATTTTGAGCTACAATTTGGACTGTATCACTTTGAAACCTATACTATTCATGTGATAAGTTCAAAAAAAATTTAAAAAATTAAAAATTTAAAAAATTAAATAAGATTACACCTCTGTGTCGAGTTTCTTGAAGGCCATTCCTCTGGCCTTCTTGTTTATATTAGACTCACGTGATATCGAAAACTGTTAACCTCAAAGCTAGGTTCTAACTCAGCGTATATAGGCCTAACCATCAAAACTTTACCTAAAATCCAAATTTCGTAACAATTGCATATGAATCAATTCAAAGACATTAAAAAATTTTACTCACAAAATTTTAAAGTGATAAATTACTACACGTTGTTATTAACTCCTAAAAACTCCCATTACCAATCCATTACCTTTCCATTGCTACCAAATAATTTTTCACAAAAACAAACTTATAGCCGCTTAATATTTTATTGTGAAAATACACAGATCAACATTCCAGTCCTATTCATCAAAGAAATATGATTGCTGGCTCGTTAGCAGCTCACTATTTACAATTCGCGTCTCTATTATCATAATCTGACATCCCACGCAGATCGGCATACCGATCGTGTCAGCAAGAGGAAATCCCATTATTACACGTTGCTTTTGGCTACCTGTCCATTATCTCTGTTCAACAAAGAGAAAGACACTACTGTACATTCATTGTACCTAACTATTAAACACCGGTTTGCAACAAAGCATCTCGTTTGCATGTTGATCAACAAATCGGATTGGAACAAAGGCATTGATCGAAGATGCTGTCCTGCCAAATTAAATCTATCGATCTTGTGATAATCCGTTGAAATATTGAATTCAATCTAAAATATTTCGCTTTTATAGTTGTTGTATAAATCTATATGAAAACATAAAAAATTACGTCGATCAATTATTAATATGACTTTGGCCAGGCATCACTCTCACAATGGCCAGTCTGCAACGAAATATGTGAAAACACCATCTATATTCATGAAGTCTAGGACACAATGGTGTGCATGGATTTTCTGGTTGATTTTGTTTAGATGACAAGAAGCTGTCAACAAAAGGTTTACCTTTAGAGCCTTGGCAGATGCCTTCCGATTATCATCAGGTAGTGATCATGGATTTTTAATCATAAATCTTGCCGGACACATAGTCACAACCGGAGGGAACACAACGATGTATGTCAGTCAGGTGACTTCATTCTTTCAATGACTCATAGTCTAGAGCACGCAGATCCCAATGCCAACCTTAACCTGTGACATTTTTAAGAAAGACCATTATAAAAATCACATGTAAAATAAACAAAAATTGTCTAAATTGTGAAATGTTGTGCTACTAATCCGCACATTAGAATGATCGTTATGGCCTGGCTCCGTCTTTGATATGAAACACGGGCCATTCAGCAATTTCCATAAGAAGTAGTTTAGCACTTTTAAGTTGTCTAGTAAATCATGGACACAAGAAGATGTGAAATACCAACACTTCATTCGTGAAACAATAACCGATTCTGGGTGTTGTGCCGGATGGACCACTCTCCATTTGAAGCGCAGTCCATCCATATCTTTTGGCCTATTGTCTAATGGCGGTGTGGCGTCTTGGGCACTGATAAAAGTAGCCAAGATCAGAAATTGGCAACTCATTCCTAGAAAGATCGTTAGAAGGTGCACAACTGATTGTTGCATAATATTTGAGGTTTGTTGGAAATATTAATTGCACGTTGGCTTAGATCATTAATTTTCTGCGTTGTTGGTATTTGTGTTAGGGGAATTTTATTGCCAATAGTTTTGAGATTGCGAAATGTTAGGAATGGTACTTTCCACATCTTTCTTATAACCTGCTGCGTTATCACGAGTAAATACCGTTGGTATATTAGATTATTGATTGGTTCTAATACATAGTATAATTTGGTTCTATTGGTTTTCTAGTTGGTTTACTAGTCCAGACGGCCTCGTAGCTCTATGCAATCAGGTGAAGCAGCTAAAGCTATATTCAGAGTTAATACTTTATACTCTCGAAGATTCCCAGAATCTCGTTCCCAGGATTTACCCTACTTTTACTGGGAGCGAGGTCTACTCTATAGCTACTGGTGTTCGTGCCCAAATCGTTGAACGTGTTTCACGGATACAATGCTTTTCTGCATTGCAATGAAGTTTCTTATCAACAGGCCCAAAATTTGGTGGTGGTCTATGAACACGTGCAGTATTTTTTTTTTATGTGGAAGACTAAAGCTCAGGGAAAGCCCTTAGTATACAATCTATTTTCTTTGTATAGAGTGCAATGTCGAACAGCAAGCTCTAGTCGATAGATAGTGAAGGGAAAGAGAGAAGTTCGTAAGAAACTGCCACAACCACCTACTCCCAACCATTTCTATCGCGACTCTGGCATCGGGGCAACGAGAAACAACTCGCTGGAGTGTTATGCCTCCTGAAACGAGTTGAATCCCATCAACCAACCGATGACATGCGCCGGTGGAGCGGTGCAGTGCTAGCGGAAGGCTATGACAGGAGGATTGAGGTATGTAACGAGGGAAGAAGAAAGAAGGTGGGAAAGGCAAAGGACCGTGGTGCTGCTGGGATTCGAACCCGGGACCTCTGGCGTGGTAGCCAGGCGCCTTACTCCCTAGACTACCGAGGCCCCAATTTCGACAGGATTTTTTTTCTGATTTCTCACTTCAGAAGCCACTTTTATTAAACATCCCCCTTCGTTTAGATTTTTGTCAGTGTCACCTAGAGTTGAGCCGGACTTACGGGAGGTAGTACACTTGTCCCTTAAGCCGCGTCCACACCGGCCCAACGAAGGCCAACGAACGATATTCGGCGTTGGCTGCCGAAGGCTCGTTGGCGTTCGGAGATACGTCTATAAGCATTTGTTGGTTTATCAAACGTTCGTTGGGACTTGTCTTCGGTTATTTGCGTTAAAATGAATGAAGACGAGGAAAGTTTCATATATCTTAACGAAATAGTATGAAAAATGAAACGAAAGCGAAGATGGTGGTCGGTCACATTTTTTAAAAACAGACACTTATATAATGGAAGTAAAATGATGGCAGGCCTGCAAATAGAAAAAGAGTATAGTTTGTTCACCAATTTTAGTAGAATGTCTGCCCAAGACTTTGAATGGCCATGGAATAGAATTGGACCCGAAATAGCTAAACAAAATAAAAATTATCGTGAAGCAATTCCAGAAAAATCAGACAGTAATTATTAATCACAGTACTCTAATTAATAAATAAAAACTGATGACATAATATAATATCTATGTAAATATCTCGAGAAAAGTCAAAAAGTTCGTTTGCGTTCGACGCCCATCTACACCGCATTCGATCGAATGACCTGCTTTCTTGATGTTTCCGCTACGCTACGGGTTGCAAGCGAACGCCAACGAACCTTCGTTGGCCTTCGCTAATCCGTCCATTTAGAACCAACGAATATCAACGAATCCCGTTCGTTGGCCTTCGTTGGGTCGGTGTGTACGCGGCTTTACACGATGGTAAATTGTACTGAGCTCTAAATTTTTTGAAATATACCGGTTCAAAAATAATGTCCTACTGTTATATAAACGTGTATCGAGATAAACGAGGCGAGGTGTGATTGTAAATAGGTAGTGGAGAGACATGGATTTCTTCTTTCTTATTTCTTTTGGGGCAGTAAAATTCAATTTGAAATGAGGGGCGGTGGACTCTCCAGTTTGAAATGAGGCGAGATGTCATTATAAAATATAAATATATATCGTGAAGCCATAGGTTTCTTTCTCTCTTACTCTTACTCTGAAGCAGTTTAATGCATATTAGAATCAAACTCGTGAAAAAGGCTCTTCATTGGTATTTATTTTCTTTCTTTCTTTAATTTGCTTATTTTTGTCATTTTGCCATTACAATGGCACCTCGCCTCATTTGAAGTATGCCATTCTGCTGGCTCAAAATAAAACAGAATCCCCTCGTACAAACTCATTTTGGAATCGTGTCCTACCCAACACTAGTGTCATCTTCATCTTCTTTCTCTGAATCCGCTTTAATGTCTTTCGCAGCCATTCCGGAAGATTTTCTCCTCCTATTAATACCTCGCAATTCATTTTAATGAATCAGTACGCTTTATTTTATTTTTATAGTCGCTACTTGCCTCTTATTTCACAAATTTCGATCGGTAGAATACCTACTATCGAAATTTAATTATGGTGGTTTTGTCCCATATCTGTCCCATGATGAATGTCCGTCTGCATAAAAATGCATAAAAGTACTGAAAAATTTCAACAAACATCCGATGTTTTCCATTTCATTTGGATTAAATCCAAACATTTTTTAAAATCCAAAGACGCAAGATTTGCGTCCACCCAAAACAAACACTATTCATAGGTTTTTCAAATGTTTATTATGTGTGGACACGGCTTTAAGCCGAAGTTTTTTCATTTAAACAAAAAAACGGCTTGACCGAATGTTATGAAATTTTTTACAGAACATAATTTCGTTAATCTGCTTCGATCGGCACCTCAACGAAGTCTATACCAATTTTCGTCCGCGTTGTATCGTGCAGGTACAAAAATCACGAACTTCGTTCAAACAAAAAACCTGCTCCACCGAATTTTATGAAGATCATACTTCCTTTAATACGCTTCGCAGTCGATATCTATTTTGATTCGCGCGGAATCGTGCAGGAAAAAATGACCCCATACGTACGCGCCCACACGCACATATGCTTCTTCTCAAATTTTTGCTTAAAATGCTATTGGGACCTTGAAACATGAAAATGCGTTGAAAATTTCGATTTCGATTTTCGAACCGATTACAATAACTTCCCTATAAACTGGGAAGTTAAAAATTTATCCAATGAATTTTTCCTTGTAATTCCTATTGGTCAGTATTTTTCCTGTGTAGTCTGACTATGTACACATAGTTTTGATAAATTTCTGGAGAAGTAGAGTACGGAAAAAAGGTTAGGCCCTTTTTTTAGAACTAACGGCCGAACGGCATTTTTAGTCATCCATACACCTCAAGAAGATCACATAGAAGTGCAAAGGGTCAAAAAGACTTGGAGGAAATACTAGTAAGCCTGCCTTGGATTTGATGCCTGTATGATCTGACACGAATACCATCATAGCTAAAGTTTTGGTTCAGAAACACAAGTGTTATTACATATTTCATGGGAAGCCACCACATCCCTACCATAGATTGCAATACGTCTATGGGCGGAAAGGTTGTACATCAAGGTAGCAGCATCTGGTGTATTTGGGTTTCACTCAGCACGAAAATGGGCGGTTTAAATTGTAATAACCCAGTAGGGAATTTAGGAATTGATGAAATTGGAATGCATTCTTTGCTTCTATCCATCTATGGGAAGGAATGGTAATCCAAATGGTAGCCGTTATCACTTCTTATTGGAAGGAATGGTAATCCAAAAGGTAGCCGTTATGGGTTCCCGGCTACGACATCGCAATGGAAAAAGAATGCGTTCTGTAATCCAAAAAGTAGCCAGTTTGCCTGGCAAGTATACTATACGGAATCGAATCCGGAAGCGTTCCATTTTCTACTGGGAAGTGACTCTCCAAAAAGCGACATTCGTGTGAAGCCTACGAATGTTACAAAAACCAAAATTTTTATAATGGGGCTTCAGCTGCGCGATTTCAATTGACACAGTTTTATTTGACTTTAGTCTCTGTTTTCGAATGATATCGATCAATATTGCTGCAAGAACCTTTTTGTCCCTATAGTAGCAAGGTCATCCGTCTCAATACTAACCACGTGCAATGCTGGCTCGAATTTAATAATTGCATATCGCCGCCTGAGTGCAAGAACTAGGCAACTCAGAATTCTGTAAAAAATAACCCCGCGATTCTAGTTGTTAGATTGTTGTCAGATCTAACAACTCGACCCCAGGTATCGAAAAGAGCTTTGGCGTAAAGCTTTCCCCTCGATTTTGGAGACTTTGAATTGTCAGACTTCCCCTTCAGCAGTTCGCTCAATCATGTTAGCCGGTGTTGTTCACGGTATACAGAAACAAGGTAATTTAAAAGAAGACTGTTATTTAATAAGGATTCAGTGGAATTTAAAAAAATCTAAAAAATTAAAAATGTCAACGAAACGACGAAGAGGTTGGGAGAAACAAAAATTAAAAAACAAGAACTTTTAAATGCGTAGTATAAAAATTGTACGCACATTATTCATAGGAAATATTCCAAGCTTTCTAAATTTGGAAAAAGAAGGTATAGGTTAACTGCGTAATTTTTGGAGAAAAAAATAGTGAAAGTTGAAATTGTAGTTAAAAAAACCAAAATTTTGACTTTGACGACTCATAACTAAGTTGGTAGGGTTGGTAGTACCAAAACTGGTGCTTTAGTAATCCTGATAGAAGCTAGTTCAAATAACGATAATAGGTTAAAATAACGATAAAGGGCTCGTGAGACTTGACCGAAAAGGCCAATTTCTTTTTCAGAAAATGTAGGACGTAGAAAACAATTCCCCGTCCAAGAAGTGGTGATCAAGGTTTGAAAAAAATAGTGATGTTGGAAAAGGGTAACGTAATTTTTGCACGGGTTTTAAAGAATGCTCGGATTTTATTGACAAGTGATGTTTTATGGGGAAGCTATCGGAAGCTGAATCCAGAAAAGTTAATTTCATTTAGAACCGGTTTTATTCTATCGAGTTTAGCTGGTGCTTGTGGCTTTTGGCCGAACTCTTTTCAAAAAAGGGCTTGGCCGAATGTTATGAAATTTTTTCCAAAGCATGTTTTCGTTAATGTGCTTCGATCGGCATCCCAACGAAGCCGATATCATTTTTGGTTTGCGCGATATCGTGCGGGTACAAAAATCAGGTACGTCGTTTAAACAAAAAAACAAAAAAAATTAGATCATGCTTTAGCTAATACGCTTCGATCGGCACCTCCACGAAGACGATATCTTTTTTGGTTCGCCCTATTCTCGTGCAGGAAAAAATTACTACGGACGTACGCACAAACACACCTACACATTCACACATAGTTCTTCTCATAATTATGCTTAAAGAAAAACTTTTGAAAGCAAAAAAGAACTTTACTTGATTGTTAAAGCAAAATGTATTGAAATGGGCCGAAATTTTTGAATTTCCCGGTCCTAAATTCATTCTCAGTCCAGCCCTGCACAGATGTAGTATGCAATAGGAAATGACAAAATAAGTTTTAATTAAAATTTAATCCCTCATTAACAGACAAATTAAAAAAATTGAATAAAATTGAAAAAATCGAGAAATATGTACGTGATTCGAAAAATCAGGTGTTCGGTTTTTCTTAATTTTAAGCGGTTTAATGAAAATAAAGTATCAAAATTTATAGACCATTTGAAACTAGACATTTCAATGGTGAAATGAGCACTTATTGAACATCAAAATTCGACAAAAACATCAATAAAGTTGTCCATGCAAGATTAGGGTATTTTTTTCGAAAAATGTTAATTTCTAGGAAACTATCCGTTATCCAAACAAAAAAAAATCATGCTTATTTAACGCAACACAAGGTATACTCTTACAAATTTTTATGTAATTTGAATTATTTTTACGGGAGAAAAAAATTAAAAACTGATAAATCGTTTTTCCGCAATTTTCTTGGAAAATTTGAGGTTATGTCAAAATATGTTATATACAAAAGTTTTAATCTTTTTATTATCTACAACTTTTGTATGAAACATTTTCCTCTAGGAGGTCATGTTTCACCGCAAATCGCAAAAAATCCGCTTTGGCACTAGCCTAATTAAAATTTTAGTCATAGAATTTAATACCTAAATCATCAATACGACCATAACAGCCAGCTCGCGAGTCGCTGGCTATAGTTAGATTTTCAAAGCTTACAATTCCCCTCCATTTGTTAGATCTAACATCCAGAATACCAAATCCTCTCTTTTTCTGACAAAAGCACATAGTCTCCACCGAAGGGGCAAGAGCTTTGAGCTTTTTACTCATTTTCTGACTATTGTTAGATTTCTATGATCTAGAATCGCGGGGTAAATTTCTCTAGTTACCTATCCGTAACATGATAATAAGTGCGGTATTTTCATTTGTCCAGTTTTTACATTGTTTAATAGATGTTGCTGGTTTGCTTTAACAAGTTGCCGGATCTTTGCATTAAATACTGCTTGATATTGACTACATGAAACTATGATATCTCAAAATCACAAAATTTGGAGTTACCTAGTTCTTACAATCAGGCGGCGATATGATCCCATCTATTAGAATAAGTAAGTTCAATGAAATTCCTTTTCAACTTGACTTTTCAACCAAATTTTTTAATAAAGCAACCATGTACGAAGTGAAGTTATCCCAGCCAACGCTGAATTTGTCAGTCATTAAGTTTTATCTTTAGCTTAAAGGCAAATAAATTATTCTTAAAAAATATATTTTTTTTAGATATAAGTAAAATTAAAAGTGTAATCTTAATAAGTTCTAAGATTTTATTGTTAAAGGAAAAAATATTTGTTTATACCAAAATTGTAAGTATGCGACGCCCTAACACTAAAATTCATCTAATTAAAATTACGCTTCTAGGTCTGTGAATAAAGTCTTAAGAAAGCGGGTGCTAAAGTGCTTAATGTCGCTAATCATATCGGGTTAGAGAGTAATTTAAATAAACATTGATAAAGTATAATAAAGAAGATTTTATAAAGAAAATCTATATTTAAAAATTAAAGAAATTTATTAATAAATATTTTACCTTGGAGAAAAAGTAACAACAAAAAACTGCTTAAGATAAAATGCCTGCGATATATCCTTCAAAGGACTCGTCATTGTATTTTGAATATCCCTATCCATGGGAAGTAAAACCATTCTTTCGCGTAGAGTTAAAGAAACCGAAAAAGCCTCGGAATGAGATTCTTCAAAAAATATTACCATTCTGGAGAGTTATTGACTTTAAGAAATTTGAAAAAGCACAAATGAATCCGAGGCTGAAGAAGCCTGTCACCCAACAAAAAAAACCACTAAGTAGTAGGGCTTGCCTCAATCGTTTTCATAGGCAATGCTTAAGCCGAATATCTCCACTGGCTTACATAAATCCAAATCCAAGGCCGCGGTTTATCAAAGTGGTGATGGGTTTTCCTTTGGGCTTGACCGATGTTCCATTGCCGAAAAGTTTGGCCGAGGTAAGACCAGTGTTAAAAAGAAGGAAAAAAGGGAGGAAAGGAAAATGATGCAATGTCGTGAAGGAACGGCTCCTCATACCATTATTATGTGAGGTTTCTGTTCTTAGTGAATGTGAAAAAAAAAGTAAAAAGTTATTTTGTTGTAAAGTCTGTAAAGTGGTAAAAATAGTAAAATTCAATGTTTTATTCGAAATTTTTGTTTAATTTTTGTTAAATATTTTTTGTTAACCAAACTATAGAAATTTCGGACGTTCCTAATGACCAAATTGTGAGGAGATGCTTGAAAGCGTTTTCTAACGTAATAGGATTTAAAACAGCAGCAGTAATTGACTGAAATGTTCTAGCTACCCGCTTTCGATGCAATAATATAAAGGCCTGAACATGTAACCGAACCGAAACGAAACCGAACCGAAATGAAGGATATAAATTGTATGAAAATGTATGAACTCAATTATGTAGCAACCGAAACGAAAACGGAGCGGAGGATATAAATTCATTTCATTTCGGCTTTCGTTTCAGCTAGTCAGCACTGGAAAGTACTGATCAGCTGATTGTCAGGTTTCAAAGTCACATTTTCTTTTTCTTTTGTAGATTTTTAATAAACAGAAAAACCATTTCAGCATCCGGCATATTATTTTATAATTTTTATTTAATTTTCTTATAATATTTACATTTAAATTAAAAACTTTTCAGCCATTTTTTCATTGAGCATAAACATTATCAGAAATGTCAAAAACCGATTCGGTTCGATTGCTATATAATCGCTATCATATTGGAATTCGTTTCGGTTCCATTTTGTTTTCGTTTCGCTTCGGCTATATGTTCAGGCCGTAAACAATTAATCAGCCTTAATACCATGTTCGCACTGAGCCGAAATTACGTGATTTTGGCTATTTTCGTGATTTCGCCCAAAATCACGTTCAAAATCGTGTGATTTCCCATATATTCTGATGATTTCAAAATCATCTCAAATCTCGTAATTTTGGCAAAGTTACGAACAAAATCATGTCAAAGCCAATGCTCAAACCCGAAAATCGAATTCAGCCCAATTCAGCACGTCAATATTGATACTGAAATTGTCAGTTGGACGTTTTAATAATTGATTTGACTTTGAATTTAAACTTCACATTCTTCAAAATGCAAAAACGCAAGAAATATAAAAGAAAGAAGCCATGGGCTTTGCTAGAAGAGGCGCTAGTTCAAATTTGGGCTGAAAAAATTGAGGACGCTTGGTGCCAGAAAAAAACACCGAAACGAAATCATTTCAATTCAGTGCGAACGGTTCTACATAATTTCGAAATCACTTTCCAAAATCACGTAATTTCGACTCAGGGTGGGTGCCAAGTTGCAATTCCGAATTTGCTACTTTCACCACGGACACTTCGAAATTACAAAGTGTGCCAAAATACAATTCACGCATTTCATTTGACAACATGGATGACAACAAAATTTTGTAATTTATAAAATTTTTAATAATTATTTTAAAGAAGCCCAGGGCTATGTTTGTCTTTAAAATAATGGAAATGTAATTGCTTCACGAACATCATCCAGTGAGGGTGGAATGCAAGAAGCATTGTACATATTTGAAAGAGTTAAAAAATGGTTCAAATTTTTTCCTGTCAAATGAATGTTTGGCTAATATTTCCCTACAATTCAAAAATTTCCTTACAATTCCAAAGACACAAACCTCCGAAAATTGAATTGTAAAATCGAAATGCGTTTTCCATACAAATTGACATTTGAATTGTAACTTGGCACAGGCCCTCAGTGCGAACATGGTATAAACCCGTGACAGACAGCTAGTTTGCGAACCATGGTTTCAGTACCATAGTTTCCTTGTACTAGGTATAGTTAAAAGTTTTTGGCGGGATAGAATAACGTGAAGGCAAATAAAACGCAAACTAGATTGTTTTTACCATTGACAACCAATTTGCTGTCAAACAACTGGAAATATAAGTTTCCTTTAATTTCCGCAGCTGGAGATTGGCGCTGAAGCTACTTCCAAACGTAGTATACCATGCAGTAGATGTAGATTTCGAAACCACGATAATACCAGGGTTGTGCCTAGTACAAACATGGTTTTTGAGTACAGACTGATAGTTTCCTTGTTAACCATGGTTTCGATACTACCAGTCTGTTACGGGTATAAAGGCCGTACCAGAACCTAAAAATATGCAGCATGCAGCAGTAGCACCAGAGCAACATGCTGCCGTCGGTATCAGATCCTAGTTGTTTCCGCTGTGCAGCGCACTTTTTATTTGGCAGATAAACCTCAAATTAAAAATTTAAAAATCGCACTATGTAGTTCTATCAATTATTCCTCCATGTCCTTTTAAATAATTTAAAAAAAAATCCCGCATCTCCTTGTTTAAAATCACGCCGCATTACGAAGTGTCTTTCTTTTTCTTTCTTTTTATTCGACTTCATATCTTCTTCTTCTTTAACGGCTCTACAACCGGGATCCGGTCCTGGCCTCTCGCAACTGCTCTCTCCACCGGTCCCGATTCTGAGCCGATGTCATCCAGTTTGGCATCCCTATGCTCTGAGCGTTCTGGTCTACGCCATCCTTACAGCGGAGGTTGGACTTCATATATGTACCATTACAAAAATTCAACTTAAAATAACTTGTTTCACAAAATTTTGATGGACTATAATGTTGAGTCCATTTGACTTAATTAATTTTAATACTGCCAAGCTTTGTGCAATAACATTTATTTATTCAACGCATTTGCGACTGATGCGTCATAAAGCTTTAATGTTCCCTGAAGGGGATGAAACGCATTACGAAGTGTCAAAAGTGCTGCATATATATGCAGCAAATTAGGATTTGAGATGAAAATGCAGCACGCTGGTCTGGAGCGCGTTCAAAAACCTTAGTATGGTAAACCTCGAGGTAAGCTGTGGTTATGCCGCATCACTTCACTTAACCACGAAAGTATATGTTTAACCGTGGAGGTTTTTGAACGCACCGTAGTTAACTACAGGTTAAAGAAAAATAAAAAAATAAAAACAAAATTTTCCATAACATAGTCCTCGCTAATTGCTTCAATTATTTCATTTATTATTTATTTGCAATAATCCCACAAATCCCACTTTAATTTGTTCATGTGTTTAACATTAAAACAACTGTCAGAGAGTTGTTTTTATTCTTCTTCTTCTTAACTATCGCTAACCATGCTCCCGAGCAGGGTTAAAATTTAACTACCCATGGTTAACCATGGGAGTTTTTGAACGCCAAAAAGTTATGCTCGTGGAGTTTTTGAACGACAAAAGTTTACCATAGTTAACCATGGTTAACCATAGTAAGGTTTTTGAACGCGCTCCTGGTGCTGCTTTGCTTGTCATTTTACCAGCCTCAGCCAATAGAAACACTTGTGATTGCAGCGCTGCATAGGTTCAGATACGGCCTTTATTCTCGTTGACGAGTGACGTGACAGATGTCACTTCGACTTTAAATTGGTATTTTCATTGACAATCTAAAGCAGCGTACACGGAATCTAGTTGGAGTGTCTGTATATTTCATGGTGCCAACTTGGTTGTCAATCAAGTTTGTCGTGATTGACAACCAAGTTGGCACCATGAAATATACAGACACTCCAACTAGATTCCCAACATTCGTTCAAAATTCGTTATTTTCTGTCATTTTCAATTTACAATTCTCAACTAAGTTCGCAACACCACTACACAACATGGTTGCCAACTTCTACTAAAAATCAAAAATTGTTGATTTCATTCCAAACGTTTGGCAAACTAAATTTTAAGTTGTCAACCAATCCACACACTTTCAATTCTGACACCAACACAAAATGTTGTCAACTTTGTTGCCAACCAAGTCTGTCGTGTGTACCCTGCTTAAGAGAGACTCTTGGCGACTAGATGTAAAAAGGGTCGAATTCTAATTGTCGCAAGGTGGTGTGTGAAGTGATATTTCCTTCGATACGTTTGTAGGTATCGACAGTTTCATTCCACTAGTCTAAGATCCGTAGAACAACGACCTTCACCGATCGAGTAACCGAATGAATTTTTTTTTCGTGATAAATAATATGCTAACAAAAGTAACGGTGATGGGTTTCCTAACGAAATATGTTCAAGGCTATATTTAATAGGCGTTTTTTCGCCATTTTCTCTATTTTGACGCCTAGTAAATATAGCCTTGAACATATTTCGTTAGGCAGCCCATCACCGTTACTTTTGTTAGCATATTATTTATCACGAAAAAAAATTTCATTCGGTTACTCGATCGGTGAAGGTCGTTGTTCTACGGATCCTGTACTACACCGCGCCCCTCATAGTCACGTCACTCGCCAACGAGAATAACCTACACCTAAGGCTAGCCTATTCGCACATGTGTTGGACATACTCCAACGCCAGTGTTTCATCTGATTCAAAGATCTGTCGTGATCCAAATTTATGGATAGAGGAATAAGGAGGCAGCGACTCGACTAGCATTGCACGCCACAGACTAACTTCGTTTTACTCCGCGTTCGTCGAACAGCGTTGTCTGAACGACGAACCACCATAGAAAATTGCGGTGTGGATAGGGTTGCCAGGTCCAAAAATAAAAAAGCCGGACACGGCGTTACATTTAGCCGGACATTTTGCCCTAAAATCCGGACTACCCATTTTGAATAGAAATAGAGTCAGTTAGGTATTTTCAATCGTTTATTTCAAAATAGACTAAATATTCTTCATTAAACAAAATAAACAATCATCTATTTTCCTTGGACGGAAAACTGGTCATTTCATTATAGTCTGGGAGGCAGCGTTGCATTTTGGATGATCTTTTCAGGTCGCTTGATTTTTGTTGGAATTGATAATTAAGATAAGGCCACCAGTGGTGCGGTGGTGGGGAGAAAATGTACATATTGCCACGATCAGCCCCACCACTACTCACGCAGCTGACGTTTACATCATCAACTTACTACCCGAAAGGAAAAATTTCTAAAATGAATCAATTGGCACGAAATGACCAGGTCACTTGCAACGCTCACTCCGGGACTACTTTTTTTAATAGTCCGGGATGCAGCGTTGGAAGTTACTTGGTCTGCTTAAATCTTTGTGTACTGGAGCTACTCTTACGTGATCAGAGGGACAATCGCTTAAAATCCGGACAAAAGCCGGACAGGCCGGACATGTATAAATTTGGCAGCAACGACCGTAGAAAGCCGGATATGTCCGGCTAAATCCGGACACCTGGCAACCCTAGGTGTGGATGACAACGCCGCCGCGTTTTCCGCCACAGCGAAAAATCAAATTCAGTTTGATTTTTCTCCGTTCGCTGTACGCTGTACGACAACAGTGTGGATGAAAACTGTGAAAAGAACCGCCACAAGAACCGCCGCTACTGCCTACAAAGTATAATCTTCGCCTATGTTACCTACTATAGTGGCGTGTGTGAGTCGGAAAAAACCCCGAAAATGGTAAATACTTTGAACCGGAACAAAACTACCTCTCCCCCCTCGTTTTCGAGGATGTTGAACACGATGGCATTGTTAGGCGGCCATTACACGTTCATGCAAGCGGCAATCAATTCCACCAGTCATGATCAATGTGGGGTGCTACACGAAGACTCAAGACGTACGAAAAACTCGGTTTTATAGGAAAGAAACGAAGGAGAGGAGAGAAAGAAGGACGCACATGACGAAACTTTAACGAAAGAATTTTCACCCAAAAATTTCCGGGGTGAAAACTAACTCATACGCACATTTCTTTCTCTTCTCCCTTCTCAGATGTAAACAATGATCGCGGTAAACACACACAATCAAAGCTTTCATGTAGGATAAAGAATTATTCCAAGCCGAAGTCAGCCTCGTGTAGCATTAGGCCTGTTCCAATAGAGAATGCGGGTTCCCGCCGGACCAAGAAATCACCCAATTCCTGTTCCAATAGAATCTCATGCTCGGAAAAGCGGGGAAATTTTTACTTCCCCTCGACCAAGAAATCGCAGGAGATTTTTAGGTGGAGTGAAATCTTACGACGTTTTCAACATGTCAAAACAGCTGTTACTTGTCATGTCAAACCAAAATAATTACGATGTGCTGAAAATAATGTCTTCGATTGGTGCCTTACTACAAGATTTTGAATAATTTCCTAAATAATTTATTAATTTCAATAGTTTTATGTCATTATTTTGAAGACACAAGTGATTTTTAGGTTATGGTCTTCTTGATTTGCACGAAACATCCCAGAAAGCGCTCCTTCACTTTTCGGGATTTTGACTAAATTTCCCCCCCCCAATCAAGTAACTTTTCGCAGGCTACGACAGGACAGGTTTTCTATTGGAACAGACCTATTAAATAACGAGACTCAAATCTGATTTCGGCCGACTTCTCGAGTCTCCGTGTAGCACCACCCAATGGAAATCAAAATATACGCAGGATTACGTCAGTCATCACCAAAACTGTTGCAAAACTGACAGCAAAACCTATCGTGTAATGGGCGCCTTAGAATTTCTATTTTCGGTTGCGCAGCCCCTCAGAAACGGCCAAAAACCACCCCCAAGAGGGGTTAAACGCGCTTTACACGGTTTCCTTGTAAAAAAAACACTTCCCCCGTTTTCGAGGGTGCCGAGCACGCTCGTGGTGTTGGATATCGGTTCCGACCCCCACCAACCCCCTCCACCGGGCAATACTCTCCCCCAAAATGAGTAAATTTTTTTTGTAAAATCAGCGCCAAAATATATTTACCCCGTTTTCGAGGGTGCTTAGCACGGTGGCGGGGTTAGAATTTTTCTTTGGGGTTGCGCAACCCCCCAAGAAGGGGGGGGGTGTTTTCAATGATTCAAACTTGCAGTATATTTGCTTTTGCATGTTGTTCAATGATGCAACTTGCAACAGCAAAGTGTTCAATGATTAAAACTTAAAAGCAAATGATTGCATACTTTGCAAGCTTTTTCAAATACTTGCATTTCTGATTTTGAAGAAGAAGACGAGTGCTGACATACACTTTTATTTTATCTTTTTTTGTATAATAGCCTCAACACACGCATGCATTTATGACGAAAATTCATCATTAATTAGGAATATGAACCTCATCAATTAGGAAAACCGATTAGGCAAATTTTGGTTAATCTAGTACGAAATCTCAAAAGAGAGCCATCTGTTGAGCGATAGATCATGTTATAAAGCCCGCTTTTAGGCGTTTTCCAGAGTCAGCTGATTTTTATTTTAATTTTCCTTGAAAATTAATAAAAAATATTATTCTTTTCCATATTAAAAAATTAAATATTACTTGTTTCCCTTCCATTGGGGCAACAACGTACTAAAGATATAATTTTTTTTTATTTTTCTTTCTCTGACACTTTTCACTACACCCCAACTGTCATAATATAATGAGGTATTTTAACGTGCGTCACCCCGTAAGGGCGTTCGTCATAAATTAGGAATTTTCGTCATACTTCGATTGCCGTGTGTCGAGGCTATAAAAGAGTTAAATAAAGAAACAATTCATCGACGCAAAGTAGGCCATATTTTGAAACTTGATGAAAAATATGAAAACAAACATAATATATCGCCTCTCAACAATTTCAATTAATGTTTCTAAATTCCTTCCATCTATTTTGCCTTCGGTTTCTCACAATACAAATTAATGTAAGTAGTGGCAACACTAATTTCACGTAATTAGCTGACAATTTTGACATATAGTGAGTTATGTTCAATGGGCATATTCACACGCTGCCATAATTGTGGTGAGTAAAACCGGTTTTATTCAACTCCTAGCAACTCAGACGGGGCGTAAATGAGTGTAGTAAATTCGAATGCTATACAGGAACCTTTAAATGTATTGCAGATGAAATTTACTTGTTAGAGAAAAACAGAGCTAAAGAATGCAAGAGATAGAAGTAACTTTTTATATGTGTGCCAGTTTTCACGCCTTTGCTTTTGCGTGAAAAATGTTTCGTTAAGTTCTTCCGCTCCCTTCCCTCTCTCATCAATAAAACCGGTTTTAGGCGCCATGAATGTGCACTGTGTGAATATGCCCAATGATGCATTTTATTTGCTTTTGCAGGTTGCTTAAGCTGTCAGCGAACGTCATTTGCTTTCGTGCAAGTTTGCAAAAGCAACTTGCATCATGGGTTAAACGCGCTTTACACAGTTTCCCTGTAAAAAAAACACTTTCCTCCCGTTTTCGAGGGTGCTAAGCACGGTGGTTGTGTTGGATATCGGTTTCGACCCCCACCAACCCCTCCACCGGCCAATACTCTCCCCCGGAATTGGTTAATTTTTTTTGTAATATCATCGCCAAAAGATATTTTCCAGGACGGTGGTGGTGGATAACACATATTAATACCTGAGGCACATATACCATCATAATGAAAGTAACCTTCATTATCGTGGCAAAAACCCACCATAATGAAAGTCCAAAATGAAAGTATTTTACTTTCATTTGGACTGTAATTTCGGTTAAGTGACATCTGTTGGAAAATTGGAAACTACATTTTAAAATAAAATAATTTGATTTCACGTTAGTTAAGCAACAATTTGCAAGGATATTTTCTTTACTACTTTAAAAAATATTTTTTTAAATATTCCAAATTAAAACAGCTTAAAATTAAAGCAAAGAACACGCAGGTTTATATCCTCACTTGATATGCCAGATGCAAATGAAAGTAAAGTGTAATGTGTCACCCCATCATTTCATTGACCATCATAATGAAAGTTACCATCATAATGAAAGTATAGTGTGTCACAGGTATAATAGGTATATTGATGGGTCCAGTGGATTCGTTGATGACAAGCTATTTAAGGCATACATATCTACTTATACACTTAAAGAAAAACTTGTCCTTTGGGTGTTTGGAACACTTGAGAGCAGAGGCTGGTATAGAAGTGTCAACCAAGTGGTTCGATCCCATTAGGCAACGCTTGCACACTCTTTAGTTTTTAATGCGTTCATGCAATCCCTTCTCAGGGGAAATTCCTTTTTAACTTGACTCTGTTACAACTTCAACCAAAATTTGTAATAAAGCAACCATGTACGAGGTGAAGTAATCGCAACTTCACCCTGAATATGTCAGTCATTAAGTTTTATCTTTAGCTTAAAGGCATAATATATATTTTTCTTAAAAAAAGAAATTTTTATTTAGGTGTAGGGCAAAATTAAAAGTGTTTTCTTATTAAGATTTTATTGTTAAAACAAAAAACATTTGTTTATTTCAAAATTGTAAGTATGCGCGATGACAAACACACTAAATTTGATTTAATTCAAATCATGCTTCTAGGTTTGTGTAAAAACGGGGGTACTAAGTGCTTAATGTCGATAAACATAACTTTTCGGACTCGAGGGTAGTAAATAAACATTGATTAAAGTACAATAAAGAAGATTTTATAAATAAAAATATATAGCCTAAAAGAAACTTATAAATAAATATTTTATCTTGTAAAAGGTAAAAAAAAACACTGCTTAAGATAAAATGCCTTGGGTATATCCATCACAGGATTGCTCATTGTATTATTGCTTCCCCTATCCATGGGAAATAAAACCATACTTTCGCGAAGAGTTAAGGAAAAAACCGAAAAGGCCTAGCCCAAAGGAAAAGTTTGAACCAAAACTAATACCATACTGGAGAGTTATTGACGTTACCAAATTGAATCCAAAAAAGAGTCGTAGGCGGAAGAAGCGTCGCGTACAACTACCAGGATTACCAAAAGATGCCTCTGATTGCCTCGATCGGTATCATAAGCAAGGCATAGACCGAATATGTCGAGAGGCTTACTTAGAACAAAAGCCTGCACGGTTTATAAAAGTTGCGATGGGTTTTCCTTTGGGTATGACCGATGTTCCATTGCCGAAGACTTTGGCAGAAATAAGACCAATGAAAGTAAAAGGGGGTGGAAAGAAACGAGGAAGGAAAGGAAAATGATACAATATCGTGAAGGAACGGCTCCTCATACCATTACTATATTTGAGATGGTCGTTCTTTGTGATTGTGAAAAAAATCGTAAAGAGTTCCTTTGTTGTATAGTCCGTAAAGTCGTAAAAATAGTAAAATTTATTGTTTTATTCGAAATGTTTGTGTTTTATTTAATTTTTTAATTTTTATTTATTTTAAACTAGCAAAAACCCGCGTGCGGGTAGGAAAAAGGTATAATGAAAAAAAGAACAAATCTGCAAAAACTGATTTTGGATACTTAAAAAAATTTAGAGTTTACAACTTTTTTAAGATTCGATGATGAAAAATTGTGTACTTGCGCAACAGACACGAACATATTCAGAATCGTTCGCATAGATTTTGCTATGCCCCGGGGGATTAGACGCTCTGTACAGAACTTCGCTCATGGCGCCCTCTTCCCCTCCAAATTGTTTTTCCCAAAAAAGCGCCGAAACAAGTAATCAATTTAATAAATTTGGCCCCAAAATGCACAATTAGGTGCCCTAAAAAAATCTAATAAATACCGTTACACACACAGGCCGTTTTCGGTAATTCAGATCTTACTAAGATCTAAAAATTCAGTGCGTTCGGTTAAAAAGATCTAAGACATAAGATAGTTCGGAAAGTCAGATATAAGTTGGCAGTGCATTCTTTGTTGTTTAAAATATTTGGTCAGTAGCACAATTTTTTGCTTCCGGTAAGTACTTCGTTTTCCATAATTTTTATTATATTTAATGCCCATACTGATATTTTCAAGAAAAAAATCCCGTAATTCACTTTCTACAAAAATTTTAACTATAAAATTCGCCATGACGACCACTGCTGATCTGACAGCCTAAAAATATGACTCATAACATCTAACTTATAACATCTGACTTTTATTTCACTTTAAAGTCAGCGTGAAAATAATCAGAACTGGCTGACAAGTCAGAAAAAATCTGAATTACCGAAAACGGCCACATTTTCTCTCTGTTTTTTTTCATTTCGGCTTAGTTTTTTTTTAAACTATATATTTTATTTTCTACTTTTTAGTTATATATTATATGTCTTCCGCGATATTGTGGTGACCTTCATATTAGATTTAAAATGGCAGCTTATTACTGCACTATAATATAAAGAAAAGTGTATACCATTTTGTGTTGGCCGCCATTTTGAATTTGGAATGACCCCACACAGATAATGGTATTCTACTTGTCAAACCCTTTCATTTGATACCCATACCGAGCGCGTTGTGTAAAGAAAAAGGTAATACCCTGTTTTGTGTTGTCGCCCCAACTAACAAACTCTCCAGAACAAAACTCTTGCAAATTGTGAAATTATCTCATAAGACTCTCTTAACACCCTTCGATAGTCTCAGAACATAACTCTTGTAATAAGACTTAAATTAAGTCTCATAGACCATGTTTACTCGAAGCCACTAAAACTCTTGAGAACAACCTTAGCACTGATTTTCATACTGTGGAGTTAAGGTGTTTCCTAAAAGAGAGCCTTTTCGTCATTTGCAGCACGTATATGACTCTCGTAATACACGTACTGATCCAGCCAAATTCCTAGATACTTAACCTCGGTTTTCTTTACCAGCGTCTGTTCCGCATGGCTTCGTATAAAAAACTCTTTCCAGTTCCTCCTAACATCGCGTGAAGCTTTATTAAGAGGAGTCCTGAAGACGATCGTTTCGCATTTTCCAAGATTCATTTTCGATTTCCAATCATCAGCGTAACGCTCGATTTCCTCGAAGTCGTGTTGTAATAGGGTCTGGATCACGTCGATCTTCGGTCCTGTCCTGTATATGACGAGGTCGCCCGCGAAAGCCAGGGCGCTCGGAAGAAATCGGCGCAGATAGTGGCGCAAACATTCAGTTATAGAACCGTTCACACGTCGCTTGTACTGCAAAATAACGTACACAGGTCAACACGTTTATCGAATACTCACCGGACTTGTCAAGCAAACCGAACGAACTTTTAACGTATTCGGTCTGCAGGAGCGCATTTTATAACATTTAACTGTGACTAAGGCTGCGTTCAAGTTACGCAGTTGACTGCAAATTCAATGCATTCAATGCAGTCATCAGCATTCGAATGCCGAGAATTTTTGCAGCTGTTAGCATATTTTGAACGCATAAATGCAATATTTTGCAGTCTTATTCGTTTTTTACACGAATAAAAATGTATCGTGTGAACAGCCCGCAGTTTGTACGGTAAAAATCGAATACTGCTAAAAACGTACAGTGCAGTGCCGTGTGAGCCGGGTTCATGTTCGCAGTTCTGACTGCGCACTGTAAGCTTTTGCAGTTCTAAATTTAATGCGAACTTAGCAGACTTTGACGATTAAACTGCGACGTTCATGAACGCTTTGTTGCAAATAAGGGCCGATTCACAATGAACGCTTCAAACCTCAAGCTTCAAAAATTTAGGATTATAGGATTTATGTACAATGATTCACATGCAAAGCCAAAGCTTCAAGCTGCAAGCTTCAAATGAACTTGAAACTATAGAAAAAAAATTTGAAGCTTGAAGCTTGAGGCTTGAAGCGTTCATTGTGAATCGGCCCTAAGGAAGTGCAAAATTTACAATTTTGACGTTAGCGGTTTTGCATACATTGAATTTCTTAAAAAACTAAAATGCGAACTAAAGTTAATATTTTGATAAATATAATACTGGATAATATCCATAAAAGAAATAGGAGTTTAAAAAGGATATTTCTGAAAGGAATAAAAACCAGAAAGGATTATAGACATTTGATTTTAAAAAAAATAATTAAAAGAGGAAATATTTTAAAAATGAAGAATTATTTCGAGCTAATAGAAGCATACCAAGAAGATATATCCTTCAAACATTTTAGAATGACTCGCCATACATTAGAAGTAAGATATGTAATTTATCCTTGTTAATTATTCTATTCTAATACTATGTTTTTTTTTCATAGAAATTAGTTCAAGTTTTCCGAAATTATGATAGTATTACTTGTACAAGGATTGACGTAAGGAAAGGGCTTTTAATAACACTTTGGAAGTTGGGAAACCAAGACTCGTTTAGGGCTCTTGCAGATCGGTTTGGAATATAGAAGGGGTATGCCTATAAAATTGTAATGAATACGTGCAAGATGATATGCAGAGAAAAAAATATTTTATAAAATGGCCGACAAATGAGGAATTTATAAATATTAAAAACAAAGGACATCATTCATTTTGGACCAAAAACTGAAAGTGCCGGCCAGGATAAAAATGTGTAATATTCGGATAGAACACCCAATTCCTATCTTTTTTGACTACGGCACCAAATCTGTGCGCCCTTTGGTTACGGTATTACATACTTTTAAAATACAATAAAAATGTTATTATGATGTTGTTATTTTCATACATACCCCGCGTCGCCCGTTATTATGTTTTGTTCAGTTATCCATGCGAATCTTGTTACATCGGACGGCTAAATCGCGACTTATTATTATTATTATTATTATTTATTAAAATTCATTGGTACATAAAGATAATTATAATAATAATTATAAGACTTGCACTCCTCAGTTAATATTGTTATTCTTGTTTGTTGTTATTTGTAGTTATTTTTTTGTTAAAGTTATTGATTTGGCTGACGTTATGAGTGCACAATTGTGTATTTCGTGTCGTACGCCTGTCGGTGATCGTCGAAGTTATACTTGGACTTCCCGAGAATCACAGCATACAGAGGTTGCACAGTTTGTTATTGAAGGGGAAGACTTGTGGATTATAAGAGGACGAATACAATCCCGGCACATCCAAACCAAGAAATACTATGTGTACATTGCAATAGATCGGGCAGAAAATGGTCGCCGAGCATTAGCTCATTATTACTGTACATGCAATATCGGCAAGAGGACCATTGGATGCTGCTCTCATACCATGACCATAGTCTGGTACATGGGTTATGCTAGACATGACCCATACCTCACACCACCTGCATTAGGATTAGATGATGTATATGTTAGATTAGGACAAATGTATTAAAATAACACATCTTAATAACATTTTATTTCACATTGTATTTTAAAAGCATGTAACAACATAACCATAGGGCGCACAGGTATGGTTTCATAGTAAAAAATAGTGGGAATTATGTGATCTATCCGAATATTACGGTTTCTTTTTCTGGCCGGCACTTTCAGAATTGGCCCAAAAATATATGGAACGTGAATGATATCCTTTGACAATTTAACTAACAATGGTTTTCCTTCTGTAGTTGGTTGCATTGACGGCACCCATATAACTGGTGCTGCAGTTGGTGAAACCGAAATGGACAGTTCTGACGAAGCCAAGTTAAAAAGGGACATGATTTGTGCTTCATTATAATGATTTCATATTAATAAAAAATATCTTACTTTTAAAAAAATTGAAATTCTTTAATTCAAAAAACAAAAGCAAAAAATCCACAAAAAGAAAAATTCAATTAAAAGTGGACAACAACATCTTATTCAGTCATCCTCTCTCACCCTCTTCCCCATAAACTCACGTTTGTTCGTACGAAATGTTCGTCCGCTGTACGCTCGTGTAGAATCACCTAATGTAATAAAAATAACTAGTTTTCTAAACATCTTTTCAATAGATCTTTCAATTCTTTTAATTCTCGTCCTTTCTGTTCTTCAATTTCTGCATTTTTCAATTCAATTTTTATAAATTCGTCAAACATATCAAAATGCGGCCACAAAGTTGCTTTTTTTCATGATTCCTTGTTCCTTCTTTTTATTCTTTGGAATGTTGTAAATAAATTATTAAATTTTTTTTGTATTTCATCTCTTGTGTAGTTAAATTTGTTATCTACTTTTTGTATATTGTTAAGCACTATTCCCCAAAGAACACTTCGCTTTTTTATGGCGCCTTTGAAATACTTTTCCAATTTTATCCTTTCTGATATTAATTTGGTTTCCTGGGAATTCCATTTGTTTTCTTTAAATGAGCTTAAAATGCATTTTCGTGATATTAAACTAATAATACAATTAAAATACACAAATTACCTGCCAAAAACATCCTATCCATGATTTTCACAATTAAAATATACTAAATTGACAGATTGCATTTGCTTTTTTCTGACTGCGTGTACTGCGATTAGACTGCGACAGGACTGCCAATATGAACGCGCTAACTGCACGCAGTAAAAACTATGAACGAGCTGCAGCTTTTTCCGAAAATTTATACAGATGTTTGCTCAAATTGCAGCGTCTCTTAAAGAAAAGATTCGCAATTGAAATGGAACGAAGAACAACCATAGGCGCAACTAGGGTGGGGGGCAACGTGGGCCTTCCGGTTAGCTGTTTGCGAAAAGAAGTTTTTTCTCTGCTATAAGACGCATAAAAACTTGACTTAGGGCTTGGCTATGAGGAAGAAGGGTCGGCCATTCTTTTCCTTTGTCACTTCCGAGATGAAGACCCATGTTTTCGGTGCGACCTTGCTCCAACAACTGAGGGACAACACGGTAAACTGTCAAGCCTTGACTAAGTTGTACCTATAAAATCGCTGGTATCGGCTTTATTACGAGTGCAACAGTAAAGCACAATTATGACGACTTTTTGGACTAGATATTTCTTTTAAATAAAAGACTGAAAATATAGTGAATTATAATAAAAATCAGAGGTACCTATCAACAATGTAGAGAACTCTACGGTGTGACAAATGAAATGAAATATTAAAAAAATCAAATTTATTTTTATCACTTTACGGACAAAACAAGAGACATTTCATCGTACATTATCACACATTCACAAAAGGACTAGAACAGTATCTTCTTATATAAGGACTTACAAGTACTGTTCTTACGTTAAAACCTCACCTACCATTCACCTACCCCCGGCCATTCTTCTGGCCAATATTGCTAGCTTCTCTGCCTTCTTTGCTTTTTTGGCCGCTTTTTCTGCCGCTCGTTTTGCCAGAATTTTTGCTTTTTCTTCTCTTAAAACATGCAATGGTTTCGGCAACGGTTTATGTGGTTGTCCACACGGATGACCAAATGTTAATTGGATATAGTCCACACCTCTCTTGTCCTCCATGGGGGGAAGGTCGACTAATCTTGACTTGTCATATCCATGGTTAAATCGGCATTGAACTTTTGGAACATAGTAGAGATATGGATCTTTTGGCAATTCTCGTTCCAGTGGCGGATCTCCAGGTGCTGGTGGTAAAGCATTTGGATCTCGTTCTAGATCTGTGAATTTTTTGTAATCGAGAAGCCTCCAAAAGGGTATATGTTGAGGATACGTTTCCGTATTTTTTTGTTTTTTTTTCCTTCTTGGTTCTGGTTTGAAATATGGATTGGCTTCCCATGGATGCGGAAATTCAAAATGTATTGAGCAATCGGTTGATGGGAAAATTGCTGGCATTTTGTGTTTAACTAAAATAAAATTGATACCCCCTTTTCAAAAAAAATTTAAAATAAAAAATTTTATTGGCAAATATTCCACAGCAGGAAATATAAGTCGCGTGCCAGAAAAATGTCTTATCTAAATGAATCTCAACACTCCGAAAGTTTTTTCTTCGTTCAATCAACCTAGTTTGAAAAATAAATTTTGAGACGAAATATTAATGAAAAACTTTTTACATAAATGTTATAAATACTGACAATTTAAATTAAACTCAAAATTTTCAATACTTCGGCCTATGTTTAAATTAAAATTAAACCAATCGATTTTGCCGCAAATATAAAAAATTAAATATTTAAAAATTTGTTCGAATGAACCTCACACAAGATATAAAATTTAACGACTGGCGTTTTTTGTGATTTGTTGGGATGAAGTCAATTTTTATCCTGGGAATATGCGGTAGTAGGCCGATATGTATTAGTACTGAGCAACTTGTTGTCAAATATGTCCTCGCAATGATTTGGTCATAATGTTGCGCGAGAATTTCATGCGTACACGTATGGCAATGTATTGCATGCTTATTACAAAAAAAGACAGAAGAATATATGGATTCGACCTTACCTAAATAAAAGAGAGAAATTTCATTATAATGTTGAAGGGTGACTTTGAATATTTAATCCACAACCATAAGCCTTATCAGCGATGAGAGGACTCCTTCCTGGGGTGTGCAGAGGTCCCTGGGTTTACCACTCTAGTTATATTAGCTGTTGTTGAATACCATAGTTCTAAGCATGCGAAGGAGATCCTGAATTTTGTCAGGGCCATCTAGATGCTGGCATTGTTGAAAGCGCAACTTCATCCAGTACGGTGTCAATCGATTTTCCTTGACAATATGCGTGCTTTGTTATAGAATTTCTGAGGTACATAACTAGCATGTGTTCTAGGGTCTTAAGGATAAAGGATGGCGAGCTTATTTACGATGACGTGCTGTAATAAATACCAAATTATAAATTGAAAGCAAAAAATACAACCTATTTATTGCTGGGAAACGGCATGTCCTCAGTCAATGGGATCTCCTGGAACCCTGCACGTATTTGGGTGCGGCTTGGTCCCCGGGTGGTCTGGGACCCAGACAAAGTACACCTCAAAAACAATTCTCAACTGAATAGAATCGCTCAACGCTATACCATCTTTAGGGCATACTAAATATGTACTCCTAGTACAAAAAAAATTCGAAATAGTCAGCAATGTTGAAATATTTTCGCTCTGCCAGCGATATTAAAAGCAACATGCCCGCCAGTAGTTGTAATACGGGTCTTATCGCCCGTATTAAAATTTGAAGCCTCTTTTTGGTTTTTCCTCTACATGGGGGCAAGGTCAGTCACAGGGCCTCGTCACTTCAACCAACCACCTCCTCAAAATTTGGTCGTTTCGTTATACCCGTGAGAGACTGGTGGTATCGAAACCGAAAGGAAACTATCAGTCTGTATTCAAAAACCACGTTTATACTAGGCACAACCCTGGTATTATCATGGTTAGTGCCTGTTCACACGAGTGGTCACCGTGACCTTTCAACACGAAATTTACAGGTGCGGGGAGCGTTCGGGTGGGAAGGAAGTGCGTCTCGATTTGAAAGCGACTCACGTTCGCTTTTCTGATCAGCTGACTGTTTCAATTTCATTTTGTATCACCTTACTGTTCCATTTTATTTTCGTTTCACCCGTATTGGGAGCAAACGTGCGATAGGACAATTTTCAGGCTTCAGTTTTGTTGCACAGATTTTTTACTAAAATTAATTATATTCAGGTAATCACAGTTTATAAAAATTTATGTCACTTTTATGAAAATCACAAACTTTGTTCCCGTACCGTATGTTCCACCTGTCATAAAAACGACTGGACACAAAGCGAAACGTGTAAACAAATATTCGCTTTTTCGTTCGCTTTGTCGCGCCTCAAAGCGACCTGTGTGAACAGGCACTTAGGAATGTTCGAAACTACCACATCAGCATAGATGCTGCTACATCAGCCCAATCTGTGGGGTAGCACCATCTACTCCGATGTGCGCCCAACTACGCCGGCGTACATACTCCAATGAAAATGAAACGCTCCATTTATTGTCTAAACAGTTTTTTTTTATTTTTTTGAATAAAATTTAAAGCGACTTCATTGATATTTATGTTTAACTACTGCTACACCACAATATGGGCTGGGGTAGCTGCAATTACGCCGATGTGCGCCCAACTACTCCGGAGTACGTACTCCAAGGAAAATGAAACGCACCTAATATATCACTTCAAAAAGTTGCTACTACAACCAGGCCCGCCACCATGGAGCGAATTGCTCGGGCTCCAGGTCATTACTTACTTAATTGCTCCTTTAATCCCTCATGGTACATAGGGCGGAAGCCCCAGGTCATAGGCCCCAAAAATAGATTGCAAGCCAAAATGTGGACCTAGCTTCACTTAGTAACTTAAGACCTATTCGGAAATCAAGAAGCGTCCGTTTTTTTAGTAAAAGTTTTTTTGTAATTTCATTCTCCTTAAAGGGGCCCCAATCATATTTTAGCTCCAGGCCCCGAAAGGCTATGTGGCGGGCCTAACTGTAACTGAAAGCACTATTGAATTATCCGCTTCTTTAAAAAAATCTGTAGGTACACCCGAAATGATATACAAAATAATTAAACGTTTACAAATCTGAAGGTATAAAATTGTCCGGATGTGATGAGTACAAACGAATACGCAAAGGAAAAAAAATTAGGACGAAAATACGTCGAAAGAAGTTAAATTTGATGCCAATAACGAATTCCGCATGAATACATATAATACTTTTGACACACTATACCTTGTCTAAAAAACCAGTTTGTGTATGGGGCTAATAAACGAAATGATGTATAGTGTAACTTGCATCATTAGCTGTGTGGCGTCATTCCAAACTCAAAATGGCGGCAAACACAAAATGGCCCAAGTAACAAATTTCGTCTCATAAGACTACTAAAGTCTTATGAGAGGAAATTCGACTTTTTTTAAAAGAGTAAAGGCTCAAACAGAACCAATCCGTTCCGTCCGTCCGTTTTAAATCAGCTGATCAGTTGACAAATAAAATATTTTACAATTTTTCATATGAAAGTAGTTGAAAGTTGCTTATGACTTCCCAAATCTTATCTTTTTTGTAACTTTTGTGGTAGGAATTATTCTTTTTGTTATTCCTTGTGACATTTAACATTTTCAATAAAACCTTCTGTATCCATGATGGTGTCAAACTGAATGTCAGCAACATTGCCTAAAATGTTAAAAGTTGACCAACTTCTTTCGGTCCGTTCGTTCCGTCCGCTTGGTTGTGGCTACCGCTCCGTTCGTCTCATGGCAAGCTTATGGAAATGTCAATCGTCCAACTTTAAAAACGGACGGAACGGATTGGTTCTGTTTGAGCCTTAACACTCTCGTAATTTACCCTTGTAGAACACTACAAGTGCTTTATGAATGCGTTGTCAGAATTAAATGGCACAATTATGAGAGTTAGTTTTGTCTTATAAAAATACGTTTGCTCTCTTTGTAAGGGTACGAAGCTCTCATAAGAAAACTTTTTGAATTTTTATGAGAGTAAAAGTACTCTCGTAAGGCTGTGCACTTATTCTATTTCTGAAGTAGTATGAAGTAGTAGAAATTTTTGAAAATGTAAAAAAAGGTCAGAAAAAAGGACCTTAGTTAGCAATTTTTTTTAAAAGATCCTGGAAATCCCATAAAAAGGACACAGGAAATCGGCAAGTCTTGAAAGATATTCATTTTGCCTGAGTAGGTGGGAGTCATAAACTTGAGTTTATGTCAAAAAATACCGCAATTTGTCGGTTTTCCCGGGGCGGTGAATGGACATGTCGTGTAAAACGTGGAGATACCAAATAACGTAAAGTTCCACGCTGTATTGGAAATGCGCCTTAAAGCTCACAATCGAGCCCACAACCGATGACGTCACTGGTCCCGTACCGCTGTAGCCCTAATACTCTTATGGGCGTCGTCTGGAGAGTGATGTACCACCTGATGGCGGATCCTCAGATATGAGGCCTCCCACTTCTCACTCCCTGCGACCTTCAAGTGGTGACGTTGCTAACTCCGAACGGATGCTGGGCAATCGCAAGGGGAAAGGAGGAAAACGAATGCAGTAGGTGAGACGGACCACACCTTTCAAAGGCTACTAAGCCAAGATGTACATACAGTTGTCGTGTCGAGGGCAGCGGGTACTTTTTGCACAGTCGTTATAACGATCTCTTGTATTCTGATATGGAGGCTCTGCACAGTGGTCGAAAATGCCAAAAAGCTGGCCAAAAGTCTAAAAATCAAAGTCTTATTTAGGAACTTTTTTTATTTTAACTTGTTCGATTATGGTACCGTAGGGGTAGGCGGCTAAACCGTTACCATATCCAATAAAATAAAAAATAATACCAAATTCGTGATCAGCAACCTGGAAAACACAATCCCAATTTCATTGAAAAGTAGTGTTCGATATTGATGGTCGCCATTTTGAAGCCGCCATTTTGTTTTTTAAGAAATAATAACAAATTCGTGATCAGCGACCCCAAAAACCTTTATAACTATTTTCAAACAACTATCTTAGTTTTTTCGACTTTTGTCCATCTTTTTGCCGATTTCGACCACTGTGCTCTGTAAAGATAGAGCTTCCTTTTCCTACCATGCTTGTGGGACTTTTATGGGCCAATTAAAAGACAGATGCTCTGACATTGTATTCATCGGTCCAGGACGAGCTGTTGGGGCAGCCACTAGTTTGGTGAAGTAGGCCCCTACCCATCGGACTTGATGGTACAATAGGAGAAGTAGTGGTAGCGGTACTTTTGGACCCAACAAGCGAAGTAGTGGTCGCGGCACCTTTGGACCCAATACCTCACGAAAAGAAGAAGATATGCATTTCTTTTACACTAGACAAATGTTAGATTGGGTGTGTTTCAAGTTTCACCATAATCAGTAATCAGAAATCAATGATGGAAATTAACCCAAATCATTATTGATCGACATTGTTCGAATCCGACAAAAAATGATGAAATATGGGTATGTGATGATTACAAGATGGAGTGATGGCAATAATTGATGGAAGTTGAAACACACCCATTAGTTGGCTTGATTACCACATACAAGAAGATAATAAGGTCCAAGAACCAGTTCCGCGGCCAGACAATTGGGGTCCCTGTGCAAAAATTCAGCGAGGGGCCCTAGAGAGTCCAAAAAAATTCTTCGCTCGCTTCGCTCGCCCTTTCCCTCATAGAGATCCGCCCCTGCGACAGAACTATGGTCCATATGCTGATTTGTGTGGACCATACTCATTTGTGTGGCCCATTCAATGAAGTAAAAATGCAAAGTGAATTCAAATGATTTTTATCGCCAATTTTTTTTTCTCTCGCTTCGCTCACGGGGCCCCAAGCCTGCGGGGCCCTGTGCAGTTGCACACTTTGCACATATGCCAGCCGCGGCACTGCCAAGAACTTAGCCTGAAGGCTGGCTATGAGAAAGCGGAGTCAGCCATCCATATCCTTTGTCACTTGTCCCAAGATAGTGAAGAGCAACAGCAACAAGTCCCGCTGTTTGGTGCAACCTTGCTCAAACAGAAATCAGGATCCGACAAATCTCAAGGGAAACTGCCAACCCTGAATTAAGCAGTTTGGCCAAAATCTGAAGGTATCGGGTTAATTAGAGAGTAGAACAAGGTCCAATTGGCGGCTATGGTAGATTTGATCCAACTAAATATGATAAAAGTAAAAAGTACCTACCAAAAATGTCGAGTACTAAATGAAATGAAATATTACAAAATCAAATTGATTTTTATTTCTTTATGAACAAAACAAAGGACATCTTATCGTATATGACAAAAAACCTATAAACGTAAGGAATGAATGTAAGCAAGTTTTCTGGCCAAATATGCTGCCTTCCTTGCTGCTTTGGCTGCTTTCCTCGCTGCTCTTCTTGCCAAAAGTTGCGCTCTTCTTTCTCTAAGAATATACACCGGTGTTGGCAACGGATTATGCGGGATTCCCCACGGATGACCGAAAGTTAATTGAATGTAGTCCAAACCTCTCCTGTTCTGCAGCGGAGGATGTTTGGCTACTCTTGACTTGTCATATCCATAGTTAAATCTGCATATTACTTTTGGAATATAATAAAGATATGGGTCTTTTGGCAGTTCTCGTTCCAATGGCGGACATCCAGGTGCTGGTGGAATAGCATCTGGATCTTCTGGTAGATCTGTGAATTTGGTATAATCGAGAAGTCTCCAAAAGCTCATATTTTTAGGGTACATTTCCGCCTTTTTGCAGGTTTTTCTCCTTCTTGGTTCTGGTTTAAAATATGCATTCTTTTCCCATGGATGCAAGAATTCATAATGTACTGACCCATCATTTGATGGGTAAATTGCTGGCATTTTGTTTTATTAAAATATAATATTTCTTAAAAATTCAAAATTTAATTGGTAAATATGCCACAACAGGAAATAAGTCGTTTGCCCCAAGGTGCCTTAGTCCACCAACCAACCTGATTTGAAGATAAATATAACACAAAATATTAATGAGAAACTTTTTACATAAATGTCATAAATTACTAACAATTTAAATTAAACTAAAAATTTTCAATACTTCGGCCTATGTCTAAAATAAAATTAAACGAAGCGATTTAAGCCGCAAACATAAAAAATTGAAGATTTAAAGATTTGCTTGATTGAACCACACACAAAATATAAAATGTAACGACTGGCGTTTTTTGGTAGTTTATTGAGATCAAGTCAATTTTTGAGCTGACAATATGGTGAAGTAGGCTAAGGTAAAACTGTACCTGCTTGTGGGACTGTAAGCTGCAAGTAAAGTATCAAGCCAAAACAATAGTACTAATTCAATGAAATATACCTTATAAAAAAATGACTGCTTACTATACCAACATAAATAAATGATCCAAGGAATCAACACAAATATCTTTCATTCTATTTTAGTTATTGATTAGTAATGGTCATGCGATCGAATTAAAAAATATATTTTATTTATTTAAAGCAAAATTTGATGATTTAGAATTAATTTTAGAATATAAGACAAAGTTTTTTTTATAAATTTTTAAGTTAAACCAAAATTGTAAGTTGCGAAACTCAAGCTGAACGTGGTTTTATTAATTAAAATTGTTTTACAGGTTGGTGGACGAAACGAGAGACTACGGCAGATAATCTAGAAAAATAGTTATCTTAGTTAGAAATAAAAGTACTATTTATTGTCGATTAACAAAACTATAAGCACAAAATTTCTACAATTTTATACTTAAAATACGAAAATTAATTAAGTGAAAATGCCTACAACAATTTATCCTTCAAGTGGTTGTGATATGCGATTTGATTATCCTCATCCATTGGAAACCAAAGCATTCTTTAATCGGGAACCCACAAATGTAAAGAAACGAAAACCCCAACAATATCCTCAGCATATATCATTCTGGCGAATTCTGGACTTTAAGAAATTCACCGATCCACCAATAGATGAAGTTGTAATGCCGCCAGCACCTAGGGATCCACCTTTGGAGCGAGAACCACCATGTGATAAGGACTTGTATTACGTACCGAAGTGCATTTGCAAATATTTGGCTGAATTCACCGATAGAAAGGATGATAAAGCCGAAATGGGTCCACCACGGGGTGTGCCCTTCGTGAAGTTGACACTTGGCTATCCGCACAGTCCTCGGCCAAAATCGTTAGCAGCATTAAGAGTGGAAAGGGCTTTAGTCTACGCAGAGAAGAGGGCAGCGAGGGCAGCGAAGCGAGACCGAAGGAGGGGTTAGGATGACTGTTTAGTGTCGTACCGGCTGCTTCGATCCTTGGTATATATGAAGAAGCTGTTGTATGTGACTGTGAGAAGATTTGTTTAAAGATCCTTGATTGTGTAGTCTGTGAGGTGGTGATGAAAAGAATAAAGTTGTCTGTGTTTATTGATATTAAATGTATGGTTTTCTTTTGACAGTTTTTGTATATTCCAGATACGAAGAGTTGCTCCAAAATCCTCTGTTTAGGAAGAGTTTGCGACTCGCAATTCTAGAATTGAGTTATAGCTACAAAGCTTATCAGCTGAAGGTATCGGGGCCAAAGACGTTCTTATGTCCTTGTTAAATGGCGCTACTGTTCTTGTAGGTTTGACTCGGATCTCGTCTCTTATTCCAGTCGTCTCTACGTCTTGGTAGTTCTCTCCAACTTGTTATATGAAGTTTTCGTATATCTTCTAGGTCATCTATCCACCTATATCTTGGTCGTCCTGCGCTTCATCCTGTTCCTCGTTCTCTTGCAAAATTTGACAATTGCAGAATGTCGCCTTCAAAGACCATTGCCCAGGATAGCCACTCCAGCTTCAAGCGATCTGGTCTTGCCAGTAGTGAGAATCGATCATCACGTCGAGCAGCTGAAAATGTGTGGGGGCCGGAAGGCCCATACCAACGGGTGTGTTTCAAGTTTCACCACAATCAGAAATCAGTGATTTGATGGGCAATTGTTCGAATCCGACAAAAAATGAATATGGGACATATGTGATGTTGACAAGATGGAGTGATTGCAATCAGGGCCGGCCCTAGCCCTGATCAGGGTAGAGCGAGAGTGTGGGTCAATTCAAAAAGTCAACACAAATTTAAGTGTTGCAGCAGTGTTTTTGTCATGTTACTACAACATTATCGTAACACTGTTTAGGCAGTGTTGCACACGTGATTACTTTTACGAAATGTTTGACGACATTTCGGTTTATTTTGTTTAAAAGTGGAGAAATTATGAGTTTTATATTGAAAAACGTAATAAATAACTTCATAATTTCTGAAAATGCCGAGAAAAGTGTATCGAATGCATTAAAGCTTGGGTTCTCTGTTCTGATTATAGGGGTTATGTTCTGCAGTATAAACAAATATGTTGCGACATTACACGAATGTTACGACAACACTGCCTACCTTGTTGACTAAATGAATATCATACTTTTTCGTGTTGACTTTTTGAACACATGACAAGTTTTTATGTTGCAATGTTACTGCAGTGTTGACTTTTTGAATTGACCCTGTCTTTCGGCGCCCTTTGATCAACGCTTTCACATCACGTATTTCATGTTTTAGAATAAGAATAAGAAACCTATTTCAAAATAATAGTATTTATTTTTAAATTTTATCTGTCTGTTTGTCCGGGCTAATCTCGGAAACGGCTAATCCAATTGCGACGGAACTTTCTCGGGAAGATTCAGTAGTATTGGGTATGTTTTAGGCTACTTTTTTGCTCCGATCCGATTATCGGATCCGACTATCATATTCGATTATCGGCTCAGACCGAAAACTTGACCCGATCACCGTAGAAAAGCGAGTGGAAACTATTTTTATCATTCTAACTGTAGACTTCAAAGCTCGATTGCTTAGGATATTTTTTCACTCTGATCGGACTAGTGGGTCAGACCGAAAACTTCAACCGATAATCGAAGGAGAACCTGATAGAGTGAAAACTTTATTTTATCAGTCTAATTATAGGCTTCAAAAAGCTCTACCTTAATATCTAAGTTTGCCTAAGTCAACCGTGATCGTGGTATAGCCAACCCTTTTCTTTTCCGGGATAGCGTTACCTGAAGTGCGAGCAATATTTACCTAGGGATTTAAATACAACTCTTTGAGGACTTCAATTGGAGTGATAAAAAAAAGTTTTACACTATCAGGAAAAAATTCTTATTCGATTAGGTTTTCGAAATTCCGTCCTACCTGCATTTTTTGGTGGCCGCCACTCCGACTATAAACGATTTTTATTGATTGTAAAAGATTTGTCATTCTGTCTGTTTGTAGGGGCTAATCTCCGGCTAACACGATTTTTATGGAATTTTGAAGGCCAGCACATATTTTAGGTTTCTTTTTCAATCGGTCAAAAAGATATTTTCAACAGAGACTGACAAGCCGTAAAGGGGTGTATATCGCTCAATACTGAAGGATTGTGTAGTAGATAAATTTTATAGAAATAATCGTGCACTGCTGCCACTGCAAAATATTGTAATTGTTTGCGGCATCAAAAACGAAAGAAACAAAATATGGGCAATAATGCATTTTTCTGAAAGTATTTTCGTAAACACCCTGTATATCGGTAGATAGTGCCGGTAGGTCCCCTCCCTAGAACAATTTGTTTCTCCAAACATACCCAGGAATCACCCCTTAGCATTTAAGTCTGAACACCGTGTATATTATGCACATTTTCGTATTTCGAGTGCCGTGCGGCGGCATCTATGCATGCTGCACGGTGCGCTAAAACGAAACGACGAAATACGAAAACGAGAAACAGCAGCGGCCCTTTTGAGGATCTGTTACTAGGGCGCCACGATAAAAACATAACTAACACATACATTTTTAATGTTGCCGATGTTCGTCTCAAGCCAGAATGTATTTATTCAATTTTTTAGGGGCCCCAAAGTGTGAATTTTTGAGGTGCACAGTCGGCAGCAAATTTTGCAAAATTAATGACCTTTTTTTGGCGCTTTTTTGGGAAAAATGGGAAAATGTTATGGCCGTTGTTTTCCCCCAAATTTTCAAGACACGGCAATATCGACGCGGACGAGATTGTGGGCGAAAGCGGGTGTTAAATAAATAATAATAACCAAATTTTTCAAAAACCAACTTTTATTGCAAAGGCCACCATCAAAATTTTATTTCGAAATTGTTTTTCACATTCATTTTGGCGCCCTTGCCCCTGGCGCCTAGAGCGACCGCTCCACTTGCTCTACCCTAGGGGCGGCGCTGATTGCAATAACGGATGGAACTTGCAGCACACTCAAAGATAGCAAACAAAGAAACACTTCTCGGGTACTTCTACGATCCTCACTACCCAATTCACTGGCTACATAAGGGCCAGCCAGTAGGTGTGTCGATAGGTGAACAGCATTCTAAACTCCTATCCCTGGCTCCTGTGGTTCTCTAGCCCAGCCTACGAAAAAACACCGACAGCTAATGCATTTAGCTGACTTTTTGACCGCACCAACAAATTACGCCAATGCGTCGCAGGCCTGGATCAGCTACATATGGGTGCGGTCAAAAAGTCAGCTAAATGCGCAGTCACTTGAGCTGGTGACATATCCAAGCGTATATGCGTTGCATTCGTTGACAGATAATATAGAAGTGTGTGTATTCAAATGCGACCTGACGAAATATTCCGTGAATGTTCCGCATGCCACGCAAATGTCGGGCTACTTTCAACTTTTTCTGCATTGCCGCATTCGACATAGGACACACAAGCATACACAACAAACACATGCGACTCGTTACTCAGATTTTTGGGCTATCGGTGAGAGCCGGGACGGAACGCAACCATGCAATTATGTGTCAGTGGAAAATCTCCGCATATCAGGGAGCTGCTAAATGCAATGCATGCATGTACGCTTGTATATGTCACCAGCTGATGTTGAATGCCGAGAATGCACAGCTGAGTTGCAGTCCCTGTCAAATTAAACCAAACGCGTGCAATTTGTTTACAGTGGTTTTTGCTCATGGACGACTAAATGCACGGAATGCGCATTTAGCTGACTTTTTGGTAGGCACCGCATGCTCGAAGGGCATTTAGACTATACGATGAGTTTCTTATCCTCCTATTGCCCATTCTGACCAAAGGAGCTGCCCACACTGGCCCTGCATACAACAGGACCAAAGCGTGATAAGGATGCGTCGGCTTGGCCTGTGGCCCACTATGTTAAGCAGCATCCTCACAAGTGCTACGCTGATGACAGAAACTTTTTCCAACGCGCCCGTTGAGCTTTCGGTCAATCATCACTCCCAGATACATAAGTGGGACTTAGAGCGGATAACCTGGTCACCTACTTTCACCGCTATGGTCTCCACTTTTTTCCGTTTCCTGATTAGAACTACTTCCATTTTGTGCTAAGCTAGCATTATATACCAGCGTTCTCGGTCGTCTGACTGGCAATGCAGTCTCATACCTACAAGAAATTTTAACACAATGCGCACTAGATACATACTTCGGTCTATCCAGCTTTTTCAACAACTTATCGATCTTGCTCGACTTTAAAAAGCATTTAAGCATTTAAAAGAATTTTTCACGTCAAGGGCTATCATTGCGCAACTTTTATTCACATCCATTACGGCCGCTGATAAGCTAGTCACCATATTGACAGCATCCGTTACCGATCTACCCCTCCTGAAACCGAATTTCCTCTCCGACAAGCCACCTTCCCTCTCGGCGCTTGGGAGTAATCTATTCGAATAGTTTGCCCATGGTGTTTAGGCGGCATATCGACCTGAAGGCCGACGAGTCACTGGGGCTTACCCGTCTTCTGGATGAGCACAAGCTTTTGACACTTCCATTGCTCAGGGAACACTCTTTCCCTCAGGCCCGCTGTTTGAATCTCGCTTAATTTGATAACACATTACTAAGCCTGGTTCCACACGGGCTAAGGTCCTTAAGTAATCTTCAGCGTTAACATGTTGGTAAATCTATATAAATATAATTGGAGTGTCTGTCGATGATTTAAAAATAATTGCCATTTTCTAAGTTCGTATGGTTACTTACATGATATTAAAGCAATATCGAGTATTTTTAAATTTTTTGTCTGTCTGTATGTCTGTTTGTTTGTCCGAGCTAATCTCGGAAACGGCTAATCCGATTTCGATGGGACTTTCACTGGAAGATTCAATATTTTCATGGGCATATTTTAGGCTTTTTACTCCTTTCCGACTATCGGATTAGACCGAAAACTTGAACAGATAATCGAAGGAAAGCGAGTGATCACTTTTTTTATCATTCCAATTGTAGACCTCTAAACGTTTTATCTAAATATTTAAGTTCGCTTAAGTAAATCTTGATCAATATTTACTTAGGCGCAATAATGAATATTTAAATTTTGTTCTTTGAGGTCTACAATTGGAATGGAATTATAAGATGCAGACCGACGACCTACAGCATCTTCTTCATAATTGTCATTTTCTAAGCTCATATTTAGATGATATTAAAACAAAATCAAGTATTTTTAAACTTTTTTGTCGGTATGTCTGTGTCTGCCTGTACAACATATTTGTACGAGCTAATCTCGGAAACGGCTAATGGCGATGGGACTTTTAGGGGAGATTCAGTGGAGGAAAGGGAGTGGGAAGTTTTTTATCATTACAATTGTAAACCTTAAAACTCGGAAACGCCTCACCCGATTTTAAGACCTTCTCGGAATGATTCAGTATTTTTTTAGGCGTTTGCTCAACTTTTTCACTCTGATCCGACTATCGGATCAAACCGAAAGCATGATTCGATAATCGAAATAATCGAGCAGATTTGTTCTTTTTTTCATTATATCTTTTCCTATCCCGGACTGTGCACACATATCATAAAGGCGTTGCAACGCACGCGGGCTTTTGCAGGTATTTAATATAGCATTTGGCTGTAGACTTGATCTGGAGCCACAGGCTTTACGGCAGACTCACCCTGCGTGTCTAGCTCAAAATATTATCCATGTACTGGTTACAGTAGAGTTTGTTATCTTGTTTGGTATCTAGTTTTGTCTGATTACGCCCTAGCTGAGAAGCAACGGACGGCAAAGTACGATTCTTGTACTTGGAGTTGTCCCATAAGAAAAACAAAAGATTTGGCATATCGATTTCTTTCTCAAGCAAACATCATTTTGAAAAATAGGTCTCCTAGCTCCTACTCATCCCGCCTATCTTGGCAATACTCAAATTTTGCTGCCTGTTATTGAGTCAAATTACCTAAAAAACTCTTTAAACCAGAGTAGTATATTGCTATATTTACCACTACCACCCAAGAGAGGGGCATAGTGATAAGTGGACGATGTTTCTTAACCCAAATATATTGCACTGCGGAATTTCGTTAAATAACAAAGATTACGAAAGAGCAAAATTTTATATAAAAAAGAAGACTCTTCATCTTCATTAAATCTAATAACAGTCATTGTTACTTTACAATACCCAAACCTTTCCCATTTAAATGCATCTAACTCATCCTAACGCCCAGCTATCTAGCTAATCATAAAGGAATCACACGCACACAAAAAAAGCCAATAAATCGAAAGTCAAGGTTTGAAAATTTGAATTTTAAAAATGAAACAACAATCAAATAGGTTCTAATAACAGTGCCACACCTTAATTCAGCACCGACAAAGGGTCTGATCTCACCATCAAAAAAGGCTAAGAAAATTTCTTTTTAACTCACCGTCATCGATCGTTTGATTCTTAATTTCTTCGATATCTTTTGCATAAATTTGTCTGTAAAAAAAAATAGATAAAAAAGCTTCGCACTTATACTTCCACTATTAGATGCGCGCGCATAAATAAATACCAACTTTTTAAGCGAAAATGTTTTTAAAACCGTTAGAAATTTCCATTTTTCCCAAAAAAAAACATTTATAACTTTGAAATGATAATCGCGATCACATTTCATTCCAAATGTTTCGATGATTTATTACTAAAAAAAGTATTTTTTTATCGATATAAAATGCATAATTTTACTTCTACCAGGTAATCCGTCAAGGTCGGTGTTCCGGCACTATTTTATGCCTCCATGTTCGAGTTTATTTTTTTGGAAAACATCTGTTTATCGTTAGTGTGAACAAATTGAAAACTAGTTAAGATTTTTTCGATAACATTGCAATTAATTAATCTACATTAGTTAGCCGCTCATTTTGTGTAAAGATAAGAAGATTTTAATCTATATGCTGATCTACTAGTTTTGTTCAGGTTTTAATTAAGTGAGTTGTGGGCGTTCTTTTTTTATTGTATGCATATTCAACAAATTTGCATAACTAACAAAAAGAAACTGCTTTCAAATTAGTATGAAATTTATGTCACATGTGGAATTTAGTGCACCCTTCACCCCACTGATGGAAGAAGATCTGATAGCAATCACTAGACTTTAACAAAGAAATGAGATAAACGAGAGGCGAATAAATAGACTACACAAAAAACATCTTTGCTTATTTCGAACGATATTAATTCAACAACCTTTGATAATAAGCAATAGCCAAATATTAGATTCTAATTCTAAACAATTAAGCTTCAATAAATGTCCACATTATTAGGAGCACTAAAAAATAATTTTAAAAAAAATTTTAATTTCTAGATTTTATTTAGAATAATCGACTTTGAGCCATGCTTTCCCTGCAAAGACTTTCAATATATTTCTAGGCCTTCTCAACCATATTTTTTTATCTGTTTTTTACTTCTTCTTTCCAATTCTGTATACTCATCGTACTTAATTAGCCTACCTGTTATTTCTAACTAACTAGCTTAGTATCCTAGTTCTCATTCTTTCCTTGTGCTCTAACATTCAATGGCGTATTTTATCCCTACTAATATTATAAATGCGAAAGTAACTCTGTCTGTCTGTCCGTCTGTCTGTTAAGGCTGGTACAGACTATGCCAGTATTTTAGTCGAGTGGCGAGTAATTTACTTACCACTAAACGCCTTAAAACGTACTAGTAGCTAAAAAGTGTCCGAACACACTGCATTAGAAAGTAAAGTGTCAGAATGAACAGACGACAAGATAGCAAAGTAAAAATTATTAAATTAATCAATTTCCATGACAAAGTCATGGCATCCTGCCGCTACTCGACCGAAAAAATAGAACAGGAATGGATTGACTCGGCTAAATGATTTTAGTAAATTACTCGACTAAATTTTTTTTTGGCCCTACTGGTTTACTTACTCACTCGACTAAAATACTGGCATAGTCTGTACCAGCCTTTACGCTTTCACGCCTAAACCGCTTAACCGATTTTGATGCAATTAGGTACAGAGATAGATTAGACAATGGAGAACATAGGCTACTATTTCTCCCGAAACAAGGTCTTGGGGGGGGGGGGTTGAAATAGTGGATGAAAGTTTGTATGGGAGTCCGTCATTGTTGCGTAGAAAATTATTAAAGCCACCCACATTTGAACCAGATCAACTTCAAATTTTGCACATATGCGTAGTTTTCTTGACAATGCCATGCGACCATTTTGTACAAAAATAAAGATGGCGGTTCCAAGATGGCGACCGCTTTTTGCATTTGTGTTCCCCAAGCCCGCCCCGACATGGCTATCAAATGAAAAACTATGACAGGTAGAATTCAATTAGCGGTGTAGCGTCATTTCAAATTCAAAAAGGCGGCCAACACAAGATGGCGGAAGACATAAAATAGACTAAAAAGCAGGAAATATAACCGATCCACTTCAAATTTTGCACATACGCATAGTTCGCCTGACAATGCTATCCGGCCATTTAGTAAAAAATTAATAGATGCGGTTCCGATGCCGATTTTTGCAATTGTATTCCCTGGAGGTGGGGAAGGACAATTTTGTTCCCTGGGTATCAAATAGAAGGGCATGACAAGTAGAATACAATTACATAGTTTTTTGGCGTCATTATAAGCTAAAAATAGCGGATTACCTTCCTCTTCACAACCCTCTCAGTATGAGTATCAAATGAAAGGGTGTAACGATTATAATACAGTAATCTGTATGACGTCATTTTAAATTTAATATGGCAGCCACCGCAAAATGGTGGAAGACATACATATAATAGACAAAAAAGTAGAAAATAAAATGTATGTAATATATTTTATCAAATCATTATAAATATGGCTTCATTTACTTCCTTTGCATATTGTATATATATTTTAAGACAATCGTTTTTCAGGAGTAAACTCCAGTCACGCGTCGGAGCTGACACGCATTTTCTTTTTTTATAAGCAACTCTAAATTTTTATATACATATACATATACAAAATCAATTTTTACAGATTTGTTCTTTTTTTCATTATACTTTTTTCCTACCGCGGAATGTGCACACATAATCTTTTGTTATTTAAAGGCGTTGCAACGCACACTGGTTTTTGCTATCTTCTATAAAAGAAAGTTTCTGTATGTGTATAGCGGGCGCACCAGTCATCGCAGAGCTTCGAAATTTTGCATGAAGGTCCGTGGAGGTCTCCCATCGAAGCCCGATTTTCGAAATTCAAAATGGCCGCCGAAACATGACCGAAATTCAAAATGGCCACCCAAATTTGCCAATTGTGTTCCGTTTTACATGAAAATCGGTATCTGGGGTTTTTAAGGCAGCAAATAACGAATTTATGATTAGAACTTATAAACGACGGCGGCGGACGATTTTTTCCAATTGTATTCCGATTCCGGTGAAAGTGGATATCTAGGGTGTTTTAAGGTTATAAATAACAAAAAAGTTATAAATTCAAAATGGCCGCACCAATATGGCCCATGAATTTGCCAATTGTATTCCAAATCCAATGAAAATCGGTGTCTGGGAGTTTTTAAGGTAGCAAATAACGAATTTATGATAATGATATGATTTATTGTCTTTAGGAAAGACCGTTGCGAGTTTTCAACTAGCCTTAAAAGAGGTGGTGGTGTATTAATTGCAGTTCATCAGTCTTTATCATCTAATCTTGTGCCTTTACTCATGAGGATGGCTTGGTAGAATAAATTTGTGCATCAACAGTAATGAACTTAATCAAGCTTTTTCAGCCTACAAATTTGTGTTATAGGTCCAAGTGGCAGTCACTGTGTTATTTCGATCCAGATAGCTCATTAAAAGAAAAAGAAAAGAAATAAAATCTTTCAACTTGGCGCAAGTTATCGATTTTCAAATATAAAATTCGTTTCTTCCGAGATTTCAAATATTAAAAAATATATCAGCACCAAATATATAGAATAAAATTGAATAAAACAATAATCTAGTTCTTTTTAATCATATTTGTAACAAAAATCAGATTAAAATGTCATACAAACTATTGGTCAAAGCAACTAAAAATGTCCCTTTTAAAAACACTTTTTTAAAAAATGAATTCATTAAAAGTCATAACGACTTTTCCCTTTTTTACAATTAAACGGAAAGAAAGAAGAGTTTTTTTTAAAGTGAAATTCACAACAGGTGTATACTTTTTTTAAATCCCTTGTTCTTATTCCCTTGTTTCTTAGTCTTCTAATGCTGGTCCAGGTAATCCTATTGATTCAAGCTGATCAGAAAGTCGCGTTTGTTCAGCAGCTAAACGATAAATTTCATCTTGTTCTTCGCTAGTTAAGTTCCTTTTCTTTTGTTTAGCAGATGCTGCCTTTTGATAAGCTTCTATGATCTAAAAATTAATTAGAAAAGTAATTAACTATGGAAATAGACATATTATTAGAAAAGATGATAGAGAACCTGGTGATCAACAGCATCTAATTTTCGCTTGATTTCCAATCTTTGTAATTCTACTTTCGCTAAGCTTCGTAAATTTCTTAATTCTGAACTATTAAATTCAGCTATTGCTGATAATTCAGCAAGTACCCGCTTTATTTCTGCTAAAATTTCATCCTCTTGTCCCTGTTTTTAAAGAGAATTTTTTTGTTACAATAAATAAATAAAAAGAGGACAAATCCAACTTGAAAATTCTTACATCGTCCGGCTCTAATATGCCCTGATCTATAAGTTCTTTCTTAACACGCTTTTCGATACTGATCCCATTCTTCATCATCGCCATTGAACGTAAATTATGAGCTGAATTTACGGAATTCTCTGAACTGCTATTGCTATCAGCATTTGAAAAATTCTCATTAACTACATTTTCTTCCATAAGTGCCGATACTAAGCGCTGTGTTAATGGACCAGTTACCCCTTCGCCCCTGAAATTAGTGCAAAATTATTGCCGATTTTTTGAAATATTTTTTATAATATTTTTCTTACATTAATTTCTCTCCCTTTTTTGCCAGTGCTTGGGCTTCGCTATTAGATCCTTTTGATTTAGTTTTCGAGCCAGAATTTGCATTGTCTTGTTCCTCTTTCAATTCATCTGCTGCCCATGTTGTTGTGTAATGGGGTCCTAATTCTGGGATTGGAGGCACTAACGGCCCTGAATATTGCTCCAGCAAATCATCAAGGAGCTAAAATAATTGCTAATTAAATCGGGAACGATTAATTTTATGTATATGTAGGTATTGCCTTGAGATCCTCGTTTGTTATTGGCATGCAATACGGTTCCACCGATAGCCAAAATTTGTGTGGAATATCATTCTTAACTATCGCAGGTTTTGTGTGTTCTTTTTGATGTGGATGCAGCTGATGATGTGGAACGGCGTCCATACTAAAAATTAATGTTTTATTGCATTATAAATCTACTAAAAAGTTTTTCTTGGATGAAAAACTAAAATCGCTACTAGAAGAAAACTAAATTGAATTAAAGCAAATCTATTTGGGACTGAACAGCTCATTGCCCAGCTATACTTTTACTATTATTTAAAAATAGAAATTTTGTTATATGTTTTGAAATAAAACATGTTATTTTGAATCTATTTACCTATCATCAGTATGCTGAGATTGAGCCGGTGAATGTGCAGTAGAATTTTTCGGTTTTGTCACCTTAAATTGCGGTAACGTCCTTTCCTTAGTTTTCTTATCATCCACACGTTTTCGTTTACCTGGAGACGTTGGCTGCTTCTCAATAATTTTTCTCCGGTCACGCTTGTCATCTTTATCCAAGGATTCATATTCTGATTTTAAAACTCTATAACGCATAGCGACATTCGTTAACAGCATTTCCAGTTCAAATTGTATTGCATCCAAATCTTCAGCGGGTAAATGGTCATCTTTAGATCGACTTAGGGCTGTTCAATGAATAAACTTATGAAAAACTATTCAATTAAAATTAAACACCCAATTACCGGCGGTATATTTTGGTAGAATTTTGGCATTATCTTGCGTTTTTATATGGGGAATAACAATTCCCGTATCTGGTGATTCTGGTGACGCAGCAGCACTATGTGTACCCTTACTAATACCTTTCGATGAGGATGCTCCTTGCGAATAGGCAGCTTGTCGTCCTTTAGACGATGTCGATGCTGATACACGCTTATTAAACATTTTTTCGAGGACACAAAATTTTTGTTTACAAACTCTGCAACAACAAATTCTATAGAGGGTGGTGTTTGTTTTTTTCCGAAATTATTTTTGACAGCTGTCATCCACGCACAAATAACTCAATGCATTGATTTACTTCTATTTTTCTAACGTGAGTACTTCACATTTTAATTCATATAATACTCCTATAGCTATTTCAATGCTAATTATTGTATTTGATATTAAATTATATTGGCAAATACTATTTTTATAAGGAAAAAACTAAAAATATAAATGCTACAGGCTCGTCCCGCCGTAATGATTTTTATTAGAACAAGTTGGCAAACTTAACAGAATTAAACATTTGACTCGGCAGTGAAGCTGTTCAAAACATTTCGTGGTGAATTAAAAAAATGTTATTTATGGAACTTTAATATCTTGGACCAAAACCTTTGTCCGTTAACGGATTTAATTCGTTAATGGTTTTATGTTATTTTAAAATCTATCGTTTCAAGTTTTTATCAGTTCAGCTTGCGGGAAAGAATACTTTTCTCATTTCGACTACGTCCTTTTTTATTTACAAGGGAGAGGTGACAATAGAAAACAAATTTAAGGCTGATGTATTAGCATCTCCGCTAGGCTCTTCTTCTTCTTTGTTGAGGTGGGTAGGTAGGTTTAGTGAGGTGGTGTCCTCCTTACTTCTTATCCTCCAGATGTTGTAATTCAGGGCGCAGTGTAAGATTACCAAGCCCAATAAGTGTCCTGACACCCTTTTACCGCACCCCAACAATTCCTAACCGCGTTAAAACACGCGAATCAAGCCTGCAAGTGTCCTGATATCCTTTCTACTGCGCCCCATCAATTCCTTAGCAAAGACGGCACAGTAAGGTACACCCTTAACCAATCCAGCCACGAACTTCCAGCCGTCGGTGTGTTTCATCTATGCCCAATAGGTAAAGGCCCTCTTCACCAAAATGGTGCCCCAATAGCCGGTTCCGCACCGATGAATACAGTATTGCCCTGCATTCATTCAGAGTTAACACCTTCACCACTTGACGGTCGTAGTCGGATATTGGGATTGAAGGGGGGAGGTGTCATATACGAGGATCCGTCATTAGGCTGTACATCCCTCCCCAGGCCTCTGCTGGCCTCGCATTGTTTTTCACCCAACGGTGCTAAGTCAGGACTGTACACAAAGATTTGCGAAGTATATAGGTATGTCAAAGAGCTAGACGTTAACAAATCCACTGGCGCTCATAATATGCCCTTATGGTCGTTTAGGGTGGTCAGCCACCAGCGAGATGAAGGGAGCAATATGTAGGGTATTTAAATACGCGCGTACCGTACCTATCTCTGACTGGTGGAAGTCCATTCATAACCTGCTCGTGATGGCCACTGGAAGCTCTCCTGAAAGGGATGAGCTAATATGATCGGGCCTACCAAGCCAAGATGGTAAGTTATCGTGTCGAGGGATGCATGGCAGTGGGTAGTTTTTGCACTGTCTTTTAACGATCTCCTCTGGGGACCGGGCGCACCGAGTTGTATAATGCCTTATCCTGATATGGAAGCTCTGGCAGGATGAACCTCTCCCTTCCTACCATGCTCATGGGACTTTTCTGTACCAATTAAACTGGAGAGGGCAAGGCAAGGAGGGCCGGAAAGGGAATTGAGAGGCCCCACTTTCGTGAACTCCTTCCCTACAGACCGTAAGCAGAACAGCGGCCAGGAACCCGGGAAGCGAAAAAGCAGTCCTGGACAGCCGCCGTTCTGCCCAAAGTTTCTGCAGGGACCGTAGAAAGGAACAAATGGGGGGAGCTGCAATAATTACCCTCCTACAGGGACAGCAATCAGACCCAGACAGCCGCAGCTCTGCCCTATGTTTCTGGACCCACTAAAAGGTCAAGACAAGGAGGTCCGAAGTGGAATTGGGAAGTCCACGGAACACCCGAACCCACTTTCGTGAACTCTTTCCGAACAGACCGATTGCAGCACTGCAGTCGGGAATTCAGGAAGCTTGAAGAGTGTAGATTAAGCGACAAGCCACAAGACAGGCAAAGTAAAGGGGTCGGAGCACGGGTTTATCTAGAGACCACTAACAGTTCCCTATCCTGGCGTCTTCGCCCGATAGTATCTTTCAAGCGGAGGTACTGGCGATCCTGAAGGCCTGCCAGTCAATGAACTTCGAACTTAGACAAGGATGTAGCATTGGAATGCCCATAGTCAAGCCTCTATAAGAGCTCTAGATTCAGTGATGACGCACTCCAAACTAGTGGAACGATGTAGAGTTAAGCTAGATACTCAGTAGAAAGCCCAGTGATTCTCGTCTGAATTCCCGGATATATGAACATAATGTAGATGGGAATGAAAAAACCGACTACCTTGCAAAGCGGGGAGTCTCTATCCGGGACTCGGAGATTGAGATGGTTGGCAGCCCAAAAGGCGGAGTCAAAAACGCTGCTGCCACCTGCTGCTAGCCAGCCAAAGGTGGAGAGCACTGGACGATAGTGTCAGATTCCTACTGACTAAACTCACCCACCACTTTTTTGCATTACGTTCAAGTCCAGACCGGTACGAGCCGTAACGGTATTATTTCAGCCTGGCGTCATCAGCATGACCCTTAAATAAGGGGTGTATCACGCGTGCTCACAGTCTAGTCGTTTAGCTACCTAGCTGCTCTCTCCTTGCATTTCTTTGCCTTTATCTGTTTCTTTGATTTTCGGAATGCTTAAGCGCCACTTTCATCACGTGCAAGACTAGACTACATTAGGGGGGGCTCAGACGTAAAAACAACCCTTTCTTCTGCCGATGGCTGTTATTCAATAAGAGTGCAATAGAGAATAATTAGCGCTAGCCGGAAAAGTAGTAGAGAGAAGAATGGCAGAACTGCTAATGCCAACAGACTTTTATACTCCACCGACTCCCATCCAACACTACCGTTATAGAACGCTAACTTCGGTTAAAGAACAGAAGACGAGAGTCTCGCTTTGCTCAAAGGCGTTAGTAGAAGTCGAGGAAATTTTTAAAAGGGAAGAGGTAAGTAAAAGAAATGATAAAAAGGCAGGAAAATGTAGAGACTTCGAACGATATCGCTTTAGTGGTTCAAACCTTGGCCACAATAATGGCGCCCGGACGCCCAACCTCTCAACTATGAACGAGTCCTAAATACTGAACAACGTTTTACCATAAGTTCGGCACGTTGCGATATCTCATCTCAATTTGGTTTCCATAACTATAAAAGGGGATTTTAAAGCGAATGGAACGTACTCTATTCATACATCTCCCAATCGTTGAATTTTCCAATATCTTGGACTAACTTCGAGTTGGTGATCTATGCAACAATGATGAGATCTTCTGAAATCTTTGTTAAAAGGAAATGTTAGACTAGGGTCCTGTGTTTTCCCATTCTTACTTTGAATCAATGCACTACTTCTGTATATTCTTCGCCTCCTTTCCTCAGGTTCCGCGCAAATCATATCGCTGAATCGAACATTCACCAAGATTACCTGATTTGCCTTTTCCATTTTTCTTTCGACTTGATTTCAGACCTCAGACCCTTTACAGCAGCTGTTTCTATTTCTGACCATATATTCCCGCAATCACTTCAGCAAAATATGCTACAAATAAACAATATTTAAATAATAAACCAAAAAAAAAATATTTTTATATTAATATAGCGTTATATTTAGGCATAAGAGTTTATGGAATCAATTTAACTTATATATTAAAAATTCAAGCACATATAAATATATATAGCTGAAAAATTCTGAAGGTATATTAATTATTATTGCCAGCTTCAGAGTAGTAGTAAAGTGCAATTTAATAGAAATAAAAAATATTTATAGGTTAATAATAACAAATACTAAATATGATCAATTTTCAGCATATTTATAAACTTTTCTTTTAGCATCCTATGTGTATGTGTTTTTATTTTGTTTGTTTGTTTTTATATTTAAGTTGTGCGAAACACATGAAATGTAACATGACTGCTTTTTTTATAAGCTACAAATAATTAATGATATAAATACAATAGATAATTTGTGTTTTTGTGTGTTTTTGTTTGTTTTGTTTATATATATATAATTGGTCAGTAAAATATAATAAATTGATTAAAATATTCTTTGTTTTTGTTTTCTTTTGTTTGTTTGTTTGATGTGTGAAAAAATACTTTTCTTTGTAATATACGTAAGCCGAAGCTTACGACGTTCCTCATTTCTTTTTACTTTTTCCTAATGTTAAAGTATGGTGAGAGGCAGCCATTTGAGTCTTGCGACGACTGAATTCAACAAATTCTTCCTCAAGTTTCTTGCGTGAATCTTCCAATTTACGCTTGTCTTCAGTGTGATCCTTCTTAAGCTTATCAAATTTAGCATGAAGCTGAAAATTTAAATAATTTTAAACATATTTGAAACTAACAGTTTTTTTTAAACAAACCTCTTTTTCGCTTTCTTTTAATTCAGCTTCTTTTTCTTTAACACGTTGCACAAACATCTGTCGAACTTCCTCTTCTTTAGCTTGTAGCTCGGCAAGATGATTGGAACGTTTAGCTTCAAAAGTTTGTTGGAATGATACCTTAAAAGACAAATTAGTAAGTTTTGTAAACAAAAACTATCAATGTACAAACACTTACTGGCTTATTATCACTATCCACATCAGTGAAACCCATTTGCTCAAGACGCTTTTGACGATACAATTCATAATGACGAGTATGGGTCTTCTCACGCATATCTTCCATGTTTGTTCTAATGAGCATTTCACGCAATTTAACGAAATCGCAATGAGTTTCGTTTTCAACTAAAATTTATTATTTATTACAATATCCCTACAAGAAAAGTTTAGTCTTTAAATGTACCTTGAACAGTTCCCCAAGGATATTGGCGTGCCCTAACCATCTTATTCCCTAATCTGACAAATTCTGTGCTACCAACAACAGCAAATGGAACATGAGCATTCATAGTAGTGTTAACTTCAGACACAGTTTCATCATCGGTAGGAAATTGATAAATTTGTACTCCATTGTTTTGTAATTCTTGGATTATTTTCGCTTTAAAACGTTGAAGTTCTGTTTTAGATACAGTATCAGCTTTGGCAATAATTGGGATGATATTTACTTTAGTATCGAGCTTCTTCATACAAACTAAATCCAATGACTTCAATCCATGACCAGTTGGACATATAAAGTAAAGGCAGACATGAATACGACTGTCGTGGCATAATGATAGAGATCTTTTGATTTTTAATTCTTCTTGAAGGTATGCTTCAAATTGTGCATCAATATAATCTACAACTGCCTTAAAGGAATCATCTTTATTGATTTGATCACCGTAGCCGACGGTATCACAAATAGTTAACTTTAGGCGAACATTACTTTCTTGGAGTTCGTAAGTGTGGGCCTTTAGTTTGACATTTGGTAAAGTATGTGGACTAGGTGTTGACTCAAAACTAGTATTAAAGAGGGTGTCCATGAGAGTTGATTTACCCAAGCCAGTTTCACCTGAAATGAAAATTTTGTTAGTTATGTAATTTTTTATGTGCAGGTCTAAGGTCAGCAGTCACATCTTATGCTACTAGTCCGTCATGTCACTGGCAACACCATGGTGCAATATCTAATAATATAATTCAAAGGAAAGCTAGTAAATAGAATAAGCCAAACGGAGTCCGACGTTGGTTACGGATATAGAACAATGTTAGTGGATATAGTGGTGGTTAGTGTCAATTGTCGCTGATTTTTGACACCCTCGGATTCTACTAACAACGTTTCCAACTTATTGTTCGTAATTTAAGGTTTTCTTTGCAATGACTACCCTATGACCTCCTTTATGCGCCGTACCATACGCTCTCAAAACCCAACCCACCAGAGGCGCGTTCCACTATAACACGCCAGGTTATAGCATGGTTTGTCAAAAATCTTTCAAATACCTCATTTTTTATAATATCTATGTCCGATATTTCAAGTGCCGCTGCTGGCCCACAGACACCAAGATCTCAAAAACATGTTGGCAACAGAAAGTAGTTCAGCAGGCTTAACTCCAACGTTAAGGCAGTTCTTTGGTATGGTTGCGAAACATGGAAAGACACCAAAGCATCACAAGGCGCCTACAATTTTTTATCAACAGATGCCTACGTCGTATCCTAAAAATCAGCCGACAAGATAGAATGACAAATAAAGAACTATGGCGCCGTGCCGGCCGGATGAAGAATCAAAGTTTGAGTTATTTGGTTCGAAGAGGAGAATTTGCGTAAGACGTAGCAGCGAACAGACGATGTTATTTTATTTGCATTTTTCCCAATATCAAGACTGGGATCTCAAACTTTTGGCCGGCTGTTTATCTGCAAAATATTCTGTTGATGAAAAATTAGGAACCTTTAGCAATAAACATCAAAAGTCTTAAGCAGCGATGGACGCCCCCCACCCCCCTTTGAACCTTCCAGGGCAGGTTGAGTCTCCTTGACAGACCATGACCGTGTTTTTTTAATGCAGCGCCATCTTCAGTGCTTTAAATATATTAAAATTAAACCGAATTCCCCTCTAGAAAATAATAAATAAGTTACTAAAAAATAAATTATTTGTTTCCTCATGCCTACAAATTTGCTCTCGTCACTTCCCTGTTGTTTTTATTTTAAAAGACGTTTTTCCGACAGCCGGTAAGTATGCTACATTCCGAAAAGAAAGGGAAATTTTGGAATTTCCCCAAACCTGGATAAAGACCCCGATAAAACCTGGGTTTTCAGATTGGTATGGGGAAGAACTATATAGTTCATTAAAAAAACATGGCTCAAGGTACGCAGCTTACTGCAAATTGACTGCAGCAACTGCTTGTCATCCAGCATTCGAATGCCGAGTATTGAAGGATTTTTGCAGAGGTTTTCATATTTTGAACGCATAAATGCAATATTTTGCAGTCAGCTGCGTAACTTGAACGCAGCCTTTTACTCTATTTACATTAGAAGTCCTTCCAATAATGTCAATGTCATCTGCTTAAGCCAGTAATTGGGTGAACTTGTGGAGTGTTTTGCCCCTTGATGTCATCCCCGAACCTCCGTTTACTTTCTCCAACGCCATGTTGAAAAGGAGGATGGCCAGACCTTCCCCTGTCGGAGCCCATTATAGTTGATTGGCCTGGACACTGGTCCTCCATACTTTTACTTGGCTTGTCACATCGGTCATGGTCAACCTACATAGTCGTGTCAGTTTATTGGGGGAGCCGAATTTTCTCATGGCTTTGTAGAGTTCTACTCTGGCTATGCTATCATAGGCGGCTTTAAAGTCTATGAAGAGGTTTGAATTTTGGAACTCTAGACATTTTTCCATCGTCTGCCTTAAGGTGAAAATCTGATCAGTTGTTGATTTGCCTGCGGAAAATATTCTTATACGCGGTACGCTGGCTGAAGACTACCAGTCTTCTGGCATCGCTTCCTCCTCCCATACTTGCACAATCAATGCATGAATCGCTTGGTGTAGTGTAGGCCCTCCATATTTGACCAGCTCCGCGGGGATGCCGTCTTCACAGAGGGCTTGTTGTTTTTGAGCCGGTTTAACTTCTTCTAAGCTTGGTAGCGGCATCGTAGGATTATCATCATCAGATACTGGTAGAGTCTTCAAATGATCAGTTAGCCCATTTAGCAATTCATGAAAGTGCTCTTTCCATCGCTCCAAGGTGAGGGGTAAAAGGACAATAAAAGCGAAATGGAGGCGATCCCAAAGCAGAGTCGATGATGTGCTTATGTTTTTTTAAATGTGAAAATCTAAGCCCAGGTTTTACCCTTTTTACTATCGGTCCGCTGTCGTTCACGCCGTGGTGCAATGTGTAGTAGTAAGCGTAGCTCGTAAGATAGAGAAAGATTAGGATTGGTTAAGAGGAATTTGGGGATGCATGAGGATGAACCTAGCGTTTGAACTCTTCGATGTTTTATGAATTCATTTTGTAAGCAACCGGCTGAGCCAGAGATGCAAACGTCGCGGTTAGTGGAAGACAGCAACGTCTCCTCCTAAAACAAGTGAATCCCGTTAACCAGCCGGCAGTACCAGACTACCAGGTGAACAAGGGGTTTTGCCGGCCGCCAGATGAAGCCGATCTAAGCTAATTGGTTGGCCTTATAAAATTCATAACGAAATCGTCAAAAACGAGCATTAACTACAATAACCAGATGACTTAGTTAAAATCGCTTCACTTTATGCACATTCTGCAATTCAAAGATAAGATATGAATGATACCTATGAATCATTACCTAAACACACCAGAAATATTTAAAGGAATTCCTATCTTTTCATTCAGCAGAAATCCAGATCAAATCGCACTAAACATTCCAAACTACAAAATCATCCACACGCCCATAATTCATTACAATAACTTACCAATGCACATAATGTTGAAGACGAATCCATTTTGAACACTTTTGTTAACCAATTGATCTGGTAGACTGTCGAACCCGACATGTCCAGATAATTTTAGGGTCCTCAAATGAGGCTCAACCTGAAATGTAAACAATGTAGATTTAAAATTTCATAAAAATAAGAATTTATTTAGTAAAATACCATAAAATAAGCGCACATAATAAAAAGAACACAAGCGTTATTCTTGAAATTAGAAAGAAAACTGAATAGGAGAAAGGATATTTAAAAGAATGAAGCCTTTAGAATCGATTAAAAGATTGAGGATAAGACGTTAAGAACTGATTGACCTGAATTAAAGCCTATAGAATTGTTAATTGTTGTCCATGTATCAGAACTTATGGATTTATTCTCTCTATTTAGGAGGGGAATACAATGTGCTTACAAGGCAATACTTGTAACAATGTTGTTTTTAAATTATGTATGCAGAAGGCATATTTTAATGTTCTAAATAAAAGACGAACACAAATTATTTGCCCACTTTTGAATCTAATTACAATCAACTCAGGCAACCTGAATCCGCCGCGCTTATAATCCACATTTGGTAAATTAGGGCGCACGATAACTGTTTCAAATCATCATAATGAAATTAAATCGTTTGTTTGCTTCTCCCCCAAGTCCCTGAATCCAAGCGAAACGAATCCAAATAAAGCGACAAACACTTCTCTTCTGGTGCACTAGAAAATTTAAAACAAACCCAAACTTCCGTTCTGGGGAACATGGGCAAAGAATTTATGGAATGTGAAAATAAAAAAAACAGGAATTTCTTTATTACAAATTCTTAAATATAGGCAATTTGTTGCCAGTCTCATTAATAAAGGAATAAAACATTTTTTAATTAAGAAAAAAAATGTAATTAAAAAAAACTTGCGAAAAAACAAGAATTTCCTTTTTGTTTTGACGCCCATCTGTCAGAAATGTTGAAAATGTTATTAAGCGATTTTTACGATACTTATTTAAATAAAAATACACAATTCTTGTTATTATTGCACTTTGTTATATATTATTTATAATTATATTGCATTTTAATTTAAATTTCACACTTAAATAACAAATTTTTTTCACACCTTTGCAATTTCAACATCCATCGCTGCCATTGTGAATCATAAAACTGAAGATGGTTTAAATTTTTTTTGTTGGTAGTACTCACGGTATACAGAAACAAGGTAATGTAAAAGAGAAATGTCATTTGAATGCTGACGTCACTCGGCAAGTCTTCCCCATACAAAATCGAAATTGTTGTTGTTGTTTTCTGTATTAACTTGCCGGGTGACGTCGGCTTTTTCTACGATATTCGTACGATATTCGAGCTGTCAGTCTCTTTTACACTACCTTGTTTCTGTATACCGTGGGTAGTACTAGAGATTTGATTGCTAATTGCTAGTAGTGCCATGGTAAATATGGAATGTAAAATTTTGCAAATTTGCAATCCACAATTGTAAATGTCGATTTTGTTTTTAAATTTGTATAATCAAGTAAAGAAATTCGAAATAGACATTGTAATTATGGAAATGGAAAGTATGCTTGAATTCTATTCTTGTATCAAACTGTACCCTTCTAATTGTATCACTTTACTAATAAAAGGAAAACAACTTGTAGACTTCCTATAATATACAATTCGTACCAAACAAGGGCATCTGAAAAGTTAAATAGTACCTGTTATATGTAATAAAGAAAACTACAAACTTTAAAATACCCCATAAACTCTGACTGCCGTGACAAATATTATTTTTACGAGTAAAAACAAAACTTGTACTTTAGGTTCATATTTATATATCTTAATTTCGTTTAATCGTCCTGATTATTTTATTCTTTAAATGAGATATTACAGATGTTTAATATTCCGCTCTTAAAAGCAAAATAAAATTAAAAGCAGGTAATTATAGTTATTAACGGTTTTGAAAGGAATATTAGAACAAAAAAAAATAAGTTTATTCACCACAATAAAAAAAAACGAATCAATTTAATATTCACCTCGCGGAATGCGTTGTCAGGGCTGTCATTTCATCTGTCAAAGGTCGCCTTGAACATTGCAGCAATATTTTACATTTATAAAAATTATCTAAGTCAAATAATATAAAAAAAATAAATTTAAGGTATTTATTACATAAATTAAATGTTAATCGATAGATTTATTTTTATAACAGATGTCACAAGCCATGGAGGAGCAGCGTGCCGAACGAGTATATGGAGGATGTGAAGGTCCTGATGCTATGTACGTAAAGCTAATATCCTCTGATGGTCATGAGTTTATTGTTAAAAGAGAACATGCACTAACATCTGGAACAATTAAGGCTATGTTGTCTGGTCCTGGTCAATTTGCTGAAAATGAAGCTAATGAAGTTCATTTTCGAGAAATACCGTGAGTAATATAAAAAAAATTACTATTTTTATTATTGTTACATTGCTAAGGAAAAAATCCAATTAGGGTATGTGCTCGCTACATTAGATATTTAACTTATATAAACAAACCGATAATAAACATTACATATAACTAAGTGTAAATGGGTGGAAAATTTTAGTTTTATTACCTCATCGTATTTTACACTCGACTGCAAGGAGACGCGATAACCTTTGGTTCCAGACAAAAATTGCTCCTAAACTTAGCAAAAGCAGACATTACGAAATGCTGTTGTGCTATTAGAAACAGTTCTAGGGTAGATTTTCCTTGGATAATACTGTGGGATATTAATTATCTGCAGATGGCTTTTCTGTTCCATTTATAATAATAAATTATTTAACATTGTCCTGATAACTTTTTACCCTAAAGTTCTAAGTAGGCTTCTGTACTGATGACAAACACTAGGCTAATAATATACTATAAATAATTAATTGAGCCATTCGGATAATAATTGGAAATACCGATACCGTACAGGCTAAGTTTAAAATTACTTAATTGTATTAAATATACATATTAAAGATTGGGGAAACACTAGCAAAACCATTACCACTTCTCTATATTATTGCAGTTTCATATGAATACTCCACTTCCAAAACTGCCTACATCGGGCCTTTCCACACTAGTATTCTTGCTGCAGTATTCAAATCGGGTTTTTAGGAAAGGGGTAAGAGAATCAAGAAGAATTCTCTACAAAAAGTGATGAACTTGGAGAGAAATTTGCAGCACATTTTAAACCTATTTCTCGGGCTTCAACTCACTAACACAAAAAGAAAAACATTTGGGGGTCAGAAATCAATTCGAAATGATCAGAAAAGCACACGCACACATTCAAGTACTTAATCGGAATATGAATGCTTGCGCCGCTGCAAGAATACGGGTGTGGAAATCGCGGTTGTTGTTAATCCGGTTTGCATACTGCCGAAAGAATACAAGTGTGGAAAGGCACATCCGTAATAAACGATTTTGTAAAAATCGCGAAAAACTAATAGTGGTTATTCTCCTTGGCGAGTGACGTGATTGCGAGGGGAGGGGCGCGGTGGAATGAAACTGTCGATACCTACAAAAGTATCGAGGGAAATATCACTTCACACACCAACTTGCGACAATTAGAATACGACGTTTGTAGATCTAGTCGCCAGGAGTCTCTTAGATTGTTAAAGAATACCAATTTAAGGTCGAAGTGACATCTGTCATGTCACTCGACAACGAGAATAAGGCCCAATAACTCCTTTCCTTAAAGGTGTCATTGGCCAACTTTACAGCTGGGTAAACATGCATTTATTTTAGTCATAATTATGAAAATCAACGCCATTTGCGAAGTTATTAAAGATTTTTGGTTGGATGTAGAAAGTTTTGGAATTGTACACTGGAATGAGAGAGTTTTGAAAATGACTATCATTTGTAAGAGTTTTGATTTGGAGAAATATAATCGAATATCGAATGGATTGTCTAAATTAAACTGAAAAATATTTTAAAAGCTGGAAATCTTGGTATCGGACATGTCGGTAACTGACGGGCAGGAAGTAACACGAAAAGCATGTAAAGTTAATGTGTAAAATAAAAGATTTATTTAAACGGAAATAAAATTTATTTTGAAATACTGATAGCAATTGCCGTGTTTTATCTGAATCTGTGTAATACGACAAAAAGAACTAGTACGAAAAGGGGGATTAGATTTCAAAAATTAAAAAAATTAATTAGGAAATGGTCTCTTCGTCATCAGTAAGCACTATTAACCGAGGGCGTTTTCCTTTTGGCAAAATATCCAAAATATCATATCGCTCCAGCTTCCAGTCTATACCTATTAATATTTCTTGGGAACGATTAACGCTGTAGAATGTTTTTGAAAATACCTAGAACTTCAAGTATCGATATCTCAAAAACGAATATTCATATCTCAAAAACGAATATCATATTTTACATTTTTGTCTTATTTTGGGGAGTTTAAATTCATAATTAAAATATCGGTGGCATGGAAATCCTAGCTGTCATGTCATTATAAAGCTTTGGGTAATAAAGGTGCTGATAGACGATGAGAATATTCTCATGCAAATGTTCTCGCGAGAAAAAAAATCGTTCTCATACACGTGTAAATAGGCATGAGAATACGTTCTTGTTCTCATGTAGGTATTCTCAAGCGTTCTCATGAGAATCGTTTTCTCATACGTGTAAACAGGTGGCGTGAGAATATTCCCATTAAAAAGCGTGAGAATGCATTCTTTCCAACATGTTGGAAAGAACGAATGTTCTCATGCGATCTCATTTGCGATTTTCAAGTGCTTTGTTGTGGAAAAATCAAACGAAAATTACACAGGCCAACGATGAAAAAACTTTTTTATGGTTTTGGCTGATTCTTATGTTTTTGGGTGGGCTGAGTCCGAAAACAATAGCAAAAAAGTCGCATTACCCACCATTTTTTCACATTTATTGAATATACGAAATATGAGAAATTCAACTATCTACATATGTGGAGATTCGAAAGTAATTTTCATGCTCCTTGGATAACAAAGAGGGTTTACTAAGTTCCCATGTTTTATATGTGAGTGGGACAGCAGAGCAAGGGATCAACACTGGTCCACAAAACATTGGCCTGCAAGGAAAATATTAACACCATTTGCACAATTGCATATTTTGCATAAAACTTTAGTGAATCCAAAAAAGGTCCATCTGCAACCTCTTCACATTAAACTAGGTGTAATGAAACAGTTCCTAAAATCTTTGCCTAAAGAGCCGATTTGCCTCATTTTACATATAATCAAGGTCGTATTTTGAACGAACTGTGCGTGATACAAAAAAATTCACACAAAATCCCAACATTAATTTTCGTCTTTTTGACATGGCGATGAAAATACAAATGAAAATAACAAACAACTGGCAGTGCGAGAAGAAAAATTATTCTCAAGCCACAGCTTTTATTCTCATCGTGTAAACGCACATGAGAATTCATGAGAATATTCTCATGACAACAGCCACCATGAGAACATTATTTATACTCGCGGGAACAAATACCATTCCTCGTGTAAACAGGCATGAGAATACAAAAATTTACGTTGAGAATATTCTCATCGTCTATCAGCACCTTAATACCTCAAAAAGCCAACTTCAAGTGTCAATCGTCTGGAAAACTAACCGTGATATCGAAAAATTTTATCATATATTTTCGTCTTATTTTGTGGTGCTTCATCAAAATACATCGTCAAAAAGCGGGCCACGGGAGCCGTAGAGGTCCCAATACAAAAAGGGGCGGGGTAAAAAAAATTGGACCCAAAAATGGACCGGAAACATCCGAATTATTTATTTAGGGCACTATTTAAGATCCCTGCTCCCCTGGATGATGGGAGAATTCCTCCTAGATTATATGGGAGCTGGTGCTGCCAGTTTTCTGGCGGGTCCAAAAACTTTGGGCAGAGCGGCGGCTGTCTAGGTCTGCTTCTTGGCTAATCAGGTTCCAGGCCACCGTCCTGCCTTTGGTCTGTAGGGAAGGGGTTCACGAAAGCGGGGCTCGGGTGTGCTCCGTGGGGCTCCCCAATTCCACTTCGGGCCTTCTTGCCTTGGCCCTCTCCAGATTAATTGGTCCACAAAAGTCCCATGAGTATGGTAGGAAAAGTAAGGTTCATCCTAACAGAGCCTCCACATCAGAATAAGGCATTATACAACTGGGTGCGCCCGGTGCCCAGAGGAGATCGTTAAATGACAGTGCAAGTCCTACCCACTGCCATGCAGCCCTCGACACCATAACTTTACATCTTGACTTGGTAGGCCCGATCATATTAGCCCATCCCTTTCAGGACTACTTCCAGTAGCCACCACGAGGAGTTTACGATCGCACTCCCACCAGTCCAAGATTTAAATTCACTACATATTGCTCCCTCCCTAACTGATCACAGTTAGTTCAATCAAATACTATACCAAATGGACATTTTCTACCTCTAGCAACCGCCGCTGGGCAAGTTATCGGTCATTTTGTGACCAAAAAAAACGAAAAAAATTGAGGCTGTTGATTATGATGTTTGCTATCAGCGGTTACAATTTTTATATGCACACATAACCTAAAAAAATTAAAAATGGAAAAAACTGCTAAATTTTGTTTTTTTTATTTAAAATTTCGGATGTTTTAAGTGAAATTTGATAAAATTTTCAGAAATTATACTTTTTAATGTGAAAAATGACGGTTAAAAGTTCAAGTTCAAATATCTAACAGAAGTCTCAAAAATTAACCTTAAATTTGAAAATTGTTGGGCCAATAACTTTTGTGCATCGCATAGTATGAGGTTCATTTTTATTTTAAGTGTAGGTTTTTTTATGCACTTTATGATGGTGTACAAGAAAAAAATTTTAAACTTGTAAAAAGTGAAAAAAATCGAATCGAAAATCGTGAATTTTTGTATTTTTTCGTCATTTTTTTCGAAAAATTCCACTTTTTTTGATAAAACTAAATTTTTTTTGTCATATGTCAAAAATGAATTAATACAAAAAAAAGAGTTTTATCAAAAAAAAGTTGAATTTTTCGAGAAAATTGACGAAAAAATACAAAAATTCACGATTTTCGATTAGATTTTTTTTCACTTTTCACGCACCGCATGACGGCCGTGTGTTGGGCAACACACGGAGAGAGACTAAACAAGTAAAATTTGACTCGGTGCGGACACGGAGACGCGGAAAAGTGTGGACTGACTGGTAAGATTTCACTTGTTTACTTTTTCTCCGTGTGTTGTCCAACACACGGCCGTCATGCGGTGCGGACGCGGTGCGGATATGTGTGGCCTGGCCTTTATCCACACGTTTGAATTTGTGAATGCTTGCCAAGCCTTGACAAACATGTGGATCTGGCATTATGTTTTGCTTGTCTGACTCCACTAAAAATTAAAATATCATATCTTTCGTTTCTGAGTTAATGTAAAGCTGTCTCTTCGAGCACTAGTCTAATCTGCAACGTTTGAAGAACTTCCTCCATAAATAATTTCTACCTAATCATAATTGAATAATTTATATCTTAAAACGTCGGCTCTTAGTATTGGCAGTTTTTTTTGTTGAGATATTCTAATTTCTATAAAATCGATCGCGTAAGATACACCAAGTATTTTATGGAACGCTAACTAATAGATGAAATTAGGATATTATACTCATTCCACGCAGATTTAGGCTGTATTTTTATATGACCTTTATAATTTTTAAATAGTCTTAGGATCCCATATCTTACATAAACGTAAATGTTTGCATGCACACATAAAATGCAAGATAAGTCTTAATGTTATAATTTTTAATATTAAATAAAATAATAAATAATTATTTTTTTGTTTATAACAGATCACATGTTCTACAAAAAGTATGCATGTATTTCACATACAAAGTTCGTTACACAAATAGTTCAACTGAAATTCCAGAATTTCCAATTGCACCAGAAATCGCCTTGGAATTACTGATGGCTGCTAACTTTTTGGACTGCTAAATGGTTAAATATAATTTTTTTCAATTCTTTATTTTTTTTTCTTTTCCTTTGTTTTTTATTTAAATAAACTAAAAAAAATTATATGAAATATATAAAGTAAAAAAAAGGATTCTTGTGAAGGAGTTTATGTCTAATTCATAAATTTAAAAAAAAATATTTTATTATAAATAATTTAATTCTCTTTGTTTTATTATGGATGAATATAAATGCCGCATGTAGACTAGGTGTTCTAATTGATTTAGGGCAATGGTCTCTTTTGTAAGGAATAAATACATAAATTAAATATTTTTGGATTTTGCATTTATTCTAATTTAATTTGTATTTTGGTGTTTATGTTTCAATTTAAAGTTTAGCATTTATTTTTGAATTGTATTATAGACAAGCAGTGGAAGATGTTTTTCTATATAATACGGAAGAAATTGACCAAACTCTCTGGCTAGATTTTTCCGCATTATCTTCCTGAAATTAATCCTAATTCGATATCTCTTTTTGCGGGTCAGTCCCTTTGTTCTTTGGTGTTCGGTTCTGCTGGATTTGCTCTCTCTTCAATTCGCCTAGTTATCGCAATTAGCAGAGGCCGCAACAACTGGGAGATCCTGGTCAGAGCTTACAGTTGTCGCGCAAAATTGGGTCCGCTGGAGGGCAAATGTTTCCGCCCTATGTCCCATGAGGGAATAAAGGAGCATAAGAAATTAAGTAAGTAAAGTTATAGCTATGGAGGGCCATGATAGCAGCGCGTCTTTTCACCAAACACTGGCAATGTGCCTGGCGTCCTTCAAGCAAAGGGTCATATTCAAGAATTTTTTCAAGTAATGGAAAGTTCCATTTGCCTTCCTTCATGTGGTCACAGAATCTTACCGTTTCAATTGTTCTTTGGAGAGCTCTACTAATGGCAGAAGATTCCAGCACTCCGAAGTCGACCGTTCTTCTTTTCCAGGTTGTGTAGTAGAGCCACCATCTCCGCCTAGTAAACTGAAGTGTAATTCCCCGGACTAAGTAAGCAGACTAGGCTCAAATTGTCCGGGAAGACTCCCGCCGGTTCTGCTGTCAATCGTGGACCCTGCTGGAAATGAAATATCTTCCGGTCTGCCTTTAAGAATCTATCCATTACGTATGATGGTTCTGTGATACTTCACGCTCTCACTTTGTTTTTAGAGACCTTTCCATAGGCATATTTTGAACATGATCCTTTATATGGCCATATCGATTTATGATGCGATACAATGGCCTCGATTCCCAGATCCGGCGAATCGGACACTCAGCCGCAATTGCGGATTTGTGATCCGCAACAATTTTCCGCGGATTTGAATCGACAAATTTACCTAAGCAAATCCGATATCGCATATTTCATAATCGCGTGAGTTTTCACTCTCAATTTTTTCGGTAATTAAACCCGTATTCAATCCGCGACTGTGATGCGGATTTGAGAATCGCAAAGTGTCATATCCGCACTCACTTCCGATCTGCCGGATCTGGGAATCGAGGCCAATATAGTAACCCGTTTCATCCGAAGTGTCAAGGCTGCCGCAATCTTCACTAGCCCAGGATCACTTCTATCGCTGTTGTTGTTATGGTACGTAAAGCACCGCTGATACCAAAGTATGTCATTCTCTGTAACCTGTTCACGCTTCTGTCAACTGTTTTCTGTTGTGGCGTTAGTTCACCAGACTACCGAACCATATGTTATAATGGGCCTCTTGCTAAGCTCGGTGAGATACCCCACCATACTGGTGCCTTTTTCGTTTTCCCGTCGAACAAGGGGCACTCCCAGAGAATATGAAAAGTACACTCAGTCTCCTCAAGGCAAAGCCTACAAGTGGGGTCCTCTTTCGTTCCTATCTCCCATATGTGGTAATTCAGGGCACAGTGTCCGGGAATTCAGACAATAAGTGTCCTGACATAGTTTCTAGTAGGCATCAACAATTTCTTGGCCGCGTTAAGAGACGGCAAAAGAAGGAACCGCTTGGGTTGGGCGGTCCAGGCGGATACCTCCGACATTCGGTATGTTTCATCAAAGTTCGATAAGCAAGTTGGTAGATGGTTCCGGACCGACGAATGCAATGTCAGAGCCCGGGGGGCCGGTTCGTGTATGGCGAACGTTGATAATCGTACGAAGATAATTTGAAGTCGAAAAATTTTGTCCACGAAAATTTTAGCGTTCGCATAGGTCGAAAGAAAATTATTATTCATAATAATGCAAGAACTCGATAACCCAAGACCTTTCGAGTGCCTTTCGTCGGCTTCAGACGAAAATTTTCAATTTCGACATACACGAACCGTCCAGGGCGTCCGCTTTATCATTGCCTTTGAAGAGCCGGGAGTCGGACCCAAACAGAGGTAACTTTATTGAGACCGCCCTACGGGTTCTTATTGTCTTTATTGCCGCTTGACTATAAGAGAAGACAAATATCCGCTTGTTTTTGTAGTCCCTTCTTAATTTCTCATAAGTGCACGCCAGTACAGCTCACACCTGTCTCTGTTTTGGAGCCATCGGCCATTGAGTACCTCTAGGAGTTTATCTACAACAAAGCTCCATAGAAGTAGAGATTAAACAACTCCCTGTGGAGATCCTTTTGCTATATTGCCCTCCAGAGACCCCTCAAGATAAGAGATCATTAATTTGCGACTTCTCATCATAGAGTCGATCCAGTCGCAGAAAATGCTACTTAGACTTCAAAGGATGTATTGTCGAGGGCTTCTTGGGTATCGAGGAAGGCCGCCAGCGTAACTCCTTTGTTTTGTGGTGAGAATTCCACCAGCTTGTGAAATGCTGTCTCAGTGGACTTAGCCGCGCGATACGCATGCTGATAGGACCTTAGGGGTTGGCGACAAAGACAAGCTTTCCTTATCACTCTGTCGACCATTTTCTCCATTGTCTTCAAGGCAAAAGACGAGAGACTGAAAGGGCCTGAAAGATTTAGCCAAGGTGTAAATGTTATGTTGCCATTCTTTCGGACAGATGGGATATAACCATTTGCGAAGGAAACCCTGAATATTTTACATAGTAAGGGAGTGATTAAGTCCCAGCCCTCTTGTAGCAGAATAGGATAAATCCGTCCGCTTCAAGGGTGTTGTATGGTTTGAACGATCTAATCGCCTCCCTAGCAGCTTCGTTATTGAACACGGTTTTTGCTTCTGCCCAGGCAGCTTTGGTCACTAGAAAGTGGAGCTGTTAGCTGACAAGCAGAAGTTGCGCTCTCATTTGAATAATAATGCTCTGGGAACACGCCCCGTTTTAAACCAATTATTATGTTGATGTCTCGCACTTCCAATTTTTTGACGAAAAGTTGATATTTGACTCATAACAAATGTACCCTTTTTTTCAAATCGTTTCTCGAGCTTCTTCCGAGATTTTGAAATTTAAAAAAAAACGTGATTTTTAGGAAAAAAAATTCCGTTTTTGACTAATACCTCTTAAACGGTAAGTGTTATCATAAAATAGTATTTGCAGAGTTGGTAGATTATGCGATTATCTACAAAAAAAGATATTACACGTTTTCCCGTACGAATTGCCATTCATGAGATATCGCCATTTTAAAGATTTAAAATACTTATTTGCGACTTGTATATAGCTCATCAGACGTTCAATAAATCCTTTGTTGGACTACGTGGCTAATTTTTTCAGGGGTGATTCCTGGATGTGTTTGGAGAAAAAAATTGTTCTAGAGACGGGGGCTATCCCTACTATCCACTAAAATACAGGGTGTTCACGAAAAAAAATTTATTTTTTTACAATTAACTTAAACTTCAATTACTCCTAGACTAATTATCGTAAAGCAACAAAATTAGGCTCATCTTTTAGGTGAGTGTGTATTCTTTAATTTGGAATAAAGATCAAAAAGTTGAGTGACCCCGATTAGAAGATATGTAGGCTTAAAGTGTGAGCAAAATCCCAATATTCTTCGTTTTTGAGCATTTCGCTCATACTTTAAAACTACATATCTTTTAAACGGAATCACTCAACTTATTGATCGTTATATCAAATAAAAGAATACACATTTACCTAAAATATGAGCTTAATTTTGTTGCTTTACGATAATTAGTCTAGGAGTAATTGAAGTTTAAGTTAATTGTAAAAAAATAAATTTTGTTTTCGTAAACACCCTGTATTTTAGTGGATAGTGGGGATAGCCCCCGCCTCTAGAACAATTGTTTTCTCCAAATACATCCAGGAATCATCCCTGAAAAAATTAGCCACGTAGTCCAACAAAGGATTTATTGAACGTCTGATGAGCTATATACAAGTCGCAAATAAGTATTTTAAATCTTTAAAACGGCGATATCTCATGAATGGCAATTCGCAAATACTATTTTATGATAACACTTACCGTTTAAGAGGTATTAGTCAAAAACGGAATTTTTTTTCCTAAAAATCACGTTTTTTTTTAAATTTCAAAATCTCGGAAGAAGCTCGAGAAACGATTTGAAAAAAAGGGCACATTTCTTATGAGTCAAATATCAACTTTTCGTCAAAAAATTGGAAGTGCGAGACATCAACATAATAATTGGTTTAAAACGGGGCGTGCGAAGTGTACTTGAAGTAGTATCATCAAGGTTTCTTCCCTAGTCTGAGAGAAGAAGCCGTCGTTTCTCTTAATTGACCCGAAATCTCCCGAAGAGCCTTTTACTAGAACTAGTTTTGCTGAGTCTGAAATGTCTAGTACCATATACTAATGTGCTACGTTTATAAGCGGAGTTTCCCTCCGGATGGAAGTTTCGATCCGGAGTGAAACACCGCTTATAAACGGGGAGTGAAAATCCAGAACTTGGATTTTCGCTCCCGAAGAAAAAGTCGGAGTGAAACTTCGATCCCGGTTTATGTTGTGCTTATAAACGCTGAGTGGGAGTGAGATTACAGGAGAATGATTTTTATTTTTTGCCGAAGGGGGAAAACTTAGAAAAGAAGAAGCTAGGTGTTTTATTTTCTTACAATAGTTTTTTTTCTTTACTTATAGGTGTTTTTAAATACATTAAATTAAACATTGGGTTTACGTTTACGTTTGTTGTCATTTTAAATTTGAGTTCGGAGCTGTCAACTCAAACCAGAAAGTATTTTGGATTTTTGCTCCCATTGCTTATAAACGCATCGGGAGTTTCTCTTTGGATTGAAGATCCGGGAGTGAAATTCCGCTTATAAACGTGGTAATGGTCGATAATTTAAAGGATCCTTAAGACAACACGGATATTTTCTAAGATATTGCTGAATAAGAGCATCTATTTGTTACGAAGATACTATGCTTATTATTATTTATTGATATATCAAACTCATCAATTGATTGTTTTTATTCATATTTTTATTACAATTAAATAAATATTATAGATTTTATGATAGTTTTTGAATAATTTCACACTAAAATGATTTTTGACTAGTATAAAATAATTTCATAAACAATTTATTAAAAAAAAACAGAAATATTTTACAGCAAGTAATACTTAAATACCAGTAATTTATTTATCTGTATGTTGTAGTCTCTAATCGACAAATTATTAAACAAATCAAAATGTACAGTTATTAGATCATTATTATTGAGAATCATTAAAAATCCCTACTAATTCCAGTATAAATTGTGCAAAAATTTATTGTTTACTACTACACATGGTTTTCTTCTTGTTATAAAAATAATGAAAAAAAGCATTATTCTTATATCTAATATTATTTACCATAGTAAAAGGAAAAGAAAAACATCTTATTTTGATATTATTATAATTTTACTATTATAAACTGTTCTCATTTATTCTAACTATTTTATTTTGTTAATTTGATTTTTTTTGTTGTGTTAATATTTTGCATTTGATTTATTGGTAATTAATTAGAGCTCTCAAATTGAGACTTTTGAAATTCTAATGAATTTATTTTATTATTATTTTTATTTATTTAATTTGAAACTTCTGTTGAAGTAATTATTTGATTTTAAAATTTCAATTAGATGATAGCTGTATTTTTTTTCCTATAATTAATTTCTGTTTTGAAAGTAAAACTATTCTAAATACTTCTTAAAACATACAGACATTTTATTTTATTCAATTGCTAGAAATTTTGCAGTTTTGAATATTTTTTTGTTTATACTTATATTATTTATAAATTAGTTTGTTCCAATTATTTTTACTAGAAAAACAGAAAAAATTGAAATTAGATGCATGATTTATAGAAGAAACATTTGCTCTTTTAGAAGAAATCCTTAGAGCAGGATATGTATCGTATAATCTATTTTTAAGCGAGTTTTGAAATAATGCAGGCATATTAAAAGGTAAAGTTACCAATTTCTTTTTGAGAAAAAAATGATTGCTTCTTTACGGCAATGTTAGTATAACGAATACATTTTAATGAAATCGTCAATATTTTCATAATACACTCAACGTTTTTCACATGATTTTGAAACAAGAAAAACCAATGTCTTTCGTTTTTATCGTTGTTGATTTGTTCTGGTCCCAATTTCAAACTTATATGAAACAAATTTTTGAAAATCTTAAAGAAATGTATTACTGCCTCTATTCCCGAATCCGGCGGATCTGATACTTCCGCCGCGCTTGAGTGATTATTAAATCCGACGAAAGAAATACCGTTCACTTTCCTGCCGGCGTATTCGGGAATAGAGGCCTTCATCTTCAAATGAAAATGCTGCTGCCAAACGCTTTCGAGAAAAATTAGCCAAAATAGTTAGTAATTGGCCTCGATTCCCGAATTCGCCGGATCAGAAGTGAGTGCGGATTTGACACTTTACGATTCCCTAATGCGTCGTGTGGGTGTTAACGTGAATCTTAACGTATAGCAATGGCAACCTGTAAACGATTTCCGAGAACAAAATTAAGAAATCTCAACTTAAACAGACGGCATTTTGGACATAAGTGCCAAATTCGCACTCACTTCCGATCCGCCGGATTCGGGAATCGAGGCCATTATGCCGACGAAACAGGTCTATACTGGAAGAAATACTTACTATAACATTAATTGAAAAATTGTAAGACTACTAGTGATTTGAAATAATATTTTGTGAAAATAAACCGTACAATAATGTCAGGAGCTAAGAAAGGTTGGAATATTATACAGTTTTTAGTCCATTGGTTGCCTAATTAGAAACGTATATGACGGCAGTTCTATTGGCTGAATGGTTTCGGAAGAAACCCACCTCTTTTTCATTGACCTTAAAACAGCATAATGATCTTGCACTACGATCCAAAATCTAGTAAGCAATGGCGGAACTGAACTTTCCAGATCAATTAACCCAACTCACTAAAAGTGACAAACAGAGTAAGAATTCAGAACAATTTATCGAAACTCACTAACATACTTGCTATTCAAAATTTTATTCAAAAAATCCCGCCGAGAGTCGAAATTGAAACCAGAAGTACAATTCTAATCAACTCGGCTCAGCTAAAGGCAATCTGTTGATGTTGATCTATTTTTGTTACTAACGCAAGAATCGACTTCGTAAATCAATAAATCTACGAGTTCACCACATTCTGATTTAAAACTTCAGATCTCGGTTTTATTCACTAAGGCCTCTATTCAACGAGCTGGATAATAAATATCGTGGATATTTCGATTTTTTTTTGAATTATCACTCACAATTTTGTTCAATTTTGAAAATTCGAAACTTCAGAGGTTAGAAATCAGCGGATTAATGGGGCCGTATTTGGTTTATCGAGTCGATATCGACTTCTGTTGATAAATAAAAATTGGCATTTGGCAACACGATATCGACAACGTTATCGTCTCTTTACGTGTCGATAAAGTCTTTTCCCGTTTATTAAAGAGCTTAATTTAAGCATACAATCAACTTTTAACAATTTCTATTTTAATTAAATATACGTGGTTTGCTGTACTTGGAGTAATATCACACAATTTGATAGTTTTGTATGGTTTGATGTTGATTTGGTCGTAATGCCAAATATGAAACTTACAGAAAATCGAGAAACTTTTTTTGTCGAGTCGATCCATCGACTCGAGAAACCAAATATTATAATATTATATATTGTAGAATGACCCGGTTATATCTGTTGCGTTAATATAATAAATGAGTTCGACCATTACAAAATCGTATAAAGAAGATGGCTAACCATTTAAATCTGCAGCTGACCCAAAAAAGTAATTATGAAAACTAAGCCGAGGTAATGTGTAAAAGTATCAATAAACCGACAGTCTGGAGCTGGACTTAATTTCGCGATTCGATGAATCGAGTCGACACAAAAGACTTATTACGATTAAAGAAAACTATTGCCAAGCGAAATTATCCATTTTTTTTTACTAAAAACCATTGATTAATACTTATACAATTTGTTTCATTTTCAATTTTTATTTTGTATTCAATGCCTTTGTGTAGTTTTTTTGAATTATGAAAGCCGCTAGAAACAAGAGTATGGTCCGGTTTCATGGACAGGGATATATCATGGATAATAAATATCTTGGATATTCTGTCGGATATTTGGTGTGTTTCATAGACCGGGATAATTGATGCCTCCGTTTTTCAAAGTCTATGTTATTTTCGGATATGTAGTCATTAAATAAATAAAAAATAAAATGCAACTTTAGTTAATTCAAACGTAAATTTTGAAATTTCGAACATCATGTATACAAAATGAGGTTATGTTCATCGAATATCCGACCAAGATATATTCAGGTTGGTGATAGTCTTATTATTATCTGGGTCAATGAAACCGGGCCTATAAGATATATAAAGGGTTTTGTATATTCTTTTCAATAATGCGATATATCTACAAACAGTTCAATTGTTATAATTTTTAATATAATTTTGGTTTTTTTTGATATTCTAGCAAAAATATATACTCTTGCCATAGATCCAAGAAATAGAGCAAGTCAAGTAGTAAATTTGCGATTAATAAAACTGCTTTTGTATATCAGTTAATCTTTGTTAAAACTGCTTAAGCTAAGTATGCTGTTCCTAAGTACGGCGGTCAAGAAAAATTTCCCCATATAAACTTTATGTAAAAAAACGCTTAAGTAATCGGTCAAGAAATGCTCGAGGAATTTTTGCTCAAGAAATTTCTGTACCTAGTACGCTGTTCGGTCAAGAAAAGTGCTAGTCCTATTCTGACACGTAGATGGAGCCTTTTTCTGATGCGGTTAAGAAAAAATTGGGAAGACAATTTTTTCTTGACCGAAATTGACATTTCGTTTGTGACGGAAAATAGCTTTGGCCGCGGGAAGTGTTTTCATTATTTTTTTTATAGTTTTTATAGAGCTTAATATAAATAAAGGACAGTTTAAGTGATTCTTCATTATTTTAGTGTTGTTTTAAAATACATTTCTGAGAAAATTCCTTTTTTTTATTGTGCGGAAGGACTCTAAAAAAACATTTCCCGCAGCCAGATATTATTTTCCTACACATAAATGTCAAATGTCAATTTTAGTCAAGGAAAAAAGTCTTCACATTCACTTGTCAAAATTTTCTGTACCGGGGTCGAGAAATAATAAGAGCACTTTTCTTGACCGCCGTACTTAAGAACAGCATACTTAGCTTTAAAAATAAACTCCCTAACGCTTTGCTTTTATTTGGATAGGCCTCTAGTCCGATTCTCGTCAAACAGTCGAACGAGTGTTAGATCGAGAAAGTGGTAGTCCTATTCTCGATTGTAGTGAACCGAGTCGATTGCAGTCGATGATAGTTCACGATTGCATTTAGATGGTCGAATGCGTGTGTTGTGTTGATTTAATTTAAACACCAACAACTTTCTTAAAACAACATTGCCATGAAATTTCCTACGAAAAATCCATCAAAATGACAGAAAATTCGTAGTTATAATGGCGGTACTTTTTGTTCGATTCGACTGCGTTACGGACTACCAATCTTTTTCACAATCGAATCAGCTGTCGATTCTCGATCGATTGACGAATCGAATTTCTTACTAGAGGCGTATTTTACTCCACGTTCCATTCAAAGATGCATCACTCGCTATAAATTTAGAAATAAAACAAACATTGGAGAGAAAGTTCTGGAGCAACATTTAAATCATATAATAAAAAATCACCTTCTAATATAGCCTTAGTTGTAATTTTTAAACTATTAAATACTATATTAATCACAATGTTATACTAATATATTTGGTAAAGGTACGAAATGATAAATATAACGGTTCCAGCTCTAACGAAGTTTTCTAATTTCTCATTATTAGCAAATCAATACCAGACGACCCAAATTCTCAGTTACAATGGCAGTACTTTTTAATCATTCGATTGCAATACGGACTAGCAATCTTTGTCACAATCGAATCAGCTTTATCTAAATGATGTATGCTTCAGTTAAGATTTTTTATGAGATATAATAGGAGGCCGCCAACAGATTTTTGTTCTAAGGCCGTATTATTTATTATTTAAGATTGTTCTAAGAATTTTGTAAGTATTATCGATACAGCCAATTGCTCTATTAGGTAGTAGTTGTAGGAGCATGGGATAGATTCCAAAAGTCTGGATAAACTCCAGAAAAGTGTGGTAGGGCAAAAAGTTGGCCCAAACTTTGGTCACCACCATTTATTATCACCGTAGGGTATGTAGTGCCGGATCTGCTTGGTTTATTGACATGCAGTTCTCTTAAGAAAATAGCAAAACAAAGTGATAGCCGTCCTCCTTGTAAATAAAAGAAAATGTTGTGGATGTAGTAAAATTTTCAAGGAACTGAAGTTTTCACTGGAGCCGAACGACTAACAAAGACGGTCTATCAAAAACCGAGAAGTCACTGCAGATGAACAAATAGCAGCTCTGTTCGCAAGTTCTAATCCATCCTCCCCTCGACGCTCCCGGATGCTTCTTTGGAAGGAGCTAACGGGAGAGCGGTTGAATGGGCGTCCTCTGCACCGTTAGAGAATTATATGTCGGTTGTGCTGATGGTTATTAACCCACTCCCACAAAAACACTTTTGCTACGAATCGGCAAACAATGCCTCGGAACTAGGGATAAGGAATCGGTACTCGATTCTTTACTCATATGAGTATTTGGCTTTCGATTCTACTCATATTAGTACTCGATACTTTTGACCGAATACTTTTACTCATATCATTACTTATAGGTAGGGTGGAATCTAGTACTTAGTACAATTTGCATTGAAGGCCGAATTCAAGCTAACTGCCAGTTTATATCAGCCGTGAATAATTTCCATATAAACGCTTTATACATATATGCATGTATTTTTCTGCCCTTAAGACCCTTAAACATCCCTAAACTCTCCTTAATTGAAGCAGAAAAATACATCCCAAACGCAAATTGGTGTTCTTTTATAGCACAGAAAATTGTATGCCTTTTTCTCTATTGCACGAACATGCACTCCAGGCAGAGAGCAATACATACAAATTTCTGTGCGATCAACTCTCCTCCAATTCGCGTTTTGAGATGTATACACGGTTTTAGACTCGCCCGTTCTTAGCCTGAAACAGTTATGCACAACGTCAAAACGCCTGCATGGCACCCGAAAAAGGCACGGTATGCCTGAGTAAAAATTCGACCTTTTCAAATGCAGCCCGCTACAAGCATGAACGGAATAATCCAAACGATATAAATCACGGTACGCTCACACCTTTTATACTAAAGGGAGTGAAATTGCGCAGGTCAAGCAGCATTGGACTTGGTTAGTACTTATTTGGGGGACCGCTTGGTAAAACGACACTCGCGTTTGGAAAGAGTTGACTATGCATGCATTGGTTGACTATGCATGCTTTTAGACGGGATGTAAGCTGTATTTGTAATCTGTTTAAGCCGACACTCGAGTAATGCATACGCTAAGGCAGTTCGCAAAAATTTCAAAAAAGTACTCATTGATTCTCAGGGAATGACTAAAAAGTACTCATTGAGTAATTTTCTTTCAATTCTACTCATGAGTATATAATCGGGTACTCTACACCGATTCCGTATTTCTACTCGGAACTGGATTTTCGCTTTATGTCGCACGAGCGATTAAAGGAGCATAAGAAGAAGCAGAAGTTTTCACTACCACCAGATACGTATGGGAGAATAACGCAGAATATGCAAGTACTGACATTAACACTTCTGTATATAAAACAAACAAAAATTAGGTGGCTCCAGAGGGTTATTAAAATTGTATAGATGTATTATTGTATGTTAAGCGAGGAAAGCCACGTCATTTCTAACATAAGTGCCAATTTCAATAAACTGTTTGCAATTCCAATAAGGATAGGCATGCACCTGCCTGCTTCATGAGAGATTTGGGTTTCACTTAGTGCAAGAATCGAGGTTGCATACTGTGTTATGTTACAAATATCAAAACAAGCATCTTAAAAGAAAACTTCCAGATACTTAAATAATTAAGTTAAAAAATAAAAATAAACTTAAAAATTACAAAAATAAAACGAAAAATAATTAAAAATTTTAAATAAATCTTTAATTACGAAATAATACGTATTAGTACACATTTCATCAATAAATTTTTCCTTATTGTAATGAGAAATGGAGCACCCATAATCATCATAAATGTTTCATATTCATCATATATTTAAAAAAAAACTTCTCTTTTTATTTCTTACATATCTAACCACAGCATTCAAAAATTATAATTTTGTTTTCAAACATTCTTATAGAAATTAATAATGATAAAAAAAGCATTCTACATTATTTTTTATCAATATATCTTGGAATTATCTAACTTGTAAATTGTACAAAAAATTATATACCATTTTTTTTTTAAAAATAATTTACAACAGAACAATAGTAAATATTTAAAAAAAAACATACACATGATAACGAGCATTTTTCTAACCCATTTTATTGTTCATGAGATTTTGACTATTGAAGAGATTTTCCTGAGCAACCAAACAAGTAACTTGCTCTAAAGCTGTTGATGAATTACAATATAAATCTGAGGAATCCTCAACGATTTTTAGTGGTTCATCTAGTGAACCCTTATCCTGAGATAATTTAAATGAATTGCTAGTCTTTAGCTTTTGCTGCAGATTAGCTGGTTTGGCTGCTATTGTTGGCTTCTGTTGCTGTCCACTTAAGTCTAAATTTTTAGCTTGCTGGGATATAATGCATTCGTTATCATAAATACCAGCTGATGTTAAGCTAGATGGTGGCGATGAATGATGTAAAAATTGGCTTGCCTGCATTTGCGGAAAATTTTGATAGCTTTCAGCGCACATTATTTGATAGCCTTCTTCATTTGTATGTTGCTGCTGCTGGTGTTGTTGTTGTTGCTGTTGTTGTTGTGTTATTAATTGTGACTGAGATACTGATTGCGTAATAGTTTGATATTCTTGAGATTGTTGTGACATAAATATTTGATTTGGTTTCGTTTTGATATCTAAGGACGGAGACTGATGCATTGATGTTGATGTAGTTGGCGTTTGTGGTGGTTTCTTTGTAAATAATTGTGGAAAACGACATCTTATTGAATCAACAACATCTAAAAGATTTTTGGCATCCATTGCTAATACATGAGCCGCCGATAACATACTCCTGTTAATAATAAAATAATTTTGTCCATTTAAATATGCAAACCTTAATTTAAAACTATAACAATACTCACTTCCTGTATTCTACATCCAAAGTTGTATCATTATATTGCTGTGCTAATCGCATTGCTGAAACTAGTTCATACATATCTTTAGAAAGAACCTTATGTGCCATCTCCACTTCTCTGTTTAATTTACAAATTTTTATTAACAATTAAAAAAAAATATTTAACAACAAACTCACTTATGTGCTTGTGGAGGAAATACAACCGATAATGCATCAACAGATCCTAACAAATTACGTAATTCAACTCCAACATTTTTGACTAGATCTAAATAATCGGATGCAATTGCCTTTTCAACACCTTGACTAAGCATCATTATAGCTTTAACTACACTTGTTGTTGCTGCATAAACTGAATCATTCGATCGATCTAATGGTAATGTTTTATTTGATTCAGCCTTTTGTGACTTTGAGAAAAATTTCTCATCAGATGATGACGGTGTTGTACATCGTTCCATTGATGAGCTATTCGATTTCATTGTACCTTGATTTGATCCTGGTGTATGTGGCCGTGAACCAGTTGTACTTGTTGGTGTTTGCGGACAATCATTTAAGCTTGATGGCCCAAAGAATGAGGTGTTTTGTGGTGAAAATCTAGGACTTTGGCTTTGATAGCTTCCTTGCATTGAACCATTTGTTTCGGCATCATTACCAGTTGTTATGAGACTTAATCGCTTCTTCTGTAAATAATACAAATTTACAATTCATGAAACACATTTTGTTTTTAAGTACAAATATTTACCAAATTGCTTTCTTCTTGCAACAGCCATTTACTGTCAATTTCACTTTCCATTTGTTGCTTTCGTAATTTAGCTTCTAGCTCTTCAGTTTTCTATTTAGGTGAAACAATTTCAAATGTTAATATTTTGAACAAACAAAATAATATATTTATACAACAACAATAGATTTCTAGATATTCTTGTTTTTTTGATAATACTACTTTATTAACTGTTGCAAATAATATTATTTAACGCATGACAAAATCAAGACGTATATACAATTTATATTTGAAAGCATGATCAAATGTAAAATAAATATTGTTGAAGATAGCACTGAGATCTTATTACGACAATAAAATTCGAAAAATTAGATTGGGTTATTCTTTATAGATAGAGTTGTTGCAGTAACGTTTACTGTTCCTTGTTTATATGGTAGTCTGGTGCTGCCGGGGTAACAGACTTTTTTCGTCTGGTTAGCGGAAATCACTTGTTTCAGAAGGCATAACACTCCGATGAGTCTGTCTCCCGCTAACTCCAGGGTGTTTGGCTTAGCTGGCTGCTATTAAGGATATTGACTGAATTCATGTTAAATAATATTTTGTCGCGTCGGGTTTCCTCCATCTCTAACAAAAACAAACAAATTTAACACGGTCATTCTCATTCCAACAAAAATTTCGGGGATCAAACGCTAGGTATAACCTCTGGCCACGGCCTCGCATAGGATAAATTTATGTCATGTAATTACTCTCATCCTAAAAACGGATGAGGGATCAAACCTATTTTATTTGCAAGTTAAAGTCTCGCGGTGGCTTGTTAAATGTAAATAAACTTTCCGATGATTAAAGATCCTCCAAGTAGAAGCTTGTGTCATTATTTAGTTCTAATTAGTTCAGATAATATTTAATAGGACAATGACCAGAAAAGGCTTCCAGAATGATTCTGACTTCTAATCTTTTTAGTAAAAGGAACGTTTTTGCAATAGACGTTACCGAATTTAATGAACATCTTAGTATGGCGTAATGCCTGTAGTTTGGTCCCTTATAGGGAGACTAGTTTCTTCTTCCAATCATAGAGGGTATCTTAAGTGTCGGTTCTGATCCAATAAATATTGCTTAAGGGGAGGTTCTCCTGCTCAGGCCATGAAAATGGGTGATTTTCAGAAATTTTTTTTTGGCACATAAAAATAAAATATTAAAATGCGGTTTTTTGCAAAATGTTTGTGTGATATAAAACTATTAAAATCAATTTTTCAAAAAAAAAACAAAAACAATATGGCGGCTCGCGTCAAGTTGCAGTATAGCCGTGCGCACCGCGCACATTTAACTTTGCGACATCCTAGAAGCTCATAATCTGATTGGAAACAAAAATCGTGCAAGTACCAATTAGTTCAATGTATTTAGGGTACCTTGACCCTTATTCAAGAAAATATGTAGCTACAAATTGAAATGGTACCACTGCGAAATTTGAACCTTCATTTTCGCTTGTTTTTTGTTACTTTGACCGGCTTGAAAAATTATGTATTATTAACCGTTTTTAATAATCAAGGGCAGTGGCGTAGATAGGGGGGGGATCAAGGGGATCAATCCCCCCCCCCATGAGCCAACGAAAATTATAATAGAATTGAATAAAAGTCTTCGTATCTACGTATTTAAGTATACATGAAATTTCTTAACCACCAGCACCTCTTTTGGAATTATGTAATGTGCAATTTTGTTTTTGCGCAATTATGTATATAAAAATCATCTAGATATGTTTTTGTGACGGCTGTGCATTTAAGTATTGTCTAATTTCCGCGTTTCGAGCAGGCCGACCAATCAACAACCACGAAAAGGACCCTCACTATAATTGTGGACACATCGAGCACATGTAAAGTAAATACAATGAGCCAATAGCGACACCTCGGTTCCTAAATACTCAAAATTTTAACGTTATAATAAATCAATAATATATAAAATAATATCAATCGTTTTTCCAATTTTGGGTGAAATAACTATTAGCTATGAGCATATTTTATTCAATATTTAATATTTCGAATATTTTTCAATGTAGTCGAGTATCAGAATATAAGCTTCCTAAAAAATAGGACTAAAGTTTGGCTTTGATTGTCAATTTAATTCCTGCTTAATATTTTGAAGTTTATAAAAATTGCCGAGTCAGTAAAAATATTAAAGTTCAAGAAAAGATTCTACGGGAAAAATTATGATAAACTTTAATATATAAGTTCGCGGAAGCTTTGCACTTCATAGATTGTTCTAACTCGATACAATTTTATCGAGCACAACACACAGCACACTCTCTGGCGAATCAATAATTCGAAGACGTTCCTTGGAGCGTTAACATTAATTTACTCTAGTTTTTCCGTTTTCAACTTTTTTTTATTTTAAAATTATTTTGAAAATATGGCATAAAAGTCCATCGAATGAGCCTAAAACCTTATTCAAATGGAGCGTACTTTCCATATAAAAAATTCCAAAAAATTAGGATTCTAATTAAAAGGGCGCATTTCTGCATCTTCGGAAGCAAACGGTAATCCGCCTTTTTTGCGGTGGCCATATTGGATCTATTGAGTATACTATATTATATTGTCATCGCAACTGAATCTGTGTGCAAAATTTCAGTATGATCGAATAACCGGAAACCCCTCAGCAAAAGAAGGTTTACCTCAAAATACGATCTGAATTTTCGTTTCATATATAATTGTGACTGTAAGCGAAAGAATGCCCAATTATAACACTGCTCAACAGCATGACTGTTGCATGGAATATTTTACATCATTCTAAACTAATTTTTGACGCTGATTTCAAATATATTATCAGTTTTTTATATCAGCTTTAGTTAATGAATTATAAGGAAGTGTGTTTTTTAGAAAAATACTCTCACCGTACTAAAATATTTTATTTAAAAAAAACTACAATCCGCACTGCACGCAGAATACTCCCACCTATCTAAAAATGTAAAAGTGAAGATTCTACCCTACCACCTTCCAGAGTAATGAGTCATCAAAGTCAAAATTTTGTTTTTTTAACAAAACTATCAACTTTAACTACCTTTTCCCCCAAAAATAAGTAGTTAGTCAATATTTTTTTTCCAAAATTGGAAAGCACGGACAATTTCCTATAAATAATGTCCAACAATTTTTGTGTTACGGTCTTTATTTTTTAAGATATTAGAAAATTTTGATGTTAAAGTTGGCTTTATTTTGTAGTTTGGTACTTTGGCACTTTGGTATTAGAGCCCTAACACAATAACACATTTAATTTTGGCTCAAAGTTTTACTAGGAGTGGATAGGTGGACATAAAAATCGTGCTAAAAGGATTTTTGCTTTTGACAGAGCCCCAAAAAACTTCACTGCAAGTATTTCCAAAAATTCTATTCAAAAAGGCTTATTTCTTGAAGTAACTAATCAAAAGGTCGTATTTCGCAAAATACCGATCAAAAGGGCATATTTCTAAACAAATAATTACAAAAAATATAGTGCATGAATGTGCATTTAAATACAATTTTAGCATTTTATTTAGAGGAACAGGCAGTTTTTTTCGATTTCTGTAAAGTTTGTTTATGATGGAAATACGCCCTTTTGAACAGACACTCCTCAACTGTCAAATTTATTCTAGTTTATAATTGCAAAAGTGTGTTGAAATTGTTTTGTTTATTATCTCGGAATGAAGAAATTTTTACTGCAAATAAAACCATTCGGCAAGTCTTGAGACGGTGAAAACCATAGAAATGCAGAATTATCGTCAGAAACAACCGCGAAAAGACCCCGTTCTGATGCATTAAGTTGTGAAAATCCGATCAATCAAAATATACTGTCATATCCCCTCCCATCACAAAAAGCTACCTACGCCACTGATCAAGGGTCAAGGTACCACAAATATGGTGTAATAAAACTTCTCAAAATTTTAAGCCGATCCGATAAGCGGGTTTCGAGACATCGTGTCTTGAACATTTGAAAAAGTAGTTTCGAGAAAAACGCGTTTAAAGTTTGGAGACGAGTAATTTTTACGTGGATTATATAGTGCACGCTCGCCTTCAATAAGCTGTAACTTTGTTAAAAATTAAGTAACTTCAAAATCGTTCTGGGAACATATTCTAGACATGTTAAGGATGTGAAAAATGTAAACAAAAAAAATCGTTTTTTTTAGCCTGAGCAGGAGAACCTCCCCTTAAAGAGTATGTCCTATTATCCATTTTAGAACAACAGAGCTATTCCTTGTAAGAGAGGATTTTGAGCACATGAATAGAACTCCAGAAAGTTTTTGATTCGGTGTTCAAGCCTCTAAGTGTCTTAAGAGCAACATAACTGGATAATTAATCGTGGTAGAGCTATTTATGCCGCTGGAAATCACCATCGCCTCAGATTGAAAACTGCATGCGAATGACTCAGGTTCTTAAAAATACGAAATCTGGACCAATAGATGCCCGGTGCAACTCCAAATTTAGCTTTTGAGTCATCTATACCAAGCCATAGATCAAAATCAGGTAATCTGCTTCTTCGCGCCTACCTGTATTCATTGCAAATGGCTTTTCAGTGTGACTTTGGGCTTTAGTATGTCAGAGTAGATGGTCATTATATCAAAGATTGTATCTCCTATGATTTTTTTATGTGAAAAAACAAGCTTAGGGAACACCATTTGTACTACCGTCATGTCGTTCAGGTGCAATGTCTAGTAGTAAACTGAGTTTGAAGGATAGAAGAGAATACGAAAGATTAGAGTGGGTGTGAGAGCTGCTCGAGAAAATTTCAATACTTAGATGACCAGGCAGTTTGCCTGGACAGGATATTCGCAAAAGAAGGCTCTACGCAATTTTTTACGACTTACAGCCTTCTGATGAGTAGCATTTACAAGTGGCAGTATATTCGTCCGGTGTACGACAGTGCATGTAATTGACAGTGTACTTTTTTTAAAATATCGCTCTCCCAAAGGTCTATACACAAAACCGTCATCTTGGAGATGCTCACTGTAAATCTTTTGCAACATTCTAAATTTGTGATAGATTATTTGTTTTGATTATGATGGTACATGCTATTTAATAATACGCAGATTAATTTGAATAAAAAATTGAGCCATTTGGAATCAGTTAATTTCAATTAGCTCTTTCAGTTGAGACTTCGGGAATAACAAATAAATGTGAAACTGGCCTTTACAAGAAAGTATAATACTTAATAAATAATTATGTATGTGAGCCTTGTACAGATAAATAATGAAGCTACGGAATGCTTTAAGTCAAAATATCAAAAATTCAAAAAAAAATATAGTACAAACATTGAAACAATTGCAAGCAAAGCATGTTTTTGAGTTTGGTCTGTAAAATAATTACTATATATTATGATTTCAATGTTTTTTTTAAATAAAATTAAACACTGAGGATTGTATTTTCCTATTTTCCCTTCATACTAAGTTTTTTATGTTTCAATCAAATATCTAAAAAAAGTATTATCGCTTTGGTAGAAATATCGTTGATAGATAACAATACTCATGGTAATTATCGAATGATTCTAGATTTTTTTCAATTTTGATTAATTTGACTATTGAATAATGTCAATATATCGAAGAGCTTGTATTCATTTTCGAAATATAGACAGAATTTTAGTATAGAAAGTTTAAAAGGTATTGGTCGATGCACATGATTCTGTTTTAATGTAAATGTTGTATCATTATTACTCTGCAGTTTAAATATAAGTAAAAACTTATGTAATCGTCCTAGATTATGTCGATTTTTACTATAAATAAGACTGTTGTTTTGCTTGACTGCTAATTAATTAGATCAAAATCTACAAACAAAGATTTTTTAAGAAACCAAAACACTACAAAAAGTGATTTAAATCACATGCTCCTACATAGAAAACATTGTTAATATTCTACTTTCCCGGAAAAAAAGAAATCGAATTTAAATATAATGATAAAAGAAAATCAAGGCTTTTCGCATTACATTTTACGTTTAAGCACAATATTAACGAAATAATTAAATAAATAAAAATAAATCAAATCAGGCACTCAATCTCTCAATTGAAAAGAGTCAAACCTGAGGAATAGGACATCCTTCACCACTAATAGCTTGCATTGGATGACCGTAGTTAGAGGAGCATGCTTGGGCCATATGAACCTGAGGTAGTGGCTGATGGTGAATATGAGCTGTTTGCAAAGCCATTAGATTCACGTCAATTGGATTATGGATATTAGAAGCCATTTGGTGTGAATTGCCTTGAACATTTGTATGAATTACGTTAACAGGATTTGGTTGGGATACAGACATGGGATGATAAACTTGGAAAATATCTTTCGATGGCATATTCCAGATACGTGGTGCCATTGGTGTGTACGTTGCATTTTGAGAATAATGAATATTACTGGGCGGTTGGTATGGGGATTGGGATGATTGGTAGCTAAGCGGTGGTGAGCTTGCTGATTGTGATGAACAATTATTGTTGCTTCCCATTTGCTGGCCTGATTGTGCAATGCCTTGTGATATACTTTTATTTAATGCAATGCTTGCACAGCTTTTAACATTAGCACCACCAAAATCGTATATTTCTTCTTGAAATGGTTCAACTTCGATAGTTTTCATTTGATTGCGATATGCATAATAGCTTGGATTACGTTCAAGACTTCCAGATCTGCTAACTGTAACTTGTTGATTGCGCTCTAAGCTACCTCCACGATACGCTCGATTACGCATTAAATCATATGCACTCGACATAGATTGATTTCTCTCCAAACTTCCACCTTTAGTTCGTACTGAAGGTTGTGCAACTGGAACAGATTGATTTCTTTCTAAACTACCATATGAAGTTCTTACTCTTCGTTCAAGACTAGATGACTGTGCAAGATCCATAAGATACATTTCATGACCTGCACTTAACTGCCTGGTAAGTGAATTTGATCGATTCTTGCCAACCGCAGTTTGCATCCTTTCCAAAGAATTCATAGGACTATCAGAACCTTGACTTATATATTGCGGTTGAGCTTGTTGATGATATAATATGAAATTATTGTTGAATTGTTGCGGCATTGGTGAATTGCACACCATACCTGACATATCCATGTCTATTTTATTCATTGGCTGATAGGCGGGTTCAAGGGATTGGGATCTTTGAGGTGAAATAGTACTAATAATCTCACAGGGAGTAGGATATTGCGATTGTTGAGCTACATTTGGCATGCCACCACCGGTTATAGCATCTTGAGGGTTATTATATTTGTTAAAAGTATTAGATTTAGATGAGGTGTTACTTTCGGGATCGGGAGTTTTATTTTCACCAATTTGATTTTCTTTGGCTACGTCTATGCTATCATCAACTATTGGATCCAATTTAAGTATTTCAGCTGCAGGTAATTTAACAGTTTTTAAGCTTATATCAGCGGGATTAGTTATGTTAGAAAATTTAGTTCTTGATTCGTCGACATCTACAGCTAAAGTATTAAATACCGAGGCTGGTGTTGTATATGTTGATGGGTTTAGGCTGCGATTCTCATTTTCCATCATCAATCGCGCTAATACAGCTGGATTCTGGGCAATAATATATGTTTGTGGAGCTCCTTGACTATCGTCATTAGCCATTGGTAGTAATAGAGATTGATCTGTAAAAATATATAAAAGTAGTAAAATGTGAATATTTTAATTGATTTAACGCTTTTACCATTTTGAGGAATTCTGGTTGGTTTTGGAGGAGGAATATCATCACCAGCTCCCCATGACATAGCAGCAACACGACGATTTTCACGACGCATTGTTTCACAATCACTCATTCTCTCTTCTACTAATATTTCACTGTAAAAATGTGAATATAATTTTTTATTAAATTCACAAAGATGTTTCATATTAATACTTACTAAAGCGTTTCTTTAATATTTTTAAAATTTGGTCTTTTAAGAGGCTCATATGCCCAACATTGTGACATAAGTGAATACAGCCTTGGTGGACAATTTGGTGGTAAAGGAAGTCGTTCACCATTCTCCAACTTTCCAATTACATCACTATTTTTAATACCTTGGAATGGTTTAACTCCAAGCATTAGAATTTCCCAAACACAAACACCTGCATGAAAGTTAATTGGTATATTTTTGAGTCACAAGAACAAAATATTTATTATTTACCAAACATCCAGACATCGCTTGCAGCTGTGAATCGTCTGAAATTAATCGATTCTGGTGCCATCCACTTAATAGGTAACATGCATTTGCTGGAGTGATAATATGATTGGTCCTGAACCCAACGAGATAAACCGAAATCTGCAAGCTTTAAAATAATTTTATTATTGTTTTGTTTGCTTTATTAACTTATTGAATATTTTTATTTGAAAAGGCACTATTTCTTCGATATACCCATTAAGATGCTTATTGTATATTTACACTAACATTTTTACAATCACGCATCAAGAATATTGAAGTCATCTAGGGGAAGAATTATGTTTTCCATACTTTTGTAAGATATTATTAGATCTGTTTGGCGAACGGATCCAGCTTAACCTGGCGAACAAGGGTGATGACACACGGCTCAATGCATTGACTCAATTCTTACGTGATTTATAAGTAAATGGAGGGAGGATCAAAATGAAGTTAAATTTAAATGAAATTTTTCATCTCAAAATACATATATTCTACTATCTTTCAACTAGAGCTTGTTTTCAGACATTGCATTTTGTGACAGAACGGTAGATAGTACAAGAAAGCCTGCTTCTAAGGTATAGCCTTCCACGCAAAAGAAGCATAAAGCATGTGATGTATAGAACATTATTGCTTTTATCACTACGTTAAAAAATTACACTTCACAAAATATCACGTTAATCGAATGCAAAGGTTTCAGAAATAATTAAGCAATATGAATCTCGACTTCAGGAGTCTCTATTTTTTTTATAGAAGACGATGTAAACAATTAAATACTGGATTGGATGCCTTGAAAGTAACAATAAATCAATTTTCAGATAGATTTTGTAAAGTACACGCTGATTAGGAAGAAATGGGGAGTTAAGCCACAAATAGTGCTATTGATGTACGCAGCCATCGTAAGTTCCATCATCAGCGTCACATATGGATTAATAGTATGAAGGCAAGCATTAAGGAAGGAGTACAACTGTACTAACATAGGCAGGATCCAGAGAATAGCATGCATATGCACCACAAGAGCATTACGCACCACTCTAAGGGACGCGCTAAATACCATACTCCACCTTCTTCCACTGGACCTCCACACTAAGTAGCTAGCCTCTTGTAGCGCGGTAAGACACAAAGAAAATTGGTATGGTTAAGAAAATCCATACGAACATAGCAACATTCTTGGTATATTGAGAGCGGGTTAATCCCAACCGCAACGGACTACATTACACCCAATTTGGAGTTGAGCAAGAAGTTCAAAATCGAAATTCCAACAAGACGGGATGGTTCAGATGAACAGAGTATGTGGACGCTGCAATTCAAATCAAGGTAGAAAGGCAATACCAAGCTGAAATGCAACAAGATATCTGCAACAAGAATTAGTAGCTAAATCTTTTTAACTTATCATTGCTAATTCCATATAAAAAGCCATTAAAATATGCATCCTTTGAAAATATATTGAACTAATTTAAGGCCTAGTGAAAAACCTAAATAAGATTTCAGTACTTACATTCATATGCAGAAAAACGACTGCTTTTTAGAATCATATTTTTTTTTAAAGTCGTATGTATGATGGTATTTACGGACGGTAAATAGGAGGGCCCCTTTTTACTACCAATCCGTCATTTCGTACTCGTCATTGTGCAATGTCTAGTAGTAAGCTTGGTTTCAAGAAAGGAATAAAGGACAGGATAAACTAAAGAGACCCTGAAGGGTGCTAAAGGAGGAGGCGCTGAACCTTGTGTTTTAACTCGTGGATGTTGTAGAAATTCACACCAAAGAGAAAAAATTTGCACGGATTGCACTATAACAAAAATCAAAACAAAAATTTTTATAACGGGGCTTCGATTTTGCAAAGTCGACATTCTCAATAACAGCCGGCAGCCGACATAATAATTCCTTTTGTGTAGTGTATGCAAATACTGCTTAGCTTACTGGAAGCATTTAAGACATTGATAATAATGATGAAATAACTTTGCATAAGCTGTGGGATCGATCTAGTGTTATCTGATCTAGACATCATGCAGCAGGCACCATGACGTGAACGGCATGACGGAATGGTAGTATAAAGGGTGACACCTGCGCTTAAACTTTCACATAAAAAAAGCTTGACTAGAAATGCAGACGAACTCAAGGCCACTCGCCAGGGTAATCCGGTTGTCGAATAACCAAGATATAAAGGCTCTGGGAGCGGAATATATAACGTCCTAGCTGGTTAAAAACCTGTCAAACAGAGCTCTCTTCTTAGGCTAGGGCGGTACAGTATCACCCTTCAGTGGGTAGAGCCAGAAATATTGACGTCAGCGAAAAGGTAGATGTATTGGCCAGAATAGGAAAAAATCTCGTTTACATACCGGTGTAGAATGTACATTGCTATGTGAAGGCTTTAGGCGGAGGTGTTTAACATGATGTGCCAAGGTTAGGCTTTACCTAACTACAACAAGCAGAGATTACGTGACCTTTTGATGACACTGCGCAAGGACATCGCAAGAATCATGTTAATCTTTACAGGACACTGCCCTATTGGAGAGCAGAAAGGAATTTTAATATATATTCACTACAGATGTCCGACTCTGGCTAGATAGCCACCATGCATTTGGAAACCTTTCTTACAGATTTTGAGAAAGTTTTCGAAGGTTAAAATAGGATTCGGTGCCGAGATGAACCCTAGATTCTGACTAGCGTTCATAGCGGATTGCCCTATGAAGCCCTGAAGCGGAGTCCTTCAGTCAGCGGCAATTATGTCACCGTCCTCGGTTCTTCGACAGGCCGGCCGCTTTTACCTATCTATGCGTTTTAATGATAAATACTACTTTACCCATAATTGTGATCCAAAAGTGCTCCAATACATTGTAGGGCTTGTTTAATTGAATCGTTTGCTATTGGAGAGCTTCATAGAGTATGTAAATTTATATTGACTGCATATATGTACATTTGAATAAGGATATAGTTGGAATGCTATTGCGTAAAAAGCCACCACTACAAAGAAAATATGGTAAACCGTTACTATTACGATAAATTAGAAATTTGAACCCAACTGCAACAAGCAGAGGTGTAAAATGTCCACCTGCTTACATATTTAATTTTTAAAATGAGTTTTCCTACTCCGATATTATTTAGATTTAATTTTAATATATTTTTTTTGTACAATTTTTTCGTTGGCCTAGTTAGTTTTTGTTGTAATTTTTATTAAAAAAAAATAGAATCGTGTCTGCACTGTAATTTGTAATCAAATAGCTCAAAAATGAAGTTCAATTTATAATTCCCTCGGAGAATATAGTTCTCATTTTCATTTCAATACGCAAAATGATTTAAGTTTCTAAAAATTTATTGATTTTACTTCAAAAATAAATAAAAATTATAAAAATAACAATCAAAGCGTACTTTGAAATTATATAAATTAATCATTATATTTTATATTAAGTTTATAGTCATTCAAGAATTTTATAAAATCAATTTAGTATAAGATATTATTATTATATTATATAAATATAAGTTTAAAAATATTATTTGAGCAAATCAAAATTGTAAGTGATTTTAAAAAAGAAGTAGAGCTACATATTAAATATTTATCTTACCTTTATACAGGTTGGTGAACTAACGAGAACATTTCTAGCTGCTATATCACGATGAACAAACTTCTTGGACTCTAGATAGCTTAATGCTGTTGATAATTGGAAGCAATATAGTAGAAGAGTCCCCAATTTAAGTCTAAAAAGAAATACGACGATTAAAAAAATATGAAAATATATCCTGATGGAGAAGGTAAAATATATTTTGATTATCCTTCACCTTGGGAAAAAGCAAAAAAAACAAAAGTAAAAAAGACTCCTAAAGAGACAACTTATCCAAAAAATAATCTACATAGTTTTTGGAGCCCAGTTGACTTGGAAAGATTTAAAAAGAAACCTAAGAAGAGGGGTAAAAATTATGCTGTAAAAGAAGGAATATGTGAACTTCAAGAAGAAAGAACCGATCCTGATGCTTATATAAATGATTGTAAACTGGGGAGAATGCAGTTCATAAAATTAACACTTGGATCACCTTGGGAGCAACATCCTTTACCTCGGTCGCTAGCCGACATTAGAGGCGTGAATAATGGCAATGGTAATGGCAATGGTAATGGCAATGGCAAAGGCAATGGCAAAGGCAAACGTTCTTCTAAACACTAATTGTGTTCGTATATCAAATCTACGTGAATATGCTCATATGGGGAATTAGCTATATGCAATAATTGCTATGCATTAGTTATATCTAATCAATGAAGGTTTGTTTACGTTTGGGGTGTAGATCGTCATGCTAGATATTTTCGTCGTAAAGTAATTTTTAGTGTTCAAGAGTTCAAAGTTTAAATTTATGTGTAAGATAACAAAAACCGAATATAAACAGGATGAAAACTTCAATTGAGTGATGTTGCACTAAAATTGTTAATTTAGTTTTGTAGAACAAAATTTACAATTTTATTTAGTGCGAATTTACTCAATTACATATGTTTAAATCATCATAACAAGGACAATATAGTTGAACGACTGTAGTATGTACTGTAGCTCTTGCTCTACACGATCCAATTATACAGAAAACCTTGGGCATTATAATGGCGTCTGAAGAAACTAATAATAAATAAATTAAAACAAATTTGTAAACATAAATATACATACAGTGAACGTAAACATACTCGTCTTTCACCGTCTTTAATTATTAAATAATCATGTTTTTAGGAAAAATCCAGTATAGTTGTTGTTGTATTAAAGTAAATTCAACGACAATCTATAGAACAGCAACAACAATACTGAATAATTTTTAAATACATCATTACTTAATAAAGTTAGCCGGTGGAATACCAGTATGTTTAGTTTATAACTTTTTACATGATTTTTTCCAGAATTTGCCGTGTGTAAAATTTTTTTTACAACTTGCCTCTTTGGAAATTATATAATAATAAATATAAACAGTTTTCTAACATAATCCTGCCAAATAATGAACAAGGTTTTCAAGTAAGCAAATTCACTTAACTATATTATTATAACATGAAACGTTGTCTTACACATTTGTTGTTTAATGTTAGTTGCAGTGTAGAAGCCAAATTTTTGTTGTGGAGCATTTGTTTAATAAAATTAGTAAGTTGTTTTTTAATATATGTATACGAAGTATTTTAATACTTGTGAATCAATAGTTATGCTAGCCATGACGTTAATGCATTAATAAGTCTGTTCCCGAACTCGAATGTGGGATCCCGCGGGTGCAAGAATTCACCCGAACTTGCCCAATTTGTGTTTCTTTACTTTCTCATGCAAGAAAAAGCGGGGAAATTTCCGTGCAGGAATTTGCCAGAGGTTTTCGGTCCTGTGATTTCTTGCAAGTTGTCAATTGACATTTTGTTGTATGTATTTGTATGTTAAAAAAGCGGCATACACATACACACAAACGACATTTATGTTATCTTCTTGTTAATTTGCAAGAAATCGCCCAAAAAGCGTTTCTTTACTTTCTTGATTTTTGACAGAATTATCCCCACTATTCAAGTAACTTTTAGCCCAACAAGTTTTTGCAGGAAAAGTACGGGAACAGACCTAATATGTGATACAGCCTCTAGAAAATCTAATTTTAGAAAGAGAAAAGTAAAAAAGCCACCAAGAATCAGAGTATCAATGGTTTAGTAAAGATGCAACAATTTCAACGGACAATGTCCCCTGAATACAATGAAAAGTTCCTCGTATGGGGGACAACCTAAACCAAGACCCTCGTAAGTACAGGCCTGGAAGCAGAGTTTGTGTTTGTGTTGGTAATAGACCCATTATCTGTCAAATCGGAAGATATTATATGGAGGAGGTAAAAGTTCGGGATATTTTGCCGTAAAAAGTCATAAAATAATATATTTAACCAGTTTTTATTGCAATAGGATTACCAGTGAATAGTGCTTCAGGCCGTTTGCCAACATACCATTTCGAATTTTTCTCATTTCCCAGGGCACTTCGATATTCTAAAGTGTGCCAAAATACCAATTCACACATTTCAATGACAGTTACAGTTTTTGAGTAAAAATGGACGATAAATATTTGTGCTAGATTTTATAATTTTTTTTTAAAATTTTATTATCTTATTATGATTGTTTATTCTTTTTTTATAAATAAATGATTGAGCTTTATCCTTGATTTCATTATTTTTTTAGTTCCTTCCTGCTAAACTAAAAAATATACTACAAATGATGACTGCTTGCGAGTGTTTAAGACCAAAGAATTATAAAAATTCGTATGCAGTTATGTTATGTTTGACCCATCTCCACTTAGCTAAGCAATAAACGGGTTATTTTAAGTTATGTCTTTTTGCATATTTCCTTTTTCCATAATTTATTGTTATTTACTTGTTTGCTTGTTCAAATTTATTTAACAGCTACCCTTGATTAATAAAAACTGAAATGGGTTAAAATAATTTACTCATTTCCATAGACGCAAACCGTCGAAAATCAAATTAGTAGCTTGAAATGAGTTTTCCATACAAATTGACGTCTGAATTGCTATTTTGGCACAGGGCCTCAGTGATTTAATTAAGAAAATTTAAAAAAATCGAGTGATTAAGTGTGTTTTAAGTGAGTTAATTGTGAAGGTGGCCAATTTTGCTTACATTCGCGGTGGTTTTTTCTTGTTTATTTAGGGGGGAAATGTTGAATTTGTGCAGTAATATAATAAAAAGTGCTTTTTGAGTGATTAAAGATTATTATAGAATAGTTATTAAACACATTAAGTGCAAGTACCACCACACAACATACATAACAATAACTTTTTCACTTTTCCTTCACATTTTTCTGCACTTATGTTTTTAATAACTATTCTATAATAATCTTTAATCACTCAAAAAGCACTTTTTATTATATTACTACACAAATTCAACATTTTTCCCCTAAATAAACAAGAAAAAACCACCGCGAATGTAAACAAAATTGGCCACCTACACAATTAACTCACTTAAAACACACTTAATCACTCGATTTTTTTAAATTTTCTTAATTAAATCACTGAAGCACTATTCACTGGTAATCCTATTGCAATAAAAACTGGTTAAATATATTATTTTATGACTTTTTACGGCAAACTAATGCAAAAATATTCCGAACTTTACATCACGGCGTATAAATCCAACAAAAGTGACAGATACTGGGACTACGAGCAGCTGCGTTAGTGTTAGTGAGGTAGGCAACTTCCAGGCCTGTACTTGAGAAGGTCTTGCCTAAACTTATAAATGTAACCTACACCCTTACGTTGTAGGCAGGCTTGTTTATCTTCGTGAAAGGCTGGGTTAAATTATTGGTCATTAGTCAGGCCGTCTCGCACCCCCAATATTGTTCTTGTTAGGAAGGGTCAATTCAAAAAGTCAACACAAATTTAAGTGTTGCAGCAGTATTTTTGTAACACTGTTTAGGCAGTGTTGCACACGTGATTACTTTTACGAAATTTTTGATGACATTTCGGTTTATTTTGTTTAAAAGTGGAGAAATTTTGAGTTTTATATTGAAAAACGTAAACTTGTTAATTTCTGAAAATTCTCAAAAAGGTGTATCTAATGCATTAAATATTGGATTATTAAGAAAAAAACGCAAAGTGTTATGTTCTGCAGTATAAACAAATATGTTGCGACGATAGACAAATGTTACAACAACACTGCCTACCTTGTTGACAAAATGAATACTACACTTTTTCGTGTTGACTTTTTGAACACATGACAAGTTTTAATGTTGCAATGTTACTGCAATGTTGACTTTTTGAATTCACCCGAACACCCTTAATGGCCAGCAAGGCTAAATGACCAGCTAAAAGATTGAAAGATTGGTCGCAAACGATCGCCCGGCAAGTCGACGCGTGTAATTGCTTTATTCTGGCTCTGCTGTAACAGAGAGTAAGATATGATCAGATCTTTCTAGGGAAGATCAAAAAAGACTCAAGACGCACAGGTTTCTAGACAAGATGCAAACCTCTCCCACTCGAATACGATAACTTGAAAGGTGGCACGTATGGGACAATCGCCAGCTTTATCAAAACAAACGCGACAGAAGTCACCAGCCATAGTGACGATGATTGCAACACGAAGAAAAGGTTACAGGCGGTACTCCGCAAGAGAAAATACAATCGGGCCTTGGAAAGATTGCCAAGATTGATGCCGCCGGTATCTCTTTTGAGAGGGAGGTAGGGTCGAGAAATCCAAATGAGGCATCTAAGGCACTCTAGAATGAAAAGGCGGCAGCAAAAACAGCCAGTGGCGGAAAGCGGGAGAGGTCCCAGGAAGGAAACTCATTCCCTCCAATAAAGTTCCAAAAAGAAAGAAATTTTCAGAACCTAACTAGTCAGGTTTGATCACAAGGAGGCCAACCATCTATCCCTTGGTAAGTCTGGTCTGGTTGCTCTAGATTTTTCGAAGGTTTTTGACCGAGTATGGCACCCTGCTCTGTTGACTAAAGTTTAAGTTATTGCTATTGGATGGCGTCGAATCTAATTGCCGCACCATCTCGGCCGGTGTTCCTCAAGGATCTATTCCCTCACCCTCTCTTTTCCTAATATTCATAAATGATATGCTCTCAATCCCCTCCAACCCACTTCACAGCTTCGCTGATGACAGTACCCATTCCATACGTCTTCGACAATATAAGACAAGCACGGGTCGCAAGAATCGTGTTGAATTCAACTCCTCCAAAGCGAAGTACTTGTCTCATTACTTATAAAACTTGAATCGCTCTTCCTTTTGCCTCAGGGGGCAAAATGAAATCTGACAACTTTATCTGAGGATTACATATTCCAAATCCCTAAACAAGCATCTCAATGACTAAGATTTCTTTAGAGATTCAAATTTTCGCTTCCAGCAGCCAGGGCTATAATCTGCAAGTCCTATATTCGACCCTGCCTCGATTACTACTTACTTATCTGCGCTGGCGCCTCAAAACCCGCCATATCGTTGGCCAAGGTGCAAAATCGCGCGATCCAAATCATTGGAGATGATAGTTTTTGCATCTCCATTGGCACTTTGAGCAATCAGAGGAATATAACAGCCTTGTCGAAATTGTAACGCTATTATCATAGCGACTGTTTCACTGAAATTATCGTCTTCCTGCCTGCACGGCAATATTTTTCCCGCAACACAAGACTAGCTCACTCGGCTCATCCTCACACTCTGCACCGACATTTTCGCGCACACCAACGTCTAAAAGTTCGTTTATAAATAGGATAATTCGACTGTGGAACAAGCTTCCACAATCTTATTCCGAACTCGTACAACATTTAAAAGTTCAATCATAAGGTTCATCGCCATCTGCTCCAACAATCCCCATAGCTCCCCTGACCTATCCTAGTCTCTTCTATTCTTCAAACTAAGCTTACTGCTACACATTGACCTGAAACACATGACAGGCTGGTAGCACAAAGGGTAATTCCTAAGCTTGGTTTTTTTTCACATAAGATAAAAAAAATCGCGCTCTCTATTCTTGGCAGGATGGCTTAGATTGATGTCATGGGTGCCTCCTTTGAGAGGGTCAGGCCCGACAAAGTCAGTTAATAGGCCGTTATTGAGGAGTTAAAGCACTCTGGAATGAAAAGGCGGCAGCAAGGTGAATAGATTAGTGAAAAATGGATGATCTGACAGTCATCGAGGTGGAAAAGGGGGCAACCTCTTCAACAATGGGGGCCGTATTTGGTTTCTCGAGTCGATGGATCGACTCGACAAAAAAAACTTCTCGACTTTCTCGAAGTTTCATATTTGGCATTACGACAAAATCGACAGATAAGCGCTGCCATACAAATTCATCAAATGTGTGATATTACCCCAAGTGCAACAAACCACTTTTATTTTATTAAAATAGAAATTGTTAAAAGTTTATTGTATGCATAAATTTAACTTTTTAATAAACGGCAAACGTCTTTATCGACACGTAAAGAGACAATAGCGATGTCGATATCGTGTTGCCAAATGCCAATTTTTATTTAACGACAGAAGTCGATATCGACTCGAGAAACCAAATACGGCCCCAGTTATAGTAGCCATGAAGGAAGTCAGACTATCTGCAACCTGAGCAGCAGTCGCAACAACAACCTCAGAGGCGGATGTATTGGCGACTGTGGGCGGCCGGTCCGTGATAACCAAGGAACCCCCAACATCTGTACTGTGACAAAATGGCGAAATGCCTGCAGACCAATCTTAGGAATTTCATAGTATCCATATTTTCCAATGATACTTTCCCATAGTTCGGAATCAAGATTTATTCTTTGGACAACACAAGAAAATCTCTTTAAAGGAAGTGCGCTGAGAAGTTTTGTAATTTTTAGCTCTTGACCTGGTAGTAGTAGTCACAATCAATTAATCTTGCTTCTAGTTCGGCATTTTTAATATATTTATAGAATTGGTAAGCTAGGTAGTGATAGATCTGCGATAGGCGAACAATCAATTGTGGGAATTGATAATGTTTTAATTTTCTAAAGTGTAATAAGCTTTTTGTTGTTAAAAACACATTAAGGATTGTTGCAGATACCAGTAAATCTTCACAAACAATCAACAAAATATATACTCACTTCTCTGAATTTTTCTTTAAGTACGCTCTTAGTTCTCCTAATCTTGCAAGTTCCATAACGATCCAAATCGGAGGTGTACTACAAATTCCTATCAGTCGAATAATATGAGGATGATCAAATTTTTGCATTATATCTAAGATTAATGATAACTATGTAAAAAAATATATATTAAAATTTTTATAATTTTGCTTACAGGCTTCTTCTAGGAATTTTTCGGTTTTATTTTGATCATCTTCAGATTTACAAGTTTTCACAGCCACATGAATTATACCAGTTTTACTATCGTTATTATTATCATTACCAGATGTTTCTGAACCTTTTGATTCATCTGATGATTTTTTCGGTGTTGCTTTCTGCTTAATACGACATGTACCAATATGCACATCGCCAAACTGTCCAACGCCAATTATTTCGTTTAATGTTAATTGTGTTCTATCCAGCTCATAATTTCGAACTAAGAAATTATTTATAATTATTTATTATTTTAAATATTTTTGTTATTTATAATGTAAGTTACCTGCTGGAGTTGAATAATCTCCTTCTTCTTCAACTAAACCAATCTCAGCATAATCTTCATTAAGAATTGGAGTATTTTTCTCAGTCGTACTTTTAGATTCTGTTGAATTATCGTTTTCGTTAGATCTATCACTTTCTTGTTTATTATTGGATTTTTCTAAGGAATTAGTTGCACTATTGTGTGGTGTTTGACTGGATCGATCCCAAAGGCTTATATCACTGTTACTTATTAAACGGCAATAGCCATCAACTAAATCAGCAATACTTTCGGCAGTCTAGAAAATGAATAAGAATTTATTTATATTAAAAAAGCTAATATTTTTTAGAATAGTATTAAGATATAAATAATGGAGTTGCGTTGATTGAGACAATTTAAACAAATTAAAATATAAAAATCATATACATGTCGGCTTTGAAATAAATCTCGAAAAAAATTTACTGCATTGAAAGAGTGCAACATTTCAAGCAACTTATGCGGGCCATTTTCGAATTCAAAGATTGTGAACAATGTGAAATTCTATCAACAAGGACATCAAAATCAAAAATCGTGTTAAATTCAAGGAAATACAACCTCATCTCTAAAAACGTGCACCGATCTTCCTTCTATCTCAGTGGACGGATGTGAATTCTTCTCTTAACATCCTAGGTATAACTTTAACTATTTCCGATGGAATGATTACCTACTGCAAACCGCCCAAAAACCTCGAAATTCCTGGAATTTCTAAAGAAATGCAAGCCAGCAGCCCGTCGATAAAAGCCCTACATTCAGCCGTCTCGTGTAAAACCGCTCTTATAGTAAAATTGCGCCATTAAACTTAACCGGTCCGCGATTACATCTTTCGCGTCTATACCGTGATTAAGAAACCTTACAAATGTAGCAGCCTTGACAAAATTGTATCTTTATTACGGACCCCGCTGTCAAGGGTATCCCATATACAATGTCCGTTACCATAGCTGTGGGGAGACGAGCGGGAGAGAAACACTCAATCACTTTCTGGGTAAGTCTAGTCCAGTTCTAGCCAAATCTTGGCAACGCACACGAGGCAGCTATGTTCTAGAAGACTTAAAAGAAATATCCAGGCGGGGTCGGGACACTGATGTGCTTTCTAAACTCCAGAGGATGGTTTTACACATCCACCATAGTCGGTCCAACAACATCGAAACCTTAGATCGACAAGCTGTGGGATCAAAACGTCGCGGTAAAGGGGTAATTGGGCTTCCGGGTGTGTTGGAGGGAGCTCCATAACTAACCTAATGGTGCTCTTCTGCTTCATTTCAAGGGGTATCTTTGCAGGTACTGAGACCGACCTATTTGGTCTATTGGGCCAACTCTGTCATTAAAAACCTTCGAGGTTAAGACTTGATATAAATTTATTTAGGATTCTATCCCAAATCTCCCTGGGAATACGAAAGCCGCGATTGACTCAATCTCTTCCTCCCTGTAACCTAACAACTGCACAGCAGAACCGAAGCTACAATCGACTACCAGCCCGTTTTGCTTAAATACGGCAGTTTCTGTAGATCTTCCTGTTCGGTAGGCAAATTGCAAGCAGTGGAGTGGGTTAGCTGAAAACCCACCCTAATGCTTGCCTAAAACCTTTTCGATCGCTTTCAGTAGAAAGGAAGAGAGGCTGGTGGGTCGATAAGATTTTGCTTCCTTGTCTGATCTCCTTTTCGCTTTGGGAATAAAGACCATCCTAGCCTCTCTCTTCAGAATAATATGGATCAATATTGGATCTTACGAGTTGCACGAAAAAGGAATATCGCTTTCGCCATCTAGTACTATCACCCATGCAACGTATTTCTTTTCCTCTAGGCCCATTACTTACAAATAACAAGACGGCGCGAGTTCCTATACTGTGCCCTTCCTTTCCATGTGGAGTGAGTATGAGTAAGTAAGCGAACAGAGTATGCTAAGACTATCCAGAGGAAAAAAGTTTCCAATGCAGCCTGGAGTTATAGGCCATTGCACAAAGATGAAATACTTGAGAGAAAAGAATTGGTATGCTAAGTTTAACAATGACAACTCTAACATCTACGAAGCACCTCACTCCCATCCCCGTACAAATTCGACAAGAATGGTTTTAAGACACAAAACTCTCCATTTAGACATTCACAAATTAAAATGTTTTCTAAATAATTATGATAAAAATTTTTACTTACATTCAGACCATCACAGGTTATAACTAAGTCTTCATCATTCGAGGTGACTTTGATTTTAAGCTGGGTTTTAATGTCACGGCAATTACATATATTTTTCTTATCATTTTGTGATTTTTTACTACTTAAAGGACTATTTGTAACTGAATTACTTTTACTTGATGGTTGCTTTTGTGAACAATTAACATCACTGGTTGATTGATTGTTGTCTTTTGGTAGAATGTAAGTTTTAATACGTTCAATATCTTGAAAATCAGCGACTTTCGTTAATTTTGTTTGAGGATGTGTAAGGTACGAGACTCCTAATAAATTAAAGTAAATAAATAATATTTTTATATTATATTTAATAAATAAAATTATTTACCGATATGTGGGCCAATATACAAACTTCCTGATATATTCCAAGCTGAGCTTAATGTTACCGAAAATTGTTCTTGATCACATGTATATTGAGACCTTAATAGCTCAAAAAATCTGTATAGAAATAATGAAAATAAGCCTTTGATAAAATGATGTGAAATGCTTTTAGACTTACTTAAGCATATATTCCATTTCGCTATAATTATAAACCTTTTTGTAGCCAGCTTGTATTAATTTTTTCAAATTTTTCTGTTTAATTGTATGTATCACAGACTTGGGTAAGAATCGACTAAAGCCAAGTTCCTTTTCTATGTAGTCTACATGATGTTTTTTGTCTGCTAACTGTAAATGGTAAAGAAATTTGATTATGATTAAGTAAATTTAATATATTGCTCTCTAGACACTATAAATAAGTAATTGCTTGTATTAATAGTAAATCTTTTTTGTAGTTAACCTTAAAATACCAAGAACAAAAATAATCCTTGGTAATTCTCAATTAAAAATTTGATTCTTTGAACCGATTTTGTGTGTGTAACTCGTTGATTATCTTAAGTGGATATATCCAATGATGTTTTAGTATAAATTTGAAATGTAGCTGAAGTGCAAGAAAGAAACCCTCTACTAAAACAAGTGGATTCTGGTGTAAAGGGACTCGCCACTAATTGAGGATTATCATGACATGCTTTCAGTTCAATAACGAATCCGGATTGGTGCGTGAACCTACACTCCATGTACACGATAACTTAAGGCGTGGCCAACAATGCTCTCTACAATAAGGCATTTGTTAATAGGATCGACGACTTTATAATCAAATTTACTCGCGGTCATGTTTTTAGACCAACAATCTTATTCTCTTATTCGGGGAGTGTTCTACCCGAATGCTAAATATCATAGGCAGCTTATGAACATGGATTTCTCCCTCTAGAGGCATTTATCTATGTGGACTCCAAGAAATTAGTGAAGGATGGATCGGGGTTGCCTCTTCTCTATCACATGAATCGTAATGCATGTGGTAATCAAGTGCAGATTAACGATATCCTGGATAGGATATCCTGAGGTTTAGCACGCGAATGTCAGAAAGATATAAGAGAGAGGCTGAAGGATCCCCCTAGTTGCGTATCTGCTTTCTTTAATTAGGTTATAGGATATTTTTATATGCATGTTAGTTTTAAACATTAGCTTTAGGACTTAGAGAGGATATAGCTCTAGATTTTACTTTAGTAATAGAGTTATGTATATGTATTTAAGTTCCAACAATTCTTATTATTTTCCCTAACTCGAGGGAGGGCCCTTGCGGATCGGACTTGAATGATGTCAGGACACTCGTTGGTTTCATTACAGGGCTATGAAGGACGCACCCACAGGCAGGACGAGTCTGCCCTTCATGTTATCTGTGAGTGCCCCGAGATAGATGGAAGAGTCAAGTCTAAACAACATGTCACTAGGCAGGCTGCTGAACCTATTTAAGCGGTCTGCCCTACAAATATGAGGTATATGGGTGTAGTGCAATAGGCCAAGTGAAGAAGTGGTCGCGGTACTTTTGGACCCAATATCTCACCAAAGAAGAAGAACATAGTCAGGAATCCACCACCCCAAAATCAACTAGTGCTTGTGGCGGAAGTATTAGTTAGGGCTGACGCCCCTTGTCATTTTTTTCACTCTACTTTTTTGTAATAGAGCTTGAGGTGAGACATTGTAGACTATGACAAAACCTCAAATCAGATAACTCAATGTAAAACGAGCTGTTTTAATATTTGCATTGCAAAATAGTAACATGATTAGAAATCATGTACCTATTATACGCAAGAACCGTCTATTTAATTTATTTCAAAAATTAGCTTTAGGGAGATTGAAGCATTTTTTTAATGTCCAAGGCTAGAGCTAAAAGGTACACTCGACGGTTCTATAATTGACGGTACTGTCTGCCTTGCCGAGAAGATAGTAGAGCGAAAATAGTGTCAACACTAAAAACGCGAATTGCTGTAAAGAATTAATACAAGAAAGAAAGAAAATGTCTAAGTCTGAAATATGAAAATACGGAGAGCCATATAATTAAACATAAGTCTAAAGCAGAAAGCATTTAGTTTAACAGCATGCAAATCAGCGTTGCCAGATTTTTTTCCGGGTAAAGCGGGATTTTGAAACATTTTGAGTAAAAAAGCGGGATTTTTTCGTCGAAAGCGGGACATAATAAAAAACGTAATTAATCAGTAATTTTTTATTACTAGAGTTTCTTTGGAAATAAAAGTGTTATAATACTCGTATAATTCATATAATTTTATACAATAAAATATGGAAACGAATTTTGAGTACTTTACCAGTCCCAATGGATCGCAGCTATTACGTTACTATACCAATAACAATAACTATCGGGTTCTGTAAGGTACTTAAGTCTTCAGAGAAATATAAATAAGTAATACATTATTTCTGAAGATTTATCTCCTTTTAAAGTTTCCTTTTTTCCTTCAATATAGTTAAAGAAGTCCGCACAGAATACCGCCACATTGAATTGGATGAGTAAAGCCCGATTTACATCCCAGAGTCAAAGTGGAAGTGCAACCCTGGACCTCTTTTATCGCACGTGTATGCTTTTCTCTCTGTTGCACGAAAGTTACAAAGCATACAAATTTCTGTGCGATAAAAGAGCTCCAGAGCTGCACTTCCACTTTGACTCTGGGATGTAAATCGGGCTTAATTCTGTTTTCATTAAATTTACGGAAAATTTATTTCTGGCATCGGACCATCTTAAAAATTCATTTGGAGAAAAACGCGTTCAAAAAAATATATTGAGTAATCCCCGAAAAGCGGGACTGAGCCTGTCCCGCGCGGGACTTTAGATTTTGGGCGAAAAATCGGGACGTCCCGCTAAAATCGGGACGTCTGGCAACGCTGATGCAAATGCACATTACACTGGTCAACTAAAAACAATTTTTTTTTCGCATGGGATTTACTTAACATTATCTGATTTTATACCCTAAAATATTACAAAAAATGCGACTGGACTTCGAAAATATTTGCTTTTAAATAAGTAATAGCGATTTGACCATTTTGACTTTCGCGCCAAATTGTTAGTCGATTATTGCGTGTTGTCGCCGAGAAAGAGAAGTGAGAGAGAAGCGACAACTTGGCGGGCACGGTGGAAAAAGCTTCCGCCATCAGCGCAGCACTTGAAAATATGCTTCCTAATATTAGAACTACCGGCCAAGCCGACGAGAGTGGTTATTTCTGTCCTATTGTATGCAGCCAGTGAGGGCAGCGACTTTAGCGGGTCAGTGCCCCTCGAGCATGCTTTGCAGAGAAGGTGGAACGAGTCTACTAAGGGCCGATGGGCCCATAGACTCATACCAAATGTGGAGAAGTGGGTATGAAGGAACATGGGAAAGCGCGTTACTACCTCAGGCAATTCCTGAGTGGTCATGGAGGTTATAGGGCATACCTTCACCGCTTCAACTAAGACGATTCACCGTTTTGCCCAGAATGTTCAGATGGAGGAGGCGGAGAAGGCCTGTTTAAATGCCTGAGGTTTGCTGATCACAAGGCTGCCCTGGAAATAGCGGAAGGGGTGCAGCTAAAACCGTAGAAGATCCTAGACTAAATGATGAGGTCGGAGGATGTATGAAGAATGGTGGAAATGGCGCTGATGGCATGAGCCGGTCAAGCGAGGAGAATGACAGCTAAGAAGGTGACTGGGCTAGAGGAGCCTTTTTAGGCTGAGCTAAAGACTCAAAATTCCGAGACGCAGGAACCTTTCGGTAGAATGCTGTCCATCTTCCACGTCTGGTTAGCATCTTCGAGGGACCCTTGAAAGGGCCACGGTGATGACGCCAGGCCGAAGTAGTGCCTTTACGGCTCCTACCGTTATAAACTCAAAAGTCATGCAAAAAAGTTTGTGAGTTTAGTCAGTAGCAATCTGACACTGCCGTCTAATTGAAGACCCTCAGCGGTGTTTCCTGTCTTAGTCATGGTCCCATAGGCCTTACAGGCGACACATTCTTACAAATCCCTCGTAAGATTCTCACGACTTGCTCGTAAAAATAGATAGCCAAGTCTATATAAGCTCTAGATTCAGTGATGATGCCATATTTTATATAATTTCTTTCATTTCGTATTTTAGACACAAATTCAGATTTATTTTTTATTTTTTTTGTTATTTCCAGCTATAAAAGCAATAAAAATCAGATATGTATAACCCATGCGCAAAAATGGTGTTGACCGGTGTTATGTATGATTGTAAGTAAAAGAACTATTTGAAAAACAATAACAGCCGTTTGCGTTTCTATTCGCGAATAATCAATTTTCCGTTATAAAAGAAGCTCGACAACCAATTGCAGGCAGTATGCTTCACATAAATAAGGTCGAAAGATGTGTGTATTCAAATTTCTCACATCCTTAACAATACTTCCAATTAAAGTGCATAAAAATGTCCTTGTACCAGAGAATCGGCTTCGAATTAGTTCTTTGTGTCGAATAAGTTAAGAGGTAGGTACGACTTCAAAGCTGAAGTTATATGGTATTAGTTTTTTTAACTTTCAGAATATCAGTGGTTCTTTTGTATTACACTGAGATCAAACCTAAATTTTTATCTGAGAAAAACGCAGTACAAAACCACATTGAAGGGAGAGCAATGAATAAGCTTAACACGAGTATCGCCTACAAGATCTCAAAGGTTCTGAAAAGCTACATAAGTAAAAAGGAAGCTCATTCATGTGTGACAAAGTGCTCATTGAATGCATCAATCGATAATGCACATTTCCATTCATCAGAGAGCATTTCTCACTGCCCTTCAACTTTTGCACTCGTTAAGAAGATTTTACGAACTTTAAAACCAGAAAAACAGAATACTATGGAATAGCTCCTGTATAGCACAAAAGCTGAATTCTTAGTAACTATGGTAAAGTTTCGAGTGGCTTAGAAATTCGAAGAGGACATAATAATGAATTAAGAGAAACTCGGTTTTGGGAAGTGTAATAATAAACTTGGATATTTTCACAATATACACTCGTGTATCGAACGTCCATTAAATTAAAATTAATAGTACCGTAGGAAATAAATATAAATCGTGTTCTTTCAGAACTTCTAACATATAAACATAATTTAAGATAATAATTTTCTTATTCGGAATTGTTTTTACATGAATATCAAATAACAAAATTTCCTCGATTTGCATTTTGAAGATTCAGAACAAGTTTTATCTAAGAAAAAATTGGGTCTTCTTTGTTTCCTCTTCGTTAATAGTTGACCTTCGTGCATGACATAACAAATTACTACAACTAGCCGAAGACGAAGCAATGATTGAAATTTTAAGGCAAAGATTTTTGCTTTTATTTCTTTAGTAAATGTTGATGGAATGTTGAAGTTTAATGCTCGATCTTAAACTGTATTGCATTCGTAATGTTGATCTTAAACTGTATTGCTCGATCTGAAACTGTATTGCATTCAGAGACTCCTCTTCAACTTCAGATTTTCTAAAGAAAAATGCAACTTTATTTCCTGATTTACCATATTAGAGTAATTTAAAAATTAATCACAAATCAGAAATTATTTGTATTGTGTCAGCGATGAACAATAGGTCACCCACTTATTACGGAAGACAGGTTTAATATGGGGAGAATTGGATGCTCTAACCTTGAATAGAATCAATTGAATCTGGAGAAGAGCAGAAATTGATAATTGATTATAGACTCGGATGGGTAGATATCAGAATTCATATAAAATCACTGATGTTTGATAGATTTTTCCCCATGTATTTGTTGATTAGAGGTAATTTCATAAGACAGAGCAAGATTTTCACGTTTCCACGAAAATTTCAGTGATTTGTAACAGAAGAAAATAAATGTTTTGTTGAAATGCTTTTAAAACAACTTCTAACAAAGATGTTATATTACTAAATAAATAAGAATTTTTAATGGGGAGCGATAATTTATAGCTCATAAAGATATTTTTTTTAAAGAAAAGATATCACGAAATTTATATCTTCTTAAAATTTAGTAATTAACAATAGCTAAATTTAGATTCATTCTAAAATCGAAAATATTTCTTCGTATTACTCATTTCAAAAATCGGTTTTGTTATTCTATTATAGAATTTAAAATAACTCACCTGGTTAGTACCCTTAAAATAATGTCTTATGCCTAAGCAGCAAAGCTGTATAGCTATATCCTGATCTATTGCTGGAATATTCGATTGTACATAATCTTGCTTGACCTAAAATGAGAACGAGCAAAAGATATAAATCAAAATTTTCACATCTACCTAAAAATAAATTCAATACTCACTTGGTCAAAGTAGAAATGGCAAGTAGTTCTATCCTTCTCATAAAGTTCCTTAAGACTTTTTGGAACATATCGTACCCTTAACTCAGCTCTCCAAACGCTATTTGCATGAGCACCAACATTATTTGCCTTTTGTTGTAATTTCTTAGCAGTTCCCATCTTTTCATTATTTGGACAGTCTGCATTTGGACATGAAGGATTTGACATATGTGCAATAACCTGCGTTATTGTTGTATCTCTGGGCATCCAGAGTACTTCTTTGGTAACCACATTAAGTAAACGCAGGGCATAGCTTTGGGGATTTGGATTTTGGCCAGGACTCATAGAGCTAACCATTAAATTTATGATTTGCCGTACGTCAGATGCATCTCCACATCGTATAGTATGGTATCCTATGTGAGGCAAATGCACATGAAGCGTAGGATTTTCAGATTGTGCTGGAATTTGTTTTTTTTTGTTAATTAATATAAGGAATATTAATAAATATTGATTATGATATTATTACTCACTTCCATTATTTCTTGATGGACTGAAATGTGGGGAATGTCCACGGCTTATGTTTATGTCGGACATTTTAGTTGGATTCTTTTGTTGACCTCCACCACGGAAGTCGGCTGCTCCTACACTTGATGTCCGCCAATGAAATACTGTTTCGGCAGTGTTGTTGTATGAATACCGTGATCCCTTCTGAGGACTTTGCCCTCTATTAGGGATCTCGCCTACTCCACTACAGCAGGAACCGTCATAGCTGTAATATAGAAAAATTTAATGAGTTAATTTTTAATATTACGAGTGAATTAATTTTAGAATATTTTTTTATAGTTTTATATTTTAATAAATCCCTTAAGTAGCCATAAATAAAATTCTGTATCGATTATACTTATATTGCTTGAGCATATCATATCAGTTTATGATTAACTTTCTAAGCTGTTAATACCAGATTGACTTTGCTTCGGGCGATAAGTTCTCTTAATAGTTTTAATGATTGATACTTTCGACTTCATTGCAACATCACGTATCTATGTACATTGGCGAGCATTTCTATTTTTAAAAATTGTAGGAAAATTAACGTCATGATTAATTTATTAACCGTAATCCAAGGGAACTAGTGAAGTATGAATTATAATTTGTATGTTTAGCACTAACACATATTTAATTTATTACTAGCAAATGGTTAAATATTGAGTAAGAAAGTAGAAATTTTTTTTAAAAGAGTTGAAGAAATGTAACATGGTCGGTTGGTTTCAAGTGGAGATTAATCTGAATAGTGCATTCGTGTTTTTTGTTATTAAGTTGAGTTATTAAGTCCGGTTTTCATATTTGCAGCATTTTAAGAATATGTTCGGCAATTACTAGTTGGAATTGATTGGAGGTTATTTGAAGTTAGGAAAGTGATTTCTGTTTTTCCAAGTAATATCTCAGGTAGAATAATACATCATTTTTTATATTTTGGAGCTGGGTTGGTTAATCTTCCAACTCCTGAGTTATCTAGGAGAGCCATCATAGATAGATGGAGGAATTCTGCCTTCATTGGTACCTTATTCGTGAAAATAGGGCCTATACTCCCGAAGACGAAACGAAATGAAACGAAACCATTTTGTCAAAATGCTACCTGGCAACACGATATCGTCTCGTTTTCGTCCAAACAAACCATGACATATATTTGTAATCGTCTTCGTCCAGACGTTAGTGCTTGTTGTGTGTCAGCGGTTTTGAGGTTAAAATACAAGTTGGGATTGTTAATTATTTTGATAGTTTTAATTTATTTTGCATAATAGGCCAAAAATTACAAACGCAAGGCAATACAATACAATCGTCTCCAGGAGTAGGAAATATATTCTCGTCTCGTCCCGTTATTTCGTTTCGTTTATCGTCTCGTCTTCGGGAGTACATGCCTAGATTATAGGGTTACAAAAATACAGGGTTATATGTAAAACTCTAGAAAAAAAAATCAAAACGCCCAGCGGCTAAACCGTTACGATTCCCCCACCCCCCCTATTCGAATTTTTGTTCGTCTATCCAAAACCTATCCACAACCGGCCGCTTTGTAACTTTAGCAAATACACCCTGCATATTCTAAATGGAGTCATTCAAGTTTCTGTTTTTCGTAAATACCATGTATCTTAATGGGTAGTCTCCAAACATATCCAGGAATCACCCCTAAACGTAGTCCAACAAGGGATTTTATTGAAAGTCTGATGACATATACAAGTTTTATGTGAAAGTCTAAGCTTAGGTATAGGTCTTTATTTATACTACCAGTCCGTTATGTCGTTCATCTCATGGCGCAATGTCTAGTAGTAAGCTTAGCTCGAAGATATAAAAAAGATATGATAGGTTAAGGGTAGTGTGCAGGGCCAGGGATGTTGCGGATATCCGCATCCGCATCCGCAATTGCGGAGCTTCCGCATCGATTTCGACATCTGCATCTGCATCCGCATCCGCAATGATCAATGCGGATGTTCATGCGGATGCAGATGTAGGTCAAGTCGCGACAAGAAAGAAATTGAATGAGGCCGGCGAGTGGCGCGTAAACCGAACTTTCAGCAAAGTTTTCTACTTTGTTGGAAGAGAACGATTTACATGTCATCGCCACCTACTTACACCCTCGCTATAAGCACAAGTTTTTCACACCAGTGACCGAGGAGAAGATTAAAGAAAATATCTTAAAGCTGAGAAACCCTGAGGTTGACGTTCCAGGTTCTCTTAATTTCGAAGGGGCCAAAAGAATGAGAATTAGAGATTCCTCGGAAACGGAACTACCAGGGACGTCCAGTACGGTTAAAAGGCCATGCTTAAAAAATGATCTTGCCATGATGCTGGACTCGTCAAGTGAAGATGAGAGTGAAGATACACTAGAAAATAGTAGCGCTGAAGCTGTTCTTAAGAAGGAATTGATATCTTACCGCAATAAAAAAAGACTCATGATAAATGAAAATCCACTTAAATGGTGGAGCGTTCATCGCGAAGAATTAAAAATATTGTCATCAATAGCACGTAGATTTTTATCGCCACCACCAGCCAGTGTTCCTAGTGAACAGTTGTTCAGTAGCGCGGGTTTAATTTATGAACCTCTCCGAAACAGACTTTAACCTGAAAAGGCGGCGATATTACTTTTTATTAAATATAATGCACCAATTTTTAACTTTAAATACTAAATAATTAATTTTTTAATAAAAATATTAAAGATTACTATCTTTTTCATTTTATTTCTTTAGTTTCTTCTTCTCTATTTAGTTTATTAAAAAAAAAATTTAAGATCCGTATCCACATCCGCATCCGCGGATGTGAGCCTTCAAAAATCCGCATCCGCATCCGCATCCGCGGATGTCAAAAAATCTGCATCCGCAACATCCCTGGGTGCACGATGCATGAGGAGGAGGCAGTGAATTTCGCGTTTGAAGTCTTGGATGTTGTATGAGTTAATTTTTTTAAGCAGCAGACTGTTAGCAATGTCCAAACTTCGGCCAAAATCAATTGAAGCTGCATTTTTCCATACTCTATCGATTGCAATTATGTAGTTTCAACCAATTACCTCAACTTCATCACTTGGGGGGTTGAAATGGGGGTGCGCTGCAGGCCTATACAGAAAGATTATTGATAACACTAAGATAAGTAACTCACTGTGATTAGGAAATATTGATATTACGATGCAATGTCTGTCGCTTTTCAACATGCACTGAGTATAGCTAGAAATAAATGTTGCCGCAACCAGCAACATTTTTCGTTCGACCGAAGTCGAGTTGCTCTAATGTGGGACCGCTAATTTACAAATAGTCCAAGAACCCAGGCCCGTTAGACGTACGTCATTTTCTTAAAGATGATATTTCGTATATACATAGTGTGATACGCAGCAGGGGGGGCGAAAGGATAACAAAGACCTCGGAAGGTGGTGGCACTCGATTTGTCACTTCTGCCAACACCCGAGAAGAGTCACTGCAGCTCTGTTAGCAAGTGCTAATCCCACCTCCCCGCGGCGCCCCCTGGGGAAATTCTTCGGAAGGAGCTATTGGGAGACGGTCGAATGGCGAGTTCTCTGCGCCACAAAACAGAGTTTTAAGTCGACTGGGAAGAGGGTTAGCAACCCGCTCCCGTAAAACACACAATTGCTACGAATCGGCAAACAATGCCTCAGAACCGGATGGACAACACGACGACGAAATTTGCTTTTCGAACCAGGACACGAACCGGATCATGGAATGTGAGAACGCTGCTTGCTGATGGACGGCTGGATGAGGTCCTCAATGAGATGAACCGCTATAAAATCCAAGTCAAAAATTTCTGCCACTAGCATTTAACGGTTATTTAGCCCTAATAGAGCCTACATATGCAGCGACAGACATTTTTTTCAATTTTAATCCCTCTTTTACCCCCCAACACCTATTTTGACTGGACTCGTTTGTGGTTTGTCAAAAGTATAAAAAAACCTTTGTACACACAACACACGAAATTTTGCTTTAAGCCTGACTGTGACTCGATGTGATTATTAACCTTATCGGTACCAATTTATACGAAAATTGTTTCATCAATGCAACACATGGACTGAAAGGGTTAAGGGTTTGTGATTGAAGGTTTGGGTTTGGGTGGGTGATGGTGCAGAATTACACGCTCATACCAAGAGTAGTAGGAAATTATTTTTGAAGTGAGACCTTTACAAAAATCGAGGCCTCAGTACAATTTACCGTCGTATAAAAGACAAATGTACTGCCTCGCATAAGTCCTGTTCAACTCTAACCGTAAGGAATGTGTTAACCAACTAGAATTAAGAAATTGGGTGGAATTTTTTCAAAGATTTTTTTTTTGAAAATTAAGAGAGTAATTTTTATGATTACATATAGAGGTAAATTTCTTAGTTTAATTGCTTTCACTCGACATATTTTCATAAATAAAATAATCTATAAATCGTAGAGCTCTTTTGGGCCGCTACATGGGACAGCATTTATTTTCAGGAATACAAATTTCAGGTAATTTTTCCACAAAAGCTATACGGTGGTGAGATGACGTTATGTTGTCATAACTCAAGAGTAATGAAATCTAAACTGTTGATCGGTGTTGAAATTATCGTTCACATGCATAAAAGTCAATTATAGGTTGCTTCAAGTCAATTATAGGTCAATCATCAGCATATTTTTTTAATTCAACATTAACATTTGTTGACCTTTAGTGCATCTACTTATGTATGATATTTGCCGGTAGCCGATATCTCTCCGGTATCTCTAATATTTCAGTTAATTTCAATTACTCTTCCACTAAGCCACAAATAGCTCCTGTGCAATTACGTTTATGGTTATAGCTATACGATAAAAACCTTCTGTTTAATCTAAAATTATAGCTCAAACCGCGACCAAAACATAGTTCGTACCTGCTTAACAAAATTTTATTCTCTTTTCATTTCAACCACGCATTAGTTCCCCATAATGAACCATTTTCAATGAAATTTACATCAAATTTTCTCTGCTATTTATAAAAAAACATACACAAATCACTCCCACACCTGCTTACCCGCATTTGCTGAAAATTAAAACCTTTCAGACCAACAGTTTTAGTTTTAATAAACTATCCAAACTGCGTCATAATTAACATTAACTAAAATCCTTTCCCTTTCCATAGAATAGGATCCAAAAAATCTATATATTAAAATCTCATAAAGTATTCACCAGAAAATCTCCCTCGACAGCAACGATTTTAGTCCAAAGTGGGGCCCCTTTGGGGTTCCTATAAGACTTCCGTTCGAAAATCTTCAATCATGAAAAATGTGACTTTATTAAAAAACCCTATTTGTAGGCACCACGTGCTTGGGCCTTGTCGTATGTTCCTCGTTCGAGTTCGATAAGTATGTGGGGAATTGGATAAAAATCTCTCACCAAATGTCGTAACTCAAACTGGACGCACGGCCACGGCGCGATGCATTATTTAAGAAAAGAAAAGTCACCTATGTTTGGCGCATAATTTATGAACTGGAGGCTCTTAAAGAGAGGATGGGATGGAGAACTTTATTGATGGGGCAAGCTGCACTGTTCACACAGAATAATAAGTTACGACCGAGTCCAGGTGTTTAGCGTTTTGTTATTACACAGTTTTATGTGCATTTTAATTAAGATTCCCCCACGATGCCATGCTATGAAGAAGGAACCAAAGAAAGAAAACCTCCTAACGGAGCACCACATCCAGAGTGCAGTAAGCCGAACCGAAATATGATAAGCAGGTTGTCAATGGAGACTTGGCTGGCTGAATGACGCTATATGAATGGCTACCGCGCTGAATAGAGGAGGCGGCGGATGTGTGCATTACGTTTGATGGCTGCTGGAACAAAACAAAAACGACAAAAACGACAAAAAGGTAGGCAGGTATATGACGCGGTGAAAAATGACTGGAGCTTGGTATATTTGATATAATATGGTGGCTTTGAATGGATGTATGTAAGTTTGGGACACGAGGTAGAGGAGGCACAAGGCCTTGAAAATGATGGCGGAATTATGTCATCCTGTGCCTTGGCAATTTGTTTTGAGAAGAGTCGTTAGACGGGGCTAAAATATTCTTTTCGAGTTAATGCATGAAAGAGCTGACATTCCATTACATCAATTTTATTTTGGAGGAATGTGGAGTGACAATGTGGTTTTTGGGTAAATATTCATTATAAAGCCGGAATTGTATAAAGTCTTATATTGAAAGCATTGAGGGATGGATCAAATTAAAACACTAGACAAGTTAGATTGTATATCTAGATAATATCTGTATTTTATCTCACCGTCCAAAGCAATGCTTATGTTAGTTTAATAGATGATATTTCAGTTTTTATTTTAAAATATATTTTTTGTTATAATTGGTAAAATGCATGTAATTCGATCCATACATGGGTCAAATGATTAGATATGTAAAAGAATGTAAAAGATTTACCACAGACCCTTTGATTGAATTAATAATTTGACTGTTTAAATTATTGTATGTTTGACTGGCAATTTGAGAATGAAGTAAGACGTTTGCAAAGGTCTAGAGATTGAGGAACTATTCCATAAGATTTAAAGTTCTAGTAACAGAATAGAATACAAAACTGCTTTCACTGACTAAACTAGAGTGCTGAAAAGATTCAAACGCAGAACCTGGAAAAGTGAAAGTATAGACAAGCTTTCCATAGCACTTCATCTACAAAAGGCTCATTCAAAGGACAACGGAATACTTAAAAAAGGCGATCGGAATTACACCAAGAATCAGAAAGATACATCGAAATTCTGACTGGACCCACCAGCGATCAGCTTCCAGAAGGAGCGTAGAATAGCAACAGTTTTTTAAGCAGAATAAAGAGCTTCTCCGGCAGAATTTTCGCTTCTTGACTATACATAAGGACAATCATAGATATAGAGGGTGCCTTTGACGACATCTGCTATGAATCCATAGAACGGACGGACAACAGAAAGTGAATAAACCCACCAATAGTAAAATGGGGTTTACCTATGTTGAGAAGCAGAGTAGTTAACAGCTTCGAAGGAATGCTCTAGGGAGGGATACTAACACCTCTTCTACGATCATTAGTAGGATTCCTGACAAAGCGATTATTCTCTGACTTTAAGGTGTTCTTCATCATAATAAGGAATAAGGACGACTTGAGTATGTCTAATTTACTACAAAAAGTCCTCTCCGAAACTTATGCTTGGCAGCTGGATGAGAAACTGAGCATAAAGTCAAGAAAAACCGTCATGGTACTCTTCACAAGAAGAAAGAAGCGTAATAAATCGGTAAACTGTTGACTTTTCAGAAGAGGTCAAATATCTAGGGATCAATCTAGATAAAAGACTCGGCTGGAATTTACATACAGAAGGAACAGCCATAGAAGCCTCCAGAGCATTATAAGATTATCAGAGGCCAAAGATTAAAGAAAGGGAGACCCAAGAGCTACACAGCGATGAATACGTGGACAACTGTAGCGTTAGGGCAAACCTTCTTTAGTATTTTGGGCGAAAGTATACGGCGCACAGACTTTTGTCCGTGAATAATCATAGCGAAAGACAAACGACACAGTTTTCTATATAAGGCATCGGATCTAAATGTACCGTGGCTGCCACTTAAGACTTGAATCTGCAAACAGATCGCTTGAACAGGTTCACTAGCGTGCCTAAACATTTGACGCTCAAACTTGTCTATTCGAGACAGGTTACTTTAAATACCGAGACCCGTTTTCTCGCTATCACGTGTCAAAGACAGACATCATGTAGGACAGACTTATTCTTCTCGTAGCAAAGCTTACATATGGGGTGCTCTACCAACTCAAATCTCCATAGGTGGTAACTTAGGGCGTTAAATGTCCGGTAGTCAAGCCAAGCAGCGTCCTCGCATCTTCCCTACTGTGCCTCAAAAATTTTATGGCCGGATTAAATCAAGTTTCAGATTCTTTGGAGTGGCACTGGACCGTTGATAATGGCCCGTTTGGTAATACCCACCTCATCAGGGCGGGGCATTGGCAATCCCAAATTAATTTGGGCTTGGGCCTACAGGGCTTATATTCTTGATTGCGGGCCCTAATCTGCCCCTGTTTTGTAGTCGTCTGTATGCCATACTTGTATCCATTATGCGATATCATAGGCAAAGCCCAGGGTAGCCTAAATTGTATATACACCAAGGGAGGATTCAATTTTAAAGATCATCGCAGACGTGCAATGCGATAGCATTTTAGAATTTTCCCGATGGACTATCGTCCAGATGGTCATTCATTTCCAACCGCTTTGTACCGTTTATAGTGGATTTTTTTACATTAAAGTGGAGCAGTACTACGTTAAGCCAAGTCTCCGACGTTGCAGTCGGCAAAGTAATAATGGCCCAGGCGAAGAATCCGTATATTATCATAAGACCCTTGATAGTGGCGTATGATTTTTAGATTTTTTATATGAAAGTCTAAGCTTAGGTGTCACCCTTTATACTACCAGTCCGTCATGTCGTCTACGTAAAGGTCCGGTTACACGCAACGATCTGCTTATGCCAATTGGCTTGCGCAAGTCAATTTGTGCAAATGAATCGTTGCGTGTAAACGCAAATTATTGGCTAGCGCAAGCCAAAAAGGTTGCCTTGTGCAAAATATGTGTTCTTAGAAAATCGGCTTGAGGTTGGTGTTTTGGCATGAGCGTTTAAACGATGTTCAAGCCGCAGCTACAGCCCTCAGCATGCCCTTGGGTAAATGGTGAAATTTTATGACGCTCCTCCGACCTTATCATAATCAATATAATATAATAATCGTGTCAAATTAGCGTCATTTAGTGTCATTTTCACTCAGTTTATTTGCACCAATTGCCTTGCGCCAGTCAATTTGCACAAGCAGATCGTTGCGTGTAACCGGACCTTTAAGGGACAAGGTCTAGTAGTAAGGTTAGCTCGAAGGATACAAAAAGGATAGGATAGGCTAGAGGGAGTCAATGTCAATGTTGTAGTTATAAATGAATTTCTAAGCTGGAATGTGCGAGAAAATAAGGGCTGCCACTGTAAAAGTTGTGGGAAAAACATTGCCGTGGAGGCAGAAAGTTATTTATTTCAGGGAAACAGCCATTAGTGCGGTAAAATTTGGCCAGAGCTGCTACATTTCTACGGCGGCTTAATTAGTCAATTGAAGAGCAAATGGCGCCATCACTAATAAGTTTGAAAGCGCAGGTTTGCAACTTTTCCAGCCAATCTAAGGTGGTTCTCGGGGCGCCGGCCCACATATACGAGTTGTATTCAAGGCGGGGACAGTGTTTCGTTTTTTTTTGCGTTAAATTCAACACGATTCTTGCGCCCCCAATCAAAAATTAGTTTGATGTCCCTGTTGGTTGAATTGGGCATGAGTTCACGAGCATGCAGGCATTATCGAAGCCATAGGAGTAAAACAGAATATCATCGTCAGTAAACCTGTGAAGTGAGTTCGAGAGGATTGAGAGCAGGTGTAATATAAAAACCAGGAAGATAGTTGGTGAGGGAATTGAGCCCTGGGGAACACCGGCAGAGATGGTATGAGAGTTAGATTCGACGCCAACCAATATTAACGGACAAAAAGAAAACTTTCAATCCAGTTCTTTAGAGCAGAGTGAATACCAATAGCTTGGAGTCAATCGCGGCAATGAATGATACCAAAATAGTTTAGTGGGAATTGACAGTAAGTCCTATGCTAGGGCACCACCAAATCAAGTACGTGCTGACAACATTGTCTACATAAACTTATGCGTAAAGTTTTGGATACCGTGTGACTTTAAGGGCCTGTTTCACCGCTTGCTGATAAAGTTTCAGATAGTTATCTGCCTTATAACAGTATCTAACAGATAAAGGTTGCTGATATGTTTTTTCAGTTTCACCATCGAACTCCCTGATAAACTAACTGGCAGATAAATATATCTGCCACTTAATTTAGCAGGGTCACTCAATCTTTGCTTAATACGGGAGTTATTAAAAATTGTTTGTTTATGAGATGATCAAGGCAATCTGGCAACTACGTCCACGATTTAATTTGGAGTCCCAGTTAAAAAATATCGGAGAGTTATAAGCAATCGTTGCATAGGTGGATTTGCAAAGTTACTGAAAATCAAATCACTGAAAGACATTTTTAGTTACCACAACCAAAATATTACTAAAATTTTTAGTTAAATACGGCATCAAATAAATATATTTAGTTGTCGTTATTAAAAAAAATGCTTCTCATGAGCAGAAAAAATTGTTGGAGTAACAAATATTTCCCCTATAGTCGTATAGTAATAGTTCGCGAGAGCCCAGGCCAGCCAGACTTTCGTAATTTTCTTAAAGCTGATATTTCGTATATACATAGTGCGATACGCAGTTAAGAACGTAGGCACACTCGCTAGCCCGGAGAATGGACCCTTTTGTAGATAGAGGGGTTGGGGGGTAAAAAAGGGGTTAAAATTCTGTCGCTGCGTATATAGGTTCTACTAATAATCTAATAACCGTTAAATACCAGTGGCAGACATTTTTGAACATTTGCACCCTCCCCAAGCTAACCATAGCTGAAGTTGTCTTTTCGAAAACTCACCCCCGGAAAATTGGTAAGGCGGAATCAAATCCTAAAATGGAGTGATTAAAAATAATTTGGGCAAAATTCGGTTCCTGCGAGGTCGCGTAATATGTTCGTAATATTCATCAAATTCGTCTACTAAGAATTCAAATAAATCCATCTGGAACCCTTTTGTGACCGCAGTCTACGATTTTTAACGTAAAAATGCTTAAAGAGGAGTATTATTATACCAAAAAATGTTCTAAAACTATCTCTATTCCCGCTACTTGCAACATTTTTTTATTATCTTCCAGATAAAACTTTTAACAGGCAGTAGAATCGGCTGATAAGTTACCAGCAATTTTATCTGCAAGATATTTCTATCCAAGACCTGTGAAACCAAAATTTGTAGTTTATCTTGCAGATAAGTTCTGAATAGGCTATCAGGAGCTTAATCAGCAAGTGGTGAAACAGGCCCTAAGAGTTTACGATGTACCGAAGTAAAGCAGATATAAGCCCCCTTTGTGGACATCCATTTGTTAAAGTGCCTTCAGAGAATCCTTAAAATTAATGATAGTTGAATAATATCAAAGATAGTAGGGCTACCCAAAACTTGAACTATTAAAATTGGTAGAAAGGTTCAAATGATCAAAGACATATTTTGTAATCTCCTTGTCTTGATAGTTGTCTCGAAAAACTGATTGAAAACTACGATGAAAGTAGTTAATAGTAGTAGTAGTATAATAGTTAATTTACTGTTAAATAAATAAATCTTCTAAAAATAATTTGGAATTTTATCAAAGCTCCACAAAATTTGGAATTCATACTTGCAATTGCAAGGCACAAATTTGAAATTCATACTCATTCTCAACAATGCTAAGGACCTATTTCACCACTTGCTGATTAAGCTCCTGATAGCCTATTCAGAACTTATCTGCAAGATAAACTACAAATTTTGGTTTCACAGGTCTTGGATAGAAATATCTGGCAGATAAAGTTGGTGGTAAGTTATCAGCCGATTCTAGTGGCTGTTAAAAGTTTTATCTGGAAGATAATAAAAAAATGTTGCAAGTGGCGGGAATAGAGATAGTTTTAGAACATTTTTTGGTATAATAATACTCCTCTTTAAGCATTTTTAGGTTAACAATCGTAGACTGCGGTCACAAAAGGGATTTATTTGAATTCTTAGAAGACGAATTTGATGTATAGTACGAACGTATTACGCGACCTCGTAGGAACCGAGTAATTTGCCCAAATTATTTTGAATCACTCGATTTTAGGATTTGATTCCGGTTTACCAATAGGGGGTGTGTTTTCGAAATGGCAACTTCAGCTATGGTCAGCTTGGGGAGTGTGCAAATGTTCAACAATGTCTGCCACTAGTATTTAACGGTTATTAGATTATTAGTAGAACCTATATACGCAGCGACAGAATTTTTTTTTCATTTTAACCCCCTTTTTACCTCCCAACCCCTCTATCTACAAAAGGGTCCATTCTACGGGCTAGCGAGTGTGCATAAGTTCTTAACTGCGTATCGCACTATGTATATACGAAATATCAGCTTTAAGAAAATGACGTAGGTCTGGCGAGCCTGGGCTCTCGAACTATTACTATACGACTATAGTGGAAATATTTGTTACTCCAAACATTTTTTCTGGTCATGAGAAGCATTTTTTTAATAACGACAACTAAATATTATTTTAGTAATATTTTGCTTGTGGTAACTAAAAATGTCTTTCAGTTATTTGATTTCCAGTAACTTTGCAATTCCACCTATGCAACGATTGCTTATAACTCTCCGATATTTTTCAACTGGGACTCCAAATTAAGAATCGTGGACATAGTTGCCAGATTGCCATGTCATAAACAAACTATTTTTAATAACTCCCGTATTAAGCAAAGATTGAGTGACCCTGCTAAATTAAGTGGCAGATATATTTATCTGCCTGTTAGTTTATCAGGGAGTTTGATGGTGAAACTGAAAAAACGTCTAGGAGCCGTACACATTAAAGAAGGTAACCCTTAATTGTAAATTTAACATCAATCTAATTTACTCCGCATAAAATCCAAGATTAGGGGTAATTTGATAACTTTACACCATTCATTCATTACATTGACATGTGTATTCTCTCGAAACCCGGGTAATCTGAGAGTTTTTTTTGTTAAATCATAACAACAATGCTGTGGTTTGAGATGTGGGGAAATGGTTTCGTAAGTAGCTCTAAAAACTCTTATTTTCCATTATTTTCCATACCAGTAAACGTTAACAATATTGGAATGAGCTTTTTTCTGAGATTGAGCTTTACATTGAAATAGAAAGTTGAGATACAAAATCCCAGTGATTTTCGAAAATATTAGAAAACAATTGTCAAACCACAAAATTCGCATGGTTTACAATATTTGATGTTTAAGTATTTTAAACATATCACCCATTACGGGTATGGGTGATCCTTGATTCTCGGTTAAAGATAATGCTAGATGGTGTTTACGGCCCTAAGTGTCTTAGCATAAACTATACCCAAATTTGCCAATTCCTGTAAAACGTAAGCACTTTAGCGAGATTTGTTTAACTGATTTTACAAATTGAGTGACCATAATTAAGTATGTAGAACTGTATGGACTAGTAAACATTAAAAACCGGTTTTTGTTTAAAATGCATAAAAAAAGGCATTAAATTTTAAAAATATTATTATTAAAAATTTAAAATCCAGCAAAAGATTTCAAAGTGCAACAACGTCACTTCTTATTAGTCTTTCCGTTCATTCATTCCCGTTCACGATTTGACCCACCTTCGAAAATATCTCCCCGAAATTCATTCTCAACATCGAAAAAAGTAAACACTGAAATCAAATATTGATCTTCACATATTGTAATCTGTTTACACACCAGAAAAAAACAACATCTACATTTCAATCTCGCTTTAATTTCATTTATTTGCAGTGTTTTCAGTTTTTCAAGTGGTTCTGTTTTAAAGCTGCTTAAATTTTGTGATTCTTTTACTCAGAATGAAAAATCTGTGTTAGTATAGAGATTGCTACAAGGATATACTACGAAGATAGAAATTTAAATCTTATTAATGCACAATATTAGAAGTGTTTTTTGTTTAGATATTTTTTGAGTTAAATTTGCATTAAATCAAAAAATTAGGTTAGGTTTATTTGAATAAAAAGCGCCAGATTTTAAGTTGGAGTATGGAAAAGAGTGAAAAAGCAATAAAATTTCTTTCATTGCGTAAACACATTTTTTTTTTAAAAAAAGAAAATGGAAAATTTGCAATTAAGATGTATAAATCAATATCCAGTTTATAATTCCTACACGCGAAAAATATTATTAGTAACATAAATAGAAGAAAATAAAATATTATTGAAATATAAACACCTTCGTCTGTACACCCAAGTGTTAACGACATCTGTTGGCGCCACGCAATTTTGATCATCTCGTGTTATTGACCGGTTTCTATTATTTCTCCTAGTCACACCAGAGCTATGTTGTGGCGGACGTTTATTTTGCGCTATTATAGGACCTTGGCCACTCCTCAAAAATTGATTCCGTAAAGATGTCCTCAGCTCGTCACTTATACTAGCTGTTGCACTACTATTACTGCTACTATTGCTACTACTACTGCTGCTGCTGTTCTGACTGATACTATTTCGATCGGCTATTGTTGTTTTTGTTGCTGTAGTTGCAGTTGTAGTTGTTGTTGTTGTTGTAGGTCTACGCTGTGCCGTAGTAGAGGATAGCTTTGGCCAGCTGTTCTTTTCATCTATGCCTTTACAACTATTTTGGACGTCATTACTTGAGTTCTGACAATTATTACCCAATAAAACGCGAGTAGTCTGTGGTGTCATGATGGACGATTTTATGTAGTCTGTTCTATTTTCGGTTGCGTCACTAGAATCACTCGCGATACATGCACCGTTCTGGCTGTTGCCGTTGCTGATGCCGATTTTACGATACGGATCGATAGAATTTTTTTCACTATTAATTATGAATTGGGATTTCATAATATTCAGAGATGGTTCACTCAATGAATGATAAATTCCAGTTGTCTGACTCACATTCCTGATTCTAGCGTCAATTGATGTCGATGATGATGATGATGATGATACACCAGAAGCAGGAGGAGAACATGGCCGATTATCTGATAGTCTATAGATGTCACTGTCCAGTATTTCTGGTTCTTGTTCGATTTTCTTCTTAAATACAGAATTAAAATTATGATACGGAAATATAAATCGTTTCAATTTAGATGCAGCTGTTGGTGATACACAAGTCGTCAGCTTTCCAGGATTTAAATTCTCTAATTCACATTCAATGGGATTGAGATGATGTTGTTGGCTAACTTTACTACATTTAGTGTCACCACCATCTACAGCAGTGGCATTTTTACACATTAAATTAGAACCAAAAAAAAATTTGTTCCCCTCATTGTGTATATTTTTAGAGGTCGCTTCAAAGAATTTAGTTTTTGGCTCTTCTTCCTCCTTCTTTGATGCTGTTGATGTACTAAGTGTGAGGCGTACTTTCTCTAAATTTATCTCATGCATTCCAGCCGATATTGCCGATTCATTAATATCATATCGCATTAATATTGGATAATATTCGGAATTATCAACAATAAATATTGATCGATTTATTGGTGTTGATTTTTCATCATTATTATCACTTTTGTCTTGATCATTTCGTAATAAAATTGGATCGAATTTTTCTGTATCAACTAATAGAACTGGTTTAGCACTTGTTATACGTGGGCATATATCTCGATTGAATATTTTTTCCTCACTTGAGCACCTTTCCATGCTAGCATGCATGCACGGCTTATTATTATGTTGATGATCAATTCTTTGTGATCTAGCTGCATGATCACCATAAAGCATTTCACGTCTCTTATATATTTCATCTTCTAGTTCCTTTATTACAGATATATCAATAGTTACATCGTCGTCTTCAGTCTTTTGTTCATTAGATTGCCGAATCACAGATGATAGACGCTTACTTAAATTAAAATTTGATGGTACACTTAATGGGCGTAGAAATTTTGGACGCCTTTTACGGTATGGTATACGATTTTTGTCTAAATTTATAACATTGCCAGTTTTTATAATTGGTGGTTTTTTATTAAGATTATTGTGATGATTATTATCATCGCTTTCTGTACTACCACATAACATCACTTCCCCACTATTAATGATACTACCATCTGTTTTTACCTTGATATAGCTGACATCATCACTTTGCTGATGGCTTAGCATAGATATTGAATTTGTGTTGTTGTTGTTATTATTATTATTATTAACAGAAATGAATCTATGATGACTAGTATTAACCTCAGACATTATCATTTTTCGTTCACCACCAACTAAACCAAATTATAAGAGCAACATTAGCGGCAATACCACGTTGCTCTGGGAACAGGTCATGTACCATAATTGTTTTTTTTTTCTTTTCTTATATTATTTCTGAATTAAACAAGCAACCAGACGTAGACGGTTGTTCTACCAACACAAATTCTCCATCGAAGTCTCTTTCAAAATATACTGAAATGATCGCCCACTCTTTTTGGTATTTAGTAAGTAAGTCTTGCACAGTCTCGCGTCGATGAAGCATTCATTTCCAGTTCATTGCACAATATCATGGAACAACTAAGAAAAATTATCTTGAATGTGGGAAATTTTAATGAACCAAATTTTTTTTTATCTAGAGATCACTTTCAAAAAAACAACACATTTAAATAAATAAACTGATCATTTTTTTGTTGTTGTTGTTGTTGTTAATTTATAACATCGATTTATAATTAGGACAAAAACTTTTAAATGTTTAAGTCCCTTCACTTCTTCTTATCGCATAAACACATCGATTTTGAATCACAGAGTCCAGTAAACGATCACTTAACCTCCCAACGTCAAAGCAAGATCAATTTTAAGATAGTTTCACGGCAGGATATCAGGACATTAGTATATCAAATGACATTATCTCCAATGATAGTGATATAGTGAAATAGTGGTAATTTAACAAAAAACTACAATAAAAACACAAAAGACCCCGAAACGATCGCGATCTAAAACAAATCGATGTCAACTCTTGACTAAGTAAGAGGAAACCGATGTAACATTGACGGACCTCCTCTACTATATGTATATATCGATCCGTCGGCGCACAGTTAAAGCTACTTCTACAAGTTGCGCTGTTGCTGGTGCGTCTTTGCGCATTAAATCTTAAAGAAAATCTCTTTTCACAAAAGTTTTTACGATGGTGCACGGCGCGGTTAAGGCGGCCCGCCGAGTTGGCTGAGTTTTTTAATAGGACTGGTTAACACCGACGATCGATGATCGTGTGAGCTTTTCGCGTGAGCCGTAATATTACTGTGAGAGGAGATGTAAATTTTTCTGGGATTTGTTTTGAATCTTGTTTTTTTTTTCTACCTTCTACGAAAAATCATTGAGAAACACACTATTCCGTCCGAGACCGATAACGTATTTGCTGTTATAGCTGTCGTCATTTTTATCCATTCAGTAGGTAGAGTAAAGTACAATAAAACGGTGAACAATATCCACAGGTAAATTGTTTTTTTAAAGCATTGCCAGGTAATGTTGCTGCTGCTGCTGCTGTAGTGACTAACTGGAATTTTTTTTTTTTAGTTTTTAGTTCATTATAAGTAAAACGGAATGTTTGGAATGAGGTGAAATTAGTAATTGTTAAAATATTTGATGAAATAATTCAGGTGTTTGTAATTTTACATAATTCAGGTTTTTTTATTAATTAGAAATTTTTTTTGTGATAAAACACGACTGGATTTGGAAGTTTAATAGGCATTTAGCCTAGAGCGACTGTAATAGGGCTCAAGTTTCTTGACATATATATTTTCAATGTAGACAGAATGGTGCCTATTAAATGCTTTTCACTTTTAATGGTGCCTATTAGGCTTAATTTTTTTTAAAAAAAATATAAATTAAATTTTATATTTAAACAAAAACTGTTACTTGAAAATGTGCAATTAGAGAAGTTTTTGTCGTTTTTCTGAAAAAGGAGTTGCTTTATATAAGGAGTATGAATGTCAGCCGTGTCGGGAATTAATTTTAGCTACAAATTCTTTAAATTTTTAGTTCCAAAATTTATTATAGCGGGAAAAACTAAGTTTAGGAAACATTCTTTGTACTACTACTCTGTTATGTCATCCAGATCATGGCGAAATGGCTAGTAGTAAGCATGGTTTGAATGGTAGGATAGAATAGGATGAGCTAAGGGTATGAATGATGCTGGATCATACGCTTATGGCCCTAAGCTAGGGTTTTTCAAAAACAGTGGTTTTCAAAAAACAGCTGTTACTGTTTTTAATTTTCAAAAAACAGCTGATAACAGCTGTTTTTACTGTTTTTCGAGTTTTCTCTAATTTTACAAGTAATAAATAGTTTTTTTTTATATAATATCATTTTATTATACATTTTTAACTTCTTGTAATAATAAAGTATTTCAAAAACACAAGCGCCTGAAATGATTTATTTGAAAGGCGCGATGTTATTTTGGTGCATACTGAAAATACACCGTTAAACATTGGTCGATGTTGGTTTGATACAAAGAATTGCATTATATAATTTTCGCAGATTTTCTGTGGGTTAACCAGTATATTGAAAAAGTGTAAATTCCGATTTGAACCTCTGATCTGAACCTTCAAATCTGATCCTCTGAATTGTACTGAATTGAAGCACCATGTCCAATTCATCTTGTAACGAAAATTTTTCGTTTTGATCAGTATACGGCCACTGTTGAAGTACATAGTCTACTCTTACATCGATGACACCAAAGAGATGACAGGCTAGATTGCCTGCAAAAGCTAGTGTAGTTTTTGATGGAGTGACTGTGGGATCCTTGAGGCTTCGCAATAATTTCAAGACATCCTCGTTCATTAGGCCATCCACACGATTTTTTAAATTTTGCATGAGCTTATTACTAATGTCTCTGCTATTGTCAGAAAGCTTCTTGAACATGAATTCGAATTGTAAAAAGTTTTCTGCGCTCACCATATTCCACGCCTTAAATTCTTTTGATATCTCGCGAATTGCTGTTTCCGGCTTGGCCAGTGGTGATTGAACAATTACATTTGACGCCATTTGCAAAAAGTTTAGTACCTTCAAATTACGATATTACTTTTGCCCCACCTTGAATAAGAGCTACTCTGGACAGAAAAAACTCAATACATATATTAAAAGATCATTAATCGGTGTTTTCATACGGTATTGTCGTTCTTATATTACTTTGGCTGATTTTACATGAGCGGACACGGAACAGACGAAACTTAACTGTAAGAAAGTCTGATGGAATGTCGCATGGGTTTTACACGGGCGAACTGCAACGAACGAACTATATCAAAACTTAATGGCTTTTTGTTGTTGCTTTATGAAATTCTCTTTCGATTTCTTGTCCTAGCAACAACAACAACGCAGGAACTGTCAAAATGTTCGTTCAAAAGTTCGCTGAGAATGTCCATTAAATTCGTCCGCCCTCGCCATCGCCCTCTCTCACTCTCTTCACACTTAGCCAAATTCATTTGTTGATTTTATCTATTCGATCGGTGCCCGGCCGTGTAAAAGAGCACTTTGTAAAAAACCAAAACAATTTATATTAGTGTTGGTTACATATTTCTCTTATTTTTATATTACGCCAAAATTTTTAAACTAAATTTGGGAAACAGTAAAAACAGTTAAGAAAAAAACAGCTGTTTTACTGTTACTGTTAAACAATTTTGAAAAACCCTAGCCCTAACGTTTGAACTCTAAGATATTGTACGACATCGGGAATAATGATTGCAAAAGATCGCTCCATAGTCGAATCATTCTATTTAAAAACGAACATCTAGACCACAGTATGCGCGATTCAAATGACTGCAAAGTGTCGGGGTGAGCCGAGCAGAATAGTTTACGATGTTAAGAGATGGGTAAGTTGATAGATCTACACGGTCCATTGACGTAGAAGGAAGGTCAGTGCAGGTTTTATTAGAGATGAAGCTGCACTTTGTTTTGGAGGCGTAATTCGGCACGATTCTTGTAGCCCCAGTTAAGAACGACTTCGATGCTCCTGTTGACAGAGTTTTTTTTGTTTATGTGGATAAACCAAGCTTAAGAATCGCCCTTTGTACTACCAGCCTATCATGTCGGTCAGGTCATGGTGTAATATCTAATAGTAGTAAGCTTAATTTGAAGGATAGAAGTGATATTGTCCAAAGAGTAAGAGTAACGTGGAACGCCGAAACTTTGAGGATGATCGTTTGTAAAGATTAGGAAAAGAACGAGGTGATAGAATTGACCCCTAGGTAGCATTGGCAGAGGTGTCGTGCGGTTTAGATACGACACTATCCATTACTACCTTGATTGAGCGGCCGAAAAGGAAACTATCATTCCAGCTCTTTTTAGAACAAAGTCTATAGCAATAGCTTGAAGTTATCTCAACAAAGCAAAGTGCCATACTCTATTAAAAGCCTAGGAGATATCTATAGCAAATAGACCAGACTCACCAAAGCGATGAACGATTTAGTTGAGCTGTTCTGGCAGACACGCTAAAAGGTCGACAGTAGATCTTTTTAGTCTAAAGCCGTTCAAAAACTCTTCCAGACACCCATACACTTCGTGAGTCTTGCTGCAAGAAGCGAATAATCCCCAGGTGAATCTACATCTACGAAGAACCTTCTAGGATGAGAATTAAGAATTAGGTCAAGTACATCGTCTCCTTCGTTTGCTGCCGGAAAAGATTTATTGAGTTCAACTTGCGATTTCTGGTTTAGAAGATTCAAAATAGAAGATTTTGATTTGGAAGACAAGGAGCACCCTAGCCAGCCGAAAAGTTTGAAGACGAAGAATTGGAGGCATTTTTAAACAAATGTCAATCGTTTAAAAATCTCGCAGTAGCTTTAAATGTGACGCAAATGGTCTTTTCTAAAGGTTTGAAGTCGTATCGTCACTACCAATGAAAAATAATCCCAAGCACAAAAACCATGGTGCATACCTTGGTAACCATAAACGTCAACAGCAAAAATATCTTCGAATATCCCTCATTCGCTGGTAATAGTCTGTATTTGGTGGGATCAGAAGAATCTATGGTATGTTATAGGCTGTTAAAAAAATTGAGGATCATTACCGACACCAAATAATGTAGCTGAATCGAGAATTCAAAGAAAAATTAACAGAACGCGCCAATACTAGGGCCCTCGGTAGCCTATAGGTTAAGAGGCGTGTCTACCGTCCTAGAAATCCATGGATCGATTCGTGCCGTACACGGAGAGAATGCTATAGCAGAAATTGGTTTGCTATGTCCAAAAAATACAGCTTCGACTGGGATGAGACAATGAGTTTCGGAATATAACATTAAAACAAGTCGGAAATGAAGATGGAGCGTGATTCACTTTAAAATATTTGAATTTGCATTCTGCACCAACGGATCAGGGCCGCGGCTAGATACTTTGCCGCCCAGTGCACATCCGCCGATGCCGCCCCTTCAAGGGCAAAATTTTTTTGGTCTTAAAAAGGACCGTTTCGCGGTTCGTAATTAGAGATTTACGTTGTAGTCGATATATCAACTAGTCTGTTGCTGGAGCTCGACCAAAAACTGCCATGCTCTAGCCAGCTACATGGCTGCAAATCGCTTTCGGCAACATGAAACACATTGCCGCCTTTCCCAAGTGCCGCCCAGTGCAAATGCACAGTCTGCACATATGGGTGTCGCGGCACTGCAACGGATTGAAGTGATCGTAGACGAAAATTGATTATTTCTCTTTTTGTAAGAAGAAAATTAAGGTTACTTCACGAAACAAACTTTCTTAAAAGAACTACAGCTGTTGCGAACTACAAAACCTGGTTTGATGGAACTGCAAGTTCTCATATCATCTAACGACGACAAGATTCACCTCACGTTCACAATAAGGCGAAACCGACAGTTTCCATAAAAATTGTAGTGTTCTGTCGGTGACGGCGAATAAAATTTGAATTGAATTTTTGTGTAGACCTAACCTCACTATTACAGGGCAACGGTTGTTCCTGGCGTATATGTACGCTGTATGTCTATAAGAGCCTTTCAAATATCATTCAATAAGAAAACCTATACAAAGCACAAAGAATTACTTCTTTTTCTCTTCTATTATTGAGATATAGGAGCAACAAGTACTTCGACCGCCATTTATACCTGTTGTAATCTTGACAATTTGGTAAGAATTTGTCGCTTAGATTAGTCGCATCCTACTTCTGGCTATCGCTGGGTTGTTACCGAGAACGTGACGGGTAGACTCATCGTTTTCGAGGCAAAGCGTACAGATTGGGTTTTTTCCTTCCGAGCTATCATAGGTGGGCATTTAAGTAACAGTGTTCGGTAATCAAGCCAAGCACTGTCATGGCAATCTACAATTGAAGAGCGATATTCCAAAACGTGCTAAGTTCTTATGATGTAATTAGTGGGAAATAAAAAAAAACTGAATATCACTTAGTACGATTTGATTGTGCATCCGTGTCTTTGAAGTGAAACCCCGTCGGAATTAGTATGATTTGTGATAAATGTTTATGGTGAATGCATAACTACTACGTCATAGATTGGAACGCAATACAATATTAAAATTAAACAAAAATTGACTTAGTACGTTTTGGAAAACCACTCTTCAATTCTCGGAACGCGTTACGAAACGATAGAGAAAGAAATCGTTTAGAGTTCCACAGGCAAAGTATGGACCTGCGTTCGATATATTTCATCAAAGTCCGATCATTTAGCCCTAGGAATATAGTAACAGAACCTTGTCTGGTCAGGTTGTCCAGCCTTTTATTGTCTTTGATACTTGAGTCCGCGGGCCGGGACTGAAAAGCACAAATATCATTAAGTGCGCGGAGCGTTGGTAGTCCCAAACTGGTGAAAAGGATAAACTCAGGGAAAGCATATATTGGAATGATTGATTAGCGATTTAGAATATGTGGTCATCCTCTCGCAGATCCTCGATGTAATGCTTAGGATGTTAAGAGATGGGTCAGTCATTAGAATCCCATTGAACACTGAGACAGAAAGAAGATGGTTGGTGCACGTTTTATCAGTATTTATTACACTGAGAGAAAAGAAATAGTAAATTATATTAAGCAGTCAGTACTTCCAACTGAACGTGATAATAAATCCTCGTCGGACTAGTCGGATAGTAATATTAACTAAACGGCTGTTTAGTAAATCATACTGACCAGGAATAGTCAGAGATATGAAGCGGATAGTAAAAGCCACAAATCTGGATTTTCTAAAATTACTATTCGATCAGTGAGAAGTACTACGCTCAGTAATCAGAATTACTATTCGATTTTTGTGAATTTTTTTCATATCTAGGTACAAAAGCACTTCCTTATATACCTGAAGTATATAAGTAATGTAAATAGGGGTCGATAAAGCTAATTAGACACATAGATTTTACCTCGACTCTCGCTTATATATTTACAAATATGATAATTTCGAATTTCCATCGTATACCAAATGATTTCATCAGATTTTATTTTCTCAGTAATTTTCTCCGTCGCACTGATTGTTTGGCTCTGCTTTACTGACCGAATAGTAATTCTCACTGCTCTATCGGAGATACTTTAGTGGAGCGATAGAATTACTATTCCGGTCAGTTGAAAATACTGACTAAATTTAAGTATTTACTACTATTCCGTAAAGTATATTTTACTATACGAAAAGGAATAGTAATAGTAAATTATACTGCTCGTTTAGTATAATTTACTTTACGGATAGCAGAATTTTTGTACTATTCTGGTACAGTAAAATTTACTAAACCTTTTCTCTCAGTGTAGTAATGAGTACTTTGTTTCGGCGGCGTTAAATTCGACAGGATTTTTATGGCTCCAATCAAGAATGAGTTTGATCTCTTTGTTCATTGCACTGGACATATGTTGTCGATCATTAAGACGACAAGGTCTGGCAGGTACCTGGCTTTCACTGGCTGACATTATCGAAAACATTATAGTAACGCAGAATACTAGAATCACTGAAGCAGTGAAATGGGTTGAAGGGGACTGAGAGAAGGTCATTAATAAATATTAGGAGGAGAGATCATTAATAACTTTTAGAAAAGTGTATTAGGATTGATCCCTGGGGAAAAAGGTAAGCGAACTACCGCGATTTAATGGCCAGAGCGAAAATTGTCAAACGAGTTCTTTAGAACTGAATTTATATCAAAAGCTTAGAGTTTGATCAACAGATTTGGATGCCATAAACTTTTAAAAGTTTTGAATATAGTAAGAACAACCACACGAAGAGACCAGAAAGTGATGGGTACTTTGGTTGATGTGTTCTGTCAGACACAACAAATGTTCACCAGCCGAACTTGTAGACGGTCAAAATCTGAGACTTCCCAACTCGATTTCCATACCAACTGATGAAAATCTAATAGAAGACTCAGAATTTCTTTCTCGACTTCGTTTTCATAAAGGCAACACATCCTCGACAATCCGTTTAAAAGGATGTGTAGATGCCATCGGCCCTGGAGGACGTTTTAATGTGGGTCGATCGTATTCGGAAACCCTTCGAAACTCCATACGAGGGCCCATACCAAGTAATCAAATTAAACGGTACAACCTGGTCAGCATTTATTAACAGGCTAAAATCAGCCTTGAGTTGTATTTGCGACAACGAAGCCAAGCCGTCTAAAGCTGTACCATTCTGTTAACGCTACTCTGCGGAGGAGGATGTGGCAACCACGTACAACTGGGTTCACAGGTTTAACCAAAGCCACAGCAAACAAATCCGACACATCACATTCGTTTAATAAGAACACCTCCTCGATCACTGAACTGTGCGATCAGTGATCTGCTCACTTCCAGAATCTCCGCCAAAATAAAACTTGTCTGACAGGTTCCTCAAAGACGACATAATGTACGTAGCTCACATATTCCGCGTTGAAAAGTTATATGTGTACATATATCGCTGGTTTGCGAGCATAACGACGGAACTAAAAATGATTGATTTTAAAGAATGACGTTTTTTAATTTCTTTATAAATTAATTTAGAATGTTTTGTCTCAAATTAATAATGACGCTATATCTTTCTAACGATTGTTGGCGCGAAATCGACGTTGCGTTTCTGTTTACTATAAATTATCAAAGATTTATGATCATTTGGCGTATTTAGTACAACTTTGCAGAATTTTGGATTACGTCGTTATTCTCGCTAACCAGCGATATGTAGTTACGAATAAATTGTTAATATAAAATTAGGCTTAAATTCTGTGTAATGGTATAAAATAAAGGTATAGTCACACTTAACTATCGTGTTTGATGATAACAATTACATGGTGCAAAAGGCAATACTGTGAAGGATGATACTAATGCCATCTAACCTTCTGCAGACTAAAGAAATTTTTAATATTTCATGACTAGGGAACGCAATCCCGGATGTTTTTCCCAAACCCGGGATTGCGGGATTCATTTTCATCAATCCCGGGATCCCGGGATACCCCGGGATTCTGCCTGTTGCCAAAAATTCAATTTTTTCGCTATCGAGCATTCGAGGGGTTTGAGGAACATAAGGATGGTATGGTTGTTTTTCTAGTAAAAAAAATTACAAACAAAACATATAACTTATAACAACCCAGCGGGGAAGAAAAGCGCTTCCACACGGCAGTTAATGCGCTTCTTTGGAAGCACGGAGTGCTTGCCTGTTCCATTCCACTTCATTGCAATTTTACATGGGGATGTCATCAGAAAGATGCGCTTCCCCTTTCTTTCCTTAAACGCGCTTCTGAAGCTTGTGAAATGGATGTAGCGGGAAGCACTTGCGATTATGGTTCTGTTTGGATATGCGAAGCTTTTAAGCTTTTTTTTAATTAAAGAGGAAGGAAAAGAGCTGAAGAGAGAGTAAATATTTCATACTTAAAAACAGAGCATTTTTGAGCATTAGACATAAAGAACATTTTGATATTCACACAAAAATTTCCAGTTATGCTCCTTCACAAATCACTACTCATTAGTTGCTCAGACCTATGAAAACTGAAATCAAAGCAAATCCACAGGGAATTGTCATGTACCAAGAGAATTCGCAGCTTGCATCAAACCTACTTCCGATACGAAATACTCTAGAAGCGCATCACTAAAGCTTCCAGTGGAAGCACTTGCTTTATTTCCCGCTGGGAAAGAAGTTTAATTCAACTTACTTACATACATATGCATATGTAGTTTTCAAACTTAACTTTTTATTCGTGAACTAAAAACAAAAAACAATTCATTATTTATAAAGGAAAAATTAGGCCTGCTTAGTTGCTGAAAATAGCTTTGAAGGAAGCAAAGTGCATCCAATCAATCACGGTATACAGAAACAAGGTAATGAAAAAGACTTTATATTGTAAGACGGTATTTTAGTGCTGACGTCACCTGGTTCCCTTTTTCTACGATAATCGAAGCTATCAGTCTCTTTTACATTACTTTGGCCTGTTGCACAAGGGACGACGGCCAACCAACAGAAATCGTACGATATTCATTTTTTTAGAGAAGAGGGTGAGAGAGGACGATGGGGAGGGAAGATTTTCCCATCCAACTTTCTCACACGATTTTCGATACGACTTTTTGACAGGGGTGTGGTTGTTGTTGTTTTTTGTTCCTTTTGCTGGGAGAAGAAAAGAAAGAGAGATGACTTTTGTTTCACTCGGAAAGAACGCAAAAGAGAATTTAAATAAAAGCAACAACAATAAGCTAAAGCGTTTTGACGTACAGTTGGTTGAAAAAATTGGCCCGTGTGAAAGCCCGTACGACTTTTCCTCAATTTTCAAAAGGGAATGGACGATGACAGCAGATTTTGTTCGTTCGCCGTCGTCTCGTGTGAAACAGCCCCTCGTTTCTGTATACCGTGCACCAATGTTTTGTCATTCAGTCTTGACCGAAACTTCGTAAATAAAATTCCGGCTGCGGACTAGGCCCTTTCAGTATCCACGCTTGTTGGTGGAATGGTCGAAAGAAAGTCATATGCCTTCTGCATATGGAAGCCACGCGCTCCACCGCTCTCAAATAGTGATATTTCTCTTTTTATCACTAAATAGAAATTCGCTGCCGATGCGGTCGGAATGGCTGATTTGGCAAACCCTTGCACAATCGCCATTTGCAATTGGTCTTCCATTGAAATGGATTCTAATTCAGTTCCGGGTGGGCCAGTTACCTCAGCGCTCTGATCTTGATCAGGATTTATAACTGACAGTCTTTTTAGAAGATTATGTATACCCTTACGTATCATAGCTTTCGAGGGTACATATTTCGAAAAGATCGTCATCTTCCGGGGCACAAGGTTTGTGGAGATATTGCAAGATTCCAGAGAGTTCTGTGCAAACACGTTGACGTATACGCAATCTGAGTGGTGCTGCCAATTTTGCGCATATTGGAGTCGCTTGAACCTCGGTTGAATTCGGCAAAAGCAGAGGCTCACACGAGAAAATACAGAGAGCAATGGTCTCCATAGCCGAGCAAATTAGAAGCTGCAAAAAGAAATTGGATTTTTCGTTGCGTGTTTCGTATACTGCGGTTAAAAAATAATTCCAACATTAAATTTGAAGATTATAAGTTTCATATTCAAAATATTTTTCCACCGAAATTTTTTTTTAAATAAATCACTTTTTTTTTAAAAAAAACGTTTCCGGGATCCCGGGATTAGGCCGTATCAATCCCGGGTTTTCGAGATCCCAAAAATAGCCGGGATCCCGGAATCCCGGGATACGGGATCCCGGGATTGCGTTCCCTATTCATGACACGAAAACGGAAACCTTATACTCCCACGAGGAGTTAGGTTGTCATTATCTGTGTTCCTTTTCTACTTTTAAGTACTCCGGAGTAAAAAATTAAAGGAACGCAAATTTTTTCGATTTGAGTAAAACCTATTTACTCCTCTGTGAGAGCAGGAGTAGTTCCAAGTAAATACGATTAAAAAATAACAGGAAAGGAACACGGCTATTGTCGTATCACATTCAAATTATCAATTTTTGAGCAATTTGGTTCTGGCGTCTATTTGCCTCCCATAAATTTCTCTAGTGCTGTATCTGCAGACGTAATGTTTCGCCTATGATATACAAAAGACGTTGTATCAACAGGAGTTGTGCCACTATAGATGACATGCCGAAAGCCAAAAATGTTTTATTTTTCGTACTAACCTTTTCCAATGTGCCAAAATCGATATTTTATAGGTTCTTAGTGTAATACGTATGTGCCATTCTTATTTATGTTTCGCATTCTAGTTGTTGTCACCCTCGGTTTAAATTGGTTTCTTTCATCTTAGAAAACTGATCTATTTTTGTTCTAAATAAATGTAGTCTGAAATCCATTCGTAAATAATAAACAGGGCTAATTTCAACTATGACCTAATTATCTTGATACAATTCCCTTGATAATATATACACAAATATATCTCCACTTAATACATTTGGCTGCCTTGAACCAAGCACCACTTTCGATCTTGCTATTAGATAACAAACATAAACATATGGCAATGGTGTTGACCTTTTTATAGTTCGGCAGACGTTAGCCATGCGTTATTATGCCGCGCTCATATTTACAAATAGCCATCAAAATCTCATTCATTCTAACGCAAACAAACTGAAAGCTCACCTCATATGGCATAAACAGAAGCCAACAATTTTGCCCGCGCCCCCCAATATGTTTTGTTGTTGTTGTTGTTGATGATTGTGACACACCCAGCACACCTAGCGCTTTCAACTCGCACTTAATTACGTCACGCCATCGTACCAAAGCCGTCCGGATTCGTACGTTTCTGCGTCCCAATTAATTTCCGCCCAATTAAAACGAGCACGCATCCGTCATTCTTTTTAAATGGAGCCCAAAATTGTGAACCATGACACTCAGAAAATGAAGAAAAAATCAAGTTTTTTGAGGAGGAAAAACTCTTGTGGTTTCAACAGAAAAAAAATAAAAAAATATTAAAAAACCGCGTGTGTTTTTGATTTTCCCCGTGGAAATTTTGATTTACGGCACAGCAAAAGTTCATGCGAGATCTCGAGCGAAGACCTCAGACGTCTGGTTTGATTTGGACGAAATTTTCTTTTTAGAAAAAAGTTTTTTTTTTGATTGAGATTGATTGAAAACTTAAACATTTTTCAATTCTTCTTCGGTTTTTTTTTTATTTCTTAAAATGTGAATTTCAGATTAAATTGATTTTTATTTTTAACCTGATGTGTGTGTTGCATTCGAATTGAGGAAATTTGAAAAAGAAAAATCGGGTTTTTGTTTAATTTTAAAAGAGATTTAGGAAGCTATTTTCTATTTGAATAACTTGGCAAAAGAATGGATAATTTATGCTCCTCGAAGTTCTGCCAGAATTGCTTTTTGTTGTTATCACGAAAAATAGTTGAATTTTATTTATAAACATTGAAAAAAAATAGTTTATTTTCGAAATTTGTTTACATTTTTGCTTTATTTTATAATACCAAAAATTGAAAAGTAGGGTGACAAGTGATGACCTGTATTTTTAGTATATAAATAATAGTGGCTTCGTAGGTAACAAAAGGATTCCGACCGAAATTCTAATCATCACTCTTGTAAGAATGTGTTGATGATTTGAAATTCGGTCGGAAATTTTTTCTCTGCATAATGGTCCAAAAAACCTAGTACTGCGTATGGATCACATAAAAAATGTATTGTCAAAAAAGACTATAAAAAAATGTTCTTTATTATAACAACTTTTAGTATTACGAGCACAAATGGAGAACCACCGTTTTCCAATAGATGGCGCCAACATTAAGATACTGCGCAAAAATGTCAAATCGGAAACGTCAAATGATAATCTAGGCATCTGTCAACAACTCGTTATCGTTACATTTGTGAATTGTTATCGGCGTCATATATTTTGTGTACGTGAAAATGTCGATCTTTGAGCCAAATTAACGTAATTTGCGAGAAGTTTGCTTTTTGCCTTAAATTTCAAAAAAAATGCGGCTGAGGCACGTTGAATGACAGTAGGAATTTGTGGTGAGGCCTCTATTAGTAAAAGAACATGTCGTGTATGGTTTCAACCCTACAAAAGTGGTGAGTTTGACGTATTAAAGACGCAGAATTGGAGGCATTACTGGATGAAGAGTAATGTCAAACGCAACAAGAACTTACAAATTAATTACGTGTCATTTCCCATCGTTTGAAAGCCTTGAAAATGATCCGAAAGCAAGGAAATTAGATGCCATACGAGTTGAAGCCGAGGTGCTTTAAACGTCGTAGGAAGGAAGGATTTTTTGCATCGTATTGTTACTAGCGATGTAAAGTGGAAAAATCGTCGGCCGTCCCGGCCATGCATCAACATCGACGGCCAAGCCAAGCATCCATGGCTCGAAGCACATGCTGTGTATTTGATGCGACTAGCGTGAAATTTTATGAGCTGCTGCAACCGGTGAAATCATCACAGGAGCTCGCTATCGGACACAACTTTTAGGCGTTTGAGACGAGCATTGAAGGAGAAACGACCACAATCCGAGCAAAGACATGACAAAGTGATTTTGCATCACGAAAACGCTCCGCCGCATGTTGTTAATATCGTTAAAATCTACCTGAAAACACTGAATTGGGACGCACTATCCGTATCCTTCAGACAATCTTTCTTCTGACTAGCACCTGTTCCGAATGATGACGCATGACCTGTGTGAGCAGAACTTCCGTTCTTACGGAGAGAACAAAAACTGGGTCGATTTGAGGATCGCCAGATAGGTGGGAGTATGTTGCATAAAAATAGGTTGTAGGGTTACAAAAATACAGGGTGATATGTAAAACTCTAAAAGGCCCAAATACACGAGCGTTCCATCCGACCACGCCACGCCAAAACAACAACAATTTATATGCACTCGAAATTTCGAGTGCATACAAATTGTTGTGGTTTTGGCGTGGCGTGGTCGGATGGAGCACTGGTGTATTGGGCCCTTTTCAAAAAAAAATTCAATGGGCCCTCTCCCCACCACCACTCATACAATTTTTTGTTTATCTGACCAAAACCAATCAACAGATGGTCGCTTTGTAAACTTGGTGTATACTACACCCTGTATAACGTCCAAGCTAGGCGAAATCTGTCAAAAGGAAATCTCTTCGGTGGCTAGGAGCGACAGAATAACTATTGAGTGGGCAGATGACAGGCATGGGAATATTTCGATGAACAAGAAGGCAGATAAATTGCCCACACTAAGAGCAAATCTTGTGGGCACACCAGTGGAGAATGTACAAAAACAGCTGTGCGTGACGAAAAGAGATATCACCATGCACTACCTAATGGCAGGCTCCAACTGGAAATGTTTAATATCATGCGTCAAAATTAGAAAGATTTGGCCTGACAACATGCAGGGATGTCCTGATTATGCCACACAAGGAGATCGCCAGAATCATTTCGATCGCCACTGGTGGATTGGTGAGTATGCGGCCCGATTGAGAATTTCATACAATACTCCGGGACATGGGAGGAATAATGCAGAGAGACAAAGAAACATTTTCTTTGAAGGAGTCCGGCTTTGGCTAGGACCAGACACCATGCATTTGGCAAGCTTTTCTTAAAGGACGTTGGACAAGTTTCAAGTTTGAAGAATATCGTACATCAACTAGAACAACCAATAAAGCGGAAGTTCTACTAAAAAGTTCGTGGTATGGTGCAGTTTACACCACACTACAATTACATGTACTGCAAGAACAGAAAAAATAAACTTATCAGATCACCGACCCCAAAAAAACCTCTTGGAGCTATGGTTCGAACATTTTCACGAATTTCTGAATTCTTAACTTACTGAGGAATTGGAGGACCCACCAATATCAGATTAGGAGTCCATGTTACCGCCAATAAGGATTGAAATACTGAAAAGCTCTAGTTTGAAAACTGTTAATAGATCAGAGAAGTTTTTACTAAGCACCTAAATTTCGGCTAGTAAGACCATAGTCTTATAGAATAGCAGTTTAGTTGACATGGTTAGGTGTTTGGATTTCAAGAGCCTTAACAGACCATAATACGTTTTGTTGGCGTAAAGCTATAAATATGTCCCAAAATAAGCAAAGATTACACTATTTCAAACTTATAAGCCACCGTAGGAAATTCTGACAAAGCGTTATCAACTATCTTAGCAATTGTTCCACCGAAATAAAGGCTTTCCTTTTTTATATGAAAGACTATCGCTCAGAGATAAGCCCCTTCTGCTGTCGACGCTTCTATCATTGAGTGCAATGTAAGGCAGGAAGTTCTAGGCAGAAAGATAATAGAAAAAAGAAGATTGAAAGCTCTCACAATGCCAATACGCGGTTTAATTCCACAAATTAGTATCCAATACTACCCCGCGGCAAACGCCGTCTTCGGTGATCGACGCAGGAGATGGTTTTCTCGGTTATTATGTTTATAGGTGATACCAGGAGAAAGGATAGGAAATTGCTGTAAAAAGGGAAAACAACAAAGAAGGAATGTTGTGTAGGTGGAACACGTGGAAAGACGAAGGACCATGTCACCCAGTGGAATCGAACCTTGGACCTCTGAAATGGCAGTCTGCGGCATTAATCCTTAAGCCACCGGGGCCGGCGAGTGTTTAACAAATATTTTACTTCAAAGTTCCATTTTTGTTGTGCAGAATGGACTAATGAGGGTAATAAGTATTTTTAATTTCAAAACAAAGAGATTTAGATTGGTCCCAAAAGCCTAATACATCATCTTATTACTCACTAATGTGCCATTTTATTACTTTAATTAAAAGTACACAAGCAGCAGAAGCATAAATCCTCATCAAACAGAAAACATCTGCGGCACAATTTGAATGCCGTCCCAAGCACTTGTTGCCTCACACCAGCGCCCAAAGATGGTCTAATGGCATTGCAAATTTCTAACTATTTAGCCATGAAATTTGCATGGAATCAGCGAATCACACCTAAGTGTATAATTTGCAAAATACAAAGGTTACCAGCCCGAGAGGAATTAGGCATTATGTTGGCTTTTTGGAATGTGGAGCGCCCCGTACAAGGGACAAAATGCCGAAAAGACGACGTGCGGGAATTTTTGGCTCCGGCTGTATCGATTTTTCACCATACCAGAAAAGACAGCTTCAAGGTCAACGAAGCTGGCTTATAAGGTGGGTGTAGGTTGTTTTGTAGTATAAAACATTAAGGCAGATGGCCGCAATTCCTCTTTGTTAGAATATTTCTTCTTTTTTGGGTTAATTTGATGACAGCCGTGAATTTATATAATCTTATTAGGAGATGGACAAAAAATTGCTTGGTAATGGATAAAATGATTGCGGCGGCATGCATTTGGGGACCCGAACGGCGAATGGAGTTTATAGCGAGGAAAACATTTTTTTTACGATGGCAGAATGTTGTCGAGATGAATTGGTGGAAAGATATACATACAAAACTTTTTTTTTATTAGAATTGGGTTCTCAATTTGTTTATCATTTCGAAAGCATAAAAATTTAATATTTTGATCCTTAGGGCAAGGAAAGATGTAAAAATGTGCAATTCATAATTTTTTATTAAACAAGGTTTATGGGAGTAGATTTTGCTTTTACATATGCCACCATTGACTGTGTTTTATTGTAGGACAGGGAATGAGTAAGAGCTCTCAGTAAAACCTTGTCTTATTTATAGACGTAAAACGGAAGCTTTTGTCATTGAAATTGGGATGTAATCACTTGGAAGATTACTTGTTTTGTATCTGTGCAAACATTTTTACGCATAATTCAAATCATTTGTTCCGGTAAATATTGAGTATACTAGTACCCACCTCCGATTTTTTTGAAATTTTTTTTATATATGTATTTTGGTCCGTAGAATTAATTTTTCGAAAAATAAATTGTCGCTCGCTTACCGTTTTCGAGTAATGAAGTTTTAAAGTTGTGTAAAATCGGTGAGCAGAAAAGTGGCAACCGCCATATTGAAAACACTTATTTAGAAGCCGGAGGTGGTTGGGGGGCAGAGCCCCCTAAAATTGAAAGATTATATCCTAAAAGGGGGGTATTGGCAGAGCCCCCAAAATGAAAAGGTAAATCCTATATACCGTTTTTTTAATACATTTGTAAAGCACCGCATTCTATGGGAGTATGAAATAGTAACTGCCACATTCGACTTTTAATTATTTTAAAATTTATATTATTTCATATTATTTCAAAGTGTGAAATTAAATTTTCGCCAATATATGAAATATATAAATTTTAAAATAATTAAAAGTTACTATTTCATACTCCCATACAATGCGGTGCTTTACAAATGTATTTAAAAAACGGTATATAGGATTTACCTTTTCATTATATATATAATCTTTCAATTTTAGGGGGCTCTGCCGCCCTCCTTCCCCTATACCCCCTCCGGCCTCTAAATAAGTGTTTTCAATATGGCGGTTGTCACTTTTCTGCTCACCGATTTTACACAACTTTAAAAATTCATTACTCGAAAACGGTAAGCGAGCGACAATTTATTTTTCGAAAAATGAATTCTACGGACCAAAATACATATATAAAAAAAATTTCAAAAAAATCGGAGGTGGGTACTAGTATACTCAATATTTACCAGAGATAGGATAGTTTTGGTCCAGATAAGTGAAGCTGTTCTCGAAATATAGAGAATTTGAATGTTTCACTGATTATATTTAAGTTGGCGGGGCGAAAAAATAATTAATTTTAATTGTCATGTACATATAAAAAACCGTTAGCTTTAAAAAAGCACTCTGATTTTTACGAGTGACAACGTATGAATTTGTGTATTGAGTGTACTGAGTGTACAGTGTGTACAGTATGTACAGTGTGTACAGTTACACTGTACTGTGTACTGTGTACTATATACTATGTACTATGGACTGTATACTATAACTACCGGAGCACGCAAAAACACACCAGTTAAGAAACATATAATTTATATACAAAATAAAAATATTTTTAAACATTTATATACTTCCACCGAAAATTACGTAAAAGCTTTTAATTGGTTCGATTAAATAAAGTGTTAATAAGGAAATATATAAATGTCGAGTTTTTGCATTACGCCTCAGATTACGGTACATCTTGAAAACGGTCAACGTGTATATTTCACTGAAGAAAATGCTCTCCAACGAGTTTGGATATCTAGGGTTTTTACGGTTGCAAATATAGAATTTATGATCAAAACTTATAAATTCAAAATGGCCGCACCAATATGGCCAATGAGTTTGCCAATTGTATTCCGATTCCAATGAAAATCGGTATCTGGGGGATTTTAAGGTAACAAATAAAGAATTTATAATCAAAACTTATAAATTTTAAATTTCGGGGCCAAATAAGTGTCATTTCCCGGTCAGCTGTATGTAGGTTGTTCAAGGGTTAGGAAATCGAAAAATTTTCACATCCTAGCTCCAAATAGAAGAACATGTAGGAAATTTCTTAAATTTGCCCTAACCAGTATAGAAACAGTAAAAACGGTAGAAATAGGTTTTCAAATTAATATGAAGAACATCTCTATATAATTTAATAAAAAAACGCTGTACCGGACAGTTATCCACGTTCTACCGGTCAGACGCCTGCAAAGATGATTTTCGGGAAACAGATTACGCTGCCAAGTGAATTAAATTTGGGAATCGCCCAACAGGATGAAGACCCACTACGACCTAAGGAAGGCGATCGAGTCTAGCTATATAATCCTCCACGAATGAAAGGTAAATTGTCAAAACTACAAAGGAAATGGAACGGCCCCTCCACAGTAATCAAAAGGTTCGATCGGTAAGAACGGGACCTGTAGGAAACTGTGTTCGGGACGAATATTAAGTAAGAAGGGGGCAGTGTAACGACTCACCGAAAAGAGAAAGTTAAAATTCCAATTCACGCAGAAGTTTCATGTTCAGAGGCACCTATAGTCCAGGAGAGATAGCGGAAAAGTATGCAAAAGTTGAAATAAATCTACCTTGCGATTTTTCGATGGGCTGGTAGAGCAACTCTTCGAGAATAAATAGGGCTTTTCAAAATAACTCTAGCACCACCGCTGGCCTTGGTCAAACTTTTTTCCTGAAACGGCTGTTTTTGCATATTTGAGATTTACGCGAAAAGTTATAATTCTTTTTGCATGAAATTTTTATTGTAGGTAGGCACTAATAGAAGCCACAATTTAGGCCCTGAAACACGGTTCTACGATAATTACAGTCCCTGTAATTAAATGTCAAAAAAGGCCATATTTCGCGGTTTTTATTTTTTTTGCAAAAACCTGTTGACCGATTTCAATTGTCCAAAACTCATAATTTTCGTCTTTTTAAGCGCTATTACGTACAATTTTTTATTTTCCAAAAACAAAATTTTTTCGCACCTAAAACGTTGAAAAACGTGTTTTCGCTACCATTATTAGCTTTTTTCCACCTGTTCTCCTGGACCGATTTTTTCCAAAACACATTCATTGTATTCCTACGATTTTTCTCTTAATTATAGCGTCGAAAAATCGCAGTGTCACATCTCAATTTAGTACGGTTGTTCTAACACTAACTGAACCGCCAAGAAGAGAAAGGAGGAGCACATGTGTGCAAGAAGTTTTGTTTTGAAATTAAAGTTGTTAAAAAGAAACAAATTGTTCCAATTAATCCCTGACGAATCCGAGAAGGCTCGAGAAGAAATATTACAATATTTTTTATAGGTAACTCTAAATTTCTGTATGGTATCCAAAATCATTTTTTCCAAATTTTTTGTTGTTTTCATTATACTTTTTTCCTACCGCGGACTGTGCACACATAAACTTTTTTTATTTGGAGGCGTTGCAAAGCACGCGGGTTTTTTTACTAGTAATTAATAAATGCTTATAAGAATTTGCTTAAAGTAAAAAAAAATTAAAAAATTTCAATTTTTCACGGCAAGCTTGGAGTTGAATGACGATTCTGAACTTGTTGAAAACATTTTTACTTCCAATTCATTAATTTTTTCGTAGTTTTTGCATTATTCTTAAAAAAGGTAATAAAACTCCTTAAAAAACATGATGGTAATAAAGGGGTAATAAAATGGTAATAAAAGAGTAATAAAACAAACCATCAGAAAATACAGAATATAAACGTGCGTGGTATGGTGAATTCGCTCAAAATTGCTCTTTCCATGCGTAGTAAGAATGGCATATACCCTCTACGAAAGTACATAATACCATAAAGCAGCAACTTTTCATTGTTCTATATTCTCAATTAGCATCGGTGTGACTTTCTATGTTGTTAAATGCTATGGGTATAAAATTGCAATTTCCAACATGCACGAATATACATAATTCTCATTTTTGGCATTACGTCTACTTACTCGCATCAACGGAACCATCTCAGATGCAGTAAGAGGTATCGTATGTAGTTAAAACTGCGGATGTATATACAGCGCGTAGAGCCAACAGGTACCCAGAAATAAAATAGCATAAAGTACATCGTAAAGAACCATCGTGTGAGGCAGACTTTATATGAGAACTTACAGTACTAATGTTATTTATCATCGTTGGATCCACTAGAGCAGACGTATCAAAAGAGAAAACTTTTGCAACAATACAACATCGCAATGAAGGAACACAAATCTCTGTAGAATTGCTAAAGTACAAAGGCAGACTTTTGGAGATAGCATTTTTGAAACAAACTAAGATTTCCATAAAATTACAATATGACCGCTGCCCATCGAAGGACTAAGAGATTTCATAGGATTAGTATAAATAATGCCAAGAGTTAAAATTTCAACATGACGGACATTGATCTCATTTTGAAAAAAAAATAAAAAATTATTGAGTAAAAACAAAACATAAAAATTCAATTAATTATAAATTATTCATCGTAATTTAATAAATATACAATCGATAATTGAAATGGACATTAACACAGAATGTTAATAACCGAAAACGGAAGCGAAAATAAATCCGAATTAGCATAAAAATTTGAATTTCGTAAGCGTTTCACGCATTATTAAAGTCGTCTATCGGCGAGATTAAATCAATTAACTTCGACGCGAGATAAGAAAAAAGAGCGCTAAGCCAGGCTTAATTTAGTTATCTTTAATGTCGGCAATGGACGCTGGAGTATCTCTCGCCTAGTATAAAATCTCATGAATATCTTAGTCCGAGAGCATTAAGCACTATTTACATAGCATGCAACAACTTCACCAATTTCGGAATGTTGAAGAAAAAATACGAGGAAACTTCACAGTCTAGTCCATTATGACTGGCGGCTCTTGTTGTAGTAAATATCGAAGTTTTTTTTTTTAATTATTTATTCATAAATTATTTTTTTTTATATTGCACGAATAACAAACAATGGTCAGGCTATAGTCGTGATTGTATTTATGCTCGGCTTCAAGGTGTTTTTTTCTTTTACTTTTCCGTTTGTATTAAGGTCAATAGTACGAAAATATGTTTTTGAATAGCTTGAAGCGCAACGAAACGCATATGGGGAAGTGATGAAACTTGAATTTCTGTTTCGGATTAAAAAGTTTGATAAAAATGCGAATAGATTTTCCTTATGGCTTTCTTTATTCGGAGTGGAAGTTATGGTAACAATTCAGAGTGAAAAACGAGGTTTAAAGCTTTTGTTATTTCATATTTGAGCCCCGTTAGTGTAAAACCATGAAGTTGCGTTGTGGACACTGGTGAGGTGATAATTTGTGAAATGAATTTTATGTGAGCATTTGATTATTAATTATATATAGTGTTATATAAATGCAAGGTGTTTCAAAAAGAGGTGTCATTTTAAATAGAGCCATTGTTTCATGAGATGCGGGGCAGATGGCGCTGTCCTGCTGAAAAAAATAAACGTCATCCGCATCCATAGCATAAATTTCAGGTAAAAAAAGTCAGTCATCGGTGGGTAACGAAAACCATTCACTGTAATTGCCGAAACAGCTGCATTTGCAAAAAAGTATAGCCCGATTACATCACCAACCCGAAAACCGCACCAAACTGTCATTCGTTGTTGTTGGAGAGGTTGTTCGCTTCTGGAGCCCTAGATGCGACAGTTTTGCTTCTTAACGTACCTTAAAACCCCCATGTCTTCGTAATGACAGTTCCAAAATGGTGCGAAATTTAAAATGGCACTTCTTGTTGAAAGACCTATAATATTGACCAGAGACTGGAGCTTTTATATACTAATTATACCTTCAACCTTACCACAAACCATCGTTTTTTTTAGAAAAGAAGCGTTTCGAAAAAGTACAACAAGAACTCAGCCAATCCATAATTATCTGTAACAAGCGCCTACAACTTAATTTACAATTTTACGCAACCCACAGCAAACAAACTCCGGCGATCAAAACGATCAGAGAACGCCATCTAGATCACCGATTGCCGATCATAACATCCGGCATTCCCGTCTACTTCACTTGTCTGAAGGTTGATTTGACACGTGCCTATAATCACATGCTCTTACAAAATTTTACCGCTTTTACCACAATAACTGCTCCACTGAAATAAGTAACCTCATGCCTCCACGGCACCATTTCTCCCGCAACGTAAGACATGCCCGCTCAGCTCACCCTCACAGTTTACAGGCCTCGTCTTCGCACAAACTTCGATTTAGAAATTTGTTGATAACAAGAACAACTCGACTGTGGAACAACCTTACACAGTCAGTATTCCCGAACTCATACAACACCCAAGAGTTCAAACGCAAGGTTCATCGCCATCTGCTCTAACACCCCCCTGACTCCCCCTAACCTGTCATATCCTTCTCTCTCTCCTTCGAGCTAAGCTTACTACCAGACATTGCACCATGACTTGTACGACATGACGAACTGGTAGTACAAAGATTGACACCTGAGTTTGGACTATCACATATAAAAAATAAAATATACCAATCGTCCCAGAGGACAAGCATAAGCCTATATGAGTTTACCCGTATGCCATTCGACTTACGGAATGCACCCCAAACATTTCATAGGTTCATAAACGAAGTCACAAGAGACTTCGTTTATGTCTACTTAGACGATATGCTTATGGCCAGTACAACCGAGGAAGGACATCTTTCTGACTCACCTCGAAAAGCTTCTGAAACGCTTAGATAGCTTAACCAGAATAGTAGAAAAATGCGTTTTTTATGCTTCAGTTTAAGTTTGTAAGCCACCGAAGTCATCCATCCCTATCCAATCGAGGATGCAAAATACAGTCAATGATTGACATCTCTGATTATACAATCAGCAAATTATGGAAAGGTGGCAACCTCTAGGTGTTTACTCCAAAGAGCTGTCACCAACAAAACGAAGTCCGACCTTCAAATAGAAAGGAAGCCAAGCCCGTTTCTTAATATGTTAGGCATAACTTTAACCAAGGATCTCAAAATCGACAAACAAGCATGACAATGCCTTGGATTTCTTTAGGAAAGAAGGAGAACGAATGCAGGAGGCGAGAAGGATGACACCCTTCAAAGCCTACCTAGCCAAGATGTAAAAGTCATCGAGTCGAGGGGTGCATGGGAGTGGGTGGTTTATGCAATGTCGCTACAACGATCTGCTACGGGGACGAGTACACCCAGTTGTATAATGCCTTATCCTGATTTGGAGGCTTCCCTTTCAACGCATGCTTGTGGGACTTTTATGGACCAATTAAAAGGCAGATGCCCTAGCTAAACAGATGTTGTTTTCATCAGTTCTAAATCACCTATTGCCGGTGCACACTAGTTGATAAAGACGGCGATGGGACTTTGATGAAACCCACCGAACGCTGGAGGTCCGCGCCTGGATTGGCGAACTCTAAGCCGTCTCTTAATGCGGCCTAGAAATTGTCGGGGTACAGTACAAAGGATGTCAGGACACCTTAGTTAACGTACACTGTGCCCTGAATTACCACTTATAGAGGAAAGGAAGGGCAGAGGACCTCAATTGCAGACTTGAGGAGTCCTTAAAGAGTATAAGTCTGCCTTTTATGTTCTGTGTGTCTCGCAATAGCGAGGAGCAGGGTGTCGTTGATTAACTAAACGGCAAGCTACTAGACAGACTGCTGAACTCTATCAAGCGATCTAGCCTACAAATATGAGTTATGGGAATTTAGTACAACATGCCAAGCAGTGGTATTTGTGGACCAAAGACCTCATCAAAAAAAGATCCTCTATAATCATAGTTGGTGGAATAAAGCCTCGTATTGTCGTTGGTAGTTCTTTCACTCTTCTTTACTATCTTTTCGGCAAGAGCTTATTGCACGGCATTGCACTCAATGATAGAGCCGTCGACAGTACAAAGGAACATTAGTAGTATAACAACAGGGCTCCGAGCTTAGTGAAGTCATCGGTTGTGGGCTTGGATGTGAGCTTTTTATTGGACAAAAACCTGTATGGTGAGCTTTGGGTATGACCTTCACCTGTATGAATTTTTGCGGCTTGCTAATTATAAATTTACGGTTTTCTAGTGTTGAAATGAATATTTTGATTAAGATTTCCTCGAAAGTTCAACCAAAGATCAGCGGGGCTTCCGCCATTCACTTCAGACTGAAGTTTTAAAATATGATCGCGGTGACATCTAGCGGCATCTGACTGTAGTCCAAATCGACAGGAACTTCATAAAAATAGCTAAAGCTTCCAGACCCAACTCCTATATTGCTTAATTTTATATATAGGTACTTAGCAGACCCTCTACCGACACCCATACATTAAATTTTTGGAACCCGAATCAGAATCCCCATAAGATACCACCCAAAACTCCCCCTGCATGAAAGCTCACCCAAGACACACTAACTCACCCCAGAGAAGTTCAACTAGTTTGCCACAGGTGGCCTTCACAGCCAACGCTCACCACACAGGTTCTTGTCTCAGATAAAGTTCAAACCGAGCTCACAACCAATGACATTACTGAGCTCGGAGCCCTGTTGCTATACTACTGACATTACCTTTGAGCGCTAGTCTTTGACATAAAAATAGCATCAAAAGTTCGCATTCCTTTCACCTAATACTTCTTTTTACGTGATTGCCTTGAAAAATATGGTGTTTTCAATGATGCAAGTTGCGTGCGCAATTGACTTATTCAGCAATGGAAGTGTGTTGCTGAATAAGTCAATTGCGCACGCAACCTTCATCATTGAAAACACCCATACTATTTGATAAAATGTGTATTTATTTACCTGTCAATATCCCGATGACCATAAATATAAGTGTAAGAATGATATTAAATCTAGTGTTAATCAGACGAACACTCTGAACACTATCCTAAATAATTTAAATGTTTCTTTTAATTTATCTTTGAAAATTCTCCATTTACTCTTAAAACTACACAAATAAATAAACAAAAACTCGATCCAGTCCATCCGCCTTGAAAAAGTCAAAAACCTCTTAATTAATGTTTACAAAAAATCCTCCAACTTTTGACAGTTCCACTAGCGAAAGATTAACGCGAATTTGCAATGAACTTTCGGATAGAATGGACGTCCAAACTCATATTTCGCACGCGTGTACTCTAGTGAAATTATTTATAAAAATTCAAAAAAACAAAATTCTCTCAAAAAATATAAATAAAAAAATCTGCTGCTTTTTATCTTTCACTATAAATTCAGCTGCGATGTAAACAAGAGAAGAAATTATCTTTTCAGTGTTTTCCGCGTTCTATTTGCAGAAGAACTTGGCGTGAGGTACCACACTACTACATGGAGCCGTTTTAATGTGCAATAATCCCCACAAGGTGAAAAAGACAAGAAATAACTGTTATGTAACAAGGTGATCACAAAACTTTTTATTTTCAGGTCAGCCGTCGGGAGCTGAGTGGAGGATATTCTTCCAAATAATTGAAGATTTTTTGTTTATACTGTACCTGGTCTGGCGCTGTTCTAGCCATTTCTAAGGTGGAGGAGAAATGTTTTTTGGCAACTTACCTGGAAATAAATAAAACAAAGAAACTTTTAGAATTGTTGCACATGTAAAGAAGTGATTTTTTTGGAAAATAAACATAATTTCTCAGCTGTTAGACTTAAACTTGTTCGGGGAAAAGTTGTTTTGATTAATTTAATGGATTAGCGAGAAACTGTGGGGGAATGTCCTCAGGGGTTGTAAATGCATTAATCATTCTCTCAACGCTGTTTGCGAATTGGAAATTAGAAGTTGATGTAAAAATATTTCAATTTCCAATAAGCATTCTGGGGTATGTAGACTGCCATTTATTGAAATTTGCCTATTTTCGCAATGTGCACAATGTAAACTGAGTCACTCAAATGTAATTGGTGCTTCTGGCAAAGACAACGAGCTTCTGGCGGATACCAATAATCTACATCAAATTGTAGAGCACTCTTCAAATTCCCTGATGTCCTGCCCAACCTATTTCTTACTTCTCATCCAACGCGATAGTAATACTACGTCGAAGATGATTCACCTATCTGCAATTCTGACCACTGCCTAGTCAGCTGTAACTTTCTATATCTATTTTCCACCCCTACCAAACCACCTAGGAAACATCTCTGTCTGTATGAGAAAACCAATTTGCTTAATGCAACCACTGGGAGCAAGAACTTCTGGTCCTTGGTAATTTCCATCAAAAAGGATTTTATTTGATTCAGTACCTTTTCCTGTATCTACAAGGGAGAGTTGATAACAGATTGCAAAACCAAGGCTAACATTCTAGCAAACTGTGTTCGCCTTGAATTCTGCTCTGCTCGACACTGTTGTTCTACCCCTGCCCTTCAAGTGATCCACAAACTCAATTGACACATCTTCTTTAGGACTCGCGAGAAATATAGATGCTTCAAGCAACTCGATACCACCGCATTCGACAATATATCCCACATCGTCCTAAAGACAGGCGCCTCACCTTTAGCTAAACCTTTGCGCAACCTACTTCTCTCGAGTTTATCCAACCACAGTATGCACCAATTTGGTGAGTCCGGTTTGGTTGCTCTGAATATCTCCAAGGCTTTTGGTAGAGCTTGGCACCCTGTTTTGTTACCTAAAGTCCAAGCTATTGGTATTGACTCGGTTCTGAAGAAATGGATCAAGAATTTTCTTTCCAGCCGTTCAATCAAGGTAGTATTGGTGCCATGAAATCTCAGCCCCACACCATCTTTGCCGGTGTTCTTCAGGGGTCAATCGTATAACCCTCTCTTTTTCTAATCTTCATAAATGACTTACCTACTCTCTGTCCTTTCCAACCCAGTTTAAGCCGGGCGGTACTCGATAATACCACGTGCCCCATCCTGTCTTGATGATGACGGCGGACTTATGTCCACATCAATGAACAGACACTGTGGCGACCCAACCGGAAACAGGAAAGTGCTAAAATTCGAAGATTAATATGGCACAACACAAAAATCAAAAATCACAAGTTCCGGCAAGCTCAAGGGTACGAGAGCAGTTGATTCATTCTCCGCTATAGCAACTATCAGTCCGGTCACCACATTTCAAAGTTATAAAAAAATAAATAGTTTAAAAAATCTAAAAAATACGCTTTTATTTGAAATGAACTCAAAAGTAAAAAATAATTTTGAATGTAAAGTTTTTATTGCTTCAGCCAGTATATGGGAACAGCCTACCTTTAGAAATCAAGCTAAGAATAAAATTAATGAGGTTATTGGTAAAAATTATAAATATAACTTACTTAAATGTAAAAAAGCGTGGGGCGCTCTTTACCTATATTCTTATTTTATTAATACAGCAACTTTTAGTTAACGCCAGCAATCGCAGCTAGCAATAAAGATTTTACATTCAAAATTATTTTTTACTTTTTAGTTCATTTTAAAATAAAAGCGTATTTTTTAGATTTTTTAAACTATTTATTTTTATTTTCTACTTTTAAGTCTATTATATGTCTATTGTGTGGCGGCCGCCCTATTAAATATTAAATGACGTCACACAGGCTACTCTTTCATTTGATACCCATATCGAGGGGGTTGTAAAGAAAAAGGTAATCCGCCATTTTGCGTTGGCCGCAATTTTGAATTTGGAATGGGGCCACACAGCTAATTGTATTCTACTTGTCATACCCTTTCAGTTGATACCCATGTCGCGGCGTCGGGGAACACTATTGCAAAATTCTCCCGCCATTTTGAATTTTTTATAAAAAAGTCAGGTTGCATTGCGAACTATGCATATGTGCAAAATTTGAAGTTGATAAGTAGTATATTTTCTAATTTTTAGTCTATTATATGTCTTCCGCCATTTTGTGTTGCCGCCATTTTGAATTTTGAATGACGCCACACAGCTATTTGTGTTTTACCTGTCATACCCTTTCACTTGATACCCATCTCGGCCGCCATCTTGGAACCGTCACCTTGATTTTTTTACGAGATGGTCAGATTGCATTGTCATCCAAACTAAACGTGTATGCAAAATTTCAGCCCAATCGGAAACCGGGTCAAATTAACCTTCAAAGATTTATTTTACATAGTTACAAGTGAAGCTAATATAAAGCGTATAATTATAAAATAATTTTATTCTAAAACAACATTGTGTAGTTATTCATAGTGATTATGTGGCCAATACCCATAGAAGTCATTCTCTGGCGCGGTGAAGAATACGTATGAAAACAGCAATAAAATGAGTTCTCTACCACTTATAGTAAATGGGCCTTCTAACTATATAACATCAAAGCTCAATTTCGAACAAGTTCCAGAACCCAATAGGCCTACCCTAAACTAAAAAGGTTTGTTCGATGACTGCACCATCTCAACCTGGTGCAGAAAAGATCAGCGATTTGTGTTCATTGAGACTTGTTGTCTGCTCCTTTCTGCTTTTTTCTGATCTGCTCTGTGTTCTTTGAGCCTACACTGGGTTGAGATTTCTCACTTTTTTCTGCTCCCACAATTTTTAGGTGCAGACAGAGGCAAGCAGAAGCAAATTGTTTTGACATTTGTCACAAAAGTTTTTGAATTTGAAAACGTGGTAAAAAATTGTGAAGGTATTAAAAATTGTGAGTTTTAAATGATAAATAAATATATATAGATAAAGAACGGTGAAGGTTTTAGGTTGTTGAACGTTTGATATACAAATTTGGAAGTGATTAAAAGTCTTCTCTAAACGACATTTCGAAATTTTTCGAAATTAAACTTCCACTTCACTTCAATTTTGGGCACTCTCATACATTCATATGCAATAGTATCTAACTTCACTTCCCATTTAGGGTAGGCCTAATGTCCAGTCCAGATTCCAACAAGAGAGTAATAGAAAAATTTCCTGCTGGGCCAGTTTATAGTGTATGGTTTAAATTCGTCTTTATCAAATATTTTCTGGATTAAAAAGCCAGAAGGAAACCCCTAAATCCAGTTCTTTAGTATTGAATCGATAAAACAGCGTAAAATGCAATATGTATTCTATCACAAGCCAAGACTGCCATCGTCAGCAGTAAAGAGGTGAACATGTTTAATAATAATTTACAGTGTTTGGGAATTTGTTTTGGTTTCTACATGATTTTTGAAAATGTAATCAAATTCCTTAAAAACCAGGATTTTATTACCAGAGGTAATAAAAGGGTAATAAAATATGCACTCGAAATTTCGTTTCCCACACTATGGAAGTATGTAATAACAAACCAACTTTTCGCTCACTTATATCAGTACTTCGTTTATGACTCTTGTCGTGCTTGTCGTCCTATGTGAAAATGTAGTCCATTCATTCATTTTTCTTTAGTGGCGCCTTAGCGAGCACTGTGACCTATTCTATTTGGTCTATTGTGCCAAACCCGTCGTTAAAAAGCTATTAGGCTAAGGCTTTGATATAGCCTAAAATTGATTTACGATTTATATCCAAAATCTCCATGGAAGTAGGAAAGTCTTGGTGGAGGAAACTCAATCTGCTCCTTGCTATAGTGTCACATTTGCACAGCAAGTCCCAGTTTCACAGTTTCAGGAGCTGCCCGCAGAACCGACAGCTGCAATACACTACCAGCCCTATTCTGCTTAGATGATAATTGTGCGAACAGTGGGCTCAGGAGCTCAGTTATTATTTTTAGCGCCCACCTCTTGAAATTTACGGTTTGCCCTCCTTAGCTTTGTCGTTTTGAATGAATCTTTTAGCTTGACGAGCACCTTTTGGGTCCTTGTCCAGCTATGATGAACCTGCTGATCGACCCAATTCTTGATGGCCGTTCTTACGCGGCAGCTTGCTACCCTGCAGAAAGTTTTTGCACTGACAAGTGATGAGTTTTCTCCTACTCAAGCCAGGCGCTCGGCAATTTCATTACCAATGTGACTTTCGTGGCGAGGAGTCCACATCAGTGAAATATTGTTGTTCCTGTTGAGGGATTTCGGAGATAGGAGTCAATCTAGGACAGTCTTTGATGACACCCTGTGGAATTTAATGGCCAACAGGGCAGCTTAACTGTGCGAGAAAATTATGATGATAGAGCTATTTGGAGCCTGGGCCACACCTGGATGGCGAGTACCTCACCTTGAAAAGCAGTGGGGGTAGTGCCCAGAGCCATGAATATTTTGTTCCTTCTGCTATAGACGCCCAGTCCTACCACATTATCGGTTTTGGAACCGTCCGTATACCAGAAGGTCGTGCTTCCTCTAAAGAGGGGCCTGCCGTGTGTCCATTCTGACCTAGATCGGTTAATCGTCATAAACTGTTTGTCGAAGTCAAGAGTGGCAGGAATGGTATCGGAGAATGATAATCGGTTTAGGTCTTTGAGGGTATCGGATTAGTTTGCGGAACGATAAGTGATCCAGGTCTTTTGGCTTAAAGGAGAATATCCCCCGTAGAAGCCCCCGCCAGAGCCTTCTTCTTTACTACTAGGTGGAGCGGATGAAGGTTCAATAGAGCCTTCATAGCCACTGTCGGATAGGTGCTTTTAGCTCCCGTGATACCAAGATAGGCCAGTCTTTTACACCTTAGCTTAATCACAGCACCCTTTTGTTTGCTCTTGACCCACCATGCACACGTCCCCATGGTCTTATGACCGTCGTTTATAGGCAAAACATTAACCTCAGTTTGAGGCACGAGGTTTTGCCTACAAATTGACGACAGATATGGAGAGATGGAACTTCCTTGGCAGTTATTGTCTCAATCTGGGGTTTCCAGGAGAGATTTTGATCGAAGATTACATCTAGATATTTTCCTCCTTTGAGAAAAGCATTTTTTTACGATCTAGAATGGGAGCTTTTAAATTTAGCTTCCTTCTATTAGTATAAATGGTACAATAACAGTTTTTTTGCGGGTTAATACCCGTTCGTGCTCCAACAACAGTTATGCATATATGATGGAGGTCTGAGATGGTGCGATCATGATCGTTATGAAGATATCATCTGCATAGGCCTGTGCTTTGAAGCCTCAGCTATTCTGGTCGGCAAGAAGTTCGTCGATTACGATTGGGCCTATTCACACAGTGCATATTCATGGCGCCTAAAACCGGTTTTATAGATGCCCTTCCCTCTCTCTTCTATAAAACCGGTTTTATGTGCCATAACTATGCGCCGTGTGCGTTGGCCCATTGACCATAGGAGAGGTGATGCGCCGCTGTCCTTGAGGACAGCCTTATGCAGCCGTTACCGTAAGCGATGCGCCATTGATCTCAGCAGTTCTAAAACGGCTGCTGAGAAGCGACGTGATCCATCTCGCAGTGGCGGGTTCAATGCTGGTGGATGTAGTTGCTAGTTACCACAAGTGATTTTTAAAGTGTATTGAATGCTTATTTGCGCGCAATTGTCCTTTCTGCACATGCGCAGAATTTTCATTTTTAAGGCGGGTTTACATCCCAAGAATAATGTGGAAGAGCAAATCTGAGCTCCTTTATCGCATAGAAGATAGTATGGTTCTATCTCTGTTTCACCAACGTGGCAACAGAAAACGGCAACCTCAAAGTAGGCCTCTACTGTACTTAACGAATGCGTAGACCGAAAAAAAGCTTTTAATTTCGTTAAATTTCAATATTTTAACGCCTATAAATATGCCTTTTTCCCTAGTTTTTGCATATTTACCTTGCTTTCGACAGTTTAAGAAATGCTTTAATTTTTTTAAATCAAAAACGAAGTGAGAAAATGTTTGAAACTAATAAAATTGTCTTTTTTACTACACATTAATTTAATATAACTATCTAAAAGGCTTTGCAGCTTATTAAATTGTTTCCTCTGCGATCGTGTTAAACATTTTACGTTTGACAGTTGTAAAAAGTTTCTAGCTTTCGACGAAACTTTGCGCTTGAGTTTTGTACAGGGCCACTTTGTTCTTCCACTTTATTTTTGGGATGTAAACTCGCCTTTAGAGTTGTTAAGTTTTCATTCTCCGGAACGAGTCCTATAATAGTCCAATCAATCTACAATAGCTCCTTGTAAATTTAGCGTTAATTGCCAACAGGAAACAAAAAATATGGTTATATAGGAAAAAAAATTCTAAAAAAGATAGCGTTTTCTTTTTTTGAATTTGGAATGGCGAACCTAACCTAAAAAATTCTGGAAAGTGAAAAAAACGCTTTTTTGCGAATAACAAAAAAACTAGAGCTCGGATCGAAAAAAATCAAATTATAAAGTTGTAGGTATTCAAATTATCTTTCGATTGATATATATAAAGTTATAGGTTAGAGCACAAACCATAGAGAAAAATGCAAAAAAAATGTTAAAAATCACGTTTTTTAATTTGTTAATAACTTTTGTTTAACGCAACTTAGATATTTGTTATTTGGCAAAAACATTGCTTCTTGCTAGATGAAAAAACAGTTTTATTTTTGTTGCGAAATATTGAACAATTTCCTTGAAATTTCACTTTTTGTAAAAAAAGGCGTTCTTGTAAAAACGCTCCTCTTGGTCTGCGGATTCTTCTAGAGTACCCTTCTATAGCTTAAAATTTTCTTCAAAACTTGTACTATCACGTACAAGTAACAAAAAGTCTGTTTAAAAGTTTCCCATTGCTTAAAACGACCCTCAAAAACATATTAATAGTGAAAAAACAGACTCAAAAAGTTAGTTTTTACAATCGAACGTCTGTTTTTTCATTATTAATATTTTTTTGGGGGACATTTTAAGCAATGGAAAACTTTTAAACAGACTTTTTGTTACTTGTACGTGATAGTACAAGTTTTGAAGAAAATTTTAAGCTATATAACGGTACTCTAGAAGAATCCGCAGACCAAGAGGAGCGTTTTTAGAAGAACGCCTTTTTTTACAAAAAGTGAAATTTCAAGGAAATTGTTCAATATTTCGCAACAAAAATAAAATTTTTGCCAAATAAAAAATATTTAAGTTGCGTTAAACAAAAGTTATTAACAAATTAAAAAACGTGATTTTTAACATTTTTTTTGCATTTTTCTCTATGGTTTATGCTCTAACCTATAACTTTATATATATCAATCGAAAGATAATTTGAATACCTACAACTTTATAATTTGATTTTTTTCGATCCGAGCTCTAGTTTTTTTGTTATTCGCAAAAAAGCGTTTTTTTCACTTTCCAGAATTTTTTAGGTTAGGTTCGCCATTCCAAATTCAAAAAAAGAAAACGCTATCTTTTTTAGAATTTTTTTTCCTATATAACCATATTTTTTGTTTCCTGATGGCAATTATTAGATGGATTTGTGTAGATTGATTGGACTATAAGTTAAGTTATGGCACTTGTCTTTCACTACAGTAGTTTCGAAAATCTAAGTGGTCCACAGAACGGATTGTCAGACCATTGTTATCTAGAGGCTTTTTTTTGTGTGAAAGTTTAAAAACGGCATTTTTGTTGCAAAATTTGTTAGTTACAAAATATAACAAAAAAATTGATACATAAAACTCATATGAACTTTAAGATTGTTTGTGTTAATTTTTCAATACTTTCACATTTTTCCACAAGTGGCATACTCAAGATAAATAAATATCATACGGAAGATAAGGTAATTGATTACATGATACAATCACCGTGGGATTTCCTTCTCGATTATTTAGAACAATTGCGAGGAATGCAGGAAATTAAGAACAAAACTTTTCGCATTAAAAATTTATTGTAAAGAACATTCCAGGATCGATGACCCCAAACCAACCAACAAAGGCAGGAATAATGTCGGGCGAGTAAATGATTTCGAAACTGTTCTGTTAGTTTATTCATTTATTTCTTTACCATTTTAACCCCACATCGAATAGAATTAAATTAAATATGCTATATGTACACTGGCGTTGTCTCATATTGCAGTACCGTGGCTTCATTTGCTAATAACGATAAACGCACGTAATATATGGTCCGACATGATTCCATTGAGCTCACGACGAGATATACTATGTTATATACATGGCCTGCCTCTCCATGAAGCCGTTTTATGTATGTTGGTCATGTAATTGAGTCGAAATTGCTCCAACTTTTCCCTTCAATTTGTTGCGTAGGGTTTATTGCTCTAATTTAAATAGGTCTGATCCGTTGCCGCATTCTCAATAGGGATTTCCTACGTTTCAATATAATGTAGAGCAAGGGAACCCATGCCGCCTCGCCTGCTCTTCTCTGCCCGTCCAAAATCGATAATTTTATCATTCAAATGGGTTGCGTGACTTTGAGAATACAAATGCTATGGAAATGTACAAGAATAGCGAAAAACATAGAGAGAAGTTTTCAACGTGGAAATGTCGCCCTCTCTACATTATCACACACCAAAGTCGTCTATGCGAGAAATGCCTTAACTCCAAAACCAAAAACTGCCATGACATATTTTTAGAAATTATTCATAAGGATGCTCCTTGAAATTCTGGGCGCCTCCGAAAATTAGATTTCGCTCGAAATTATTAATGGACGACACACAAGAAATTATTAGACTTGAGGGCGAAAATTTGCGCAGAAACTAGAAATTATGCTGTCGAAAAACTCATTCAATTTGGGATAAGATCGGAAAATTGCCGCAATTTTGGGATTTTTCAAATTGACTCAAACATTTCAAAATCCAAATGCAATTACGTCCTTGCTGTAAAGGAGTGAAGTTGGCGACTGTTTTGGCTGTAGCCTAGGGCAACTTAAGCCACGCTTTAATCATTAATTTCGATTTTGTCGGTGTTCTGTGGATGTGAGGTCTTTGATAAATTATTCTCTTAGGTGTTTCCAGAAAGTAAATTACTGAAAGAGACTTCTTGGATGAAGGATAAAGTACACAAAAATTGTAGCTTAAAGGGTTTTTGGTGTGCTGTTTTACGGTTGTTATTACCTGATTGGTTTATGGAAGCTTTTATAAAGGGAATTCTGGAGGCTATAAATCTTTTAATGGATTAAATTATTCACAAGGAATACTGAAAAGGGATTAGCGAGAGAAGGAAATCAGAATAAGCGGATTCGACTAAATAAATTCAGTTTTATTATTTTATGGTACATTTATACCAATACAAAAAAATTAGTTAACAATTGTAAACCTTTACTTCACACACCACTAACCAGCATAGTGGTTTGAAGTAGCAAAAATAACAACATTTTTTTATGTGAAAAAATCAAGCTTATGGCACAGACTTGTGTTCCTATAAACTTCTATCGAATTATGCCAGTGCCAACAAATGTTGGCGAAAAGAAAGAAAAGCCAGATTGTTGGTCCACACGATACAAACTTAGCAACTTAGAACCTGCCAAAGTTCTGAAAAAGAAAAGCCTGTAATGAAAAGTTCGCACAGACATTCCGTCGAGCAGAAATCTGTGCCGTGTGAACCCATCGCTAGGAGTCACTCTTTGCACTACCAGTCCGTCATGTCGTATAGTAAGCTTGATTTGGAGGATAGAAGAGATTAGGATATGTTAGGGGTCTAGTCTGGAAAGTAGATGTTGCTGAACCTAACGTTTCATCTCTGGGCCGTTGGGCGAGTTCGAAAATACTGACTGCGAAAGATTAGTCCACTGTTGTGTTTTATTCAAAAAACGAGTTTCTAGACCGTAAGTGTGCGAAAAGGAGGGCTTGTAGGCTGTGAGCCGAGCTCCCGAGTAAAAATAAGACTCGCTCCTTTTTAGCTTGCAACAGGCGCGAACAGTGTCAAAACGCCTGTATGGTACCCAAAACAGCCACGGTACGCCTGAATAAAAATTCTAACTTTCCAAAAGACGCACGAAATAGTCCATACGAAGCACGGTACGCTCATACTTTTTTAGGGTTAAAGGGAGCAAAATTGAACCTTTAAAAAAATGTATAGGACGAAGAAAATGGCCAATTATCTTGCTGACCATAAAGGGTGCTAACATATTTAGAATACCGATTTTCTTTCGATTACGTAGGTCAAGCAGCATTGGACGTGGTCAGTACTTAGTTGGGGGACCGCTTGGTAAAACGACACTCTCGTTTGGGATGGTGGATTACGAATGTATTCATGTCTGTAACAGATGCGTGCATACCTCTGGCGGGCGCATTTTTAGTTTTTCATGCCTGTAAAGAGAGGGTGCATCTAGTCTAGCATTTCGTTGGAACAATCGAGATTTCTACTGGGGCTCAATCGATCGATGGAAGAGAAAAAGGGTCAACACCGATGAGTGGAATTGGACGCGGTTTTGCATCTTGTCGAGCTATTTTAGGCAGTATTCGAGGCGCTAATCAAAGGAGGCGAATTGTATTCGAGGCGAAGTCGAATGAAAGCTTTGTAGATCGTAGCCCGGTCTGCTGGCTGAAGGAGGAACTTGCAGCTCTTAACTAATCCCAGGTATTGAGATGTTTGTTTGGCGATTTGGAAAATATGATCATTTCGTCGCAGACACTCAGTGAAAGCTAAGCCTAGGATATTAAGAGATGGGTCAGCCGTTAGGTTGACATCGTCCACTACAGAAGGAAAGTCGATGTTGCATGTTTTATTATAGATGAGACCGTACTTCATTTTAGAGGGATTAAATTCAACAGGATTTTTCGGGCAGTGTAGACAATCTGCTACCTGACTTTTACATTAGGTAGCAGCAAATCGAACATTACGTCCATTGCTGTAGCGGGGTTGTATCAGGGCTTCTGTTACTCCAAGACGTACACATTCTTTGGACTTGGCCTGGTCTGGATTTGCAAGAACAAGCCATTAGATGAAAAAGTCATATGTCAGCTCTGGTCTAATCAGTGCTGTGTAGAGCCAACGAGCAATCCTCTGTGGCTCCAACACCATATGTTTGCGAAGGTCTTCATGCTTGCATAGAAAGCTGTACCGATCTTTTTTATCCTCTCCACAATGGTGAATCTCCAATATGACTTTGAGTTCAGAGCAAGACCCACGTAATTAGATGATCGGGTCAGCCATAGCAGCAACGAGAAGTTCTCCCTAGGGTGTGATATGGCACGTCGTTGTACCACTCTGATATTGCCCAAACTGTTATGGATGATTATAGTTTTTAGCATGAGGAGGATCCACTGATAATTGTGGGTCTCGAGTTCCGCCAGGGCCACCTAGATAACCTCGGTGTTGACGTTGTTTAAAGCGCCTTCTATGTCCAGGAAGGCTGCCAAGATAAACTGTTTATATTCTAAGGAGAATTCTATAATACACACTACTTTGTGCTTTGTAATATCAGGCGATTTCCCCTTGCAATATTTGCATTGGGAGGAAGAAAGCATGCATCCCAGGTCCTTCAGGGTGAAGAATGACAAGGTTATTGGCGGCAGTTCTTATAGATTGACAACGGTCATTGATCAATAATGTTATGTGTCTTCTGGAGCATAATTGCACTGATAAAAAAAATGTCTTGATTCCAGCAATTCGATAGTCTTCGTTTCTTTGTCTTGAGTAGAAAAAATTTTCAGTCTTAACATGAGAATGCTGTCTCAGAGTAAGACACTGGAAATTCTTGAGCCAAGCAAAAGTATTTCTTCGCTCAATACTTATATTTTTCGACCAAGATATTTCTTTCTCGAACTAAGATTGATTGTTGTCAAGAAACTAAATTTTTAATTCATCGGACTTTTTTCGTTTACCGGACTTTCAAGCTCTAAAAATGTATCACAACTATTAAGACCGATTTTAGAACTTGAATTTTTTTCAATTATACTATCATCGGTTTCGTTATTTTTTTTAACTTCAAGTCAACTTTTGTCTTCATCCAAGATAATAAAACCAAGACTATGAGTATTGCTAATCCCGAGACAATTTTGTTTTCGTTATATCAAAAACATGAGTTGCTTGGTTCAAGAAAAAGTGCTTTAAGCCAAGAAATTTTTTTTATCAGTGTGGTATCATGCTATCCATGCCTGGTTTCTTATACGGTGGGAGACTGCGTACTGCCAAACGCACCTTTTTCATGATGAGGGTTACGGAAATCCATATATACGAAAACCAAGGTCAATGTTTGTGGCATTTTTTCGATAGATAGCGTCCATTGCAAATAAGTCACGAACCACACGCAGTGACTACACTAGAAATCGTTTGAAAGTTGACAGACTGTGTATAAAAATTGAAATTGGTGCAGTTCTGTTTATGTGATGAGGTTTTAAGGCTAATGGGGTGCCTAATCAACATATAGTCATTTGCACGGATTTGGATAGAATCGAGGTAATCGCTATTGGGCGGTAGTTGAAGGTAGTTGAAGTCATCTTTTTTCGGTATGGGCTGAACATGTGAAAGTTTCCAAGAATCTAGAAAAACTATAGAAAAAAGAGTCTAGAGAAGTAGGGTAGGGCAAAGAGTTGGTTTAACTAAAGGTGAGGAGCATGTCTTTAAGATGATAGGGCGAACATTGTCAGGGTCAGTGGATTTGTTGACATGAAGATCTTTGCGGCACTTGTACACCTCACGGATCCTGAAGAAAACTCTATCCATTGAATGAAAGGCCATTCCTACACGAGGGACCATGGTTCTGGGAGCACGAGGCTTCTTTTAGTAGGAGAGGCGTGAGGGGATACTACGCGCGCTTTCCATGCCCGCAAAAAGCTCGTACTCCCAGAACCATGGTGCCTCGTGTAGGAATGGCCAAAGGAACACTTGGGGCAGGACGTGGCATAGCAACATATTACGACAAAGAGAAGAGCGCTGCACAGGTTTGTGCTCTGTAATGGTACACACATAGTCTTGTTCGCCAATCACTGAAAAGGCTGATGAATTCTTGAAAAAGTCCAGCAAAATAGGCATGTCAGCAGTGTCGATATTGGAATGGAGCTTGGCATTGACCACAAAACTATGTTAAACCATATTTACTAGCTACATACAACAAGAAGCTCGATGTATGGATTCCTCATGAGTTAAGCGCTATCTAAGCACGATAGAACCGAATTAATATCTGCGATGGGCTGGGCCCCGTACGACAATCAGAAGCACGTCAAAAATCTGGCACGAAGGATGGCGAACCATCACAAACCTCCGCGAAGCCAGGATTGACGTGAAAAAAGTGATGCTGTATGTGTGTGGTGAGACTGGAAGGGAATCGTCCACTATAAGGTACTTCCAGGGGCCGTATTTGGTTTCTCGAGTCGATATCGACTTCTGTCGATAATTAAAAATTGGCATTTGGCGACACGATATCGACAACCTTCTCGTCTCGATCAAGACGTTTGACGTTTATTAAAAGGCTCAATTTATGCATACAATAAACTTTTAATAGTTTCTTTTTTAATTAAATATACGTGGTTTGGTGCACTTGGAGTAATATGACACAATTTGATGGTTTTCTGTGGCAGCGCTTATCTGTCGATTTGGTCGTGATGCCAAATATGAAACTTGGAGAAAATCGAGAAGCTTTTTTTGTCGAGTCGATCCATCGACTCGAGAAACCAAATACGGCCCCAGTTGGTCAGACTATTCCCAGCGGGAAACGGAGAGCTGCAACTGCAATATCAGTCTTAGAAAGCTCTTTAAAAAGCTTGCAGTGCCCCTTTTCCATACCAGTTCTATATATTTTTTGACATTGCATGTCCTTAGAGGATAGCACTCTTTTTAATGCTCCTTCAGGAGCGCTTTTTAAGCAGTAGAAAAAAGTTGTTTAATAAAGAATTTATTGCGACCCGTGAATATGTGCATAATCTCCGGTGTCGAAAAGATTTTATTTGTGTTCATCTTTTACATATACTTTTTCGTTCTTCCAAACGCGAGTGCTGTTTTACCAAGTGGTCTCCCAACTAAGTACTAACCACGCACAATGATGCTTCATCTCAGTAATTGAAAGAGAATCAGTCTATTGAGTATGCGAAAGGCACCATTTATGGTTATCAAGTTAATTGCCCGTTTTCTTCGTCGTATAGAATTGTTTAAAGTTCCAATTTTGCTCATAACATATTGACAGCGCTCCAAATTCACTCCTCTTATTCCAATTGGGTTGATTTTCATCTCTTCTTCTATTTACAATAAGAGAGGTTGCGCCAGGCAATAGAACGAAAATGGTTCGAATTGAATAATAGAAAAGGTTTTATCTTTCGTCACGACAACGCCTGACTACCGTGCTCTTCGATGACCTGTCAAAAATCGGGAGAGTTTGTTTGCGAAGTTTTGATGCCCTAAGCTGGTGAAAACCACAGAAGTTATTCCCTGATGGCATCCAAAAAATGGTGCGAAACAGTGTCAATCGTATAACGGAGAACATTTGGTGCAAATGAACTCATTTTCGCACTATAAGAAAACCAGTTGAATTTTTAGTACAAAAACCGCACGAACTGTTTCCCAGATCAAATAACTCGTATTCAACCTGGCAGCAAATTAAGACAAATATAAACGAAAGGTGTTTCCCAAATTAAACGAAACATGTTAAACCAACATCGATGTCACAAGAAATTCCGAAATTGCACAAACTTTATGCTCCATTTTGGCATGCTCCCCACCAATTAACTTCCCTGACAAGAAGCAATTTATAAAACAGAAAATTCTGTTTCACCTTAATTAAGTCATGTTCGACCATAAATAACTGGCAGCAATCTATTAGCTCCATGCCTTTTATGAAGGTGCAACATGAGATCTGGTCATGTAGCATCAAGCATCGCGGGTGCTTCCCGTACAAATTACCATATTCACCAAAAATGGCAGCCGGTAAATTTTTTATCGCAATTACAAATCGCACCTGATCATTAATTCAATCACGATTGTATCGGAATTTGCAAATAGTAGATGTATGCCTGGGATTAGATACCACCAAGAGGCAAGGGAGATTGACCAAAACCAATTGTGTCCCGCGCAATCATTGAACGGGCAGTCCCCGTGTCACTGAAGCCCCACAACCTGTGCTCCCTCCGTTGGTGCTTATGGAATTTGATGTCTTGATCTTGGGGGCCTCCGCTTGGCTGGTTTATGGGGCAAATGGAGACGTTCGCGACAGAGCCAAAGAACAAAGCAAATTTATGCAGAATTTTTATCTTCTTACATATTTCGCCTGCACTGGGATAAAAATCGTGTGTTGGGAAACCTGCGGCGTCGCATTCATTTGTCGTTTATCGCCGCGGATTAAGATAATATACACAGCGACGCGAGAGAACGTTCAAGGAATATTTTCTATTGTGGAATTAATAACATGTCGAGCCCGTCATTTTCCGCATTACTTGGATTTTGTTTGTCGATTTTTTTCGTGTCTTATTTGAATAATTCTCGATTTTGTAGTCTCTTGGATAATGGCTCTTTGTAGTCAAGATAAAGCAGGACACACAGCAGCGTTGTTAGTTGGTGCACAAAGAATTTTAATTGCCCAGCGTGCTTTGAGCAATCAGAAACGGATCAAAGAGTACTGTTTCGACTTTGTTCGTATATCTGAGTTGGTCACAAAAGACTTTTGCCGTCCAAAATATACAAAAAAGTCCATTCCTATTTCAATTGTCTCTACTCAACTTGACTACTTCATAAAAATTTGTCGCATTCTGAACAGAAGAAAAAAATAAAATTTATTTTTATCAAAATCTTACAGCAGAAAAACAAGATTTTCGGCGACACAACAAATATCGAATTTTTCCTATTGCGCGTTATGAAAACAAATTGACATTTTCGCCAAGTTCCACTTGCAAGACGTTGCAGTCATTTGGAATTAATTGAAGCCTTTTGCTTAGGTTATCTATTAATAGATTGGATGATACCTTAGAAATAAATGACCATGAAAAGGGTGGACTTTTTCCACTTTATGCACAACAAATTAGATGGAGTGAGGACGTCGCGAGAAAATTCAACTGCGTCTTTCTGAGAGTATTAAAAATATTACAAAGGTTTCTAAAAATGTTTTTGAAAGTTTAAAACAATTTCTTAATTGTTATAAAATTTTGGTCTTAAAAGAAAACAATTATTATTCTTTACTTTAGCATAATTAAAACAATTATTATTGATGACGCAGTATCGATCTAACTATCGATCAAATATATCGAATATCGAGTATCGAAAAAGTGCTAGAAGAAAATAGTGCTGCACACGAGACGAGATTTGGCCCAGTCTCGTCTCGGTCTCGAAAAAATGGGTATTTGCAGGTCTCGTCTCGATCTCGTCTCGAAAAGTCTCGAATTTCACTGTCAATAATACAAATTGCTCAGTCTTCTGTATTTCGGGAAATATCAATATGTGCCATATTAATGAAATTGTATACAAATATTCCTTATATTTACATGCTAGTCACTTCCCAGACGTAGACACGTAAATCTGCCTTTTGCAGTGGCACCAGGGGGCGGGGTAGAGGGGATCAATGAATCGAAAGTTAATTATATAGGGTTGACGGCCAGACCGATATTTTGCAGTGGTGGCAAGATCACGAAAAATCTTACCCGGCATTATCAAAGATGGCCAGAAATATATTTAGTATCATGGCAACTTCAGTACCTGTATAAAGGCTATTTTCAAGTGCATCTCTGATAATGTCGAGTAGAAGAGCCTCCTTGAAAGACGAAAATTTGCGATCGCAAGTTCTAATAAACTCATGGATGCGGTCACCTCTCCAAGAAAAAATATGTCAGTCGTTTCTATAAATTATATTATTGTGTATTATAGGACTAAAATATTTTTATAAAAACAAACAAATGTATGCATATTGATACATTGTCATGGATATCATCTGAGAATAAATGAATTTTTTGATTGATTTGATACTACATTAACTCGTATATATTCTCTGAATCTATTGTTTCTAATGTTTCCCATCCTTATCAATCATGCCCTTAGTCCATTTAAACTTATAATATTAGTAATCAGAATTTTTTAAATTGATTGTAAACAACTCATGAGTTTATTCATTCTACTTACAGTAACCTTGGAATTTCAAAATAACGATTTGATTTCGAGACCTCGAGATGTCTCGCGAGATCTCGAATGGTAGTCTCGGTATGGTATCGATTTTTAATCTGGAGGTCCCGTCTCGAAAATCGAGACGAGACGATTTCGAGACAAGTCTCGTCTCGTGTGCAGCACTGGAGGAAAAGCAGTTATGCTTCACAATATTTCTAGACGTAGGCCAAGCATTTGATAAGGTATGGCATGAAGATTGGACATATTCTCATCGTATTTAAAAAACAGACTATTGAGAATTAAACAAAACGAAGAGTAGATATCCTACAGTTAGTGAAATTATACCGAGTGTGGCACAAGGTAGTATTATGGGACCTATACTATACTTGTTCTACACTAGCGATTTACCCCGAAGGGAAAATACACTTGTAGCTACATTTACTGACGACACTTATTATTCCTGTGAACTAAAAAATGGAAATTTATACTAAATGAATTAAAATCAGTGCATATCAAGGCAAACGCTAGCTTGCGGAGTTCGTAAGGGTAAACTACTAAAGCCTTATTTACGCCTTAATATAGCGAACAAGGTATTTTTGATCAACTTTATGCGATTTGCACGGCGATGTCATGGGCGGTAACCATTCTGCATTACATAGAACTCTCAAACTGCATTACACACACTGCAAATCCAAGTGTTTAGCGGGTGTTTAGAAATAAATGACTCTAGTGTTTTATTTCTAAACGATAAATTATTTAATGGTGGGAAGTGTTTATTTTAAAACAGCAGAAACGATTAATGCTCAAAATCTAAACGCTAAAGTTTTTGATTCTTAAACACTTAAAGCATTTAACAGAAATTAAACGCGTAAGGTGTTTACCAAAATATTCTAACCTAAGTACACGTGTATAAAAGTAAAACATTTATTCGCCAATTAAACACTTGGGAAGGTAAACACTTAGTTATGATAAAACACTTACGGGAAACTAAACGTCCTAGGGTTTTATTTTTAAACGGTGAAGTGTTTAGGGGTGGGAAGTGTCTCTCTAAAAATTAAATATTGGGTGATCCATTTAAAGGTACTTTTTCAGAAATAGAAAAATAAAAACATTTAATTTTATCGGGTAATTTTTATTATCATACAAAAGAACTAGAATTTTAAAAAACAAGGAAGTTATTGCATTTTGACATTAAGCTTTATGAAAAAATCACTCAATTAACAATACTTACACTATAATGCTTGAAAATAAGTTTCTATAAAACTTAAATTTTTTTGAATTTATCACATGAAATGAATAGGTTTCAACAAGATACAGTCCAAATTATAGCTCAAAAAACTATGTATTTGTTAATTAACAATTGGCCAAAATAGAAAAAGTTTTAGATCTCGAGCTCATGTTAACAAAAATAAACTTTATTTTTTTTAAATTAAAGGTCCCAAAGTTCTCTACGAGATTTGATAAAAAAATTTTAAATTGTTTTTTTTCATAATGGCCAAAAAAATGCAATTGTTGTTATTTGTGTAATAAACAGCAGTAAAAAAAAGTAACCAAAATTACATCCAAAATTATTTTAGAATATACCTATTCTTCATTTTTTGGCCTTTTTTACTTCATTTGTTGTTTTCATTTATTTAAATTAGTTTATCCTGAAATTTTTACGCCTTTTTTCACAGGTATTTTTTAAATATGAAAATAAAACCGTAAAGCTGCTTACGAATTTAAAATTATCAGTATCACTGCATTCTGAGGTTTTAGAAATGCTTTATTTCAAAACGCTTAAAACTTTTTATTTTGACGTCTCCCATTCGATTAACATTGTCGACACTATTAAAACACTTAAATGTTAATCAAATGGGTGACGTCAAAATAAAGCGTTTTAAGCGTTTTGAAATAAAACACTTTCAAAAGCTGAGATTTGCAGTGATAAGACGAGAAAAAATATGAGCGACCCATATTTCACGCAGTTATGCTAATGCCTGCCAAGGCTACCATTTAGCATATTCAGTAAAGCGCATCTCGTCCTATCGCGGAAGTCAAGCAATATTAGAAGTGTTTTGTACTTAGTCGGGGGACCGCACTTGGGTTGGATTTTTTTATTTTTCACTTTTTGCAATGATAGTATTATGTTTTAATATAATATTGATTAATAGTTCTATCAACAAAATTTTTATTATTCATAACCAAAAACACGCTACAAACGTTTACTAAATAAACACTTAAGTGTTGACTCATTAAACGCCGCTAAGTTTTTAACATTCGTCTACAACGGTTTAAACGCTTTAAGTGTTTAGAAAGTAAATACTTTCGTTTACAGTGACGGAACACCTTTATTAAAGTGCCTGTGAGTCTTATTTGATTGCTTTAGATAGCTCCAACTATGGCAGCACTACTCTGTTAGCTAAACTCCAAACCATTGGTATTGGCTCACCTCTAAATAACTGGATCGAGTTTTCCTTTTGGCCCTTCAATTAAGGTAATATTAGACCTCTGCAGGTGCCTTCTAGGGGTCAATTTTATCACCCACTCCTTTCATTATCTTTATAACTGGCCTACCCTCAGCACCACTTCATTGCTTTGCTGATGTCGGTTTTATTCGCTGCTCTTAAGCCTTCAATAGTGCAATGATTATCTATGATCGCTAACTCTATTTTGGCTCAATGGCTCGTCGATCGCAAGAATCGAAGCAAATCCAATGCCAACCTAACGGAACACTGTCTTATTTCCAATAACACCTATCCTATTGTCCCTGTCCCGTTTCAGTGGGCGATCAAACGGATGATCCATCTCTTAATATACTAGACATTGAAATGACCACATATGTATATCGCTGAACGGGATTTCTTAAAAGTCTGAAGTTCCATCTTAGCCATCGGCTCAACCTGTAGTATTCAAAGCTTACAATCGGCCACTTCTCGAAGACAACTCCTTTATTTAGGTTGGAGATTTGAAAACTGCCAACATGGTTAGATTAATTTAATTTCTCTTAAACTAATCCCTGATGATACAACTTTCTCCATCATCGACCTTTTGAGACACCGTAAAAATATAGGAGCCCTCAAGAACTGTATTGTTACTATCATGCACGATTGTTCTACCGAAAAAAACGATCTTCTGCCTCTACGGCAATCTTTTACCTGTAAATCCAGGTTAGCCTGATTGGCTCATTCCCTCTTTTTCGGAATTCGTTTATATATACAATAACTCGATTTTAGAACAATCTTCCATGACCAGAATTTCGAGCTCCTACAACCTCCAAGAGTTCAAACGCAGAAGGTTCTTCTCAGTCTTCTTCAACATCCTCCTGACTTCCCATATGCTAAAATCTATTCTTTTCTTCAAGCTAAGGTTGCTCCTAGACATTTGAACGACGTGACCAACGATATAACGGATTGGTAGTAAAAAAAAACGCCACATAAAAGAATCACTTCAAAATCGTATCGATATCTCAAAAACCGAAAATTATTTTACATTTTCATCTTATTTTGGGGCGTTTCATCAAAATCCATCGTGAAACAGCGGGGCCACAGATCCCGCAGAGGTGCCAATAAGAGGAGAGGGGGTAAAAAAATGGACTGGTAACATCCGTATTATTCAACTTTGAGCTATTCTCAACTGAAATCTGTTGACGAAATGCAGCCCTCACATTTCGCATACTCACTTCCCTCCAGCTCCCCACAGTGGTTCAGAATCCCGAAAACCTGGTCAAAAGTCTTTTTAGCATCTAAAAGTAGCTTTTTTATATGAAATTTCGTACTTGGGGATTTTTAAGAGCACTGATTAAGGATCCGCTGTCAATTTTCCAAAAAAACAAAATGGCGGACGGTTTTGCTTAACCCTTTGAGTACCGGAGGTTTCTTCCATGCATATGCGAAAAATACCGGGGTTTTTTTTTAATGTGAAAGTCAAAGTGGACGGCTGCTGATAGGCTTTGATTAGACGAACAAAAAATCGTATCGGTGGGTGGGCGGAGTCGCAACTATTTAGCCGCTAGGGCGTTTTCAATTTTTTTTGTTCGAGTTTTACATATCATATCACAGTTTTGAAACCGTATAACTTATTTACATGAATAAGGTAGCAGTGTACGCAGAATACTCCCACCTATTTACAATTGTAAAAGGGACGGTTCTACCCTACCAATTTACAGAGTTATGAGTCGTGAAAATCAAAATTTTGTTTTTTTAAGCTAAAATTTCACCTTCAACAACCTTTTCAACATACGTAGTTAACTTATAATTTTTTTTCCAAAATTAGATAGCTTCGAAAATTTCCTATGAATATCCCGATAATTTTTATTTTTGAGGTTATAAGCAATTTTAATGGTAAAATTGGCTTTATTTGGTACTTTTTGACATAAGCTTTGGTGAAAAATACTAAAAGTTGACAACTCATAATTCTGCGAGTAGGTAGGGTGGAAATGTCTCTTTTACAATTTTGGATAGGTAGGAGTATTCTGTGTACACTGCTACTTTATTCATGGATATAGGTTATAGGGTTACAAAAATACGGGGTGCTATGTAAAACTCTACCAAAAATATTTAAAAATGCTTTAGCGGCTAAACCTTTATGTTCCCCCCACCCCCACATACGATTTGTTGTTCGTCTAACCGAAACCTATAAACAGCCGGCCGCTTTGTAAACTTAGTGTATACACCCTTTATATAAAAAGATACAGGCTACATATAAAAAGACTTATATAAAAAGATACAAAGCTACAGGCATGAACATCTATAATTGCACCCGCATCGGAATAGCCCATTCCACACGCGAGTGTCTTTTTACTAAGCAGTCCCCAACTAAGTACTACCACGTCCAATGCCGCTTGACCTTCGAAATCGAACGTGAATCGATGTACTGAGCATGCTCATGGCAGCCTTTATGGTAACCAAGTAACCCGTTCTCTTCGTTCTTTCGTTTGTTTAGAATAAGTGTGACCGTTTGGGTACCACACAGGCGATTTGACGCTTTGCGGGTGTTCTTGTTGCCGGCTAGGAGCCACCCAAATGTTGCATATGAGTTCGTGTAAGATTCTTAAGAGTTGCGGTTCTCCTTCGTTTATCAACTCAGCTGCCACTCCATCGACACTGGTGATTTGTTGCTTTTCTGCCTTTTCACAGCTTCACGAAGCCAGTGTCGGTGGCTCTATTGAAATATTATCTTGAGGAATTACAAATGCCTTTGCCTATCCATGCTCTTTTATTAGGGGTCTACTAATAGGATATATGAGGGTCTACTAATAGGATATATGAAAAAACTCATCATTGCCACATCACTGCAAGATTCAGGTACAAACTTCCAATTACTGAATTTTGCAGTGATGCAGAGTTTTTGAATTTACCCATAGGTTCGCATTTATGCCTCTGCAGATGCCCGCTATTGTTTGAAATTTATTGCTGATATATGATCCTCCGGTCATTGAAGTCTTCCTGCATCTGTAAGATCCTTTGTTTAGATATTTTCTCTTTACTTTCTGTACAGCTTGTCTGTGGTTCTTCTTTTTAGCATGAAGAATCCTAGGTCTTGTGGGGGGCCTTGCGGTGGCTCTGGTTTCTTTCTTCAATTTCAGACCTTCAGTCCTGCTCGAACCAGTCAATAGTGCCTCTTCTGCTGCCCTTATGTTCGCGGACTCCTCGTACTTGAATGTGTTTACCCTCTGTATCTTTTGGTCGTTACCCGTGTTCTAAATTTCACTTTGACTAGATAGTGGTCCGAGCAACAGCACGCTACCCTCATTGCTCTTACAGCCAATGTACCCGTGGTTCCTTTCCTCCCAATTAGGACATGGTTAATTTCATTATTTGTTACCCCGCCTGGTGACTGCCACGTCATCTTATGAATATTTTTGTGCCAGAACATTGTTGAACTTACTACCATCGAGTTGGAGCTAGCGAGATCGACCACGAATCCATTACCATTGTCATTGGTAGCGCTGTGTCACTCGTAGGAACTCCTCTTATTTGCTTATTTTAGCGTACACATCCCCAAGCACTATTTTAATATCGTTTTCTAGTATTTCCGGAAATAGTGAGGATTTTAGGGCCCTCTTCCGGGGAAATCACAAAGGATCTGGTTAGCGAGATTCACGTGGCATAACGAGGGTGTCTCCTGCTAACCCCGATGATAGCTTCTCTAGTTCAGCCTGTTGATATTGAGGTGATATTGATCCACTTTGCGTAATCCGATCCCCGTTGCAAAATTTTTTTGTTTTGATATTTTTTACATCCGTGTGAACTTCTATAAACATCCTCGAGTTCAAACGCAAGGCCCATCGCCTCCTCCTTCAGTACCCTCCAGACTGTTATTAACATATCCTCTTCTATTTTGCTTCCTTCTAACCAAGCTTTTTACTAGACATTGCATAATGACGAGTACGACATGATAGATTGGTAGTCCTAAGCTTGGACTTTCGCATAATAAAAAAGAAAAAATGGACAAATCTATAAATTTACAATTATCTGCAAATGCAAATAGGTTATAGGGCTACAAAAATGCAGGGTGATATGTAAAACTCTACCAAAAAAAGTTAAAAAAGCTCTAGCGGCTAAACCGCCACAAACCCCCCGCCCCCCACCGCCAAACCTGCACCCACCACCACCCCCACTCATAAGATTTTTTGGTCGCCTATCCATAACCTATCCACAACCGTGGACTTGTAACTTTAGTAAATACACGTCTGTATAACACATAATTCTTCATAAAATACAGAATCTCGTGTGATTTAATACGTCAGTAGCACTAGTCAGTAAGTAAACTGGGTTCTATTTAATTTAGGAACACAGCCCGAATTATTCTTACTGCGCAAAAATGGTTATTTTCGCAGTTTATTGAGAAAAATTTAAGAGGAGCGCGATAGCGCTTCCGGGTTTTTTCGCATATGCATGAAGGAGCGCGATCGCGCTCCCCGGTATTCAAAGGGTTAATAATCAGCCAAATTTCATTAAAAACTCGTTATATGGGGGTTTCGAGGGCGCTGATCCTCAATAATTCTAAATTTATCTTTTAAATTGTTCTTTACGAGAAAGAAAATATCTTTTCTTTGTAAAAAGATGTCTGGCTTCAGAGTTCCTGAAAAATAAAATTGATGATGATATTGAAACTACTACTCTACTAATTATGCCCCTTTACACAGGACGGAATGTCTTGGGATCACAACTATTTTCATAATGTACGATTGATATGATTAGAAATCAATAAAAATTACAGGGGTTTTTTGTTTCCACGTAAAAAAGCATGCAACTATTGAAAAATAAGTTGGTTGATGAGTAATTATATTCAACATAATCTCCAGAAGCACCCTCCATATTGCACACAACGATTTGTACTTTTGTAAAAATTTGCACGCACTTTTAATACAGTGTTCTTTTAGCGGTCTGTGGCAGATGGCATAAACTAGTGTGACATGGCATACTTTCGACTGCAGGTGTAGTCGATACATGTGAGCCAGCTCTTTGGCCCTTTCTAAAACTACGCAGTGACTCACCCTGAAGGTTATTCTGTAGTATCAACTTATTCCGACGTCCGAAATTTATACTTTGGTCCAGCTTTTTTGGAATTCCGACCACTGTGGCCGGTCTAAAATATATAGAACAATTCACTGAGTTTTCAATCGAATAAATGAGCTTCTACGGTGCTTGTATACTTTACTCATAGGCTAACAAGGCAACGAATGAATATTTCGTTTTGTTTATAGCCTTTAATAATGTCGCAATTGTGGTACTAGTAATTTTAGGGAGGACTCCACTCTGTCTAAGTACTTGACGACCCTGTTTTATGCTTAAAACACTATTTAACAACTGCCTCTTAACCCATTAATCGTAATCAACAGTTCCTTAAACTACTACAGATATGAAATATAGCAACCTTTCCCCAAAAGATTTACAATTTACATAAAATTACGCCAAGCACTTAACAACATGGAAGCGAAATACAACAGCAGCTTGAGCCATTTAAAAGCATCATAAAAGCGTAATTAAGAAAATGTCCTTAAAACCAATTTCAGTTCTTGTCTTAAGGTTCCTTCAACCCTAAATAAAATGCGAAATTAAAAGTTCACCAACCTTTAGGAGGCTTTTATTTTACTATGTGCCTCCCCACCCGCTTTTATTGTAATTATTCCCAAGTTGCTTTCTGTGTACGAGTTAATTTCTTCTTACTACGATTTCCTCAAAATTAATTACAGCATGCCTCAAAGTAAAGAATAAGGAAACGTTGAATTAATGCATGAAAGAAGAAACTCGTAGGAAAGCTTCGGCGTGGTACAAATAAAAAAAATAGAACCCAAAGAAAAACGAAAAGAAGCACACAAATTAACAGACAACTACTAAGTAATCTACATTCTGTGTCGTACATGGCGGCAAACAAACCGCAGCCGTAGACGTGAATATTGTGTCAACTCAGAAATTGTTGAGGTAGCACCAGAATTTATGGCCAACCTTTATCATTCTTAGCATTCAGTGATAACAAGGCACAGGAGAGTGGGCAGCCCATAGCCCGTGCTCCATTAAAGTTTATTCAGTTTACCTGGGTTTATCTGCATTTCAGGAGTTGTAACTGCTGTGTTTGTTCAAGGTATACAAAAGCAGACGAATTGAAGTCCCTTTTTACACGACAACAAAATATTTACTTTCTTTTCGTTTATTTTTGTTTCATTCGTTCTTATCAACAACGTTTCCATCTGCTTTCTGACAAATATCTTCATTTTCACCTTCGAAAAAAATGGGTTTGTGCTTATAATAAAAACACACATGGCACTAGTCACAGTAATTACCGTAATTAGCATTGCTGATGAATAGCTCCAATAACTTCCGAAATTGTCCGAAACTGCCCGACCAGCCGCAGCTGGAGTCTTATTTGAATGAACTCCACATTCCCTGGAAGCGCGCAAATTGGCGGCCACTAGTTGTGAGAAATGTAAACAAGAGAACCATCAGCGATGCTATCTGGGCTGTCATTAATTTATTACGAAAAACTCCCCGCAAATTAAGGTAATTAGTCACCATCGTAAGTCAGCGCACGCCGTTATTGTCGAGTGCCACTCTTGAGCGGTTTTTATTTTCTTGAAACTGTTTGCAACTCCCGTGAGAAGATGCACTTAAGGAAATAAATCTGAGGAGGGTTCGTTGAACTCCTCTAGACTTTTACTGGGGGGACTGAAACTGCATGTTGCAGGAATAAATCAATTGTAATTTGCGGAGTTAGTGGCTGGAAATTGCATAAGTTCGTTGATTTGTAGGCAGTTTTGTGACAATGTTTATTCGGGGCTAATGGCGGTTTTTGCGTTTGTTCTATTTGACTAACCTAGCTTTGGATTGGGGGGCGAATGGCAAAACAAAATTCGCCTGAAGGACCATAAGGAACTTACTATGTATTTTATGTTCGTTGATTTATTGCACTTGTAAACATTGATACTTTGAATTTGTATATTGTTCGCCAATTAGTACCGACAAATTCGAAGATCGATATTATTTTTTAGGTGGGAAAATCAAGCTTAGGAATCACCCTTTATTCTACCAGTCTGTGATGTCGTTATTTGATAAAAGCACCAAGAAGATACTAATAGCTCAAAAATAATGTTGCTGCTATTTCATTCTTTTATTTTTATACGCTTTATATTAGCTTCACCTGTATGTATGTATGTATGTAGACAAATCTAGCAGCTTGATTTTCACCCACTTGCATATAACCGATCAACTTTAAATTTTGCACATATGTATGTATACTTCGCGTGACAATGCAATCTGACCATTTTGTGAAATAATCAAGATGGCGGTTCCAAGATGGCGGCCGAATTTTGCCATTGTGCTCCCCGACCCCCGAAATGGGTATCAAATGAAAGGGTATGACAAATAGAATCCCAGTAGGAATTCTAGGTAGCACTTACCGATGGAGCACTGATATAAGTAGTCATCTGGTAAGGGGTACTCCTATTTTCTTAGGTGTTCGAAGAGCCCTTATATAACGCATTACAAGAGAAGGCAGATGGTAAGGGGTAATCCAGAATTAGACCCAAAGAAGTTAGAAATTTGCCCGATGATTCAAATACCATTCCAAAAATACGAAAACAAATGAGTCATCGGGTAAATTTCAAACTTCGTTGGGTCGAATTCTGGATTACCCCTTACCATCTGCCTTCTCTTGTAATGCCTTATATAAGGGCTCTTCGATGTAGTAAAAAGTAAGGCCTTACCTCCTATGACATCGTGTGTAAAAATAAGTACTTCTGTAAGGGGTATGGTAAGGCCTACCCCTTACTAGTGAGGGCTCATTTCAGTACTTCTTTAAGCTTTATTAGCCTTATGGCGTCATTCCAAATTCAAAATGGCAGCCAACACAAAATGGCAGCGTACCTTTTTCTTTACACACCATCGATATGGGTATCAAATGAAAGAGTATGACGAGTAGAATACATTAAGCCGTGTGACGTCATTATACGCTTTATATTAGCTTCACCTGTATGTATGTATTTGTGTATGTATGTTCTATGTAAACAAATCTTGCAACTTGATTTTGACCTACTTCCATATAACCGATCAATTTCAAATTTTGCACATAGGCATAGTTCGCGTGACAATGCAATCTGACCTTTTGTAAGGAAATCAAGATGGCGGTTCCAAGATGGCGGTCGATTTTTGCTATTGTGTTCCCCAACCCCCGACATGGATATCAAATGAAAGAGCATGACAGGTAGAATACAATTAGCTGTGTGGCGTCATTCAAAATTCAAACTGACGGCCACCACAAAATGACGGTTTATCTTTTTCTTTACAACCCACTCGGTATGGGTATCAAATGAAAGGGTGTGACAATTAGAATACCATTAGCTTTGTCGCGTCTTTCCAAATTTAAAATGGCGGCCAACACAAAATAGCGGTTTGCCTTTTTCTTTACAACGCCCTCGGTATAGGTATAAAATGAAAGTGTATGACGAGTATAGTATAGTATGCTTTTTGACGTCATTTTAAATCTAATATGGCGGTCACTACAAAATGCCGGAACAAATACATATAATAGAGTAAAAAATAGAAAATAAAAAATATAGTTTAAAAAAACTAAAAAATACGCTTTTATTTTAAAATGAACTAAAAAGGAAAAAATAATTTTGAATGTAAAGTTTTTATTGCTTCACCCAGTATATGGAAACAACCTACCTTTCGAAATGTATAAAAGCGTGGGGCGCTAACGAAAAGTTCCGGTGTTAATAAAATAAGAATATAGGTAAAGAGTCCCACCCTTTTTTACATTTCGAAAGGTAGGTCGTTTCCATATACTGGCTGAAACAATAAAAACTTTACATTCAAAATTATTTTTTCCTTTTTAGTTCATTTTAAAATAAAAGCTTATTTTTTAGTTTTTTTTGATGTGGAAGATTAGAAAAGCTCCGTTGTATCAAGATATACAATATTGGCGAACACGATTTCTCGAACGATATAGTAGAGAGAATCACAAGCTGGTCACGCAGTTTGCTTATACGATCTCCATCTAGCTGACATCGATGTCCACGCCTTAGAATGGACTTCTAAGGTCCATGCGCTATATGCTTATCTGGGACAGGAGCAGAAAGAGAATTCAAGCGAATTTCTGAGAGAATAACTTGTGTATCACTCTTTTAAAAGTTTTTCTGTGCGTGATCTTGTTGCTTATTTAACTGGATCGATAGTAGAGAGAAACGTGAAAATACTGACAACGCCAATACGCGTTTTCATTCCAAAGGATCCCATCCAATACTACCGGTAAAGAATACTGACTTTGGTGATCGAATAGGGGATGGCTTCCTCTCGTTATTATGCTTACAGGCGATGGCAGCAGAACGGACAGACAATTTTTTTGTAAGTTTGTTTGTAGAAGAAAAGTTAGCAGTGGATTCGAACCACGGACCTCTTTTATGGTAGTTGGACGCCAAGTTTACGTTCCCTTGTATATATTTTTAAATAAGATTTGCACTTCTTTTCAGCATGCTTATCAGACGAGGAAGTCTACTGAAACGGACCTTCAAAATTTGGTGCTCACGCTGAAAAATGCAGTTATAAATAAAGCAATTGCGCTCAAAGGTCTTCCCTGATATTTAGGATGCTTTCAACGATATATCCTTCGAGAATATAGTTAGATGTCTAAGCTATACTTTCTGTCGCTGGATCGCCTCGCCATCGCTATAGAACTCGCGAACTATTCATCGTCCCTTACCTTGATGGGTCTCTGAAGAGCCCTATAGCAAAATGATGTCCACAGGGAGGATTTACATTTCCCTCCTGCGGTTGCTGGTTGTAGATAAACTCTTCGAGGTTCTCAATGATTACAATTTTTATGTCCACTGCTCAGTAGAGGACGTCATCATGAACAAAACGTATGACTTGGTTTCTAGCTTATGCGATAGCATATAACCAAGTGTCAATCCCGAAAAATTGATTTTGATACCATATATAAAGAAACGAACACTGTCGAAATTGACAGAACCGATCCTTGCAATCAAATCCATAGATTTTTTATAATAAGCTAAATAGTTGTGTAGCCATATGGGGTCGACAACCGAAAGTCATATATTAGGCATAGATCAATATCATTATGAACCATGGTAACATACGAAGCCTTAGTGTTGTGACACAGAATCGTGCTTAATGCTTTCAAAACCAAGCAGGATTTAAAGAATGACCTGGATATCTCATCTCGCCGACTATAGCCCCTGTGGTTCTACTCAATTTAGTACCGCTCTACATTAATGCGCTATAAGTGTCGAGCTAAGGCTGAGAGCGAACGGACACTTGGGCGAACATCCTGTAACTGTTAAATTGCTATATCGGATTACATGCCAGGGAAAATTTCAAAGCTTAAGCCGCTTTCCGTGAACGACCATCTATGGAGGACAGGAAGAGCGCAGGTTATAACATGCTGGCTGAATCTGCCCTATCGAGGAGCACGGTTACCGTTTGTTAGTGACAAGTCTGATCGACAGACCACAAGAGAAACTTCTGAACCTGATTATTGGCGTAGACCTTCCTTTTAAGGTACTCACAAAAAAGATGATCAATGGCTTTAGATGGGCAAGATCTCGTGGAAGCTTCTGTTAGAGTAAGTCCAATGTTGGACGTGCAATGTGGCATTTGGCACCATCATTTTGAAACTAAATACTGTTCAAATTAATATGGTCCAGTTCACTCTACAAGAAAAAATGAAATCATGTCTCGGTAGTGTTTTCTATTGGCGGTTATGGGCGTTTGATCTTCATTTCTAAAGCCATAAGAACAAATAACGCCAGTAACCAATTTTGGAACACGCGTCGTAGTAAGTGATAGTCTGACTGGCATTCAATGTTTTTGAAAAATAATCGGTATATTATTTTGGTTCAACATAAGTTTCGTTGTCAATTCCCTGATCGTGTGGCACCAACTGGACAAACACTGCCACGTGTAGTCGCTCGTCTCGGGGAGATTGGCTCAACAGGGGACAGTAGCAGTAGCAAAATTATCACTTCTGGAGCCTGAAAATTCTTGTATAATATATGAAGGTTCTTCAAGTTACTATTTGGTGCGGCGTTAACAGAGGAAAGATGATATGTAGGTCCACATTTTTTGGAAGGACGGCGTCGGCAAAACTGTTCCCCTGACTGATGAGCGTTACACACCCATTATCAACAACTATTGCAAAGTGATGAACTGGGTTTGCAAAAAATGTGGTGACATCCGTAGTCCCAACCAAAAAGAGGCATTCTAAAGCTAGGCTTTCCCGGCGTCTTCATCTCTAGATTTGCTGATTTGCTCGAGGTAGAAAATACCTTGAGTTGAGCGATAACGATTTCTGTCTTTGAAGTTTTTGATCACGTAGTATAGATTTTAAACCCATAGGTCATAGAAAATGCTGTTTAAAAAGCCGGAATGTGCAGCAACTCTGGTTGTGTAAACTTATTTTCGCGTTATTTGCTCTCAGTCAGTCAAAGGTCTAGCGTACTGAAGAACCGCATTATCTCTAGGACTTACCACAACGAAAGTAAAATGGGCCTTCCGAAGAGATATTGGCCCCTGTGTTGAAAGTCGAGTCGTCACGACACGACAAGTCGTTTAAGTTAAAGAAAGTGACATTTCAGTCGAATCACAACTTTCAGTACAAGGGCTTAAACTCAATTTACTATTTTCACTCTAAGCTTCTGTGCTGAAAGTCGCGATTCGACTGAAACGACGCTTTATTCAGCTCAAACGACTTGTCACGAAACATGACTCGACTTTCAGCACAGGGGCCATTGTTGGAATTACAACAATCATTACATGCCATTACACTGTTAAAAATAAAAACGTGGAGCCAACACTGCCATGTAGTTAGGCAATATCTATTTACTTCAAAATAATTTGTATTCTTCCAAGTACGCTTCCGTTGGGGCAACGGAATGGAAAAAAATATATTCCGTTGAACCAACTGCGTGGCACAGTTTTCCATATTATCTCTATATTCGAATCGAAGGAATCGCAGTTGAGAGTAAAGAATGCTACATTGTTTAAAAAGTATCAAATATTTGAATTAAATACCACGTACACATGACCAAATCGAAAGATCCAGAGATCGAAAGATTGAAAGTGAGAATCTGCGTATTTGACATCGACGGATCGAGTAATTGAAGTTTAAATGGATTCAAACGTAATTGTTTTTTCATCGAATTCCGCTCGATCCTATTTGAATTCGATCTGCGTATACATGGATATTTCTAAGATCCAAGCTGGCTTGAATCCGGCTTCAATTTCGCATGTATACGTACTAAAAGACATTGAAAATATTATTTTGACAAAACTGCTAAGTTGCCTAAATGAAATTTTGATATTTAAACAACTACATGATGCCAATTGCAATAAAATAGTTGAACAAAATTTTAAAATTGACTCTAACAATGTAACCTTTTTTCGTAACAATTTTTATGTGATTGATTCAAATATTTTACACTCTTTGCAACAAAACAAAAATATTTATTCAACGCTATTCATTTTAGAAAACAATCATTTATCATTTGCCCCAAAGTACCCAATATTCATTCTAACTACATATGGGGTTGAACGGACGGAATCAAAACAACCCTGCGGCGTAGTTGACCCAACTACGCCGTTTCATTCGCCGTATTTAATGCCGCCGCGTAGTTGAGAGGATCCCGTTTTCTTTGATAGCACGGATTTTTTTTAACAGTGTAGTAAATCTGGACCACGCTGCCAAGCTGAGTATTTCACTCAACGTCTGTTGCCGTAGCTGCGGTGAGACGAACGAGATAAACATTCGTTCACTTTCTGTGTAAAAATCCAAAAGAAGGAAATGCACAATAGGCAGTTACGTTCTGGAGACTTCTTAAATGGTGACCAGATTAGGGGTCGGGGTACTGATAAGCAGTCGATTAAACAACCGTCTAACCTTAGGCGCATGAGTTTGTGGCATGAACACAGCCCGGCAAAGGGCTAATTGGACCTCCAGTGGCACTGGCAGCAGTAATATACACCTAACCTTACACCTTTTGCCTTATGAATGACGACTTTTTCACCTAGAGGGCCGAATCTGTCTATTAATTCGATCGCTGGCATTCCTTCACCTACTAGAGCTGGCTGGTTGAGGTTGGATTCTATGATATGATTGAACCATCAATGGCACAAAGAGTCTTATCTCTGAGCTCTAGTCTTCCAAAAAACAAAATGTGGCCGACTAGCTCGACCAGCCAGCTCTAGTAAGTAGAAAAGGAATGAAGAAATTCCAGCGACAAGTGGTTTAACACCCATTCTTTCTATTCAAAACTACCACAGCAGAACAGAGAGAGACTGTTTACTCGTTTATTATTCTTACAGGCATTGACAGAAAAGTCAATAGGGAATTGTTGCAGAGGTAAGACAAGACGGAATGTTAGTTAGGTGGGGAAGAGGAAAAACAAAGGATCATACTGCCGCTAGGAATCGAAAATTATGCTCTTAGACCTTAGGTTAGGGTATAGAGGCCAGGATTCACTTGATCCAGGTATGCCCAAATGGATTCAAATTTTTTGTTAGTAACTGCTTTTCGACTCACGTCCAATTGGACCAACTGAATGGAATGCTTCTATGTAGATCACCAAAGTCATGGTTGTTGGGTTCGGTTAGTATGTACTTGGGTAGGGGACCGTTTGGTACTATTGCGTACAGAAAGTGCGATTTGTTTCTGATGTTCCAACCGCTCACATGTCAACAATAGTTGTGTTTAATGAGCTGCTCTAGGTTGAGATATCTCAGCAAAATGTGTTTCATGAGCCTGCTCTAAGTTGAACTGGAGCAACTCTAAAAGTTTAATGAACTTCGACCTAAATTGAATTAATATTAATTAATTCTTGTTTTTTAGCATAATATTTTTAACCACATACAAAATAAGCATTTGGAAGATGGACACTATTTTATTCTTCCAAAATGCTAATCACTGTTGATTGATAAGACTTTTAAAATGCGACCAATTTAAATTAATTAGAAAAAGAGGCCAAAGTGCAACCTATGTAATTGTTGGCGATATCACATAACAAAATTCCGATCATGTTGGTGGCGCCTTGTTTATATCATTTTGCATTAGTCACTTATCTAAATTTTTACGCAATGAAAGTAACCACGAAGAGATCAAATTCAATTGAACAGGTGTGAACTAATTAACGAGGTTTTGTAATTTCATTCAATATTGTCGAATGAGTAACCAAACATTTTTCAATATATGAATTTCTTCAATTGTTTGTTTTGTTGAGAGTGTTTAGTGTTACAAAGCTTATTTGTGTCGTAACTGTATCCAGTACTCGATATTATCTTATTGCGGGATCTTCATTGATTTTATTTTAAAACTGAGCTTCCTTTAAAGACTTGTTAACCTGTTCGCCTTCCATAAAATAATTTTTCCTCCTTCCAATGTTTTTTTAATAGCCAGAAGGCTCCAAAAGACCCCTTTTAAAGTAAATTCTTAATATTACAACTTAACTTTTCCGTAATTTGTTGGTTTCTTCATTGTTGTATATTCCATCCCTAAAAAAACGTATCAATAAACTCAGCTGGCACATGTGTTCAAAGACACATATTTGGCAGAATAAGTGATATCGCTCGTTCGTTTTTTTTATCTAAATATAAACAGAAAAAAATCCTCCAAAAAAAAGAAAACAGAAACTAAAATACTCAAGAGCTTTAAATAATGAACCGATGTTTGTGTGTTTTTTAAATACAACCCGGAGATAAGCGGGGCAGAAAGATAATGTTTACATTTTTATCTTTTTTCTTTGTGTATTAAAAAAAATTCTGTTTTTTCCCTTATTTTTTCTTTATTTAAAAAAAAATTAGAAATAACAACAACAAAAAAATATCAAAAACTGATATGTGGCACAAAACTAAGAATGTTATCACTCGAGTGTAAGATGTGGGCTGGACGCATTTCGGACAGTTGGTGGTGGTGTGGCTTGGTTTTTATTCCAGATAAAAAAAACAAGAAAAAAACGTTGATGGCCGGCTTCAATGCAAATAAATATTCACGGAAGAGAGTAGGGTGGAAAAAATGGCCATAACCTGATAAAAAACATTTTCACTTAAATGTCACACGACAGATGTTTGAAGCATGCTGTGACATGGCCTTTAATTAAAGGCAACAGGAGCGGCTCGTGTTGGGATTATGTATGACATATACGTGTCATCCTTAATATTCTGGACGTGAAAAAGCTAATGGGATTAAGGTATTCAATTGGGTACATAACAAAAAAGGACGAAGGGTAGTCAAGGCCCTTGTCAAAATTGCAGATGCTTGAGTGTCTAGGTAGGAGGTTTTTTTTTCAAGCAGATAACCTTGAGTAGAGTTTTGATGGTAAAATGATACGCAATTACATAATAAGAAGTTCAAGTGACTTTAGTAAATTTATAAGAGCACATGTGTAGAAATACAATATGAAAGAAAGAAATACTCAGTTGGGAAAGAAGAGCCAATTCTAGAATAATTGATTCGAAATGCATTGCAAAATAAGCAATGAATCATTGTAATGCGGAAGGACTAGTCACGGGTCGTTGTTATGAGTGAAAAACTTCCCTTCGAACGAAGCACATTGTATCATGACGTGTACGACAAGACGGATTGGTAGTACAAAGAGTGACACCTGAGCTTAAACTATCATAAAAAAACCTAGAAGTTAAAGCCTGAAACAAACACACTATCGATCCTCTCTCGATACAGTTTTGGTCCGATAACATCATTATGAACATTGTTGACTATAACCTACAAGTCCTACATTGTCCTCCACCTCCAATACAGTACGTTTATTTGGGCTGGGGCTTGGCTTGATGTGGTTAGATAAACTAGACAATCGCACTCTCAAACCTAATGAAGATAGCGCCATTTTCTCCTTCTTAAACGCATTTAACTAAAGTAGAAGTGTTGCAGCCTTAGAAAAATGTCGAACGAAAATATGGGCTCTCTTGCCTCTAAGACAATGTTTGTTTTGCAACACAATATGCCTTCGGTTCATTCCCACCGACTGTAGCCGTCTTTTTCGGGCGCAAATTCGTTCAAATTTTTTTTTACAATAATAGAACATCTGACATGATTTTGGAACAATCTTCCATAATCAGTATTTTCAAACTCCTACAATATCCAAGACTTTCAACTCGATCAATAGATCGGGCAACAGGTAGTTTGCAGCGCCCTGAGTATAGGGATTTCGAAGCTCAATTTCAACCAAGGTTTCGATGTCCACATTCCCATCAAAGAGTAACTGGGAAAACTTCCTATCTGACAAGAACTATGACATATTTCTATACACAAATGATACCAAAACAGACTCAGCTTTGAAATCGAACCATGGACCCTTGGGATGGTAGTCGAGCGCCATAACTCTCCTAGGCTACCGAGACCGGTCACTTGACTAATTGTGCTTTCCAGGCGAAACTGATGGCAATTCTTAAAGCATGTCTAACAACACAGACAAACCCAAGGCCTGGACGCAGGGAATTCTGATGTCGGATAGCCAAGACGCCGTCAAGATACTAGGTGCGGTCTATATAATTTCCAAGTATATCTTGAAGACACAAGTAGAGAATGTAGAGAAGCCGCTGTGATGAGCACAAGTATCATCAAGTACTTCCTTCCAATTTCAAGCCCCAGCCACATGTTTAGCATCACATGTTAAGACTAGACAGGCTTAGCCTGACTATACCAAACAGCGATCACACGAACTCTTGGTGGTGCCGCAGTAGGGCATTGCCAAAATCATGTCGATCATCACTTTTGGTGACAAATGGCGAAATGAGACGAATTAATTGTCGATTTAAGTGAGTTTTGGCGAATTGGGTCTGTCACTTTATATCGACCAACGGCGAATTCAGTGACAATTTTTCTCACTTAAGTTTTATAGGTGACAGAAAACGTCACTAATTCGACAACTACAATAACAATATTTTGGCATGACTGAAATTTATTACCTCATTTCTCACTATGATGAGGTGTAAACCACAAAAAGGCTGACTAACTTATTTTGGGGAACATATGGCCGAATTAAGAATTCCTTTCAACATCCGCTGCCATAGCAGAGAAGGAACAAGAAACAACCGAACATTTTCTCTGGTTAGCATCAGACATCGTGTATTTGGAAACCTTTTCGTACAAGGCTTGAGACGGTTTTTAAACATGGGCGTAGCAATGGGAGGGGCCAGGTGGGCCAGGCCTACCCCAGAATCCTTCTGGCCCACCCCAGAATAAGAGTGAATCACTTATTAAAACCCCTTATTGTGTCATAAGGCTTAAAACAATTTTACAAAAAATAGTATGGTACACGGATGGCTTCACAATAGAGACAGGTGTGGGCGCCAGAATCTGGAGCGAAAGCCCCAGATTCGGCACAGCGACAAGCTTAGGTACCCTAGCAACTGTCTTCCAAGCAGAGGTGTACGCTATACTGGCATGCACTCATGAGAACTTAAGAAAGGTCTACCAAAAAGGACGGATTTTTACTTCTCTGATAGCCAAGCGGCAAATAGGGCCATAGGACCAAGTCTAAATTAGTTTGGGACTGCCAACGTGCTCTTGATGAGCTGGGAGTTCTCAATTAAGTTACTCTTGTTTGGATCCAGGGTTATCGGGGCCTCAAAGGCAATGAAAAAGCGGATGCCCCAGCTAAACAAGGCTTCGACATTGCATTCATCGGTCCAGAGCCGGCTATCGGAGCAGCTACCAGCTTGCTGCGAAGGGCCCTAGCCGATCGGACTTTGATGACACATACTGAACGCTGGAGGCCGCCTCCTAACATGGCCAAGGATTTGTTGGGACGCAGTAGAAATGATGTCAGAACCCTTGTTGGCTTGATTACCGGGCACTGCGCCCTAAATTACCACTTATGGAGGATAGGAAAGACGAAAGACCACTCCTTCAGGCTTTGCCGCACGTCCTCTGTGAATGCCCCGCAATAGCGAGGAGCAGGGTTTTCTTGTTCGAGGAGTCCCTGCTCGAGCATGCAAGTCTAAGCGACAAGCCACTAGGCAGGCTGCTGAACTTGTTCAAGCGGTCTGGCTTAAAAATATAAGGTATAGGGTTTTAGTACAATAAGCCAAATAAATGGCCGCAGTACCTTTGGACCCAGTACTTCAAACAAGGAAAAAAAAATTTTATGAGGCCATACATCATACCATACCATAGATAAATCATATGGGCCTATCATCTTCAGTATGACACCGTGTAGTTCATGACAGGCCCGATATATGAGAAAAGAAAAAAAAACTTCTATGAAATGAATTAGACGATCAAAACTAATTGAGCGATTGGATGTGTTAGTGAGAAATATTTGAATTCTGAGGAGAATTTAACAAAATAGTTTTAAAATATTTTAATATCTGTTTCCCGGAAAATTGGGTCACTTAACGAGAAAAGCAATAAAATTACGACAGGCCCGACAGCGCGCGACCAAATTGCGCGATTTAGGGTCTGATTATGTTGGAGCTGCGATAAACGAATAGAGCGCGATGCTAGCGGAGCGGAGATAATACAAGGTTTTCAATAGAGTTGTTTATATTGGAGCAACGCGGTGACTCAGGCTTTGGTCGCGACCAACGAGAAGAGCTGCGATAAACCTTGGGTTACTTTTCTCCGCGAATATCGTTAGTATCAAGATGGATGTTGATTCCTCAGTCATTGTCAACCTTCTGTTTGCGCTTCTGTCAGAAACTGGTAAGACTGCTTTATTCGCGCTACTCACAGCTTTTGTCACAGCTCTGTTACCACCGATCACAGCTCCAACATAATCAGACCCTTAATTGATTTTCCTCAAAATTTGTGTTAACACACGATGTATGGTTTTAGTGGCAAGATCAGGCAGCGTAAGGCAGCATACTGGCTCATCGAGGCCAATTTTAGATTTTTCGAGAAAAAAAATCGCCGACAGATAGAGATGCTTTACTTCAAAATATTATGAAGAATGTCCTTGGATTGAGTATAGTGTCAATGAAGACAAAGTTTACTGTTTTGTTTGCAGAAACTTCTGTACAAAGAACTTACGTGCTCAGAACGAAAAGTTGTCACAAGCGGCTAAGATAATTGGAAAAAAATAGGAGAAGCATTAAAAAAGCATCGAAAATCCTTGATACATAAGCAGTCCACCGAAATGCACGTTTATTTTAAACACTCGATGGTTTCAGGAAGCGTACAGGATAGAATTGTGAGGCAACATGACACAGAAATAGTTGAAAAAAGGAAATATTTGATCAAGCTTATCATCTGCCTGTGGTCAGTCGGTAACGGTGGTTTAAAATCTGGCCCACCCCAGCAAAAATTCATTGCTACGTCCATGTTTTTAAGCTTACAATAGAAGATATGATCCGTTATATGAATATAACAGACAGAATCCAAAGCTATTCTAAGAGAGCTGCCATATATTAAATTTAGTTTTTTCACCAGTGCGACTACAAAATGCTGCCCTTTTAATGTTAATTGAATACTCACCGTCCCTTTGGCCAAAAAAGAACCAAAAACGATATCGACTTCGTTGAGAAGACGTTCGAAGCGTAATAAGGGAAATATGATCTGAAAATATTTTCATAAAAATCGGTCGAGCCGTTTTTTTGTTTAAACGACTTAAGTGTAGTTTGGAATAACAACATATTCTTCATTTTTCATCCAAGTGTCAGTGTTAAAAGTAATACATTAATTTTGTTTACAACTTCATCATCCTAATCTTGTAAATACGCACGTATTTTAAATTTTGTTGTCTTGCTTCAACAAACACAAACTGTTGGGTATGAAGTAGTGGTATGCACTCGGTGAACAGGAAAAATTTAGAAGAGACCATATCTGGCAAAAACTGTAATATTCGTGTAAAATTTTGAGTATTTTCTATTCAAGAATAATGTTAAACGCCGAGAGTCGAATCACTCACATGACTTTTATCGATTGGCTATCACCTCATTTTCGGAGAGGTATTTCCAGAGTGGAAACGCAGTTAACTCACTTCATTCTACTCTGGGAATGCCCTCTGCAAGTGGCGGTTGGCAATTTTGAATGATAGATGGCTCTGAGTCGACTCGGGGATTACCATTCTTTGAGTGTCACGTCACTTGCAATGTCACATGACTCTCAGAATAAGGCCCAGTATACAATCCTTGAATGAAAACTTGCACCACTGCCTAGTGAATACTAATATCCATTTTCTGCCAGAAATAGCACATCTTCAAAATGAATTGACTGTACAAAAATGAACTAGCTTCTTTCAACCACTAACTGGGATTTGCGTTTCCCAGTAAGAACGCTAACAATTATTCTCTAATAATAAATAAAAAGCTTAAGGGATATCCAGAATATAACCTAATATTAGACGACAAACAGTACGGCTTTTGACAAAAACTCTCTTTTGGCGACCTTCTTGTGGGTCTAACAGAACACCTTAACCAAAGTGTGCATCGTTTTTGTGAGTCTGGTTTTATTGGCCTAAGTATCTCAAAGTTCTTGATCGAGTATAGCAGTAGACTAAACTCAAAGCTATTGGTATCGACTTAGTTCTGAAGAACTGGGTTTGATGAGTTTTCTTTCTGGTCGTTAAATTAAGGTATTATTCCATGGTGTTGCATCGAAACATCACACCATCTATGCTGGAGTCTCCTAGAGATCAATACATCCTTCGATTTTTTCCCAATCTGTATCTTTCAATCGCCTCAAGCCACCTCACACCTTCGCGCTACTGTAACGCATCACAATGCTTGAGCTATCTTAAGCAATTCAAGTTTCTCCTTCGGCCTGCAATTTAAAAGTCCTACATTTAACTCCGTCTCGTGTCTAGACAAGGTGATGCTACCTTTGATCCTGCATAGACTCATTGAGAGATATGTACCAGCTCTGACAAAATTTCACCGCTATTACCATAACCACTGTTCCCAGTGAGATTGACGCTCTCCTATCTGCATGGCAATATTTTTCTCGCAATATGAGGCTAGTCCACTTGTCTGATTTCCACACGCTGAAGTCCCCGCTTTCGAACAAACTACAATCTAAGAATTCAATCATTTAGTTGAGATCAATGGTCGACAAACTTTCAGAATGTGTGCATTTTTATATCTTTGGTGTTTGGTGACTTTATTATGGAACAGTCCATTTCTTACACCCCAGGTTCACTCATTTTAAAAATACATACAATTTTCAAAGGTGAAAAACTGCCACAATTTGTTGATTTTTTTGTGTAAGTCTTGGAAATCATTACGTGGTTCATCACTGGAGGCAGTATGAATAATCAATTATCCTTTAAAGCACAAGTACTTGTATGATTTTTTGTTGTGGGTTGTTCTATAAATACCTCTAAAACCTTTAAAAAAACATCATTAAAATCATTTTGCTCATGTCTACCAGCCATAATCCAGTACATAACCAAATTATTTACAACTTAAAAGTGTTCGTAACCTTTGATCGGGAATTTTTGTTGAAAGCGAAAACATTTTTTGAGAAGCTCTCAAGCAAAAACCTGTAAGTACAGCTCAACTGAAGTGTCACTCTATTAAATTTGAAGCGACTTGAATAAATTTAAATTGGCGATGATTCAAGGAGCTTCAACCAACGAAAAATGTGGGGTTTTCTGAGAAAATGGGATGCGTCTAGGCAATTATACAATTTGAAATGTGGCAATTAGCATTCGTAGAAGTTAAAATTGGTTAAAAATTAGAAAATTGTCGGGTTTGATGGGGAAATTAGAGATTGGTGGAAGCTTCAAAATAAAGAGAGATTGAGTTTGAGGCGATCATGCGTTAATGGCTTTTTTATATGGAAATTGAAAACCTAGATTAAAGGGAAATACAAACCTCTAAGCTGAAATTATGGCTTTTAACCTTAAGAGAGGTTTATTGTTCGATTAAGATTGGATGCTTTGGATGACCAATGTAAACCAAAATACATTTTCGTTCAGGTCCGTCAAAAATCAAATATGTAGGTGATAACTTTTCCGTTTGATGACGAGGTTTCATAGATGTAAACTACAAATATAGGACTGACATTTATTAAAAAGACTTTTAGTTCCCATTGTCAGGATGTTAAGCGAATAAAATAATAAAAAGGCTAGTGGAGGAAGAAAAATCACCAGAGCAAATTTTGTAAGCATACCACTGGAAGCGATTAATAATACTGATGCCCTATCGAAAACCTTACGAACGATGACTACGATAAGTTTGGGAAAAAGTTCGTAGCGATTACCCGATAAATGCGATCACGAAACAATGATGGGAGGCACAACACAAAAGATAAATATTTCTATGGAGCTAGGCTTTAACAACAAAACTATTTTGAACAATTTGTACAAAGCTGGATACAAAAAGAAGCTCGATGTAAGGATTTCTCTTGAGCTGAGCCTAAAACAATGAATTAACATTTGCGATGCGCTGCTAAAAAGCAATGATGGGTTGATGTCGTCTTGTAAGTGGTGATGAAAAATGGGTCGCGTACCACAATCGAAAGCGTCAAAGATTGTGGACCAAGGATTGAGAGCTGTCACAAATGTTCGCGAAGTCGAAGAATTGACGTCAAAAAACGTAATCCTCAGTGTGAAGACTGGAAGCGAATCATCCACTATGATGTACTTCCATTTGGTCAGACGATTGATTCTCAACTCTACTGCGGACAATGAGAAAAAAAAATTTCATTAGTCTTCGGTCTATCACAAAAAAACAGAACTGTTATAGAGGCTCTTTGAAAGGCCTGGTATGCCATCTTCAGAAATAGTTTTTTAGGTGGCAGTTATAAACTCAAGAATCCCCCGTTGTACTACTAGCTGATCACGTCATGGTACAATATCTAAATAGATTTTAGGTTATGAGGAGCTATTAGGTACGGTATTAAAAGCGATGAATCCTGGGTTTGACATCTTTCTCTAGGAGTTTGCAAGTAGTGACTTCAGAATATTGTTATATCTAAACGAACATCTAAACCGTAGGGATTTAATTTGACAAATACAAAAAATACATGTAGTGGTAACTTTTTACTTTATTTCGGCATGTTTCATTTTTAAACATATTGAGTTACAGTGCTTCTGTAGACCATTTCCTGGAGGTCCTCCAAAAAAAGGTGCCTGGCGGCGAGCACGAAAAATTCCGATTTTCGAACAAAATTTGTTCGTTAAATTGTTTAAAAAAATAGAAATAATTTTCGGAAATCTTATTCCTTCGTTCAGTCCCTGAAGAATTGTATCTGAAAAGGTTGTGTTAAAATTTCAGACCGATTGGTTGAGCCGTTTTTGAGAAATCATGCTCACCAACTTAGAAAACACCGTTTGGACAAAAAAGCGTTCAAAGTTTCAAAAGACCTTTACACTAGTTAAAAATTTTGTTTTTTTAACTTACATCGAGTCATCCACAGTCAGTGCCTCAAGAAGATTAACCTTCTGCATCATTAGCAACATTCCAAAAATGCAATAAAAATAAAATCGATTTTTTGAAATTTCTAACTGCGTATAACCCCTTAAGCAATCGTTATCATTTGGGCGTTTGTTTAGCGATCTGGAATAAGTGTTAGTTCCAACGCCATGAGTTCTACAAGCACTTTTTTACACAGTACCTGGAATTTATCATTTGAAAGATGCGTATGAATATTGCTAAAAAAATGTTTCTCTAAGCTAAAAACGCAATTTCGAGTTACCATGCGGATTTTGAGCCCCATCAGCTACTCAGTGTGTTCACAGCAGTTGTTTATGTTAATTATACTGCGACTGCGTGTACGCCGAAAGACTGCCATATAAATGGAATAAAACAACTAGTTGGGATGTGGCTTTTGACCCTTTCGGTCCACAAGATTAACTTCCCAGTATTCGTTCAAACAAAAAAACGACTCGAACGATTTTTATGAAAATCTTTTCAGATCATACTTCCTTTAACACGCTTTGAACGGCATCTTAACGAAGTCGGTATCTTTTTTGGTTCGCGCGAAATCGTGCTGGTACAAAAATCACTTACGTCGTTCAAACAAAAAAACGGCTCGACCAATTTTTATGAAAATCTTTTCAGATCATATTTCCTGGAACACGCTTCGAACGGCACCTGAACGAAGTCGATATCTTTTTCGGTTCGCGCGAAATCGTGCAGGAAAAAATGACCACATACGTACGCACACACACACACACATATTTCTTCTCAAATTTTTGCTTAAAATGCTATTGGGACCTTGAAACGTGTAAATACATTGAAAATTTCGAATCCGATTTTCGGACCGATTATAATAACTTCCTACTGGGAAGTTAATAAAATAAAAAGAAGGTCGAGAAGTAGGGATTGATTTGCGGACGAATTTCAACATCAACAAGATAAATGGTGGTCGAAAATCGTCTTAAGCAGTTGACTGAGGGGATATCTTCTTAGTCTATTTATAACATTATGATTGATATTTTGGGCATAAAACCAGGTTCTGAAAGCTCAATTTTTTCCAAAAAAAAAATCATCGAAAGTAGGTCGCTGAAATTTGTTTATGCGTAAATCACTCTTAATACTAACAGTCGCAGAAAGTTTCATATTAAGGATAGAAGAGAATAGGATAGGTCATGGGTGTGGTAGTGGTTGAGAAAATGACGATGAAAATTAGGCCGGCCGTATACCAAAGCTTCATATGCAGCTTTTCGTCACTATTGCTTGGAGATAAATGTAGCAAAGCGGCATGTGACGATTTGTTCCATATAAATAAAGTGCAATATGTCGCTAATAAGCATGTGAAGCTTTGGTATACGGCCGGTCTTAAGTTTGAATTCTGGGATGTTACGACTTCAGAAATACATACTGTGGCAGATTATTCCACAGTCGAGTTGTTCTAGCAAAATTTGAATGAAAACCCCTAACAAAATGTTAACTAATTTTTTTTTAAAAAAATAATTTTTAGTGAGAAGAATATGTTAAAAAAAGTTTCGGAAAATTGGTTGTACGTTACCCCCAAAATCCACCCCCTAAAAACAAAAATTCGTTTTTGGCTAATATCTCTTAAACGGTAAGTCTTACCAGAAAATAGTGTTTACAAAGTTTGTAGATTATGCGATTATCTACAAAAAAAGATATTATACATTTTCCCGTACGAATTGCCATTCATGATATATCGCCGTTTTAAAGATTTAAAATGGTAAATTGGTAACTTTTACGAGAAGACTAAAGAGTTATCTGTTAGAGGAGTACAGCGTCGTTAATTGTTAAATTTAAATTTTTAAATCTGTATTGTACTTTTTCATCTTAGTTTTTTATTTATTCCTTTTTATTTTATTTTTTTTTCTTTTTTGTTTTTGTTCTTTAAACACTTAACACTTTTGCTCAAAACATACAAGTAGTGGTAGTAGCTTTTAAATGGCAAAATAAATTGATGATTTAGGGCTCCCCAACTCTCATACCAGCTTCGCTGACTGAGTGGGGATGTTAATATTAGAAATCTCAGAAATAATGAATATGTAAAAAAATGTATCTTAATGATAAATTTAATAATAAATAAATAAATAAATAAATGATAAAAAAAAATACTCATATCCCCTTATACAGGGTGTATACGCTAACTTTATAAAGTGGCCGGCCGGTTGATAGGTTTTGGTTGGACAAACAAAAAATCGTATGGGAGGGGGTCGGAAATCGTAACGGTTTAGCCGCTAGGGTGTTTTGAAGTTTTTTTTTAAAGTTTTACATATCACCCTGTATTTTTGTAACCCTATGACCTATTTCCATGAATAGAGTATCACTGCACGCAGAATACTCACTCTAAAACTGTAAAAGTCAAGGTTATACCCTATCAACTTCCAGAGTAATGAGTCATCAGGTTCACTTAAGCTTTGCCAAAAAGTTCTTTTTCACTTAAGCTTTGTCGAAAAGTACCAAATAAAGTGACTCATTACTCTTCTATAGTCGAAGGCATAGGAGTAACGCATATGATTTGATATGATTTACCGAGCTTCTACGGACCGAAAGTTCGTGAAACTTATCAAAGCTGGCAACCTGACATACGAGTACGATATGCAAACAAGCCAACAGTGTTCGTAATAGCGCTTCGAGAACGAGCCGAAACCCAAAACACCATATAAAATTCAAAATAAAGATCATGTCTTTGATTACTTGGTGTGGTTCAATACATGAATCGTGTTGCAATATGATAATGCACCGTCGTTGTGCAAGAGTTTACTCGACGAATGTTATTGACCATACAATTTTTTTTCTTTTGAACCAAGCATACTGCTATACATTGCACCATGATGAATACAACATGAGGGATTGGTAGCACAAAGCATGATTCTTGAGCTTGGACCTTCACATAAAAAATACTAACTTGTCATGGCTCCATATCACTAAACTTATCTTTTCGAGGAAGTCGTTTGGAATCAAGTCAGGCTATAAAAGCAAAATTCATTAAACAAATTGAAGAGCGTACCATTCCAGTCTACGAAAAACATATGGAGGATTGGGTCCCATGCTGCAAGACCGTCGCAACTACAGGCCTGGAAGCATAAAAAGTGATAAAATACAATATTTTACCACTTTTTATTGCAAAAACAAAATTAAAAAATTGCTTCGTACGGCTTCGGCCATGTTAATTCAACACCTGTCAGACGATTTTGGTCCGGCACAGACCCAACCAAAAAGTCTGCTTCCACGCCTGTAGTTACGAGGGCCTTGCATGCTGTCATAATTCTACTACAAATAGAATTAAAATTTTAATGATTAAATTAATTCTGTTGTTATTTATTATTTAACAATTCCTGATAATTTTGGCACAGAAAAGGTATAAAAAAAATCAAGGAAAACAGCAAATTAGCACCCATACACCGCTGGTAATTGTCGAAATGTTCTCATGGAGGGTTAAGTTTTTTTAATTAATGTTTAGATCACAAGATCTATATTATTCTAGTAATTCCATTGTAAACTTTTTCTATTCTAAGTATATAAAAATGTTGATGGAATGTGAGAAAATACTCGATTCTATGTATGCACAAAATAGGTGCTATATTAAAGATGCTATCGAGCGATTAATGATTTTTCTTTTGCCAGAAAAAGCAATGTCTTAAAAAATAGTATGAAAACATCTTTTTTGTTTAAAAATTAGTAACATTTTTCTTTATTTAAAATTTTTGCTTTGTAGCACGTTTTGTTATACTCTCCACTACAACTCCACGGTTCCAATGATCAATATTTTCGGTGCGTTAAAAAGAAGTTCATTTCATGAAAATATCTTACAAATTTCTAACCTGTAAATGTTTTTTTTATTGTCACTATTCTATTATAAAATTAAACCTTAAAAATTGTATGATATTCTAAAAGATTTCATAACTTGAAAATATGTAAAAAAAAATAAATATAAATAAAATTACTTACGCTTCCAAGTATTGAAAATATGGATAAACCGGCCGGCGAAACAGGAATCCTTCCGCCTTCTCCACCATCATAACTCAATACCAATACTATTCATACACCAAAATATTTTTTTACTACTTTTTCTTTATCTGCTGACCAAAAAAAAATAAAAATATTTCTACTTTTTTTTATATTTCAAGATAATCGAAAGCCGCACTTGACACTATCTTGCCGGAGTGAGAGCAAGTATAAAAACAGAAAAGAAAAAACAAATATGTTGTATCACTTCACTTTCTTCACTTTTTCTTCTTTAATGAATTAATTCACCAAGTAATATATAAATATAAATATATAAGAGGATCACATACAAGATCGTGGCGACATGTGGTTTGCGTTTAAATTTTTCTTTAAGCTATATTAAATGCGATCCCGCGCAAGGAGGGCATTTAGTTGCCCGTTCGGGGGAAGCGAGCGATTTAATTGATTGTTAACCACACAAGGAACATATGTCGCCGTTTATTGTTACATTTCCGTTTTGTGCAACTCGATGTGACACACTATTTACCCCCAAGGCGGAGGGAATGAGAAAATGAACGAGTTTAAATTTTTGTTTTTTTTCCTTCTTGAGTTATTCACGAGATAAATTTCACTCGAAACATTACTTTGATCCCACGAGACATGCAACACGGCGATAACAAATTCACTTCAAAGCTTCGAGCCCTTTTTCTTCGAGTCGATGGTTACGGACTCCACAGTTCGAATGGTGCATAGTACTTGGTCGACCGCCTTCACATTCGACTCGACTTTGTCGACCGATATATTCCAGAATTCCTTGAACAAAACCAACCACCGCGATGGACGGACGACGATCGGACTTGTAAACGTCAAGTGAACGCTGCGGATTGCCAACTGAACGAGCGGACTCGGGAAATGTGTCTTGAACACGGCTTAAAAGCAACTGAAGAGAAGCTCGTGAGCTGCGGATTTAATTTCGATTGCATTTCGTCGCTGGCATATGGACGAGCTGTAATTGTGTTTTATGCAACGAAATAACGAACTGAAAATGCAATTTTGTGTTACAACAATGCACCCTCTTCTTGCCCGCTTTCCTAGTCTCCAAAAAAAAGAAGACGTGAGAAAGTTAAATATAAAAATCCACCCCTATTTTTCACAATGAAATTACAAGCCGCCAACGACTAAGAATCGAACGACAACAAGGGCTCGTCGTATTCTGCAGCTAAGGGCCAACAATTTGTCTCACTGGTTTCCATCGAAAAGGCGCACAATACACGCCCTGTTCTTTTTTCCAATTTCGGACGAAAAGCTTCCCATATTATCATCGAATGGTCACTCTCGAATAGACGAATAAAAGGGAAATTAATTTCAGTGGAACACTTATCTCGATACCGATGACATGGGTGAATGCATTTCGAAAATCACACGGCTGAGGGATGATTGTGCTCATTCTGCAGGGCTGCGTTATGTATTATAGTGTTAGAATTGGGAACGTGCTGAGGGAGTGAATGGTGTGATTTATGTGGAATTTATCGATAGTTCAACCATGCCCTAACCTACCCCCACACCCAAGAAGGAGTCATCTTCTTTTGCACGGGTTTTTTTTATATTACGTCGTACTCTTGTACAAGCGGGATTCCACTATGGGGTGGTTTGTTATTGGATTCGCAATCAGAAAAAAAATAAAAAAAGACGAAAAAGTCTCATGCACCCACGGGAACGACGCGTCAGAGTAAGGCAATGGAAACTGATAAGGGGTAATTCTTGTTCGAGCTGATAACAGAACGACCGTCATTCAAGGGAAATAAAATGACGAATTTTCTTTTTAAATATACATATTTAAGGGAATTTTTAAAATATTTTTTTTATATAAATAATATTCAAAATTCAAACACCGCGCGGGACTAACTCTTGCATCGTCAACTATTTTGGGGGAAATTTGCGAAATCCGGTTTTTCCCCGGGTTCGATTCATTCATGCGATGAAAATCGTCTCGAACAAATTTTATGCAAAAACTTCATAAAAAATGCAAAAAGTTTATCTGGATAAAAAAAAATTTATCGATTTATTTTTTATTTATAAATTCCCGAGAAATTTTAATGATTTTTTATCAGACTGACACCGACCAAGTCACGTAGTTTTGTTCATCTGTACACGAAAAATCGTGGGCATATTTTTATCGTGATTTTTGTAATTAGTGTTATTGAATGATTTTTTTTTATTTATTTATTTTTTATTGTATTTCAAGATTAAAGTAAATATAAGTAGAAAAAATGTATTTTTAGACTGGAATTCATAATAATATAAAAAGTAATGACAAGTGGTAACCAGGAGAAATTATTGGGAAGTGTTGATTAATATTTTTTAAGTGTAAAATCGAAGTATGATGTTTTCGTTAACACTTAACCCACTTATTTTTTGGCATAGTAAAATAAGGAATTTCGAAGGTAGAAAATCATGACAAATGTAAAATATATGCAATTTTAACGTAGAGTTTTAGCCGAAAAGACAATGATTCATCATTCAAAAAATTTTACGATATTTCAAAGTCCACAAACTGAGAAAAGAGATCTCTGGTGCAACATCAAAGTAAGATCAACAAAGTCCGATTCACCACGTCCACGTCATGGCTCCTGGGGCCATTCTTTCGCTACTATCATAGCGATTCTCCACCGAAATAAACGCTCCATACCCGCAACACCTAATTAGCCCGCTCAGCTTATTTCATTTGCTTACAGCCATCTTTTCCGCGCACGCTACAGCCAAAGAATTCGAACATAAATAGAACAACCCGATTGTGGAACAATCTTACAGTCTGTATTTCCGATTCTTACAACATCCAAGAGTTCAGACGCAGGGTTCATCGCTATCGTAACCTGAAACCTCTTCTACCCTTCGACTACTACTTGCACCATGACGGACCGGTAATGCAAAGGGCGGTTTCTGACACTAGAACAGCAATTTAAAAAAAATGCAGAAGCAATATAATTGTAGCAGAAGGTTAAAGAGCTTGTAAAAAAAAATCTAGTTGCATCGAAATCTTTTACAGGCCTCGGTAGCGTAACTATCTTCCCAGAAATCCGTGCTTTGATTCCGCTCATGGCCATGACCCTTGTCTTTCCACTTCTCTCACCGCAATAATATTCCTTCTTTATTATATTCTCTTTTTACAGCAATAGGCCTACCCTAAATGAAAAGTAACGCAGAAGCGAAGTAGATGTAATTTCTTTCAAAATTGACATATAAACCAGAATAAAAAGTTCATAAGAAGTGTAGCAAGTGAACAACCTTACTCTCTTAACTTTTGTTTACTTCTTATGCGGTTCTTACCGCACGGCTACTTCTCTAAATAATTTTTCGAAAATATCACTTCCATTTTGGTCACTCTCATACATTCATATCCAATGGTACCTAACTTCACTTCACTTCCCATTTAGGGTAGGCCTAATTCCATACTGTGTCCCTTCTGCCACCGCTCGCGGTTGTATTAAATGGGAACTGGTGGAGTTTGTATTTTCAAATCTTTCATCCTTCTCTCTAATATCTTTCCGACTAGAGCATGCTATTCAGCATTGCACTCTAGATAGAATCGTTTAAAGCCTAATGTCCACTATAGAGTTTTTTCGTAGAGCTAGAGAAAAGTCTCGCGTAGAGAAGTGTATACACCTTCTAAAGTTCTACACCCAATCTACGCGAAAGTTTTCTCTACTAATAAACTCTATAGTGTACACGCAATTTTTTTGTGTTTGGTAGAGCTCTACATCTGCTCTACGCTCTATCAAGCATGTATTCATTCTCATTTGCGTTTCGAATTGCTGTACATCGGCGTGATTCGAATACGACATACGCAAAAAACTTAGGTATGCAGATGTATCTTCTTCCGTGAGGTCATTCAAATTCTCGATACATTCAAGCGTTTTGTTTTTTTTCGCAATCCAATCTCGATCCCAACATTTCCTTTCCTTCTTTCTCTCTTCTTCGAGCAAAAATAAAACGGCAGCAGCTTGTTTTTGGCGAGAGCTCATTTTATTATTATTTTTGAAGTGAAACTTTTTTTATATCTATTAGTTTCCTTGAAATTCTTTACATAACATGTGTACGGATGCACCTCTTAATAACGCGCGCTCTACCATACGACTTTACAGTAGAGAAAAGCGCATGTGCAGTGCACACAGTCTGTAGAGCACGTAGTAGAGCTCTACTCAAAATTTCTCTAGAGCAGCTCTACGGAGGAGTGGTAGAGACACGCTGTAGTGTACACACTACAGGTAGAGCTCTACACTCTACCGAAAAAAAACTCGAGCCTTTCATAGAAATAAAACAGGGGCCTCGGGATGGACAGACTCAAGTAGGCTAAGATAACGAAACATTGGCTTCGCTATCGGACAATGGAACCTCAGATAACTTTCCTTCTTTCTTTTGTTCCCTGTTTACAAAAAATTCCCTGCAAATCCCATACCCACCGTAAAAAGCGTTAGCAATTTGCCATTTAATGGGAGTTGGTGACCGCCTGTTGGTGTTGTCATTTCTTTCAATCTTCTCCCATCTTTTCGACTAGAGCTTACTGCCGGGCATTGCATTTAAGGATAGAACCGTCGAAAATACAAAAGGGGCTTTACCTCTGACCGCTAGTCTTTCATGTAAAAAATCCAAGTTATTTTGAAGTTATACCAAAGGGTTTTTTTCGAAATTACTTCTTATCTCCAATTGTGAAAAAGTTTTGAAAATTTTCAAGAGATTCCAGGACCTATACCAAGTACGGTGATTCTATAAATTCTGATCCGGAAACTACAGCTTAGTATCAGCCTCGTCCTGGAAGAAGTGTGCAGCCTGACGAGGAGGTCCAGCAAAACCTGGTGGAAAAAAGCCGCATCGTAACCATTGTCGAACTAGCGGGGAAGATTGGATTTAATCATTCAACCGTTCATCGGCACCATTATGCCATTGAGAAAATCAGCAAACTGGGTCAAGGGGTTCCTTACCAACTCTCGGAGTATAATCCCGCGCATAGAGTGAATGTGTGCTGCTCCTTGCTGTCACGTCTCAATAATGAACTTTTTTTTGGACCGAATTATGAGTGGCGATGAACAGTGTACAAAAATGTTAAGCACAGACAGACAGTGGATAGATAAAGAAAACACTCCGGTAGCCCAGGCTAAAGCAGTTCCTCACCAATGTAAGGTGATGCTATGTGTGAGCTTTTAAACCCTAACAAGACGATAACCAAAAGAGGTATACTGCGTGTAGATTGAGCGGCTTAAGTCTGCGCTGGAAAAAATCGACTTTCTCTAGTTTCAAGACAATGCTCGGAGACCACCTATAGCAAGAACGACTTTACAGGAGCTGCAGGAGTTTGATCCAATAGAACATACCAGAATGGTAATTGAAGAGTATTTTGAAAGCGGGACGCTCCAACTCTACCTGTTAGATGGAAAAGCATTGTAGAACATGATGGGGATTATATTTTGGATTCAGACCAGTTTTTTGAAATCTCGCTAACGGCGAAACTATTGGGAATTCAGAAAAAAAGTAAAGGCAAATTTTGTAGGAAATTTTATGCTCTAAAACTTTGCCCTAGTTTTCACCAAAAAGCATAGGTTTTCCTCAAAATAGAGAAAAGAGGAAAAAAACGCTAAAATTAATATATTTCTCAAAGAACCCCCTTTTTTAGAACTGCGCGGGGTGAAAATCATGTGCAGACAACGCAAATAGTTCACTTTTCACAGGTCTCATAGCTGTGTGAAAAATTTCTTTCATTTTTCCTAATTTGAACGGACTATAAAGTCGTTTCTGTGCTATTCTATATTTCTTTAACATTTATCGGCTAATTATGTAGTTTAAGGTCCTGTCAAAGACATTTTAAGGATAAACTAATTTGTATACTTGTGAAAAATTAAATGATAAATTTTTCTTGCACCAGCCAAATACCCGAAGAAATAAATATATTCACATTATATGCTTTTGGAGTTTCACAAGGGACAGCTGCTACCAAAACATTTGCAATGTTTCTCCAAGTGCATTACACATTCGAAAATGCAAAAGGTGGTTTATAAGTTCAGATCCATTAATTGGGATCTTTCCGACTCGTATCGACCAGGAAAACCAACAGACTATTACCAAGTTTATAGAAGCAAAATTAAATCGATTTATCTTAAAGTTACGCCAAAATTTCGAATTAACGTATAAACGAATCAACTTACATTCTTATAACTTTGGCTTAAGCCGAAAAATTTCGGTTTAAGCCATAATTCGAATTATCCCGTTTATATGACAAAAAATTTTAGATGATCCATAATTCGAATTATTTTTGGAGTAGCTATAAACTAGGTAAATAGGCCCCCATCCACGGTCAAACAAATCATCAAACCAATTTTCGACAAACACACACATTATGCTTTGACTTTTGTTGGCCATCAACGAGGGAAACTTTTTTCAAACATCCCGAGCGACAATTCCTGTAAACAAAACGAACTTTCATATGCTTTACATGGCATACATAAAAAATCCACACACACAGTTAAGCTGTTTGAAGGAAATATTAAACCAGACGAATATTTTCTTCATACAGCGGCCAACTTCGAAAACTTGTATTTTATACACGCACACTTAGAATTTTTTCGATGTTGGCCACAAATTTGATGGTTTGTTTGACCGTGGATGGGGGCCTAATGACGTATTAACGACGAAAGAGGAAGAAAATCCTTTTTCCTCGATGAACTGTCCAAGACTCTCACACTGAGGCAATAAGCAACTAGAAACTGGTGATAAGCAATACGCAACATTATTTTGACGTTATCTCACATTGAAGCAACATTATTGCTAGAAATCTGTAGCTATCATGTCATCCTGCGACTCCGATGATACGATTTTTTTAATGTGGTGACATTTAAGAAAAAAAAGACGAAAGAAAAGGAAATACATATTGGGTGCCTGGAAGTTTTACTTTAGCCTGAATTGCTTTCCATGCCTTTTCAATAACTTCCCTTCTGCTGTGGTCTTTTCTAGTAAAATCGTAAATGCAGGGATATTTCTCCACTATTTCTACAAACTTTGTATCAAAAACTGGATCGTCCGACATATTTTTCAAAAGGTACAAAAAAAGTATATAATCACATACCGTGCTACTACTCGCAAATATTGATACTACGATGCAATATCTGTCGCTTTTCAACATGCACTGGGTATCACCAGAAATAATGTTGCCACAACCAGCAACATTTTTCGTTCGACCGATGTCGAGTTGCTCTAAAGGGCCCCATACACGAGCGAACAATTTGACAAAAAATATGTGATTGTTCATACACTACGCAACGAGCTGCCCAAACTTGACTTGCATTTATGTTTTCGTGGAGAAAACATGTCTTAAGCTGCGCGTTTGGCAATTATAATTGCAAGTTATGCAGAAAGTAACTTTAGAATGCACCAACATCATCATACACGATGAAACAGCTTGCTCAACGCTGCCGTTGCACAAAAATTTTCAAACGCGTTTGATTTTCATCAAACCGTTGCGCAGCACATCAAACCGCCCCATACACGGGGGAAATGTTTGCACAAAGGGCTGCGTTGCGCAAATTGTTCGACCGTGTATGGGCCCCTTAATGTGAGACCTCCAATTTAATCCAATGTAAAATAGGCGCTACCTATAATATTTCGTGCTGCTTATTGCCAGTTGCTTGTTGCCTCAGTTTGAGAGGAGCCTTAACCAACCTTGGTCGACCATCCAAGAACATTTGCAGTAATTTGGTAAAGTATGCAGAGCAGGTGTAATGTAAAAACGACATATATTTCCGGTCCCTCTAATATTTCCTAATAGCATTTCCATCAATAAATTCTACTTCGTTGCTTACGAATGAGGTATGATCTAAACCTACAAAAAACTTATTACATCCAAAGAGCATATTTTTGGACATTCTTCAATCGAAAGTAGTTTGTGTAAAGGCGCGTTCTCACGATTCAAGTTTAGTTGAACGATTATATTTGAACAATAAACTTGACTTGAACGATAAAATTTTGACTAAATAGTTGATCAACTTTAGGTTCTCATTACAAATTTTATTCAAGTTTTGTTGAGCAAATATAATCGCTCAACTAAACTTGAACCGTGAGAACGCGCCTTAACGGAAATTTGAAAGCAATTTTGAGTTAACCACTTTATTGATGTAAAAGAACATTTGGTCGGCCAACAGTCAATCGAAATAGAAAACAGAAAAAAATATGCTGCCAATATTAGAATCAGCAAACTCTATAGCTGCATTTAAGATTTTATTAACGCACATGGCATTGGAAAATATAAATCTTCGATCCTATTCTATTTTTCCATTCCTTTCCGAAAAATATAGTTATTGCTTGTAATGATTTAAATAAAAATATGTAAATAAAATCTAACAATGTTTTGGACTTGCTTAAATAGAACGATTTCAGACAGAAAGACATTTCCTGTGAACCAGGTAGATGCGTTATAGGAGAACACTTTCTAATCCCAATTATCGTTTAGTCTAATCATATCTTAAATACATATTATGCAATTATCTGGCATAGGCTAGAAAGTCACTTACCTGGAATATTAAATAAAAAAATAAATTACGTACTTACATAAATTTAAAAGAAAATTGATAAAATACTACGTTACAATTTAAAGAAAAATACAAAAGAAAAAGAAATAATGTTTTTTTTGAGTTTATCGAGATTTATTTCGTTTTTTTAATCAGTACACAGTGCTTTGTTTGAAACATTAGAAAAAACTATTTTTTCCGTCTTCTTTTTTTTCATTTTCTTTCAACAATATAAAAATAGGATTCCAGTACAAATTTTTACAATAATTTCACAGATTCAATTATTCAATAAAAAAATGATCAAAACATTGAAATAAGTTTCTGCCATCATTACTAACACAATATTAAAAATGTGCTAACTTGGAACAAAATTAAAAAAAAATAATAATAATATTTCAATATTTCAAGTAATAAAAAAAAAATTACATAGATGCTAAGCAGTTTACTGAATTAAAAAAAAACTTTCCTTAGGACAAATGGGGGCGGGGGGTTATAGGGGGTTTTTTGGGGGAAACATTTTTTTGTTTTGTTTGTGTCTTCCAATGTATTAACATTGTTTTATTTATTTATTATTTGTTTTTTTGTTTTTTTTTATTATTTATTTCTCTCTCTTTTAAGAAAACAAAATAAGTATGTTTTGTAAGCGAGTATGGAACTTCTTTCAGTTACGATTCTCATTCTGACAATCACGGCTTATATGGCCAACCTTTCCACAATTGAAGCATGATTTTGCGCTATCGGGGCAATTTCGTGAAATATGACCATAGCGATTACAGTTAAAGCAAGTAAACTGAGTTGAACGATTATTGTCAGAAGAATTGTTACGTTCTGGACAATTGCGAACCATATGGCCTGGCTTGCTGCAATTATAGCAGCTAGGCTCATCGGCTGCTTGAGTGCAATCCTTTGAAATATGTCCAGTACCATTACAGCGATAACATCTTTCTGATGCCTCATGGCATTCGCGTGCCATGTGACCAACTCTGTTACATTTAAAACATTTTTCACGATTTCCTCCGCGACGCATATTATTCTCTCCTCCTCGGCCACCACCGCCGCCACCACCACCACCACCACCTCCAAAACTGTTACAATCCCTGGCAAAATGTCCAGGACGGCTACATTTGAAGCAATTATTTGAAGACATCACGAAATCACAGAAGAGTTCTACACCGTCTTTTGAATATCTTCTTTTCTTCTAAATCTCTCTCACTCTCTATTTACTTTCAACGAAACGTCTCTCTCTCGCTCTCTACTTCTCTCTTCAGCCGTCTGACTCGTTTACAATTTGCATGCAAACTACCTTTTTTTTATGTTTAAAAAAAAGAGAATATGTTCAAAAACCCTTTTGAACAACGCGCTATGCAAGCTAGAATTCAAAAAGGGGTGTGTTTTAAAAGATCGTTCTTTTAGCGATAAACAAAATAAAAATCAGCAAACCTCTCTCTCTCTTCTCTTTCTCTTTATATCTCTCTCTCTTCTCTTCTCCGCTTGTGCAACTATAGAATTACCGGTATCGAACTTTCTACAGGAACTTTCATCAATGTGCCAACATATACTTCGTTGTGGATTCAACAGCAACCTTTCATCTCAGGGCCACACCTCCAAAATAGATTTTATTATCTATGTTGCAATGGACCTATTTTGGTGAGCCCCAAAAATAAAAAAAGAAATAAAAATGGAAGGTTAGTGTTAAGCCATTATTTCAAAATTTTGTTTTTTTTATAAAATATATATTGATTTTTTGTATATCGTCGATTTTGAATAGACAAGAAAAGGGGTTATTTGAAAATAATTATACAAAAAAAATTTCTTTATTAAAAAAAATATTTTTTTTTTTTGGAATGTATTAATGGAAAAAGCATTTTGGTTATATGCGCACATTTTCAGGAGCGCTGGCATAGAAATAATATGACTACTTAGTTGCAGAAAATATTTATATATTAGAAGTGATAGGTGTGTGAAAATAAGCGAATCATCCTATCAAGAAGGAAGTTCTACTTAAATTCACAAAGCATTTATATATATAGCAAAAAATCTTCAAATAAATGGATTTTATATAATGCATTTTTTTGTTTAATTTTTTTTTTGAATAATGCAGATTCTTAAATATAATATATTATATAAAAGTCAGCAAAGTTCAATTAATTTATGTGAGTTTTAAGTTTCTGCTGTAGTATACTTATTTATTTTTAATATTGTACATTCATTTTTGTTTGTACAATATTCAATATAAGAACACAAGAAGCTTTTTCATTTGTTTTTTTTCCAGAACAGAAAGCTAAATAAAATAAAAACAAAACCAGAGACAAATATAATAAAAAAAACATAGGCACAACACCCCACTTTCATAAGGCTACTTGCATTGATGAAGTTCCTAAGAAAAGATGAATGAAATTCAAGAAACTTTTTACACATTTCATATAGCAATAGAACATCGTGAGAGATACCTTTTCGCATATACAAGAAATTAAGAGTGAAATCTTAACGTTCTAAGATAAAACCGCAACAAGGGATCGATGTTAAATCGTCTGAGGTTGCACATAGTTCTTTAGTAGTGGTATTTTGTGGTGTGCAACCTGTGGAAATTATAAGCAATTCCTGAGCTAAAGTCTAGGTACAGGACAAATAAATCGCGATCTCTTCCTTCCGGATGACTTCTTCTACTTGCTCTGTGTATATCGGTGGAAGTTGTAAAGTGTAACAACTTTGAAAGTTTAAATCAAATTGCTTACATACAGGCTATCGCTTTCGTATTTTATGGTTCATTACTATTATGTGTTAAAAGGATAAATTCATTTCCAATAAATTCGACCGATATTAAATAAAGTTTTGAAAATAACAAAAATGAGGAATGAGAAGAGAAAAGCCGAATTTATAAACAGAAATCAAATTCATTCGCCTTAAAAATTACAATAATCTACTCGACTCTTTACGGTTCACTCTCTAATTCTTAAGACAGATTGCATTGTTATCTGCACAGAAGTTCAAGTTCAGAAATTTTGTTTACAGTTGGGTAAGTTTAATTAAAATATACTTGACGCTCTTTATTATAACTATTTCTTTGTCTTTATAAGTTATACGTTAACATATACGGGAAGACTAGGAAGGCTAGAAGCCAGAATGGCAAATATAAAGCCCATATAATTTTTGAGGAGTGCAAACAATCTTTCACAAAACTGCTATCAAAATTTTATAGCATTTAACCAATTAAATTACGAGCTACAATCACACCAAGGCCGGCTTCACACATTGGCAGCAAGGTTGGCCCCAATGCTACTTGTCCAACGTGTGGATCGAGAAACTTGGATTGGCGTGAGCATTCGGGGTTGACCGTCACCAACGACCAACGTGTGGAGCCGGTGTAAGTGAGACAATTTCTTACTGGTGAAGATAAGACAAATTTCGAATTTTGATTAAACATCGTTTCTTAATTGGGGAAATATTGTCAAATGAATGGATTCATAAATACAAGGTGCGTTTTAAGTTTCAGGCCGATTTTGTTTAGCCGTCATTTTGGTTTAGCTATTAAATTTATTATGGAACATCTAACGCCAAAACTACGGGCTTTACAGCTCGGTATAGCTATAGATGATCAAAATTTTTAGCAAAAAATCATAACATTAATAAACAGAATAGCCGCTATTGGGTAATTGACAATCTTCAATTATACATCAACGAGCATTTTACATCCTGTATGGTGCGCGACTGTGACTGTATGGTGCGCTATTTGGGCGGTATCAAAGGGTCGTTATTCGAGGATGTTAGAGGCAATGCTATAACAGTTACTGGTGATCGCTACAGTGAGTTGAAAAACTTTTTTAAGTAATGAGGGTGCAACCCATATGGTGAACACTGCGGCCAAGTTAGGCCTATTGGGTAAGTTGAAAAACTTACTTGTATCCGAATTGAATTATTTGGGGCTACGGTACATATGGTTCCAACAAAACGGTGGCACATCACACACAGCTCGTAGTACGATATAAATTGTATATATCAGCCTGAAATTTAAAAGGCACCCGGTACTATCACATAGCTCATTCTGCGAATTCTTCATCGTTGAATTAGGGAAAATTATAATATAAGCTTTGGGATTGAAAAGGCTTCATCCATCCTCAGGTTCTACAGCTTGAAAAATGATTCGATTCTGACCCTCAAGCAAGTAGGATATGCAATTGAAAAAATTTCATAGAAATGATCCAAAAGGAAAGCGTTGTTTTTTCACGATCAGATGACACGTTTAACCATTCCCGCAGGCGAAAATGCTGACTCTACTGCACCAGATCATCTAATGGAGTCAGGTAGATGAAAAGAAACCAAACATTCTACAACACTGGACAAACAAGCAGTGATTAAGGTCTTGGTAGCCTGAGGATTAAGGCGCTCGACTACCATCCCTGAGATCTGCGGTTCAATTAATGGTGACATGATTCTTCGTCTTTGCACTTCTCGCTCCTACTATATGACATACATTCTTTCTTCCTTTGCATCTCCTGTTGGATCGCCGAAGCTTGTTATTTGATTCGACTCTTTACTGTCTTTCCTACTACACTCTATTCGACATTGCACTCAATCATAGAACCGACGATAGGACGAAGACGAGGATAAATAGAATCTCTGTCACTAGCGGCCTATATTTGGAAACAGAATAGCTTTGTTTATTGATAGGAAACAATCAAAACTCATACATTTTATATGGTTTGTCAAACTCTTGCGTTCCTTCGATTAAATGGCTGAAAAACACAACTTGATCCAAGGCTGATAAAAGTAAAAAAAAAAGATATACGTAGAAGATCTACTAATCCTAGGTGTAAGAAATTGGAAACCGATGGTTCTGGAGGACGATGGATGTTTCAGGAAGCCAAAAACAGGCTGTGCAGGTATTGATAATAATAACGCTCGAAAATCTGAAGGAGCTGGCTCAAGAAGTTAAGATATCTTTAAAGTTCGCTTATAACATTTTGGGTATGAAACAGGTCACAGCAAGACTGGTTCTGATAAGGGTACATTTTTTTTCCAAATGAGCATCGAAAGCTGAAGTACAATTTCCCGAGCTCATCACTGGCGACGAGTAGTGTACGAACATTATATTCGCATGATATCGCCTTGTGTTATGTTGACTAAATTTTGATGAATAAATTAATTATTTGTTTTATTTAACAAGCCCGGAGACATTACCACAACGCTCTTTTTCGAAAAAATTTAGTATTTTTGGAACCAAATTAGATGCGACGAGGCTGATGTCCAAATGGGCTTTCAAAATCGATTGTACTAAATCAAATGAACTTTGCGTATTGTTAATAAGGTCTTTATTTGTCAATTGACGATATTTGAGTACCAAATCCTTGCATTCCTTGACTTAATTGTCTTCAGCGCGTTCTCTACCTTCTTTAAACAACTTATATCTTATACATTTCCAAAGTTTCGGCAGTCGCAACACCATAAATTTTTTATTCATTTTGAAAGTCGAAAAATGCCCTTTTTTAAGTGAAAGTAAACAAGCGTATCTCTTTAACTACTGAAGATATTGGCATGAAATTAGATCCAAATGTCAGTTAGTGTTACCAACCCTAAGAAAGTCGTCATTTGAATAAGCCCATACAGAGTGGTCTCGCTTGATACACGAATAACTTTAAGTCCGAGAGATGTGGGTGCCGCAATCTGAGATAATAATCCAGATTTTGAAGAGCATTTAGCTTGGGAGCCGCTTGAGGTGCACGCTATATGAGCATGTACCTATGTAAACTTAAGAAGAGTCTACAATACTTGTTTGGATAAGCCTATGCGATTTAAATGGTAAAAGAACTTATTGATCACAGTGTATTCAAATAATTCATAGTTTCCCTAAAATTGCACCGAGAGGTTTGCTTGTTATTCCTGTTAATAGTTTTTTTCGGTTTGTTCCAGTAAATTTACTAAACATTAAAATGCAACAATTTTAACCAAACTACCATCTATCATTTTTTATATCTGGCTTTACACGCCTCTAGCATTTTTTCTAGTCCACTGAATATATTCTATGTATTCTAGACATTATGAATCAGATAATTTAGCCAAATTTCCCAATTCCAAGAACTATAATCCCCAAAATATTTTATATAAATAATTCGTGGCTCATAATACATCTACAACTACTGAATTTTTTCGCGTAAAACCGAAATGTTTCAGAAGGAAATCTTTTTGATGTACGTTTCAAGCAAAATTCGTCAGCATATCTCATAACAATCCTCTTTCAAAGTCTGTCTTGAATCTAAAGACAAAGGAATTGCGAAATAAAGAAAGCACACAGGGTCATGATCGTTCTACTTGATTGTGCAGATCACAAATTAGATCTATTGTTTCAAAAAGTTTATGTTTTTTTACAACAATAAATTATTTTCCCAGAGTAATTAACACTTAAATTTATTTTCACAATGAGAATAATTAATAGATCAAGAACAGTAAAAAATAAAAATAATATCATCGTGAGAAGAAGAAAAAAATATATTCTCCGAGACATGTTTGATTGAATTAATTAAAATCATAAAACATTTTTTTTAAATTATTTTTTATGCTAATTTTAATCTCGCGCCCCATTACACAGCAGGATCGCTTCGGGCACAATATTTCCCGAGATAATCATATCTATACTAAAGATCTTTTCTGGCTTGTCCATTGGGGTCAATTAATAAGCACTTGAACGAGACGGGCTGTTAATGTGCATCGAGGGCAAAGTGACTAACTAGTTGCTACTATTCATAAAAGTCACATACCAAAAATAAGACAACAAAATACACGATATTGTATATAAAAAAAGGCCAGAATCCATCGTACGCCGTTGTCGTCGTCGTCGTCTGAGTCTCGAAAAACTCCCATCGTTTATGCAGAAATTATTTTATAGAGTGTCATCGCTTCTTTTGAATAATTTAAAAATCAGTAAAAGAAGAAGCAGCAGAAAAAAATAAATAAGTGAAGATATATAAGCGACACACTCATCACTTTAGTAGAGACGTACTTAAAGGCCCTAGGGGCTTCTCTGAACTGTAAGTAAACACGACGCATAAATAGTGTCGTGGACAGGAAATCAAGAGATTCTGACTTCCTTTCTGATTTGTAATAATTTCACGATAGGACTAAAAAAATATAAGGAGAAGAAGAAGTGAATATGGTCGTTAAAACCGCTTTCTGTTTACTAATTTCTTCAGTTGAAGAAGCCTGAATATTTCTTATATCTTGCGGCAAACGACTGACTGGCTGCCGCACGACCAGATAGTGAAGAGTGAAGAGAAAACTATTATTTTTATTATTTAGTTTTGTGCCATTGCTCGGAGTGAATGAATAACAATTTCGCTGTGACCGATCGGAGACTACATACACGATCGTATATTAAAATCTAGTAATTGGTGGTGGCCTTGTTTAAAGAGAGAATCGGAAGACAAGAATATGAATGCCGAACCGAATATACTATTTTGAAATGGATTACCTTAAAAGGTTCAGTGTAAATTGAGGCTTAAATGGTTGTAAACCGCAGTGCATTAACTGTGATCCCGGCCGTTCAATACTATTGTTATAGCCCCGTAAAGCCGCAAAGACGCTAATTGAATAACAATTGACCAGCAGCTCTCAACAGAAGCCTCGAAGCTGATTACAAACGGTTATAAATATAGCATTAACCCCCGTAATTAGAAATGCCTTAAACTGTTTCTTTTTCTTCCTCAACCAATCTAGGATCGATGACACCCAGCACCGCTGCTGACTAAGACCACATTTCCGTTTTTTTTCGATTCACCTCCATGCATTTCTCAGAAATTACAGCAACCAAAGATAAGCCATAAAAAAATGACGAAATTTCGACAACTTTGTTGGATTGATTGGAATTATTGAGATAGACGTTTTCTGTTTCTTTGTCTCCATCAAAAAATTGCGAAACTTTCCACATATTGTGGTGCATGCATATAGGGCCTTCATATTACTTCTCTTCCAATGAAAAGGGTCAGGTGTTGTCCACAGCATGAACTTATGGGAACAAATCGAATTTTGTAACACTCTGCTGCTGCTGAACAGAGTTCACAAAAGTCCTATTGCAACATACCTGTGAAAACGTCAATCAGAAAAGGTGACTAAAGTGTAGTGCTGCGATGATGATTATTGCGAAACAGATTAAAGGTTTGATAACGACAAAAAATTGTACTTAAATTAAGCCCTTTACTTCCAGATAATAAACGAACACCTAATGAGAATTTATATCTTTTGGAATCTATACGTTATACTTTATGCGGAGTCATTTAATTTTTCTATGTAGTTTCTATTGATTTACATACATAAAAACAACCAAACAGACAAAAAACGGCACTAAAGCGAGCGTGTCGTAAAAATCTTTGTTCAATGCTGATAAGCGATGCAATTCAGGTGAATGATATTAAATTGGGTAATGATGAAAAAAGAATGTTTGTTTTTTGTGATGGCAGCAGATAATAAAAATTGATTTATGCGATGCCTGTGCATAAAGAATTTCAATTTTCTTTTTGTTGATGATAATTTAAATAAAGTCTGGAGGTTGTTGAAGGTGAATACTTTTGAATACTTCTTATACTATTTTCATGAATGAAATTTCTTAGAAATATGTATTTTGGTTGATGTTTAATTAAGTCTTGCAACAAACAACGTGTATTTGAAACAAATTCAACATCTGCCCTTTATCTACATAAAAAATTAAAATTCTTTTTAAACCTGAAGGGTATTTTCTACCTCTTTCATCTTAGAAATATAAAACTTGCTGAAAATCATGTAATTCAGAGAATTATGTTCTAGTTTAGATGCACTTATTACTGTTTTATGACGAGTCTCACTCGTGATCGTAACTAATTATTAATATTACAAGTGAGACTCATGATAACAGTTCTGGAGTGCATTTGAAAATTATAAAAGACTAAGCTTAATATTATATGGATGATGATAACATATGAAATCCTATGATAATATGTATATGGATCATTAATACGGTGGCACAGAACCAAGTTTTAGCTTTGCTACAAAATTAGACAAAAGAATGACCCTTCTTCCATCACCGCGGTTACTCAAACATCGCCGACGGAAGCGCTGGAAACTCCATCTTGAAATAAAGATATACGCTATAAAGGTTGCATTGATGCTTAGATCAAACGGTCCCATGGGTGAAGGTCTTCAGGGGGGACATTCCACAATCTTCAGTATTAAAGAAGAGATAGCGGAGGCGGGAATGCTACTGAATTCCAAGGTCGCGAAGATCTCAAAGTTTAGGCCTCCTTTCGTAAACGTACAAGATAGGCTATTCTGGACTTTACCCCCAAAATACCACAGGGTGGACTCATATGGCACACGAAATACTTCAAAACAGGGAAAGGTCTGAGTACAGGAATTAGAGGTGAATGCCCCAGGGTTAGAAGAGCGTTCAGCTATTGTCTTTCTATTGTCACTTAGCACAGGTCCATTGTCTTTGAAGACAAGTGTTCGCTATATATGAGCATGTACCTCTGAAAACCTCAGAAAAGTCTACACCAACAAGGGGATATTTATTGTATCTGATAACCAAGCGGCAATCAAAACAATCAAGACCCATAGGACTAATCTCAAAATAATTTAGAACTACGAAGGACTTAAGCTGAATAATCTCAATCAAGTTTCTCTTCTTTACGTACGCGAGTGCCCAGGACTCCGTGAACAATTAAAATGCGAACGCCTTGGACAAACCAAGGTTTTGCAATGTTTTCATTTACATAGAACGGGGTATTGAGACACATAGTAGTTTGGTGAAAACTGCTGTGGGGTTCAAGCGAATTATTTTATGCCGCCTTGAAACGCTGCCAGCGAGTTCCTGGCGCATAGCAGAAAGGGTGTCAAGACACTAGTTACCATTTTTAGTTTTACTATTAGTATCACCGATAAAACTACGGTGCAATGATCGGTTTGAAAGAACACCCAGATCTGGATTTGATTGAGATTGAAAATTGCAGTGTAGCCATCGTAGTTTCGTTTCGGACAAGACTGTCACCATAATAAGGCCCGATCCACACTATCGTGCCGTTCTTGGTCCAATCAAATATTTTTATAGGAAAAGCAGTACGCCACAGTAATACACCACACTTTCGTTCCCGTTCAAGTTCCGTGCCAGTGACACTTCGATACCGATCAATCCAAAAGAATATTCATCGGTCCAGTCTCATGCCAGTCAAATATTTTTATAAGAAAAGCATTCGACATATTCACACTCCTCGTTCAAGCTCCGTGCCAGTCCACTCCAATATCAATCAATCCGGATCATCATCTCCACTTCCCCGTTCATCTAAAAGCTCGTGCGGAACGTACGTAGGAACGAACAGTCTAATCACCGTCTTTAGTGGCTCAGACTATTTTCAATGTTATATGTGAAAAGTGTGCAAATATGGCAAAAGCTAAAAAATCAAGTGTTGACCAAAAGGTGAGAATAATTGTGGCATTAAGCGAAACAAATAAAGTGTGAAATAACGAAATTCCTCGAATGATAGGTTGTAACGAATCAATTAGTGCCTTTGTGCGTTCAAGTAGAAGGTAGAAATCGACAGTACCCCGAGACGAGCGTTTTTTGAGTCGGGTCCGATTCAAATCATCCTCAAGAATAAGAGAGGAGTTGGCCGAAGCCACTGAACAGTTCAACCAAGGCCCAATTGGATGGGTCTTAGGCTGGACTAGAAAGCTTCACTTACGAAAAAAATGAAGAAGAAACGCCTGGAATGGGCACTAGAAAAACGAAATTGGACAATTCCCAATTGAAAAAGAATTGTCTTTTACGAAAAATCCAAATTCAATCTTATGGTGGGTCCACACGACACAGGCGTTTCTCCATCGTGCTTTTCGTCGTTTCGGCTTCTGTACAGACTGTGAAGTTTAAATAAAACGGCCGACGGAATGTCTGTGCGGACAATGTCGACAGAATGTGTGTTCGCACTTATTCCAGCGGCTTTCCTCGCGTTCACAGATAAAATGCAATGGGAAAAAAGCTCGCGCGAGCCAAGTTTGTGTCGTGTGGACGCGCCCATAGGACCACACCAGACCAGACGAAACAGCCCGAATTGAACGGGGGAAGAGAAGAAAGGAATTCCCATGAATGCATTGTCCTCACTGTCAAGCATTTCCCTTATGATATCATAAGGGGAATGATCACATACAAGGGATTAGGTCCTCTACTGATTCTCCAAGTGTCCGTTAACGCGAACTACAGAGAAGTCTTGGGCAGTGGCGTTATTCCAACTCTGGAGGATCTTCTCGGCAATATAACAGATGCCATTTCTCAACAACGGGTTGTGTGTACGCCACACCCCACGAAGCCTACTACACCAAGATGGAAATGCTATCGTGTTAAGGTTTTCATACCAATGAGTTATTTTGTACTGTTGCAAGCTATTTCTTTTGGGTACCGGGCGACCCCATCTTTAAATTGCAGCAACCTGACCTGACCTGAGTATGAACTTTCCTTTTTCTGCCATACTCATGGGACTTTCATATATAGGTGAGAGTCGTTATTCTGATGCATCAGCTCAGAGCTGAAGAGGGATCTTCCATAAAAAAACTAAGTTGATACATTTACTAAGTTTAAGTTTCTAATATAATTTGTCCGACCAATTCAATATTTTATTTAGATAAAACTTAAACCATTTTATGTTAAATAAAGAACGCTACACCTTTAATACCACCCAAAAACTAACCTATAATTACTACCAGCTACAAACATTTACATTTCATTAAAACTATAAATATTTATTATCAACAGCAAATACCCGTGATACATTTTCTCTCAAATACACCAAACAAACAAATATGTACCAGCCAAAACCTCAGTACAAAACATCTGCATTACAATTTCATGTAAACAAATTAGGACCCTAGGCGATATACAATATACACGAATATAGGGTATATACAACCCACAGTATGCAATGCATTATCACAAATCAATCTATACACCATAGTAACAAACCACCTCCGGCCGCTCCAATTTTGGGTGGTAGACGACTACTCGATGTAATGAAATTTGTCTAGTATCTAGTAATGAAATCAAAGTCTATGCAAACCCCCTGCTAGTTACTGGATAGAATTTATGATACTATGGTGTATAGGCTGAACTTTATCCCTTATCCAGAAATGGGGGAAAGGAAAAAGACTGACTAATTGAATAAAATATTAATCAAAATAAGGGTTAATTAAATTGGCAACAAGAAGGGGAAAAATAAAATGACAAGTAACATTTTTTTCCCCATTTGAGACAAAAACAAAGTATGTTTGTGAGTTACATAAAAACAGAATTCCTCCCTTGTTGTCGCTTTAATGTTACTCTATAAAAGCATAAATTCTTCCTAATTATCACATCAACAATACCAAAATGTTTTGTTGGCACGAAAACAAGGTCCTTTTATTTTGTTTTAGGGGAGGAGTAGATTAAATTAAATAAAATATGTGTTAAAAAGAGGGAAACAAATTATTTTTCACGTTTTGTAATTAAAAAAATAATAATTCTGCAACACCATCAACAACAAAAATTAAGGAAAATGTTAAGTATATGTCCTCGGCCATCATAATATATATAAAAATACGACGACATTAGGGCTTCAAGTCTTTAGGATATCATAAAAGGTAGGCGTTGTATTGTAGAAAATTATGTGTGTCATATTGGCATGTATGACGCGCCATACTATATATGACTAACAGTCACACACCAATATTATTCGTTCCTTGTTTATATCTATGTATGTACATCCCCCGAGAGAATATATTGGACATAACTCTGGAATTCCTGTATTTTCTGTTCATCTGTCCATGACGTTAACAAAGCCATTTCGATGCAAATTTTATGGGACTATTCAAAATGTATGTAAGTGCAATGGCGCATATACTGTGAATATATGATGTTTTAGAGGCCGACCAGAGTCCCCATTTTAAACACATATGGTGCACCGTTCCAATTGCTCGACAAACGTATATACAACATACATTGGAACCGTATCGCGCGGTATACATATTTTGTTTTCTCATACCTTACTTTTAATTTTCTAAAAAAGGTTTGTTGCTTAAAAAACTTAAAGTTTAAAATAAATAAAAATAAAAAAAGATCTCTCACTTTTTAAAAGTGTGTGCGCTACGGCGACGCACTTCAATTACATAGAGAGAAAAAAATAGAAAAAATGCAGCTCTCTGATAAATTATGTGATAAACAAACAACTGGGATAGATAACCAGACTGCAGGTCTCAGATTTCTCTTCAAAACACATAATTTTTTAACTAAAAATGGACTCGAAGCTTCGAACTATATCACACAAACATAACGTTGATTAATAACACCCGAATTGAACAACACTTTTTATATATTATTTTTTAAGTAGTAATCACAATTTTGGGATCGATTTCCTTTTTGTATTATTAACAATTATTTTGTAGATTGTTTCCAAAAAATAAACAAACAACAAAGCGCAAGAACTCAAGAAGGAAAAAAATCTAACAACAAAACACTGCACAAAACACTTTTTTTTAAAAAAAAAAGGAGCTTCAAAAATGGGTGGTGTTTTCCATTCTGTCCCACTTTCAAAGCTTCTCTCCAATAATAATCACGCGATATATATAAAAATATTTCACATTTGCATCACAGATTGCACCTGGTGCAAAAATTCACTACCTTTCCAGGTGAGAGAGAAGGTTATTGACAGGAGAGAATTTTTGCAAAATATATTTTTTTTGTTTTACATTAATAAAAACTGGACACCGCGCCTATATTTTTAAGCCGGAAGTTAAGCATATAAATATAAATATAGTAAGCCGACGAACCACTGCGATAACTATATACTATATATGCCTTCGGAACCAGAATCGGACCAACAACGGAAAAAAAATCTCGTTACGGAGGTTCTACCCCGTAGCCAGTCGCATAACAACTGGGGAAACTGACTCAGCCGGCAAATTATATCTGACTGGGAAGCACCACCACATCAGGCAACAACAGCAGCAGCACCAGCGCCACCAAAATGAGACAAGCGTGGCACGGCACACACAATGTGGCACATTTCGCTTTCGTCTGGCCTATGGTTTTCCTTCAGCACATAGTATAACTGAATCATCTGGCTGGCCCGATACAACGACGATGGTGGCACAAATCCATGGTCCTTACTTAGTCTCGGGGGCTCCCGCGTGTCCACGGGACACAAGCCCCAATTATCACCTATATATATTTGTAAGCGTTGCCAGGTGCATTTCATCAGGTAAATTTACTTCAACGGAAAAAAAATATACGACGACGACCGATAACCAGACTGGCAAAGACTATTTAGATTAAATAAAGAACGAGGCCACCTTGGAGGAGGATGTTTCTTCGTCTCTTAACAAAAATTATTTCAATCAACAACAACAAAAAAATCGGCACAACGAACTTTTAACCATTTTTTTATACAAAATATACACTCCCCATAGACATCAATAAATTATTATTAGTCTGATATAGGTACCAGGTACACACCAGGTAAGAAAGAGACGTTTCTATCACCTTCACTAGGGGTTAGGTTGCCTTGCGATTTAACTTAACGAGAATGACACACGAATTTCATAAATCTGATGATTGCGACAAATAAAATTGTCTTTGATATAATTCTTATGCTAGAAAAACATTATTTTTCGTCTGTCCCATCTCATAAAAAAATACAGCCAATGACTCAAAGTTTATGTTTTGCTTTATGAAAATTAAGTTCGCATGTATTTTTTTCGTTGTTGCTGTTTCATTTGAGTACAGTTTGATAATATTTATGAAAACTGGAAGATATAAATAGGATCGAATAAGCAGTGACGGGAGAATAGAGTGATTCGTGATATTTCCTGAAGATTTCTTAAATATAGTCGTCACATCATACAACCAGCAGTCGAAAGTTATAGGCTGTCATACATTTGCAAAAATTATTTACCTACATTAAATTTATGACAGGTGATGGAAGAAAACTGGCTAAGCTTTTTGGGGACGGAAATCTTCCTAGTGAACAAAAGAAGCTCGAGAAACTAGTAGATATTCTATACTGTTTTTTATTTCTTTTGTGATAAGCACATATGTATTTGTTATTTAATTTTAGAGAGATGTTGCCTTGAACTCGGAACAAGTATTTTTAAGTGAAAAAAAAACTGGAAAGGATACAATCTTTATCTTTTGTTAATAATACAGAAAAAGCAATAATTTGACGTCATCTTTCTACATTAGTTGTATTAAATTTTGTACATTTTTCACGGCTTCGATAGATCTTTTTAAAAAGTCTTCAAATTGGCAACATCGCATTTATAATTATAATTGTCGATAGTTTATTTAACGCTCTACATTAAAGTATGCGAGATTATAAAGAAATGTTAAGATTAGATACGCAAAAAAAAACAATTTTAAAATTTTATATGCTAGCTTAAAAAATGCTTCGTTTTAACACTAAATGAGATATCAAATATGCATGACAAGTTTTTCGATGGGGATTAAAAAATAATATAAAACCTTATACCTTAGTTTACCCTCCAACAACCAATGGTGAAAAATACTCCTTGTGACCCGCTTGCTACATATTAGCTGATAGGTTTAGAAAAATTGTTTTGCTTCAAATCTAGTAAAATGCACACTGATCTATGTACATAATGACATTTAAGTTTTTATTAATATGTATTCTTAAACTGCCGTTTTACGATACCATGACCGGTTTAAATAAACTTGACATTGAAAAAAGTCACAGTCCTGATAATCGGCTTTATGGGTTTTTTTACAGCGCTGCTCGAAGCATATATTATTTCCTTTTCATCTTACATTTAATAAATCAATATCGTCATGGAACAAATTGTAGCCCACACCAATCCATCAAGCATATATCACCCGATAAACCATTACAATACCATCATTTCGTCAATTCCTACACTTTTTGAAAATCTTATCCCTCTAACCGGCCTAAGCCGACGACATTGGTTCAGAAAAGAGCGTTTGGCCACTTTAAACCTGATGGTCTTTATCTGCTTACTGCTGTATACTATGGAGAGTGTTCACCAAAGTAGACCCCACCATATTTTAATTACAAAACTATCAATTGAAGAGCGATATTCCAAAACGTGCGAAGTTCTTATGATGTAATTAGTGGGAAATAAAAAAAAACTGAATATCACTTAGTACGATTTGATTGTGCATCCGTGTCTTTGAAGTGAAACCCCGTCGGAATTAGTATGATTTGTGATAAATGTTTATGGTGAATGCATAACTACTACGTCATAGATTGGAACGCAATACAATATTAAAATTAAACAAAAATTGACTTAGTACGTTTTGGAAAATCACTCTTCAATTGTATAAGACCCTTATCTGTAACGAATAACATGATATCTTAACGAAAGAACACTGGTTATATAGATTCCAAGGATTCTTCTTAAATGAAATCAAAGTAACTTCCGATGTTCCTCAGGGTAGTCTTCTTCTTATTCAATATTTTCATCTGCGACCTGCCCGAGAATATCCCAAACTGAAGTATCCTTTATTCAGTCGAAACTAAATGCATTGCAAGTGTATCGCCAATAAATTAAATCTTAAGACCAGCAAATGTTAAGCAATTACCTTTTCTTGTAAAAAAACACACAGCTACAGTATTATTATCTCAACGGCAAGGCATTGGTATCAAATTGCCGTTCTAGAAGTTGTCCTAGACAAAAAAAAATATTTTGGATTTGCACTCTTAAGGTATTAGGCTCGGCCCGTAAAACTTCTAGGTGATCGACAAGTGCCAGTGCTCACTCTCCATTGGGATACTCCTTTAAGGAGTATCCACACATATCAGTGTTCCGTCAGAGACTCAAAAAATACCGGCACGGGCCTGATGTGTGTGGATACTCCTTTAAATGGCTAGTAAATTTTTTATTGATTAAACTATTTAATCGCCCATCAAAAAAGATGCTAATGCGCGGCCGGCCTAAGTGAGGAACAAGAAAAACGAATTTACCTCAATTTCTGACAAAAACCACAGAGCAACAACGTACCTTCATTTACATAATCGTCTCGCGGAAAGTCATCGGCATCTTTACATCAATATGAAATAGAGCAAGGACCAAGTGAGGACAGGAGGTACGACTAAGCTCATGTTCAAGTTTAAAAAATGCCATTACCTACAATTGGTGAGACTAGATCCAACACTGTTCACGATCTAGAACCAACACTGTTCTTCCTCGTGATCTTGCGAACCATATCAGTATTTCAGTAAAACAGTTCCTGGGGTAATAGAGGTGAGGTGCGGGGGCGATTTGGAATATCTGATCATTCCATCGCAAATGATTTATTGGTTGTTGTTATGCCAAAGACATTAGGAGGCAGATCAACAGTTCCACTAAGATGGAAGTAAGGTTGATACAGTTTTTGTTAGAAATTAGAAAGTACTATGTTTTGGAAGGATTGAACTCGACACGATTCTTACCGCACCAATTGAACATAAGTTGAATGTCCCTGTTGATTGTGTCGCGATCGTGAAGACAAAATCTGATATGTCTGGCTCGGAGAGGCATAGAATTAAAACATAATGCATTATTGCCGAAGCTGTGAAGCAAGCGGAAGAGGATTGAGTGCAGGTCGTTTAAAAAAATTATAAAAAGGGATGGGTGATAGAATTTAGCCTTGTGGTCATCAACATTAGTTCGTGCGGGGTTTCAATTCCAATTAACGCCCAAAAAGGAAACAAACTCTCAATCCAATTCTATAGTAATAATTCTCTACGAATAACTTAGATTTGAGTAAGAGAGTAGATTGGTGGCCGGTCAAATAGGACCGTTTTTACAAAAAAATCCATGCCGTGAGAAAACTGATAAAGGAAAACAGGCAATTTATATATCGTGATATTTAAGTGCCCGTAGGCATTATAGTATGGCATTCAATTTTACACAAATAATTGATTCGATACGTACAGACGTGTAGTGATTGGTCAAAAGAAATACTCAAAAAATACATAAGCCATTTATAAAATAGTTACAAGAGATGAAATAATGGTAGATATATGCGTACAAGCTTGGATGATAAATGCGTATTGACCGTATGGTGCTACGCGATATGCTTCAAAATTTGTTCGTTTTTACGGCTATGCGGAACAAATGGTTTGTTGTTTCTTCGGAAAATATGGGAATGTGACTACGGCTTGAAGACCGGTGAATTCGAATCAGCACAAATTATTTATTTACTAGAAGCCATCGAAGAAATTAGCGTAAACAACTGGAATAAACCAATCACTATGCATGATGACAATGCAAGCTCAAACAAAGCCCACCAAACAACCAACAATTTGAGAAAGGAAAGCATCGAATTAATGTATCCTTCGCCGTTTTACGCAGATCTATCTACGTTTGAAACGTCAAGGAACTATCTAACGAAGAGCTACCGACTTCGTAATAAAATAAATGTTTCGATGATTGTTTCAAACGCATACAAAAGAAGAGAATGTTGAATAACAAAGAAAGTATTTTCTCATAAAACCAATAACCTTTTATTATTATATATTCTCGAATCTTTTCGAGCAACCCTTCTACCAGTTCAAATAAAATTTATTGGTGGTAATTGTTGGGTGGCTTACAGCCACAATTTTTTTTATTGCTTACAAAATGCAAAAATTGGTATTTCTAACAAATAAAAGCAAATTGAAATAATACAACCGAAAGAAACGACTCACTACAATACCACCCATAAAGTCTTCACCCCTCTCTAACTCAACCAGAGAACCTTTGATCCCATTCAAATACATCAAAATATTGATCTACAACAGCCACCCCCTCTTTTTAATCAAACAACATTTATTGTTGCAAATATTTCAGGTCTCCGTTTACCCTTTGAAGTCCTCGACAACTTCCACAGCATTCACTAGATGCGTTCACCAGTTGCAAATTACCCTTTTTGTGTAAACAAACGCTCCCCCAACAATGCAATCATTTCAAGAAGAATATCCTTATTCATCGTCAATGACACAGGGGGCTAAGTGGTGGATGGTCGTGAAAGGGAAGAAGCACCATTAAGCCAACGACTGTGTAGTAAACTAGCTGCGATCCTAATTGAACCATCAGGGCGATAACAAGATGATATCCTTAAGAATATCTTGTCCTGTACAGCTTGTTGCAGTCGGTCGGTCGGTAGTGTATTGATTAAGAGAAATCTCTGTCCCATAATTTTGAAAATGCAATCTCGGTTTTTGTAAAAGCCGGAATCCATTTAATGGATCCTGATATCTGCTTAACCTGTTATAAACTCTGAGCTGCAATTGTCCACTCACTTGCTTTCAGTGGATAAGGCTAGACAAAAGACGTCATTAAAAGTTGTTTATTTATTTATTGTCTACACTACAAGCATGGAGTCACTACTCACACTCTCTAGGCATGTTTCTGGGTTAAAAGCGAAATTAAACAAGGAAGCCATGATATGTAGATATTAACACGCCGCACAAAATAAAAACGAAGAAGCGGAAATTAAACCAACGCCCATCACTGTCTCACGAACAATGAAATCCGCAGAGCTCTTGGTGTTTTCTGATACGGTTACAGAAGGTAGGAGTTGGGGGAGGCCATTTAAGAGTTCATTGGTTTCGTGGGAGATGTGTTATCGACCAAAGGGGAGATATTAGCGGGAATATAAATGGGTTCTATGGCTTAGTAGTGATGGAAAGCCTAAGGAGCGAAAGTAACTGGGATTGTTATAAATTTCCTCTCTCTCCCCCCAGCTGATGGGAAATTTCAATTACTTTTTTGCATGTTTGGAAATATGCACAGAAAGGATTAAAGTGGGTTACATTGGTGGATGTCGATGAACTTCCTTTTTTATCTTTTTGCTATTGTTGCTGTTGGTAAACAATTCGATGGAAAATGGGAAAGTTCTGATTTATATTAAAATATGTTGTTTTTGTAGGAAGGAAGGAAACAATGAAAGAGGATGAATATGCATAAATTTTTTCCCGTAACGAAAATTAATTTTAATTAGATTTATTAGGTAGTGTGTCCATAATCTATAGAAGTGACTCCCTGTTTTCGTTGTCCTAACTGGATCTTTACGCCCTTTTATATACAGTCAAATAGAAGTTTCATATTTATAAAAGATGGCAACTATTTGATTTTTACAATAATCTCTGTATCGCAACCTCTTAATCTAATTTTCTAAAAAAGGAGGATCAAAGATCGTGCATTAAAATCGAACTTGCTGAAACGAAGACTTTATGCTGATGTGCAAACATACTTGCATTAAATTGTTGTTATTGATGAAATGTTAGTTAAAGGACGTTGCGCCGACGCTGAAAATAAATTCCAACGAGTAAAGATGGAAAAATTCCCAAATTTCGACAAGCTTAAACAAATGATGATTTTTGCTTATGATCATCACAGAATCATAATGATAAGGAACACGGCCTATGCATGGGCTTCATTTTCCTTGTCTGAAATAGCTTCTGACGGCGCTACCCGAGGCACTCGCCTGATAAACTGATATGGTCTTTTAAATGGAATATTAAACCTTCCCAAACGTTGCAACTTTGTCATTGAGGAGCGCGGAAGGATTGTAAAGAGTTATTGTACAACAATATGTAGTTATGCTGTGCCAGAATTAAATATTTTTACCAGCTAAGAACAGAAGATGTATGGAAAGCGGGAAAGCGTGGTGGTGAAATATCGAAGATAAAGTACAGATCATCTGTATTGATACTATGGCTCCTAACACCGGTATCTGTATGCTCTTGGGAAAGAGTTTTACTATCAACAGTAATTCTCAACTGTCGACTAAAATAAAATAAAGCACCATACGACTATCGATATCTCTAAATCATGTTCTTAAGAAGAGTTGTTTATCGTCATATCGAATTCAGGCCTCCAGGTGGCATGTATCAAGTTCGATGGATTATCATCAATCAATTTATTCTTTGAAAATACCTCTACCAAGCTCTCAATTTAAGCTGACCAAGATAATACAGAGCTGAAAATAGGTCCTTATTTATCGTGGCAATCCATGTCCAGCTATTTTTTTATGTTGTTAGGTTTACATTTCGCCAGTTAAAGTTATTAAGCATTGTAATAGTAAACATACTGTCTACTTATGAATTATTCTTAATTTTTTTTAAGACCAGATGAAATTATAAATGAAAAAACTAAAATAAGTGTAAAAAATTATATGAAAATAAAATTTATATAATTTCAAAAGAATCACCTAATTAGATCCTTCTATCTTCAGCATTATTCCACTGTTTTGTTAATGGAACATAAATTTATTAAGTTTGTTTTAATGTTTTATTTTAATATTTTACACTGCCGTACTGTTAAGAGAATTATTGCGTGGCTCAAAAAGTAGTATTTTTTGTCGGCTTTGATTTTTATTATAAAAAAATTCTGCTGAATGTGTTTTTAAAACTATTTTTGTTACTAATTTGTACCTATTAAAAAAATACAACTTAATTAATAAAAATAATTAGTGTCAATTTTGGTACAAACGCAACAAACGAAGGTAGCATAAATTCTAAATTCTTCCAAATTCAATCAACCAATGAAGCGCTGCAAATTTCAAAAGTTGGGCCAACTTTATGAAGGTTCAGATTTATGTTCCTACATTAAATCATGCATGCTACACTTCTAAGCAAAACTTTTAAGTATAAATCAAAGTACTACTTCTGTACAAACTAAATAAATTTTATGACTAAATATATAGTAAATAAAAAATCTACTTTTGTTTAGTGTTTATAAAATAATTTGTACAAATTTTAAGTATGAAAATTAAAAAACCTCCCAAACTCCCACTATTCGTTAAAAATGAATCAATAACAGCCTCAGAATGGACAGCTTACATTAGCTATCGCAATAGGGCGGTATAAATTTGCAATAAATACAATTTTTTAATTAATAGAAGAAAAAAATCCTGCCACAAATAACGTCAAACCAATAAACCATAACTAACAGCTTTAACAAATGCCTAACAAGAAAGCTCTGTGGCTTTTATACGACCACTGAATGCTCACTTCATCATCAGACGTTTATTAAGCCCTAATGAATCCAATTGAAGCAATCGATTTTTTTTTGCTTCATTCCTCTTCTATATTTCCACACAGCTTGATCCCCAAGCAGTCTCCAATAATCACATTATTTTGACGGTAGAATCAAGTGCAATTTCCCAATGGTGCAGCCGCCGCCGCCATAGCGCAACCAGCCATCATCAAGGAAAATAGAAGCCTACATTTCGAGGTGGTTGACTGGTGGTGCAGCCGGGTGAGCTTAACTACATCGAAGTCAACGTCGGAGAGTCAGCTACCATTTGTCCGTAGCCAGGAATTATGATGCATTGCGACTTCGATATACATCATGCATGCGAAACTTAAAAGCTGCAAAACATTATCATTGTCTATATGGCATTGCTTTTCGTACCTTTTGGTGTCTCAGAGGACTCCTGTTTCCAGCGTCCTGAATCCACAGAACCAGAAGTCGATTTGATGCTTAAGGTTTTCACCAAGATTGTATGTTTTGCCAAATATGAAAAGCAGAACACTATTAACTTGAACTCACAAAGCCTTATGCATTAAGGCGATGCCTAGTTCCTTCCTTGGAAACAGACCAGGAAGGAGCTAAGCATATCTATGAATAGACATCCCCTCGTTGCAGGGACGAGATGCACTTTAGTGTGTGCTGGGCAGAAGGTTGAATGGAATTTTGAACAAACAAAGGAAGCTCTTCCCCAAGAACACCAGAGCTTGGGCTTAGTTTCCTATTCAGTTCCAATTTTCCTTGTAGCCTGGCTTCCTGCCTGCTGCAATGAGGCGGGGGTGGTGGCTCTTGTTACGGGGAGCAACCGTTTAAGTGCAAGGCTGAATTTTGAAATTTTTGTTTCTTTTCATAGTAGAGATTTGTTAAGAGTTTTCTTTGATGTAGATTGCAGGTGAATATTTAAAAAAAATCAATGATAAGAATGAAATTTAAATGAGAGAATTTATAAGTTTTTTTTAGAACAAAGTTCTTGTTTTTTTAATACTTAAGTTTTATGTTAAAAAAAGCTCTTAGAAAAATGATGATTGGTGAGAAACTTACCAAAGTTTTGTAATGGAGTTTATAGTTGGATCAACAGAAGATAAATCGATATGAATCTGGAAAAGATAAAGAGATAAAGTTGAATTAATTATTCATGAGTATGTATTTTTTTTGATTCGTAAAGATATTTAAGCAAAAAATAAACTTTTAATCAAAAAGTCCACGTGAACATCTCTTATATATTAACTTCGAAATGACTTTCGATATCGTATGAACCAGAGTATAAGCAGAATACGTATAAGCTAATCAAGAAAGATTTCCAAAGTTAAGAAAGTTCTACGTTGAAAAGCAACACTTTCACTTGAAGTAGAGGAGTAGTAGTGGAAATTACCAGAAAACAATTTACAACAGAGTAGTCAATCTCCCCTGTTTCTGACTGAATATTTTTACATTCCTTTAACATTCAGGGTATTCATGAAAACTTGTAAGTTTACACATTAGGTATGCACGTATTTTTACGAGGTTTGTTTGATGAACGCACCTATGATGACATGATGTATGTAAACGATGTAAGTGATCAATTGTTCAAACTGGACGTTAATGTCGAAAGTACTAACCTAAAAAAAGCCAAAAAAGGTGCGACATTTATTCATCTTGCAGTTAAAAAATCAAAACAACCTAATTTGATGCCTAATTGGCATTTGCACATTTTACACATATCCAGTTATGCAGTTTACACAGCAAAACTGTAGCGTAAACTTATCTAGTGTGCATATTTCACTTTCCATACAAATTTTGACAGTTCGTTTACGAGGTGGTAAACTTATACGATTTACGCGGGTTACTAGGGTTTTACAAGTTTTCATGAATACCCCTATTCAGTATGTTTCATTTTAACGTATGGTTATTGACATTGTTTCTATGCTGAGAAGCAAAGTAGTAACAGCTAAATTCGGGCAATTGTCAATAGTAATGGCAACATTGAAGAAAGGAGGGCTACCTATTTTATAGTCAGTAGTTATTGGTGAGCAATATTGGATACAAAATTTTTACGGCGATCCTAAATAATAGATTGAACCCATATACAGAAGAAATACTTGGCGAATACCAAAAAGGTTTTAGAAAGAAGAATAGATCAACAATCGATAGCATATTCGAAGGACGATATGACGAAGGAGATACAACCAAGATTTGTACGAAATTTTCAGTGCGAGGCTAGGAAGGTGCTGTTGCTGTTCCAGTTAAATTGTTTTTTGTGGTTCACTGTTTATCGCGCTTTCTCCCGTACCGATGTAAAGTTAAAGGTCGTCTATGTGCTTCTTTTGCTTCCTTGTCTGCGTGTTCCCACCCGCTTATGCAAATATGTGCAGGCACCAAATGGGCCGTCCGTCCTTGTTAGTAACTATCTGTCTAAAAATGTGGAACATTTCACGATTTTGCATGTCATCCTTTCGCAAGGGCGTTGCTAATCTTCCCTGTATCGTTCTAATTTTAGTATATGTTCTGCCGAAGCAAGAACGTAATATTGAAGATATGTAGATGAAGAACTAGGCAACTACTGGACGAAGTGATTGAACATGAGCTAGTTTATCGATAGTTCGGAAAACACCATAAAGGTATGACAACAGGACAATGAGTTTGCGCAGAAATTACACCAAAGATAAGCAACGTATTTTTCTTAAATAGGTTTAAAATGAAATAAATATCTTTCCTACATTATGTTTTTATTGAAAATATAAGAATGATAATTGTTGATTAATTGAACATATTTTCCATAAAAAATGGATGCATTCCATTTAATTGATTTAATTATAAACAGTTGACATTTATTGCAGGATACGACTACCAGATATGAAGCGAAAACAATCTCGATATTTAAAAAAGAAACAATCATAATTTTATTCAAGTTATTGCTTGTTCTAATCGCTTTCTTGAAAAACCTTGTAATCATAAAACTTGAAACTTTAAGGGGTCAATACTTTTGAATATTATCAACTAAAAACCGTTTAATCTCTTGTAATAAATAACCGATTCCAAGCAACATAAAAATTCTTCATGAATATTCTTGTTTTGTGATAACTAGAAAATTATTAAAGATAATGAATATCAAAAAAAAAAACAAAAATGCCGGACTGTGAGAAAGTCCTTATCTCGCAGTTCCTGTTGTGCTGAAAGATGGAATTAAAAAGAAAATTTTCACTATTAATGCAAATTATTACCAGATGTTTTGAAAGTCACATCTGTTGTCACAAAACTGGATGAAATTGTCCCAGTTTATGAGTTTCTACATTCTTTTTTTTTGATCAAAAACATTTAATTAAAAGTTCATATCCAACCGCAGAGAAAGAGAATACAACTGGATGGCACCTTCCGACTTTATCGGGGCGCAGAACAGTTTAATTAACGTCCCATGATGACTGAACTAATTCTATCTGCTCATCGTGGCATTTCCAGTCATCCTCCGTGGACCAAAAACAAGTGTATACAATTGCCTCGTTTCATCTTTATCGAAAACTTTTACTGCATCAAGTTTCAAGCTGAGAGTTGACGTAGCGAGAACAAGAGTGGATGTTGTTGAAAAGTAACTTTTTCACTGATAAAATGCTGGTGATACAATACTTCTACATCGGAGGCATCAGCCATGAAGAAAGACAGCTTTTCAAGAGCCGGTCGACTACCATCGATTTTTGTTTTTTGTTTTATTTTATTTTTTTTTATTCTTCTATTTTCACTTCCAGCTAAAGCGGAAATTGGAAATTTTATAGGCTCGTCAAGCCAACCAAGTAGGTTTTGTGATTATTAAGAGCCGCGAGAATGCTGTCATGATGTTGAGGATTGCTGGCTGCAGGCGTTGCTGTTAAGTTTAAGAGTTAATGCGGATTAAGGAAGCTATGAAGCTGCTGGTATCACTTTTCAGAACAAATGAACCACTGATGACTTCTGATATTCTGAGTCAAGGTTCTGTATCGTGTGTCTTGAAGTTCTTTTTTTTATTATTATTATTGTAAATTCTGTCCGATTGGATGATATTAAATATCAAAACATTTCAACAGAGATTTTATTTAAAAAGAAAATATAAATAAAAGACTTTGGCATTCAGAAATATATTTACACCGATACCGATATCTGGAAGGAATGTTCAAGTTTATGATAATCAGGAAATGAGATTAAACTTTTTTTTCTTGTTAGTCGATGGGTAAGAGAGCAGACTTTAAATAAAATTTGTGCAATAACAGTTTTCTATATCAAGTTTTACATACAAATATATTTTATACAATAGAAAAAGCTTATTTTGCTAGTTATCTTTTGTTAAACTAAGTTTAACGTATCATAGTTAAATCTATGTAAGCTGAAGTTTACAGGAATTAGAAAAAGATTTTGCGTTAAGTAATGGGATTACAACTTATCCTAGTGCATTACTTGCTTGTTCTTTATATCCTAATTACAAGCTTACTGTTACAAATCCTAATTTTATTCATACAGCTCTACTTTATAAGTTTAATTTTATGAGCTTGATCTACCTGTACTTTAACATCTACCTCGAATTCTATAACAGGCACTTTAGTCGACTAACCCTGGATGTATCTCTTACATACATATTTCACATGCTTGCAGGCGATGACGGGAGAGAGATCAGAAAATTTGACGTAAAGAGAGAAGACAAAAAAGAAAGAATGTCATCTTGATGGGACAAGTGGAAAGCCGAAAGACTGTATCGAGGAGTGGAATCGAGCCACGGACCTCTGGAATGGTTACCTAGCGCCTTTATTTACACACAGACCACCGAGGACAGTCAAGTTTCACCAAGTTCTTGTTCTCTAAAATTCAATTTCATCAGGATAACCAGATAAGACAAACAAAGGATTTATATGGAGCGTTTGACATCAAAAACGTACTACAAATCTATAGATTATTTTTGCAAACAACTCCACATATTCAGTCCGCTTCGCAATTGTGTGTGCGAAGAACTTGGACGTGTAAATGATGATGGAAAGCACGTTGGACTTTGGTTAGGTCAATATTTATATTTCAATGGAAATGTAAGGGCCGCTCTTGCTAAAAGTCAACAAGATCTTTCATACGCCTAAACCTGTCCCAAACTTTAGTTAGACCGATTTGAAATTTGGTATGTTAATATAGCTTTTAGAGCTTCATAATCAAGTTGGTTTGTGGCAAACGTTATTGAAACAGTGGCCAGTGACAATTCTCACACTAGGAGAACACGTGAATAATACCGAGCAGTTTTTAAATGTAGCTTTATTTCACCAAAGGCATTCGTCGTCCGTTAAAGAGAAAGTAAGATTTAGCTCTAGATTGTAGATTAGTAATAACTAGTTTAAACTTCCATAAATCCGTGGGTTTTCTCCTAGCTCGGGCTCCATAGACCTTTTCAATACTAGTTAACCGAGGTTTCGCCGAGATAGTTGCTCAATATTTTTTAGTTATCAACTCATTGGAGCAGGATTACACATAAGGTGAGTAACGGGAGTTACTCGTTTGATGATCCTATACAAGTAGAGAGTCGCGCCAAAAATAATTTTACCTTGACTAGTTAGGCCCTTATTGCCAAATCTTCGTGACTAAAATCTATGTGGGCACAGAACACCGATTGATCCAAAATCAGTTCCGCTCGTGTGTGGACAACGGTTTCATTTTCATTGCAAATTGATTGTGCATGTGATTATTGAGAAACTAGTTTGAAACGGATATTGTAAATCAGTCGACTCATGTGCGGAGGGCCTTAAACATAAAGGAATAAAAAAGTCTTCAAAGCGTCAATGCTGATTTATCAAGGACCAAAAAACTACAAAGACGACTCATCGAAAATCATAGAGTGCAGCGCCATCAACACTACCGCGACGGAACTTGGACATCGCCGATCAAATAGGGGGAGGTGGCTTCCTCGCTCATAAGCCATGACAGAACAGTGGGTAGGTAATTGCTATAGAAAGGAAGATAAATAAGAAGGAAGGTTGGAGAAAAAGAAATAACAAAGATGATGTGGTTGCGAGGAACTCGAACCTCAACCTCTGAGATGGAAGTCGAATGCCTAACTTTAATGCATGACTCCGTCGAAATACCTTCAAGAAAAGAAAGGAGAAACGGAGCAGTCATGCGGAAGTTACAAATATTCATCGAGGGCTTCACGAGGGGTTTATCTACTAACTTTACTTTACCACTAACAGTTCACTGTTCTGGCACCTCTCGATGCACGCTAGTATCTTTCAAGCGGAAGTGTTGGCGATCCTGAAGGGCTACAAGACAATGAACTTCACACGCACACAAGGATTTACCATTGGAATTTTCATAGACAGCCAAACCTCTATAAAAGCTCGGGATTCAGTAATGGTGCAGTTCAACTAGTGAAGCGATGCAAAGGTTTGATAAATAGACTCGGTAGAAAGCATCACGTGACTCTCGTCTGGATTCCCGGACATAGGAACATAGAAAGCTGACTACATAGCCAAGCAGGGAGTATCTCTACGGGGCGGATGTGGAGTCAAAAACGCAATGTTTGACTATTACCTGCTGCTAGTCAGTTAAATTGGAGAGCACAGGAGACCTGCACTATTTCTGGCACGACTTGACCCACTTACAACAAAGAACGACAGGGAAAGACTCGCTTCACTTTCTGTGTAAATGCCCGGCTATAGCTAAGGCCAGACGTCGCACACTCGACAGTTACATTGTGGAAGACCTAAAAGAGATCTCCAGATTGGAGGTAAGATCACTGACAAGCTTCCTAAACTTCACAGAATGTCTGTGGCCCCAGCCTATCAAACAACCACCGAACTTTAGATAGAGGAGGTTGTGGCAACAAAACCGCGCTAAGTGCTAAAAAAATCATGTTGTTAAAAACAATGATACTAAAAAAAGTTTGAAATTGTACATGGTCAATTGAAAACTTAAAAACTAATTCCCTTTTCTTCTTTACACATTATAAAAGTAATTGAGTTTATCGAATTCTTTAAGACCAACTCATGAAAATATTTAAAAAATTAAGCTTTTGACAAATCAATAAAAAATTATCATCCTGTCATAAAAAAAATTTCTTCAGAAGCTAATTTCAAAAATCGTTGACATAATCATAATGGAAAGATAAATTCGCTCGCATATATTACCATCATTCATCTAAAAACCACAGCAATAAAGTTCAATGCCGTCCCGGTAAGTAAGTGGCCCATAACTTACAAATTGCCCATATATCCAAAAGAGCTCCCATTTTCTTGGGTTACACTTGAACTTCCCCTTAGCACTTATATGATCAGAGCTGACAACGATATTGATTTCACCTCACAGCAGCAGCGACGGCGACATCGGCGGCATCCAGGTAGCGCAGCGCAAAACATGTAACGTGTGTGTGCATGTGCAACGAACGAATGAAATTGTTTTTATCCATGTAAGATAAATAGCCTTGCAGTATTGAATTCCGGGTCCACACTATGGTGGAGACGAACAAGAAAGCAAAAAAAAGTGTCATGCTGTTACAGTAGCCCGAGCAATATATACTTTCAACACGAGGTTTGGCAGTGATTTGTGGACGGCCGAGATTTGCAACTACCAACACCGGTAGCAGCAGAGTGGCAGAAAAGCCCGTAGGTAGTCCTGTCGCCTACTTTACATCCTCATATCGATCATTCGTATACAAGATGATATAAATGGCAGTTTATGTTACATAAGAACAGCGTTTTCTTGCAGGCCGCATGTGACGTTAAAGGGAAAGTTACCTTTATAATGACTTAATTAAGTCTGAAGGCCCCACAGCTGGAGAAGCCGTCAAATGTGCAACATCGAGCCAAACGCGAAGGTCCCCTAAAGCGTTCATAATGATAAAAGTGATGTCTACTTTAGCATACAACGAAAAAAAAACTAATTCTGTTTAAAAATAATGCATTAAAAACCAGTTGGGCAAGCACGTTAAAACATATTAAACAGCTACCATTATGAACGACGACTACCTAAAGCTGTTTCCCAGCAAAAATTTCCGTGAATTCTCCTATTTACAACAGAAACTGAAGCAACCCAAACAAGCCCCAACAGGACGCATTGAATGGCATAAATAATAGCAAATAGCTGGGGCGCACCTGCAGCACCTGAAACAGAATGTCAGAGTGCGTACACAGTTCCCTTGCATATGTACATGCTTATACATTATATCCCAAGGCATTTGAAAGGTGCGAAATATGTTGTGCACAAAGTTCCATGTCAATCTATGCCTAAAGACACAGCACAGCAACAACAACAAAAAAATTTATATCGCGACAGGAAACTTATTTCGCATTCATGATGGTGCAACTGGTCAAGTCTATTACAGTCGAGCGAGTGCAAAAATGAACATTAAAGTGTCTGCATGCAATTTTATGCGATTATTATTCAGTGGATCGGTTGTCAATTTAAATTTAATTAAAACTAGCATTGTGTACAGCAAAAGAGCCTCTGCCCCCGCCCTTTAGGTGCCCCATCGATTGAAGCGCGGCTGGTTAGGTCAAGAGAACCAACCGGCTTCAAAATTGATTTATTCTGAGATCATCATGTTGGCAGATTTCAACAATGACGGAATTTAGTTAGCGAACTTCTCGCTGACAAAGTGTGCACATTTTTAACATCATCTTTTGCATTATATGTCTCTTTTCATTAATTTCAATAAATTAATATTGGCCGAGGCTTAAATTTCGCGGGAAAAAACGAGGTACATGAAAAATTACATTGAGTGGTGTGTTATCTTGCTTTTATCCTGCTTCTGGGAAATACTGCGAAGCATAAGATTAAATTTGCAAGGCTAAAATCGTTCACATTTTGTGTACAACCCAGCATCTTTTGATATATGTAGATTTTTGACATTCTCATTTATTTTTTACCGCCCAAAAACGTTCTGTAAATATGGTGAATGCGATAGAACGTCTCAATCCAACTGCAAAGAGCTTTTGACAAATTTGCAAATGTGTATGAGGTTTGGCTTTATCACGGTGAATCACTACCGGCTTTTCTTTTTGATCGAGACGTTTACTCAAATTGTCCAATTTGGTGGTAGCACCTTGCTGACAAAAATTGTCCTACGATCCAAAATTAACATTTATATCCATATTTCTTAATTAGATAATCTATTCTGCTTCATTATAAGCAATAATTCTAGTAAACAATATATTTTCCATCGCCAGCGATTGGCTTCAGTAATGGTTCATTTTCTTCATGTTTGAGCAAAAAATCACAGATTTCAACGGTGAAGGTGGTGTGAAACCTCAAGCTTTAAGCGATACAAATTCATTTTACATGGTCATTAACGTTTGAGTTCAACAAAATCATTTTTTTAGAAATTTGTTTGTTGTTCCAGAATTTACTAATAACTTTGTTTGGTTCTTTTCACCTTTCACTTACGACAGCCCCCTTACTTCGGCGACTGAATAGAAGCGTTGACAAGTAAGGAGTGTTATGTAAGTAAGAGAAGCTAAGCTTCCGAGGCCAACAGTAGGATTCGTATTTAGTATATATCTGCTTCCTCTAACAAATCTATCAACTTTTTTCAGTTTTACAGCTTGGTGAACACAGATTTAGCAAGTTTAGCCATGAAATGGGTAACAGATTCGTTAAAAGGGTCTGTTCAGAGACCAAAACCGCCACTACCTCACTGGTTTTTAAAAATGGAAGGAAGCAGTTTTGGAATTGGAGTTTTCATTTAGAGGATTTCCCTTTATTTTTTAGTGGATACTATGTTAAATTTCATAAAAGTAGCTTTGACATATTAAAGAAGTTTAAAAAGCAGAATACTTTAAAGTTGTTCTATGTATGGCATACAACAGTGACACCTCCAGTACATCAGTGTATGCTGCGCATATGGTGAAGCAAGAAATACTTGTTCACTATAACCTACCATTTTCCAGAAAGTGTATCAATTACTGCTGTGCTGATCCCATGAAATATTAAAGGAGTTAAAACAAGCTACTCCAAAAATGGACGCTTACAATTAGGTTCAGTGGGTGGTACGAAAACTGGAACAACACATTAATAGGCTTAGCACAAGCACCTTGTTCTCTTAAGGTGCCAACACATAGAACGCGTTTCCTGCGTCGCACCATCACCTTTTGGCACGTCCGAGAAGAAATAATTCCGGAGAATTGTTTCCTTCTTATGTCTAGGAGGACGATTCCGAAGACCTTGCAATGACAAGATCTATGAGCACTATAATAAAAACAAGTTCAGTAGGCTCCGTTGAGCAGAGATTGAATGAAGACACTACTGCTTGGATGGCTTTTTGGCCTATCGATAGGCAAAACAAAAATATAAATTAACTCCTATCGATAGGCAATAAATAGAATTTCGTGAGCAAAATTGTTTTTTTCATTTTTCCGGCCATCTTTTCGCATGTTTCCAATGAAGTAGCAAAGTGCGCACAAAACACAACTATAAGCATAACTCTTCCAGAACATTTTGAGCCCAAAAACATTTCTGTAGGTGTTGATGGCTATGAGCTAATCGAATTCGTCAACAAAGGTCTTTCTTTCGAAAAAACCATATTTTGCAAAAATTTTGCAAATTTACAAAAACAAAAACATTTAAAAAAAACGTGATTTTTAGCGGTTTTTTTGCAATTACTCCTTTATTTGTTTATGTATTGACATGAAACTGGTGTCATTTTATTAGTATGAAGAAGATCTACAAACTTTATTTAAACCTTTTTTTGTACAATGTGTAGTTTTTTTTAAAACGCGAAAATCTGTTTTTGGCCCTCTTAAACTTTCCCAAAGGCCTACGAGTGCCAAAAGTAGTTCATCGAATTCTACGGAATTTTTCATATTTTACACATATTTTACTTTTCGGATGGCTCGGTTGGCAAAAAAACGAGGTTTTTTCGATAATTTGACTGGCCTAAAATGCCAGCACGACGTAGAAATGACTGGAAAAAGAGACTTCAAAAGGCCCGAGTCCTACTGTAGCGCCATTTAAGAAGTGTACCATTGACCCCACTGTATATGAAAGCTACGTAAAAGGAGCTGACGAGAGATAGAAAAACTAAGGCCGATGTTACAATTGGGGCTTTGACTTTACTTTGACTTAACTTCGGGCTTTGATTACATATAATGGCATTAAAATTGATTAAATAGAAGCTTCGACTGAGCTTCTTCTTTGTCTGGGATTGTATTTCGACTGCAGTCCGGCTTTAAGAAAATTCAAAGTTTCGTCCGCCTGCAACCAACTTCACTTCATGTGAAAGTACTGAAAACCACTTTTTTGAAGCGAAAGGAACAGTTTTGAATTTCGAGTATTTTGCTTTGAAAGGAAACAGCTGATTGCAGTCAAAGCTACAATTTAATTTTAAAGTCGAAGTCTCTGGGGGCTTTCTTTGCAGTCGGAGCTGAAGTCGAAGCCAAAGCCCCTATTGTAACACGGCCCTAAGAGACTGCAGAAGCCGGACGTATGACCCGATTCACAATGAGAGCTTCAAAGCTGCAAGCTTCAAGCTTTAAAACTTACTTTTATAGGATTTATGTATGATTCACGTTCTTAGCTTCAAAAAGTTCAGTAGGCTCCGTTGAGCAGAGGTTGAATGAAGACACTACTGCTTGGATGGCTTTTTGGCCTATCGATAGGCAAAACAAAAATATAAATTAACTCCTATCGATAGGCAATAAATAGAATTTTGTGAGCAAAATTGTTTTTTTCAGCTGCAGGCCTCAAATGAAGCAGAAGTCAGCTGAAGCTTTCATTGTGGATCGGCCCTATAACTCAGCAACGACCTGACATACGAAAAAAGACTAACGATTTGATATTATGTTCCTGGAACGTAAGATCACTGCATAGAGCAGGGGCATTTAGAACACTCTTGGAACCATTTTAGACATCCTAACTATACAGAAGATGCGTTGGACTGGGCAAGGAATAATGGATAAAAAGAAACACACTATATATTATAGTTGCCACGATATCAAAGTACCCTCACTCGCTGAGGAGACATCAGATGCAGGGAAAGACGAATTCTTTTTCAATCAGTAGATCTTGGCTGCCCACGAACCAACATTAAGATAATCTTAGGTGACTTAAATGCCAAGATCGAAAAAGAACGCATGCAGCTTACATGATGAGCTTAATGACTTATAAACTTCGCTGCAGCCCCAAACATGGATAAAAAACACTGCCATCGTAACGGAATACATAGCAAGACACGACACTGGCCAGATAATCGAACTTGTAACTAGATCGATTATGTCCCATGAGAGATTAAAGGAGAATAAGTCAAGTCTTATTGTCGGTTAGAATAGCTCGAGCATATAAGATGTCATTACTTAGAGGGGCCAATAATGACTCAAACTTCTATGACTAATGACTCAAACTAATGACAAAAACTTTCAGCTCAAACGACGTCACGACACACGACTCGACTTTCAGCATAGGGGCCAAAATGTTAAAAAAGCGACTAACACGCGCACCATAACATAATGAAGCACGAACGAAGCATTTAGTAGCTCGATTTACAACCATGATCAGGACAATATTAAATACATCAATGAAACGTGGTCCAGGTATAAGGAAATTATAGAGCAAGCTTCTTATGAAGTTCTAGGTGAAACCTAGGAAGTGAACCTAAAAAGAAAAATAAAGACCTAGAAATGGGTTTACGCACAATTGGTATTACCAACTGGAAAAGTAAGGCGCCCATTACACGTTCATGCAAGCGGCAATCAATTCCATCAGTCATGAATTACCTTTGAATGATGTTTACTGATGGAATGTTATGGACCTCAGACGCTCATTCTGACTGATAGTCAGTCATATCCAAAATTTCAAAGAGAGCGAAGCTGTTTCGCTCCGCGAGTACACATTCGCCTCTTCTTGGACGTGATCCATTTCCGAAATCATCGCTGTCCTGGAGCTTACTGACGGGGTGATTAACGAAATGTGTCTACACGTTCACTCCAAAGGCATGCTTGATGCTTGCATGGCGAAAAATCAAAATATCTAAATAATTGTGAAGCAATTTCATGCAAACATTAGTCATTATCTTAGACGATAGGCTTTCCGTCGGTCATAGCACTGACTGCTGCAAAACCTATCGTGTAATGGGCGCCAAGACACGATGGAAGAAGATTCTTGATGTCAAGGCTCACAGGGAGCTGTCGAGTGCGGAAAAAAAGAAACTTCAAGAAGTCCAAATTCTACACATATGTAGGTCTAAAGCCCTATGTTAAAACAAATTTTTTTAACCTAACTTCACAGCTTTATAATTTCATTGATGCTAAACTTTATAAGGTAGACTCTATAATGAGATTGTGCAAACACCACCACGTTCAATGTCCTAGTGTATTAACAGTGATGATGAGCCTGAATTAATCGATTTCTTGTCTACGTAATGTTGTACTCACAAGACTCGAAGTTTCCTATATTATTTTTTTTATCTGAAAATCATTCCTAAATAAATTTTACATGTTTTGCAGCTTTGTAGACACTCACAAGCTTCGCCAAGACATTTTATTATTTATTAATAAATAGAAATAGTCAACGTCAATAGCCACAAACTGCGCAATCCCCGCATTCGTGAGAGTGAGGTTATGGTAGTCTATTGAAGCATAAATTTCTGAGAATGTTGTACCTCGATTTATGGACAAAATATACATAAAATGTATGGTTTTGGTAGCTTGTAATATTTTAGTTGTCTGAAGTGGTTGTGCTATAAATGCAAGGGTTCTATTCACATTCAGAAATTTTATGGAAAATGATGTTAAACTGAAATATCACAAAATTGTCCTCTTATTTTGTGGACCTAGGAGAAGGGAAATATGTTTGATTAGTTACATAATAGAATAGTTTTTTAATGTTTTTTATATATATTCGACATGCATAAAGCATTATTTACGGATTAAATAAAATTTTTCAAGAAATTATTAATGCAAACACAAAGCGTCAAAAATCGCGGTATATTTGTAGATTAAATTCAAATTTCACGCTTTGGCCTAGAATTCTTGAGTTCGCTCGCTTTGTGTCGCAATCCCAATAGGAATCCTCCATTGACGACGCATGTAAGTCCCCTATTCCCTGAAAAATTCCTCGATTTCGTTTCTAGATTTGCTTCACTCTTCCCGCGATCATTACCTTCAATTTTTTTCCTTAATGCCGATAATCATCCATAAAATCCGCGATTCGATTACAACAATTCACGAAGACTCCAATTGGAGGTTAGAAGCCATCGCGCACACAAAAAAAAGTTATCTCAACTCTTCCCAGCCACATTTTTCGCGATGTGAGGACGGCGGCAGCAGCAATTACGGAAAATATTTTTCACATCGGAAATATCCGCGAAGTGCGATTGTGATGGTAGATTTATGCAAATGGGGCTCCGGCGCCTTAAGAAGCACTTTTTTTTCTCTTCTAAAAAAAAAGGAAATCACCCGGAATGCGGCTACTTAGGGCTTCTTTACCGCCATGCGGTGCGGGCTTTTGCAGGAGAAAAAAAGAATCTCTTTTAATACAAAAGACCAAACGAAAAATTCGCTGACGTTGGAATTTTTGATGCTGTGTGAGAGAAGCCTTGGCACTGACACTGGACACCCACTTGCCCCGCTCCAGTGGTTCCCATCTAGACACGGGGGTAGAGGAGGCGTAAAAATCTCCGGCATCAAACCGAATTCTTCCTAGCCCCGTAACTCAAAAAATATAATAATACTATGAAATTAAATGCAATCATCAATTTTTACATTTAAAAGCCGCTCAGGTCACATTTTCTGTCATCAAAAAAACGCGCAATAAAAGCACTTAGCAAAGCGAAAAAAAATGATTTCGAAAAAACTCTCCACGGTGCCGCTTCAATGGCGGCAGATTTCACATGATGAAATTTTTTTTCTCGCACATATTCCCATTATCTACCGCATAATATCACACTAAATTACAATTTTAATTAAACGCAATCAATACTTTTTTATAATAGGCAAGTAAATTATTGATTATTAAAACTATTGTAATATTAAAAAATTTTTAAATCTTTTGACATTTCGCGAAATTGAAACCAAGCATGGATGAAACGAGTCCGCATGTCTTGAAATAATTTTATTCAAATTTAACACAAAACACATTAAATAACGCTTAATTATTACTTACCGCTTATTAAAATGATAAGTTTCGATATATTTCCCACTGAAATCACTGAAACTTCTCAACAAATTCAGAAAAACTTCTTACAAATCACAGGAGGACGTACCAAAGGCGGCGGCCATGTTATGTCACTTGAAAGTTTCTAGCGATTGTTGTGCCATCTATAAGTTCATGGCTTAAATATGAGTTAATTTATAAAATTGGATGTCTTTGCTTTAAAATGAAATAAAATGCATTTATTAAGAAAAAATATGGAAATTGATTAAAATATTTAAATATTTATAATAGAGTAAATTAAAACAATTATTATTTATCATAAATTATTATTCTTTCAACTTAAATTAAGATTAATGTTAAGAATATGCAATATATAAAATGGTGATTTTACATTTATTAATTTATTTATTTACTGAAAAAAATCAAATATAGGGTTAGAACATTTTTAAAAGCCATAAAAACTAAATTTAATAAACACCGGCTTTTTTAGCGTTAAATTAATTCAATTATTCCGTGTTAAAATTTCAACTATCAATTCAAATTTCGAATAAGTTAAATGAAATATATAATCTATTAATTATACTTCAAAATTGCAAAATTATAATTAAATTAATTAACTATAATAAATTAAAGAACTCTTACTGAACTGCACTGAAAATTTTTTACAATTTTTCTTGAATTAATACCAAACAAAGTTTCGGTAAAATTTTAAACCGTAAAAGCACTTGTTTGATTTTTAATTATACTTTAACTTAAAATTTGACTATATTATGAATTAAACCTTTATTAATATAGCAAATTTAAAATATTTATTTAGAATCACGTATTGTATTTATTAATTTTAACTAAAAATCTAAATTTAATTAATTTTTTTCCACTAGAAATTAGTTCCACACAGGAAGTTAAACACAAATTAAGCTGTTCCACACCGGAACAGCGTAAGTCAAGTTAATACATTCTATATTCATTTTATATAAAGCACATCGCGTATAACATAAAAATAAATTACTAATTACTCAAATAATTTTTATTAACATTCTTTATTTGTAAAATACATGAATTTGTTAATTTATTTCAAAAACTATTTATCGATTGAAGTCCACTTTTTATAACAAAAAACTCTTTCTGCTGCATGTGAGGTCATCTACAGCGAGATTATTTAGAACAAAGGTGATTGTGAATTGTGGAGTAGAAGGTGGTAGGAAGCTTGGGTTTGAATTTCAGTGGTGGTTGCTTCAAAATCTATTTGAAGAAAACGATAAAAATAAATTATTAAGATAAAATTATTTTAAGGTGTTTTTATTAAGAAAGTAAAAAAGATAAGTGTAGAATTAATGTTGTTATATCAAAAATTATATTTTATTAATAGTTGTTAAATCAGAACATGATGTTTTCGTATGTTTCTATAAAAATTGAATAACTGTTAAATGATAATTTTTAATTGTAGTAAATTGAATTTGATTGCTTTAGTTATATGTTAGAAAATATGGAGTTGTTTTTGTATTTATCAATGCACGACTAACTATTTCGATGCCACAATCACGAAGATCAAGTACTCAGAAATGGCTCACCTACAGGACCTTACTTGCTTGAAGGTCTAGGCACAAATGATGCTCAGGCATCGAAACCCGATAACACTGGATCTCAAAAAACTCCAAGTCATCTCGAGATGTGACATCATAGACAAAAGACCTACATTACATCGGTCATGCAGTAGCGAATTTGTATAACCCAAGTCCATGCCAAAAACAGGCGACACCGCTGGGCATGCGCATCTAGACAGTAGTATCAGTTTTTACTGACTAAACTCACAAACCCTTTTGCATGACGTTTGAGTTCAGGCATATACAAAGGCTTGACGATCCCAAGTAGCAAAATCTAACCTAGGTTATTTTATAACTTTCGCTTTTGTTAAAAACAGGTTACTTAAGCGTTATAATCTGACCGGATTACCTTCTAACTAAACTCTAACTTAGTTTTTAAGTTAGAATATTACTTAATTTTTAAGTTAGAATATAACTTCAAAATTCCGTTGCTACTGAGTTACTTCAGCACTTATTTTTAATTTGTAATACTTTTGGTTACATATATACACAAACTTAACCATGCAAACGTGTTTTCGTTTTTCAGAGGATAGAAAAAAACTCGAAAATAATGTATAAGTTTATTATAAGTTAGAAATATATTCTGATGTAACAAGTAATTTTGCAGGTTAGAAATATTCTTCAAAACAACGTATGATCATATTATGAGTTAAAAATGTACTCTCCTATAACAGTTAGGGAATAAACTCGAAAATAACCCGATGATTGAAATGAAACAAAATTTTTGAATATGTGAAAAAGCCAACAGACAGACGTCGCTGAAAGTAAGGAAAAGAGAAGCAGTATTTCGCGATGCAAAGAAATTAATATAAGGGTTTATAGCTAGTTCGAAATATAACTCGTTATTAATGCATGGGTTAGGCCGAGTTGGAAATATACCTAAGCGTAACATAAGAGTTTATTGCGAGCTAGAAACATACTCGCTATTAATGCTTAGGTTTATTATAAGTTAGAATTGTACGAAAAAGCATCAGTGAAGTGAAGAAGTTCACGGGCGTAAAAAGTGTCTACAATTAATATTTTTTTGGAGAAAGTAAACGTGGGTAAGTTTTTAATTACTATTAATTCTATATACATATTTAAAGTCTTTATTAAAACTTATATTTTTTTAATTTTCTTATATTTTTAGGTAAAAATTCTCTACAGGTTTGGGGGAATAGGACAGGAAGAATCTACAAATATCTACAAATATCTTTTTAAAATGTTTAATTTAGTAATAACAATACTTGTATTTTTATTATTATTATTTAATAAAACATACTTTCTTTACGTAAATTCGTTGCATTTTTTTCACTCATTGCATTCTTATATAACAGTTATAAAATATCAAATTTGTAGTTAGATTTCTGTTACAAAATTACTTTTAGGTTAATTAACGGTAAGTATGTACTATCTGAAAAACGTTTTCCTCAGGTTATTTTCTAACCAATGTTTATAAAAGGTTGATAATGGAGGTTTTACTAACGTTTGCTTCAGGTTATTTACTAAACAACGTTTACATCAGGCTAATGATAGAAGTTTTAGAAACGTTTGCTTCAGGTTATTTTGTAACTGCTAAGTTGTGTAGAGGTATATTTTAGAAGTTCTATAAACCTTAGACATAGGTAATCTAATAACTAGAGTTATAAAATAACTGACCATTTACGGTTTAATAAATGTCTAGGAAACGTTTTACAAACGTTTTACTAAGTTATGATGGTTAAATAACTCTGGCTAGTTTCTGGTTAATTAACCGGATTCTAACCAAATTGTGCTGCTTGGGTAGCGATCCTGCTAAAATAACGATAAATCGAATCCCTGATGGAGAGAAATTTCGGTCGGCCAAAGAAGAGTTACATGGACTCAGTTGAGGAAGACTTAGTTAAGTTAGACGTACGTAATTGGAAGGCATTAGCCAGGAACTGAAAGGTATGGAGTGCAATGCTGGAGGAAGCCAAGGCCAATAATAGACTGTAGTGCTACAGATGATGAAAATGACTGAGTTTAAGCCGGTACGAACGGTAAAGGCATTACTTCGCCGTGATGGCGTCATCAACGTGAACAGGGGTCCCTCGAAGGTGCTCTCCAGAGCCAGGACATTGGGGATTACGGATCAGCAACCAATCGTCTATGCTTTCATTTTGGGAAAGGTGACTTCGAGGAGGCTTACCAACATCGCTTCAGGTTGGACGATTCACCGTTCTGTCCAGAATGCCCAGACGATAACGAGGACGCGAAGCATATCTTATTTAAATAGTCGAGATTTGCGGAGCAGAGGACTTTGCTGGAAACAGCCACCGAGGTGCAGCTAACACCTGAGAATATTCTGGACCAGATGATGGGGGAGGATGTTTGGAGAATGGTGAAATAGGCTTAAGAATAACGAAGCCTAAAGAAGCATAGAAAGGCAAAGAAAAGGACAGATAGCAACTATATAGCTGATCCAGCCCCGTGACGAAATGGCATAAGCCGGTCAAGCAGGGAGAATGAGAATTAAGAAGAAAGTTATTTTCTTAGGCTGGGCTAGAGACACACAGAACAGAGACGCAGGAACTCCTCGGTAGACCACCATCCACCTTCCGTGGACCTACGGGCACTTCCCAACTAACAATTTGTCTTTATATTTTGGACGTAGCGCCGTATTCTCGTCGAAATATGTTCCTATCCTATGCAACCCATTTTACGTAATAGAGACGTTTGAATTACTTCCATGTTTCGAAAGTGGTGCAGAGATATTCCGTGTTCGTGTCAGTAAATGTTACCAACATGCACCCAAAAAGTTACTTTTTATGGTAAAGTGTGGTAACTGTGGCTGATTAATATAGGCGGTGCTACTATTTTGTTCCATTTTGGTGTCATCAAAACCTTTTTCTCTCAACTCTCAAATAAATAGTTATTAGAAAATGTTATTTTAAAGAGAATCGAAGAGCGAATTTATAATACATAGATTAGCCAATATATGAAAAAATTTGTAAAGACGAAACTACCCGTTTTTACATTTTGATAACGAACAGATAATAAGTTTATTATTGTACTTTTGTGTGATTTTTTAAACCAATAATCATGAACGAAAGAGATTTTTCGGGAAATGTAATCATTGCACTTCTTAAAAATTAAAGCGCCTCAACAATTTTTGAAAACATAAAAATATATTTGGATTGTAAAAAAATATCGTATTTTTAAAAATTAAATATATCATTTATTTTTATCATAAATAAATTTTATGTTCAATAAATCACTGTTTCTATTCATTCATATGTAGATACAATCAGTTTTTCATTAAAAGCGTTTTTAATTTTGAATTTATTGAAAAGCAGGTTTTAATTCATCCGCCATTACTGTGAATATAAGCTTATACATGACTAAAAATATATTCAATGGGCATATTCACACGCTGCCATAATTGTGGTGAGTAAAACCGGTTTTATTCAACTCCTAGCAACTCAGACGAGGCGTAAATGAGTGTAGTAAATTTGAATGCTATACAGGAACCTTTAAATGTATTGCAGATGAAATTTACTTGTTAGAGAAAAACAGAGCTAAAGAATGCATGAGATAGAAGTAACTTTTTATATGTGTGCTAGTTTTCACGCGTTTGGTTTTGCGTGAAAAATGTTTCGTTAAGTTCTTCCGCTCCCTTCCCTCTCTCATCTATAAAACCGGTTTTAGGCGCCATGAATGTGCACTGTGTGAATAGGCCCAATGCTACACGAGGCTGGCTTCGCCTTAGAATAATTCTTTACCCTACATGAAAGCTTTGATTGTGTGTGTATACCGTGGAAATTGTTTACATCTGAGAACCCTGCAAACAATTTCTCGGAGGCTCGCTTTCTCGGACCATTCTCGATTCGAAAAAGGCTTGCGAAGGGTACGAGAAAAAGATTCAAAACGCAAAATGAAAGCTTTCCTGGTTGATTTGTTTCTCCCAAAGCCTTCATGCTGTAGAAAAATATTGAGAGCCGATTTCCCCTGAATTGGACTTCAAATCTCCAAATTACACTAACAACATAACGTCATTTCACCGATTTGAAGTCCTATTGAGAGGAAATTTTGAGAGCCTTTGGTTTCTCTTCAACGCTTTGTTTGGAAAGTTTGAGCTTTTGACTTGTTTTGCTCGGCGGAGTGATTTTCGGCGCAGAAGCGATTTGCTATCGATACGAGTATGCGATTCGTTATCAGCACGAGAAAGCGATTCGATCTCTTGCTCCGCTTTTATTGCCTTCGAATTCGTTTACGAGTCGTTAACGAGTCTGAGATGGAAGCAAGCTTTCGCTTTTGGCAAATCGTTCTCGAATCGTTTCCGAATCGAAATGTTTGCAGGGAAGGGAGAAGAGAAAGAAATGTGCGTATGAGTTAGTTTTCACCCCGGAAATTTTTGGGTGAAAATTCTTTCGTTAAAGTTTCGTCATGTGCGTCCTTCTTTCTCTCCACTCCTTCGTTTCTTTCCTATAAAACCGGGTTTTTCGTACTTCTTGAGTCTCCGTGTAGCACCCCACAATGAGGCGTTGTTACTTCTTTTTGCCTAAAAAGGATTTTCCATTTGGCAACATTTCTAATAAGTAACTTTTACAATGCCTATTCCGTATTTGTTTCTACTTTTTATCGAAAACAGTGAAATGAGTGCACAAAATTACTAAAATGGCACATTTCCCATTTTGTTACTTTAAAATTCCCATATGGTAATTGTTCCCAGTTGCTGCCTGCAATGTTACTCCACTTTGGCGCTCTATAATCTGGCAGTTACTGAGAACTGCTAAAAAGTTTAAATCTCTCGTATTTCAAGTTTTAACTGAATAAAGTTTATAAAAAAGAAATTATAAAGTTAAGAATTTTAAAGATGTTTAAATTGGTGGAAATGCTAGAAGATTATGATGCAAACTGCAATATTTTGAGTGCGTTACTACAGAGAAACAACCAAAGCATTGCAAATTTGTAACACCGATATTAGGTGCTTTTAAGACACTGTTTCTATCTACACTGATTTCCGAAAATGTAACGAAAGTGGGTAGAGATTCGTAAATTAGACTAATAATTGTCTTCTTAAAAAGGAATTCATCCATAATTAGGCATAAATTGTTAGTTGGGTTTAGTAGCTAGTGAATTGGTAGCGAGCGAGGGCAGCCTTATTGCTTAACAATACACCATTCCAATGCAAGAATCGTGTCAAATTTAATACTACCGAAAGAAAGAACTGTCTTATTTCCAGAAAAGCCTGCAACACCTCCTCACCCGCGTCAATGGACGGTGTAACACTAATGACTGGCCCATTCCTTAACATCCAAGGCGGGACATTAACCAAAAATCTGCGATGGAATGACCAAATCATCAAGCAAGCATGCCACTGTCTGGGATTTCTTAAAAGATATAAATTCCTCGTTCAGCAGTTGTGTCCATTATCTACTACATTCCTCTCAGCCTTGAATTAAACTCGTTAATCTGTTGGTCCGCGAAAACCTCCTTAGCTTGCCTGGACCAGGTACAATATTGCACTCTCAAACTTATTGGTGATGTTCTTCAATTGACGAATTGAGCCGAATTGTAGCAGCTCTAGTAAAATTTTACTGTGTTTATTACAGTGGCTCCTCCATTTTGCTTTATCTATCATCAGACGGTCTAGTTTTGCTAGGATACCATTGGGTATCATACTAGTTCTGACGAGGCTGCTTGTTCTGAAGTAGTTCAGTAGCCGCGACTCCTATGTGCGACTTCCATTCCTAACCTGTTTGCCATTATACTCAGTGCCTTCGTCTATATCACATCCACAAAGCAAGGTTAAACTAAGAACCCTACATTTGAACTCATGGATATTGTTTGAGGTCAGCAATATTGATTGTGGAAGTTTGTTTCACAGTCAAGTTTTTCTATTCATAAAACAAGCTTCTAGACCGAATTGTGTGCGAAAAAAAGGGCTGCAGAATGTGAGGCGAATGGGCAAGTCTTGGGTTAAGGGAAAATTCTCTCAAAGGACATTCCTATAATATATGCACAGAGTCTTTCAAGAAGAGGTGTCATTTCAAATAGAGCCATTGCTTCACGAGCTGTGTGGCAGGTAACGCCGTCCTGCTGAAATTAAACGTCGTCCACATCCATAGCACCAATTTCAAGCCGATCCAGGTCCTGTAGCGGTGGTCGAACCAGCAATATTATCAAAAAAATATGGCTGGATGACACCGCGAGCCAAAAAAAACCACATCAAACTGTCACCCGTTGTGATTGGAGAGGTTGTTCGACTATTTCTTTTGGGTTTTCGCAGCCCTAGATCATCACTCAGAATAATTTTGTTTAAAAAATAATGATTTTATTCATGCATTTCCACTAGCGTTTATATCTGAAAACCTCCTAGTTTTTACTTGTCAAAGGTCATGGCAATGACAGTTATATGTTAACAGTTAAAAAATAGGGCGAAATTTAAAATGACACCTCTTGTTGAAACTCTAGAAGTCCCACCAGTTCATAACCGAAGTCTATTTATACTCTTTTTTTGATGTAAATAAATTATAAGTTATAAATTATTATAATATTTCATTGTATTTACGATTTATTTTAATATTTTGCGAAAACATTTCAAGCAATTTTAATAGAAATTTGTTAATTGGTGTTAGATATTTGAAGAAAAAGGCGCGGAGTTCTATTGAAATACAACTTTAACACGTTTTCCTTTTCAAAAGAAAATATATAAATTGACAAACAACAAGTTTCTACAACATTAAACATACTAACAATTTTATTTTATAATAAGTTTTTAAATTATTTATGAAAATATGAGTTTTAATTTAAAAAGAAATAAAAAAAAATAAAAAAACGCAAGCGTTTGGATTCGAACCCGCGCTTATCGAATAAATTCAGCAGAAATAAAACATTTGATAGGTTTAGGACAAAATTGTCACATATGTTTATGCTAAAATTGCATGTGTTTTAATTACGGTTTCTTTTGTTTTTTATGGTTTATAAGTTAATTTTTGGAAGATAAAAATATTCAAAAATAAAAAATATATCAAAATTCTAAAAAGAACGGCAAAAACATATGATAACATTTCGTACAGCATTTTCCGACTGGGAGGTTAGCATCTCCTGTAATCCGGCTATTCGGAAGTTAGATGTTGGATTAATTTGAGGTCAGGGGTCCTGCGTAGTGTGTCAGATCATGTTGACGAGACGTCCGCACTAAGCTTGTCATTAATATGGGTGCCATGGAGTAGTCCAAGGTATTCAGGTTGACTAAGGAGGGGCGAACCGGGCCAGGGGTGAAAACCAGCAGCCAAGAGTCCCCGTGGTAAGCAGTAGTAGGATAGCGTTCCGGAGTGAAATGTCATTACCAGCCTGGCCAATAGGATCATACTAGCATCTTTTGCTATTTTTTATGTTAAATAATATTTTATCTTTTATATTCTACTATTAGAGATATTTGTTAATATTTATTGAAATTAGAAATTAAGCCAGACGCGTTTCTCAAACTCTCCCTCATCGTTATTGGAAAGTTATCTATTGCTTAGGTTCGGCTTCGTCGCGTCGCGGTCACAACCACACCTTTGATACCTTGGTATGGCACTTCGTATGGAGGTTCGAGAAGTTTTCAGACCCGGTCTGAATACATAATCCAACTAATCAATCTCTCAATTTGGAGTCTCGAGCTAGAAACTAACCTTCCCTGAAATCCATGCTCATGTTGACCCATCATCCACCTGCGTACCTATACCTCTACTCCCACAGTCTCTGCCCTTCTTAATATTGTGCAAACAAAACACCGAACGCAAACATTAAAGTTGTCCAGAAAAAGAGCTCCTTTAAAAGGCAAAACTATACAAGTGAGAACTCGGCCCAGGGCCAGACCCTGCCGAAATTACTTACCTTATTTTTCTTCTCATCTGCTCCACGAGGGCGAAGATTGACGTTTAGTGGAAGGAAGCTGTACACTTTGAGAATGAAAACATTTGTCCGGAAAATTGGCCTGCGGAAAGAACATACTCAATTAGGAAATGCCTGGTGCCTCTTAGGTGAGAATTGTTTTTGAAATTTAACGAGTCATAATGATTTAGGATACCTCGGATTCCACCTGGCCCCTGCAAGGATGCTGCCCCGAAAAGGAACATTTAATTAACTTGATGAAGACATCCTTGCTTACTAAGGCTGCTGTGGTCTCTTTTTAGTGATGTGAAATATTTTCTTACATCAAAAAAGATTAATTTGATGCTTTTGATGTTGGGGAAATTATTTTTTTTTTATATTTTGATTAATTTGAGTAAAGGGAGAAATTTGTTAGTTCGCATTTTTCTTTTTAAGGCATTTTGTTAATTTTTTAAGGGGATGGTGAAGGATTAGGTGGATGCGTAATGAAAGAAGAAGGTGGGATCTTTTGCTCAATGATTCCGGGAAGCAGTAGAGCAGTCTAATTTTTCAATTAAGGGAACAAGTGGTAGTTTGCTTGGGGTATCACCAAATTTCATACCACTTCTTTACTTCCCGTGTTTACAACAATTCCATCAATTCCAATTACAATTGCAAATCAATATCCATCCAAGAATTGTTCTATTCCTCGACTCATTCTTTCAACAGGAGGGTGAAGGCCTAAAAATGCTGGCCTTAGTTCTTTGAGTTAACTTGCTGTGTTCTTTTACAATTTGTTTACTTCGAGGATCTTCCCTAGCCATTTTTTATGTGACAAACTAGGTTTAGGAGTTTGTTGGGATGCTGTCCCACACTCTAGTTGACCTATTTTATTTATACACGAATTCCTTCCCGTAGGAGTGAGTTGATCAGGATAGTCTTGTGTTACAAGGATGACATTGCCATGTGGGCAATCGAGGTGCAAATATTTCTATCATCTATGACTTACATGATGCGTTTTGCACCTTGTCTAGCCACGACCAGTGGTTTTTAAGTAGCATCTGTTGAGAAATCCTAAAGTACGAATCCACCAAAGCAAACGAACATTTTCTCGGGGGCAAATTACGTCAATGACGTAAAAAGATGATGTTTCAGATGTGCATAGCTGCGATGTGCACTTTCTTGGTGACGTCATTTTGCACGCGAGCAAATGTTCGTTTGCCTTGGTGGAGTCGCACCATTAGACTTTGGAATGCTTGTTTAGTGGTTTAAAATATGTGCCTCGCTTATGTTACGACTACTGTATAAAACATTGTACACTGCTACTGGGAGAACCTCTGTTACTACTGTTAAGAATTCACAGTTAGAATAGTTTTTAGTGTAGCTAACATTACCCTAGCTCGATTATAATTCACAGGGAGTTTTTTAAATGTTTGAATAAAATTGTTCGAGAAATTATGAAAACTTCGAAGTACCGAGTTTGTATCGAAATTTCCAGTGGCGCTATCACTTCTAACTTCCCAGGTTCAGACACCTAGTCCGGGGAAATTAGCAAAAAAAAACGCACGAAAGGAGACAAAATTCAAAAATGGCTGAAAATTGGACCACAGCTTGCGACTTTTTAAGAAAACAATTTCGGAATCACAAAAAAAACATGGCCGCCAGAGATATCACTTTTTGGCCAAAAGATCACTCAAAAACTGGGTTTTTCGAAATTTTTTTTTGATCAGTCAATACGAAACGTTATTGCCTACAAAAAAGCCCTCTTGTAATTTTTTTCGAAAACCTTGATCTTTCCGATTATTCAAGGTATTTTTTGGCCGAAAAGTGATTTTTGGAAACTTTGACTTTGAATAACTTCGAAAGGGTTCGAAAAATGACAAAAGGGCTTTTTTGTAGGCAATAAGTAAGAAAATAAAATTATTTTAAATCAAAGTATACTTACATCGCACGTTTTTTTGGCTCTTTCTCAATATTCGACTAATTATGACGTTCATGTCTTCTTCTTTGGCAGTTTTCTTACTGTCACAATTTCATAAGAATCGGTTCAGTAGAAGTAGACGAAAAATCTGTCGCAAGATTTGAACCAAACAAACAAATATACGAGGTGAAGCTAAATAAAACCATTAAAAATAGAAAATTCGAAGTTCGAAAATATCTTGAATACAAAATAAATGAAATCTTCTATTTTCTCAATCTTATGTTTTTTATAGAAGTTTTAATAGTAGAATAGAAGACTTTCGCCGAATAGCCCCCATTATTGATCGTCTGTGGCTATCCATTTTCAATAATAAACTTTGCTGTCACAAATCAGCTGTTTACTTCCTTCCACATCGAAAGTTCGAAATTCGAAACTCACGCTACGCTCGCATTGGAAATATGGCCAATCTGCGCAGAGTCTCAGCGAAAGCTCATACCAGCATTGAAAATGTACCGTAAACAAGCCATAGGGGTGTCGCAGACTAAGGAATCTGTGAATCGGTTTGGAAGGGATTGTCAGATAGTTTATAAAGATTAGGAAAAGGACATGCGATAGACTTGAGCGCTGGGAACACCGGCAGAAATGACATGGGTTTTATATTTGACCAGTTCCATTACTACCTTGATAGAATGTCTAGAACCGAAACTCTCAATATAATTCTTTAAAACAGAACCGGAGTTTAGGTTGCCGAACTCTATTAAAAGCTTTGGATATACATATCTAGGAGCAACCAGACCGGTCCCAATAGAGCGATGCCTGATTCGGTTGAGATACTCTCTGAAAAGTACTCGTACTAGAAGGTCGTTATCATGGTACAATAGCTGCGTTTCTTTTCTATTTTTTAGTACTTGTGAGCAGAGCAGAGAAGAACGCAAAATTTGTTGATATGAGTAAAACCTAACCTAACATTTTTGAAGTTATTTCATTTGTATACAAATAAAAAGTTAAACGAGTTTACAATATAATGGAAATTAATGCGGTTAGTTTTCAAAATAAAACGGAAGAATAGTTTTAGGTAATTATACAATTGAAATTTTATTTATAGACTTTTTTATATGAAGAGAGCTCAAAGAACTCAAAAGCCATCTTTGGGCTTCTCAGTAAGTGAAAAATAATTCACAATAGACTCCAAATGGGAGCTTTCCTTTAATTGCGTAACAACAAGTGTTATCTTCTCGTTTGTTAAAGTAAGAGTAGTTGCGAGTACTCACGAGTAAGAAATAGTAGAAATTAGCAGACAAGGAACGCAGCTAATAATAATATAAGGTAAGCTCATAAGGAAAAGGCCTGTTTTCATCTTGAAAAGCATTTTCCTTTTTACATTAGAAAAGACCTGAAAGACCTGAGTGTCGCTAAGAATATAGAACTATAGGAAGGGCCCTCGCAGAATTTTAGCGTAGTGAAATTCAAACTGCACACTTCATTGTTCTTTTTTTCACTGAAAATTCACTCGTAACAACTTCAATTACACTAAAAACAAATTCTTTAAACTTTCTTTCTCTTTTGATATTAGTTTTTTAAAAAAAACTGTAAATAAATTTTATAGAAAAACTCGTTAAAGAAAGTGCCGCGGGAAAATTTGACAGTCAACTAACAAGCAATTAAACCAATTTGACAGTCGACTGATAGCAGATTTCACTACGCTCCCATACACGGATTTTATACGCGAGGGCCTTTCCTGTAGTTCTATATTCTAAGGTGGCGTCACGGGAAAGCTTTTTCCCCTTGTGAGCTAAGATCTAAGTGACGTCACGGGACCTTTATGAGCTTACCTTGTAATTCTTTTATCATGGTCGTTATTACTTTTTTATGTAAAGTAGTGCACTCGTCTAATATTGGATTGTATTTTAGATTTTTCATACGGTAGTATGGAAATTGAATGGGGCAGTCTCAGATTCTGACTAAGATTTGTTCGGCTTGTGAAAATTATAAGTCGGTTTTGATTTGGGTGCGAATGCCTAGTAGTACAAAGGGAAATTTTTCACTCCACTTTCTAAGGTCATCGCTCCACTAAACCTAGGGCACTCATGGCATATCCCGGCAACCACACCTGCCTCTGTCTTCGTATCGTTCGTATATTATACGAATCGTTTTGTGGTATCTTAAGGACAACCCAGGTATGCACACGGAAGAGGTGCACACTCTCACATGTTCGCAGGCGTCCGATCGAATACCATTCTCGGTGCAGCCATTCTCGTCGATAATATCAACAACTTTAGAATGCTCCAACTGAAGAAAATTGCCCAGGTGGCCGTTTGGTCTGGTATAAGGATTTCTTTACTTTAAGGGGGGAAATGCCAAATTGAGGAGAGTCTCCAACAATGCATTGGGCGATGGAAGTTCAGCACCAGAAAGGCAGGCCACGCTTTGAGTTTTGCTTAATTTAGTAATAGTTACTAAGCATGGTACTAAACAACCACACTCCTACAGCCTCCTACATATGTTACTGTTGGCCTTATGGTGGTAGTGTTTATCCAATACATGGTCTTTGGGCGTAGACCTCTACACCTCATGTGGACCCACAGGCTTTTGCGGCCGGCTCACAGAGATTTGCGAGACCTGCTTATTTTACTATCCATGTTCATGCTTCCAAAGAAGTTAGACATCAATATCACTCTTAAGTATTTGTGATATGGTGTGAAATGTAAAAGCTCTGCTTGCAAGGACCGGCTCTGTCTATCTTGACAATTTTCTTTTCCTGGTACCGTTGAATTGACATCAAATTTTTCTAGAGCACACCAGCGGAAGACCAAATCAAGTGCGTACTGCATATCCTTTGACGGGTACACCTTGTTTCACCGCACATCCTTTTATTATAGTACCCTCTCCAGAGACCTCTGCAAATGAGTGACCATTAGTTCGCGAACTTTCAATATAGAGATGATTGATTCACTGAAAGTGTTGTTTAGACCTCAGCATCCTAAAGCCCTAGTTTAGTTACAGTGTCGAAGGATGGAATGTCGAACAGCGTAATACAACAAGCTGTAATTAAAAGAGAGAAAGAAAAAAGAATGTACAACGCCCTTCAGGGTCACGCGTTTCTCAAAAACGAAACCAAACTCAAAATTGTTAACTTATTTTTCACATTTCAAGGAAATGTCTAAATTGACATTGATTACAAAGAATTAAAAGCAATGGGTCATAAAACCAAATCCTTGAAAATTTACTAATTACCCTCAATTCACAGAACTTAGTCCAGTCCTTAGTCCTTCCAGTTAAACAAATCACAAAGTTCCTTGGAAAAATCCTTTAAATTTTCTCATAAACCTTTTAATGATATAAATTCATGCAAATATTTTCCTTAACACTTCAAAGTCCCCGAAAAAGGACGAATTTACTTTTGAAACTCTGTCATAGACTGTTCTACTCCTCCAGCCACTTTACATCATATTTCTAAGTAGCCCAGCGCTAGAAACAAGCCCTTTTATAAACACAATCACATCAAACGAGATCCTCTTGCCATTCACCTTCGCACTCGATTAATATTTGATCTTCTATTACCATTGACAACATTTTAGTCATCTTCCAGGACAACCTCTTCCCATCTGTTAAATAATGGATTTTCCTTAAAATCGCCGCTTGGTCCCTCCAACTTTTTAGTATATAGAGTTCCAATGGGGAAGCACTTTTCATATCTTCAAGGAGAATCATTTAAGGAAACGAAATTGGATTTCATTGCAAAATTTTCTCCCCCCCCATCCGCGGCTATCGTAGGCTTCGCTCTCCTTTCCGATCCTTTCGGGTTTCACGGTTCATTTAATGTTTACTACAAAATAGGTCAAGCTGGCGAATTTTCCGTGAATTTCGTCCTTCTATGTTTCGGTTTCCTATTAATATATTCATTGCGAAGTCCTGGATACGAAACAGAAACACTTTTGGATTCCTTTGAAATTGTTTCACTGATAAATGTCTGGTTTTCAGAAATTCAGATTCAGGAGGCAGCGCAATTTCACACACTTTAAAATTAATTTTTCAACTTCCTGAAATTTATTTTTCAGTTTCCTGAAATTAATTTGAATTCATTTCGTGGTAGTTATGAGAGTTGATGAATTTTTAGAAAATAATTATTGCAAATTGGGAATTGCGAAGCACAGATAAAATATTCATCCGTAAATTGACGGAAGAGAGTTTCAATAATTGTTTTTATACAAAAAAAAATTGAATCAAATCTCAATACTATAACTATACCGTATAGGATTAGCTTGAAAATCTAAATTCTGTTCAAATTTCAACCACAGTACAAGGTTTTTTTTATGTGAAAGACTAGAGAGCTCAGGGAAAGCCCTTTATATTTTTTAACATTAGATGTCCGCCTAGGCTAGCACTCCATTTAAGCTCCCATAGGAGCACTCCTGCAACGATTTGGTTGTAGAGGAAAAAGAGCATTATAGAGCTATCATGGAGGCCTGTGGATATGTGAATAAGCTTCGGAGCCGAAAAGCTTTTATTTTTGTTCATCTTTAAGAAAAATAAATACCAATGAAGAGGTCTTTTTTTACGAGTTTGATTCTAATATACATTAAACTGCCTCAGAGTAAGTAAGAAACCTATGCCTCCACAATGTACATTTATATTTACAATCTCACTTCACCTCATTTCAAGTTGAAAATTTCACTGCCTCAAAAGATGTAAGAAATGTCTCTTCAGTTCGTGTTTACAATCTCAACTCGCCTCAGCTCAAATTGGATATTTTACTGCCGCAAAAGAAGCCAGAAAGAAGAAACCCTTGTCTTTCCAGTACATATTTACAGTCACACCTGGCCTCATTTATCTCGATACACCAGTAAGACATTATTTTTGAACCGGGACATTCCAAAAAATTGAGGCCTCAGTACAATTTACCATATTGTAAGGGACAAATGTGTAAGTCCGGCTCAACTCTATAAAAATTACAGGTCACAAAAAGGTATCAATTGACTACTACGGCCCGCGGAAAAAACGTAAAATTTATTCTGGCCCATGTTATAAAAAGCTTGCCCACCCTTGCCCTAGAAGACTACCGAGGCAACCAACTCAGCTTATCCCTGTAACCAAGTCACTGCCACGCATGCGAGGTGAGTCACTTTTGATAAGCTACACCAGAAATAGGATCAATGAAGTTCTATCAATGAACGAATGTTATCACGTCCCTCTTAAGGTACGTTTCCACTTATCTGATCGAATCAGTTCGAGTTATTCCCGCTGGGTACACTCAGGGGCGGATGGGCAACATCTTAGCGGCCCGGGAAATAATATTTGTCGGCCCTTTTTTAAATTTCCGGATATGGCTTAAATATACATTTACAGGGTGTTACGCAATTTTCCTTTAAAATCCCAAGACCTATTTTTTTCATTTACACACAAGCGTGAGGCTATAGCAAAAACCGACTGGCGGAAATCGTCAACAATCTAGTAATCAAAGTGCTAAAAACACATATTTGGTATTTTGTAATAGAAATTGCTACGAATTCTTTCTGTAGCAAATGAGCAGAATACAAAAACCTGAAAATAAAAAAATATATATAAAAAGACGTTTTTCATTCAGAATTTGTAAATTTTTTAAATAATCATTAAAGCGCCAGAAAAATACACCTCCCTCTAGCAGTACGCACGCAGTCGTGACTGATTAAATGAAAACAGGTGATTTGATAGGAGGAGCTAAATGAAGCTTTTGTCAAGCCGAGTTTGAAAACATCTATACCACAAAATAAACAAAACATAAAAGTTTGAGAGTTATTTATGGGTAGTCGGAAGAACAAATATAAAAACTCAATTTTTTGCTGATTAATTCACAGGCCTGCGCAATATAACTTTTATTTTCCCTTTCGAATAATTATGTTTTTTTGTTAATTATTTAGGTATGTGGAATTAAAATACACCGCTGGTTCTTTTATACCACATCGAGATTTAATTTGATTGAAGAAATGCATGAGTTTAGTTACAAAATTAACAGCATTAGAGCCGGCTTAGACGGTGCGCATCAGCGCATGTGCCTCACGAACGTTTGTGGATGAAGGGAGAAGTGGGGATGATGAGAGGTACCACCCCATTTTTCACTTTACCCACAAAGTTCGTGAGGCACAGGCGCACCGTCTAAACCGGCTCCTAGTTTTAAACAAGACTTAATAAACTAGATTACCTACATCAAGCACATTTATGATATCTTTTTCTACTTTCTTCAAAACTCCTGTTCAATTTTTTTCTCTTGTAGTTCCGATGGAAGAAAATCCTTTTCTCTTTTCCTGTACCAATAAAAGCTCGTTGTAGCGCTTAGCAAATTTTTTTCTTTTAATCATGAACCGAGTAATTCTGCGCCATCTTTCGGAAGATTGAGATCTCTTACCAAATCATTTAATTCAAATTGACAAAATAGTTGAGGTATTTCATTGCACTCATACTCATCGTCAAAATCTGAAATGTCTTCTACAGCCTCTTGAGAGTGTGCTAATGACAGTACGGCATAACTCTTGGTCATCGGGATCTTTGTATGTAGATAAAATCACAGAACGAACATTAGGATTCGTTATTTTTTTTTTAAAAACGTTAAATTCTTTTATGTGTGAACTGCAAAAGTAACAATCATCAATATAATTTTGCGGTTCCATCCAAAACGTTGGAGTCTTCAAATTAAAAGAATGTGTTTCACATTTTATGAGGCCCCCATTTCTTGTCTTGGTTTTTTATCTTAATTTTAAAATAACTTTCATACAGTTGTTCGATAGATTTAGAGATATTTTGTTGTTGCTACATAATTTCCACATATGTAGCAGAAGTTATCAGGAGAATTAACACATTTTCGAGGAGCCATTTGTAACGCTTTTTTACTTTAACCACTCAAAAATCACAAAAATATATTAGCACAGTCGACACACGAAACTCTAAATTATACTCACAATCAAGATAAACAACGACTACTGAGGGTACATGAATATTTATATGTCAACAGTACTATTAAACCATACTGTTAACAAAGGAATTGGACGTTAACTCTAGTCATACTAAGATTTTGAAAAAATTCCTTTTCTCAGAAAATTTATGTGATGGAAAATTGTTAATATTTTTTTCATAGCTAGGGACCTATTAGCTACAGAAATTATTACTCAATTTTTTTAGGGGAAAACCATCGCAGGCCTGTGTTATATAGGCAAATAATAGTGTAAATTACAGAAAAAAATGTACAAAAATCCTACAAAAATTTGTTAAGAAAAAGTTCTTTATTTACGGTAAGTAAATGTTTATGTAGATAGGTTGGTAGATCATTTAGACGTACTTTCAGCCACCGGCCCTGCGGGCGTCTGAACAGCCGGCCCACCGGGAAATTTCCCGGTTCGCATTATGGCCCATCCGCCCCTGGGTACACTTAAGTGTATACATTTGCGAATGCAACTGAATGGAAGTGTAAAACGCAGGGACCGAAATAGTTTATTATAAGACATATAAAAAGATTCCAAAAAAAATAATTATTTGTTAATATTTTTAATTTCAGTCGAAAGGTTACACTTATTTCAAGATTTTTTTTAAATCATATTATAATAGTTATATTCGGACTTTTAATATGTGTATCTTTAATAATATTTACAGTGAGACTTTTATATTTTCATCATGAAATAAAACTTATTAGAACGATTTTATATTTAAAGTCTTAAAATTAAATATCTTTAATTAAAATTTCACAAACAAAATTTTTGTAAAACGGTTCTCGGGTGCATTATTTAAGTGTTACCATATATCGAGTTGGAAGATAAAAAAAATTGCTCTTATTTTACATGCGGCACCGACTACCCAAGTAAGTTTGAAAGAGCGTTCTCCCCTTTATAGTTTTAAAGTGATCTCAGAACAAATCTAAATGAAAATTTTATTTGTGAAATTAGATAAAGATATTAATTTTAAGACTTTAAATATAAAATCGTTCTAATAAGTAATTGTACCACTAATAATAGTTTTTTTCGGTCCCTGGTAAAACGAGTTTACACTTATAAACTTATTCAGTGATTACACTCAGTTGAAAGTGGAAGCTTACACTTTTTTTGCTCCACTTTTTGAGATGTATACATTCAAGTGGAAATTATGTTTATATTAATACATTTAATGAAAAATGTAAAGTGAAGTTATACACTTTTTGCCCAGTTTTGGAATTCTTAAGGAAAATGTCGTCGTGTGAAAAAGTTCTAGCAGTTACAACTGCAATGGTAATTAATTTACGTAGACGAAGAAAACGTAGAAAAAAAGTGAGTAAAAGGGCATGCTGGGTTCGTCAGTGGATTAAAAAATGTAAAAGTCTTGGAATTGGTAAAAATCGAGTGCCAGAGCTCGAATTAGGAGATGAAGCTAGTTATAGAAATTTTCTACGAAAGACGGCTTCAGATTTCTAGTTTTTACTCAATGATGTTAGTATTTTCTTATAGGAAAAAAACAGTTTTATGAGGAAAGCTATTCCGGAAAAAGAACGGATGTCTTTAACATCCCGATTCCAGGTGATTATTTGTTACTGCCATTTAAAAAGAACAAAATCAAACAAAGAAATTACACACACAGGCTTTCACATAAATGGCTAAACCTATTTACATACATTACTCAAAGATAGAGTATAGAAACTTCTGAGCTCCTCTGACCAGGGATGCCAACGAGGGGTTATCCCTGCGAATTTTAGGACGACAAAATGCTGAATGGTTTTTTTTGCGGCTTCAAATTTTTAGGGGTAATTTTAGGAGCAGTGTAAGAATGATCCGAAATATTTAAAACAGTTATTATTGCTTTCTAACTTTTGCTTTACTTGACCAGAAATTGCTCAACCCGTGGCTGCGCCCGACTTGCGAATGAGTGTATTCCTACAGTTTTTAAGACTTGCACCCGCTTTATCTTTTTTTTCTAGCATGCATTTGACCTAGATAAAATACATAAGGGTAGCCTTTGTTGTCTAGTAACTAATTGCGCATTACATAAATTGCGTCTTATTTTTCTAAGCTACCTCCCTGTAAACGCTGAGTCACTCGCATGCACTTATTCGTAAAATCTACCTACGCATTGTCTCAAGTTATATACAACAGCTAAAAGGGTCAACTTCTATTTACTTTCTACCACTACTACCCTTGGGTCATAAAACCCACTAACTACGCATTAGTTTAAGATATTTACCTAATTTCTACAACTACGTCTTCTAATATACACTGTAACCGCTCGCAGCCACGGGAAGACCTTGTCTTAGTTTTAATTTCGTGTTACCAGACCGGGCTTTCGTCTGATGTTCGATTCTACTTGTTATAGTTCGGCCAACCTACCCCGTCACTGTCCTCAGTGACGAAGGTAGAAGACTTCCATATTTGCACTTTACATTCCTGCTGCTCCTACAGCCTTACAGAATTACCTTCCAGTTCCTGCTGCACCTGCAGCCTTATGGACCACTTACCCGTTCTTACTGCACCAACAGCTTTACAGAATAAACATCCAGTTCCTGCTGCATCTGCAGCCTTATGGACCACTTACCAGTTCTTACTGCACCAACAGCTTTACAGAATAAACATCCAGTTCCTGCTGCATCTGCAGCCTTATGGACCAATTACCAGTTCCCACTGCACCAACAGCTTTACAGAACTCTCTATTGACACTCACCACCTCACAATCCAGTCAGTCCTGACTGTGGACCCACTACTCACCGCCACAGAGAAGCGACGAACCACTCTGGTCGCGTCTGCCTTCCAATCATTCGACCCTAAGGCCATCTACTCGCTTCCATTACCTGAAATCGTTACTTTCCCTTCCTTGTCTAACTAGCTCTTAGAAACAACTCGATTTAGGTAATACCAAGATTTATTATTGATTCTCATCGTTTTTTTTTTTACATACACAAATCAAGATTTCATTCTTGTTTATTCCACCATGTTAGCTTCTTCGTCATTCTCAAATTCGTCCTCTTGGTCCGCATCCTCGTCCAAGTCCATATCGTCCAGTTGGCACCATGGCTTTAGTCGATCTGCCGCATGCACTGATTTATATGGTTTGCGGGTGACCTGCATCTGTTCCGCATCTTTGATGACATATCGATCATGTCCTAGTACAGCCTCTACCACATACGGTCCCCTGAACCGTGGTTGCAATTTCCGTACTTGTCCTGTTGATGGGGGTTCTTGTTTTACCAGCACTAGTTCCCCTGCTCGATACTTTCGTGGTTCTTCTCTCCCTTTGTTGACTCGCTCAGCTTGATTTTTCTGCTTTTCATTCATTCGACGAATCACCTTTTCTTTTAACTCATTAAGAGGCATATTGTCCTCCTCTTCTCTGTCTATTAATTCATGCAGAGCCAGGGCTAACTTATTCTTCAATATATCCTTGGGCTCATAAGTCATGACCAATTTGTAAGGTGTGACACCAGTCGTAGTGTTTTTAAAATTATTTAACGCCCACTGAATTGGTTTTACTGTCTTGTCCCAGTCACGCCCATCAGCCTCTTGGGTCATTGTGGTTATCGCTGACTTTACTGTCCTGAAGTATCGTTCGATTTGGCCATTGGCCCGAGGTGTCTTCACTGCTGTCAATACGTGTTGGATCATGTTATCGCAGCAATATTTCCTGAACTCTGCTGAGGTAAATGCAGTTCCCCGGTCACTCACAATCCGGGTAGGTATACCAAAATATTGGGTGACTTCTTCCAACATCTTGATCACTCCTTTTGTTGTCGTAGTTCGGACGGCCTTCAGTAGGATGAATTTACTGAACGCATCAACTATTCCTATTATGTACAGGTTTCCCCCGCGGCTCTTTGGGAATGGCCCCAAATGATCAATGTGTACCGTGTTGAATGGAATTGGAACCTTTTCAGGAGTATGCACCTTAAACCTGCTTTCGTCCGCTGCTCTCTTGTTGTACAAACAGTCGATGCAAGAGTTGACGTACTTCTTCGTTACAAATTTCATGTTAGGAAACCACACCTGTTTCCGCAAAGTTTCCATTGTCCGCTCTAGTCCTGGATGGCCTCTGTCGTCATGTGCGGATTTGATAATTCTCCAGCGCACTCCTGTGGGAATAACAAACCGAAGACCATTCGGAGTTTTCTTGAAAATCCTGCCTTGCTCCAGTACAAAATTCCCCTTAATCCCGTGTTGGTCAGGATGATTATGGATACTCCCCGTTAACACTTTTTTGATTTCATTAATTCTGGTATCCTGGTGTTGCAGCGTGGCCAGCCAATCCTCGGTGGCCACTTCTACGATGAACATCTTACCGGTTACATCTTCACTTTCTTTCCCTTCTTCCACCGGCGCTCGGCTCAACGCATCAACGTGTGCTAGCTTATGGGCCGGTCGGTATTCCATGTCGAAGTCGAATTCGGAAATTCTAAGCCACCATCGCGCAATTCTTGGTACCAAGTTCTTCTTTTCTTGCGTCATTCGTAAGGAGTTGCAGTCAGTGACGATTGTAAACTTTTTATTTAATAAATAATGTTTGAATCTCTCCAGCGATTCCACCACAGCAAGGGCTTCAAGTTCGTAGCTGTGATATCGGCTTTCAGCCTCTGTAGTTGCGCGGCTAAAATATGATACAGGCCTTAATGTACCATTTTGGTCTTGCATTAATATGCCAGCCAATCCATGAGAGCTCGCGTCAGTATGTACTTCATGTTTAGCGTTTGGATTATACAATACCAATATGGGCCGCTGACTTAGCATGTTCTTCAGTCTAATAAATGCCCCTTCTTCCTCTTCTCCCCATTTAAACTCGGAGTCCTTCTTAAGTAATTTGTTTAGTGGTCGTGCAATAAACGTAAATCCCTGCACAAACCTCCGAAAATATCCGGTTAATCCCAAAAATTGCCTCACTTGTTTCACATTTTCAGGTCGTTTATACTCGCTTACTGCCTTTATTTTGTTAAAGCCGGGCTTAATCCCTTCGCCGGAAACTTCATGTCCCAAGAAAGTTAGCTCTGATTGTAGGAATGAGCATTTCTTTATGTTGATGGTTAATCCGGCCTTTCGAACTTCCTTCAAGAGCTCTCTCAATACATCGAGATTTTCCTCAACGGTTCTGGTAGGTATGAGAATATCGTCCATATAGAGTATGACCTTTCCATGTTGTATCGATTTAGTTACTTTTGCCATCAGCTTCATAAAAATAGCGGGTGAATTTGTTAACCCGAAAGGGACTCTCTTGAACTCATAATGTCCATCAGGCGTTACGAACGCGGTATAATGTCGACTATCGGGGTGTATCGGTACCTGATGATATCCACTCATCAAGTCTAAGGTGGTAAAGACCCGTTGACCTGCTAAAAGATTCAGTGTCTCTTCTATATTAGGCATAGGAAAATTCTCTCTCTGGGTTATGGAGTTTAGCTTACGATAATCGACGCACATTCGCCACTCACCGCTCTTTTTCGGTACCAAAATAACGGGACTTGCGTATTCTGAATCAGAATATTGAATAATGTCCAGTTTTAGCAGACGGTCTATTTGCTCTCGAAGCTGTGACTTGAGTCCGTAAGCCACTTTGTATGGCTGGTACCGAATAACCTTTTCTTCCTTCAGCCGAATGTGCATCTCTATCAAATCAGTTTTCCCGACCTCCTCCAATTCTTTCGCCATACAGTCCCTGTACTCATTAACCAGCTCAATCAGTTTCCTTTTCCCTTCATTATCTACCCTTCCTCCGACTTCTATTTCATCCGCTAAAATTGGCGGAATTTCTCGAACGACCTTACCACTCTTTCCAGAAATATTTCTTAATTCGAACTTCCCTTTCCTCTTCAGAATTTCCACATCGGGCTGGTCAAGAAAATTTCTACCAATAATCATATCGGCGCTCTGCACCGCATCACCGACCACCATAATTTCAGTCGGCTTTTCCAAATCGGCAACCTTCACAACTTTCATAATTTTTCCGAGTGTAACGACTTCTTTTCGGCCAAACCCAAATAAGGAGGAACTACCCTCGTCCATGGTCCAGTTATTTTTTTCCACCACAGAATACTTTAGAGTAGTACATTCGCTTCCCAAATCCAAAAATGCTACTATTCTGACGCCGCCTACTGTTACCCATTTGTGGTATTCATCAGGTGTGTCTAAACTTTCTTGTTCGATACGATTCACCGTGGTTTTAGATTTATTTGGGCAATTACGCGCCCTATGCCCAACCTTATTGCAGATAAAACACTTCTCAACCCCTTTTCCGCAGCTACGAGCATAATGTCCCACTTCATTGCACTTGAAACATTTGACCGTCCTGCTACTCTCACCCTCCTTTCTTTCGACGATCCCTTTGTCTTCCCCCACGCGACCTTTATAACTATTATCTCCTCTATTTAGATTATATGGAGCAAATCGAATCCCGTTCTTGCTCCTGGAAACACTATTTTCATGTCGCTCGCCCCTAATATTACGGCGTTTTTGTGTTTGTTTTTGAATTTCTTCAAAGCTCTTTATACACCCTAATGCTTCGGGCATCGTTGAACAATTTGAAGACATCAACACGTTCCTAAGGTTTTGGTCTCCCAGTCCCGATATAACATATCTGATGATCGCTTTCTCTGGCAAACCCAACCTACTACCTAAAGCAGCCACTTGGTAGACATATTCTTCGGCCGATTCCCCAGGCTGTCTTCTCTTTTCCATGATTTCCATCAAAATAGAGCTTGGGTCCCGGACACTAGGGAAACTCGCAATCAGACTTGATTTAAAATCTTTAAAACTTTTCAGCACATTTCCCTGTGACTGATACCAGAAGGTTGCAGCACCTCCCAGCCGCATAGTTGCATAGAGCAAAGTCAACCGGTCATCCCAATCATAAATATGCCGTAAACTTTCAACCCCCTCAATCCATTTTTCGGCCGAGATATTTTTCGATGGATCGAATTCTTCAATTATTGCCTTTACTTCCCCTAATCCCAAGCGGAATTGTCCCGTACTCGGCAAGGAATATGCGAGCGAATCCAACGATGTGCTGGTAGTGCTCTCTTGCGACTGCCTGTTCTCCAATTCGCTCCTTAGCCTTTCATTTTCTTTCCGCAAATTCGCTAATTCTACTAAAATTTCTTCATTACCTGGTTTTGGCCCATTGTCAGATGCGCCTGTCCCAACGTCAGATGGTCCTCCCTGATGAGTCATCCTGTAACCTCTTACCACTCTCAGGTGCACTTCCACAACACCACTGTTCCAAACACAACACTATTGTTCCAAGCACTTGCAGACAGTATCTACACTAATTTTCAGTATTTTCACCAATTTTATAACAGTAATTTCACTAAATTCCTAAACAGTATTTTCACTAAATTTTTAAACAGTATTTTTACTAATTTTCCAAACAGTATATTCACTAATGTTCACACTATCAGAGTTCAACCTCACACCTGAATTTATTATTGCTTTCTAACTTTTGCTTTACTTGACCAGAAATTGCTCAACCCGTGGCTGCGCCCGACTTGCGAATGAGTGTATTCCTACAGTTTTTAAGACTTGCACCCGCTTTATCTTTTTTTTCTAGCATGCATTTGACCTAGATAAAATACATAAGGGTAGCCTTTGTTGTCTAGTAACTAATTGCGCATTACATAAATTGCGTCTTATTTTTCTAAGCTACCTCCCTGTAAACGCTGAGTCACTCGCATGCACTTATTCGTAAAATCTACCTACGCATTGTCTCAAGTTATATACAACAGCTAAAAGGGTCAACTTCTATTTACTTTCTACCACTACTACCCTTGGGTCATAAAACCCACTAACTACGCATTAGTTTAAGATATTTACCTAATTTCTACAACTACGTCTTCTAATATACACTGTAACCGCTCGCAGCCACGGGAAGACCTTGTCTTAGTTTTAATTTCGTGTTACCAGACCGGGCTTTCGTCTGATGTTCGATTCTACTTGTTATACAGTTATATGATAATTTAAACCACCAACATCCATTCTAAAAAAATCGGTTTCCGGATGACGTCATAAGTACATAATTTCTCTTAGCTTTTTATCGAATTCTGATTGGTTGTTGAATTCGTTGGCGGTAATTTGAATAGCGTGATTGCTTATCTTGTATAATTTTTAATCCATCAAAAATAATGCTAGATTTTTTAATGTTCGGATGTATGAACAGCAAAAGTACTGTTTGAAGTACTAAAAAGTTTATAAATAATTTAAATATTAATTATGATTGATATTTTAATATTTAATAATTGATAAAATATTTTTCTTTAAATTTTAATAATGATTTTAGGGGTATTTCGAGCTGTGCTTATTGGTAAACAATGAGCTTGACGTTTTCACATTTTACGAGTTGGAACAAAATAAGAACAAGTGCCATTTAAAAACCTTCATAAACGGATAATCTACACTCGCTCCATTCGCAAAGTGAACAAAAATGTTTTGTTCACTAAAAAACTGAATACACTTCTAATAATCCAGGAACCAGGGGTTTTAACTTGACACTAAAACCAATAGAAATGATTTTTGGCACACTGGCAGTTTTTGAAGAGTACTTTAAGAAAAAAATTGTTCTGCACGCTTGGGAAACTTCGGAAAATTCCCGGGAAAACTCGGAAAATTGATATTCCATCAATAACTCGGAAGGGGTTGAAAATTTCGATATAATGTATAGAACAAACTTGTAGAGGGTGAAAATCTTCACAAAAAGGGCGTTTTTTCGAAAACTGCTTCCTTTGAGAGATATGAGCTATAATTAATATTTTCAGATTTCCGGGCGAATAGTTCGGGATATGATAAGATTTACCCCGACGCTAGACTAAAATTTCTGTAACTCATAAAAATGCTGAATTTCCTCCAGTCAGGCCAAATTTTTCATATAGTCCAACCCAAAAGAAACTATATGTACATTTGTGCTGACCCGGTCCCCGAGGTGGGAAATTGCCTCTTGGAATTTCAAAATAAATTGGCCTGAAAGAGCAGATTCTCAACTACAGATTTTCACATTTACAAAGCTCTAGTCGATAAGATAAACTCGGGAGACTTATCAGAAGAATTTTCATCCGTTTTTGGAAATTTCCGGGAAATGTAGAAAATGATGAATGAAAACTTTGTTATCAGGGGCTCTTAGATACACATTCTAAAAGCACAGGGTCTTGGCAATAGAATGATAAGTGGGCTTTTGCAGAAATCTCTCTGATTTGTTCAAATTTGACCTACTAAATCGTTGACCGAACTCAGCTTGTCAAGCCAATTCGATAGGAAATGGTAAAAAATTAGTAAAGTTACATTGTTTATTTATTAAAGATCATTACTTCACCTTTGAATATCAAATAAAACCACTTCTGCCGAGACCCGCCAGCTATATATGACAATTGTTGAAGAATTTTCCTTTAATATAACGTTTAGTTTATGAATTTTCGACCAAAAACAAGGGAGTTACAGCGATTTTAGTCGAGCGTCGGGGTAAATCTTATGATATCCCGAATTGTTTGCACGGAAATCTGAAAATATCAATTATAGCTCATATATCTCAAAGAAAGCAATTTTCGAAAAAGCATGTAAAGGCCTTTTTGTGAAGATTTTCACGCTCTACAAGTTTGTTCTATACATTATATCGAAATTTTCAACCCCTTCCAAGTTATTGATGGAATATCAATTTTTCGAGTTTTCCCGGGAATTTTCCGAAGTTTCCCAAGGTGTTCGCGTGCAGAACATTTTTTTTTCTTAAAGCACTCTTAAAAAACTGCCCGTGTGCCAAAAATCATTTCTATTGGATTTAGTGTCAGGTCTTAGTAAAATTTTGGCTACAGCGCCTGGACTATAAAGGGGAACAACACTTTTCAAATTAACGCGTTTACACAACTCCACTTATTAGTGTAAATGTAGACTTAAAAGTGTGGAACTTGTGTTTACATGTAGGCATACATTTTACATTGTGCGAGTGGAGCTTTACACTTCCACTAAAAAGTGTATAAGTGGAAACGTAGCTTTACGACATTTTAGGAGAAAAATACATTCTCCCACCCTACAGATAACACACATTTTACTTCACCTAGTGATATAGTTTCCTTAGGCTCCAAACTAAATTCCAAGAAACCGCAGGTCTTTATGGAATCAATTTTTAGAAACCATATCTACCCCCTCGGGCATATTTTAGAAACATTTATGAAAATTTTCTTTCACTCTCAATGACTGAGGAAAAGATTTTATTTTCTTCTTTTAAATTTCGGCATCTCTGGAGGGTATTTGTCAGAAAGTCATTCAACTCCTTCCGAAATGTAATTTCACTCGACAGAAATAGCTTAACTTAAATGGCACTAATTTGAAATTCATGCAGCCTTTCCGCTGCTGCCTACCACCGTGCACCTTAAGCAACCAACAGTTGTTACCTGTTGAATATTTTGATTGAATTTCCCGCAGATATTTTCCTACCAGTCGGGAAAATTGTGGAACTCAATTCCAAGCTTCAGGACCTCCGTCTCTAGACGTGTGAAAGATGGCCGGCAATAATCATGCCGTAATACTGTCAGGACGATTCCTGCTCTAGTAGAAAATTTGACGACATTCCAATTTAGTTATTCTCTTCCATATTTCAGCAAAATTTCAGCTTTTGAGGAGGAGACAAATTATTTTTCTCATTGAAGGTAAAATATTTTTTTTATTGAAGTTGTTTACAACAAAAAAAAGAAATTCATTTTTGCGTCTCAGGTATTTGTAATTAAGAAAGTTTGTTGCCAGATGAATGATCAATTACTTAATGGGCGAATGCTTGATGCAAGCAGAGTTGGGAAAACGTTTTTAATCATTTCACAGTATCGAACCTTATTAATATTTTTTTCTTGGTAATATAATTTTTCGTTCAAGGAGAAGTATTGGAAAATTAACTATCAATCAAGCTATTTTGTTGACAGACGAGAATATTTCTTTGAAGCTTGAAAGTTACAATCTACTCCTTTTCCGAATGTTAACAATTGATAGTTAAAAATGCATGATCGGACAGAGATAAAGTGCATTCCGACTAGGGTTGCCAGTTGTACTGATTTAATCAGTACTGTACTTATTTTCGTACTTAGAAATTTGCGAGTACTGATTTCGTATAATTTTAATTTCAGTACGTAAATGTACTGATTTTGAAAACTTATATCGATAATTGGAAGAGCTAGTGAATTGACAATTTAGTACGTGTTTTTTCTTGCTTCTGCTACATTATTTTAGTAAAATCTCACCAACACATTCGTGTAAAGCAGGCAGGCAACTGTTAGAAATAAAACTGAAAAATATCATTTGTCAGTATAGCGGTTAAACTAAGTTGCGGCATAAGTCAATAACTTATATGAATATTGTAAAAATTTCAGGCTATGTTTTTATCTAGACTAGTGAGTATAATAAGTAAACGGAATATAGTTCAACTATAATGGCATGAAGACCACTTAGATGAGTTTATAATTTGTGAAACTCATCTAACTTGTCTTCAAATTTCAAAAACTTTTAATTTTATTTTTCTAATTTGAACATTTATTTTTACTAGTAGGGACGCCCGTTACCGAAATTCGGTCACCAAAAAATTACTAAATAAAATTCACCCTTTGTTCGAATTTAAATTCGGCTATGTCCACGCCACGCCGTTGACTTGGCATTTCGAAAATAAAACGCAAAAAAAATACAAACAAATTATTAATAAGCAATAAAAACAAAAAACTACAAAATAAAATTAAAAGAAAATCACTTAAAGCATCAAAATTAAAATATTGAAAAAAATAACATCGCAACTTGCCTCTTTAAATTCAATTCAAATAATAAATGTATTCTATCACTTTGCACTTGTTTTCACTCGCCAAAAAACGAACGGCAGCACCTTACAAAAATACTATACACAAAAGCGTATAAAAAATGCACGCACAAAGTGACCGAGTTTTTTATGTCAGTTATGCCGCCAAAAATCCACACAAATGCTTGTTTTCTCTGTTTCTCATTCGCTTCACTGAAACGGCATTTGTGTCAATCGTAGGATACTCAGCTCTACGTTGATCCTCACAAAAAAATCCAAATTTTCCAACGGCTTTTTAAAATTCGAAAAATTAAAATCGCTATAACTTTTTTATTCGTGAATCGATTTCGTTGAAATTCCTTATTACAAAACTATGCCATAAAAAGAATATTTTCTGAAAATTTAAACGAAATCGGTCCACGAACAAAAAAGCCTTAGCGTGTACAAACTTTTTGTTTGCCTATTAATATATAAGATTTTTAAGTTAGTTCTAATTATTTTTTTTGCTCGAAAGATTTTATGCTAGAAATTACAACTGACAATGAACGAAAATTTTTGAACCCAATGTACTGATTTCTGTTAGTGCCAGATCTGGTAACCCTAATTCCGACACAGCTTGATATTCAAAAATCACTATGCAATATTAATTTCAAATTAATACACTCCATTATTTACTAGGTTGGCAACTGTAAGAAACTGCGTTTGATTGTCCTTGACCAATTCTTCGCAGTAACTATTTTTCTCCAACCAATTCACAGCTTTTGTTGCACCAAGCTCAATTTTAGGTCGTGATTTGTACTGACTGCCTTCTTATTTTTTGTGAGCACTAGCGCTCTTTAACCACTCCTTGAATTCCTCGATCGCATTGACTTTAGTACGCCCGGTAGTAGCCTGGTTCATCAAAATACTGCTATGTCAATCACGCTTTTCCAAAGCTAAACTGCATTTCAGTCAGTCAATGGACAGTAATCTTTTATAGATAGTCCCCTTAAATAATTCTCCCAGTCTGTTCGGCCTTTACACATGCGGTCCCCTCAAGAGCTTGTTTGACTTCAGGATGAGTCCCAGCTGATGATGATTCGACGCCCAAAAAACTAGATTCATCTTCTTTGCACAATCGTTTAAGTGTTCTGCGATGCTTTTTCTGATGGCTTTTTCCAATTCCCACGTCGCGGGTTTGCATCTCTCGTGTAGCTCTTCGAAAACGGACTTTATTGCGCTCAATGGCAAGCTTTTCAACACTTATTTGCGAGTTTCCCTAGTGGTTCGGCATATCAGACACCAATGCCTTATATCTGTCGCATCTTTTCAATGATCCCTGAGAGCTTCTCTCAGCTCAGGAATCATCTTTTGTACTGCCGTTCCGGTCCGTCATGTCGTTTGTCACTAAATGCAATGTCTAATAGTAAGCTTAATTCGAAGGATAGAAAAGGTTTCAGCTTACGAAGAGTCAGGAGGGTGTTGAAGGAGATGGTGATAAGCCCTCCATTTGAACTCTAGGATATTGTAGGAGTTTGGAAATACAGACTAGGTACCATTGTTCGACAGCCGCGTTGTACTATTTATAAACGAATTGTTCGTCTGTAGGGTGCGAAAAAGAGGGCTGCAAGAAGATTTTACTAGAAATAAGACAGTACTAGTAAATTTGGAAGAATTTGACACGATTCTGACAGACTAAATCGAGAATGAGTTCAATGTCCCTGTTGTTTAAATTTGACCAAAGTTCGCGATCGTCAAGACAGCATCTGCTACATGCTTGTCTTGCATTTTCGAAGGCGTATGAGTAAGGCTGCTCGCACACTGCATCAGTATTTGTACGAATTTGTGCGAATTTTGATGAAATCGATACAATTTCATCAGAATTCGAACAAATTCGTACAAATTCTGATGCAGTGTGCGAGCAGCCTAACGCAGACTACCGTTATTAGCATAAACGCGCCCGCAACTAGCACGCATAGCGAACAAATGCCCCGGACATGAAAATCTAAAAATGCGCCCTCCCGCTACAGGCATGAACATTTTTAAATGAATCCGTATCGGCATAGCGCATTCCAAACACAGTGTCGTTTCACCAAGCGGTCCCCCAACTAAGCACTAAACACTTCCAATGCTGCTTGACCTACCCAATCGAACGAGAACCAGTGTAATGAGTATGCTAATGGCATCCTTTATGGTCACCAAGCTAATTGCCCGTTTTCTGCGTCATATACAAGTTTTAAAGACCCTATTTTGGCTCCCATTAGTCTAAAAAAGTGTGAACGTACCATGCTTCATTTGGACTATTCCGTGCGTCTTTTATTGGTACGAGCCTAGAGGGGGTTTGGACCTTGATTGAACCGTCGCGTCGGAATGAAAACTCACGACTCAGTTCGTCAGAACTTAGTCAATAATAGCAATAGCTTGGAGTTTGGCTAACAGAGCTGGGTTCAAAAATCTATCAAAAGCGTTGGAGATATTTGGAACAAGCAAACCTGTGAACAGAGATGCTATAAAACTGTCCGTTATCACCTCGGCGTTCTAGATAAAGGAAGGGGTAGTGGATGTAGTCTGGAGGAAGAAACTAATGGAGACCAAGGTTTGTATTAGGCTGTACAGCCATCGAAGAAGAAGAAGAAGAAGTGGTGGTTCTTGAAGGATTTTACCAAAGACCAGGAGTTTTTTGCTGCCACCGGAAGCATTAAAGAGTTTACTTCTCAATATCAGCAAATGATGTTTTGACTTTCCTGATTGTGGATTTACAGGAATTCCTTACTCTCAACGGAACGAGTCTCTCATTGCCCGTTGAGTTTGTTATGTAAGTTTTGATTCTCTTCAGTGTCGAAAATGACCTGTCCCCACTTGCCGTTGTGGCCGGAAGTGTCGTCAAAACTGTTAAAAGATATTTGATTGTTGGAGATCTACTCGGGTCACAAAAATCCAAAACTTCAAAAACCTCGGCATCTTTCTCGAGTTCTGATAATTTTTCATACCACAGTTTATGTTCAGCTCTTACAGTGGATTCTGATACTCGATCATTGAAGGTAAATCCAGGCAGAAGTGTCTGTAAGCTTGAAGGGATACCATTAAGAAATTTGTCTGACTGAATCAGCGTATCGAGCCAAGGAATAAAAATAGCAGAACGAAAGTAGGCTTTAACCGAGTCTGTTTGACAATTAAAACGAGCTTTTTGCTTCACCGTGAATCTTGAAACTTTGAGTTCCATATCGAATGCGTCTTTCGCGAGTTTTTCAACTGCTCTGAAAATTTCGCCGAATGCATTTTTACGTTCTTCTTGAAGCGTATCCACAATTTCGTGAACATGCTTTACTGCTGATGCCAAATCACAAGATTTTTCTTGCAGTCGAACAGACAAAGGAAGCGTGAAACTGAAAAGTCTGTCACAAACCAAGAGACTGACGATGAACTGAACTTTCTGAACTGCTGCAAGTAAGCGCACCGCTGTTTTTGAGATGATCCACGATTTCCCAGAAAGGACCCCGCACTTTTCCTATGGCATCCGGCTAATTTTCTTGAAATTTTGCAGGTTGATAGTTTTCAATGGGCACAAGGCCCCATAACAATAATATCAAAAATTGGGTTGGGGTTCGCGGGTTTTGGCGATTCAAATGTGAAAAGTATAGATTTTCGGGAATTCAGAATTTGAAAATTTTGAATTTGGAGTTCTCAGCCTATTTAAAAATTAGGGAAACGGGAAAATTTCGAAAATGCAAATTTAGGAATTTGGAAAATTCTGCGAATTTTCAATTCGAAATTGGAAATTCAAAATTTTCCGAACTCTTTGACATTCAAAATTCTAAAAATTCAAAATTTACAATATTATGTCTCAGAGCTTTGGGGGGGCCTACTGCAGGCTACGGCCCTGTCTTGAACGCTTTGAAGGCGGTTTTGATTTCGTTTATGCATTCCCGATTAAACCATCTGTTCTGCCTAGGCTTCACAGATTTTGTTGAATGAATGAACAAATGCATTCCCGCCTGTGGAAAAATGAGTAAGAACCAGACAGTTTCTTCTTCTTTCTTCGCATAGGTTCAATAAGCGATTATTTCAAATTTTAGTGCCGTCTCAAGCGACTCCCACAATTCTTGTAACCCGGACCAGATCCCCCAAAAGATTCCAGCCAAGACACAGCGAAGTTTACCCAAATTCTCCAGCGCGAAAGCTCATCCAAGACGCAGCGAAGTTAAACGAATTTCATACAGGCGGCGCTCACTCACACCCAAGACCACATCCATAACCGATTCTGAAATCGATGAAGTCACTGTGCTCCTTAGAATAGAGAAGAGAAGGAAGCGCAATTAATTAAAATCGGGGAAGCATTTCGGCAACACATATTCGCAGCACTTCCATAGTAGTTGTGCAGTTCCCGGACAGTGGCGGTATCACATTTAGTCAAAAACCGGGAGGGGATTGCGTTTCTCAGCAAGCATCCAAATGAGAACACATCACTTGGCTGAAAATGTTTGGAGCAAACGCGAACAAATTTCGGTACGCCTCTGTCCGGGAACTGCATGAAACCTATGAACATACGGTTGTTTCTTTTCTTTTAGAGCGAGAGGTTCTTTAATTTAAGTGCTTCCCTCCAATCCGTATACATGTACGCTATTTTCGGTTCCTTATCTTCTCTATTCTAAGCTGTGCTCGTACCCCTGTAGCTCTACTACTAGTATCAGGTGATATTTGAGTTTGACTTAGTGCGGAAAATTGGTGTTTTTTTATTAGAATTTAGAGCTTTCATAAATCACACAAGTTTTCTAACTTAGAATGGGTTGGTATTCCGTAAGCGATTTATAGTGATGTACTAGATTTTTAGAAAAGATAGTACGTTTTTACATCAAAAATGTAAATAAGTATGAAGAAATGAAGTATTTGAAATTTATGATCCCTTTTAACTACAATTTTAATTTAAACTATTTACATTTAAAATGTTTAACCCAAAATAAAGTATTTTTCTTTAGAATTTAAACAAACATTTATGTTACGTAATACGTACTTTGACTTTCGAATAATTCTAAATACTTATTATTTGTTTCTAATAATTGTAGTTTTTTTGGTTTTATAATTTTTATTAAATTTACAGATGTCCTTACTTATATATTACCCCGTTTATGACTAGGTTCAACCTAGGTTCAACCCAGGTTGAACCCAGTCATAAACGGGGATCGAGTTGAAACTGGGTCCACTCAACCCAACTCAGCTCTCCTACCTGGGTCGAGTTGATATTTCGCCTTATAAACGCGTGTTGAGTTGAAATTGGGTTGAAGTGACATTTGTTTTGTTTGTTTACCATCCGTGAAGCCTGCCTTCGGCGTTAGTTTTGTGTTCGGTGTTTTTGTAGCGCGTTAATTATTTTATATTAACCAAATATGTAAAAACAGAGGAAATTTAATTTTGACAATGGCTAAAAGAAATGTTTGGCGGCATCAGCAAACAAAAACTATGTTAGAAATAATGCGGGAACAAAATTCCCTTCACCATTTTGATGGAAAACTGTATAGAAAGTCAGAAATATAGAAAAAGAATTAACAAAAAGAGGTTATGTTTTGATGGCAGTTCAAGCCGATTTCAACCCAAAGTGAACTCAACTCGGAATCATATACGGTGGTCGAAATTTCAACTCAACCTCGACTCAACTTTTCAACCTAATCATAAACGGGGTATATAACATATTATTTAAATTTTTTAAGGTTGTTAATATTTCTTCTTTGCTTCTTTTTGCTGAAGACAAATACACTTTCGACAGGGGTTTTCCTTCGCTTGTATTTAAACGATTTCTTGCTAATTCCGGGCGATTTTCCATAAAATCAATAAAAATTTGAACTTTAAAAATTGTTTAAACTTACATTTTTGCAAATTCCCAACCTTGCTCACAAGACACTTTATATGTGAATGAAATCGAACTCTAACTTAGTCAAGAAATGTGTTACAGAATTCCAAATTTCGCCTAAAATTTAGAGAACTCTTGTACAAAAGTGTGTGTCATCTACTACAAAAATTAATAACCGGAATTTGCGGTAGATGGCGCTGCCTTCGCCTTTTTGTCAACTTAGAATGCTTAATGTACTCTAAATTTTAGAATCTTTAGGCTTACAGAATACCAAACTGCTCTAAATTTAGAATTTTGGCTCTAAAATTTAACTCAAAATCGTTACGGAATCCCAGTGCAGTATTTCCGTAAAGATGTGTTCGTCGAATATGCAATGACCATCCCGTAGCTTTAAGGTTCTTGGGCTGTTTCGTTCTGGTTCTGTGCCCTGGGCTGAAGATGTTGGCTTCATAGTTACTGTTTCCATAATCTTCCTTTCCTGCATTCGGAGGTCGTTGGGTAGTATGACACTATCATATATAACGTCTATTATAGAGCCTATTATTTTTAAAAGGCGTTTGGATATCCCTAGTTCGCCAGTACGGCATTCAGCCTTGTGAGTACTTAGAGCAGGATGCTCCTTTTTTTATTGGTTACACAGCTTCCCCACTCTATCGATTAGTAGTGTCAGGAACAACGACTGGATACAACTTAGTAATAAAATAAAAGGGTGTCATATAAAACAATTTAAGATAGGAAACTTTCGACAATAATCAGATTTTCATTATATTTGGCATCAAATTTCAGCGATTTATAGTTACAAAAACTTATTTTATTATCTTGAGATCCTATCTCTCCGGCGCCACACACCAAACTTGAATAAAGGCTTCTGTTCCCCAACACCACTCACTAATCATAAATGCTTTTGGGTAAATTCCATCCCTTTAATATTTAAACGAAAACCCAAATTGCGGAGTTTAGAAAATCGTAATAGCAATTATGATAACAGAGGTTATTATATCCTTCAATACACACACACGCTAAATAATCCCAACAGAAGGCCTTCTGCCATCCGCCGAGCCAATTTAAGCCAATTTGAAACCACTTTATTCAAACACCTGTAAAATACCAATTTACGGGCGACTGTGATAAAATTTTCACATAAAATTATGTTCAAGGGCAAAATTGGCAAGTACCTTTACCTTCCTTACAGCTTAACGCGATGCCCCGTGAAGGGTCAATAAATTTCTTCTTTACAAAATTCCGCGAATTTCGTCAAATTAGTCACCCGTGAAGAGAGCGAAATCCTGCCTCTCATTTTTAATGATGGCATTTCAAGATCTATGACGAATAAAAACATCCCTTAAAGCTGCGTAATGAATTTAACTTAATTTTATGGCAACAATCGATTTATGGGGAAGTTTATGGTTAAATAATTGGCGGTGTTCGGGGAGCGTTTAATTGTTTTGCTTGCAGCAGGATTAACGAGTCTCGAACGATGGTTATGGCTGGCCTCATCAATTGAGTGTGTGGTGGTTAAATGCTGTCACTTTATGCTCCATTGAAACTTTTGTAGCCATTCCCGATCTGTGCTAATGGTTTTATTTCTAACCTGAATTAGGAAGACACCCCCACCCCTGTTGTTCGTTTAGCGTTTTTTTAGCTGACATCTCACTTACGGATATCGCCCTAATAGGGATCTCTTTAAGATACTTAACTTTGCTTTCAGGTCGTGCAGCTTCTTGGTCCAACTTAGTTCAAGGATTAATTAAGGCAGTCTTTTGCCAGTCTTTATCCCAATGTTTTCCTCTGCTGTGAGGATTTCCGTTTATCGCCAGCAGCTGTGCTAAGTGATTTTTTCCAGTTCCATAAAATGTTTAACGTTGAAAGAAGGAAAATCCTTTTATGTTTTTTTCCCCGTTGCAAAATTAGTATGCTTTGCGTCGCATTGCCTTCACTGCGTTCATGTCGAGCACCTGGACATTAACATAATTTTTCCATGGTTCAGGATAGATTTTGACTTGATAAATTAAAGCAGAAAAGAGTTAAGCTTTGAGTAGGATAACCACAACCTCGATGGATTAATGCAGTTGAAGGTAAAGGGATTTTTTATGGGGTAGTGCCAAGCTCAGGAATCATCCTTTGTATCACCAGTCGTTGGTAACTTCATGGTGCAATGTGTAGTGACCTAGGTTAGCTCAGAGAAAAGAAAAGGTTTTAGGTTATAAGGAGCGGGGCGGGGGGGGGGGCAGGGTTAGTAATTATTCGCCATGCTTTTTCCCTGATTAAGCAAACGAGACTCTGGTGGCCCTGACTGCCCGTCCGGATGGATAATGCTTATGCTCACCGGAAAATCACATTTTTTATGTTGCAGTTTTAAATTCAGGAATCATCCTTTGCGCTATAAGACGCTAATGTCGTTGGTCACAATCTGCTGCAATGTCTAGTCGTAGCTTAAGTCAGGAGATGAAGCAGATTAGATATCACGTGCAGTAAGGAAGGTGTTGAAGGAGGTGGCTATGTGCTCTTCGTTTCAACACTTGCAAGTTGCTGGAGGTCAGAAATTCTGACTGCGAAAAATGTTCCACAGTTGAGTTGCTCTATTAAGGAATGCATTTCTAGCCTATAAAGACAGTTAAATGAGCCGAGCGGAAACCCAAAGTTTACTTGAATTCTTGTTTGGCGTTGTGGAATGTCTGGTCATTCCATCGCAGATCCTTAGTTAATGCCATGCCTTGGATGTCAAGGGATGGGTCAGCTCAGTGCCGGCGGATCATGTTGGGCCCGGGTGGGTAGTCAGACAAACACATCCCCTCCTCCCAAACTGTTATTTGGTAACAAGATTTCCTAAAAAGGAGGTCCTTCATAGTGAACCGAAATATGCGCCGATGGTGTACAGATGGTGTCCTGGGACCTCTCCTGTGGATCACAATGTATAATGATGTGTTGAGCCTAAGCCTCGATGAGATCGAATTATGCGCGAACGAAGCTATCTGAGGTATTAAAACGTGGCCTGAAAGCGCTGGTCTACTGTTTGCTGAGCCCAAAACTGTTACTGTGCTGATCAGCAACCTGGGAAAACAATTTTGCGTAAGGATCAAGGTATGGGAACAGATCATTCACTCACAGCCTGCCCTAAGGTTAGATGATCAACCAGAGGCAAAATTTTAAAACACACTTGGAGGGCATGGCGGATAAAGCTTCGTCTATTTGTGCCCAAATTGGGGGCTCTAGACCGATCCGTCGCCTCCTGATTGCGAGGGTGATTAGCTAAATCTAGCTTTACGCAGTGCCAAGTGCCAGTATGGCCATTCATACACGAGGGACCATGGTTCCGGAGCAAAAGATTTTTTCGGGCAAGGGAGGCGTGCGGAGATGCAATAAGTGGAGAGTTTCGTGCTCCGGTGGAGACTTTTGTGCTCCTGTCTTTGGCCTGCGAACACGGAAAGCATGCACTCACACCAATAAGAAATCAATGCTTTGGTGATGAAAAAAAACTTTCAAACAGTAAAATTTTGTCAAAATTTGTATATAATAAGAAAAAATTTTTAATTATTGAGAATTCAAAGGGAGTGAGTGAATTTTTTAAATAAATTTTTTCATAAAGCCTAGTATGCTGTTCAAGCGAAATGAAAATTTCCTATCAAACTCTATGTAAAAAAAACGCACGCGAAAAGTGCCACCGAAATTTTCGCTTTCGATTTCGTTTAGCAGTACGCTGTTCAAACGAAAAATTACAACTTTTTCGGGGTAAGGTAAATGTCTCTGCTTATGTGGAGACTTTTTTCGCACCGAAATAATGTTTTAATTTATTTCGGGCCGAAATTTTGACAGTACTTAAGTGTGAAGTGAAAAAGTGACAAGTGTGATTTAAATAAAAGTAGACTGAAATGGAAATAGGATTTTTTTAAGATTTTGAAGCGGAAGTATTCAAATTAACAGTTTTTTAACGTAAACTCTCCATTCTATTCTCCAATTATTTTTCGTGTGTAGAGATATATATCCAAAACGCAAACAAAAATTTCGCTTCAACAGCATACTAAGCTTAATAGCGAAAAAACCTGCATTTTGTTTTTAATAAAAAATTTGACATCTCACTAATACGAACAAATATCACGTAGCAACACAAAAGCTGCTTCCATCGCTGTTGCTCCGTGTATTTTCAGAAAACTTGCAGCAAAGCTTTGGTTGCACAACCATGATCCCTCGTGTATGAATGGCCGATGGGCAGCAGCGTTGAGCAAGGCGGCTAACAGCAGAAAATGGAGGACCGCATACAGATTAAATCTGGAAAGAAATGCGTGCGTACGGTGTGTGCGGTGTTTGCGGGGAATTTTCGCTGACAGACAGTTGCGTGCTTGGGTTCCGTCTAGTCTCTTAGGGGGCGTCCATAAATTACGTGAGGTGTTTAGGGGGGAGGGGTCGAGCCGAATCTCACCAAATCTCACGTGGGGGAGGGGAGGGTCTCCGCAAATATCACGTAATTTTTTTCCCGCAAGAAACAGTGTAAAATCGCGAGAAAACTGGGTTAAATTAATAGTACAGGTAAATTAAGCCAAAGAAAGCGATATAGTGGAAATAACTAGGTACAGGCTGAAAATTGGCAGAGCGCTTCTTTTTAGGCTTCTTAATAAGGGGTTATAAAGTCTACCGATTTTCTACCCCGAGAAGCTAACTTTTTAGGGGGTTTTAGGCCTCAAAATGGGTATTGTTCGACTTTTCTGTAGTTTTTTTAGCAATATTTTTTAATATCTTTTTGTTTTTTTCAATTTTAAGTACAATATCTGTAAATGAGAAAATCTTTAAAATCGTCTTTTTGGACCCGCACTTAGATTTCATTCACGAAAATCTTGGTGCAGTATCAGATGAACATGGTGAAAGGTTTTATCAAAACATATTGCAAATAGAGAAGGAATAATGAATCAAAAGTATACATGATACTATTACTATATTTCGACTCAATAGCAATTGGGTATAAAAATTTTGCACTGCCGTTTACACTGTATTTGTTCACTGTTTTAAATACCATCCAACTGGAACATCCAAAAAAAGTAAAGAAAATAATTTAAATATCTGGGAATCAAGAGTGTATGACGTCATGAAAAATTCTTATCATTTTATACAGTGGTCTGGGAAAAACTGCGAAAGTAATGTATGCATTGACCTATACCACCATTTTTGGACAGATTGCGACCCTACATAATTAGTTATCTAATGGGCTTGATACACGGGCACGAACGAATGATCATTCTTCCAGCTTCATCCATTTGAATGATCATTCGTTTACATGTTGATACACGGGGAAGAAGTAATGAAGTTACAATTGAGTGACAGTAGCTTTCAAAATGGATGAACTAAATGTAGTTTTATTTAACTACTTTGTAAAGCGCAATAAATCAAGGAAATTGAAAAGATTAGCGATGAAGAAAAAGAAAAATATTTTTGTGAATTTAATAAGAATAAATTATTTAGTTTCTTTGCTTCTAAACGAAAGGAGAAACCGGAATATTTGGACAATTGTAAGTTAAAAAGCTAAAAGTTTATAGTTAAGATTTGAGTGTCACTATTTGAATTTTTAAGGAAAAACATGGTAAATACTGGGAGGAAGATGTTCCTAGGTTCGATGCAGTCATGTTCAAAGAAAATTTTGGCATGACCAGGGAATCATTTAAAATTTTAGTTGTAAAACTTCATCATTTGAAAAGAGATGATACGAATATGCGGCGAGCTTATCCAATAAATATTTCAGACGCACTTTGTCTTTTTCTACGTCAAAACGTCAAAAGATTGTTTCTCCTCCTTTTTTTATAACAAGGGTATAAGCTACAGACAAATTTTTTGACTTCTAAACACTTTAAATAGTGGAAAACTTCCAGCTTCCAGCTTCATTGAAGACGAATGAAGTTCTTTCAGCTTCATTCAGAAAAGAAACGAATGAAGATATTAAGGGTCATTAGAACTTCATTTCATGTGATACACGAAGATGAATGATCATTCCTCTTTCAATGTTCATTCGTTCGTGCCCGTGTATCAAGCCTATAAGCATCTTACAGGACCGAATTTTGAATCGACGACCATCTGCTCTGACATACCTACTAGAGGCCAAGATAGATTTTGAAAACCTTTTGTTATCATTATCGATAGTTGTGAAGAATGGAAGTCTAACAGATCCGCACTTCTTGAATCTGTATCCTGATGTACAGGCAGCTCAAACGTCAATTTAAGAAGCTGGGTGTGACTTCAGACTCCGTTTTTCTAAGGCCATACGAAAGTAGGAAGCATACGGAAGCTAGTAGCGATGCCTGATAAATCTTCGAAAAGAAATTATTTTCAGCCAACCAACTTCATTTATTAACTTAATTTGACATTTTGATGCGAACAATAAATTGTTTCAAGAATAATTATAGAGTTTTTAGAATATTTGAAAACAAACAAATAAATGCGGCTATGGCTTTACTCGCGGACTGAAATCCGATAACAGGCGGACAAATTTAATTCGAATTCGCATTGGTGGAAGATGTTATTTTCTTATTTCCGAATTTCATGACTTTCGAATCGCATTCCAGGATAACCCCCTGGGTCATTCAGTCACAGGTTTTTTACCCAAAGATGACATCTATAGAAGAATGCTCTGAAATTTTGAGATGAAAGAAGTGTGGCAGATTTTGTTGGAAATAAGACAGTATGTACTTGGCTTTTGGAGATTTTGGAGGCATTAAACTCGACTGAGTTCTGCGGTGCCTTTCTAGAATAAGTTCAGGGCCGCTATTGATTCAGTCAGACATAAATCCACGATCGTAGAGACAGGGTCTGGCACGAACTTGTATTGCATTATTGAAGTCGTAAGAGTAATGCATAGTACCGTCATCAGGAAGCTGTGAAACGGGTAGGAGGAGATTAAGTATATTATATAAATATAAATATTAGGTCGTCATCAGGCCGTAGTCTTTTAGACCAGGTCAGCAGATACCGCCCGATGAAGGCCATACATTACTCAGTCTGACTGAGGGATGAGGACTTTAGACATACGACTGACAGGCCGTGGACGGCAGGTGATATCATGATTCCCTACATACACACAGGCGAAGACGAAAGTTTAGCGTAGCAAGTTCTTAATTCAAGTGCAAAAATGTTCATCGCCTCAACGAAAATTTCTGACTGAATACAAGTTCAGATCTTCAGGCACGGACTGACGATAAATATCCACACACATAAAGATTTTTGTCAGTTTTCTTGAACAGCAGACCAGGCCCCAACCAGTTGACGGTGTGGGTGAGGGAGTGTGTGGTTATACTTGGTCTCAAGGTCAGAAACCTTCAGGCTATGGCCTGCCGGCGGCCTGTATATGAATGGGGCCTCATGGAAATATATGGAGCCTCATGGAAATATAATATTCCTCTCTTCAACTTTGACTATTAAATACGAGAAGAAAGAAAACCAGTACAGTAAGTAATAAAAAATGATAATTTGCATTAGCGAATGTGAACAATATGACATTCGTAACATCCCTAGTGTGAAGTTCAGATTTGACACAATATAATACAATACAATGAAAAACCGTTTTCCAATAGATGGCGCCAGGAGTAAAATGTCAGATTAGAAACGTGAAATGACAAGCTAAGCATCTGTCAAGAGCTCCTTATTATTACTTTTGTGAATCTTTATCGGTGTCAATATATGACGGTGAAAATGTCGAACTTTGAGCCAAATAAACTCCCTCACTTGCGGGAAGTTCTGGGGTGGGAGTGCAGAAGTTGTTTTAACTCATTTGTTACGAATTTTAAATGGAAAAATTCAATGGAAAACTAGAAACAGATGCCTTGAAACAACTTCCGTAATGCCACCTCTGCTTTTTGCCTTCAATTCGAAAAAACTGCGGCTGATGCTCGTCAAATTCTTTTGTATAAAGGTTTGGTGAGGCTTCAATTAGTGAAACAACATGTCGCAAATAGTTTTAACGCTACAAACGTGGTGTTTTTGACGTGGAAGATAAGGAGCGTCCCGGACCGGTAAAAAAGTTTGTAGGCGCCAGTGGCGTAGCGTAGTAGGGGCGGCAGGGGCGGCCCGCCCCGGGCGGTACCTTTAGGGGGCGGCAAAATTTCACAATAAATAATAATAATATCTTCGATCGAAATGACAACGGAATTTTTTATTACTTATACTGTGACGAAATCGGGGAATCCCCTTTCTTTAATTGAATGTATCTTGCTCATTGTAGCGACTGGCAACACCGTCTGTAGACTTGCAGGGATTCCCGGTATTTTATTTTGTGCTGGGATTGTTTATGACTAATATTCAACGAAAATTACTTCTATCATATAAAGAATAGTGTTCAATATTGTACGAGGGTCGTCTCAAAATTAAGTTCCACTATTATTTTAAATCCGTGTCGTCGGCGGGAAAAGTCTGGGAGTCTCAGGGAATTTGCGTCTTGGTGTAGTGGCAGCACTGTAAAATTTCTATGCCCGTGCGTCGATCGATCCGAAATACACTCAGGCTTCAGCCACTATGGAGACTCCACTCGCTCCTACCGCCAAAACACCAAAAAAAGCGATAATTATGGAATCCGGAAACCGGAAAATGGCAAACTTTTTTTTGAGATTTCAAAGGGATGTTGTTGATCAATATTACCTGCCCCGTGGGACCACGATCACAGCTGTACGCTTTTGTGGGATTTTACAACAACTCAGAAAGGCGATCCAAAACAAAAGGTGAGGAAATTGACAAAAAACCGTCCTATCGCTCTGCTGAATCGAGAAAAAAAATTTCATAACAAAAAAAGGGCTTGACCGAATGTTATGAAATTTTTTTCAGAGCATGTTTTCTTTAATACGCTTGGATCGGCACCTCAACGAAGTCGGCATCATATTTGGTACTCGCGATATTGGGCGGTACAAAAATCGCGAACTTCGTACAAACAATAAAAATCTTTTCAGATTATAACTTCAATAATACGCGTCGATCGGCAGCTCAATGAAGTCAATATCATTTTTGGTTTGCGCCATGTCGTGCAGATACAAAAATCACTTATGTCGTCTAAACAAAGAAACCACTCGGACGAATTTTATGAAAATCTTTTCAGATTGTAATTTCGGTAATACGCTACGACCGGCACCTCAACGAAGTCGGTATCGTTATTGGTTTGCGCGAGATGGTGCAGGTTCAAACATCACTTACCTCGTTTAAACAAAAAAATGACTCGACCGAATTTTATGAAAATGTTTTCAGATCATATACATTTCAGTTAATACCCTTCGATTCGCACCTCAACGAAGTTGATAATTTTTTTGGTTCGCGCAAGATCGTGCAGGAAAAATTGACCACATATGTACGTACGCACACACACACGTATACTTCTTCTCAAATTTTGCCTTAAAATGCTATTGGAACCTTGAAAAATGAAAATAAGTTCACAATTACGATTTCGATTTTCGGACCGATTACAATAACATCTCTATAAACTGGGAAGTTAATAAGAGGGCGGCAAAATTGTCTTCCGCCCCGGGCGTGTATTCAGACCTCCTTTTCGTGCACCTTACAGTTTAGGAGTTCATTCATTAATAAAACTACTAGGCTGTGGAGTAGTCTTTTGCAGTCTGTTTTATATGGAGAAAACCCAAGCTTCCTTCCGGTCATGGTTCAACGTCTAGTAACTAGTACTAAGCTTGAGTAAAACGGATAGAAAAAAATAGGTTAATTTAAGGGTCTAGAAGGTGTGTTTTCTCGAAGTCGTTCAATATTCTAGAGTACGGCCCGCCGCCTATTAACCTATCCCGTCCTCTATTCCTTCCTTCAAACTAAGCTTAGGTAATACTAGACATTGAAATCCGGCGAATACATCATGTCGTACTCGCCGGATTTCAATGTCTAGTATTACCTAAGCTTAGTGTGAAGGAAGGAATAGAGGACGGGATAGGTTAATAGGCGGCGGGCCGTACTCTAGAATATTGAACGACTTCGAGAAAATTGATATTACAAAAGGTGGTTCCTGAGCTAATTTTTTACTTTAAACAAAAAAATTAATAAAGTCCGAAAGTTACACGAATTTTAAAAATCATCACAAATTTTTCTGCGGAAAGTCCTGAAAAAACATTTTTAATTAAATTCATTCTCAGGCGAGAATCATAACCCTGTCATTAATTTCACAAAGGACTCGTAATTTTAATTTGCCGGCGCGGTCTTGATTTACAACAGCTTAAGCTGAAATCAACAACTCGTACATCCTTAATAGGATTATTTCGTGGAGCACCACCGCTGAGTGTATCCTTTACACTTTAATAAATTGTCGTCATGGAACATTGAGGACTGTTACTTAAATAATTCATTTGGCAAGTCCCTTCAAGTTTTCAACATTGTCACTCCGGGGACTCCGCAGGAATCCTTGCAAGGCGCCTCACCGGATCGGGGATTGCGTGGAAAGGCGTTGGCGCGCTTATAATAAATTCTGGTTTCCTCTACAAGGATTCGGAGCCAGATCCTGCGATGGGTTTTGTTCGTGAATTGCTTGAATTTTTGTTTATAGCATAAAGCGATGTACCGGGATGAGTTGGTAAATATTTCTAGAAAAAGGTCTACATACAAAAGGTGAGCTTTGACTTTTTGGACTTTTTGGATTTTATGATAAAGGTAGACCGATGGCCATTGTGAAGGCTGAAGCATATTTATGATGGGGATTTTCTTCTGGGTTTTTACTCTTTCTGTAAGCTAAAGTTGAATAATTTGTGGTGGCGTAAGCCGTATTCAAGGGGTAAAAGTTAAACAATGTGATTTGAGCCTTGTGATAAATTGCTTCTTCTATTGCGGGGGATTTATATACAATTGCCTTGTCCATTGATTAAATAAAGATGGCAGTTTCTTATTACATTTATAATCGACTCCGGACCACGCACAATTATTATGGGAAAGTGGCTTTCATCAAATCCTGCGATCTTTGTATTGATTTTTGATAAAAGAATGTGATTCTGCTGATTTTTATTCAAACGAGGGCCCAAAGGTTGATGGCACTAATATTTGGGTTCCTAGATCGTGGCTGTTGTACCAGATGCATCTTCATAGTAAAAATTTGCTAAGGGATTTCTTCGTATGTTTTAATTTAATTCAACAACAACGATCCCAACTATAGATGACCTTAGCTTTCAGAAAGTAATATCAAAGCCATGATTTCTATAACTAAAGTACACTTTGAGAATGTCTTTAGCTATTCTAACCTTTTTATGTGAGACTAGCGCTCAGAGCTAAATACTTTTTATACTTGCGACGGTTCTATTGTTACTTATGCACTACGTTCCTTTTTTACTTTTTAGTTAGTACTTGTGAGTGAAACAGAAAAGGAGCACAAAATGTGGGTATCTACACTAGTATTGCTTCAGCAGCAGCAGAACCGGTTTTACAAGTTAATCTAGGTCTACACTGGTATTCTTTCTTCGCGGATTCTTAGACGGAGATATATGTGTGCGTGTCGATAATATATGTACTTGCTACCCGCGAATGCGAATCGTGTAGCCCATTCCCATTTGCACAGCCTCACTTTTCGCGACATTTTCCCTTTAGCTGCGATGGTTGCTTCTCTGTCTCAGCCGGCTGCTTGACTCTGCGAAATCGAAGACCAATTACAAACATTTTTTGTTTTGATTTTTGTTACATATGTGGATTTTATGCAAATTTTTCTTTTGTTGTGAACTCCTTATAAATCCTTCAGCACCCTCCAGACTCATATTAACCTATCCTGTCCTCTACACCTTCCTTGGAACCAAGTTTACTATTAGACATTGCACCATAACAGAACACAACACAATACTCAATAAGTTCTTAGGATGACCAATAAAACAACAACTTTTAGGCAAAATTCGACTTTATTCATTAATATAGTCTCCTTTAATGATGATACACTCATTCCAACGCTTCTCTAACATTTCTATGCTTTTCTTATAGAACAACTAGCAACAACCCGCGTGCGTTGCAACGCCTTTCAATAAAAAAAAATTATGTGTGCACAGTCCGCGGTACATAGATTTTGCTATGCCAGGGATTAGACGCCCCGTGCAGAACCTCGCCCTCCAAATTTTTTTTTCCAAAAAAAGCACCAAAAAAAGTAATAAATTTTGCAAAGGCCCAAAAAGGTACACTTTGGTGCCCTAAAAAAAGCTATAAATACATTACACACACATTTTCTCTGCTTTTTTCTTTTCGGCTTGAGACGAACAGAAGGGGCAAAAAAAATGTCCAGCATATAATCAGACATGCAACAGATGTTACGGTATTTTTTTAAAGAGCTTCATGATAAACTAGAGAAATAAAAACTTTACATTCAAAATTATTTTTTACTTTTTAGTTAATTTTAAAATAAAAGTGTATATTTTAGTTTTTTTAAACTATATATTTTAATTTCTACTTTTTAGTCTATTTTATGTCTTCCGCCATTTTGTGGTGACTGCCATATTAGATTTAAAATGACGTCACACAGCTTATTGTACTATACTCGCCATTCACTTTCATTTGATACCCATACCGAGGGCGTTGTAAAGAAAAAGGTATTCCCTCATTTTGGGTTGGCCGCCATTTTGTGTTTGCCGCCATTTTGGCGTGAACGGTAAGTCGGAGGGAAAAAAAGTTTAAATAAATATTGTAGTCATTTTTAAGAGGAACAATTTACTGATTTACACTTTTGTAAAAAAACCATTTTTTCTGGGACAAAAAAACGAAAAAACCCTTTTTTGGAAACTTTGGCGCCACCTAGCTTCTGTATTTGAAGTTGTACAGCATGACCTCTATGACAAAAATTGTAGGTAACAATGTCCTCTACATTTTTTGTTTAAAAAACTTTTCTCTAAAAGGCGTCGATTCAGAGAAAAACGCTTTTCAAAAACTTTTTGAGTTTTCCAAAAAACGTCTACTAGAAATTTTACTCAAATTTAGAGTTGAGCTTCTTTTATGCTCCATTAACGATTTATGAAAAATCATCCTTCCAAGAATTAGTGGCGCATCAATATTACATCTGTACTGTACTACAGAATTCGCACAGGCCCTAAATGGGAGTTCATAGTAGAGAGAGCTGTATGGTGGAGGTGGGAGCGCGCGGTGAACTATGGGAAAGGCAGTACTGACCAAGGATCAGCTGGAGACCTTCCCTTGCGAAGCAGAAGCGGTGGTTAACAGCAGACCACTCTACTCTTACTTATGTTAGAGGAAAAACCATAAAAGAAGACTACAAACTTTTTCACTCAAACAACCAGAGCGAATGGGACACTCGTTGTCTTCTTTTATGGTTTTTACTCTAGTGGTCACCCACAGTTTTCTTGTGCGAAATTTAGATTTCAGTTCAGTCAGCGAGGAACCAGTTATACGAGCAGCGTGGAAGATTCGACTTCAGCTAATTAATAAATTTTCAAAACGCTTACTAGTCCAGTCAAATTAGTAAATGAAATTGCATTTTAAGAGGTACGGAATTTTTGTTTTGGGATTTGTTCGGGTACATCTGACAATGATAAAACCAAGTTTGTGGGGTCGCAGTGGCTTGGGAAAAGCCGCCATCTTGAAAAAGAGGAAGAGCTTGTTTATATTAAATAGCTCGTTTGCATGCAATGATAGCTGAGAATGATCAATGGCAAAGTTGTGGAGAATAAAATTATCTAAAAAATGAGCCCTCAACAAGCTCTGTAAGTTGATTTGGCTCAAAGTTATGGTCGGTCAAAGTTCAACCATGATCGTGTGGTGAGGGTTGAATGCAGTTTTTTGCAATTAACTCGCCAAATGTTAATTTTTTTGGCTTAATGCCCGTTAACAAATTTAAAGGCCTAGTAGTTACCTTTCAAATGAGCCCTTAATCGTCGTTATCGCTAATGTAGTTGGGGACAATCCAACGCCAAAGTTCGCACTGGACGTGCCTGAAATAACTGATAACTTCATTTTTTTTGAATATTTCGTTAACGGTTGCTCATATGAAAAAGTAGTAAATGCCAGGAATATGGGCAATGAAAATATATCTTTCCAACGAGATATTGGTCGAAACTCTATGTAGTTTTATGTCCGCGATAGAGCGGGTCAAATGTCAACGGAGAGATTTACGAATTTTTAGCTTTAAATTTGTTAATGGGCATTAAGCCAAAAAAATTAACATTTGGCGAGTTAATTGCAAAAAACTGCATTCAACCCTCACCACACGATCATGGTTGAACTTTGACCGGCCATTACTTTGAGCCAAATCAACTTACAGAGCTCGTTGAGGGCTCATTTTTTCGACAATTTTATTCTCCACAACTTTGCCATTGATCATTCTCAGCTATCATTGCATGCAAACGAGCTATTTAATATAAACAAGCTCTTCCTCTTTTTCAAGATGGCGGCTTTTCCCAAGCCACTGCGACCCCACAAACTTGGTTTTATCATTGTCAGATGTACCCGAACAAATGCCAAAAAAAAAATTCCGTACCTCTTAAAATGCAATTTCATCCTCTTTTTTCGACTAATTTGACTGGACTATACGGTCAACACACCATTCAATAAATAAAGTTGGATTTGGGACAAGGTGGGTGATGTTGTGTTAATGCAGGACAACTTGACTGCCCGACTCTTCTGAAAACCCGCCGTGGATGTTAATACTTACCAGGGTAGCGATAGCAAAGTACGCGAATGTGAAATCCGGTTGCCCAATGGATTCATCACCGAGAAGAGCTTCAACATTTTTACCTGCTAGAACTTAACGCGTCTGCTCGCCCGGCCGGGGGATGTCAAAAATATTCTGAGATGTTGTTGGTTGGTAACCCTCGCGCATGATATTAAATTTAAAGGACTTGGCTCGTCAAACTCACTCTCGTAAAAACGGCGGTGATAGCTCTAACTCTCTTAATCAATAAAAGTTTGAAATTGTAACCATTGTGTTTTATTCCACGTAACCAATTTATTATCCCTCATCGAATATTTGGAACAAGTACTATAACGTCATATAAGAACAAGGAGACTGACTCAAAATAAATTCTATACTAAGCAAACAAAACACGAAATTATTATAAATTTTTTTTTACTTTTAAATTTTCTATTTTTACAAAATCAAATTTTCAAACTTCACTAAAAAAATTTCACTTACAACCACTAATCAATCACTCAATAATTTCAATTTCTTCAACGTGATCGCATAAAATACAAGTAGTTTAACAGGACTCCTTTTTAACAAACTGGGTACCCAATTTCTCAACATTACATTTTTTACGTCTTATTAATATTTTATAAAATTTTTTTTTTCCAGCGAACCACTTATAACTGCTCCAATGATAACGGTATAGGAATCCGCTCAATGCCAAACGGATCTTTCATTGTGAGCTTAACAAATGATCCCGGGCGCTTGGGCCATATTTCTCCGGCCATAATCCTGTCCACCATCACCTCACTCGGTGGCAATTGTTCAAATGGTTTCATACTAATCGCAGCTCCTTCGACGACACCTTTCCCCTTCTTGCCTTTGCCTTTACCTTTGGCCACCGTTGCGACAGGTGGATTAAATTTAGTAAAATCCAGTATCCTGTAGTGCGTGTAGAGTACTGGATACTCTTCAGGGGTTGCGCTGCGCTTCTTCTTGGCACTCGGTTCATATGAAAACCATGGCTTAATATCCCAAGGATTCGTGAAATCAAATGTTAACCTACAGGTCACATCGGGCTGAAGCCGCATTATTTTTTAATTTGGTTTTATATTTTTTTTTAAAGTTCAACAATTGGAACCATGTTAATGGGCCTGTACCTTTTCGAATTTTGTCGTTGCCTTACCGAAAATCCCTGAGAACGAAAATGCCATTGAAATATTCGTATTCGTTACATGTATTTATAATTTACCTTTTTTTCCTTAAAAATTATTATTATATTTGTTTTTTTACACTTTCCAGGATGTTTCACCCATCAAATAGACAGATATAGATAAATGGACGATTTAAAATGTACTGAATTTATTTTGAATTAATTCATTGCAGGAAAGTTTTGGAATATCAATGCTGGGATGATTAAAACATATTTAAGTTAATTTTACTTGTTTGTGGCTGAAATACATTACATAAGGACAGATTGAAATACATTTCTAAAAAGGAATATTCTAATTAAAGCCGTGACTTTGAACCGGTCAAATTTGGAATGCGTCACCCTCAAAAAGCAGACAATCCAAGTACCAAGTCTTCCCCTGGAGTAAGATGTTCTTGGCCCGAGCTAGATATAATTAGTCCAATCAATCTACACAAATCCATCTAATAATTGCCAACAGGAAACAAAAAATATGGTTAAATAGGAAAAAAAATTCTAAAAAAGATAGCGTTTTCTTTTTTTGAATTTGGAATGGCGAACCTAACCTAAAAAATTCTGGAAAGTGAAAAAAACGCTTTTTTGCGAATAACAAAAAAACTAGAGCTCGGATCGAAAAAAATCAAATTATAAAGTTGTAGGTATTCAAATTATCTTTCAATTGATATATGTATATAAAGTTATAGGTTAGAGCACAAACCATAAAGAAAAATGCAAAAAAATGTTAAAAATCACGTTTTTTTAATTTGTTAATAACTTTTGTTTAACGCAACTTAGATATTTGTTTTTTTGGCAAAAACATTCCTTCTTGCTAGATGAAAAAACAGTTTTATCTTTGTTGCGAAATATTGAACAATTTCCTCGAAATTTTACTTTTTGTAAAAAAAAGGCGTTCTTCTCAAAACACTCCTCTTGGTCTGCGGATTCTTCTAGAGTACCGTTCTATACCTTAAAATTTTCTTCAAAACTTGTACTATCACGTACAAGTAGCAAAAACAATATTTAAAAATTTTCCATTGCTTAAAATGACCCCCAAAAAAATATTAATAATGAAAAAACAGACGTTCGATTGTAAAAACTAACTTTTAGAGTCTGTTTTTTCATTATTAATATTTTTTTGGGGGTCATTTTAAGCAATGGAAAATTTTTAAATATTGTTTTTGCTACTTGTACGTGATAGTACAAGTTTTGAAGAAAATTTTAAGGTATAGAACGGTACTCTAGAAGAATCCGCAGACCAAGAGGAGTGTTTTGAGAAGAACGCCTTTTTTTTACAAAAAGTAAAATTTCGAGGAAATTGTTCAATATTTCGCAACAAAGATAAAACTGTTTTTTCATCTAGCAAGAAGCAATGTTTTTGCCAAAAAAACAAATATCTAAGTTGCGTTAAACAAAAGTTATTAACAAATTAAAAAAACGTGATTTTTAACATTTTTTTGCATTTTTCTTTATGGTTTGTGCTCTAACCTATAACTTTATATACATATATCAATTGAAAGATAATTTGAATACCTACAACTTTATAATTTGATTTTTTTCGATCCGAGCTCTAGTTTTTTTGTTATTCGCAAAAAAGCGTTTTTTTCACTTTCCAGAATTTTTTAGGTTAGGTTCGCCATTCCAAATTCAAAAAAAGAAAACGCTATCTTTTTTAGAATTTTTTTTCCTATTTAACCATATTTTTTGTTTCCTGTTGTCAATTAACGCTAAATTTACAAGGAGCTATTGTAGATTGATTGGACTAAATGTAGAATATTGAAAGTCCAGCGGACAACCACTACCTCGGTAACTGTTTATTCAAGAATTGGACCCAGTGGCGAAAGCTGCGTCTCTCTAGTCCAGCACAATTGCAGAACGTGTGTTCTGCGGTGTCTGTTTCTACCTGACAGAATTTACACATATTGGCAGGGGCGGCAGAGCACCACGTTTGTGGGTGTGGAGCACGTGGAACCATTAAAATATAGGTACTATACATGATTCTTCATATCATAACGTTTTCTTTTTTTTAGTTTTGAATCATCGAATAGCTGATAAACTTATTTTCAGCTAATTTTCGAAAGGTGACATGTCTGTCCTCCATCCATTTTTTTTACAGCATGAGTAAAAACTGTGCATAAGCCTAGTTAAGTTAAAGATATTTGTTTTTAAAAAATATGCCGACACACATTAAGTATTTTATTATTTTATTGTGAAAAAATCGTAGAAATACATTAAATGGTTTTTGTAAAAAAAAACAGAAACAAAATGGATATCTACCTTAATATTCGAATGGACATGTCACCTTTTGATAATAAGCTCCTCGTTTATCATTCGCTACTTTATCGAAAAAAATTTGAATTCAAGCCTTTTGAAAACTTTACCGTCTAAACCATAGGTTCTCAACCTTATTTTGCCCACCGCCCGCTTTGAGAATATTTTTTTTCTAGAGCCCCCTTTTTTACTTACGATCTGTAGCGAATCTGAAACAGCTATTGCCGGTATTGCCTACTGCAAAGCCGGCTCTACACGATGCTATGAGCACCCTCCAACTTTGGGTGTTTGATAGTAGGACGCATCGTGTGGCAGATGCTCGATCTATGAGTGTCCAATGTCAAGCGTCAAACGTGCGTTCAACGTTCATATTTGGACACGTTCAGGGTGATGTTGGAAGCTAACATTCGAATGAAACGTTCACCGCATCGTGTAGCGCCGGCTTTATATTAAATATAGTCGTATAAGGTATGACTCCTATCCTATTTCTGAGTTTAAAAAAGAATGTTTCAATGATCTGTTTTTAGTATTTTAAAACATTAAAAACAGTAAAAACAGGTCAGTGAGTTATACTTATTTTTGAATGGTAAACAGCAAAAAAATCAAGTCAGCTGGAGTCTTGGAGTGTTCCAAAAAATTCTCAGGTAACTTTTGGGGATGTTAAAAAAGTTCAGAAAAAGGACTTTAACGATCTACTTTTTGAGTTACAGTGCAATATGTGCGAAAAAATTGTTTTTTTTTCATATTTTTTTAAAAATAAACCCCCTTATTTCTGCTTTTTCCATCGTACACTATTGTTTTTATTAATGAAATAAAAGTCGCATTCCTTACGATTACAAAGATACCCTATTTGTGGAAATCGACCGTTGTTTCATTACCTTTTTATTCAGGTATGTACAGACTAAGCAAATGCAAACGAATGAACATGTGGCCACATTTTCTTATCATATTTTTGGTTTGTACGGGCATTGAAAAGTCCAGCGCATGGTAAGAAACGAACGAACGAACTCATGTAGTGTGTACGGACTGCAAATAGCAAACGCAATAGCAATGAATTCGGAACTCATATAAAATTTCCGCACATTCGTTCGTTCGTTCGCTCGTTTTTGTGTAACAAATTTGTTATATGCGTTTGTCAATGTTCGGCCATAAGTGGATAGCTCAAACACATGTGTTGAAATTTATTTCAGAAGCCTAAAAAACGAAGAAAATTGTGTTTTGCTCATGCTTTGGACCTACAAACATATCTTCTAAATGCAGTCACTCAAGTTTCTGTTCTTTACACCAAATAAAAGAATACACATTTACCTAAAAGATGATAATTAGTCTAGAAGTTATTCAACTTTAAGTAAATTAAAAAAAAGTTTTTTTCGTAAGCACCCTGTATCTTAGTAGATAGTAGGGATAGCCCCCTCTCTAGAACAATTTTTTTCTCCAAATACATCCAGGAATCACCCCTAAAAATATTAGCTACGTTGAACGTCTGATATCTCATGAATGGAAACTCGTACGTGAAAATGTTAATATATTTTTTTGTAGATAATCGCATAATCTGCAAACTTTGTAAGCACTCTTTTATGATAAGGCTTACCGTTTAAGATGTATTTGCAAAAAAACTGATATGTTTACCTTTTGAGGGCTAAAACCCCCTGTCGAGGCAGAAAATCGGTATAGTTTATAACTCCTTATTAATAACCCTAAAATGCACCTCTCTGCCAATTTTCAGACTCTACCTAATTATTTCCGCTATTTGGTTTTTTTGGCTTAATTTACCTGTACTAAATATCCCAAGTAAAAATCTGACCAGATTTTTCCCAGTCCGAAAGTGGCACTGGCCAGACTTCGGCCAGTTCAACTAGCCCAGTAAAATCTGACCAGAAACTGCCCAGTTCCTAGCCAGTGTACACTATTCAAATTTATGACTGGTCAGAACCTAGCTAGGTTTTCGCCAGTCAAATTGTTACAGTTTTTTCTATCCAAAAACTTGTCAAGTTTTTCCTATCTAAAAACTTGTCAAGTTTTTTCTATCCAAAACTTGTCAAGATTTTTGTATGCAAAAACTGGGCTGAGATTTCATGCCAGATACTATCCATAATCTCGTCTGTCAAAGTTTGATACTGCTTGCTCTAAGACTAATTAATTTTATAATTTGTTTTTTAGAAAGAAATTGTTACTGAAATTTGAAACGATGAAGTATTTCATTTATTTATTTATTTATTACAATATTATCGCAAATTGTTTTCAAGATAACTGGAAAAAAGTGAGTGAATTTTAGAAAGACTTTTTTTAATAAAAAATTATTGTATAAACAAAATAAAAAATAAAAACAAAAGTTGTACGATGTTCGTGTTTTTTTTTACATTAAAATTAGTCATAATTGCAGGTCAATATCTGGCCAGTAACTGGACAGATTCTTGCCAGAAACTAGCCAGTGCCAGACTAGTTTGTCTGGCTAGCGGCTAGTCAGGAAGTGCGTGACGTTGCTAGACAGTGCCTAGTTCGTTTTCCTAGACAGAGCCTGGCCAGAGACTAGTAAAAACTGGCTAGTTCCATGCATAAAACTCGGCCAAATTTTTACTTGGGATACTCACTTAAGTATTCACTGCTATAAGTTTTATCAACAGTAGAGTAACTGTCTCGCCTACTAAATTTGTGATTGCAACTAAAACTTCTGCAAATATGATCGAATAAATGCAAACCTTTTTTGTGGGTTTACACAACGTACACACCGAGCAAATTTGTTCCTTTCTCCACTTCTATTTGGTAGAATTTTTAGAACCGTCTACACATAACACATTCGTTCGCTAGAAGGCAGTGAACGAACGTTCAAATGTGCTAAGTTTTGGTACTGGATCCGAATCGGAGCCAATGATTCAAACTTGTTTGTTTCCAATTTTTAACTCGTACACAATGCGCACATTCGCTCGATCGTTCGCCTTACTTCGCTTGGTCTGTACATACCTTTCTAAATCAGTAACTACATTTTTTCCCCAAAACTAAAATTCATAACGCCCTATCTCGAAAACGGCCAGAGATAACCCCCCTTTTTGTGTTGTTTGTCAATCATTAAATTTACACGACCGGACACTAAAAGACATCCAACGGACAAAACTTAACCGTCATTCTTAATTCTTTAACAAACTGGATTGGCTTTTGTTGTTGCTTTTTAAAATTTTCCTTTGCTTTCTTGTCCTAGCAACAGCAACAGCGCAGGAACTGTCAAATCTTCGTTCCGCTATCCGCTGAAAATGTTCATTAAAATTGTCCGCCCTCCCCATCGTTCTCTCTCACCCTCATCCCCAAAAAACAAGCTCGTTCGTTCTTTTTGTCTGTTCGGTTCCCGGTCGTGTAAAACGGCCTTTTCATTCTTGTCCTAGCAACAACAACAACGCAAGAACTGTCCTAATGTGCGTTGAAAAGTCCGCCGAGAGTGTCCATTCAAAGTGTCTGCCCTCCCCATCGTCCTCTCGGAAGCTCTTCCCAATAAACCCAGTTCGTTCGTTCGTTCCACCGAACAGACAGGTGGCCGGTCATCTAAAAGGCCACTTTACTTTATTAGTACGTGATTAGCATGTTTTTTTGTCTTTTTTAGACACGTTTTAGCCCACGTCCTTACTGTGCCGCCTCAGCGCCCCCTAATTTTCTCTGGGTTTTCTGCTGCCCCCTGGATAGTCTCAAACGCCCACAAGGGGGCGTTATCGCCCACGTTGAGAACCTATGGTCTAAACAATGAAGAATTTTTTAACTTCGCAGTAGGAAGTTATTGGGTGGTTCTACACGAGCGTACAACGAACACATTTTTGTGTTTTCGAAACGTCGTTTGTTGAGAAGAGGGTGAAAGGGGATGATGGAATTCTACCCCCTCTCTCACCCTCTTCACCATAAACTCACGTTTTCAATCGAAATCGAAATTTTCAATGTACTATTTTCATGTTTCAAGGTCCCAATAGCATTTTAAGCAAAAATTTGAGAAGAAATATGTGTGTGTGTGTCTGTGCGTAGGTATGTGGTCATTTTTTCCTGCACGATTTCGCGCAAACCAAAAAAGATATTGACTTCGTTGAGATGCCGTTTGAGGCGTATTAAAGGAAATATGATCTGAAAAAGATTTTCATAAAAATCGGTCGAGCCGTTTTTTTGTTTGAACGACTTAAGTGATTTTTGTACCAGCACGATTTCGTGCGAACTAACAATGATACCGACTTTGTTGAGGGGTCGATCGTAGCGTATTACCGAAGTTAGATTTTCATAAAATTCGGTCGAGCGGTTTCTTTATTTAGACGACGTAAGTGAATTTTTAACCTGCACGATTTCGCGCGAACCAAAAAAATATATCGACTTCGTTGAGGTGCCGTTCAAAGTAATACTGGGAAGTTGATCGTGTGGACCGAAAGGGTCAAACCCACATCCCAACTAGTTTAAATTTATATCCTTAACGATAATAGAATTCCCACTCTTTGGATTGAATCTCGTTCCAACTGAACTTTACTTTTCTGGATTCAGCAGAATGATAGCTTCCTAACGAGATATCACACACACAAGTCAAAATTCGAGCAGTTTCTAAAACCGTGTAAAAATACGTTAAACTTTACAAACATCACGACATCGTCAAACTTTAGATCAGCCCATTTTGGTTTAATGATTTGAATGCTTCCTTTTCTTTGTTATTATTATTGTTCATTTATTAAAATATCCATTCATAATATTTAATATTCATCGTACTGAGAAGTTGGTCGTGTGGACCTAAAGGGTCAAACCGTCAAGGGTCAAAAATCAGAACCCGAAGACGTAGGAAAGTAGAAAATACGATTCCTCAACCAAAGAAAGTATTTTTAATTAACCCAAAATATACTATACATGATTCTCCATATCATAACGATTTTACTCTTTGCAGACGGTCTTTATTGGTTTCATAGGAAAGCATAAAGCCAAAATTTTCGTCGGTTCATTTAAACGAATAAAACTTTTCACCATTTCGTTATAAAAACGATCAAGTGTGCTCTTTTCAACTCTTTCAATTTCCTGTTTAGCTGTTAACCCTGAATCCTGTGAATTTTCACCAGCCATTCTTTCAAATCCTTGGAAGCATCGTGGAAGTTCATGGTCGGATCTTGTAATCTCTTTTGAACATGGTCAATGCGGATTAGAATTGTATTCCAAAATCCTTGCTGGGTAACAATTTTCGTTTCATTGGTTTCGTCTTCACTTTCGGCCAAATCCTGAAGAAGTTCAAGAATATCTTTCAGATATTTGTTGATTTCACAGTTTTCACCTTTGCACTCCATCTTGTTTGAAAGCCTGAATTGAAAACAACAAGTTTAGATCGGCCTCAGTGATGAGGTTATTACCTACAATGTGGCTACCTATGTGGCTGACTGCGGAGGAACTCTAAATGCTTACGAGGGTATTACAAAAGCTCATATGTCAGTGGTCAGATATTGATGGCTCACTTGAGACGTGCCAGTTCAATATTCTGGAACTAACGAATGTGCTGGCAGGAGACAACTCAATCATCTCTTGCCAAGTCATATGTATTAAAAAAGGTTCGTGCCACCTGTTCATAACCCGTAAATTTTTAGTAGTTATGACGTCAAGCAGATATTCGCCCCACTTGAGGTGATGCGCACTGGCGTCACAATCAATTCATTCTCGTTGGCGAGTGTGACTACGAGGTACGCAGTGGAATGAAACTGTCGATCCCTACAAACGTATCGAGGAAAATGTCACTGCAAACACCACCTGGCGACAAATAGAATACGACGTTTGTCAATCTAGGTGCCAGAAGTCTCTTAGATTGACAATAAGAATATCAATTTAAGGTCATAGTGACATATGTCACGTCATTCGACAACGAGAATTAGGCTGATTGACTAGCTGAGAGTTTCTCCTAGCCTAGCGCACTCAATCCCCGACAAGTCTCGTGACAGGTCATGGCTCGTGGGGCCGGTCTTTTCCAGGAAGGTAGTGTTTTCCCAATGAGCAGTGCTGCTCTAGGGCATGGAAGATACGCAGGGAATACGGTTTCTAGAAATCCATACACCAGAATGAATTGAGTGGGGGAAAACTAAAGCGTTTGTCTAAAAAACACTCAGGATATTTCGAAATCAGGCACTCTCTGATTTTTAATATGTTATTGAAATGTGACAATCAAGTTATTTATTTTAATATAATTTTATTTCTGTTGAAGCATCTATCTATCTATCGCAGAAATTGTAAAAAAAGTAACATAAAATAATTTTAGGAAAAAAAATTGTAAATATTTCACACACATTATATAAATGTTTTTTTTTAAATTAATTAATTTTACATTTTACAGAATTTTAGGTTATGCGACAAAATTCGAAAACATACAGATAGGAATAAAATACTATGTAAAATAAGCTCGGATTCTTGACCGTCAAAAAAAAGTGAAAAAGTTTTGAAATATGCGTTATACCCCATCAGATTGTAACCTTGTGTTTGATTATACTCAGCCATGGGATGTTCATCCGTGGTTTAAACCAAAACCGGGCCGTACAAAGAAGCGGAGAGTTGTCGAACAGAAGTTTCCAATATTTTATACGCACTATCGCATTATTGATTTTACTAGATTCAATCCGCCACCACCCCCGAAAGACAAAGGTAAAAAAGGCAAAGGAAAGAAGAAAGGTAATAAGGCGCCGGAAGGCGCTGCTATTAGCATGCCTCCGTTTGTGCAACTGGAGCCTTACGAATTGCTGGAAGACAGGATCAATCCTCTTGTGAGTTTCCTTTTCAGCCAGAAACCTGGCGGACAATTTATTAAGCTTACAATGGCGGATCCTTTCGGGATCGAGGAGGTTCCTTTACCTTTAAGTTTCCAGCAAGCGGAGTACTGGAGGAAGTGAAGAGAGAAAAATTGTTTTTTTTTTTAAAAAAACGTGAAGCGAATAGTTAAATTGTTGTTTTATTGATGTAATTGAATTTATGAAAACTTGTTGAGTAATTCGGCAAAATGTTTATGAAAAAAAACGTCTGTATGTAAATTTTTTGGTAGAGTATTGGGTCTTGCAAATTGTCGGAGTTATGGTTAGGTTCAATTTTAGGTTATGTGGAAATTGTGGAGTGTGAAATAAATAAATTCCAAAAATGTTTATTAAAAAAAAGAAACGAAATTTTATTTTCTAATTTATATTGACTTGGTAGCGATGAAAAACGACTTCGGGTGAATTCAAAAACTCAACACTGCCGCAACACTGCAGAATTCAGCAATTAGAAGTCTGTAGCTGAATTCTGCAGTGTTGCGGCAGTGTTGTTTTTGAATTCACCCTATAAGTTGCATGATGGATTTCGTTAAACATACCTTGCGTAAGAAGTACAGTGGATTCATCCATTTCAAATATGTGCGTGAAAACTGAACTTTTTATTGTATGCTGGTAGCGCTGTACGAGTGCCCATTTGGAATTTGAGTCCCATCTTCTCACTCGGTGTCTTCGCAGCAGTATATTAATTATGCGTGATCGGTAAATGGATAAATTAGTTAGACTTTGCATTAAATGTTGTGTTATAAAGGAAATTTGTTATTCTGAATCTCAAAAACACAGCAAATAAAAGACTTATGCTTTCTAAATTATATCTTTAATTCACAAACTAAACTCCAAAAAAGTGGGTGTCTGTATCGTGGATACTAAATGACGTGAATACGTCTACAATATTCTGAAAGAAATCGTTTTATTTTTTTATTGGTAGATATCAAAAAGTTAAGAAATAAACAATAAAAAACAAATTGAAAAAACCTTGTTGATCAATTCTGAATCGATTGCTTAGAGAGCTTCAGGATACACATGTTCAATATTCTTCCATTTGGGGCTAAGATGGTGAAGATTTTCAGAAATGACAATTAGTACGTATACATGCGAAATTGAAGCCGGAATCAAGCCAGCTTGGATCTTAGAAAAATCCATGTATACGCAGATTGAATTCAAATAGGATCGAGCGGAATTCGATGAAAAAGCGAAACAACTGTAACACGATACGAAAACTACAAATTGTAGGTTATGTTCATTGCTTTTCAATTATGTTTGAATCCATTTAAACTTCAATTACTCGATCAGACGATATCAAATAAGCAAGCTCTCATTTTAATTTTTCGATCTCTGGATCGTTCGATTTGGTCATGTATACGTGGTAAATGACGCAAAAGTTGTGATCATAGATTCGTTATTTGCTACCTTAAAAAGCACCATATATCGATTTTCATTGGAATCGGAATACAATTGGCAAACTTATAGGCCATCTTGGTGTGCCCATTTTGAATTTATAAGCTTTGATCATAAATTCGTTATTTGCGACTTTAAAAACCCCTAGATACCCACTTTCATTAGAGTCGGAACACAATTGGCAAAATACGTCCGCCTTATGCTGTAAACATGCTAAGGGCGACGGCGAAACTATTTTCCTCGGCGACTGTCAAAAACGAATAGAACACACGGCTTATATATGAAGGCGCACAATCTGCAGACGACTGGGACGGCGACGCCGCCGAGCGTGGCTACCGAATCAATCTAATTTCTATTTCGTAGCCGTCGCCTGTCTAAGTTGCATGGGTGCTGTGGCATGGGTTTGTGTTGCTATTCTCGTGTGTTCCTGTGGGCGTGTGTAATATATGCGTCTGTCCAAGATAATTATTCCGGTGTGTGTTTTTAATTTGTGTCGCCGTCGCTCATAGAATGTGCACACAACGAATTTCGTCGGCCATTCGCCGTGGCCGAAAAAAATAGTTTCACCGTCGCCCTGAGCATGTTTACAGCATTATTAGCCCCGCCATATTGAATCTAAAAGTTTTGATCATAAATTCGTTATTTGTTACCTTAAAAGCCTCTAGATACCGATACACATTGAAATCTGAATACAATTGGCCAATTCGTCGGCCATATTGGCACGGCCATTTTGAATTTATAAGGTTTGACCACAAATTCGTTATTTACGACCTTAAAAACCCATAGATACCCGCTTTCATTAAAATCGAAACACAATTGGCAAATTCAATTATATTTGCGCGGCAATTTTGGAATCGGAACGCAATTGGCAAAATTCATGCGCCATATTGGCCCGGCCACCATTTTGAAGTTATAAGTTCTGATCATAAATTTGTTAATTGTTACCTTAAAAAAAATCCAGCTACCGATTTTCATTGGAATTGGTAAATTCCGCGGCCATATTGGCGCAGCCATTTTAAATTTATAAGCTTTGACCACAAATTCGTTTTTTTGGACCTTAAAACCCCTAGCTACCCAATTTCATTAAAATCGGAGCACAATTGGCAAATCCAACCATATTTGGGCGGCCATTTTGAATTTCGGTCATATTTCGGCGACCATTTTGAATTTAATTTTGAAAGTAAACAATAAAATTCTTTGATTCTTCATCTATGTCATGGTTTCTTTTTTCGATGCAAACAATAGTTTTTGAGCTGCACCTCCAACCTGTATGTCATAATTTTGTTAAGATCGATTTTTTGTCATGGCAGCAAACTTACAGACGTATTCACGTCAATATAAAAAAAAATAGTTGACAAAACTAAAAAAATACGCTTTTATTTTAAAATGAACCAAAATAGTGAAGTCAGACAAGCATCAAATTTTAGTGAAAAAGAAATAAATTTTTTTTTGTTCTACCTCTAGCAACCGTCGCTACGCAAGTTATCGGCCATTTTGTTGAAAATCTACCATTTTGGTCGTTCTTTCTAAATATTTTAGATGAGTACGGTATGTGTAGGTCCAAGAAAAGCGAAAAAAATTGAGGCTGTTCGTTATGATATTGGCTATCGGCGGTTACAATATGAAATTTTTATCTGCCACATAACCTTAAAAATAAAAAAAACTGAAAAAACTGCTCAATTTTTAAGAAACCTCATCTCTTTTGGTTCGGTGTCTTCACAGTTTGCGACTCTACTTCGCAATTTTTAAGAAAGGGAAAATTAATGTCTTCAAATTATTCGAAAGAAAGGAGGAGTTAATAAATTACGCAGACATTTTTAATAAGACAGAGTGTTCTCCAGATGTGGTGCTACGACATTTGAATCAACCACCACTGTGCTGGTACCATTGCCATTGACTTGCTATTAAGAATTTGATGCCGAATCTGATAAGAAGCAACAATTCTAAAAGGAAAATATTCGGGGCAAAATGTGTTCATTCCCCGCATTCTGTTGATTACGACCGATACTCCATTTTGATTTCAAAAGATTACTATTTCCAGTCCGATTGGCATTCGCAATGACAATCAACAAATCTCAGGGATAATCCTTTCATGTTTGTGGCCTGAATGTGGAGAGGAGAACCCATGTTTTTGGCCAATTGTACATGCAGCGTGCTCGCATGTTGGCAAACCATCTGCTTTATTTGTGTATGTTCCAAACAAAAAAAACGAAAAATGTCGTTTATCATAAAGCAAGCACTGCAGTAACGCGGATGGATTACCGTTTCGATTAATGTTTATTAAATTACAAATTTTTAATTTTCAGTCAATCTTACATTACATTAAATTCAACTACATTTGCAAAACCAAATTAAACATAATGAATTAGTTGAATAACATGTGAATATATTGAATGGTTTTTTTTACCAAACAAAATTTGAGCATCGTGTGAAATGACACAATAACTGACAAAAAACTAAACGTCAACGTGTACGACATAATAGCCGCCTGGTGGCCAATTATTGCAGGCAAAACGGAGTTATGCCGGCTCCAGCTAGTAATCAATAATTATTGAGAAATAAATTAAATAAACCTCTGAAATTTATTACGAATTCATATTATAATATGGATCATGACCCAACACGACTCATATGGGTTAGTAAGTGAATTCAAAAATTTAGGGGAGAAGTAACTAGATTTAGGGGAATAGATAGATCTATCTCTAGGGCATATCTCCTTAAGTATTGATCCTAGCGAAAAAGTGTATAACACCTTTTTTGTAGATAATTTTATGTAGATTAATTTAGCATATATTAATTTTTTTGCTAGAGGCCGTAGTTTTTGAGTTATTAACGAAAAAAGGGACTCCCTAGAGCCTCCTTTAGCTCCACCCGCACCATCGTTAAGGACACCTTCCTCTACAACTGTGCCAAAATTGGCTTAGGTATGTATTTTTTCCTCTATTTTTCCTCCGTTGCCTGGACTAATAATAAAAATGCTGCTTGCACCTCCTTTGAGCATTATTCAAAAAATCTCATTAAACTTTAACCAATTTTATTAATCACAATAAATCAATTAGAATAAATTAATCACAATAAATTAATCACCATAAATTAGTAATGGAAAATCTTAACATAATTTTAAATTGCGTCGCATTTCTAGTGACTTCCACTCCAACTTTTGCTATTTCTTTTTCTTAAATTACTCTTTACACTTTTTTTGCTTTGCTTCGCTTTCCCCTTCTTCTACCTTTATGTGATGGTGGTTTCACATCTTGCAACGATAATGGCAATGGAATCCTTACAAATCCAAGAGGCTCTCCATGTGTTATCTTTATATAGTTCCCTCTGCTTGACCAACTCAAATAAGCCACCTTTTTTCTAATCCTACTTTCCAAAATTTCGTAAGGTTCTTGACATTGAAATTCAGGCATTACTACTGCATCGTTAGGGATTACTACTGCAACCTTAGGCTTCTTCTGGACTTCAACTTTCTTCTTCTTCGGCTTCTCTTCAGGAGGTGCGTTAAATTTAGCAAAATTTATTATCCTGTAATGTGTCAAGGTGTTGAAAGGAGATTTAGGTTGCTTCTCTTGAACTATTTTCTTTGGTTTTCCAGTTTTTCCTTCTTTAACCTGGAACCAGGGACGAAAATCCCATGGATAAGGGTAGTCAAAACGAAGCTTGTTTTCATTCTCAGGATAATAGTTTAATGGCATTTTTTTGGTATTTATTTCTTTTTTTGCTGTTCTCTTTTTATGCTTCAAAAGTTGAAAGTGTTTGAATTAGTACACATCCTGAAGCCTGACTCTTCTTTCCGAAAATTCGATCTTGAAGAATTATTGGAAAATGTTTGAGTAAATAATATTAAAGTTATTCATCGATTAATTTATGAAGTTTCTAATAAATAAAATTAATAGACGGAAAAAGTTTAATGTCAAAATATACGTGGGTGTAATTCTTCAACCGGTGGGGAATGGATTTTTAAAAACTTTGACAAATCGATTTTGCAGTCTACTATTACACATCTTTTGGAAGATCACTTGACTTTTCCAGTTGGGACAATTTTTGGGACAATTCCAGTTTTTATAAGCTTTTATTTAAATTTGTTTGTTTTTGTTTGGATCAAATCTTGCAATTGAATTTTGACCCACTTTCATATAAGCCCATGCCCATGGACTTAACCGTTTTGGCTCCTGAGCGACTCATATAAAAAAATGTTACACCTTTTTTTAAAATTCGATGTTGAGCGCCACCTATGGGAAAAATTTTGTACTACGTGCACAATAGACACCAGGGGCTCGCTAGGCAATCATATTCAGAATACGTCTCGTGCGCATACATTTTGACGTTCCAGGGAATTTGGCACCCTGTGCAGATTGCCCTATGACGACCTCAACATTTTTTTTCCCAAAAAAAGCGCTAAAAAGGTCATCAACTTTGCAAATTTGGCACCCATTCTGCAGCCTAAAAATTCACAATTCGGCGCCCCTAACACTGCGTCTACACATTCCATATTTTTCGCCATCGACTTTGCCATATTTTATGGCTTGAGCTGTCAAATGTTATGGTGGTGGGCAATTCATGGCATGAATTTTCATGGAAAAAATGGCACATTTTCACAAATGTTATCGAGACAAAAATATTTTCAGATTTATAAACATGCGTACATGTATTTACACCGAATCAAACTAAATTTTAAACTTTCCGCCACAGTTGTGTGAACAAACGTCAAATTATGGCCAAATTCATGGCAGATTTGATGGCCGGCCATAATGGCTTTCCATCGAGTTTGCCATAAGATCTGCCATCAAATATGGCCAACTTTCAGGGTCTACACGGTCCATGCCATATGGAAATGGCCATGGCTAGTGTAGACGCTGTGTAAAACAATCGAATAAATACATTTCGGCTTGAGAAGAACATTATAAGGTTGTCATAGTTGAGTTGATATTTTGCAATCGTCATAAATGTCGCTCATCAAAATTTTCGTGTCTGTGGCGACCTTTTAAAGAGCAGCCAACAGTTATCATTAATCTCAGAACAATTTCTATCTCCTATATTAAATAGAATAGTACTAACTTCTGAGTTTTCCAATTGCGCTCTTATATTTTGTTTTAAATTACGTTTTTCAATATGTTCCTAAAAGACTGATCATTTTAGACACGCATTAATTTCATTGTGCCTGTCGTTGTATCTGTCGTGACTACTGGCAACGTTTGCCCGGTTTTTGGGAAAGAAAGTAGTTTAATGATTTAGGTAATGAAACAACCGCCGATTTCCACAAATAGGGCAGCTTTCATTTCATTAATAATAACAATAGGGTACGATGGAAGAAAACAAAAATAAGGGGGTTTATTTGCAAAAAAAAATATGGAAAAAAATCAAATTTTTCCACATATTGCACTGTAACTCAAAAAGTCGATAGTTAAGGTCCTTTTTTTGAACTTTTTTAACATCTTCAAAGAATTCTTAAGAACTTCGTGGAACACTTCTAGCCTCCAGGTAGCTCGGGTTTTTGGCTATTTACCATTCAAAATAGTTATCACTCAATGATCCGTTTCCAGTATTTTGAAAGTTTTTTTACCTGACAGACCCTCCCACCTCTACCCGTTCCGAAAAATGTCCAGTGCTGTTTATTGAAGGTAATGGTGGACCACACTACGCGGTCTTGGGTCGTACGCGCTTTTGCCTTTTTTTTCATATAGAGTTTTATGACTTTTTTACGACTTTTTTACGACTTTGTCTATGGTAAAGGTCGTGCGGCACAACAACGCGGACAAAAGCCTGTGCTTAAAAAGGTACATTGTGCGTCCACACAATATGAGATTTTCAAAAGCGCGTACGCCGTTTCAAATGAGATTTGATTTTTCTCACTCATGATTCAGAAAATTAAAAGATCACGCGCGCTTTTGGCTGGCCGTACGACCAAAAGCGCGTGGATTCTAAGTCCGCGTAGTGAGGACGGGCCTTAAAGATCCGTTTTCGAGATAGGAACACCTTGTATATAGATAGAGCAGTTTGAAGTCTACAATTTGAATGATAAAAAAGTGTTCACTCGCTTTCCTTCGACTATCGGTTTAAGTTTTCGGTCTAATCCGGTAGTCGGACACGACAGTCGGTACCGATAATCGGAACCGATAGTCGAATCCGAGTAAAAAAAATAACATAAGAAAAAATATGCCCAAGAAAATACTGAATCTTCCAGTGAAAGTCCCATCGCAATCGGATTAGCCGTTTCCGACATTAGCCCGGACAAACAAACAGACAGACATACAGACAAACAAAAATTGTAAAAATACTTGATTCTGTTGTAATACCATTCAAATAACCATATGAGCTTAGAAAATGACAATTATTTTGAAATCACAGACAGACACTCCAATTATATTTATATGTAGAGAAGATGAACCAAAAAAGTAAAAAAATACTTTTGAATGTAAAGTTTTTATTGCTGCAGGCATTAGTCTCGTTTCTGAAATTAAAAAATTGAAAAAAAATACAGCTGGAAAAAACAGACGCTATTTTTGGGGGCCATTTTGAGCATAGGAGAATTTTTAAATAGGCTTTTTGCTACTTGAACGTGATATTCAAGTTTTGAAGATAATTTTAATTTTTGAACGACCAAGAAGAGCGTTTTTAGAAAAATGTACCTATTTTTTTTACAAAAAGTGAAATTTGAAGGGAATAACTCGAAAACAAAGCAAAGTTCGAGATTTTTACTAAAATACTTTTTTGTAGAAAATTAAATTTCCCATCGAAATGCATTTTTTAATTTTTTTTTTACCATTTTACCATTAAAAAAATAATCGAAAAACAAAACTATTTTTTTTCGAAAAATCACGTTTTTTTCTTTTTTTTTTTATTAATACGGCTTTAACTTTTTTTACGGCATCCTGGGTAATACATAAATGTTCAGAGAAAAGAAAACGAAGAAATTTCTTTTTTTAAAATCTCCGTACGACCAACGGTGACCGAGAAATCGCCATTCAAAGTTGACAATTTTTAGCTAATTTTTAAATTATTTGCTCTTAAACATTTTTTCTTTGTTGAAGATTGCGTTTTCTACGAAGGTGATGGGAACATGTTTTTTTGTACGCAAGATCATAAATCTTTGGCAATTTTAAAATGAGAGAGAACAAAAAATCTTATACTTATGCATACTAATCATCTGAAAGTTCTTACCCAGAAGGCCAGGTAAATCTAGATCCTGATTTTGAGCTCTCTTCTCAAGCACAACCATTTAACCAGATAAAATTGAATGCTTTGACGATGGATTTAGGACTATCTAAAGATGCCGCGGAACTTCTTGACTCGAGATTACAACAGAAAAACTTCATTCTGCTGGTACCGGAAAAGAGAGAAGGAATGCTCACAATTTTTTGCGGAACATGCAGATCTCTCCTATTGCAAAGACATTCCCGGATTAGGGAAGATATACGGCATAAAATACGATGTAAATGAATGGAGACTTTTTATTGATTCGTCAAAAAAGAAGTTTAAAGGCAGTTTTACTTCATAATGGAAACAAATACTCTTCTTTGTCCATTCTCCATTCTGTCCATTTGTACATTTGTACATTTTCATAAATGTGTATTGTAAAAAACTGTGACGTTAATAGAAAAAAACCGATTTCAGATTCGTGATGAGGAGGTCTCAAAACCCAAAAAATCAGTGCTGAAATCGAAGAAGCAATTTGATTTTTTTCGACTCGAGCTCACGTCTTTCTTTTATTCGCTAAAAAGCGTTTTTTTACAATTTCCGGGTTTCTTACAAGCTTTATATTATATTAACTTCGTTTTCTGTGCCGTCAAATCTTGCGATCGATTTTTCGACTACTTCCCGATATCCGGTGACGCTCAAATTTGGCACAAACCTTTGGTTCTGAAGACAATGCAATATAGTATATTCAATTTTATGTTACATCCAATATGGCGGCCACAAATGGCGAATTACCGCTTTCTTTACAACCCCCCCCCCCAAACATGAGTATCAAATGAAAGAGTATGACGAGTAGAATACAGCAAGCTATGTGACGTCATTTTGAATCCAATATGCCGGCTAACTCAAAATGGCGGATTACATTTTTCTTTACAACCGCCGACATGGGTATCAAATGAAAGAAAATGACGAGTAGAATACAGTAAGCTATGTGACGTTATCTTAAATCGAATATGGCGGCCACCACAAAAAGGCGGATTACCTTTTTCTTTATAACCCCCTGCCCCGCCCATGGGTATCAAATGAAAGATTATGACGAGTAGAATACAGTAAAGCTTTGTGGCGTCATTTTTTTATCCAATATGGCGGCCACCAGAAAATGGCGGATTACCTTTTTTTTACAACCCCCCCAACATGGGTATCATAGAGCATGAGAACTAACTTACATTGAAAGTGCAGGTGATAACACGAAAATTAGATTCCGCTATCGTATTACACAACTGGAGGAAGATATCGAAAGCATGACTTTCGGCACAATTGTCGGAATTATGCTTCGAAGCCCCGAGGAGTGGTCGAGGGTTGCGGGGTTTGTCGAGGCCATCCTGAAAACAAATAAAAAAGAGACGGAGGGTCGCTGATCCGTCTCCATAGAGCCGTGGCCTCTATTCGCTCACATCCGAGGGACACGTAAAGGGTTATGTTGGTGACACCCGTCCGAAGTAATGCCTTGCGGCGGTGTCGGGTGGGTTACAAACGTCACCGAAAGGGGTGGTGAGTTTAGTCAGTAGGAATTTGACACTACCGTCTGAGTGCGGACTCTCAGCGGTGTCTTCTGTCACGAAGGGATCGTGATAGGCGGTCGAGCACACATCTTGCTCGGCTGATGAAGATTCTCACCATCCCTCGCTAAAACAAAAAACAATGGTATTACACAACAAATTTAATGGCACAATGGTCAAAGAAACATGAAAAAGTCATATGCAAAATCTTAAGAATCGCCACATGTCATAGTTATCTAGGATTGTTCCTAATAATCAATAATAAAAACACAGTCTCGGTTGAAAAGAATAATCCGCACCTATAAGATTTACCTTATAGACTTGAGTATCAAATTTCTAGTTTTATAGGCATATAGACTAAAAAATGGAAAATAAAAAAAAATAAAAAAATTTTTTTAAAAGCAAGCTTTTATTAGATAAACTAAAAAATATTAAATAATAAAAAAGTTTTTAAATATTTGCGTTAATAAGATGAACTAAAAAGTATAAAATAATTTTTTTAAACCACCTGTAATTAACTACAGCTACAAGTAAAAGCTTGGGGCGCTCAGTTAACAAATGCTTCAGATATTATAACAAAAATCCAAAAAATATAATTTAAATATGATTTAACTATTAAATACGAAAATTAATTAGGATACAACTTGATAAAGCGCCCCCAAGCTTTTACTTGTAGTTGTAGTTAATTACAGGTGGATTAAAAAAAATTATTTTATAGTTTTTAGTTCATCTTATTAACGCAAATATTTAAAAACTTTTTTATTATTTAATATTTTTTGGTTTATCTAATAAAAGCTTGTTTTTAAAAAATTTTGTTTATTTTTTTTAGGTTAGGTTCGCCATTCCAAATTCAAAAACACAAAAATGCTATGTCTTTTAGAATTTTTTTTTCTTATATCACCATATTTTTTGTTTCCTATTGGCAATATTATTAGATCGATTTGTGTAGATAGATTGGACTCTTATTGTTGCCGCTACCTACAGTAAAGAACGCATGTTCTTTTTTGTATAATGCCGGTATTTAGCCATTTCCTGTACAGCGCATGTCCACTTGGTATTTTTCTAGTTGTAGTATCATTATTACTTGTAGTGTACGTGGTTTGTTTAGTAAAACATTCCATTTGGCTACCTTCATTCATATGTCCTTTCTCTTGTCCTTGAACGTAGCCTAATTCTTTGTTGTGAGTTCCGTCCTGTCCGAGGCCTATAATAAAAGAAAATAAACTCTATTTTCACTCATGCTTTTTATTAAAATCATCAAACTTTGCTTTTCAAAAACTCTGTAATGTCTTGTCAAAAAATTTTATAAAATTAATTTTTAATTCTGCCCGGGAGAGTCGAGGAAATTTACAAAAAAATTGTTAAATAAAATTGGTTGTAAAGTGTAAAAAAAAATGCAGTTGATTTAAAAAATATATAATAAAGCGAAAAAAAGAAAATATTTTTTAAATTTTTTGATTTTTTTCATGTTTGGTTTTTCTTAATGGAAGTGTTTAGGTGACTTCAAAATTCTAAAGTAAAGTAAAGGATTTGAAAAAAATTATATACATATATATGAAAAAAAAGCATAAAACTTTTTAACATTAAAAAAATTGTTAAAAGAAGAAAGTTTTTAAAATATGCGTTTTTATCCTGAAAATGAAGTCAATGTATCTTTCGATTATACCGATCCTTGGGACATCAAACCATGGTTCAAATCTCAACGCAAGCCTAAAAGGCGAAAATGGGCTATGCAGGAGTTTCCGACATTTTACGAACATTATCGAATTTTGGATTTTACGAGGTTTAATCCGCCACCAATCAAGCCCCCTCCAGGCCGGAAGAATAAAAAAAAGGAGCCTAAGCCGCCGCCAGGTTGGCCGAAAACAATGTGTCCGTTCAAGCAACTGCCAGCTCATCTAGTGATCGTGGACAGGATTAAACCGATTGTGGGATTGATATTTTGTCAAAAGCATGGAGGACAATGGATTAAGCTCACAAGGCCTGATCCTTTCGGTATGAAGAAAGTTCCTTTGCCTTTGTCTTTACAGGAATTAAGTAAAAAAGTAGTAAAACGTAAGTGATGTAAAAATATTTAAACTTATTGTAAAATGTTAAAAACAAATGTACTTGGAAAGTATGAAGACGAAAAGATCCTGTACGAGAATGTTTTTTATCGGGTTAGTTTTGGAAATTGAGAAATTATGAAAGTGATCAGTTATGTAAGATGAAATTTGAAGTAAGGTGTTAAATTGTTCGTGTAACGGGAAATATATTTTTAATATTGTTACGAAATCTTTTCTTAGTCTTCTTCTTTGGCATGGTTTAAGCCTAATTTTTAATTTGCATGCAAAATAATTTATTGGAGGTTTGGATTTTTTTTTCATTTTCGTATGTTGACAGGCAGAAGCATCATCAGGGTCTCGAATGCTAACTAAAACCACTTGTTAGGTGTCCCATTCTCCCACGGTTTGGATAAGCTTTTAAAATGCTCCTGGTATTTCTTATCTCTTTCGGTTTCTTCCCACCTTAGCTCCTGATGGACGATATTTAGCGTGTCTTCCTTTTTCTTCCATACATATCCGATCTCGCCATAATAGTCTCTGTTCTTAACATGCCTGAGCTATCGTTTGCGCAGGATAATCTCGGGCATTCCAAGAGAACATGCTCTGCGTCCTCTATCCCATTTAGGTATGTGGGCTCAGCGGGGATTGATCTTGCCGGAACCTATGGCGGTATGCGCTGGAGCGCCCATGTCCACTCAATAACTGTGCGAGGTCGTAACTCACCGTGATCAGTGCAATCATGGAAAGAGGCCTGAACAGAGTCGGCAGGCTGCGATCTGGTAGTGAACCTAGGAAAAGCGAACTAATATTAATCAGTGATAAAACGAAAATCTTCGCGTTCAACCTCCCCAGGGTGAAATTTCTGGTTGTAATCCTGCTGGACTCAAAACTCAGCTAGAATTGGATATGAGAAAAGGATATAGCAACCATGCACAGATTTCTTCGCCTGTAAAGAGATTTATCCTCCTGAAGGTGGAGTTGTACCAGATTGAGGAGAGTTTATTTATGAAACTTTTAAGCGCCGTTCTGTCCCACCAAAATAAAGCCCCGTAAGTAACCATGGTCCTAATGATGGTACATATTGTATATCCAGTAGATGGCTTTCGGTTGTAGACCCCATGTGAATCCTGAAGCTCGAACATCCAAGAAACACCCCAGCGTAGTTACAGGTTCGATGCCCGGTGCGAAAGCTCATTCGGCGTAAAAGCTCATCCAAGGCACAAACCAACAATAACGAAGTTCGAATGAATTCCCCAGCGCGAAAGCTTATCCAAGACCCAGCGAAATTAAACTAATCTCACACAGGAGGCGCTCACTCAAACCCAAGACTACATCCACAGCCAAGTCCACAACCGATGACGTCACTGAGCTCGTACCGCCATAGCATAACGACTTATTCTTGAGTTCTTTGGATGTTAGTGTGTCCCTGGAGTCGTAGGGGAAGTATCCTGAACATAAAACAATCATGCTCTTGCTGCCCCTGCTAATACCCTCGACACACGGGCGTTGTTACGACGAGAAATCGTTGTTAACACGCATATTTGCTTTGTAACGAAGAAACGTAACAAAGCAATTTTTGCTTTGTTAACAACGAGAACACGGCACTTGCGCAGTTTTCGCAGTTAAAAAAAGTAGGTAATGAAGCAATTTATAGTACGTCACCCCCTTTTTTGGACTTTCGTCGTAACAAGGATTTTTCGTTGTAAAGCGCTGTCGTGTGTCGAGGGTATAATCTGTATCTTTACCACTGCGACATTTTATCAGCAAAGGCGAGGGAAGTAGTTAGTGTTTTTGTTGTAAACGACACAAGTCCCAGGGTCGTCATCGACGTCACTGCATGCAATTATGTAGCCGGATATCCGCAAGCCTAGTATAGCGCAGTTACTTACCCATGGCTCCTGTACAAGAGCCACGTCGTCAGCTTGGATGGCCAGCACCCTGAAAAAGACTGCCGAGTAGCCCTACTGTGCTTCTGGACTGTTCTCTCCACCGGTCCCGATTCTGAGCCGAGTCATCCAGTTTGGCTTCCCTATACTCTGAGCGTCCGTGGTCCACGCCATCCTTCGAGGTCTCCTTCGCTGTCGCACTCCATAGATTTTACCGTAGTGAAGACGCATGCCAACAGGATACCTTAATCGGCTGGTTTTGGATCGCCATTCTGCGGAGCATCGGTTTCGGTTCGCTAATATCGTTAGGGAGCCAGAAGCTGATCTTAAATTTTTTCCTCAATTAGTTTGAGGTTGCAGTCCTTCCAAACCCGTAGCTTGGCGACAACATCAGTCAGCTATTGGTTTGGTGGTGGGTTTGGTGGCACACGTGATCTTAATGAACTTTTCTGCCAACTTTATACCCAAAAATTGAGGTGAGAAATTACTTTCAAGACATCCATCCACCTCAGTCAGGATTGAGACACAAATTGAGGAGGATTACTTCTCCGTCAATTTGCCTTCAGAAAAGTTGTCCTCGACCACTGCCAGGATGATCCCGGCCAACTTATCCCGGTACCTCGGTCCTTGCAGTGTCCTCCGTTTCTTCTTCTGGGGTCTCTGCGCTCCCCTGGGGACTCCTCTGACCCCTGCCGTTTTGGGCAGTACACCAGATCGGTCTGCATGCGACTGTATCCACCAGTACTGGAACTTTGCGTTAGCGCCCCAACAGAGGAGGCATTTGTAATTCCTCAAGATAATATCTCAATAGAACCACCAACACTGTATGAGTTACTGAAGCTGTACAAAGGCAAAAAATTAACAGATCGCCAGATATCGATGGAATAGCAGCTGAGCTGCTAAAGGAAGGAGGACCGCAACAATTACCAGCCTTAAGGTAAGTATCCACCAAGGCACACGAACATTTGCTCGCGGGCAAAATGACGTCACCAAGAAAGTGGACATCTCAGCTTTGCACATGAACAATGTTTTTCTCGCAGGCAGTAAAATATGCGAACTAACTTCTGCTTCTAGGTATTGCACGTGTTCATTTTAAAGCGTGTGGTTTTCTATTATTTCATTTGCGGTACAAGTGCATGCGGGCAAAGTTGTAATTTAAATTTCGAGTTTCAAAATGGAATGGACAAATAAAAATACAATAGATTTAATTTATGAATATGAAATAAGGCCGATATTGTGGGATCCAAACAATAAAGATTTTAAAAACAATATTAAAAAGAGAGACGCAATTTTGATGTATTTTTTAAAACAATAAAGATATACATATATGTACACATGTTAAAGCAACTTGTGCAAAGAAATAGGCAGGTGGTATTATAAAGGAAGTCTTTGTTTTCGGTAGAAAGGATGGCAGGCCGAAGAAGGATATTAATATGAAATGAGATATTTTTAGAGACGTCAGACTACGGCTCACATACACGAGTCAAAAATGCCAACATAATATAATTGCGAGTTATATGTACGTTAATATATCGTCGGGTTAATGCAATAGTCACGAAACTGAAATTTTTTTGCTATTTTGAACATTGTGCAAAAATGCGAAAAAAGTCATATTATCTTCTGCCAAAGTTACGGATCTAAATTTTTATGGGATTCTGCGGGATTCAATTTGAATTTTTTCACGAAATAACTAAAAGTTATTTTAACTGTATTATTTTTTTCGAATTTTTGTACAATGGTAGTTCAAAATAGCAAAATTTCAGTTTCGTGACTATTGCATTGACCCGACGATATACTCACCTTAATTGAACCCTCTAACGTAAGTAAAATTGCCGTACACACTTCCGGTATAATTCGTGATATCAGTTGTTTTGACACTCTGAAGAGATATGATAAGCTTGAATAAGAGTCGCCACTTCCCAGAAAACGTAAGGTTATGGCCAGTCTCACTTCTACGCTAACGGATTTTCTATAGTTGCTATCAGATTTTGCAATACTACAGCTAATTTTGGCAATAAACCATTCAAAGTCTGAAGAGGAAATTCGGGAAAAATTTCTGAAACCGCTCAAAGGATCTATTTTTAACTCCTGTATCAAATTGTTTTTGTTTCGCATATCATCTCTATTTTTTAAGTACGGCCTCATCCAGCATCTCGGTGAGTTTCGCTTATTATTTAATAAACCCAAAATCACACAAGAAGCCCTTATCACAATTTCCTCCTCGTATAATATGTCACGCACTTTTCATTTAAAATAAAACTAACAAGGTGCTTGTGTGCAAATGTTATCCAAATCCAATGGGACTCAAGAATTTGCTCACTAGAACTCGAAATAAGCATTCCACACAAGAAAATGTTTCCTTTCTGCAAAGCTTTGCACACGATCATTTGTTTTCAGTGGATACTAATTTAAAATTGCATGCGAGCAAAAGCTCTTTTTACGCCATTATGACGTCATTTTGCCCGCAAGCAAATGTTCGTTTGCCGTGGTGGATACGTACCTTTACACCAACTGATATGCTTGCAGTAAAATAAGAACGGTAAATAAAATTCTGGAATGATTTTAAGCGAAATTTAAAATAAAACCGCCACAACGGTTGCCCGATATTAAAGTAGCCATACCTGATTTCATTTTTTTCTTTGAACTAATGTCAGAATATTTACAAAAAATAGATGGGTATAGTGTTTTTTTTATTTCTGTCCCTTTTTCCCATAAGCCCCGGAATCACTGACATATAGATGAAACAGGGGTAGAGAACCTCGTATGGGTTAACATAAATATTTTGTAATCAATGAAAAAAAGCATTTTAAAAAGGAAATAACATCAAAATTGCATTTGTTATTTTTTTTAACAAAAATTTATTTTGTTTTCATTGTCCAAAAACGATTATAAAAAATTTTAATTTACAAAAGTAATAACTGACGTGTTAACGTCAGTGAAAAAAGGTTTGCCACCTATGGAACGAATTGGTGCCATGAAGTTTCCCTGATGAGCAGTCCATTCTATATGTCAGTGCATGCAACCCATGGGAGCGTTGCCTAGTCTCACTTACTGTGTTTCCATCAGCCAGGGAGGAGTTTTCGTTAAGTAAACAGAAAGCTTTTTCTCTCAAGATCACTTGATGCTGCTTCCATGGCAGTTCTGGGTTGAACTGACAGATAAATGATTTCATATGACGTCGCCCTTAGTATATGTGCAGTAAAGGATACTGAAACACACACATATGCAAAACCCGGCTTAATCGGATTGACTTCGTTGAGCTTACTTGGATTTAACGAATATTTACTCAACCCCCGTTTCCGTTACTGTTTCCATGAGCCAGGCTAGAGTTTTCGTTAAGTAAACAGAAAGCTTTTTCTCTCAAGATCACTCGATGCGGTTTCCATGGCAGTTCTGGGTTCAACTGACAGATAAATAATTTCATATGACGTCGCCCTTAGTATATGTGCAGTAAAGGATACTGAAACACACACATATGCAAAACCCGGCTTAATGTGGGGTGCTACACGGAGACTCAAGAAGTACGAAAAACCCGGTTTTATAGGAAAGAAACGAAGGAGTGGAGAGAAAAAAGGACGCACATGACGAAACTTTAACGAAAGAATTTTCACCCAAAAATTTCCGGGGTGAAAACTAACTCATACGCACATTTCTTTCTCTTCCCCCTTCTCAGATGTAAACTATGACCGCGGTATACACACACAATCAAAGCTTTCATGTAGGGTAAAGAATTATTCTAAGCCGAAGCCAGCCTCGTGTAGCATTAAATAACGAGACTCAAATCTGATTTCGGACGACTTCTCGAGTCTCCGTGTAGTACCACCCAATCGGACTAGCTTCGTTGAGTTTACTTGAATTTAACGAATCTTTACTCAACCGCCGTTTCCATGGGCGCTTAATCTGAGTAAACTCAGGATAAACTCTGCATGGAAACACAGTACAGAAGCACCAAAACTCTAAAGGCCCAACTATAATGCACGTAAGAAACGCACGTCCTGGGCGCTCTCATGGAAATTAATGGGTTCGGCCATATTGGACGTACGTCGGTCATATTTTGTTTCGTTAAGTTTCGTTTAACGTAAAAATGCGAAAAGAACCGCGCTCAACGTACGTTTTGAGAGAATTTCTAGTTAAATTGATGACAGCTGATTTTTTTGTTGTTGTTTTGTGGGTTTTAAAACAAAAAAGAGTATGGAAAATGTTGTGCTTCAAATTTATGGGAGTGATTTTGATGAGAAATTTATTATAATTGAAAATAAACATGATTGTTTTTAATATGCAAAGATTAATAGTCAAGTTTTAATAGTCAATGAATAGTATTTATGCATTTTAATAATTTTAAACTTGTGAAAACTTTCCGTATACACAAACCATTATAGGTTTGACGAAAGTTTGATATTTACGCACGTCGACTGACGTGCGTTTCTTACGTGCATTATAATTGGGCCTTAAAGGTCGAGAAATGTGATTTGATTTGACGTGACGTCACTTCGAGTTGAGAAATACTCTCGTGAGTTACAGAAACGAGCTGCTGAGTTATAGACCGGGAGCTGGTGACAGGTGACGTTCCACGATTTTGTCGTGCATGCCTTTTTAAGGCTTGATAACTAACCCTAAAATATCAATGATAGTCGGGGTTTTAGCCCCCCCGCGCGAGTTACCGAGGTCATATAGCCCCATCTTCCCCACGTGCCGCAATACAACATGCCGTTAACCCCTAGATCTTACGACATAGGTAAAGGGGTTAAATTTCAAAACGCATCCGGTGTTGCAGACGCTGACCAAGAAAAATTAACCATGGGAACTTAATTTAAGTTAGTCGTAATAAAAATAGATTTAAGAAATAATTTCAGTTCTAAATTGTCTTTCGAGTAATTCACATAAAATTGTAATAAATTAATATTCGCTTAAAGATTGTCTTTTTTTTATTTTTTAAATATCCGAGTCCGAAAAGTTATTTGGCGCAGTCGGTAGGATAGGTGTTCGGTCCTATCCATTAATGTTTATCTAATCGAATTTTTTCCACTAACGGCGGTTTACCGATAGTAATAAAAAAATATTGTTTCGGAAATAATACGGCGGATTACCGGAATTTTTTTGAAATAATAGTGAAGATTAGAGACATTCGGGAGTGTTTTTGAAGTGCTTTGAGTGGTTCCCTCAATCAACACATCATATTCTGGCGGAAAACCAGTTGCAGCAACACACCGTTGGACCGAAGAGTATCAACTCGAGAACACCTATTCGAACAGGACTCAGGACTATGCAATACCTTATAATAATTGGACATATGTAAGTCGAATATTGAATTACTTTCTCTTTTATCTTTCCCTATATGAAAAAATTTACCAAGAAATCTTCCCTTTGGCCCTATCCGCAAAAAATTAATAGGCTATTTAAAAGTTTAAGCTCTATTCCTGGAAGCTCAGATAGTGAAGAAGATTTAAGTGTTAATTTAAAAAATAGTGTTCCGAATTTAAATTTTGAAAGTGAAATTGAGTCTACTAGTGAAATGGCTACTAACAATATTAATCCCGTACAAAATCCCCCATCCACCAGTGCATCAATTTCGCCCACAGACGTTTTTAACTCGTTAAGGATTCCTGATGTGATCAAGGATCTTCCACGATTCGATGGAAATCCCAGATTACTTCACGAATTCTTCAACAATGTGGAAGAAATTTTAAAATATTTAAAAGAAATTGACGGAACACCCTACTCTTTAATTCTTATGCGTGCCATACGAAACAAAATCGAAGGGCAGGCAAATGAAGTTTTGAATTTATACGGCACTCCTCTTGTTTGGGAAGACATAAAAAATAACTTAACTTTACATTACTCTGACAAGAGAACGGAGACTTCACTAATTAGAGACCTTCATTCGATCAGACAGAACAACAAAAGTATAGAAACATTCTACAGCGAGATAGTTGAAATACAGGCCACCCTTAATAATAATATATTGATTCACGAAAGGGAAAATTCCGTAATTAAAGCAAAAAAGGAATTATATGCGGAAATGTGCTTAAACGCTTTTCTAACAGGGATTAGAGAACCCTTGGGGTCTATAATCCGAGCGATGAGACCGGATTCTCTACCCATAGCTCTTTCCTATTGTATTAAAGAGCAAAATATCTCCTATATGAGATCAAACCCACTTTCAAATCATCACAAATTTAACAAGAATCAAAGGCATAGCAATTCTTCAAACTTCCAATTAAATAACTTTAAATTTTCACCTCCTACTCCTCATAAGCAATTTAATATCCCACAAGGATTTAACAACCAAATCTCGAGGCCCTTTTTCAGAAATCCGAATCAAAATTTTAATAACTTTAGAAACACCAATCAGAATTACAACAATTTTAGAAACCCTAATTTTAACCAGAACGTGTTTGATCGTAGAACAAACCCACCTAGGTTACCTCCACCAGAACCTATGGATACTAGCTCTGGGACCTCTCACTTAAGACAACGCACTGCTTTCAACCAACCCAGAAACCCACAGAACAATTCCTCTATGTATAAACCACGTCCTAGCGGATTCCCTAAATATATAGCAGAAGAAATTCATAACATAGATGAAAGCGAGGAAAACAGTAATAATATCCCACTTAGAAGTAGTTCCTACCAACAACAGTTGGATCACTTCTACGAAGGAAGTTCGTTTAACCCAGATACCGAAATTAATAACAAACAAAATTTTTGTACAGATGCCTTGGACAACCAACAGGATACCTAGACATTAATAGGCATGGCACCACACTCGCTTACATTAACATATCTAGTCCATTCGGACGCCCACTTAAATTCCTAATAGACACAGGAGCATCCTCCTCTTTTATCAACCCCGAATTTATTCACCCAGCAGATCACATTAAATGTGAACCTATAACAATAACTACCATACTAAATAAATATCAAATCAATAGACTAGTAAAACTCCCAACCTTTCTCGAATTTAACGAACCTGGTGAATTACAATTTTTTATTTTTAAGTTTCACGGGTACTTTGACGGGCTGTTTGGCCTTGACGTCCTCACACAATTAGGTGGAAGGATTGATTTGGTGGAAAAAGCACTTATAACTTGGAATTCAAAAATTCCCCTCAAATTCAAACCGAACTTCAGTTCGGGAAAACATATCATTCAACCCCATACGAAAGCAATAATAAGGTTACCCGTTGACGTTAAGAACGGAGAAATATCCCTTAGAGGAATGGAATTAGGCCCACAACTATTTATCTCTGAAGGTTTATACACAGCCACGGATTGGCATAGCATCGTGGAAGTGTACAACGAATCTAGTCTAGAACAAACCTTATATTTAGAACATCCACTAAAAGCAGAGAAATATCTTTCCTGTGAACATTTGGAAGTAAACAATGTTAGTTTCGGTTACAATAAACCAACCGAGCCTAAGGATGTGATACAATTAATTCGCACCCTACATCTAAACTCGGAAGAGAAAAAGGCACTTTTAAAAATCTGCAAGGAATATGCAGACATTTTCTACAATGAAAACGAGCCTTTAAGTTTCACTAATCAGGTTAAACATGCTATCCCCACCACTGATGGTAGTCCCATCTATACCAAATCTTACAGATACCCATACATACACAAGGAAGAAGTAAAAAAACAAATAGATGATATGCTAGAGCAGGGGATCATACGCCCTAGCTACTCCCCTTGGAGTTCGCCTATCTGGGTAGTACCCAAAAAGCAAGACGCCAGCGGGAGGCAGAAATGGCGCCTTGTAGTCGACTACAGAAAGTTAAACGAAAAGACGATTACAGATCGTTATCCAATCCCCAACATAACCGAGATTCTCGACAAACTCGGTAAGTGCATGTATTTCTCCACGCTGGATCTGGCCAGCGGATTTCACCAAATAGAGATGAATCCGAGAGATATCCCCAAAACAGCCTTCACGGTAGAAGGGGGGCACTACGAATATGTTCGCATGCCATTCGGGCTTAAGAACGCACCGTCCACCTTTCAAAGGGTTATGGACAACGTGCTCAAAGATCTTCAAGGCAAGATTTGCCTAGTGTACTTGGACGATATAATTATATTCTCCACCTCACTACAGGAACATATACAAAATCTAAGGAAAGTATTTGAGAAGATTCACGAAGCTAACCTCAAAATACAACCCGATAAATGCGAATTCCTTCATAAGGAAATCGCCTTCCTTGGACACATAGTCTCCACCGAAGGTATTAGACCTAACCCCGATAAAATACGAGCCATTAAACAATTTCCGATCCCCCGCACTCAAAAACAAATAAAATCGTTCCTCGGACTTCTAGGGTATTACAGGAAGTTTGTAAAAGACTTCGCTAAATTAGTAAAACCCCTAACAGAGTGTCTTAAGAAGGGCAGAACTGTTCAACTGAACGAAAAATATATCCAAAGCTTCAATATGTGTAAAGAAATTCTAATGAATGACCCATTACTCCAATACCCAGATTTCGCCAAACCATTTAATCTCACCACAGATGCGAGCAACTTCGCAATAGGCGCCGTTCTTTCGCAAGGCCCTATTGGTAGCGACAAACCTGTGTGCTACGCCAGCAGAACCCTCACCGATTCGGAGATAAATTACTCCACAATAGAGAAGGAGCTGCTAGCCGTAGTTTGGGCTACAAAATATTTCCGCCCTTACCTGTTTGGCCGAAAATTCAAAATTGTAACGGACCACAAGCCTTTAACTTGGCTCATGAGTCTAAAAGAGCCGAACTCCAAATTAGTTAGATGGAGATTGAAGTTAGAGGAGTACGACTATGAGATAGTCTACAAACGAGGGACATTAAATACTAACGCGGATGCGCTTAGCCGAATAAAAATTGAAACAACCAATAAATGCATTGATATTAATGTTAACGAGGACACAACCTCAGTTCAAAGTACCAGAGGTACCACCGTTCATTCAGCGAACGAAAATTTGAATGTTGGTATCCCCATCTCGGAAAAGCCGATTAATGAATTTAATATACAACTTATACTGGAGAAATCAGATAAAACTCCAAAGATTTCCTTAGAAGTACCATTTAGAAATAAGCAACGCAGAATAATAATCAAACCGGAGTATACGGAAGAGATTATCTTAGATTTATTAAAAAAATTTTTAGTACCTCGGAAGCTAATAGCAATAGCTACTGATGACGAGACCTTTAGAATAGTTCAATCTATATATGCAAGACACTTTTCAAGTAATAAGATTTTTAGGCTAATTAGATGTAAGGTAATATTAATGGACGTCAGAGAAAATGACGAGCAAGATAGATTAATAAATAATTACCACAAAAATAATAACCATAGAGGTATAGAAGAGACTTTACTCCATTTACGGAGAGACTATTATTTTCCTTTTATGAAAAATAAAATAGCACAAACAGTCAACAACTGTGAAGAGTGCCAGACCCTTAAGTATGACAGGCACCCACAAAAAATTAAATTCCTTAAACCAGAAATGCCCGAAAAACCACTGGATATCATACATACAGATATATATATAGTATTAATAACAAACAAATCCTAACCATTATAGATAAATTTTCTAAATTCGCTTGCGCTTACACCCTTCCTACTCGCAATAGCATCTCAATAGTTAGGCATCTAAAACATTTCATGAGCCACCATGGCATACCTAAAAAACTAATCTGCGATCAGGGCTCAGAATTCACAGCAAATTTATTCAAAGACTTTTGTAGACAATACGACATAAATCTCCATTTTACTTCATTCCAACAAACCACAAGCAACTCACCCGTAGAACGTCTCCACTCTACACTAACAGAAATTTATAGAATAATATTAACCAAGTTCAAAGAAAATAAATTTGATTTAGACCATGATGAAATTTTATCAGAATGCTTAACCACGTACAATAACGCAATTCATTCAGCAACCAAGCTTACTCCGTTCGAGCTATTCTACGGTCGAACTTACAAGTTTAATGAGAACGTAAGTTTCGACAATGAACACGAATATTTAAGAAAACTAAACGAATACCAGTCAGAATTATACCCCTCTATACGAAAACAACTATTAGATCTAAGTAACAGTAAAATAGATAAGCTAAATATATCAAGAAAGGATCCCGAGCAAAGGGATATAAATGAAGTTATCTAGTTAGAAATAAACTAACCCCGCGCTTTCGCAAACATAAGGTTAAAGAAAATAAAGAATATACCTTGTTAACTGACAACAATAAGAAAATACACAAAGCAAGAATAAAAGGTAAACATAAACTTTCGGAAATCACCAATTTAAAAGGTGATGAAAATAATGAAATCACCAACAGCGAAGAAAATGTTGTATCAGACGTATTCCCGGAATTAACTTCAGATCATCGCGCTTCAATTACGAAAGCTACAAACGGAGGATCCGAAGATGAAGTTTTAATTAGCAAATTCAATATTCAAATAACGCGAAGGGACATTTCAACTCTCAATGACGGAAATTGGTTAAACGATAAGGTTATCAACTTCTATATGGATCTCTTAACCGAACGTGCAGAACAACGTCACTCAGAAGGTCTTCCACGTGTCTACCCAATGAACACGTTCTTTGTTACAAAATTAATGAAATTTGGCTATAGTTCTGTGAGCCGTTGGACTCGTAAAACTGACATATTTTCATATGACATTATCCCAGTACCTGTCCATATTGGCGGTGTACATTGGTGCATGGCAATCATTCATTTAAGAGATAAATACATATATCAAATATTATGACTCAATGGGCACACCAAATCCAAAAGTACTGGAATCCCTCGAGAATTATATTAAGGAAGAATCTTTAGATAAACGGAATGAGAGATTCGAGACGTCCGATTTTGTTATAGAAAGTGTTAAAAACATTCCAAAACAGTCGAATGGCAGTGACTGTGGTGTTTTTAGCTGCATGTTTGCCGAGTACATTACTAGAGATCGCGAGATAACCTTCTCACAACAACATATGCAATATTTTCGTTTGAAAATGATCTTGGAAATATACCAAGGAAGATTACTATCTTAACAATTAAGTTATAATAAACAATCCCATAGACTAATTATGTAGGATAGAATAAACTTTACTTTATATTTTTTTCAGATTATCACTAACACTTGGGCAAAGATTAGAAATGCACGATCTAGGAAATAGTAAGGGGTTACTCCCTTTAAAATTAGGAACAGCACGCACAATTACTAACTATTACAATCTAGTACATATAGTAAGATTATATCCCTACAAGGCCAGTTTAACAAAAATCGCAAATTCCATTAAAAACCTTGACACTATAGACGAACTAAAGGACTCAATGACAGTGACCAAACTAAAACTTAGGGAATTAGAGAATAAACTCGAGACGTTGACCCCCAAACAAAGAGTTAAAAGAGGTCTTATAAATGGATTAGGAACCGCAATCAAATTTATTACGGGAAACATGGACGCAAATGATGCACAATCCTTAAACGAAGAGATAGAAAAGCTAAACTTAGAACAAACAAAAATTAAAAACGAAATAAATCAACAGACCCAAATTAACAAACTAATGATAACCAGATTTGAAAACATAACTAACCACATTAACCAAGAACAGGACACAATAGCAAATTTCCTTAAGCACTATCAAGAACAAATCAAAAACAAGATCCATACTAACGAAATTTCCATCTCACATCTGCAATATCTCTCCCAAATAAATTATAACATTGATTTGCTCACTAACCATATCACTAACATAGCTGAAGCCATAATACTAGCCAGACTTAATGTCATACCAAAATTTATTTTAAATCCAAGCGAACTTGAATTAATTGAGAAAATTTTCACTAATCAGTCAATAGAGATTAAATCAAACGATCATATATACGAACTATTAAGCCTACAAGCCTACCACAACAATTCGAACATAATATTTAACGTCCGCATCCCAACGCTGTCCCGAGAAAAATACTCCCTTTTCCATATCCTACCACTTCCGATAAATGAAACCAAAATAATAGCCACTAAACCATACGTTATCCTTGATAAGAGAAGTATCCAATATTTCGATGAAATTTGTCCTAGGATAGAAGGCATCTTTTATTGCCAGGAGAGCAAGGATCAAGAAACCACACAACAATCAAAATGCATAGCGCCCTTACTAAATGGTGAAGCAGCAAACTGCACAGTCAACGAAGTCGGGAAAATTGAAACAATCCTGCAACCAGAACCGAACTTTGTCCTTCTCATGAACATCCCGAAAACATCAGTATCATCAACCTGCGGGAACAACCACTCAAAGATTCAAGGCACCATCCTAATCCACTATAAAGACTGCGAGGTTACAATCAACGATGTATTATACAGAGACGACACCAACATATTTTGGGACGAGGTCCACATCCTCCCGATGTTCCATGGAAATCTTCACCCAGAATCAACTATCGAAATTCTCAACTTACAAAAATTAAAGGAATACAACATACAAAATAAAGCCGCCCTGAAAAACCTGGAAACCGAGACCAAAGTAAAACACACCTATACCATTGGATCCATAATTATCCTAGGAGCTACGATAATCATCATCGTCACCTACATTTGCTGGAAATCCTCCATCACAATCGAAGTCACAGATCCTCAAAATTGCATTGCTTCTGGACCACCAACCTCCAAATTCTTATGGCCCACACTTCACACCAAGGGGGGAGGAGTTACCGAGGTCATATAGCCCCATCTTCCCCACGTGCCGCAATACAACATGCCGTTAACCCCTAGATCTCACGACATAGGTAAAGGGGTTAAATTTCAAAACGCATCCGGTGTTGCAGACGCTGACCAAGGAAAATTAACCATGGGAACTTAATTTAAGTTAGTCGTAATAAAAATAGATTTAAGAAATAATTTCAGTTCTAAATTGTCTTTCGAGTAATTCACATAAAATTGTAATAAATTAATATTCGCTTAAAGATTGTCTTTTTTTTATTTTTTAAATATCCGAGTCCGAAAAGTTATTTCGCGTCCTCTTCATAAGGAAAAGCGCTTTCTTTGTGTAGCGTATTTTCGTGTTTTTCCGTGATAGTATACTGCATGCCATTGTAATATACGGAAGTTTAAAGAAATTAAAGCTGTAATAATTGATGGCATGCACTCCGCAGCGGCCCAAGATGATCATAGGATTCTGAAAACCTGAACAAAATTAAAGGGCAATTCCGTGTTTTGAAATTGCATGCCGATATAAAGAATGGAAGTTTTTGTAATAAACACACTCTGGAAAAATTGGCATGCACCCCTCGTATGACCAACACGGTGGTAAATTTCCGGATAACTCTGTAAAATTTGAACACAGATTTTCCGTGATTCCAAATTACTCCTAATAAAAATGAATATTAATTTTATAACAAAATAATTATCTAATTCAAATGGCATGCGTGTTGAATAAGCCCATCGTATTATAAATAATAATAAAAGTTGCAAAAAACACTGTGCAAATTTAGGTGACTTATTTTTGCATGCCGATTTTCTAGTTTAAACGGATTTTCTATTGTGAAGACTTTTACTTGTCAAATTTTTGCAGTTGGACAACAGTTTTAAAAAACTCGAATGCAACAGTTAAAATTTGTTTAAAATGGAAAAGGAATTTTTATTTGATTTATAATGACTTTCCACTATTCTCCACCACTCTACACTTGGGAAACATTTTGCTTGAAAATGTAAAAATGTAAAAATGAGGCAAAATTTTGCCCTGATCACCGTACTAGCTCCGTCCTATCCGTGGCCGGGAGGAAATAAACTCTATTTCCACTCATGCTTTAATTTTTTTATTAAAATCATCAAACTTTGCCTTTCAAAAAGTCTGTAATGTCTTGTCAAAAAATTTTATATAATTTTTAATTCTGTCGGGAGAAGCATCGCAGAGTTAAGGAAATTTACAAAAAAAAATTATAAAATAAAACTATTTGTAAAGTGTACACAAAAAAAAATGCAGTTGATTTAAAAAATATAATAAGCAAAAAAAAGGAAATATTTTTTAAATTTTTTGGTTTTTTTTCATGTTTGGTTTTTCTTAATGGAAGTGTTTAGGTGACTTCAAAATTCTAAAGTAAAGTACAGGATTTAAAAAATATATATATATATGAAAAAAAGCATAAAATATTTTAACATTAAAAAAATTGTTAAAAAAAGAAAGTTTTAAAAAATGCGTTTTTATCCTGAAAATGAAGTCAACGTATCTTTCGACTATACCGATCCTTGGGACGACAAACCATGGTTCATATCTCAACGCAATCCTATAGGGCGAAAATGGGCTATGCAGGAGTTTCCGACAATTTACGAACATTATCGAATTTTGGACTTTACCAGGTTTAATCCGCCACCATTAGCGCCCGCTGGCGGGAAGAAAAAATCAAAGAAGCAGCCTAAGCCGCCGCCAGGTTGGCCGATAACAATGTTGCCGTTCAAGCAATTGCCACCTTATGAAGTGTTTGTGAACAGGATTAACCCGTGTGTGGAATTGCTATTTTGTGGCGGAGGACAATGGATAAAGCTCACAAGGCCTGATCCTTTCGGTATGAAGAAAGTTCCTTTGCCTTTGTCTTTACAGGACCTAAAAATTGAGTAAAACGTAAGCTTTGTAAAAATATGTAAAGGTATTGTAAAAATGTTAAAAAAAAATGTAATTGGAAAGTATGAAGGCAAAAAGGATCCTGTATGAGAGAATGTATTTTAGGGAATTAGTTTTGGATATTGAAAAATTATGAAAGTGTTCAGTTATGAAGATGAAATTTGAAGTAAGGTATTAAATTGTTCGTGTAACGGGAAATATATTTTGGATATTGTTACGAAATGTTTTCGCTTTTTATTTTAAGGGAAATTGAGTTTTACCAGTGTACATATATAAGGTAGTGATACGTTTGTATTTATATAGAAAAATGGAAAATGACGTTTCTTTTGGACGTGTTACTTATGGCTCCTCTACACGTTGGCCAATATGTGTGCCAATGGTTGTGGGAAAATGGCCCAACGTGTGGACGCGGCGGCCATAACTCTGCCATAACCTTTTCATCACACTACACGGATCTCGGGACAACGCACGGTATTGGTCAAAAAATCACATCACACGGATCTCGCGCCAACGTGTTTGCCATTACTTCCCATCATTCCAATACATACTAACGTGAGCCAAAATCCCCGCTCTACACGATGGCCAAGGTATTGGCCGCAAACACATTGGCCAACGTGTAGAGGAGCCTTTAGAAAAAGTTATTCTTCTTTGGCATGGTAAGCCTAATATTTAATTTGCATGCAAATAATTTATTGGATGTTTGAAGTTTTTTTTTCATTTTCGTGTGTTGACAGCTAGAAGCATCATCAGGGACTCGAATGCTAACTAAAACCACCTATTAGGCGTCCCATTCTCCCACGGTTTAGATAAGCTTTATCTACCTGCTTATACTCCTGGTATATCTTATCTCCTCCTTTCGGTTTCCACCCACCTTAGCTCCTGATGGAGGATATTTACTGTCTCTTCCTTTTTCTTCCATACATATCATCCGATCTCCCCATAATGGTCTTAACGTGCCGTGCTCTTAACGTGCCTGAGCTATCGTTTGCAGCGCAGCAGTTTGCCCGGATAATCTCGGGCATTTCATGAGAACATGCTCTGCGTCCTTTAGGTATGTGGGCTCATGCCCGAGTAAAAATAAAAAACGGCCTTATAAAGGGCGAACACCGGCCGCTTGGCTTTTTAAGGGGCATATGATGGCCGTAGAGTTTTTAACCATTTTTAATGGGAGCACATACGGCCTTACGACGGCCAAATTTGACCAAAAGATTTAAATGGCCAAGTACTGAGTTGTAGAAACGGGCATTCGACGGGAAATTTGAGCCAAAAAAAGAAAAAAAATCAAACATTTAATTGCAGTGAAATATATTTTCTTATAGGAGGGCGAATTTCCACGTTGCTGCCACTGTACCACCGTCGTATACCCGTAATACCAACCATACGGTCACCGTACCACCGTCGTATGGCCGTTATTGGAGCTGTAAGACCGTTGTTTTACCGTCAATCGCCCCCTGTACGGCCTTACTGTCCTGCAACGAACCTTCTGTTAACCGCCAGATGGCCGAGGACTATGTTTCAATCACAGTCGGCATTTTCCCGTTCTAAGGCCATCATTTATTTTTACTCGGGCAGCGGGAATTAATCTTGTCCGAACCTATATCGGTATACCCTGTAGCACCCATGTAGCACTGCTGCGAACTGGCAGTCAACCTAGGAAAAGCGAGCTAATATTAATCAGTGATAAAATGAAAATCTTCGCGTTCAACCCTCCTAGGGTGAAATTTCTGGTTGCAATCCTGGACCCAAAACTCAGCTAGAATTGGAACATCGAGAAAAGAGTAAAGCAACCATGCACAGATTTCTCCGCCTGTGAAAAGATATTCGGCAAGAGATGAGGTCTAAAGCTAAAGATTTTAGTGACAAGATTTTATACACAGCGGTGGTACACCCGTCTTCCTTCCCGACCTTCTCATCAATCATCTGGCCTCGGGCAGTGCCTATAGACTGAAGGAGTCTGCGGCCTGCACCTCAAAATCCTTCGGTCATCAGTGCCATCAAAATCTTGCAACATCTTGAACTTGCTACCCGAGAGCGTGGTTACCACAACTACAGCTAACCTTGCACCTAGATTGAACTTCAGGAAGGACTTAACCGTCAAAATACCCTTAAGCGGCCCATACACTTTCAGTTTAACCGCGCAGTTTATCATGTGTGACGTCATGTCTGAGCGATAAATTGTGTGAACTGTGCGTTTATTCAGTCTTCTTTATTTTCATTCAGTCTTCAGACCTGAGCTTCTGGACCCTCTTTTGCTGCGATAACCGCGCATACAACGAACTGACGAACCCACAAACTTTCAGTTCAGTTTATTGTATATATTTTTACACAGTTAAAACTGAGAGTGCGTGGGCGGCTTTAAGAAGAGAGTAGCGAAACAGAAACGTTCCGCCGAGGTTTGATCTATAGATATTCATCGACGGCACCATAACATCAAAGGATGTCGGGCTGTGATCTATCTGACAATCACCAACAGTTTATTGTCACATATCGGTGTACGCTAGTATGATTCAAACAAGGTACTGGCGATCCTGAACGCCTCCAAGACAATGAACCTCGAAGGTACACAAGGATGTTTTTGGAATTTGAAGTTAGTGGAACGATGCAGAGCAGCTGGCTCGGTAGAAAGCATAACGTGGCTCTCGTCTGGATTCCCGGACATAGGCATATAGATTTAAACGAAAAAGCCGACTACCTCCCCAAGTAAGGAGTCTCTACGGCGCTCGGATATTAATATGGTTTGTAGCCCAATGAGCGTGGTCAAAAACTCCCGTCAGCAAGCCAAATGTGGGGCGCACTGGAGACCTGCTTTATCTCCAGGACCACTTGCCTACTTACAACGAAGGAAGAACAATAGGCCTCCTAAACAGACCCCGAAGAGATATTACTAGAATTAGGGAAATCATCACGAGACATTCGTCTATTCAGGACTACGCTGCCAAGGTGTGAGCATCTCACAAAACCTCTGTTGTCCTAGTGGCGGGCAGACGAAGAAGAGACAAACACTCGTCCTCGCTAGAACGATGACATAAAAAAATCTGTCGAAAGAGCTGGCCTGTCTCTGTTAAAATAAAGTCGATGAGCGTAAGCTACCATGGGACCTTATGATGGTGGAGTATGTAGCAGTCGCTACTTATCATGTATATACGTTTTTGTGTAGTAAGTAGTAACTCAGTTTCTGTACTCAGTTCTGTACTTGTTATTTTGAATACAGTGTTTTTGAATACGTCATAGTTTGGATTCTCACTACTACTAGGAAATGCACTTGTAGAATTTAGATTGTCATATCACGTATGTATACACTGTACACAGAAACTAAATTTAAAAAAACATAGGCACACAAATATTGTTCAATAAAAATAATTTTGAAATATTGTATGAGTATTAGTTAGAAGTTCAATCGAATTGGAACTTCTGCTTTATAAGTTGTAACGGATATATAAAAAACATTATATAATTTTAATACTTTTTTAATACGTAACAATTAAAGTTTTTATATTCAAATAAAATAATGATATAAAATAAAAAAGTTAAAGCTAATCTAAAATATATTAATGAAAACAATATTGGCAATATGCGCATAGCGTATTGCAATGAAGTGGAGTTTGGCCAGCAGGGAATTTAATTTTGCCAACCCCCATTTCAGAGTATGTGGGTGCGGTCACAAAGTCAGCTAAATCCGCAGTCACTTGATGTTGAATACCGAAAATGCACAGCTGATTTGCAGTCACTTACCAAGCTTATAGCAACAAAATTAAATCGATTTAACTTAAACTTACGCCAAAATTTCGAATTAACGTATAAACGGGTAACTTACATTCTTCTAACTTGAGCTTAAGCCGATAAATTTCGGTTTAAGCCATAATTCGAATTACTCCGTTTATACGACAAAAAATTTTGTATGATCCATAATTCGAATTATTTTTGGAGTAGCTATAAACTAGGTAAATGTCAAATTAAACCAAACGCGTGCAATTTGTTTACAGTGGTTTTTGCTCATTGAACGACTAAATGCACGGAATGCGCATTTAGCTGACTTTTTGACCGCACCCTGTATATGTATCTATATGCATTAGTTCCAGAGGATATTGGCGTAACATTATCCCTAATCATTAGGCTTGTTGTGAGCTCTGCTTGGAAGTTTTGGCAATGTTCCTTCCCTTTAGACTTAATCCTACGGTAATGCACTAGTTGGGATCGAACTCATGAGCGTGCTGCACACGTCTCGCCCTTTACCACGATTGTAACATCACCGGAAAAGTGGAAAAGCTTGGACCATTGATAGTTCAGAGAGTTTATCTACAACTAAGTACCATCGCGGAGATATGACTCCTCCTTGGCAGATATCTTTTGACGTAAATACGTCTGTAAGTTTGCTGCCATGACAAAAAACCGATGATAACGAAACTATGGCATACAGGCATATATCGAAAAAGGAAATATACCATGACGTAGATGAAGAATCAAAGAATTTTATTGTTTACTTTCAAAATGAAATTCAAAATGGTCGCCGAAATATGACCGAAATTTAAAATGGCCACCCAAATATGGTTGAATTTGCCAATTGTGCTCCGATTTTAATGAAAGTTGGTAGCTAGGGGTTTTTAAGGTCATGAATAACGAATTTGTGGTCAAAACTTATAAATTTAAAATGGCTGCGCCAATATGGCCAAGCAATTTGCCAATTGTGTTCCGATTCCAATGAAAATCGGTATATGGGGCTTTTTAAGGTCGCAAGTAACGAATCTATGATCACAACTTTCATTTCCCGGTCAGTTGTTTGTATGTAGGTTGTTCAAGATTTAGAAATCTGAAAATCTTCACATCTTAGCCCCAAATGGAAGATTATTGAACATAGTGCATCCTGAAGCTCTCTAAGCAATCGGTTCAGAATTGACCAACAAGGTTTTTTCAATTTATTTTTTATTGTTTATTTCCTACCTTTTTGATACCAATAAAAAAATAAAACGATTTCTTTCAGAATATTGTAGACGTATTCACGTCATTTGTCGGTATCCACGATACAGACACCCGCTTTTTATACGCTTTATATTAGCTTCACCTGTATGTATGTATGTATGTATGTTCTATGTAAACAAATTTTGCAACTTGATTTTGACCCACTTCTATATAACCGATCAACTTCAAATTTTGCACATATGCATAGTTCGCGTGACAATTCAATCTGACCATTTTGTAAGAAAATCAAGATGGCGGTTCCAAGATGGCGGTCGATTTTTGCTATTTTGTTCCCCGATCCCCCGACATGGGTATCAAATGAAACGGCATGACAGATAGAATACAATTAGCTATATGACGTCATTCCAAATTCAAAATGGCGGCAAACAAAATGGCGGACTACCTTTTTCTTTACAACCCACTCGATATGGGTATCAAATGAAAGGGTGTGACAATTAGAATACTATTATCTGTGTGGCGTCATTCCAAATTCAAAATGGCGGCCAACACAAAATGGCGGATTATCTTTTTCTTTACAACCCACTCGGTATGAGTATCAAATAAAAGGATGTGATAATAGAATACTTTTCGCTGTGGGGCGTCTTTCCAAATTCAAAATGGCGGCCACCACAAAATGGCGGTTTACCTTTTTCTTTACAACCCACTCGGTATGGGTATCAAATTAAAGTGTATGACGAGTATAGTATAGTAAGCTTTGTGATGTCGTTTTAAATCTAATATGGCGGTCACTACAAAATGGCCGAACACATACATATAATAGACTAAAAAATAGAAAATAAAAAATATAGTTTAAAAAAACTAAAAAATACGCTTTTATTTTAAAATGAACTAAAAAGTAAAAAATAACTTTGAATGTAAAGTTTTTATTGCTCCAGCCAGTATAAGAAAACAACCTACCTTTCGAAATCTAAAAAAGCGTGGGGCGCTAGCTAAAAGTTCCGGTGTTAATAAAATAAGAATATAGAGAGCCCCACGCTTTTTTACATTTCGAAAGGTAGGTTGTTTTCTTATACTGGCTGGAGCAATAAAAACTTTACATTCAAAATTATTTTTTACTTTTTAGTTCATTTTAAAATAAAAGCGTATTTTTTAGTTTTTTTAAACTATATTTTTTTTCTAATATTTTTGCCCCTGCTTATCTCTACGGACTGATGCCTTCTACCACTCGATTACCTTGCTATTATCACTGGACTCTGATTTGCATTGCGTTTCGGATTTGTTTTGTTGATCATTATGAGGTGCATCAACTGTGGAATAGCCATGCATGCCAAGGTTGCAGAGGCATCTCATATTCTCGCTTTCTGCACACCATCAAACAAGACTTTCGCTTTGGATAACAAATGCACGAACCCAGGTATGAAGTTGGAGTCAGGGGCGGCGGAGAGCATGGGGATGGAAGGAAAAGAGGAAATCCGCACTCAAAATATTTCATGTACATCTATAATAACCCAGAACGTTGGAGGACCGTCGCAGTCGCTGGCGACGAACGAACATGGTCGAAGAGCCGCTTACAAGCAATGTGTTTCATATGAAAACTATACATATCTTCGGCTCGGTCGGTCATCTCCGCACTCGTCCGTAAAAGCCTCCTTTCGGCCCGCTATATATACCGTTTTTTTTTACAATTTCCCCGAGCTATATTATACTTTACCGCCCGCTTTCTCGGAGAGGTCTGGAAAGCGCCATTTTCGGTCAAGAGAACATGCATGAAAAGAGGCACTTTCGGGGCACATGTGAAAAAATATATATTATATTAGAGTTACTAAGAACTTATAGCCTAAGATTTTTAAACTCCACCCGACCCCACCCGATTTAAAAAGGGGATTGCTCATGCAGAGTGTGGGCCCCATGTGGCAAATGAATAGTATGCCGAAAGAAGGCTTTCCCCTTAGTTTCCTCATGAACACCACACAAAAAAATTTAAGTGAGGTATGCCTTATCAGTTTCTCGTAAGGGCCCTATGAGACAACCTCATTACTAATGAAATGGGGCAATCCCAACAGCTACCTTGCTTTTTAAAATGCTTTAAAGTAATATCCTTTAGCTTTTGTTTTACTCATACAAAGCTTTAGTTTTTCTTGTTGCATTGTTTTATATTTCAGGCAATTATGTTGGTGACCGTGAAGGGTGTCATTTAGCGTACTCAATAGACCGGTTCTGGTTCGGTTACAGAGGTCAAGCAGTGTGGGACGTGATTAGTACTCAGTTGGGGGACCGCATTGGTAAAACGACACTCTCGATTAAAAATATAAAGCGTTCGACCTGGCGCAGTTATTTCTCCCACATCCACGCCGAAATTTTAAAATTTTTCCACTCGGGATCGGGTAGCAATGAGTTTTCCTCAAGGGAGCCAGGCCAAATGAGTCATTCCTATAACGAGGCGCGAATGAGGCAAGACGTTTGATGCCCGGTGTGGGCCTTTTAGGGCAATTCACACCTGATGAACATGAGCCAATGGGGTTAGCCTCATAGGGGCTCTGGCTACATTAAAAGCTATTCGGCCAAATGCAAGTCGGGAAGAACCCCATAACCAAAGAATTTAAAACCATATTACTCCAATAAATAGGTCGAAAAAAGGCCTTCGTAATGCGAAAAATACCGCACGCGATTTTTTTACCAAATGATTTTATATATTTTTATAAGCTTAAATTCAAAATGGCGTCATCCCCACCCTCTTGCTAAACTTACAGTGAAGGGAAACGCGTTTAATTCTATATCTCAGAAACTATGCATTTTACGACAAAAAAGTATATCTCCCTTTTTATACGCTTTATATTAGCTTCACCTGTATGTATGGATGTATGTAGACAAATCTTGTTTGATTTTGAACAACTTGCATTTAACTGATCAACTTCAAATTTTGCACATATGTATAGTTCGCGTGACAATGCAATCTGACCATTTTGTAATAAAATCAAGATGGCGGTTCGAAGATGTCGGCCGAATTTTGCAATTGTGTTCCCCGACCCCTTGACATAGGTATCAAATGAAAGGGTACGACAAATAGAATACAATTAGCTGTGTGGCGTTATTCCAATTTCAAAATGGCGGCCAACACAAAATGGGGGAAGACATACATACATATAATAGACTTAAAAGTAGAAAATATAACCGATCAATTTCAAATTTTGCACATATGCGTGATTCGCTTGACAATGCAACCTGACGATTTTGTAGCAAAATCAAGATGGCGGTTCCAAGATGGCGGCTGATTTTTGAAATTGTGTTCCACCGGGCCCACACATGGGTATCAAATGAAAGAGTATAACAGGTAGAATATAGTAAGCTGTGTGACGTCATTTTAAATGTAACATGGCGGCCACCACAAAATGACGGAAGACCTATAATAGACTAAAAAATAGAAAATATTACCGATAAACTTCAGCAAATATCGCACCGTTGCCGGACTTTCGCCGCACCCTGTATACATGAACCTCTAAAAAAATCCAACTGGAGATTTTCCAGCGGGATCCTCTTTATTTTGGGGTCCCAAATAATTCCCCAAAAGTCTATAAAAAGCCAACTGACCGGCCACTCAAGTTTTGATTCGACACGTGATGCGAATGTATAATGCATTTTTGAATTCTAAATTGTCATGACGTGATGCTGATGCGCCATCCGATGCATTTTTGAATTTACCCGAATTAGTGAGGAATCTGTTAAAGTTGTAGAAATTTAGCTACGAATTGTTGATCATTAATTTTTTTCTGGGAAAGAAACTAATTTTAGAAATGCTATAATATTCAACTACATTTTAAGAAAATAAACAAAACATACATATATATAGACAATTACATGTTTATTAATTTACAAAGAAAAAACTTGTAACAAGAGTTTTAAAATATATATACCTGTATGTAGAAAATCGGAAATTAACAAAACCGGTTGAGAAATGCAGAAATATTGTTAGATAAAAAATCTTCATTCTGCCTTTTAATATAATTCGGTAAAGCGGCAAAACCACAATCAATGCGTCAAACATGATGGCCAACAGATTTGAAATATTTGAACATCGCCCACAGGACATAGGCCATGTCAATCAACTCAGACACAGAAATGATTATGGCGAATTGTTGATGCCATCATGTTTAATCTTTTACAATAATATGAATCCATTTTGGGTTTCGTGTTTCAATTCATAGTTTCATTGATTGCAATTTTTTTTGCCGTCTTTGTAATGGCTTAAAATTCAATGTTATTTATTTATAGGCGATTATATTGAGTGGTTTGCATTGACATTTCATTATTGGAATTTCTTTACGACAACCTCACTTCTGCGACTTTACAAACTTAGGTTTACCCCTACTAATTTCCCCACTTTTTTCTACTTATTAAATTTCACACTTTTACATCTTTTGTTTCTTAATATCTAAAATCTTTTTAGTCAATTCTAAACATTTCCACAATAAATAAATGCCAGTTATCTCTTAAAATTCTGTAAAGAAAGTGGCAAAGGTACTGTTTTACCAATAAATCCCATAGGATGAGGTTTAGTCAGCTTTATGAATGTTCTTCTCCTAGTATGACATAATTGTTCATCCGAATTTAATCGATCAACAAGAACTTTATGAGGATTATTTTTCTGGCACACAAATGGTGGCATATTAATGGCCGCAGCTGTTGGTCCCGATTTAGCTTTTTTCTTACTCTTCTTACCTCTACCTTTCGTCTTCTTTGGTGGGGAATTAAATTTTGAAAAATCAATTATCCTATAATGTGTTATAGAAGTTGGATAAACTACACTTTCTGGATCCTTTCGTTGTTTCTTCACTTCCTTCTTATTATCCGGCTCAGGCTGAAACCATGGCTTCACATCCCAAGGACAGCATATTTCCACGAAAAACCTATTGTCTCTTGCAGGAAAATAGCGCATTTTTGAAGCGAGTTGTAAATATTTTTTTCCTTTTTCCAAGTCAAGTTATGCAGATCTTCTCATTTTATCATTCGTATTCTTTTATAAATTATAAATTAATTACCATTATTACCTAAAAATATAAAAGTTTAACAAAAAGGACTAACATTTAAAAAAAGGAACTCACACTTTTTTTGCGAAATTATACATTTTTAATTATATTATATATTTTTATAAATTACTAAAAATTTGGGAATTTGTTACAAGTTTTACCCGTTCTTTTTTTTTGCTTTTTGGAAGCGAAATAATAAAATTGAAGTAAACAAATTGGGTTGAAGTTTCATGAAGGAAAACTTAAGAGCATAAGTGAGCTGGTGAAAGTTGCTTAACTGACCCAAGTGGATAATCCTACAGTAACCCCGGGTCTCCACTGGAAATAAAGTATTGCATGCAATTTCGAATTGCAATGAAATTGCTCGTCGAGATGCCCATATTATCTTTGAAATATTGCATGCAATTGCAATATGGGGTATCTCGACGAGCAATTTCATTGCAATTCGAAATTGCATGCAATACTTTATTTCCAGTGGAGACCCGGGGTAAGAGCTTTGATTCACAGTTTTCATTTGATTACTACTTTATACATATATGTAGGTACATATATCATGGGCACCACTATTTAACAAACTACCCAACAAACCAAATTTTAAGATATCTTACCGAATTCGTTACGGAAATTCGTATATTTCTCCTGAATTCGCAATCGATTTCTGAACAAATTCGGAACGAAAAATATATGGGGTAAAAAGCTTTGCTAAAAATTTCGTAACGATTTCGAAAAGAATTTTTGTAACGATGTCGTGTCAACCCCTTCATATATTTTTCGTTCCGAATTTGTTCAGAAATCGATTGCGAATTCGGGAGAAATATACGAATTTCCGTAACGAATTTGGTAAGATATCTTAAAATTTGGTTTGCTGGGAAATTGAATTATAAAATAAATTCACAAAAAGGCCACTCGCGCACTTCACTCAAAGACTCACGATTTCACAATGAAGTTTGACAGGAATGTTTCGATTTCTTTCCTACTTCTTTAAGAAAATTTGTTACCGGCTTCTTTGTGACATGCGAAATTGTTTTCCGAATTCTTTTTGATCTAGTTTCGACTAATCGCCATATACACCACCACCACTTTAGGGGGTGAATTTCGAAAAATCGCTTCATAGTGAATGTCCACGTTATTATAGGGATGCACTGTCAAAATTTCAGCCCCTTAGGTCCAGCGGTTTGTGTTAACCCCATTTCACCCCCTTCTTAGTGGATGTCCACGTGATTATAGGGATGCACTGTGAAAATTTCAGCACTCTCCACACTAAAACAACTCCTAGAAAAATGCTGGGAGAGGAATGTTAACGTATACCAGATCTTTGTAGACTTCAAGCAGGCATACCTCCATCCAGAGGAAGAAGCTACTTCAGATCCTGCTCGAATTAGGTGTACCAGCTAAACTAGTACGTCTGATACAATTAACTCACTGCGACACAAAGGCTCGAGTAAGAGTTCAGAACACTCTTACAGATGCCTTCCAAGTTAATCAAGGGCTCAAACAAGGGGATGGACTGGCGCCTATGCTATTCAACCTAGCCTTGGAAGCAGTCATCAATTCAACGAAATTACAACGCTGGTAAACAAATCCGCGCAGGTGATCGGGTATGCCGATGACATCAACACAGTGATGGATTTACGCTTAGACCCGCGAGGCCCGGGCCTAGGGCGGCAAAATTTTAGAGGCGATTAAAATTTAAAAATCAATTTAACTTAGTTTTGCTGTGTACTTTGAAGCACGTACTTGTGCTTTGTACTTTGTACTTTGAAGTCGTGCCTGTCGTACCTTGTATCTATAAATGGTTTTCGAATTTTTCGTAACGATCGCTAAGGTCGCACTGGTGGTGGTGTTGCTATATTTCTTAGGGACTACCTAAAATGTAGGATTATCGGCCACTCTATGAACCTTGGTATTGAGATTATTTGTGCTGAAGTCTTAAATGGTTCTGAAAAAACTTTTGTCAGTGTTTACTCTCCCCCGGTCTATTTAAACCTGATAATTCCGCTGAACTGGAGCAGACCCTAGCATCTTTCTCACATGTATGCACATATAGTTGTTGCCGGGGATTTTAATGTAAATTTATTAAAATATTCCAGTCAGGAAAAATTCTTCAATCATACAATGCAGACCTTAGGTCTTGTTCAAATTAATACCTTGCCAATTACTTTAATGCGACGATCCCATCCCTACTTGATGTCTTCCTTTGCTGTGAACCTAGTATGATTCTCTTTCAAAATCAAATCTCTCCTCCAAGTTATTTGGACCACCACAAGTCTGAGGCCACTGGAACTGATAATATCTCACCTACATTTTTAAAAATGCTTCTTCCGTTATTAATACCTGTTACTGTTCATATTTTCAATGCTTGTTTCACGAAATTCCCTACCGCTTGGAAACATGCTCTGATAATCCCTATTGCCAAGTGTTCAATCCTAGAAGCCCCCGGATTTTCGTCCAATTACCGTCTCGCCAATTCTGGCTAAAGGTCTTGAGAAATTAATTGCAATGCAAATGATTGTTTATTGTGAGCACCGTATGCTTGTAAATCCATGACAATCTGGCTTTCGGAAACATCATAGCTGTGACACTGCTTTCCTAAAAATTACGACTTATTCTTTAGACTAGTGCCGCCTGCTGTCGATATTCGACCAAACTTATTCTAAGAAAGAATAAAAAAAACCGGAGTCATTTTTACTGAAAAAAATAGGCCCCCATCCACGGTCAAACAAATCATCAAACCAATTTTCGACAAACAACGCACACATTTATGCTTTGACATTTGTTGGCCATCAACGAGGGAAACTTTCTTCAAACATCCCGAGCGACAATTCACATAATGTACCTACTGCAAACAAAACGAAATTTCATTTGCTTTACATGGCACATATAAAAAATACACACACACATTTAAGCTGTTTGAAGGAAATATTAAACCAGATGAATATTTTCTTCAAACAGCGGCCAACTTCGAAAACTTGTATTTTATACACGCACACTTAGAATTTTTTCGATGTTGGCCACAAATTTGATGATTTGTTTGACCGTGGATGGGGGCCTAATATATATATCAAACTGAAGTGCACCAATCCACCGATTTTTGATGTTAGCTCGCCTAAAGAAAAAAACATTTATTGCGTTCCATCACTCTATTGTGAACGATATTGAACATCCTGTCCGGGCAGGAAATTAAATAAGATCTTATTTTGCATTTGAGAGGGGAAATGTGAGTGCAAAGAGTATATGTATTTGAACAGTGAGTGCAAAGAGGAAATCGAAACAAAATGTATGTATTCTCTTCAAATATGTATTCTTTTCCCGCTTAATTTGATGGATAGCGCGTGCACAGTGTATCAGTGCATATGTGAAGAAAAAAATGTTCATTAGAGTTAAAACTCTACCTTGCTTTCACACCTTTCCTTATGGACGTACCTGAATAAAATATATATTCTCACCATCTATGAAAAAATATCTTTCGTTTGATATATGTTTCATTAAGATACGTGCACCAGAAATAGGTTAAAAAGGGATCACAAAGGTTGGCTTTGCCTATTAATATAAAGAAGATACTAAAAAGGTATGTTGTATACTCTTGCTAGACTTCTCCAAAGATTTTGATAACGTCAATCACTCCATTATTTTACGCAAACTCTGTACACAATTTTGTTTTCCTTCTTCTGCTCTTACGCTTATGTAGCTTTTTTGCAGCTCGTTCACAATAGGGGGCTTCGGTAGTCTAGGGAGTAAGGCGCCTGGCTACTATCCCAGAGGTCCCGGGTTCGAGTCCCGCCAGAGCCCCACGGTCCTTCGCCTTTCCCACCTTCCCTCCTGTCATAGCCTTCCGCTAGCACTGCCCCGCTCCACCAAGCGCATGTCATCGGTTGGTTGATGGGATTCAACTTGTTTCAGGAGGCATAACACTCCAGCGAGTTGTTTCTCATTGCCCCGATGCCAGAGTCGCGATAGAAATGGTTGGGGTTAGGTGGTTGTGGCAGTTCCTTCCTACTTCTCTCTTCCCCTTCACTATCTATCGACTAGAGCTTGCTGTTCGACATTGCACTCTATACGAAGAAAATAGATTGTCGACAGTACAAAGGGCTTTCCCTGAGCTCTAGTCTTCCACATAAAAAAAAAAAAAAAAAAAAAAGGTGAAGATTTCCCATTTAATTTCCTCTACTGTTTAGTACACATACAGGGTGTATCCTTTAAGTTTAAAAGGCGACCGGCTGTGGATAGGTTTTTGATAGACGAACAAAAAATCGTATGGGAGGGGGAAACCGTAACGGTTTAGCCGCTAGGGCGTTTTGAAGTTTTTTTTACAGTTTGGCATGTCACCCAGTATTTTCGTAACCCTATGACCTATTTTCATGAGTAAAGTATCAGTGTACGCAGAATACTCCCACTTATCTAAAACTGTTAAACTGAAGGTGAAAAGTGTCACTACAAAGCAAAAAAGGCGCCATATCAGACGGGGCCTAGGGCGCCGTCGAGCTTAAATCCGCCACTGCATCAACATAGTGGGCAGGTCAGTTAGAGCAGTTAAGGAATGCTACTCAGAGATTAAAGAAGCAGCGAAAGAAGTAGGCCTGAGAATGAACAAGGATAAAACCAAGGAAATACTGCAAACACGAGTAAATAGAGCAACGATAGGTAGCAACCTGACGATAGATGAACATAAGTTAGAAGTAGTGGACCATTTCTTATGCAACTAGGCTCAACCGTGACGAATAAAAACGAAGAGCTAGAAGAAATCGGTAGGAGAATTCTACGCGGAAACAAAACGTTTTTCGCACATCGTAAATTTCTGAGATCTCGAACAATACATCGAAAAACGAAGTTTACGCTATATAAAGGAGCGATTCGATCTCTTGCTCCGCTTTTATTGCCTTCGAATTCGTTTACGAATCGTTAACGACCAACATGGACCAACAACTTTATCGGTCCAACAGCTAGAGCATTGTGCACACACGGACGAAATTATTTTCAGTCGTATTTTGTACTTAGACATTTCAACTACTAATAATTTGCGGAGAAGTATTAACATGAAATTGATGCAACTGTTGTGAAATTTTACGCACACCATGCAACGGTTATACGTACGACGCCGGTTTTTAGTTAGCAGCTAACAACCGAGCGATATCGGCACAACCGTAGTTTCGTTTGCACTGATTGGGCATATTCACACAGTGCACATTCATGGCGCCTAAAACCGGTTTTATAGATGAGAGAGGGAAGAGAGCGGAAGAACTTAACGAAACATTTTTCACGCAAAACCAAACGCGTGAAAACTAGCACACATATCTCTTGCATTCTTTAGCTCTGTTTTTCTCTAACAAGTAAATTTCATCTGCAATACATTTAAAGGTTCCTGTATAGCATTCAAATTTACTACACTCATTTACGCCCCGTCTGAGTTGCTAGGAGTTGAATAAAACCGGTTTTACTCACCACAATTATGGCAGCGTGTGAATATGCCCATTGACAATTGTCGCATGCGACCATCATAGTAAGCCGATATCGCACCAACCGTTGTATCGTGTATAACCAGCGAGCAATAATAATAAGAGTGATGAGCTAGAACAAATTTTTAAAAATGTCTCAGGGACCTTGAGATCAGCTGATAAAAATTCAATGGGAGAGAAAAAGTCAAAATATCAAAGAAGTAATATCTATGATAAACAGAGGCAGAATTACTTTCACACTACACGCAATGTGTGTGAAAGAAAGATAAAAAATGTGCGGGAAGTGACTGGAATGTGCATTGGAAATATTTTGACAGTTCTCGGTTGAATATTTACGTTTTATTTGCATTAAAGTCGCGTTTTTAATTCGGAAATCGAATATTTACGTTTTTATTTGCAAATAGTGTTGCAGTTCGGTTATCAATTCTGAATTCGTACAGTGAAAAGTGACGATGGCGAAAGAATTCAATTAATACATTTTTTTTCTGTTATCTAAACTTCTCATAGAGAAGATGAGAACCGTGTATTTTATGCGTTAATTAATTCAACCGTAGCAAATAGTGTTTTAGTTGGTTTAAGGTTTGCAACATACGATTAGGTTTTTCCCCGACGGTTTTTTCGTGCCAAAATGGAACTTAAGCAATTAGGTTCAAACCGGAGTCAAACAAAGCCGGAGACGGTTAGCCGTACCGGGGAAACCTAATCGTTTTTACTTTTATAAATCGTCTTAATAAAGGCGTTTTAAAATTATCGATTTTCCTCGCAATTAACTTCTAATTCTTTCAACTTTATTTGCGGTTAAGACAAAATTAACCCAACAGGGAAAAAATTGCAAGATTCCCGCCTTTTTTAACGAACAATACATAGTGAAAATCCATTTCTAATATTGTGTACCAACATAAAATTTTACGCATACATACAGAAAAATCAAACTCAATTTACACGTGCTCTGTTCCAGTGTTTCTTCCATTTGAATGTAAACATTCCAATCGAGAAATCAAGCAACATCTTCTGTTTCTTTCATACTCTTGTGTTTTTTGCATAAAATATATATCCATCTCGCGTTTGTTTATATTTTTTTGGACTTTTTGCTTAATGTTATTGCTAATCTGTTCTTTCATATCTTTAACTCTTTTACTTGTCCTTGAAGCCCACCTCATCACTCTTGTTATTATTGCTCGCTGGTATAACCCTCTTAAGACACTTATTCGCCTTTTATATGCTACGGGAGTAAAACATGAACGCTCACACAAAGGATAGAGGATATGCAAAATTCCTTTGAAAGGAAGATTTTGGAAAGCATGATAGGCCCAATGTGTGAGAAAGGGACACGGAGAATCAGATATAACAGCGAGTTATGTCAAATCTATGACGACATAGACTTATACCCGGTTTCACAGTGTCGATTTGAGCTTTCGCTCAGCTGAACCTGAGCAGTAATTTTTAAGCTTTAGCTCAAGTCAAAACTGTTTCACAGTTTGTTTTTGTGCTCAGTTCAGCTGAACTTAGTTCACTGGATTTTGCAGGCCACTGTGGTTGAATCAGTTGGGGAAATTTTTGCTTTTGGTTGATAAATTGTGTGATTTTTCTAGTTTTTTATCTTTAGTTGTAAGGATTTTTGAAAAGATATGGCCTCTTATTACTATAAGAAGGAGTACGACGAAAGTAGACATCTTTATCGTACTCCTGAGCTCACCTCAAAGTTTCGGATAATTTTCCATTGTGAGGAACTCTGCACTTGGAATTATTATATGGAGCGTTTATCAATATTATTATTTTGTCAAGTAAAAGGGGATCGTAATCCAGGAAACTGGTCCACTATGATTCTCAACGTGTTCATATGGTATACGCAGGAGCGGCCCTTTTTCAATCCAGCTCGCTTCTAAGCGTTCGGTATCATAAGTTTTCTCCAGGTTCCTGTGAAAATGAAGCATTCAAGGCGGCAAGAAATAATCTCTCCATCTTTAGAGTTACACAGCAGCCTTCTATCCGAACTCTTTACCGCATGCTTTGTAATAGAATGCTCTCTTCTCTTTACAATTGAAAAATCAAATAAAAAATTTTAAGGATATTTATTATTTGTAATGTTTATACATATGTCCATGAACTTGTGAATATTTATTTAAAAGTACACTGTTTGAATGTTTCTACTTCGGGATATGTCTAAGAACTAAAATGAAATCTGAGTGAAATGAAAAAGAGGTTGAGGCTGTAAATGCACATTTATTTATAATGTTTTGAAAAACCATTTTTATGCATGTTCGTGAATTACAAAACTTTTGTACTAGGTAGGTACACCTACGAACTCCTGTTGAAACTTCGTTACCATTGTGGCTTGCTGAAAAGGGCTGTGCGTATGAATTTGCTAAAAGCCTTACTACTACCTCTTCTAATGCATGGCCTTTCCGTCTTTCGCTCTCTCGATTCTTCTTGCGCCCATAAATTTGAAGTAGCGTTTAACGATTGCGTACGTTTTGTTTTTAATTTACGCCGCTGACCACATTTCACCCTACTCGAACTCCGTTTTGGGCTGCTCTCTAACTGACTATCGTGAGTATAGGCTGCTACGACTGCTTCACGATATCCTACACAAGCGTAAACCTCAATACCTCAACCAGTTTGTGCAGCATTCGCAATCCCTCAGAAATAATAATTTAATAATTCCGCGTTTTCGCACGTTAATTGGTCAGCGTTCTTTCTTTGTCTTCGTAGCTCAGCTTTGGAACTCTCTTCCTGCTGATTTACAGTGTATCGATTCAACGGACATTTTCAAGAAGCGTCTTTTCGAATTTATTTCTACCAAGGCTAATTAGAGCATGAATATACAACTATTTATTAATATACAATTTTTTTTATTTTTTCTATTCCTATTTAATGTATTATATTTCTATTTTATTTTTATTTTTCTTCTCTTTTTGGTTTTTGTTTTCTGTTCATACTTAGTTAGTTATTTTTAAGTTTTTTTTATTTTTCCGTATTAAGTTTAACTTAAGTTTGTCCAATGTTGTTAATTAATGTACTATTTTTTAAGATTAATATCTTTGTACATGTATTCGTAAATAAATAAATAAATAAAAAAATAGGCATATTTCTCATAAAAAAACTTTTTTTTTTAATTTAATGGGGGCGATCGCCCCAATCGCCCCCCCTGTGGATCCGCCCCTGGTTTCGGGTTATAATTAGTTGCTATTTAGCCAACGAACAGTGGTTGTTCATGGAACGGGTAGCATTAAAGTGCAGAGGATTCTACCCATATGTTTTATTTATACATGTTTAGCCCCAAAGGCGCCAAATAAGGGTTAAATAAAAAACAAATTAAACTCACCAAAATAAACATTTCAAACAAGATTTATTGTCCAATGTACAAATTTTTTATGAATAATTATATATTTATTAAGTTGAATTAAAAATAAACCTAAAAAGAAATATGAATTAATATAATGGATTAATGAAGGCACGATACATATATACTTACCTACTTGGATATGCAAATCTACAAAAGAAACAAAATGAATTAAAACCAAAAATAACATACCAACCAAAATAAAAAATATTTAATTAAAATAAATAAATGAATTTTGAAAAAGTTGCATGCAAACATAACAAACATAAATATAAAAACAAGAAACATGAAGTTTACAGGCAAATACAACAACAACAATAGAAATAGAAATAGAAATAGAATCATCATAAAAACAACACAAAATAACACATATTGAACGCAAACAACACTACAGGTTTGTTTATTAGGTGGTAAAGACCACCTCATTCACCAAATGTTACAATTTAATTGAAGCCCCAGGTGAAAAAGGGACTTCAAAGACACCCACTGACAGGTGTACACACAAAAACATAAACATTGAAATACACGAAAAATTCACCATTTCCACCACCAAAACTGCACAAAAAACATAAAACATGAATAACTACACAAAACACAAAGCACTATAAGTACCTGACATGTCCGCAACAGGTAAAACTCGCGAAAAACACGGCGCGAACTCGCGAAACTTTACCGCGCGCAGAAACGTCAAACTTCATCGACTCAAAACATATGATATGTTAAGTCGATGTAAAATTTGACGAGGAATTTAATGGTGATGCCCGAAAACCGAAATAAATTATGGGAAAAAAGATATTAAGGAAAATAAAATTTACCATAAAGATAATGAGAGAAAAAAGGACAATAAAAAGGATTAAAAATGGAAAGAGATAATACTATAAATTCAAAAATTATTCGTTGATACTGCAGCAATTTAATTAAATATCCCAAAGGGAAATTTTTAGTACAGGATAAAAAGTGAAGGAAATTTAACGAAATGAAAATAAATATTGAAAAATAATGAGAATTATAATGAATTAAAATATTAGAAAAATTTATAAAATCAAAAGAGAGAATAAAAAGGCGGTATTAATAATTTTTAAATTAAGAAACAAATTTCCTAAATTTCCCAAAGGACGAGAATGCAGTTCAAACAAGAAAAACCGTTGACTTCGGCCTATATAAACCCGGCGTCAGAAGCAGTCGGCCTCTCTGTTCATCAGAAAGTCGCAAGAGGTAAGCCAAGTAATATATCCATTGTACATGCCAATTGGTAATCGGGTATTACATGCTTGGTGCTGGTATAAATATTAACATCTTTTTTCTGCAAGTAATAAGTGCAATACATGCCAGACATATCCTGGTAATCGTTGACACTATATGCTTGTAATTTTCAGATAGTCAACGAGGGACATCCTGGACCAACATCATCAACAAAAGATATTAGTTTTAAAGTTTAACGATTTTTTAAAATAGTGTTTCAGTGCTACAATTTGTGAAAGAAACTAAAATAAAATTTGAATGTAAACTGACACGTTAAAGTTTTTTATTCACATATTACCTAAATTTCCAATCAGTGGTATTTGCATTAAACAATACATGCCCTGCAAACAATTTCTCGGAGGCTCGCTTTCTCGGACCATTCTCGATTCGAAAAACGCTGGCGAAGGGTATATACGAGAAAAAGATTCAAAACGCAAAATGAAAGCTTTCCTGGTTGATTTGTTTCTCCCAAAGCCTCCATGCTGTAGAAAAATATTGAGAGCTTATTTCCCCTGAATGAGACTTCAAATCTCCAAATTATACTAACAACATAACGTCATTTCACCGATTTGAAGTCCTTTGAGAGGAAATTTTGAGAGCCTTTGGTTTCTCTTTAACAATTTGTTTGGGAAGTTTGAGCTTTTGACTTGTTTTGCTCGGCGGAGTGATTTTCGGCGCAGAAGCGATTTGCTATCGATACGAGCATGCGATTCGTTATCAGCACGAGAAAGCGATTCGATCTCTTGCTCCGCTTTTATTGCCTTCGAATTCGTTTACGAATCGTTAACGAGTCCGAGATCGAAGCAAGCTTTCGCTTTTGGCAAATCGTTCTCGAATCGTTTCCGAATCGAAATGTTTGCAGGGTGCCGCCCTTTTATTTTATGCTTAATTTTTCAGGTCATAAGTGCATAACCATTTAATAATCAGACCGTTTTTTTCAAAATCGTGTAGTAAAAATGTTTGAACAAAGTGGTGATAATACCTTTTCCAGATATTTAGTATTTGCCATTGGAGCGCCGGTTTACAAAAAAATATTTTTTTGTTAGTAAACAACTTCACACAACCACACTTATTTTTAAGGGTGTGTGAGGAACAACATCTTCATCATCATCCATCGCATAACCTCACTTATTTCTAGAAAATCTGCAAACTTTGTATAAATTATTTTGGCATAACCTCACTTATTCTTGAATTGAATGCAAACTTCACCCGCCATAAAATTCCGTTGGAGCTCACAAGGGAAAATATGAAGTGCGCAAGATCACTAATTTTTGAATTGCATGTAAACTTCGTATAAATTTACCCGCCAAAAAATTCAGTTGGAGCTAACAACGGAAATTGATGAAGTGCGCAAAATCAAATATGAACGCACACAAACTCAAGTCGAGGAAAACCGCAGTGCGCAGGACTCAAACCCAAATTTAATCGAGAACAGAAAAATTTACCCCCTCCACCATAAGCTCACTTATTCCGGAATATTTTTGTCGTATATCCAGCCATTATGAAGTGATGCCGGATTCATCGTTGCGGATGAGTTGTGCCGCACTTATGCATGCGCATACTTTTTGTATGAGAAATTGAGCATTTCTCAATTTTGGGAAATTTTTGGGATTTTTTTTCCTCTCTCTATAAAAAAGTTGAACCAACTTCAACTTTTGTGCGGCGGATTTTTTAAATTGTCAAGAAAATCATATGTTTTATGTCAATGAATGTCATTTGATGAAATATTGTTAGTTGCTATAAAAAATTTGTATGGAATATATAAAAAAACTTCAGCCCGTGATCTCGAAACAAGATTTTTCAAGATTCTACGAATTTTTTGCTTATTAATTTTTTATGATTTTACCAACAAATCTTTGACAAATGTCAAATTATACAAAAGCTGCGGCACACTTTATCCACAAAAATGAATCGTAGTTCAGCCGATTCTCTTTTTGGGAAATTTGTGCGGCGCGACTCATCCGCAACGATGAATCCGGCAAAGCTCCAATACTGGGGGCCTACTATGTATTCGGATCTGAAAGTTTTATTTTTCCGAAACCCTCTTCCGATTGGAAAGTGAATTGGTACTATGTAAAATTTTCAGATCGGATCAAAGTGTTACCAATGATATTTTCATTTGAAATCTGAATTTGATTGTCAAATCTGGATATCTGTGATTTTCAAATTTTTAAACTGTGAAGTATTGGCATTTTCATAATTAAAAAGTTTGTTTTAATTAATTTTAAAATGGATTATAGCCTAATCACTTTATAATTTCTCAAAAGGGTCACAAATAATTTCCAGGACACTAAAGGCTCAAACAAAATAGAACCCACCCGTTACGGAGCGGACGGAACGGATTGGTTCTGTTTGAGACTTAAGTTACGCAGAGTCAAAGATCACGAAAAGCAGTTGTCTCAAATATCTCGTAATATATGGGTTTTACGTAAATTTTGGCTAAGTAAAATTTGTTCGTGGGACAAATCTGCATAAAAATGTCCTACACAAAATTTAAGTAAAACAGCAATAGCTGCGGAGCCCGGAGCAACCCAAACGCAACTATTGTATACGAGTGCATGTGTTTGTTGCGTACGCTTGTGGCAGCGTTATGAGATCTCAGACGTTATTAGATTACAAGCCCATGTAGATTTCAACAGTTTAAGCCTTCTTCGGTGCATATAAAAGGTGGGCCATCTGTTAGTTTCCTTTTGAAATTGTTATTAAGGCTACATCGTTCAATATTTTTCAATGAATGTTACTTTATTGACGAAATACATCTTCCAATTACTTATGTAAAACAATTTCACTCAAAAAGCTGCGGCGGCTGGCTCGGTAGTGAGCCATTCTGTTCACCAAATTTTGTTTGTGGCATTATTTCACGAATAGCACGACGGATGTTTTCCTCAAGTGCGTCAATTATTACTAGATCGTTGGAGTAGGGCGCCCATTACAGGTTCATGCAAGCGTCAATCAATTGCATCAGTCATGATTGATGGAAATCACAATATACAGATAATTACATCAGTCATCACCTTAGACAGTAGGTTTTACGTCAGTCAAAGGCAAAACTGTTGCAAAACTGACTGCAAAACCTATCGTCTAATGGATGCCTAAAAATGGTACTTAACATTTATCCCAAAAAATATTCCATCGAATAAATGTTATTTGAGAAAAACTGATTCTCGTGACCTTTGACCCTCCATAACTTAAGTTCAAAGATGATGACGCCGACCACATACGGGATTTTTATGCAGATTTATCTCACGAACAAACTTTACTTAGGCAACGTCGTAACTTAAGTGGCCGGCCAGTTGGCTTTAAAGACTTTTGGGAATCCCGCTGGAAAATTTCCAGTTTGTGATTGTAAAATGAATATTCGAGCATTTCCAAATCGTTCTTGCTTAGTGCTCACTTTTTTTTATTTATCTTTTCAGGCCTAAAGTTACAATGTTAAACGTTAAATAATTATTTATTATTGAATTTCGTATGATTTAACAACTTTAACTTTTAATTAAAATAAAGAAAGTACTTCCGTAATGCTCGAAAGTTCTTCCTTCCGATACCAAATTGCATTCCTACGACTGAAGCAATAGTTTTCGGATTTTTTCTAAGGTAATCCCAATACATAGTAGGCCCCCAAAAATTAATAGGCAAAATTAATTCTGAATATAAATGTCATTGGACTTTCGGATGAGGTGCGTTTGGAAAATCAGAATACTTAGTACGAAATTTCCGAATTCATATTAATCTACTTTCAGATCCGAATACATAGTAGGCCCCCTGATTGTATTTTTACATCCCACAAATAAGGTATGTATATTTATTACACAGTTAGTAAAAATACGTAAAGTAGAATTGGAATATTCCTAATATATATTGCAAATTTACAAACCGCTTGTGAATAAAACCACAGAATTTTTTTACAGTGTTGTATGTACAATGTTTCTATGCAAGTAGGCACGGGTTGCCATGCTTCCAAATAAGGTAAAACTTTATTTTCGCGTGTTTTAGGGTTAAATGAACAAAATAAAAACTTTGAAAAATAAGGGACACTCAATGTGTCTAGTCGACTGGTCAAATTCAATTTTAAGCTATAAAATAAAAAAACGAAAACTTCTAAACCACTTCGAAATATATTTCCCGATTCACAATACAATTTATCACCTTACCGCTAAATTCGCCTAAATAAATAATCAATCACGTTTATAATTTTTCAATTACCAAAACTAACCCGATAAAATACATTCTCGTACAGGATCCTCTTTGTCTACATACTTTTAAACAAAATTTTTTTTTTAACATTTTACAATAGTTTTACATATTTTTACAAAAAACTTCTACGCTTCCTCGGCAATAGCAATGTCCTTCAAAGACAAAGGCAAAGGAACTTTCTCAATACCGTACGGATCAGGCCTTGTGAGCTTTATCCATTGTCCTCCACGCTTTTGACAAAATATCAATCCCACAATCGGTTTAATTCTGTCCACGATCACTTCATGAGGTGGCAATATCTTGAACGGACACATTGTTTTCGGCCAACCTGGCGGCGGCTTAGGCTCCTTCTTTGATTTTTTCTTCCCGCCAGCGGGCGCTAATGGTGGCGGATTAAATCTGGTAAAGTCCAAAACTCGCCAATGTTCGTAAATTGTCGGAAACTCTTGTTTTTTAAGCTGCGGTTTTCGCCTTTTAGGCTTGCGCTTGAACCATGGCTTGGTGTCCCACGGAGCGGTATAGTCGAAAGATACGTTGACTTCATTCTCAGGATAAAAACGCATTTTTCAAAAACTTTCTTTTATAATTTTATCAATGTTAAAAAGTTTTATGCTTTTTTTTGTATATAATTTTTTTTAAGCCTGTACGTTTTTTTTTAGAATTTTGAAGTTTACCTAAACATCTTCTTAAAGAAAAACGAAACATGAAAAATTTCAAAAAATTCAAAAAATTTAAAAAATATTTACTTTTTTGCTTATTTATATTTTTTAAATCAATTTCATTTTTTTTTACAGTTTACAAACGATTTATAATTTTTTTTGAAAATTTGCTCGACTCAGCGATGTTCTTCCCGGAAGAATTAAAAATTATATAACGGTTTTTGACAAGACATTACAGACTTTTTGAAAAGCAAAGTTTGTTGATTTTAATATGGAATAAGCATGAATGAAAATAGAGTGATTTTCTTTAAATAGAAGTGAAGTTGTGTCACTATGGGAAGGGCCGGGATCACTCGTTTTTTTTCAATTTCTTGAGTGAGGCACAGTTTCCGACAAATTTCGTCACGTTAACTCTGCCGATGTCCTTGTAAAGCCTGAACCTAATATGACGTACCGCAATTTAACTGTACGTAACCTAAAGTACGAACATGAGCGGCACCGACCTAAACTGACATAATTAAACTAGATGAAATGTTCGTTGAATTCTCGCATGTTACGTACAATGCCGTAAGAACAGAAGGGCACAAAACGCAAGCATCCGTAAGCGGCAGTCCCCAAGCAATTTTTTTTAAATTTAATTTTTTTTTAATTTAAATTTTTTCCTTTATTTTGCTGAGCACTTTTACTTACTTAGTTAAGTTATGCTCCTTTAATTCCTCATGGGTCATAGAGCGGAAACAGTTCCCCTCCAGCGGACTTTGCGGTTTTGCACGACAGCTTTCTGCTCTGACCCGGATCTTTCAGTTGTTGCGGCCTCTGCTAATAGTAGAGGGAAATTGTCATATGATAGTGATGTAGTTGGGAAGTTGGATTTTTTTGTTTCTTTTCTTTAGATATGTTAAGATAAAGCGAAAAAAAAATTTCTGCAAAATCGGTCCTGTGCTGCACGAGAAAATTGCATAAATGTCCATTTTTGATGTGTGGTGACCGCGTATAAGTTTAATTACTAAACTTTACGCAATGTCACACAACAACTTCCGGCACGATCAGAACGATCGGTTCGAACACTCCCTCGAACACTGAACTCCAAAGTTCAGTGATCGAGCCAATTTCCGGCATCTCCGATTTTGACTACTTCTCGTACACGCCTTGGCTATGAATAATCAAAAACTCACCAGCGGAATAAAATCAATATATATATATATATATACTAGTTGGACCCGGCATAAAACCTTTTTGCCCGCAATAGTTGGCCAGCATATCTGTTTCAGTTATTTAGAGTTCAATGGCAATTGTGATGGAATTATAAATTAAATTTGTGAAATGTTAGAAGGAAAAGTAATTTTCATGAAAGGTAATTTTTTTTAATGTACAAAAAATAAATATTTATATTTATTTTTAATCTTAATATCAACAGGAATAAACTTTTTATCTTAATGCTATTTGATGAACAATATTTTTAGTTAATCCCTGAGGGGTAAAAACGAACAAACCTGATGGTTTGCCAACCCTTGAACACGCAACATATAATTGGCCATGTGAAAAGCACGGATTTTATAGATCCAACCCACAAATTGACATTGTTTGGCCTTGTGACTTAGTAATAGTCATTGCGAATGCCAAGCGAATTGGGAATTGCAGGCGTTTGAATGGAATGGGCGAGTCTGATGGGATCATTGGGATCCGTGGTAGAAGAACAACTTCACCTTGAAACTTGCCGTTTAAAATGGTAGTTTCAAGAACATTACTCATGATTTTTTTTATGATCAATCGCGTGCCATTGCATAGCTTTGGTGCATTCAAATTTCAAAGTAAAATTATTGGTGAACCAATTTTCAATCGCAAGTTATGTGGTGGCATTCCAGGTAAATCCAATGAATTCAAGAATTCAACAGGGTAGTTAACAATTTCTTCAGGATCGACAACAGTATCGATCGATTTGAATGATATTTCATTGCCCGGCAATGACTGTTGTATTTTAAAATTAATTGCGTCGACATCTATATTTTTTGCGGCTAAAATAGTTCGGTCACGTAGCCACGCATGATTAGTGTAATTAGCTTGTAAATCTGGAAATATACTTTCGATCAAACTATCTTTAGTATCGACCATGTTGCAAAAATTTTCTGGGAGTCTGATGTATTGTGTATTTTCATGCAATTGTATGGTGCCGTTGCCAATGTTGAGCAATTGTTCTGAGAATGCCAATGCCAATGGATCATTTTGAAGTTGAACACGCATATTTATGGTAAGACATAATTTCCTGGCACTTCGCCATAGGTATGATTCTTTTAAACATGCGTTAATTTCGTCCGCATATGTAGCACGTGGAATTACCGGCAATGTCTGTCTGAAATCACCGGACAGCAACAGTAGAGCACCACCGAAAAGTCTGGTATTATTATTGAGATCTTTCAGCGTTCTATCGAGGGCTTCAAGTGAATGCTTGTGGGCCATAGTGCATTCATCCCAGATAATAATTTTGCATTTTTTCAAAACTTCAGCCATGCCTGAATGCTTCATTATGTTACACATTGCGTCTGGATTTGTGTGAATGTTCAATGGCAACTTGAGTGCTGAATGCGCAGTCCTCCCACCATCAAGCAAGGTAGCTGCAATGCCTGATGAAGCAATTGCCAACGCAATATGACTTTGTGATCGAATGCGCGCAAGTATCAGTGAGATGAGGAATGTTTTGCCAGTGCCACCTGGTGCGTCCAAAAAAAAGAATCCTCCTTGTTGTGATGCAATTGACAAATTAATTTGATCATATATATTCTTTTGTTCAGCAGTGAGCAGTTGCTCATTATTAGCAACGAAAGTAGCCAAAGCTATGGTATCGAACTGTTGTTCGCGCTGAACATCGCTGTTAATGATTTGTGCTGCTGGGCGGTTAGGCGATGGCATGCCGAAATTAATGAGTGGCATATTCGAAATGAGAATACAAATATCCTCAATCTTTACTAAGGCCTCGTTATATATTTCCGTCGAAAAATCGATATTTGTATCTTGATCAGCAATCCGAATGCGGTGTAGAATGTCCTCACTCATCGAATCTTTATATTTATCCCAGAGAGCAGAAGCTTCAGACGGAAAACATGTCGTCAATAATATAGCGAATAATTGACGAATTTGATGAGGAAAGGAACTCAGTACTGCATCTGCAAGTGTGAGATCCCAATGGTTATCATCTTCCAGTAAATGCAATTCGCGACACGCATTGAAGTACGCGTCGTACAAAATACCATTGACTGTTCGCAAATATTGAAAGGATGTCGGTCCAGGAACGTTAACCAACAACAAACGCAAAAAAAAACATTCGCGTTGCTTTGGATGGACTGTATATAATCGGCCTAAAGTATTTGCCATAAATATGTCGACGTATCCTTCGACTGGAACGCCTCGCTTTCGTGGTTGCCAATTTTTTGACTGTTTGTTCCATGTGAAAAATCGTGGCACATCAGTATACATTAATGTCTTTGCGAATTGACCCAAAATATCTAGTCGGCTGCATAGATTGAAAAACTCCTTATAAAAAAAATTTACTCCAGATAACAACAGGTTGTATATGCTAATTTTACAAAGTGGCCGACTGTTGATAGTTTTTGGTCAGACAAACCAAAAATTGTAGTTTTCGGGTGGTTGGAAATAATAACGGTTTATCTGCTGTGGTCCTTTTATTTTTTTGTTTAGATTTGTACATGTCATCCAGTGTTATTGAAACGCTTCAACCTATTTTCATGAATAAGGTATCAGGGTACGCAGAATACTCCCACCTATCTAAAATTGTAAAAGTGACGGTTCGGCTGCACCAACTTCCAGATTTAAATGGCTCGCCTCAATACAGGGGTTGTTTTAAAAAGAAATATAAGTAAAACCCAAAGGAACTACGGAAAAATCTAAATAAATTTCACTGCGAATTAGTTTTAATAGCTTCATGGCCTACCTATATACTGTTTGACAGCTGCGTAAATGTGAAATTGTCATTAAATTGGGGTTTTTGAAAAATGTCCGATTCAATTTAATGACAATTTCACATTTACGAAGCTGTCAAACAGTATATAGGTAGGCCATGAAGCTAGAAAGTAATCTCAAGTGAGAAATCCCAAAATTACCAATTTTTTGGATTTTTCAGGTGTTCCGTTTAGGTATCGGTTCAAATTGTGATTCTAAACCATTCTCGAATCAACTTAAATACACACAGAAAATTACATAAAGATCAGTCCAGCCGTTTAGAAGGAGTTCAGTAACATACACACGGACAGAAGAAATTTATATATATATATATAATATATATATATATATATATATATATCTATATATATAAATTTCTTCTGTCCGTGTGTATGTTACTGAACTCCTTCTAAACGGCTGGACTGATCTTTATGTAATTTTCTGTGTGTATTTAAGTTGATTCGAGAATGGTTTTGTAACGGTCGGTTAATTACATAAAAGAATTCTCCTTACGAAATATTCCCCCATCTCACGGAAAATTCAGAAAGTATTAGTAATCACTTAGGAAGCTTAAGTCTTCGAAAAATTTTGGCATCACGTAGGCTCAGAGAAACAAAATTTTTCTGAGAATATGAAAAAAAAATAGTTTTTTGAGTCAGTCTGGATTTCAGTCGCGACCAGAGGGACAGTTTTTCGAATCGGCCAGGAAAAGAGACAGTCTATTTTAATTTTTGGAAAAAAATAAGTTTATTGTGGATGAGTATCCAAGTCAATTATCGGGAGTTTTTTTTGATAACTTCGATTTTGGGTATTTTGGACGGGGAAGGCGGTTCGCGCTTGTACGGTTATTTTATCGAGAAGTTTTCAACCCCGATCACAAGACGTTTGTCCACTGCGACATAAATGGTACCATCTATTTTGGAGGTTGTCCCTGAGAAGGAAGAGGATGAATTGTTGAATCCACAACGAAGTACCAAGTGTAGGTCGAAAATAGAAAAAATTGCTCTTCGTAAAGCAAATCCGAAAATTTCCTGATCAATTGTTTGCCAAAAAGTTATCATCGAGTTGAACCACTGGAATACGGAAGACGTTCAGTAAAGGGATAAGATTGTGCAAAGAAGGTTCATCATAGAAAATCATTGTCTTGAAGTAGAATAACAGTAACCAGGCAAATATGAATCATTTATCGGAGTTTTCTGAACATTTATAGCCATTATACAAGGAATTTTCAGTTTTTCTCAAAAATTTTCCTTTTGTGAGTGTGAGTAGAAACGGAACGCACCCTAGGAAGACAATTGCTGTTACCCAGCGTCATTAAATTTTCATAAACAAACGCTTTGTTTACGAAACTGCAGGGTGTGTCAGTAATAAAAAAAAAATTAGGTTACCCCCACAGCTTCTTCAAATCTGGTTTTTAATCCCAGCTACAGAGTGTATAGTTATAGAGACAGTATTTTTCCGATACTCTTTTAGTGACTCTTAACTTAAGGGGTTCGAAGTGCATCATTAGCATATCCTACGTTGTTGAAATCACATTCACCCCGCCTACTACGTTTAGCCCAGGCTAATAACAGGTTCACAGGAGGGAGTGTGGAGGAAGGCTGCAAGATCTTGTTAATTCTACCGTTAAATTAATCAACGCTTGCCGAGTAAAGCTTAATAGTAATTAACTTTATTATCAATTTTTTTAGTATAACTACCTACAAACTCTTAACAATATTTATAATCTATTTACAAATTTTATTACAATGTTTATAATATATTTACAAATTTTATCACCAATCATTAATTACTATAAATACCTATAAAATATTTACAAATTTGTGTAACCTGAAATAATTATCCATTTTTCTTATCCAATATATATATATACTTTCATCCCAATAGGTACATCCAAAATAATTTATCTAAATACATTCTCACCTATATTACACCTTACATAACCAGTTTTCTTAATAATTATATTGCATTAGTTCACAGCTAATAGATATCTACAATATTACCATATAAATTAGTAAGGACGTTTGTCTTGATTTGAATATTGTACATTATCTTTGGAAATTAGTTAACGTATATCCACACAGTTCACTAAAAATATATTCCCCTCCAAATATTTTACATATACACCGTTTAGTTAACACGAAAAAGGGAATTGTAATATCCACTATTTACATATATTACAATATTTATCAATTACTTAGAGGTTCATGCAATAATCACCATATCCTTATATTTAACCATTTTTTTACATAATGTGTTTACAATTTTACTTTGGTACACGCCCTTATTTATAAATTTTATCGATTAGTTTGGTGTTGTACGAAAGAAAATAATCCTCGACTGGTACCAGCGCGACGATTGGTTTGTTTCCTTCCGTTGTTGTAACAACGTTATTTTTTTATTTTGTGGTAATAGTTGGCTGTGTCCACAGTACCTATGTGGTAGGAGTATTTGTTGATTGTTTTTCATTTACTATTTAATATAAACTTACCTTTATTTTACTGTTTGATTAATATTGTAGTGATCTGTAACTTGTTAAATAATATATTTGTTGTAAATTTCTTTAACTCCTCTAGTATTATTAGGCATGTCAGCCTAAGGGGATAAAATTGTCCAGGATGGTTGGGTTTTGCTTTCTCTCCAGGGTCCTCTCAAAGTCGCGTTGAACCTTTACAGGTCCACCAGGCCGATGGAAACGTCCAGCGATGAATATCTCTGGCTAACCTAGGAAAAGAATGGTATGAAGAGATATCCCTTTTAAACAATAGGTAAGTGGTGAATCATAGGTGTAGTGTCCCGGTCACACAACCCCACGCCCCCACCGGCGAGCTAGCGTGAACCGTGTGGCCGGTTTAGCATCCCCTAAAAACATTTAGGAAACTAGGGAGGATGTAGTCTTCTAAATTTTTTATGTTTACCCAAGCACGATGGCAGTAGCCTTGCTGTCACCAGCAAGGAGCTCCATTGTGCCGGTACATAAATGGCGCCCAACGTTTTTGGCAAACAAGTTTCTTTCAATATTAAATTACGGCGCCCATTTATTTCATAAATGGCGCCCACGTATGCTTACATGCCATCGATTTGGCCAACAAGTTTTCGAGATTTTTATTACATAAATGGCACCCCAACTTCTGACTATGATTCACCACCAATGCCTCTTTTACAGATTTATCTCTATTGTCTAAATTCAGTGTGAATTTTATTTTGCTTTCACTTTTAGATTGTCCCGCATCATGTTATCTTCTTCGCTTTAGGCATCTTTGAACTAGGCTTACCGGCACCGCTGGCTAACAAGCGTATGACCGCTTGGCCATGGGTGAAGGCTGAGTCTGGAGTTCTTTTGTCCTGTGTTTTTGCTCGTCGTCCTGAGTATCAGGCGTCATACCGCCTGCCAGTGCTTCGTTCAGTGGACAGGATCCTTGTTACTTTTTGCTGATGGACGTTTGAGTTGTAACTCGGGCATAACCGGCTGAGGTAACAGGCGTGATATCGCCTGCCCACTGCGTCCCGTGGACTTCTTTAATCCATGCAGTCCCCTCAAATTCTTTTTCTGTTCTTTCATTTTAGACAATTGGTCGAAATGTGGTAAGGGATGTGGTCACTTCAGGTGAACCTCTATGAGGCCGCACAGGCTTAACCGTCTGGCTAATCACTTGCGCCCTGTGGACTTTTGTTGAGGGACATCCGTCTACTTCCTTGTGCTTTTATTGTTTTCTCTCCCGTCTGTCCCCACTGCTGATTGATTTTCCGTAGAGTAGCTCAGTTGTGGTTGGACAGCGGAAACCAAAATAAATTATTATCATTTTCGAAGAAGATTTCCTTGTTTTTATGTGGAGGTAGACTCTTCATGTCGTTCAGGTAGATGAAGACGTGTGGTGCTTCCGGCGTCGTCGATGGCGTTCGGTGTTGGCTATGTCTCATAACTAACACCGACTGACACCGATGACCTCGGCCACCAACGAGAGTCCTGGAGAGAGAGATTGTATTGCTTCAACCATCCTGGAAGATTAACACTCATTTACAAAAACTTACACTTTATTACTTATTAATCTGGTTCATACCACGTATTGTGGTGGAATTATTTATCTTATATTGTTATCATTTTGGCGGTATATAAGTAATAACGGCCTAGTGACCATATCCATAATCTTTTAACTACAGCTTTCTATTGTTGATTTTTTTATTCCCCCATATATTATACTTTCTTTCTTTTTACTGGATATCCGGGTTACCGTCTCTGAAACGATGGACGTGACCGGATCAAGGACATTTTATGGATGGCCGGTGGTGCATAAGGTGTTGAGGAAGCCGCACCGGTTATATTTCTTATCCCCGCACGCCCCCGAATTTGTTTCTTTCCATGCAGCCATCGAAGCCAGGAGGTTGTCCACAACGATGGAGGGCGTCGCTATACGATATACCTTAAATGTCGTTAAATGTTTGGAAGCCCACCCAGGTGCTTTCGACACCATGGCTTCCAGATTATTGACCATGCTGGGTGATATTATTAACAAGCCGCTTACCCTGATCCACGTTGTTGAGATTATTTTCCACCATTCATTGACAGAACCAGGCTTCTGCCATACGGGAGCAAGACTGTATGAGCTGGTTGAGTCAATGAATCCTGTGGATGACAGCGTCTTTAGAAATTTATTGAGACTGACCCTAGCGTATCAGCAGGAGATTATCAAACGGTATATTCCACCGGTTGGATATCAAGTACGCGGGATAACGTTGCTCGTGGCAGAAATGTACCGTCGGTTCCAGAAGGTTCGTTCACTGGGAGGCGAACTGGGGCAGATGCTGGATGGGCTACTGAATCAGCTGCTTCAAGAGCCCACTCCGGACAATTTAGAATGCGTCTGCCAAGCGTGTCAAGCAGCAGGTTGGGAACTCTTGGAGGATTGTCCCTACCAAATTTGGCTTATCCTACGCGCTTTATACAGGGAGTCACCCTGGTTGACCGTCCTGGGTTAAGGATTTTAAGCGGTGTTAATTAGTTCCTTGCTGTTGCTAACTTTTTATTCTTGAGTTCGTTGTTCCCGTTTCGTTAATGTTAGTTATTGTTACGTTGTTGTTAACCAACCAGTTGGCGATTTAGTTACTGTTATGTGTTACAACCGTTAGGGGCTCATTCATGTTATTCTTCATGGTATTTATATGGATATAGGTTTTATTTATTTGAATTTCGGAGAGATGTTCCCTGGTTCGTTGTTTATGTTAAACCATCTCTGGTCCAGACCTTATGGTTAGTGGCGTGTTAACTTTATTTATAGCATGATAGTAACAATCGACATTCGTTACGTATTATTGTTTTCATATCGCCTCGGTCGATAGTATTAAATTTTCTTCAAGACTATTCCCTTTGTCTACTATTTCTTCGATTGATTCATTCGGTTCTTTCCATATGTACTAAACATTTGATTATGATACACCTCCTTGCATTTCGATCAGTCTAGGGAACAACGCTCGGCGAAGGACTCTCCTGGCGATCCACCGGGGAAGGTCAAAGGCAATGTGGTATTGCTGGAGACTGACCCGATGGATCGAACGGAGACCTTTTCGACATGGAGACCTGGATGATGGTAGAAACCTGGAGGGGGACAATGTGGTATTGCCTTCCCCAGATTTTTGGCAACTCCAGAGATTCCTCCGAGATACTCTCCAGACTGAACGTTTTATCACCTTATTTGGAACACGTACTTCAAAAAAAAAAAAAAAAAAAAAAAAAAAAAAAAATTATCCAGGTTTTTTTTTTCTCGCTCTCTGACCATAGCTGTGACATGAGACTCTTAATTTCAGGGTGTGAGGCGAGCCCCACATTGGCGCCGCATACCGTACTTTACGGCTGAAAAACCTTCCGTTTTTTTCGGCTCCTCACTGCCTCGCAAGTCGGCTTTGTGGACCCGAGGGTATGTAACGGTCGGTTAATTACATAAAAGAATTCTCCTTACGAAATATTCCCCCATCTCACGGAAAATTCAGAAAGTATTAGTAATCACTTAGGAAGCTTAAGTCTTCGAAAAATTTTGGCATCACGTAGGCTCAGAGAAACAAAATTTTTCTGAGAATATGAAAAAAAAAATAGTTTTTTGAGTCAGTCTGGATTTCAGTCGCGACCAGAGGGACAGTTTTTCGAATCGGCCAGGAAAAGAGACAGTCTATTTTAATTTTTGGAAAAAAATAAGTTTATTGTGGATGAGTATCCAAGTCAATTATCGGGAGTTTTTTTTGATAACTTCGATTTTGGGTATTTTGGACGGGGAAGGCGGTTCGCGCTTGTACGGTTATTTTATCGAGAAGTTTTCAACCCCGATCACAAGACGTTTGTCCACTGCGACATAAATGGTACCATCTATTTTGGAGGTTGTCCCTGAGAAGGAAGAGGATGAATTGTTGAATCCACAACGAAGTACCAAGTGTAGGTCGAAAATAGAAAAAATTGCTCTTCGTAAAGCAAATCCGAAAATTTCCTGATCAATTGTTTGCCAAAAAGTTATCATCGAGTTGAACCACTGGAATACGGAAGACGTTCAGTAAAGGGATAAGATTGTGCAAAGAAGGTTCATCATAGAAAATCATTGTCTTGAAGTAGAATAACAGTAACCAGGCAAATATGAATCATTTATCGGAGTTTTCTGAACATTTATAGCCATTATACAAGGAATTTTCAGTTTTTCTCAAAAATTTTCCTTTTGTGAGTGTGAGTAGAAACGGAACGCACCCTAGGAAGACAATTGCTGTTACCCAGCGTCATTAAATTTTCATAAACAAACGCTTTGTTTACGAAACTGCAGGGTGTGTCAGTAATAAAAAAAAAATTAGGTTACCCCCACAGCTTCTTCAAATCTGGTTTTTAATCCCAGCTACAGAGTGTATAGTTATAGAGACAGTATTTTTCCGATACTCTTTTAGTGACTCTTAACTTAAGGGGTTCGAAGTGCATCATTAGCATATCCTACGTTGTTGAAATCACATTCACCCCGCCTACTACGTTTAGCCCAGGCTAATAACAGGTTCACAGGAGGGAGTGTGGAGGAAGGCTGCAAGATCTTGTTAATTCTACCGTTAAATTAATCAACGCTTGCCGAGTAAAGCTTAATAGTAATTAACTTTATTATCAATTTTTTTAGTATAACTACCTACAAACTCTTAACAATATTTATAATCTATTTACAAATTTTATTACAATGTTTATAATATATTTACAAATTTTATCACCAATCATTAATTACTATAAATACCTATAAAATATTTACAAATTTGTGTAACCTGAAATAATTATCCATTTTTCTTATCCAATATATATATATACTTTCATCCCAATAGGTACATCCAAAATAATTTATCTAAATACATTCTCACCTATATTACACCTTACATAACCAGTTTTCTTAATAATTATATTGCATTAGTTCACAGCTAATAGATATCTACAATATTACCATATAAATTAGTAAGGACGTTTGTCTTGATTTGAATATTGTACATTATCTTTGGAAATTAGTTAACGTATATCCACACAGTTCACTAAAAATATATTCCCCTCCAAATATTTTACATATACACCGTTTAGTTAACACGAAAAAGGGAATTGTAATATCCACTATTTACATATATTACAATATTTATCAATTACTTAGAGGTTCATGCAATAATCACCATATCCTTATATTTAACCATTTTTTTACATAATGTGTTTACAATTTTACTTTGGTACACGCCCTTATTTATAAATTTTATCGATTAGTTTGGTGTTGTACGAAAGAAAATAATCCTCGACTGGTACCAGCGCGACGATTGGTTTGTTTCCTTCCGTTGTTGTAACAACGTTATTTTTTTATTTTGTGGTAATAGTTGGCTGTGTCCACAGTACCTATGTGGTAGGAGTATTTGTTGATTGTTTTTCATTTACTATTTAATATAAACTTACCTTTATTTTACTGTTTGATTAATATTGTAGTGATCTGTAACTTGTTAAATAATATATTTGTTGTAAATTTCTTTAACTCCTCTAGTATTATTAGGCATGTCAGCCTAAGGGGATAAAATTGTCCAGGATGGTTGGGTTTTGCTTTCTCTCCAGGGTCCTCTCAAAGTCGCGTTGAACCTTTACAGGTCCACCAGGCCGATGGAAACGTCCAGCGATGAATATCTCTGGCTAACCTAGGAAAAGAATGGTATGAAGAGATATCCCTTTTAAACAATAGGTAAGTGGTGAATCATAGGTGTAGTGTCCCGGTCACACAACCCCACGCCCCCACCGGCGAGCTAGCGTGAACCGTGTGGCCGGTTTAGCATCCCCTAAAAACATTTAGGAAACTAGGGAGGATGTAGTCTTCTAAATTTTTTATGTTTACCCAAGCACGATGGCAGTAGCCTTGCTGTCACCAGCAAGGAGCTCCATTGTGCCGGTACAGTTTAGAATCACAATTTGAACCGATACCTAAACGGAACACCTGAAAAATCCAAAAAATTGGTAATTTTGGGATTTCTCACTTGAGATTACTTTCTAGCTTCATGGCCTACCTATATACTGTTTGACAGCTTCGTAAATGTGAAATTGTCATTAAATTGAATCGGACATTTTTCAAAAACCCCAATTTAATGACAATTTCACATTTACGCAGCTGTCAAACAGTATATAGGTAGGCCATGAAGCTATTAAAACTAATTCGCAGTGAAATTTATTTAGATTTTTCCGTAGTTCCTTTGGGTTTTACTTATATTTCTTTTTAAAACAACCCCTGTATTGAGGCGAGCCATTTAAATCTGGAAGTTGGTGCAGCCGAACCGTCACTTTTACAATTTTAGATAGGTGGGAGTATTCTGCGTACCCTGATACCTTATTCATGAAAATAGGTTGAAGCGTTTCAATAACACTGGATGACATGTACAAATCTAAACAAAAAAATAAAAGGACCACAGCAGATAAACCGTTATTATTTCCAACCACCCGAAAACTACAATTTTTGGTTTGTCTGACCAAAAACTATCAACAGTCGGCCACTTTGTAAAATTAGCATATACAACCTGTTGTTATCTGGAGTAAATTTTTTTTATAAGGAGTTTTTCAATCTATGCAGCCGACTAGATATTTTGGGTCAATTCGCAAAGACATTAATGTATACTGATGTGCCACGATTTTTCACATGGAACAAACAGTCAAAAAATTGGCAACCACGAAAGCGAGGCGTTCCAGTCGAAGGATACGTCGACATATTTATGGCAAATACTTTAGGCCGATTATATACAGTCCATCCAAAGCAACGCGAATGTTTTTTTTTGCGTTTGTTGTTGGTTAACGTTCCTGGACCGACATCCTTTCAATATTTGCGAACAGTCAATGGTATTTTGTACGACGCGTACTTCAATGCGTGTCGCGAATTGCATTTACTGGAAGATGATAACCATTGGGATCTCACACTTGCAGATGCAGTACTGAGTTCCTTTCCTCATCAAATTCGTCAATTATTCGCTATATTATTGACGACATGTTTTCCGTCTGAAGCTTCTGCTCTCTGGGATAAATATAAAGATTCGATGAGTGAGGACATTCTACACCGCATTCGGATTGCTGATCAAGATACAAATATCGATTTTTCGACGGAAATATATAACGAGGCCTTAGTAAAGATTGAGGATATTTGTATTCTCATTTCGAATATGCCACTCATTAATTTCGGCATGCCATCGCCTAACCGCCCAGCAGCACAAATCATTAACAGCGATGTTCAGCGCGAACAACAGTTCGATACCATAGCTTTGGCTACTTTCGTTGCTAATAATGAGCAACTGCTCACTGCTGAACAAAAGAATATATATGATCAAATTAATTTGTCAATTGCATCACAACAAGGAGGATTCTTTTTTTTGGACGCACCAGGTGGCACTGGCAAAACATTCCTCATCTCACTGATACTTGCGCGCATTCGATCACAAAGTCATATTGCGTTGGCAATTGCTTCATCAGGCATTGCAGCTACCTTGCTTGATGGTGGGAGGACTGCGCATTCAGCACTCAAGTTGCCATTGAACATTCACACAAATCCAGACGCAATGTGTAACATAATGAAGCATTCAGGCATGGCTGAAGTTTTGAAAAAATGCAAAATTATTATCTGGGATGAATGCACTATGGCCCACAAGCATTCACTTGAAGCCCTCGATAGAACGCTGAAAGATCTCAATAATAATACCAGACTTTTCGGTGGTGCTCTACTGTTGCTGTCCGGTGATTTCAGACAGACATTGCCGGTAATTCCACGTGCTACATATGCGGACGAAATTAACGCATGTTTAAAAGAATCATACCTATGGCGAAGTGCCAGGAAATTATGTCTTACCATAAATATGCGTGTTCAACTTCAAAATGATCCATTGGCATTGGCATTCTCAGAACAATTGCTCAACATTGGCAACGGCACCATACAATTGCATGAAAATACACAATACATCAGACTCCCAGAAAATTTTTGCAACATGGTCGATACTAAAGATAGTTTGATCGAAAGTATATTTCCAGATTTACAAGCTAATTACACTAATCATGCGTGGCTACGTGACCGAACTATTTTAGCCGCAAAAAATATAGATGTCGACGCAATTAATTTTAAAATACAACAGTCATTGCCGGGCAATGAAATATCATTCAAATCGATCGATACTGTTGTCGATCCTGAAGAAATTGTTAACTACCCTGTTGAATTCTTGAATTCATTGGATTTACCTGGAATGCCACCACATAACTTGCGATTGAAAATTGGTTCACCAATAATTTTACTTTGAAATTTGAATGCACCAAAGCTATGCAATGGCACGCGATTGATCATAAAAAAAATCATGAGTAATGTTCTTGAAACTACCATTTTAAACGGCAAGTTTCAAGGTGAAGTTGTTCTTCTACCACGGATCCCAATGATCCCATCAGACTCGCCCATTCCATTCAAACGCCTGCAATTCCCAATTCGCTTGGCATTCGCAATGACTATTACTAAGTCACAAGGCCAAACAATGTCAATTTGTGGGTTGGATCTATAAAATCCGTGCTTTTCACATGGCCAATTATATGTTGCGTGTTCAAGGGTTGGCAAACCATCAGGTTTGTTCGTTTTTACCCCTCAGGGATTAACTAAAAATATTGTTCATCAAATAGCATTAAGATAAAAAGTTTATTCCTGTTGATATTAAGATTAAAAATAAATATAAATATTTATTTTTTGTACATTAAAAAAAAATTACCTTTCATGAAAATTACTTTTCCTTCTAACATTTCACAAATTTAATTTATAATTCCATCACAATTGCCATTGAACTCTAAATAACTGAAACAGATATGCTGGCCAACTATTGCGGGCAAAAAGGTTTTATGCCGGGTCCAACTAGTATATATATATATATATATTATAGTGTGTCTTAATATAAACTTATAATATTAGTATAAATAAAACCTTTTGTGATATACATAAATAAATAATAATAATATACTTAAGTGAATCAACTAAAAGTAATAGTTTCATTTATTGTGATTCTCGCCACAAACGGCGACCATATTGGTGACCCCGACCGCAAAACACGCGGGAAAAGGAAAAGTGCAACATCAGTGCATTATAGTAGTGCATCGAAAAATACAATTAAGTGTGCCAAACAAAATTTAAGAGTGTTAATTATGCTCAAGTTTTAGCCAATTTAAAAATTCGGCTTCATTATTATCATTGAATGCGTCATCGAATCAAGTTGCAAGAATTTTGATACCAAGTAAAGAATACCGTACATGCAAAAAAAAAAATTTCAAGTTCAACAAGCCAACGGTAAAACTGCACGGTAGAACACAACAAAGCAATAGTGGAAGACAACATTTTCATAACCGGAGACAAGGAAGATCAGATAATTTTAGAAAACATATAGAATTTGAATAAAATAAGCGAGACAAAAAATTTTTTTTTCGCATATATTAATAATTTCTTTATATATATAAATATTTTATATACTTTTTTAGGCTAAATTTGATATTTTTTTAGGCTAAATTTCTTCATAATTTCTTTGTATATATATATATTTTATATATTTTTTTTTTAGGCTAAATTTGATATTTTTTTTTAGGCTAAATTTTTTTTTCACATACATATACATATAATTAAGATTTTTTTTTAAATATATTATTACATATAACATATACACATATAACTAAAATTTATTCAAAAAGTACACCTAATTTAAAATATTTTTTTTAAATATTTTTATTATATATTTATAACCAACGCTACATATAATTTAAAGTACGAAAATCTTCTCATATACAACTTAAGCAGAATTTTATTGTTTTCCTTGACCTATATCATTCTCCGAATATAAATTTATTATAATTGTTGCTAGCATTTTAGTAAGCCTCATAACAGAGTATCGATTATTACGTAGCACTACGGTATTGAGGTTGACCATTAGAAAATGTCAAGAACGGAAGATACGTTCATGGAACAAAATGATTCACAAGTAGAGGAACCAAAACCGGGACCTTCGGGAGTCGACGCCACTTCGGTGTCAAAATTAGACATCCCGAAGTTCTGGGTACATCAGCCCGCCTCCTGGTTTTACCAGGCAGAAATAATGTTTCAAATGGCGGGCTACAAATCAGATAAAATGAAGATCTACAACGTAATGGCCGCATTGCCAGAAGAGGCGGTAACGGCGATGCGGCTCAGCATCACAGACCATACCTCCTCTTACGAAGAACTCAAGCAGTATCTGATGGAGAAATACGGCACTTCAGAGAAGCGCCGGCTCGAGCAGCTGCTGTCAGTGCAAGAGCCTGGAGACAGGAAACCTTCCGAGTTTCTCCAGGCTCTCAAGGCACTAGCAGGCGGATCGACAGCAGTCACTGACGACCTAATCCGGAACCTGTGGGAGCGGAGGCTTCCACAGGCCATCCAGGTCACATTGGCCACCGCTCGCGATCAATCGCTAGTAGGGCTGGCAGCAACAGCGGACAAGGTATGGGAAGTGCTTTCACACGGAGGCGCCTCATACGCGTCCGCCGTCCACGCAACACCATCCAATGCGGAACCACCGTGGATGTCACTGCAAAGTGCCATCAACAAGGTGGCTTCCAAGATGGAGCAGTGGATACGGCAGCCAAAAAGCCCAAGAGGCCGAACACCCGCCAATCGGCAGGGCGGCCCTTCACAGCCTTCGGCCAATCGGCCACCAGGGGCCAATAAACTGAGAGGTAGCTTGTGCTACTTCCACTACCGTTACGGTAGTGAAGCACGCACCTGCAAAGCCCCCTGCAGTTTCGGTGGTAGCCAAGCCAAGCCGGCGAAGAAAAAGGCCACCACCAACCCTAAAAAAAACTAAAACTGGGGATCGAAATGAGCGAGCAAATAACTGGCCGCTCATATCGTTTATTCGTTCGAGACACCAACAATCGGATGGACTTTCTGATTGATTCGGGCTCGGACGTTTCAATTGTTCCCGCCAAGGCGTTCCCGGCCCATAACGGAAGCCCGAACGTCCTTCTGCATGCGGCCAACGGATCACTGATCCGAACTTTCGGCACAAAGTTGCTGGAACTTTATCTCGGCTTACGCCGACGATATGTCCACAACTTTATCATAGCCGACACCACTAAAGCCATTATCGGGGCGGACTTCTTAACGAAGTTCGAGTTGTGCGTCGATTTCAAGTATCGACATTTAGTAGACCAGCGCACAAATTTTAAAATTAACGTGTGCGCTACAGTCGACTACAACCCCGAATCCCATCCATGCCTACTTACCGGCATTTACAAAGAGCTGTTAACGAAGTACTCTTCGCTAACAAAACCGCCCAATTTTAACCTTCCAGTTAAACACAATGTGCAACACCACATTGTGACTAAAGGGCAATTACCTTTCGTCACCGCTCGGCGACTCCATCCGGAGAAGCTGAAGGTGGCAAAATTAGAGTTTGACCATATGGTCCAATTGGGGATTTGTCGACCTTCGTCGTCCCCCGCAGCATCACCACTTCATCTGGTCCCTAAACGGGACTCACATGATTGGAGGCCATGCGGCGACTACCGTCGCCTGAATGCTGTCACTGTGCCGGATAGATATCCGATCCCGCATATACAGAATTTTTCCGTGAATCTTCACGGTTGCACAATTTTTTCGAAGGTTGACTTGGTACGTGCATATCATCACATACCAATCGCCCCAGAAGACGTGCATAAGACTGCACTCATTACGCCATTCGGCCTATATGAGTTTACCCGTATGCCATTCGGCTTACGGAATGCAGCTCAAACCTTTCAAAGGTTTATTAACGAAGTTACGAGAGATCTCGACTTCGTTTATGTATACTTGGACGATATACTTATCGCCAGTAAAACCGAGGAAGAACATATCGTTCACCTCGAAGAGCTCTTTAAACGCCTCGATAGCTTCGGTTTAACCATTAAGCTAGAGAAATGCGTTTTTGGTGCACAAGAGATTAAGTTTCTAAGCCACCGCATCACAAAAGATGGAATACTTCCATCCTCCGATCGGGTTCAGGCTATCGTTGATCTCGCACCTCCAACTTCTGTCAAATCGATCCAGAAGTTTTTGGGAATGGTGAATTTCTATCACCGATTTATACCAAAATTGGCTGAACAGTTGGTGCCGATAAACGAGCATTTGAGAGACCTTCTCAACCGCTCACGTGCCAATAAAGTATTTACCTGGCCAGCAGAATGTCAGGCGGCATTCCTCAAGGTGAAAACCTCGATGGCTGAAGCAACTCTGCTGAACCATCCAATCGAGGATGCAAAATACAGTCTAACGACTGACGCTTCTGATTATGCAATCGGAGGCGTTTTGGAACAATTCAACGGTCAACGGTGGCAACCTCTAGCTTTTTATTCCAAAAAGCTGTCACCAACAGAACGGAAGTACTCTGCATTCGATCGCGAACTTCTCGCAATCTACGCAGCGATCAAACACTTCCGTTATTTCGTTGAAGGACGCAATTTCGTGGTCTATACTGATCACAAACCACTGGTTCGTGCCCTTCATACAAAGACCGAACGATCCCCTAGACAGACCAGACATTTGGGTCTAATCTCTCAGTTTACCACAGACATCAGACATGTATCGGGTAAACAAAACGTCGTCGCAGACTACTTGTCCCGCTCACTAGCAACCGACAACGTTGACTCAGCCACCTTCGACCTGCCTACACTAGCTCAGGCTCAACAAGGTGACACAGAGTTGAAGACTATACAAGAACACCCCAGCAACGGCTCACGGGTAAAACTAGTTCTCACACCAATACCATTTACCGCCCATCAGGTGTGGTGTGAAACTAGTATAGGCATTCCTAGGCCTTATATACCCACTTCCTTACGTAGACTAGCGTTCAACTCCGAACATAGTCTATCTCATCCTGGTATTCGTGCTACAAGACGAGCCGTTACCAAGAAATACTTCTGGCCATCAATCAATAAAGACTGCAATGAGTGGTCTCGATCATGCCTAGGTTGCCAAAAGTCCAAAGTTTCACGACATACCAAATCTCCATTTGAAGCTTTTAAGCTCCCAAATAATAGATTTGACCATATACATATGGATATAGTGGGACCCTTACCCCCATCTCGTGGATACTCTTATATCTTAACGATAGTCGATAGATTCACGCGATGGCCTGAAGCATACCCAATTCGGGATATCTCAGCTTCAACAGTGGCAAAAAGATTCGTCACTGAATTTGTCCCACGATTCGGCGTACCTCTTGAAATCACAACTGATCAAGGTACGCAGTTCGAATCGAAACTGTTCAACGAAGTTGCCAAATTACTCGGCACTCATCGAATCCGGACAACCGCCTACCATCCGCAAGCAAATGGGATGGTCGAACGGTTCCACAGGCAACTAAAAGCAGCCTTAATGGCAAGGGATAACACTACTCATTGGAGTGAAGACTTACCCTTTGTCATGTTAGGCATACGCACGGCAATTAAGACCGACTTACAATGCTCACCAGCCGAGCTCGTATACGGTCAGAATCTGAGACTTCCCAATTCGATTTCTATCAGAACCGATGAAAATCCAATTGAAGAGTCAGAATTCCTTTCTCGCCTTCGTTCTCATATGCAGAACATTAAGGCAATACATCCTCGGCAAGCCGTCCAAAAGGATGCATACGTGCCAGAAGCCCTGGAGAACGCCGACTACGTTTTCATACGAGTTGACCGAGTTCGAAACCCTTTCGAACCTCCATATGAGGGCCCATACAAAGTAATCAAACGATTACGAAAACACTTCGTCGTCAAATTGAACGGCACAACCAAGTCAATATCCATCGACAGGCTAAAGCCAGCCTTCGGTTGTGACCGCGACAACGAAGCTAAGCCGTCTAAAGCGGTAACATTCCGTTAACGCTACGCTGGGGGGGAGTATGTGGTGACCGCGTATAAGTTTAATTACTAAACTTTACGCAATGTCACACAACAACTTCCGGCACGATCAGAACGATCGGTTCGAACACTCCCTCGAACACTGAACTCCAAAGTTCAGTGATCGAGCCAATTTCCGGCATCTCCGATTTTGACTACTTCTCGTACACGCCTTGGCTATGAATAATCAAAAACTCACCAGCGGAATAAAATCAATATATATATATATATATATATATATATATATATATATATATATATATATATATATATATATATATATATATATATATATATATATATATATATATATATATATATATATATATATATATATATATATATATATATATATATATTATAGTGTGTCTTAATATAAACTTATAATATTAGTATAAATAAAACCTTTTGTGATATACATAAATAAATAATAATAATATACTTAAGTGAATCAACTAAAAGTAATAGTTTCATTTATTGTGATTCTCGCCACAAACGGCGACCATAGATGCATTTTGAGTGCATTGCTACACTATTTTTTTAATTTCTCCAGATTTGTTGGTCGTAGAAAAATAAAAAAAATTGGAAAATACTCGTAAATGAATAGACTATCGAACTGATTCGGTATAAATACTTTAAAAATGATTTCTAATCTCAAAAAAGCAAAATGTATGAAATTTTGTTTTATTTTACTAAAAATGCAATAAATAACGGGAAAATGGTCGGATTTTGATAAAAATTGGAGAAAAGATGTACTCTGATGTTATAAATACGTGGTTGAAATTTCCAAAAAAATTTCGATTTTTACGGCAATAATTGGCAGTTTTCGAAAAAAATTTAAAAATGCCGCCATTTTATGCCAAATCATCGTACGGTAAAATATTTTTTTTTAAATTGTAGGTTTTTTATGTACTTTCTTGTAAGTATACGCAATACTTCGTTTGTTTATTTAAAATGTCTATTTTAGGACTTTGAAAAAACTAAAAAATTTCAATTTTAAATTTTTTGCCTTTTGCCCAACTAAGAAATAGTCCGGGGACAAAATTCGGAAATGGCTGAAAATTGGTCCACAGCTTCCTTGGGACTTTTTAAGAAAGCAATTTCGGAATCACAAAAAAAACAAAATGGCCGCCGGAAATATAGCGGTTTTCCGGTGTTTTCCTTGTATCTCGGTTTCTATAGGTCGTACAATCCCGTACAAAGGCCCTAAATGTTGACAATGAAATTCTCTACAACTTTAGTTCTTACAAAGATGTTGACCTGATTAACCCTTTCAAAGTTATTCAAGGTCAAAATTTCCAAAAATCACTTTTTGGCCAAAATATCACTCAAAAACTGCTTTTTTCGAAAAAATTTTTTGATCAGTCAATACGAAACGTTATTGCCTGCTATTGCCCTGTTGTCATTTTTTCGAAAACTTAACCCTTTTGAAGTTATGGCTACTTGCCAACTATGAAAAAAAGGCAAAAATTGAAAAATTGAAATTTTTTATTTTTTTCAAAGTCCTAAAATAAACATTTTAAATAAAGTAACGAAGTATTGCGTATGCTCACAAGAAAGTCCATAAAAAAACCTACAATTTAAAAAAAAATATTTTACCGTACGATGATTTGGCATAAAATGGCGGCATTTTTAATTTTTTTTTCGAAAACTGCCAATTATTGCCGTAAAAATCGAAACTTTTTTTTGAAATTTCAACCACGCATTTATAGCATCAGAGTACATCTTTACTCCAATTTTTATCAAAATCCGACCTTTTTCCCGTTATTTATTGCATTTTTAGTAAAATAAAACAAAATTTCATACATTTTGCTTTTATGAGATTAGAAATCATTTTTAAAGTATTTATATCGAATCAGTTCGATAGTCTATTCATTTACGAGTATTTTCCAATTTTTTTTATTTTTCTACGACCAACAAATCTGGAGAAATTAAAAAAATAGTGTAGCAATGCACTCAAAATGCATCAATTATGCAATTTTTTCGTGCAGCACAGGACCGAATTTGCAGAAATTATTTTTTTCACTTTATCTTAACATATGTAAAGAAAAAAAACAAAAAAATCCAACTTCCGAGCTACATCATAACTTCGCTTTTTTTTCGTTTAATTTCCCTCTACTATAATGGGGTTTCTCCTCCACTTTGTTCTAGGTTTCTTTAGATAGCTTTAAAAAATTGTAGCGGACGAAGAAAAGGGGCTATTATCTTGGTGACCATAAAGGGTGCCAATATCATACTCAGTAGAAAGGTTTTCGTTCGATTGCGTAGGTCAAGCAGCGGGAGTGTGCATCCCTGTGGCGGGAGCGTGGTTACCTGTGGCGGAAGCGTGCATACTTTTGTGGCATGCCTATTTGTTCGCTATGCGTGCTAGCTGCGGGCACGTGCGTGCTAGTAAGAAAATTAAACAAATAAATTACTTTTACTCGGGAAAAATCCATTATAAAATTTGTACATGATTTTGCCTACAAAAAAATAAAATGGAAAATGTAAAAAAATAGTTTAATTCATCATAATAACAAGAATATAAAACATTCAACAACCATCTTGAATCTTGATACTAACGATACTAGCGGAGAAAATTGACCAAAGCTTTATATCGCAGCTCTTGTCGTTGGTCGCGACCAAAGCGTGAGTCACAGCGTTGCTTCAATATAAACAGCTCTATTGAAAACCTTTTTTGGATTGTCTCCGCTCCGCTAGTATCGCCGCTCTACTCGTTTATCACAACATAATCAGACCCTTAAGGAGTATCCACACATGTCAGGAACGTGCCCGGGACGTTAGATTTTTACTCCGGCGCGGACACGGACATGTGTGAACGATTCATATAAAATGTACGCATCGATATTTTTTTGAACACCTGACGGAACACTGATATGTGTGGATGCTCCTTTAATTTTCATATGCGGAACGCTTCGTGCTTTACTTATTCTGGAACCGACGTCTTCTTTTCTCGCGCCATTTTCGGTAATGATGCTACCGAGGCAACATGATTTATCTACCAATTCCACGTCACGATTCTTCAGCGCTGTCCGTTCAAGGGGTTTTGCATTTATCCGCATTTCTTTAGCTTTATCGGATTTAACCTTAAACCAGCTGAACTACTTTCTGTTGCCAAATCCTTTAACGTGTTTTTGAGGCCCTGATGTCTGTAGGCCAACAAGCAGATATCATACGTGTAGTTGAGATACTTTAAGCGGTCTACGAATCCCCATTGAATGCCACCAGTTCTTCTATCTAGAGCGCTGACAAGGATGTCGTTTATTACTATAAGAAAGAGTAATGGCGACAGTAGACATCCTTGTCGTACTTCTGAGATCACGTTAAAGCTGTCGGATAATTGTGAAGGATTCTGCATTTGGAATTGTGGTATAGAGCTTTTACCAATTCTATTGCAACCCACATTTTTTCTCACGGATTATGATTCTCGAAGAGAAATATCAGAGTTTTATTTGAAAAATTTTTCTATCCGAAGGTTCTCTGCAATCATCAAACTCTTCCATTAATTAAGTTAATAAGTATTTTTCCATTTTTTTAGTTAGTGACGTATTGTATAAAATACAAATTTTCACTTTATGAACTGACAGCTTGAACTTCTGTCAACTCACTTTGAGAATTGTTGCCTGAAAAATGTTTCATGAGATTTCTTGCTCTGAATTGCTCTATTTTTTTTTTTGAAAGCTTGTGCTGCTCTCCTTTTTTTCAGGCAACCCAGAACCTACCTAATTATATATACAGAACTGACTACCATATTATACCCAGCTGTGGATGGAGTGCTCCAATAGCGCTGTTTGAGCACTCCTTAAAAAGTTTACAGTGCTCCCGTTCTGCTCCAGTTCCATATACTTTTTAACATTGCATTTCATTGCAGGGGGGCATACGTTTTTATGCTTCTTCAAAAGCGTTCTAGGAGCAGTATAAAAAAGCTTTTTAATAAAGAATATTTATGGACGCCTGTGGATATGTGATTTGATTGTGAAAAGCGAGTTGATATGTTTTGCAATTACCTCTTGCTTTCCAAGCGCGAGCGTGGTTTTATCAAAGCAGTCCCCCAACTAAATTCTAACCACTTTTAAAGCTGCTTGTCCTTCGTATCGAACGAGAGCCGGTCCATTGAGTATGCTAATGCCACTCTTTATGGTCATAAAGATAATCACTCATTTTCTTCGTTCTAGAAAATTTATGAAAGCTCCGGTAATGCTCCCTCGGGAGCATATTTTACAGCGCTCAAAGTAAGCTCCCCTGAACAGCGCTCCCAATTTTTCCCACTGGGATGGTAGTAAATGAACGAAATCAAATCGATTTTTTGGATAGGAAAATAATATTTTGCTAGCTGAGATTGAGATAATAAAATGAAATGGATCTTATGTTTTTTTTCGTAGATGAACGATTAGAGTGGCGCACTTATAAAAAAAATGTTTACATATAATAAAAAATTAAAAACCTGGCTTCACAAAATTTCCGATAAGGCATCTGTTAATAGGATCGACAACTTCATAATCAAGTTTTTTCGAGGTCACGTTGCTAGAGCGACGACGGGGAGCAAAAATCCTTTTATTCGGGGAGCGTTCTACCCGAACTCTGAATACCACAAAGCAGCTTGTGAACGCGGGTTTATCCCCCCAGAAGCATTTATTTACCTAGATGCCAAAAATTTGCTCCAGGATGACTCGGGGTTGCCCCTTCTATATCACATGTATCGCAATGCAGGATCTTCTGAGGTTCAGCATGCGAATCCCAGAAAGATATAAAAATGATGCCACCAATATAGGCCTACCCTAAATGGGAAGTGAAGTGAAGTTAGGTAGGTACCATTGCATATGAATGTATGAGAGTGACCAAAATAGAAGTGAAGTGGAAGTTTAATTTCGAAAAGTCATTTAGAGAAGTAACCTTGCGGTAAAAACCACTCAAGAAGTAAACAAAAGTTAAGAAAGTAAGGTTGTTCACTTGCTACACTTCTTATGAGCTTTTTATTTTGGTTTTTATATAAATTTTGAAAGAAATTACGTCTACTTCACTTCTACTTCACTTCACTCGCGTTGGTTTTTATTTAGTGTAGGCCTAAAGCCACTAATTTGTACTGGTGGCTGGAGGATCCCCTTTAGTTGGGTATTTGCCATCTCGAATTAGCTAGAAAAAAATGTTTAAAGTAAAATTTCTACAGAATTTTATAACAAACAAATTAGTTAGTATACATTTTCGTCGTAAATGAATAGTTGACGAGATATTTGTAAAAAACCATTCTTTATAAGCGTTTAAGGTGTCCCCATGGTTAACCCATAAATATCAACTTTACAGAAAAAAGTTAAAACAAAAAAGTTATAATCAGTTTTGCAATAAAGCGTGTAATTAAAAAGATATTGGCGAAAAACTACTCTTGAATTTACGTTTTTCGACACTGAAAGCGCCATAACTCGTGCAATATTAGCCCTACGTAAAAAATGATAATAACAAAAATTATAGATAATTGTGGGTTCTATAAGTTTTAGTAAGGCCTTTTCAAGTAGAATTAACCATTAAAAAAAAATTTAGTGCAAAGAAAGTAATATATGAAGTTTGAAGCACTATTTCTCCGTAGATATTGACTTTACAAAAAAAAATTTCTAAACTAGAAAGTTAAATCACTTATTTATCTACAAAAAAGATAATATACATTTTTGTCGTAAAATGCATAGTTTCTGACATATAGAATTAAACGCGTTTCCTTTCACTGTAAGTTTAGCAAGAGGGTGGGGATGACGCTATTTTGAATTTAAGCTTATAAAAATCATTTTGTAAAAAAATTGCGTGCGGTATTTTTTCGCAAAGAAAAAGTACCTATTTATTGGACTATTAGTCACTTGGGCATTTGGTTTTGCCTCATAACATAGCATTGGTATATTTAATATGTCAAAGCAAGCAAAGCAAAGCACCAAAGCAAGCCAAGTGTACATTAGGGTTTCACCTTAAGTTAATTAATTTGTAAGTAAGGGGTGCGAGCTTTCACGAACTTGAGATCTATCATCACTCGGGTCTGTAGAAGCCCGTCGCCTGGACGGGGGTCACCCGAGAGAGATTCACCTCTGCTAGAATTAAGTTAGTAGAATAGGACAAGATATGGAAAGTTTTATACAAAATAAATCTTAGTACCTACGTTTTTGTGTCTTAAAATTTTCTTAGGATTCCGGTAAAGGTCGATCCACACATATCCGTGACGTGACGCCGGCTTCAGTGCAGTACCGGGGCATCAGTGAAACAAAAAATATCGGCACGATGTAATTCCATGGAAATAAATTGGGAAAGATGCGGCATTCTCCCAGACATCCGCTGCCACCAATATTTTTTATATTTATCCCGGACGTGAAACAAATGTTTTTTCAATTCAACAGAAATTTTCATAAGACTTGAACAGAAATTTAGGTAAAGTTTATTTGAAATACACTCAAACCTGTTTCTGTGGAATTTTTTTGTGGGAATGTACAAACAGTAGAGGGAAATTAAGCAAAAAAAAGCGAAGTTATGATGTAGTTGGGAAGTTGGATTTTTTTGTTTTTTTCCTTTTTCCTTTGCATATGTTAAGATAAAGCGAATAAAAAAATTTCTGCAAAATCGGTCCTGTGCTGCACGAGAAAATTGCATAAATGTCCATTTTTGATGCATTTTGAGTGCATTGCTACACTATTTTTTTAATTTCTCCAGTTCTGTTGGTCGTAGAACAATAAAAAAAATTGGAAAGTACTCGTAAATGAATAGACTAATCGAACTGATTCGATATAAATACTTTAAAAATGAATCCTAACCTCAAAAAACCAAAATGTATGAAATTTTGTTTTATTTTACTAAAAATGCAATAAATAACGGGAAAAAGGTCGGATTTTGATAAAAATCGGAGAAAAGGTGTACTTTGATGCTATAAATACGTGGTTGAAATTTCAATAAAAATTTCGCTTTTTACGGCAAAAATTGGCAGTTTTCGAAAAAAAAATTAAAATTGCCGCCATTTTATGCCAAATCATCGTACGGTAAAATATTTTTTTTTTAAATATTAGGTTTTTTTATGTACTTTCTTGTGAGCATACTCAATACTTCGTTACTTTATTTGAAATGCCCATTTTAGGCCTTTGAAAACACTAAAAAATTTCAATTTTCAATTTTTTGCCTTTTGCTTACTATGAAAAGCTACTTGCCAACTATGAAAAAAAGGCAAAAAATTGAAAAATTGAAAATTTTTAGTGTTTTCAAAGGCCTAAAATGGGCGAAAGTCAAATAAAGTAACGAAGTATTGAGTATGCTCACAAGAAAGTACATAAAAAAACCTAATATTTAAAAAAAATATTTTAATTTTTTTTCGAAAACTGCCACTTTTTGCCGTAAAAAGCGAAGTTTTTATTTAAATTTCAACCACGTGTTTATAGCATCAAAGCAAAGTACACCTTTTCTCCAATTTTTATCAAAATCCGACCTTTTTCCCGTTATTTTTTGCATTTTTAGTAAAATAAAACAAAATTTCATACATTTTGGTTTTTTGGGGTTAGGATTCATTTTTAAAGTATTTATACCGAATCAGTTCGATAGTCTATTCATTTACGAGTACTTTCCAATTTTTTTTATTGTTCTACGACCAACAAATCTGGAGAAATGAAAAAAATAGTGTAGCAATGCACTCAAAATGCATCAAAAATGGACATTTATGCAATTTTCTCGTGCAGCACAGGACCGATTTTGCAGAAATTTTTTTATTCGCTTTATCTTAACATATGCAAAGGAAAAAGGGAAAAAACAAAAAAATCCAACTTCCCAACTACATCACTATCATATGACAATTTCCCTCTACTAAAATGCATAAGTAAGAAATTTAAAGATTGTTTTGATGTAGGGCTACTTAAATGCCCAAATGTATTTCATCCTCCTACTACATGATGTAAGTGTGGATCAACTTCTCGATTTGTTTTAGTAAATCACTGAATGCGTTTTGGCTCATTCTAAAATATTCGTAGAATTTATTTTCACTTCGCGCAGAGTCCACATGAGATGAGCCCCCTCTCTTTTTTATTCTTTTCCTTCTCGTCTTTAAGTAACACTATTGCAGCAAGATATTCCACGCTTAATTCCATGATGCACTTGAGATCAATGTCCAAACAAAACTGAAAAATTGAAAAATTCATCACGGAAGCCACTGACACGGAAATCATCGGGTTTGACCGTGTAAGGGCGCCTTAAGGTAGGTCCCTCTGCCTGAGGCTTGTTGCTGTCCCTACCAAGTCGCGAGATAAAGTTAAGCTTTTTAAATTGGTAAGAGCTTTCCCTTTCAGTAAAAGCTTAGTTAAAATAAAGTTGATAACCACTTTTGTTCGGGGTTGTTCCGTCTTTGTATTAAAGTAGGCTGTGTTAAAAGATATGCGTTTAGAAATGTCCCAAAAATTATCCTAAACTGGAAAAGTCACGTGATCCAAACGATGTGTAATAGTAGACTGCGGCGTCGATTATGTCAAAGTTTTTAAAATTCCCTTCACCACCGGTTTAAAAATTGCACCCACGTTTTTTTGACATTAAACTTTTCCTTTAGATTAATTTTATTTATAAGAAACTTCATAAATTAATTGGGGAACAACTTTAATATGAAGAAAGTATATAATTGAAGAAACAGTAAAAAGAAACAATTTATTTAAGACTAAGATTTTCACTCAAATATTTTCTACTCTTTTAGTTTCTCAAATATCTAAAATTCAAAACCAAGATTTAGGATTTGTGCTTATTAAAACACTTTCAACTTTTGAAGAATAAAAAAAAGAAGTAAAAAAGAAAAAAAAATCCAAAAAAAAATGCCATTCAATTACTATCCTGAGAATGAAAACAAGCTTCGTTTTGACTATTCTCATCCTTGGGATCTTCGTCCCTGGTTCCAGGTTAAAGAAGAGCAAACTAAAGAGCCAACAGTAGTACTCCAAGAGAACCAGCCTAAATCACCGTTCTTCAATATGATGACGCATTACAGGATAATAAATTTTGCTAAGTTTAACACACCTGCAAAGAAATCGAAGAAAAGTAAGAATAAGAAGACGATAGTTGAAGTCAAGAAGCAGAAGCAGACGCCTGAAGCGATAAAGGGCGAAGTAGTAATGCCTGAATTTCAGTGTGAAAAACCTGACAAAGTTATCGAGAGTAGGATTACAGATAAAGTGACTAGTTTGAAGTCTAGGAGAGAGAAGTTTATAAAGATAATATCAGGAGAACCTCTTGGATTTGGAGCGGTAGTCCCTTTACCATTATCGTTGCAGGACGTGAGACCAAAATTACCGCGTAAAGGTGGAAAGAAAAACCGAAGCAAAGCAAAAAAAGTGTAAAGAATAATTTAAGAAAAAAATATCAAAAGTTAGAGTGGAAGTCTCAAAAAATTCAACACAATTTAAATATTTTAAGATTTTCTATTATACTAATTTATTGTGATTAACTAATTTATAAATAATAAAATTGGTTAGAGTTTAATAAATTGTTGTTACAATACTTGAATGAGCTACTAGTACAGGTAAAATGGTAAAAATAGCGGAAATGATTGGGTACAGACTGAAAATTGGCAGAGAGCTTCCTTTTAAGGTTCTTAATAAGGGGTTACAAAGTCGACCGATTTTCCATCCCGTGAAACCCCCGGGGTTTTAGGATCAAAATATCAGTTTTTTGCAAAAACATCTTAAACGGCAAGTCTTATCATAAAATAGTGTTCACAAAGTTTGTAGATTATGCGATTATCTACAAAAAAAGATATTACACATTTGCCCCCACGAATTGCCATTCATGAGATATCGCCGTTTTAAAGATCTCATATGCACAATTAGCTTGGCAGCCGGAAACGAAGCCCTCGACAGCATGAGAAGTAAACTCGAGTAGATTGGTGGTGGTGGAACGCGCTACAAGAAAACCATGTTGATTCGTTGAGATGAGCTTCTTGCAGATAGGCGCGATTCCCGAATAAAGATCGATTCAAAAATTTATGTGACGAAAATTATTGTCGTTAGGCAGAAAGCCAAAAGGTGTGAAAGATTGGTGAAAGAAAGATGCAAACATGTTACAAATCGCAGACGACTCACAACTAGACCAGTTAATGTGCTGCATAGTATTCGGGTAGTTATCAACTTTCTTCTTAAGCCTAGTGTCCACTATAAAGTTTTTTGCGTAGAGCTAGAGAAAACTCTCGCGTAGAGACGCGTAGAGAGGTGTATACACCCTCTAGTGCTCTACACATGTGCTCTACACCCACTCTAGGCTAAATTTTTCTCTACTAAAAAACTATAGTGTATACGCAATTTTTTTGTGTTTGGTAGAGCTCTACATCTGCTCTACGCTCTATCAAGCATGTTTGATAGAGTTTTTCTCTCTACAGTATTCATTTTCATTTGCGTTTCGATTGCGCTTCGAATTGTTGTACACTGTAAAAAATTTCTGTGGTAATTTTACAAAAAATACTGGAAGTTTTATTCACAAGCAGTTTTGTAAATTTGCAATATATATTATTAGGAATATTCCAATTCTACTTTACGTATTTTTCCCAACTGTGTAGTAAATATACATTATTTGTGGGATGTAAAAATACAATCAGTATTGGAGCTTTCACTTCATAGTTTTGTAAATTTCCAAAACTTTTGTGTATGCCCTCTCCCTATACATAAAAATGTTCACCATGCAAGGACAAATTCGCAACGAAAGCTTCAAGCTTCAAGCTGCAAGCGTCAAGCTGCAAGCTTCAAACTACAAGCTTCATCTGAGTTTTGCTTAATTTGAGCACTGCAGCTTGAAGCTGTGAATGTGAATCATTGTACAAACCCTTTTATCCTAATTTTTGAAGCTTGAAGCTTGCAGCTTGAAGCTTTAATTGTGAATCGGCCCTAAGCATCAAAAATTATCAAAAATTTCTTGGCTGTTACAAGAACTGCCCAGACCCTAACCAAAGCCAAAGGTCTGACCTTAACTTAAGAACAATCGAGTATATATGCTTAGTATTCCATTGTTACCTGTGAATTATATCTATGAGCCGGAAAACTTAAACCTTACATTCCAATGAACAATTTGTAATTTTACTGAAAATATAAGTTTTAAAATCACGCTTCTTACTGTAAAATTACAGTACAAAGTTCAGTACATAACATTGATAAATAATAGTAAGAAATATTTGTAATTTTCCTATGTAAACGATTTAGAAAAATACACAACATTGTGGAAAATATACGTCACATTCATGTAATCAACATTTACGTCATGCAGTATTGGAGATTCTCAATTTCCTTATGTGAAATTACAAAATTTATAGGAAAATTACAATAATTGTGTAGTAAATTAGTATTTCATATCGCGATTTGTAATTACATTTACAGTACATTAGCAATGTGTATTTACATATTTTTTTTACAGTGTACATCGGTGTGTTAAATAACAAATAAAGCCGAAATACGCCTTGGTATGTCATTTTGGTATAATTCTCGATACATTCCAGCGTTTTGTTTTCTTTTAGCAATCCAATCTCGATCCCAACATTTCGTTTCCTTCCTTTTCTCTTCTTCGAGCAAAAATAAAACGGCAGCAGCTTGTTTTTGGCGAGAACTCATTTTATTATTTTTTTTATTTCTATTAATTTCCTTTAAATTTTTTACACAATATGTGTACGCACACACCTCTGAATAACTGAGAAATGAAATGACATGCAAAAGTTGATGGCCGCAGTTGCGCGCTCTACCATACGACTCTACAGTAGAGAAAAACTTATCTGTAGTGTACACAGTCTGTAGAGCGCGTGGTAGAGCTCTACTCAAAATTTCTCTAGGACAGCTCTACAGTGGATGGTAGAGTGGTAGAGACGCGCTGCAGTGTACACACTACAGGTAGAGCTCTGCACTCTACTCTCTAGAGCTAGACTCTACCGAAAAAAAACTCTATAGTGGACACTTGGCTTTAGAGTTGACAAACTTAAAGAAGTTTCTAGGATCGGTATACACTTTGTCCCTCATGCTGCTGAGATAATCTCGATACAGAGCAGAAGAGAGTGAACGAAAACTGTTATAGCAATCGATAAATGAATTGAGACTCGGAGAGACCTTTCTCTTTAAATAGGTTTTCCAGAGTCTATTCTTCTGGTTTCTTCAAAGTTCTTTTCTTCTTTATTAATCGCGATGAGTGTTTTGCCACTGGCGGCTGACTCGTAGAGCTTTTAGCCAGTTTCGAGGCGTACCCTGGAAACTGCGACAACATCCGACAGTGGGGCATCCCCGAGTTTGTTTTCTTTATTTGAACTCATCATTGATCTTTTTGGGCGCTCTTTATGGTCTTCCTTATGGTCTACCCACCCATAAAAGAATAGGGTGTGAAAATGGAGATAGGCGGCACGGACGATATTAAGGAGAGGAGAGCAAGGTTGAAAGGACAACTGTGACGACTGACCGTTAGAAAGCATTGCTCAGAGTAAACCCGCGTGATGGACTGGTCACGCACACTTGGAGGTCATCACCCCACTATTTCCAGTGTTCTTGCAGCCCACCAGATTAATCAGACCCAACTGATTAGATTTTTACATAGGCAACCTTTAAAGGATTTAAATAAGTTTGGCACACCAAAGAAAAGCCACTTTGATTTGAAAACGTGAATACATTTATATATTTATTTGACATTGGCCACACGAAAAGTATTTACAAAAATAACGAAGATTAGTTTAAAATTATGAATTAATAAAAAAAAGTTATAAAGAAAAGAAAAATTAAAAATAAAAAGAAAAGAAAAGAAAAGTAAGAAATGGTAAACGATATTTTTAATTTAGGTTAATTTAATTTCAAATAATTTTAGTTGAACTTTTTGGAAAGATTCACAAGACGTCTCAACTTTCTAAAATTTCGAAAAAAAAATTTATTTAAAATATGCGATATTGTTCCACGGATGATTCATTTTATACTGAGGAACTTTATCCTTGGCATATTAAGCCGTGGTTTCAAGTCAAACCAATCACAGCCGATGATTGCGCTAAGAGACGGAACACCTCCAATATAACGAAGGGTGTTTTCCCGTTTATAATGGTACACCATAGATTAATAGATTTTGATAAATTTGACAAACCAAAGAGAAAGAGTAAAAAAGCGAAATCAAAAAAACGTAGGAAAGGAATTGGTGATCCTCTGCCGGTGAAGAAACATCCACTGGAAGCATTGGATCCCAGGATTACGTGCCATTACAAGTGTTTGCAAATGAAACATGGTGGTCAATTTATTAGGCTTATATGGGGGGAGCCTTTGGGTTGGGGCAAGGTATCTTTGCCGAAATCTTTGCAAGAGGTAAAACCTAGGAAGGGGAAGAAGAAGCAAAAAAAAAGAACTTGAAAAATGTCTGTCAGAACAAATATGGATGGAGTGTTGTCTATGTTAAACGTCTTATTTAAATTATTTATTAGTTTTATGGATGAAATTTCTGTATGTAAGAGAGTACAAAATGAATAAAGTAGGATGGAGAAGATGCAGACTAGTTTTTTTTAGTACGAGCTTTTTGTTGCTAAAATATAAGCTGATTCTCGGGTTGTTTCTGCGAGTCCCAGCCTCTGATAGTTGCTTCCTCCATCGGTCACTTCGTCATCTATTTTAGCATTCCTAAGTTCTGGGCTTTCTGGTTCACACCGCATCCTCCTAGCAGAAGTATTGACCCTTGTGCTGAAAGTCGAGTCGTGTGACGCGACAAGTCGTTTGAGTTGAAGAAAGTGACGTTTCAGTCGAACTCAACTTTCAGCACAGGGGCTAGAGAGTGGAAGTGCTAAGTTTAATTTAGGCCCCTGTGTTTATAAAAAAAAGTAGCACAAGTTTTTCGAGGTCCAAAACTTAGGAATACAGTCCTGGCGATACTCCAAAGAGGATAAAATCATAATCTTGCTGTATCCAGACCAGTGGCGGACTAAGGGTGGGGCAGTAGGGGCGGTCCGCCCCGGGCCTCTGGTTCCTGGGGGCCTCCAAATGTCTACAAGTTCCCTTGATCAAATCCTAAACAAGGCTTTTAAAATATGGTCAGTGCCTACCTAAGTGGTACTTTGGAGTCGGAGGTCCCGTACAATGCTCCCGTAGACACAAATAAGTACAGCATGTAATTATTAAAATGGGTCTTTACTGAATCGTTACCCTGTACATCGCGTATATCTACTTCAATACTTCTTGACCATTTTCATCTCGGTTGCATCATGCAAGAGGAGTTTTTATAAACTTAAGCCTAGTGTCCACTATAGACTTTTTTGGGTAGAGCTAGAGAAAACTCTCGCGTAGAGATACGTAGAGAAGTGTATACACTCTCTAGAGCTGTACACATGCTCTCTACACCCACTTTACGCGCTCTGCTAAAAAACTCTATAGTGTATACGCAATTTTTTTGTGTTTGGTGGAGCTCTACATCTGCTCTACGCTCTAACAAGCACGTTTGATAGAGTTTTTTCTCTACAGTTTTCATTCTTATTTGCGTTTCGACTGCGCTTCGAATTGTTGTACATCGGGATCGGCGTGTTAAATAACAACGAAATTCGAATACGACATACGCAGAAAATTTTGGTATGAAGATGTATCTTCTTCCGTGAGCTCATTCCATAATTCTCGATACATTCCAGCGTTTTGTTTTCTTTTCGCAATCCAATCTCGCTCCCAACATTTCCTTTCCTTCTTTTCCCTTCTTTTGGGGAAAACTCATTTAATTATTTTTTTGATTTCTATTAATTTCCTTTAAATTTTTTACACAATATATGTACGCACGCATCTCTGAATAACTGAGAAATGAAATGACATGCAAAAGTTGATGGCCGCAGTTGCGCGCCCTACCATACTACTCTACAGTAGAGAAAAACGCATCTGCAGTGTACTCAGTCTGTAGAGTAGAGGTCGTGGTAGATCTATACTCAAAATTTCTCTATAGTGGAGTGGTAGAGAAGCGCTGTAGTGTACATACTACAGGTAGAGCTCTACACTCTACGCTCTGCACTGTACCGAAAAAAACTCTATAGTGGACACTTGGCTTTAGTACGACTTTCGGAATCGATGGGTAAGTAAATGCTTTTCCTACTGGGAAATAAACATATACACACACTTGTCCATACAAATGGCAACTGAATAAAAGGCTTCTAAAATTACATCGACTTCTTAGACTGAGGGCCTCATTCAGCTTTGCTGCCCCGGGCCTCTGACGGGCTTAGTCCGCCACTGATCCAGACTATACCTATCTCTTCATTTTTTTGGCCTTTTGCACTATATGAGCAACTGTTAACGAAATATTCAAAAAAAATGGCGTTATCAGTTATTTCAGGCACGTGCAGTGCGAACTTTTAGTCCAGTCAATCGGTGTAAAAAACTGATGGTTTCGTTTATTTTTCATCAAACAGTTGCGCAACACATGTAACCGTTCCATACACGGGAAAAATGTTTGCACAACGGGCTGCGTTGCGCAAATTGTTCGACCGTGTATGGGCCCCCTTTACACGATGGTAAATTGTACTGAGGCCTCACTCTTTCGAAATGTCCCGGTGCAAAAAATAATGTCCTACTGGTACGAGGCGAGATGTGATTGTAAATACGTGTGACTTGGAATTCTTCTTTCTTACCTCTTTTGTTCAGTAAAATTCCATTTGAAATTAGGGACGGTGGAATGTAAATACGTAGCGGCGGGTTTCTTCTCTCTTACTTCTTTTGGCGCAGTAAAATATCCAATTTGAAATAAGGCGAGGTGTGACTGTATAATATAAATATATAGTATAGTGGAGGCATTGGTTTCTTACTCTCTCATTCTCACTCTGAGGCAGTTAAATGGATATTAGAATCAAACTCGTGAAAAATGTTATTCGTTGGAATTTATTTTCTTTTTTCTTTAATTTGCTTATTTTTGACATTTTAGCAATACAATGGCACCTCGCCTCATTTGAGGTAAGGCTTTGTACTGGCTGGTATTTTTTACAAATTCATTTTGTAATCGTGTTCTACCCAACACTAGTGTCATCTTCATCTTCTTTCTTTGGGCCTTATTCTGAGAGTCATGTGACATTGTAAGTGAAGTGACACTCAAGGAATGGTATTCCCCGAGTCGACTTAGAGACATCTCTAATTCAAAATTGCCAACCGTCAGTTGCCTGGGGTATTCCCAGAGTGGAATGAAGGTTGTTAGCTGCGTTTCCACTCTGGGAATGGGCCAATTCAAAAAGTCAACATTGCAGTAACATTGCAACATAAAAACTTGTCATGTGTTCAAGAAGTCAACACGAAAAAGTGTAATATTCATTTTGTCAACAAGGTAGGCTCGTAACATTCGTGTTGTCGTAACATTCGTGTAATGTCGCAACATATTGTTTATACTGCAGAACAGTGTTACCATAATGTCGTAACATGACACAAATACTGCTGCAACACTTAAATTTGTGTTGACTTTTTGAATCGACCCAATACCTCTCCGAAATTGAGGTGAAAATCAATCGAGGAATGTCATGTGACGCGAGTTACGTTAAGGCAACTCAATCCCAATAAAAATGCTGACCAAAATAATAGTAGCTTAGAATATATAAATCTAAATACAGATATCATGAACCGAATTCCGTTAAGAAATGAATCGATTTAAATTTCCACGAACGGAAATGGTAACATGACCATTGCCGTGGGATGCTTAGATAAGCAAATTATTTGAATATGTTCCTGATTTCTGTACTTGTTTTTGCACCTAGAAACTAAGACAAATGCCGTGTTTTTTTAATGAACTATATAGGTCTTCGATCCAGTTCATTAAAAAAACGACAAGGGAAATTTCACTAAGCGCCATCTTCAGTGCTTTAAATATATTAAAATTAATCCGAAGTTGCGTGTCAGTAAACAACTGTTACACGAATTCCCCTCTAGAAAATAATAAATAAGTTTCTAAAAAATAAATTATTTGTTTCCTCATGCCTTAAATTTGCTCTCGTTACTTCTATGTTGTTTTTATTTTAAATGACGTTTTTCCGACAGCCGGTAAGTATGCTACATTCCGAAAAGAACGGGACATTTTGAAATGTCCCAAGATCTGGATAAAAACCTCGATAAAACCTGGGTTTTCACATTTGTATGGGGAAGAACTATATAGTTCATTAAAAAAACACGGCTAAAGTCAGTCTTAAGACCCACGTGTTTAAGATCGTTTGGTAATAATTTTTGTGTTGCTAAATTAAAGTTTTTATATTATTTTTCTATAAGTGAAAATTGAAGTTGAATTGAATTGCATATAAATAAAACATAAGTTTTTAAAAGCTCTTTTATTTTTAATGTGATATTCCTTTTTTTAACAATCCAAAAAAATAATAAAATTAAAGTCGCGTGAATGAAGTTATGTTCGAATCTTTTCGAAATCAGCTGACATTTGCCAAAATCAATTAGGCCCCCATCCACGGTCAAACAAATCATCAAACCAATTTTCGACAAACAGCGCACACATTTATGCTTTGACATTTGTTGGCCATCAACGAGGGAAACTTTCTTCAAACATCCCGAGCGACAATTACTGTAAACAAAATGAAGTTTCATATGCTCACACACATTTAAGGTGTTTGAAGGAAATATTAAACCAGACGAATATTTTCTTCAAACAGCGGCCAACTTCGAAAACTTTTATTTTATACACGCACACTTAGAATTTTTTCGATGTTGGCCACAAATTTGATGAAATGTTTGACCGTGGATGGGGGCCTATTGAATCACGTCTGATTTCCACAAAGTGTATAAATTTACAATTATTGTGTATCAATTATTATGGATTCTGTGGGTGTTTATGAAGAAGTGGAAATTAGAAGAAGAATTGCGAATTCTTTTCGTTGATTAATAAAAACAATTATTATTTTATGTCTTAGGTCTTTTGCCAACATACCATTTCGAACTTTCCTCATTTCCCCGGGCACTTCGATATTCTAAAGTGTGTCAATTCACATTTTAAATTTTATTATGTTATTATGATTGTTTTTTCTTTTTTTATAAATAAATGATTGAGCTTTATCCGTGATTAGATTATTCTTTTTTTAGTTAGAATGATCAGACAAGCATATTTGGGTTTAAACACCGACATAGTGGATAAAAAAATCATAGATGTCCTGTTTGCGTAATATATTTCTCAAAACATTTGTTTGACCCATCTACGTTTAGCTAAACAATAAACTGGTTATTTTAAGTTATGTCTTTTTGAATATTTCCTTTTTTCCATAATTTATTGTTATTTACTTGCCTGTTCAAATTTATTTAACGGCTACCCTTGATTAATAAAAACTGAAATGAGTTAAAATAATTTACACACTCCCTAAAGTATATCTGAACAACGTGGCTATTCCTTATAAAAACTCTGTTAAAAATCTTGGAATTATTTTTAATCAAACTTTAACGTGGAGTAGTCATATTAACAGTCTTATTTCTAAGATATACGTGACACTTAGGAAGGGTCAATTCAAAAAGTCAACACAAATTTAAGTGTTGCAGCAGTGTTTTTCTCATGTTACTACAACATTATCGTAACACTGTTTAGGCAGTGTTGCACACGTGATTACTTTTACGAAATGTTTGATGACATTTCGGTTTATTTTGTTTAAAAGTGCAATTAAAAAGAAATTATGAGTTTTATATTGAAAAACGTACTAATTAACTTTTTAATTTTTGAAAATGCCGAAAAAAGTGTATCGAATGCATTAAAGTTTGGGTTATTAAGAAAAAAACGTAAAATATACCGTCGTTTAATATTTTCAAAAATTAGAAAAACATGTATGAGGAAAATTCCAAAACTACAACAATATGTGAAATTCACTGATAAATATCCAGACGATATTTTTAGGAGTCATTTAAAAATGGAACGCTCCACATTCTTGGTAAGTTTTTTTGGCTTTCAATTTAATTGAAATATACTACAATCTACCTATTTATAAAATCATACAGGAGTTGCAGAAAAAGTTAGAGCCGCACTGGAAACATTGGAAATTTGGTAGAACAAGCTACTCATTAAAGGAGTGTCTCTACGTAACAATATGGAGATTAATAAATCGGACAAAATTCCGTATATTAAGTGATCGTTTTGGCGTAGCTATTGGAACAGCATACAACATTTTTATAAAAACTATTAAAGTTATTTGTAAAGCTCTAAAGAATGAAATAAAATGGCCAAATTCTCGGGCGGATAACTTAAAAATCGTAGAAGATTTTCAACAATTGAGAACTCGACATTTTCCGTTTGTAGTAGGATGTGTCGATGGTACGCACATACGGATTCCTACACCGAAAGTTGACCCTTCCAGTTATTACAACAGGAAAGGTTATCATTCAATTATTTGACAAGTAAATAGAATGGCATCATTATAAACCTCTCAATTTCCAAATATTTTCTCTTTTAAGGGTATATGTGACAGTAATTTCCTCTTTTTGGATATATTTTTCGGCTATCCTGGTAGTTGCCACGATGCAAACGTTTGGAGAAACAGTCCTATTTGTAAGGCCTTAGAATCGGGATCATTACGTTTGCCAGAAGGATGTCATCTTCTTGGCGATTCAGCGTATCCTTTAACATCGAACCTAATAGTTCCCTATAAAAACTATGGCACGTTGACTACGGAACAGATTAGGTTCAATGTCACTCACAGTTGTACAAGAGTTTGCATTGAGCAAACTTTCGGCATTTTAAAAAGAAAATTCGAAATACTGGAGTATTTAAATTTCCGACGTGTCAGCACAATGAAATTTGTTGTTTTCGCATGTGTACTGCTTCACAATTTTATTATAAGAAAGGAAAAAGTAAGTGATGTTGACCCTGCTGAATTTATAGATGATGAAATGCCGGATATAGCAATAGAACCTCATCCCAATGAGCAAGGTGTCTACAAGCGGGAATATTTAACTAATCTCTTTGTGTCTTGACCTTTTACTATAAAATTTATATGATGTCATAAATAAAACACTCGAAGATATAATTCTTTTTTTATTAACAAAAAATAAAACAAATAAATTAGGTAATTCTGTTTAACATAAAAAAAATCAGTTCATTTATGACAAAAATATAACTAAAACACATAAAATAATTCTATAACATGAAAAATAAAGCAAATAAAAAAGGTACTTCCATTACACCTAAAATAAATCAATCAAAGATTTTCACAAAAACCTTAAGTTTTCTCCAACAACTGTTTTAACACGTCATTCAATTTTTTCAATTCTTCCACTCTTTCCATGTCGGTTTCCAATCTTTGTTTTTCTATTTGTAGAAGTTCTGAAAATCTTTGGTCATCCTTCTCAGCTTCGGTTTTTAAAATTTTTACCAAGTCATCTTCCACCCTCTGACTTTTTGTACGCCGCTTGTTTGAAGCAAGGGGCGTAGACGTCTCTTCTACTTCTGATTCATCTGCATTTAATTCTTCTGAGGTGTTATGCTGCTCTGTAAGAAATGAACCAATCAAGTTTTCCTCCGGTACCTCTACAGAATGTTTGGTTCCATAAATCTCATCGAATAATTCAAAATAATCCCAATTGGTAGCTCCGCTGCCACTTTGCTGATTCCTTTTTTTTATCCTCTTGTAAGTACTAAATAAGTTGATAAATTTTCTTTGGAGTTCGTCCTTTGAAATTAATATTTTAGATGGATACAGCAATTTAAAGTCTTCTTTAATTTTGTTCCACAAAGCACTTTTCTTCTGCCGGCCGTTTTGAAAGGCCTCTTCGTACTTTACGCGAATATTTATTAGAGATTTGCACTCTGCTTGGCTCCAAATAATTTTACTACAATAATAATATAAAAAAATGTATAAAAGAATACAAAAAAAACATTATAAAATTAAAACCTTTCATTGTTCTCCATTCTGATTATAGGGGTTATGTTCTGCAGTATAAACAAATATGTTGCGACATTACACGAATGTTACGACAACACTGCCTACCTTGTTGACTAAATGAATATCATACTTTTTCGTGTTGACTTTTTGAACACATGACAAGTTTTTATGTTGCATTGTTACTGCAATGTTTACTTTTTGAATTGACCCGAAATTATCCATTTCCGCATCTTACACTCCTGTTGCAACACGTGTTCTATTGGTAAAAATACTTATAATTCCTGTTTTGACCTATGGATGTGAAATTTTCTGCTCGGTAGACTGCAATACACAGAGGAAATTAAATGTAGCATTTAATTCAGCGATTCGTTATTGTTTTATCGTTTTGATCACACTTCTGCATATGTAAATTCCGTCTTGGGTTGTACTCTTCAAAAGTACATAGATTTTCGTACAATTATCTTTTTAAAGAAACTTATTTTGTACCATAAGCCTGACTACTTATTTGCAATATTGAATTTTTCGTATTCGCAAAGAACACTGAACTTGCAAATTCCTAATTTTAATCATAGAATTACTGAAAAGCAATTCTTTATTCACGCCATCAGACTTTGGAACACGTTACCTACCAATTGATATTAAGAGAAACAGCAGCATTCCCAGTTTCCGTAAGCATCTTTTTAAAAATATATGTAGATAATTATCCAATTTGAGTCCATCTATTCAATTTAGTTTTCAATTTGTAATTTAGTTTTGAATTTTGTTTTTATGTTATTACCTATTATTTTTCCTTCTTTTTCTTGTTTTGTTTTTTTTTCCTACGCAAATTTATAAGTTCTGTACTTAATTGTGTAGTTGTTATAAATATTAATATATAAAAATATAGTTTAAAAAAACTAAAAAATACGCTTTTATGTTAAAATGAACTAAAAATTAAAAAATAATTTTGAATGTAAAGTTTTTATTGCTCCAGCCAGTATATGGAAACAACCTACCTTTCGAAATGTAAAAAAAGCGTGGGATTCTTATTTTATTAATACCGGAACTTTTCGCTAGCGCCCCACGCTTTTTTTACATTTCGAAAGGTAGCTTGTTTCCATATACTGGCTGGAGCAATAAAAACTTTACATTCAAAATTATTTTTTAATTTTTAGTTCATTTTAACATAAAAGCGTATTTTTTAGTTTTTTTAAACTATATTTTTTTTATTTTCTACTTTTTAGTCTATCATATATCTTCCGCCATTTTGTTGTGGCCGCCATAATAGATTTAAAATTACGTCACACAGCTTACTGTTATGTATTCGTCATATACTTTCATTTGATACCCGTACCAGGGCGCTGTAAAGAAAAAGGTAAGCCGCTATTTTGTGTTGGCCGCCATTTTGAAAATGGAGTGTAGCCATACAGCTAATTGTATTCTACTTGTCATACCCTTGTAACCCTTGTTGGGGGAAGACATTTGGAAAATTTTTTACAAAAAAGTCAGATTGCATTCTCCCGCGAACTATATATATGTGCAAAATTTGAAAGTGTGTTAAAATCAAGTTACAAGCCATGTTTACATACAGCATACACATGGAGGTGAAGCTAATATAAAGCATATAAAAAGATCATATACAAATTATGAGCAGGATCAATAGTTTTTGAGATGTTAAGTCGGTAGTGTATGAACTACAGAATGCATACTTTTCCACACCACCTTCGAGGTAGAATGCAAGGCGCGTTTTTTTAATGGTTTCCCCTTTAGGCCTAATCCATGTTTTAGGTGCGGTTTTTTGTTTTTTTTTAATCTTTATATTTCTACGATTTAATTACACCACGTTGCGTCTTCTGCAGGGACAAAGAGGGGAATCTTATCACCGATCCTAAGTGCATGTTGGAGCGATGGGAAGAGCACTTGGCGAGTTAACTGAGGAATTTGAGGGTCCATCAATATCTGATGATAATCTTACGCTAGCGCCACCGCCTGATACCACAGCGAACTGCAATTATCTCGGTATAACGGTGTTCATTAGCGCGTATAAGATATTCTCTGATATGAAAAAATGTCTAGAGTTTCAAAACTCAATCCATCACCTCTTCATAGACTTTAAGGCCCCCTATGATAGCATAGTCAAAGTAGAATTCTACAAAATGATGAGAGAATTTGGCATACGCAATTAGCTGACACGATTATGTAGATTGACCATGACCAATGTGACAAGCTAAGTAATATCGGGGAATACTGTCCAGACCAATCAACATCTACAATGGACTTCGAGAAGGGGACGGTCTGGTCTGCTTCCTTCTCAACTTGACGTTGAAAGTGATGCGCGATAGGGGCGTGACATCAAGGGGGATAATCCTCGGATGGTGCATAGCAAAAAGCACTGTAACCTTTAAGCCCTGAAAGTTCTGGGAAAGTTCTTTGCGATAAGATAAATGGGGTGCGACAGTGACGGAGACTCAACCTCCGCTGGAAGGAGGGGGCATATGAGGACTCCCAGAGTTTAGGGATGCCAAACTGGATGACATCGGCTCAGAATCGTGACCGAGAGAACAGTTGGAAGACGCCAAGACCATGTCCTAGTTATAGAGCCGTTAACGTAGAAAAAGATTTATACGACAAAGATGGCTCGCGATAATTTTATTCATGCCCGCGCAATCTACACATTTCTTTTAAAGCGTCACCGTTACACGGGGTCCTCCCTGTTAGCTTTGAGCAATCAAGCTCTTCTATTTGCAGACCGCTCAGTGACTTCACACGACTCAGGGCCACGTAAGCTTGCCCGGCAGCAAAGAGACGCGATCCCAAGTACACGACTGCATGATCTACGGTGCAACCTTGCATTTTGTGTACGGTAGATGCCCAGCTCAAGATCAATGGCAACATTCGCCTTTCAGCGGTACCATAGCTGTATTTGGCTGGAAACTGTATCGCCAATGGCCTGATGACGTGCACACCATCCTGATCGAAATCAACATGAACCATTGGAATGTCCGTCTCATACCTACAATTGGTCACGTCGGAAGTGTGGCCAAATGATCGCAGTGACAAAACCTATTTTGCCGTTTACCAGTCCCTTTTCTACGTCAATATTCGATCTTAACATTATTTTAGCTCCCTCAAAAATTTCTCACTCTTTTGGAAGTCCTCCAGTCTTATTAACATCCTTTGGTATAAGAGAATCCAGACTAGTGTTGCCGAGATTGCGTGTAGCGTCAACAAGTTGGTCCTGTGCCTTTATGGTATAGATTTTTGTTCCTATGCTCAGAAAATACCTGAGAACTTGCTGATTGTGTTTATCCACTTGATCATTCGTTGGATAAATTCTTAACGCTTTCTCAATCGAAAACTCATTGTTGGTATTTGTTGAGACTTTTTCCAGAAGTACTGCAAGATGTTCAGACTTCAATTCTCCAACTCTCAAGGAGTTTAAAATTTCGGCGAATAACGTGTCTCCTTGTTGTCGCATGTTCTGTTTTAGTTCGACCAGTGTAAAGAGCCGCCATAAATGGGTAGCTGGCATCATATGCTCTGGCTGTTGGAAAACTTGGTTCCCTCTCACTGGTGGTAATTGCATCAAGTCACCGAAGAGCAAAACGTTAATGCCTCCAAACAATTCTTTCGGGTTTTTCAATATTGGTATATGTTAATACGCTCATTTTATGTTTTTTAAATACTAAATTGATTTAATTTTATAATGTGATCGTTTTTAAAGTATTAGTTAAAAGAAATGTATACTTTTGATGTTCTCAAATGGACTTACAACACTTTCAAAGTCAACATAATTCGAAAATCATACAATATCTACAGTATACAGCCAGAAGTGCTTAAGTGCAACATATGTGTTTCGAGAAAATCACTTCAAAGATATTGAATTTTTTGATTTTTTTATTGGGGCAACTGGAACATATGTAAATTAATCTTTTTTGCTTTGAGTCCATATAAAACAATGAATAAAGTCATGAATTCAATATTTTATTTAGGCGGAGGGTGTTTGGCTGAGGATTTCCAAAGAAAAAACTGCACATTTTACACAACTAAAAATGTTTAAAATACTTTAGACTATTCTGGGTGGGCATTTTCAAAGAGAGAACGAAGTGAAAAGCACAACCAAATGTGCGCAAGATATTTTGGACTGTTTTGGCCTATGATTTGCTTGTGTTTATCACTTTGTTCTCTCTTCGAAAATCCTCAGCAAAACAGTTCAAAGTATCTTGTGCATATTTGGTTGGGTTCGGAAAGCCAAATTATTTTGTAAATACGCAATTAGGCACTTAAGCACTTTTGCCGGTCCGATAACTTAGCAAGCGCAGCTCAGTTTAAGACAAGAAAGCAATGATAAATAAGGGAATACGGAATAGAAAAATGCAATAAACTCAAAATCATCGAATTTGCACTTAAGCATTTCTGGCTTGTGCAATATTTTCAGCTAATTTTAAAATGTGTTGGCCGCCATTTTGAATTTGGAATGACGCCACGCAGCACAGTATTCTACTTGTCATATCCTTTCATTTGATACCCATACCGAGTGGGTTGTAAAGAAAAAGGTAGTCCGCCATTTTGTGTTGGCCGCCATTTTGAATTTGGAATGACGCCACGCAGCAAAGTATTGTACTTGTCATATCCTTTCATTTGATACCCATATCGATTGGGTTGTAAAGAAAAGGGTAGTCCGCCATTTTGTGTTGGCCGCCATTTTGAATTTGGAATGACGCGAATTGTACTCTATTTGTCATACCCTTTCATTTGATACCCATGTCGGGGGTCGGGAAGCACGATTGCAAAATTCGGCCACCATCTTGGAACCGCCATCTTGATTTTTTTACAAAATGGTCAGATTGCATTGTCACGCCAGCTTTACATATGGGCAAAATTTGAAGTTGATCGGTTATATGGAAGTGGGTCAAAATCAAGTTGCAAGATTTGTCTACATACATACATACACACATACATACATACATACATACATACGGCTGAAGCTAATATAAAGCGGTAACATACATACATACATACATACATACATACATACATACATACATTCATAGATACATACATACATACAGGTGAAGCTAATATAAAGCGTATAAAAACAATTTCGAAATTAGCGTTTGCCGCTTTCACCTGCTGCGTTTACAACGATACCAAAATTGAACGTTTCACGTTTCGTTCGCGTTTACGTTTTGGGCGATAAGTCACCTCTCACAGCCATTCCGGAATATTTTCTGTGTGCCTCTTTGTCGCAACCTCCTATTGATCAACTCCCCGGACACTGATAAGTCATTTGCAATTAATTTTAATGAATTAGTACGCTTTGAAGACTTTGCAAAGCTTTGAAAACACATGTCGTAACCTGCCCCGACATGCTTTGCAAACGTTTTTCTCCATAGTAGGCTGGTAGACGACAAACTTTGAAGACTTCTTTGAAGGACTTTGCCGATACGTATGGCAAAGCGCACATCTTTGTTCAAACTTCGAACATTATATTCAAAGTCCCGTGCCATACATAGCAATCAAACAAGTGTTAAAATGTCGTTACTTGACTTATCCCACAAATTTCGAGTGGTAGAATACTATTGAAATACGATTACGATGGTTTTATCACACTTCTCACTGGCGATGAATGTCCGTCTGCATAAAAAGTGCAATTTTTCAGCAAACATCCGATGTTTTCCATTTCATTTGTATGGACACGGCTTTAAGAATACTTTTATAAAAAAACCCAAAATTCTCGTACGGCTGCTTGACTAAAAAATATCACAAATAGTTGAAAAAAAAATGACGTCAAATCTATTTAAAAATTTTAATTCGCGTTTTTTCTCACTTAAATCTAAACAGAATCACATTTTTTTACGTTACATTTTTTATTAAAGAAAATTTTCCTCATTTTTTAGCATTTTTGCCCTTAGGTGGTGGTGGTGCGTCATCCTCATCCTTTGGCAAATCCTTATAAGCTATCGGTAGAGGAACCCTATTGCCAACGAATCCAACAGGATGCGGCTTGGTTAACCTGATGAATATTTCACCCCGATCGCGTTTCAAAGGTGCTTCCCAAGTGTTCCTATCTAATAGAACTTCTTGGGGTGCATCTTTTTTACACTCGAATTTAGGCATCTCAACGGCCGCTTTTCTTCCCTTCTTACCCTTCCTGCCCTTCTTACCTTTACCTTTTTTCTTCGTTATGGTATTAAATTTCGAAAAATCAATTAATCGATAATGCGTCATCATCGTTGGGAACTCCTGTTCCTCCTCATTTTCTCTTCTTTTTCGCTGAATCTCCTTCCTTATATTCTCATATGGATCTGGTACGGGCTTGAACCATGGCTTGAAGTCCCAAGGATTGAGGTGCTCCAAATACAGACGATTTCCACTTTCTGGACAAAAACGCATTTTTTTTTATTTTTCGTTTTTTTTTTCAAGTTCTTTTTCAAAAATTACATGTTCCCTTCTAATATAAATAAAATTTTTTTTATTTTTTTTTAATGTTACCTAAAAAAGAAAAATTTAAATAAAAACTTAAAAACAATTGTTTTTGTGCACACTTACACTTTTTATAGCATTTATTATTATAATATTTTTTTTTATTCCAGTTCTGGAATTTATTTAAAAGTGTTAAAATAAACTTACTAAATTTTGCTATATTTTTGACTTAATTTTTTTTTACAATTTTTTTATTTGTAATAAAATGACCAGAAAATGAAATAAAACTAAATATTTTTGGTGAAATTTTTATGTGATTTAATTTTTAAACATTTTTGTAAGTAGGCGGTGAGAAGATTTATTTTCTAAAGAAGTGTTTTCGCTTGGCTGTGACGAAAAATACTTCTCAAGTATCTTTCTGATGTTGTTCTATGAATCCATAGTTTTTCTATCCAGATGATTTTGTAGACTGCCGTACAAGTGATAATCCGATGGTGCAATGTCAAGTGGATGAGGCATCGCTTCCTATTCACACTCCACCAACTTCTGCAATGTCGTTCTTGCTGTATGTGGCCCTAGAGTTGTCTTGAAAGAACATTTTTTATCAAATGGTCGATTTTTTCCAGTACTGACTTAAGTCAGAGGCAGAACTGCTTGGTCTCACGGTCCAATTGTGCCTCTTTTACATCCTAAGCACAAAGTGGAAACGCAATTTGGAGTTTTTGATTAAAGAGCTCCAATTTGCGTTTCCACTTTACGCTGGGGATGTAAAAGGGGCCTTTAAATTTTTAGTATCACGGGGTTTATCTTTTACGGGCATGGCGAAAAGCTCGGCTCTTTTCATAACGGACATTTTTTAATGACGCTGGAACTCATCGCGGAATTTGATCCGTTTTTAAGTAACCATTTTGCACAATATGGAGGACAGATAAAAGATTAAATTCGTTAGCAATACTTAACATCGAATCAAACTTATTGCTATCTTTAGATTATGACGAGGTAATTGACAATTGCGCAAGGCAAAAATGTAGACGAACAAATTTTTAACAAATATGCTTGGATTGATAATTGTTGGTTGCTACCAATTTTAAATAAATAATTTTATTCATAGTATATTGTTTTATATATTAAATAATAAATCCTATGTACCTAATCCATACTAATATTATAAATGCGAAAGTCTGTCTGTCTCCTCGACTTTCACGGCTAAACAGCTGTACCAATTTTGATAAGATTTGGTATGGATAGCTTGAACCCTGAGTAAGGACATAGGCTACCTTTTATCGTGAAATCTTAGTTCTCTTGGGAACGCGATAACCGAGTTCCACGCAGTCGAAGTCGCGGACAACAGCTAGTTAATTATAAAAAACAATCATTTGTCTTTTTTTTACGATATCCCTCTTGTTTTTCTCACTATCAACACATATATTAGTACTAAGTTATAATTTATAATAACTTATGACAACCAGCGCCGGTTAGGTGCTGCCTAGAGCGCTGTCAACCTTTAATCCCTCACTGATCACGGCTCTGATAAAACAGAAAAATTTTAAACGGCCAGCCATAGATGGTATAACAAATCACGATTCGTTACTAGAATCCCTCTCCAAAAGCTTCATGCACCAAATATAAAAGCCCCAACCCTAAAAGAGGGTTATCTCTCTTTGAAAGCTTTCTCACCGAAGCTCCTCAAAGAAAAAAGCTTTCTCGCCGGGCTATAAAATAAGCTTGCCCATCATTCTGAGGGCAGTTCTCTGCTAGGCTCATTACGGATAAGTCAACGTCTTCCGTAGTAGTAAACCATGTCGAGCTGTAGACCCGACAATAAACGCACAAACGGATTGGGGCGCCTGCGAGAGAGTTTCCCATACATTAAATTAAATATTACAGGAAATTCTCTTGCAGGCGGCCGCCGTCACCGACGCCGTTCCAATCTGTTTGTGCCTTAATTCTTAAACCTTGTCGAGTTGTAGACCTGACATTTCTTGAGCCGTATCGAGATGTAGACCCGATAATATTTCTTGAAGATTTCCTATACCGTGCCGAGGTGAAAACCTGACAATATCTCCCCTGGTGTATACAGGATGTATTGCATAAAGTTACAAAACGGCCGGCTGTGGATAGGTTTTGAATAGTGGGGGGGGGGGAATCGTAACGGTTCAGCCGCTAGGGCGTTTTGAAGAGTTTTACATATCACCCTGTATTTTTGTAACCCTATGACATATTTTCATGAATAAGGTATCAGTGTACGCAGAATACTCCCACCTATCTAAACTGTAATGTAAAGTAAATCAAGGTCCTACCCTATCAACTTCCAGAGTAATGAGTCATCTAAATTTCGGTTTTTTTCAACTAAAATTTCAACTAAAACCACATTTTTCTCCTAGTTAACTAATTTTTTTTTTGCAAAATTGGAAAGTTTGGACAATTTCCTATCAATAATGTCTGGAAAATTTTTATACTAACCACCCTCCCTCTTCAGGAGGGGACGATTTGGTCTAGGGCCCCCAACCTTGGGCAGCATACTTGCAAGTGCTGCATAAATAGCAGACGTTTTATCCGAAATTCCCTCCAAATGTGCTTTACAAATTTAGCCCGCAGTCGAACATCACTCCAGGTACCTTAGAGCGGGGTGTGAGCAGATGACCTGTTCCCCTACCTTGATCCTTACGGACACTGGCTTTCTCCGTTTTCTAATCCTCACAGCTTTAGGTTTATGCTCATCAAGCTTCAGACCAGCGCTTTCTAGCTACGCTTTTATCTTCCAAATCGCTTCGTTTGCCGCGGCTGGCCTATGTGCAAGGTGTGCAACTGCAAAAGGCTTCGCGTTTTTTTTTCAATAAAAATCATTTTAATTCATTATTTGTATTTTTACTTCATTGAATGGGCTACACAAATCAGCATATGGGCTACACGACACGAAATCGCACAACACAAACGGCGACTAAACATTACATAAGACCCATTTTCCATAATTCTGTGGCGGGGATGGGGTTTTACGAATTTTTTTTGGACTCTCTGGGGTCACTCGCTGAATTTTTGCACAGGGCCTCCATTTGTCTGGCCGCGGCACTGAGCTTGGTTATCTACGGTTATCAATGCGCCACAGTGATTTTTCTCTAAGGCAGATCTTGTCATACCCACCACTATGTTGACTGCATCAGTCGGTGACCTTGCCTTTCTGAAGCCGAATTGCGGGCTCGACAGGCCTCCTTTCCTTTCGAAGCTAGGGAGTATTCTGTTACAGATCACCCGCTCGAATGCAACTAAGGAGACATATCGGTCTATAGGACGGTGGGTCCCCTAAAAGCTTCTTCGGCTTAGATACTAAGTATCACCAGTTTCTGCTGTTTCTATCGCTCTGAGAAAACCCCCTCTATCAGGCACGCTGGGAAAACTTCAGAGAACCTGTTTGGCGCTACCATATCTGCTAGCTTAGCCGCTTTTTTTGGTTTGCCATTCATGCCAGGGACCTTATTGATGGCTACCTTTTTTCCGGCCTCCAGAATCCCCTCTGCGGTTTTCACAGGTACCTCTTCCGAGTCCACCAGAAGGGTGGGTAGACACTGATGTACACTTTCTGTGGAGACAGGACGTGTACTATTTTCTGGAGCAGAGCGGGTAGGTGATCGGTGGAGAGGGCTTGCCCTTGACCGCTGACACAGAATCAGTAATCTGCTCTGCCCCTTTCCGGGCACATCGTGTTCACCTCGCGTCAAATGTTAAACTTTAAACGAAACTAAAAAAAATTTTTTGTTCTTCTGATAAAACTAAAATAAATTTTGAAAATATGTTTTTATCAGGAATACCCTATAAGGCCCACACAGGGCATCTAACGCCTTTCCTCATTCACGTCTCGTCTTAAGCCGGTTCTACACGATGCGGTGAACGCATTCAAATGTTGGCTTCCAAACGATTAAGTCAATACCGACATGTCAATACCGAACGTGTCCAAACACGAACGTTGGACGCCTGACATTGGACAGTCGTAATTCGAGCATCGGTCACACGATGCGTCCTACCATCAAGCGTCCAAGTTGGAGGGTATTCATAGCATCGTGTAGAGTCTGCTATAAGGAATGCCCCATTTGGCCCCCTTAAGGAAAAATCATTGCTACCCTATCCCGAGTAGATTTTGAGAATTTCGGCGTTGGTATGTGAGTAATAACTGCGCCGGTGTCGAAAACTTTATATTTTTAAACGCGAGTATGATTTTATCAATACGCCCCCAACTGAGTACTAATCACATCCAATGCTGCTTGACCTCTGTAATCGAACCAGAACCGGGCTATTGAGTATGCTAAATGACACCCTTGACCCCTGCAAACATTTTCTCGACTCGTCGCTTAAACGACTCGTTTAAGAGTCGAGAATTGCTCGCCAAAAACTTGTTTCTAGACTCGTCGCTTTAACGATTCGTTTACGATTCGAGAATCACTCGCCAAAATCTTGGTTCTCGACTTGTCCATTTAATCATAAACGGTAACCTTTACCGCAAAAATAATTAGGATAAAAAATGTATCTGATCTTGAATAAACTTTTTTACATACGTTCAACGATCGGAATTTTCTTATATTTCATTTAATGACGTTTTTTCAAGTCTGAACGAATTTTAAGGGATCAGGGATTTTCCGCGAGCTGCGTAGTCCGGTTTTATGGAGTTAAAAATAGAAAGGATTCTAGGAAAAGGAAAGGTTAGGATTCTAGAATGTGGGTGTTCTCACTCGCTTCGGTAACCAGTCTCATGCCGAAAATAAGTGGACCGATTTTTTAACCGATTTTGTCTCGCCTTTACTAATGCCTGAGAACAATTGATACATCCCTTTCGGTTATTCCAAAAAAATAAAAATAAAACCCGTTTTAGTAAGGCTCAAAAAGTGATTAGTTTCTTTTTACCTAGTAAAGGAAGCAGTGCGTTTTATCTAGCTAAAAGTGAATTAAAGTGATTGAAAGTGTTACTGAAAAGTGATTATTTCAAGATTGACAAATTCAAGATTAAAGGTAATGTAAAACAATTTTTTCTTAAAATGTTTCTAAAAATTTTAAATCTACAAATATTGACAAGAACTTTGTGGCAATTTCTGGGTTTAATAGTTAGTTTAATAGTTACAAATAATATAACATTCAATTCATAGTTACAAATAATATAACATTTTACGTAATCGTGGACCGGACGACCCTGCAAAATATATCAAATACTCAATAAGAATGCTTTTTACGGATCGAATTGCCCAACGCTATAATTGGCTGGGTGTAAACAAAAAAAATGTGCTAGGAAAATGCATATTCTGGTTGCAATAAAAAGTATATAAATATACATTGAGTTTATATTCTTTACTATGTTTTTAGACGCCTTTCATCAAAAGTTTCCATCAACCCCGGAGGAAAACTTCGACAAAGTGGCGATGAGGCACTTTCAATATGCTAAAGATAGGATTAACAAAAAGGAAAAATACACTATAAAAGGTCTCCAAAAACTCCGGAATCGCAAACTACGGGCTGAAAAATAGTCTTTTCTTTTGTAAGTGGGTTACAATAATTTTAATAATATGTGTCAATCTTTTTCAGGACAGTCTGAATTATGTTATTTTATAAGTCACTAGCTGGGACCCGGTGCGCCTATGCTGCACCCATAAACCAATAGTAGTAATCAGGTGATATGAATTTTAATATACAGTAGGAGAGTTTGAAAAATGCAATTTTTTGGTATTTTTGATTTCAAATAACAAAATGTGAAACTATTAGGGATCTGACATTTTGATCAAGACAATAAAAACCATCCATTGACATGGCATTTTTCGAGATATGAATTTTCATACACAGATTAAGTGTCTCCATGAACCACTTATTTTCTGTATTTTGGATAGCTGGGACCCGGTGCGCCTTGCTGCACCCAACGTTTAAACATTTAAAATCAATCCAAACCTTCAAAATTCAACTCTTCTTAACCAGTAACGAAAAACCAACTATTCCTATAAAAGTTCGAGACATTGGATTCAAAATGCATTTATTTGCAGTGTGACCAAAATTACCTATTATTGTAAAGCTCTGGGGCAGACAATATTTTTTGTCGGCGTGGCCCGTAATAAAGTTATGGTTCTTTCTGGTAAAATAAACACACACGAATATCCTTAAAAATATAACTACCCACCAAAAATAAATATTAGTGAAAGACTATTTTAAAATAAGGCTTTTTCCAGCAACTATTAGACACATAGTATAATTTCAAGAAAATATGTCATATCCACAGTGTTATCCATGCTATAATCTTTTTTCGTATGGAGTTAAATTAAACACTCAATAATCGACAAATATTATTACATCCTGAAAGAAAAAAAAATTAAAGGATTATATCTACTATTTTCATATTTAGAAATGGACTTTTGACGGTGATGGACATTATACGCTACAAATTACATGTCTTGCAATTGCTTGGCCCCTGGGTTCTCATCTGCAATGTCACTGACTCAGGTTTTATTTGTTTACCCAGATGCCAGCCTCTTCCCGTATTGCAGAATCCTAGACTTATACCTAAAAATTCAGAGGTGATGGGTTTCTTTCCTTCTTATCCATTATACATAAATCATCCCATATTTCCGTTTCTCCTTACCACCTTTCCAAAAAAACCTTGTTGATCAATTCTGAACCTATTGCTTAGAGAGCTTCAGGATACACTACATTCAATGTTTTTCCATTTGTAGCTAGAATGTCAAAATTTTCCGATTTTCCAACTCTTGAACAACCTACGTACAGCTCACCAGGAAATGACACTTATTTGGCAAAATTCTTCCGCCATATTGGCCCCACAATTTTGAATAAGTTTTGATCATAAATTCGTTATTTACAAACTTAAAAATTCCCATATACCGATTTTAATTGGAATCGGAATACAATTCGCAAACCCGTCGGCCATATTGGCGCGGCCATTTTGAATTTAAATTTTGATCATAAAGTCGTTATTTGCTACCTTAAAAAACCTCAGATACAGATTTTCATTGGAATCGGAACACAATTTGCAAATTCGTCGGCCATTTTGAATTTATAAGTTTTGACCACAAATTTGTTATTTGCGACCTTAAAAACCCCTAGATACCCACTTTCATTGGAATCGGAATCGGAATAAAATTGGCAAATTCAACCATATTTCTGCGGCAATTTTGAATTTCGGTCATATTTCGGCGGCCATTTTGAATTTCGAAAATCGGGCTACGAGGTGCATCATAGGAGACCCCACCGACCTTCATGCAAAAATTCAAAGCTCTGTGATGACTTTCAACAAAGCTCTTCATGACAGCGCCATCTAGGAGTAGCTTTAGAAAGTAATAGAATAGCCTATGTTCTTCCCTTTAATGTAAATAGCATATGGTTAAAATTTCATTAAGATCGGTTACACGGTGTAGGAGCCTATTGCGTACAGACAGACAGACAGACAGACAAACATTCAGTTTTATATAGTAGAATAATTAGTAGTCTTTTTTAATTTACACTATTAAGTGTTAAGAAATAATGAATTTTAAATGAATTTTTTTAGTTAATTAATATGCCAAGTTAAACAAGAATTACATAATATATAATATCCATTATAAGCCCTTGTTTGTTTATATTTTTTCTACAATTTCTCCCCGCCCATCTAAGAAAACGAATTAGGAGCTCTTCGATTTTAAGTCGCTACTACGAGTCGTTTCGATAACGACTCTCGTCTCGAAGTCTTCTCGAAGATTTCGCGACTCGTTCTCGAGTCGTTCTTGAGTCGTAATTTTTGCAGGGACGATCGCCAACATAATTCCCTGAGAACCAATGCAACAACAAAAACCAAAGCTTTGTATGAGTTAAACTAAAGCTTAAGGGTATTTCTTTAAAGCTTTTTAAAAAGCTTTCCGAAAACGTAAAGGCGACGGCCCAATCACGACTTTATTCGCGTTTACGCGCGTCAACGCTTTGACGCGCGTTGACGTCGACATTTGGTTGTGTGTAATTCAAATCGAGTTATCCCATTCACGACTTTGCGGCGTCAGCGGAGTCAAGCGACGGCAAAAGTCGAGCAACTTTCAACTTTTTGGCGTTGGCAGGCTATGAAATTTAAAAAAATCACATTTCTAACAAGTATATACACAAAAATCCATACATGAATTTAAATTAAAACAATATTTTTGACGTCCTGACGCTATGAATGAACCTTCAACGGACGTTAACGCGCACAAAGCGTCTGCCGCGTATAACGCGACGTCGGCATTGGGCCATCGCCTTAAGGCATATGCTGGGATTGCCCCGTTTCATTTATAATGAGGTTTGCTTCATAGGGCCTTATGAGGAATTGATAAGGCATACTTCTACTGTCTGCTATCCAGACGCCGCTGTGCATGTTGCTATACTGCTCGCAGACGAGTGCGACGTCAATTTTCTTGTCGTGTACCGTTTGTGCAAGCAGATCCTGTTCTAATTGACAATGGTTTAAGTTTACCTGCAAGAACCTCATCTTTGTTTTTTTAACTGCCTTCTGTCTGGGCACCTGTTACTCCCGGTCAAGTGAATTTTTTTGTTCACTTGATGCCGAATAACAGTGCTACTCCTGAGGTCTGATGAGGCCTTTGAGCACATACCAATAATTCCAGAACGTTTTTGTTTTAGTTTTAAGGTCTCGTTTAAGGGTTCCTTGACTGTCGATCAAGGGCTGACTACAGAGCAGGTATATATATATTTCCTAAATGCAAAGGCACTCTTCGACACCTTTTCTTGGCTCTGTGTACTTTGATTGATCCAAAAATTCTACTTAATTTATGACGTAAAGCATTGTCATTATTCCTATAATTTTTGTTTCGTTGGTTGTGAATTTTTGTATGTCGTGTAATTTTTTAAATTTAAAATTGTCTTAAGTTATATTGAAACTAGTAAATTTTCTGCTCTTTTGTATTATATTCATTTAGAAAATGTCTTTAATTAAATATTATTTTCCAGGTTAAGAGATTACTAAATTTATGTATATAAAAAAGGAAAATTAAAAGGACTCAACACGGACTCTTCATTTCTGAATGAGACTGTTTGTGGTAGCATGAAAAGAATGCGTTACCAACCTACACAAAAATGCCGTATATGTAACGAGTTGCACAATCTATGGTCTAATAAGTTTTGGTTACCGCTGAAACTTTATAAGTCTGAGAAGAGAAATAAAAATTTCAATCTTCCAAAATTAATACCATTTTGGAGAGTTATTGATTTTAATAAATTCACAACGAAACCCGAAAACAACGAAATGGAAAAAAGAAAGAGTTTATTCCGAAAGCTGAAGCCAACACCTTACATAATACCGGAATTTAAATTGAAAAATGTTCCGCAAACCTTTGAAGATAAGAAGACATCCAAGGATACTTTTGAACTTAGAGTTTCATCTATAAAAGTAACAAATGGCTGCTACTCGATTGATGCGTCAAAAAAGGGAACAGCAAAGAATTCGAAATGCAAATCAAAGCAGCGAAATATTAAGCAGAAACCGAGGAAGGTGGATGCGAGACTTCAATACTAAAAATTGTATATAGTGTCCAGTATGTGTGTGCGTTTATTAAGATATTATTAGCTGCTAAGTTACCTGGACAAAGTTATCTCAAGTTCTTGTCAGCAGTTCCCCCAGGTTACATTTCTCCTAGTCTAAAGTTACTAAATGCTTTTCACTTTTTATTGGGAGAATTTCGTTTCTGCGGAACTGAGGGCAAAGCAACTGTTTGAGGGTACTTTGATCCATGCAGCAGCGACTAGAATATTGTTTTAAAATTGTTATTTAAGTGAGTTTTTTTTTGGGAAGGCCTTGTTTGCTAAATTATTAAGATTATTATTTTGTAAAACAAAATCTTATATGTTAAATTATATTTTCTGCATTTTTTCGATTTAACGGAAGTTCGTGTAATAAACAAATATTTTTGTTATAAACTTATTGTATTTTTGTACATGTATCCTTCTTGTCGTACTTTTTTACTTAGGACAATCAACAAAGAATCTTCTTAAAACTATTACCCCGTTTATGATTAGGTTGAAAAGTTGAGTCGAGGTTGAGTTGAAATTTCGACCATTGTATATGATTCCGAGTTGAGTTCACTTCGGGTTGAAATCGAGTTGAACTGACATCAAAATATAACTTCTTTTTGTTAATTCTTTTTCTATATTTCTGACTTCCTATACAGTTTTCCATCAAAATGATGAAGGGAATTTTGTTCCTGCATTATTTCTAGCATAGGGTGTATTCAGTATTGCATGTTTTCCTGCCGGCATGCCAAGACAATCTTGCAGTCATGCGAAGTAGGCCGCAATCACTGCAAAAAATGCAGAGCAGGGAACAGATTTGAGACATATGACAAAGAAGAGACTGACGGTTACAAATTCAAATGAAAATGGCGAAAGAATTTTTAAATAAGTACGTAAAAAATTTGCTTTGCGATTTAATAACTGCGGAAATTGGGGACCCGCAAAGAAATTCCTTTAATGTATTACCGAGATTAAGGAAGAAAAGAATTTTGAATGCGGTATTAATAAAAAAGGAATTAAAACGCCTGAAAAGTGGGGTAGCCAAAGTAGAAAACTACTTGAAAGTAATTAGAAAGATGTCGGAGGATTGTTTCTATGAGCACTTCCGAATGCGCCGAGGAACGTTTAATGTAAGTCAGAGACGTACCTACTTTTTAATTAGTGGTTAACATTGATAACTTTCAGAGGTTGGTGGAAATGGTTAAAAGTAAGTTACCAAAACAACATTTGGGCCGTCCTCAAATGCCCTTCGAAAAGGCTATGTACATCACTTTGTGGACTCTTAGTAATCAAAACACTTATAGAGAAATGGGCGACCGTTTTGGCATATCAAAGGCTACAGCCTATAAAACAGTTTTGAACACGTGTAGCGCGATTGTCCTTATGCACAAGAATTTTATTATTTGGCCAAATTCTACTGAATTGGTATCAGTTATTGAGGATTTCAATAAAATACGTGGTCCTCTCAGTTTCCCAAACGTGATTGGCTTGTTAAAATACTTTGTTAATTCGGTATATATACACTAACGCTTGCATTTCTACCATTTTTATATATACATGTATTCTTGTATTTGTACAATTGTATTCTGATTCTTCTTGTCTAATATGAAAATAAAACTGTATTAGAATTGTTCAGTCTAAGTTAAGCTTTCATGAAGAATTGTATCAACTTCGTCAGAATTAAAAGCGAATAAACGACCTCTTAATTCAAGTTGCCTTTCAATATATCGATCCGGGTATTATTTTTAAAATCTGGTGCCGAAACCCGGGACACTATCGCTTCCTTCCAACTGATCGTTCTCCTTCGGATTGTCGTCAGTGTTTAATAAAATTTTAGACAATTAGCCGTTAGTAAATAAATGTTGACTGTTTCCAAAATCTGACCAGCACAACGCACAACGCACATCGCACACCGCACATCGCACACCGCACACCGCACACCGCACATCGCACACCGCACATCGCACACCACACACCGCACACCGCACATCGCAAACCGCACACCGCACATCGCACACCGCACATCGCACATCGCACATCGCACACCGCACATCGCACATCGCACATCGCACAAAGCACATCGCACATCGCACATCGCACATCGCACATCGCACACCGCACATCGCACACCGCACATCGCACATAGCACATCGCACATCGCACATCGCACATCGCACATAGCACATCGCACATCGCACATCGCACATCGCACATCGCACATAGCACATCGCACATCGCACACCGCACACCGCACATCGCACATAGCACATCGCACATAGCACATCGCACATAGCACATAGCACATCGCACATCGCACATCGCACATCGCACATCGCACATCGCACATCGCACATCGCACATCGCACATCGCACACCGCACATCGCACACCGCACATCGCACACCGCACACCGCACATCGCACACCGCACATCGCACACCGCACACCGCACACCGCACACCGCACACCGCACACCGCACATCACACACCGCACATCGCACATCGCACATCGCACATAGCACATCGCACATAGCACATCGCACACCACACATCGCACACCGCACATCGCACACCGCACATCGCACACCGCACACCGCACACCGCACATCGCACACCGCACATCGCACACCGCACATCGCACATCGCACATAGCACATCGCACATAGCACATCGCACATCGCACCGCACATCGCACATCGCACACCGCACAACGCACATCGCACATAGCACATCGCACATCGCACACCGCACATCGCACACCGCACATCGCACATAGCACATCGCACATAGCACATAGCACATAGCACATAGCACATCGCACATCGCACATCGCACATAGCACATCGCACATCGCACATCGCACACCGCACATTGCACACCGCACATCGCACATAGCACATCGCACATCGCACACCGCACATCGCACATCGCACATCGCACATCGCACACCGCACACCGCACACCGCACACCGCACACCGCACATCGCACATAGCACATCGCACATCGCACATAGCACATCGTACATCGCACATAGCACATCGCACATAGCACATAGCACATCGCACATCGCACATAGCACATCGTACATCGCACACCGCACAACGCACATCGCACATAGCACATCGCACATCGCACATCGCACACCGCACATCGCACCCCGCACATCGCACATAGCACATCGCACATAGCACATAGCACACCGCACATAGCACATCGCACATCGCACATCGCACACCGCACATCGCACACCGCACACCGCACACCGCACATCGCACACCGCACACCGCACATCGCACACCGCACACCGCACACCGCACATCGCACATCGCACATCGCACATAGCACATCGCACATCGCACATCGCACATCGCACATCGCACACCGCACACCGCACATCGCACATCGCACATCGCACACCGCACACCGCACACCGCACATCGCACATCGCACACCGCACATCGCACATCGCACAACGCACATCGCACAACGCACAACGCACATCGCACATCGCACATCGCACACCGCACATCGCACATAGCACATCGCACATAGCACATAGCACATCGCACATAGCACATCGCACATCGCACATCGCACATAGCACATCGCACATCGCACATCGCACATTGCACACCGCACATCGCACACCGCACATCGCACATCGCACATAGCACATCGCACATAGCACATCGCAATCGCACACCGCACATCGCACATCGCACACCGCACATCGCACATCGCACACCGCACATTGCACACCGCACATCGCACATAGCACATCGCACATCGCACATCGCACATAGCACATCGCACATCGCACACCGCACAACGCACATCGCACAACGCACATCGCACAACGCACATCGCACATCGCACAACGCACAACGCACAACGCACAACGCACATCGCACAACGCACCGCTCACAAATTGATAGAGATTTCACTAGAAAAATAGTACTAGAAATTACATTTAAGCGGAGAAGCCGAAGGTCTCTTGCGACAAGTGTTGGAGTATCTTGGAGGTTTATAGTGGAGCGTGCCGCTTGGTGGGGCGGATTCTGGGAGAGGCTTGTGAGAAACGTGAAGGATATTTTGAAATCATCTATAGGAAGATTAACGCTGACGTCCGATCAATTGCAAACTTATTTGATCGAGGCTGAATTTATCATCAATTCACGACCACTAACCTATATTAGTGAGGATCCCGCCGACTTGTCTCCACTAACGCCCAACCATTTTCTACTTGGAACTTTTCCAGCTTCATTATCCTTAAACGATGTTGCACCTACAGAAAGGGATTTGCGCCAAAATCGGCAAGCTCGTTTTCGTTTGGTCAATAAATTTTTTAAGCGTTTCAGGGCGGAATATGTTCAACAGCTTAGGTCCGCGCATCACAATCATCCTTCTTTTTCTCAAGGATTACAGCCTGGAAATGTGGTAATAGTTCACGACTCTTCAGTACCACGATTGTTTTGGAAATTAGCCCGTGTTCAACAGATTTTTCCTGGACGAGATGGAAAGGTTCGTGCTTGCGAAGTTAAATTCCATAACGGGGTGACTACGCGTCGATCTGTTCAACACTTATTCCCGCTAGAGGTGCAGGCAGAGGCTGCGGCGGGAGGATGTTAAAATACTTTGTTAATTCGGTATATATACACTAACGCTTGCATTTCTACCATTTTTATATATACATGTATTCTTGTATTTGTACAATTGTATTCTGATTCTTCTTGTCTAATATGAAAATAAAACTGTATTAGAATTGTTCAGTCTAAGTTAAGCTTTCATGAAGAATTGTATCAACTTCGTCAGAATTAAAAGCGAATAAACGACCTCTTAATTCAAGTTGCCTTTCAATATATCGATCCGGGTACTATTTTTAAAATGGCTGTTTAGATGGCTCTCACATTCGAATTCCAGCACCAATAAGAGACGCAAGCAGCTACTTCAACAGGAAATCGTTTCATTCAATAATACTCCAAGTAAAATACACTTATATCATCAATATCTGTAATGTTTTTTACAAATTTTTTTAGGCGGTTTGTGATAGGAAATTATTGTTCCGCGATGTCTTTTTTGGTTGGCCTGGTAGGAGTCATGATGCGTCAGTTTGGCGTAACAGTCCATTGCAGAAGGCATTAAAAACAAAAACGCTTGACATACCAATTAACAGCCATCTTTTGGGAGACAGTGCCTACCCATTGGAAACGTATTTAATGGTTCCTTACAGGGATAATGGCTTTCTCACTGCCGAAAAGAAAAAATTTAATTACAAACTAAGCTCAACGAGAGTATGTATTGAGCAAGCTTTTGGGATGATGAAACAAAAGTTTCGAATTTTAAATTATTTGAATATTAAGAATGTATTTCACGCGAAGTATTATGTATTATCTTGTGTTTGCTTACATAATTTTATTATAATGGATACTGGAAATCCCATTCATTCGTTCCGAATAAACGAAGCAACAAATAATGAAGACGACCATGAGTCCTTTGTTGAAGAAGAGGCCAAGGAGGCACATTTGAAACGCAATGAAATTGCGAATAGTTTCAATGAAAAATAAACTTTATTTTCAAAACATAACAAAAACATAAAGTGATTTTCTTTTAATTGCAAAATGAATATTACTTTACTTTAAAAATAATTTTGTTTTTCCTGTACAAACAGGACTTTCTTTTTCAGTAGTCTTGGCTTGTTAATATTGTCTTCATCAATAATCTCATTTCACGCATTTCTTGAACTCTTTGCGTTTCGATATCCAACTTTTTGTTTTCAAGATCTAAATATTCTTTATGACGCCGCTCTTCTATAGCATTCTGCTCTTTAAGGTACTCTAAGATCTCATCCTCTTCTCCTTTTTCGGTTTCTTTGGTTGAAGGGAAGTGGTTTCCTCATTCGTGTTCTCGATGTCTTCCAAGTTGGGGTTTTCACTATCTTTTTCTAAATACGATGAAAATGTTAATCCTGAAGGAGGAACTATGTGGTGACTGCATCCAAAAACCTCATCAAAAATGTTAAAATACTCCCAATTTGTGCGGCCTCGACCAGTGTCTCCATTTCGTTTTTTTATACGTTTGTATGAAGTAAACAAATTATTCCACTTTCGAATCAAATCCTCCGTTTGGAAAGGAAAATCGGAATCCGTTGATTTTATTTTGCGCAAAATGTCATTCCATATAACACTACGTTTACGTTTCCCCTCTCGAAATTGCTTTTCATATTTTACCCTTATGGTAAGCAAGCATTTTATTCTTTGTGGACTCCAAAATTTTTCTTGATTTCCTTCTTCGTCCTCGCTTTCTAATATCCTGAAACGTTTTCTTTAAACAAATATTCCACATAATTTATCATTTTTACCGTAAAAGATCACTTTCAATTTCTTTATCCATTTTATTTAACGTTAAATTAATACACAGCAGCCTTCAATAACTATTAGAATACAAAATAATTATTTTTAAAATTTCCTTTGTTACCTTCTAATTGACAGCAACTGATTTTTGCCAACTGCAAAATATGCCCGCATGCTAAGCAATAATGCCTTGCATGATAAATTTGGAAACATATGACAAAAGCATGATTGCAATAATTTACAACTTATGTGCGCATGCTGCGCATTTTATGCATTATTGAATAGGCCCATTCCCATCCTAGACAACAGCATGAAATCTGAACCAAGACGCTAGCCCAACACTGCGAAGTTCAACTAATTTCTACACCGGCGCCGCTCACACCCAAAGCTCACCACACCGGGTCTTGTCCCGAATAAAACTCGAATCCGAAGCCACCAACGCACTCCCAAGAAGCTTAACCCAAGACACAAACCTTAACTTGGGCCAGTAGTGGCATAGCATAACTATTCTCTTCATTATTTTAGTTTCGTATGGAAATATGTCTAGATCTAAAATAATTAGGCTTTTGAACAATTGCAAGCCTGGTTCCGTGGAGAAAGCATTTTAAATAATGTGAATTCTTCACGTAATTGGAGTGATAAGCCCTTTTCATAATTGCATGGTTGAGCAAATCGATTCACGTCATGCAAAACAGGAAGTTTGCAACAAACAAAAGGGGAATGCCCATTTCTGGCCCTGGGTGCCCACATATAAAACTACAAGGAAACGATAGTATGCAATTAAAGGAATGAAATGGTTAAGGAATTGGTTTAAAAAAAGTCCGGATTTTTAAGAAATACAGGGTGCGCCAAAAGTCCGGCAACGATCCGATATTTCCTGAAGGGTAGGTGATCATGAAAAAAGTTTCGAGCGAAAGTTGCTCAACTTGGAGGGTGGAATCGTTTGCACACACATCTCACCCCCACCCACTCACCCCCTAGCGGGGGTTGGGGGTGAATCTAACATTTCAAATGGCAACCCCATTTCTTTTCACAGATTCTAATTCTCCGCAGGGAAGTATGAAACTTTTGCCTGAACAATTTTTTTATCCGAAGCCCCCTGCACCCCCAAAAATCATCAAAATTATCCCCAAAAATCATTCATTTGGGGGTCCGGGAAGCTTCGGATAAAAAAATGTTTCTAACAAAAGTTGGATATTTCTCTTCGGAGTATCAGAATCCGTGAAAAAATGGGGGTTGCCATTATTCACTCCCATAAAAGTATAAGGAAATGATAATATGCAATTTAAAGAATGAAATGGTTAAGGAATTGGTTTTAAAAAAGTCCGGATTTTTATGTAAAATGGTTTTTATTTTCACAAATGCAGTTTTTTACAAACTAGTTGGACCCAGGACTCGAAATTCGAGGGTAATTTTCTATACCTTTTTTGAATTTAAATCTAGAAGTCTTTCGATAACAATAAAACAAAATTGAAAAATGAAACACATTTTTTGTAGTTGGAAAAAGCAATGCTAAAAAACCAACTTTTATTATCCCTTAATGTCACATATTACATTTTATTGTACATATTACATTTAAAAGATCTTAATTTAAGAATCAAGTACTTCTCTGTATACAATATTTTTAGTGTAATTTCTATCATCATTTGCTGTTCTGCTCTTTGAGTGATATAAAATCGTAATCCATCAAATGAACGAACTCTACTGGCAGCAATATACAATTGCAATATACACAGATGGTGTACGTTTCATATGGGAATAAAAAGTAAAATTATTTTCTAATTTTTAACCTTTTATTGAAGCTCACTTAAAAATACTGCCCAGATGCCGTACGTTAAAAAGTATTTCTCAGAGGAAGACATGACACATGGTGACATAGATCAACGGTTCACCTGCTGACATTAAGGGATAATAAAAGTTGGTTTTTTGGCATTGCTTTTTCCAACTACAAAAAAAGTGTTTCATTTTTCAATTTTGTTTTATTGTTATCGAAAGACTTCTAGATTTAACTTCAAAAAAGGTATAGAAAATGACCCTCGAATTTCGAGTGCTGGGTCCAACTAGTTTGTAAAAAACTGCATTTGTGAAAATAAAAACCATTTTACATAAAAATCCGGACTTTTTTTAAACCAATTCCTTAACCATTTCATTCTTTAAATTGCATATTATCATTTCCTTATACTTTTATGGGAGTGAATAATGGCAACCCCCATTTTTTCACGGATTCTGATACTCCGAAGAGAAATATCCAACTTTTGTTAGAAACATTTTTTTATCCGAAGCTTCCCGGACCCCCAAATGAATGATTTTTGGGGATAATTTTGATGATTTTTGGGGGTGCAGGGGGGCTTCGGATAAAAAAATTGTTCAGGCAAAAGTTTCATACTTCCCTGCGGAGAATTAGAATCTGTGAAAAAAAATGGGGTTGCCATTTGAAATGTTAGATTCACCCCCAACCCCCGCTAGGGGGTGAGTGGGTGGGGGTGAGATTTGTGTGCAAACGATTCCACCCTCCAAGTTGAGCAACTTTCGCTCGAAACTTTTTTCATGATCACCTACCCTTCAGGAAATATCGGATCGTTGCCGGACTTTTGGCGCACCCTGTATTTCTTAAAAATCCGGACTTTTTTTAAACCAATTCCTTAACCATTTCATTCCTTTAATTGCATACTATCGTTTCCTTATAGTTTTATATGTGGGCACCCAGGGCCGAAATGCCTATGGTCGGTGGGCATTCCCCTTTCAAAAAACCAATCTTGTATGCATCTTATTTCGGAAAAACAAGAGCTAATGGCAAAATACTGAAAGCAGATGAGTTTTTAGATAAAACAAAGACGAAATTCTACAACTTAAATTACTACTTAGACGAAGGTGGAAAAAGGAACAGAAGAAAGAGAACCCGTATAAAATATTCTGTCAACACATCCTACTACTCCTGGAATTGGATACTTTCTCCCCAGGTTGGTGTTCGGTTTGTGTCTTAGCTTGAAACTTGGTTTTGGTTTGTCTCTTGCCTTAGAGCTTAGGGTTTTGGTTTTTGTCTTAACATCTAGTTCAAAGCTTTGGAATCTTATGTATAGTCGAGGAAAAGCTCTCCTGGGGAATTAGTTTCGTTTTTGGTTGAAAGCGCTCCTAAAGTATCAATATCATAAAATGCAATTAAACCAAGTTACATCCGCTGAAAGGCCACACGAAATTAGCGAACTTCAAATTTGTAATCGTGTCATGAGTCTGGGCGACAACGTAGTACGTACGCCAGGAAATATATTGATGCAGTGAGCAACCGAGTGTATGTTAAGGTTCGAGCCCTTCTCGTCCACGCTGTCTGCCTATAAGAATGATATGAAAAATATGCTAGAAACCATTCGGAGCGCTACTAATAGGAGCGAATTTGGAGCGCTGTCAGTATGCCAATAATGAAGCAAAATTGGAGCTTTAGGAAATTGTATATGATGAAGAAAACGGGCAAATTTTTTGGTGACCATAAAGGGTTCCATTTGCATACTCCATAAACTGGTTCTCGTTCGATTACGGAGATCAAGCAGAATTGGACGTAGTTAGTACTTACTTGGGAGAGCGCTTGGTAAAACTCGCTATCAGCTCAGTTTGAAAGAACTAGAATGACTTTTCTTTTGCCGTTCAATCAAGCTAGTAATGGATAACGTCGAATCTAAACCGAACACTATCTGTCGGTGTTCCCCAGGGTTAAACCAATGACAAGCTCTCAATCCCCTCTAACCCACTTCACAGTTCTCTTCACTACTCCTACAAGTTTCATAAATGTAAGACCTGCATGTGCCAGATACATCTCAAGCTACACAAGGATTTTTCAGCTACGAATAAGTTGTATCAATGTTACTATAAAGACTGGTCCACAAAAATTCATGATAATATTCAATCCATAGCAATGTTTTTCTTACCACACAAGACCAGCCTGCTCGGTACACTGTCACAGTCTTCAGCGCAACTTTTCGTGCACACTGTAGTCTAGAAATTCATTCATCATAATAATACATGGGACAAGATTTTGCCCACAGTAGATACACAGATGTCTCTCCTGTTGCGCTTTTATTAGGGTGCTTTCCCGCGAGAGCTGTTTAGGAGTTTGGTACAGCACCATACTGTTGCCTGTCTATTTTTCGGAATTTACATAATTCGGGCTTTTTGAAAATGACGAGCTAAACGGAACATATTATAACCTAGTAGTATAATTACGATAACTCTGGCGCAATGACGTCATCGTTGGTGTTCGATTTGTATCTTAACCTTGAAGCTTTGGCTTTGGTTTGTGTCTTGTCTTGGAGCTTTGATTTTAGTTTGTGTCTTGGCTTGGAGCTTTAATTTTGGGTTATGCCTTGGCTTGGGGCTGGGTAGTTCCGAATTTTGTTACGTTTCACCACGACACTTCGAAATTGAAGTGTGCCAAAATATAATTCACTTATTTCATTTGGAAGCAAAGTTTTGTAATCGATCTTTTTACAACCAATATCGCTGCAAGATTTTGGCAATATTAAAAAAAATCTCTCGTCAATTTTCCCATTGAATTCAAGATCATATTGTTTAAAATAAAAAAGAAAATCAAAAACTACAGCTCAATTTCCTTTTATTAAAGTAAATTTAGAATCTTAGAAATACAATCAAACAATTTCACGTAACCTACAATTTTGCTATCAAAAATACAAAACTAATATACAATATATAATTTAGATAAGACATCACTTCTTGCACTTGCCTCAAAATATCCAGATTAAGGAGAATATAATTTAACAAATACTTTCCCAAACACTAACTAAACTAATTTCGCATGACAATATACATACAAGGACACTCAAAAATACTACATTCCCAAAAACTTTGACGTCCTCTTTCAAATCTTTCTTATTTTTTCCTTTTACCTTTGCCACGCTTTTTTCTATGTGCAAGCCGCCATTCCTGCAGCGACTTTGGCAATGGTGACGAATTGAATCCCAAAGGATTATCATATATAAGGCGAATATACGTGGTCCCGTTCCTTGTAACTATATCCCCATAAGTGAATCTATCTTCCATAACTTTCGAGTATGGAATGTTACAGTCCAATGGTGGCATCTTTTTCGAGCGTGGATGACGAATGTTGCTACCTAAGGATGTATCCTTCTTTCCTTTCTTCGGCTTTTTACTTTTCTTTTCGGTTGAATTAAATTTAGCAAAATTAATTGTTCTCCAAAATGGCATTAATTTGGGGAAAATTAATTTCTGTTTATTTTCCCATTCGGCTAGTGACACGTAGCAAGTGCGAAACCAAGGGGTTTTTGTCCACGGATGTGGCTGGTCGAAGATTAATCTGCCCTCTCTTTCAGGATAATAATGCATTTTTCTGAAGCCTTTTGGATTCTTATTTTAAAAATGTCAAAATAGGAATCAATTCGGTTTTCTTCCCTGCATATATAAATTTGGAGGTTTGCCTAAGAGAAAATTAAAAAAAAATACTAATATTTAAAAAAAGAAGAAACAATACAAATTATTGGTACTTACTAATACTTAATTAAAGGATTTTAAATTAATTTAGACTATACAAAATTTCGACGATACGACTGTACAACAAACATACAAAAAAATAACTAAAGGATAGTCAAACAAATATGTTATTATATTTTAAATTTTTATTAAAATCTAGGAGTCCTTGAAAGAAAGATTTAAAAGCAAAGTGTAAGCTATAATATGCAAAAAGTAGATCTAATTATCTTTTTCTTGAAGTCTTTCCTTTCAGTCGTCTCCACGTTTCGCTAGCTCTCTCCAGTTCAGTTATGTTAAGTTTAGTTACATTAAGTTTTCTTTTTCCACAAGATGTTATGTAGCATACCCTGCTTTGCAGCGTGGTCCCTTATGGGCCAATGTAACGTGACGATTGCCGTAATTCTAATCTTTTCGTGCCCTTATTAAGCCTATTATTCTCCCTTGATGTAGGTTAGGTTAGGTTGAAATGGCTTCTCCCCCACTTAGGCACACCATTGGGCCCATTGTGATGCTATTCTAGTGTTGGGACAAAATTCAGGGCATTTCAAGACATTTGGAGATTTTAATAAAGCGACAGAGGTCAGGAACACCAGTGTTTTGCAGCTCACTTAATCCATCAAGGAAAGGTGAGCCAAGGGAGGTCCATCTTTTTCTCGCGAGGGCCGGTCATGTACAGAGAAGATAGGAGACAGTTTCTTGCTCATCCTCATTGACACAACTTCTCCATAAAGCCTTGTGGGGAAGTCCCAATCTTTCGGCGGCTACATAGCTTATCTCTTTTTTATTTAGCTGAACCAAGGTCGGCCATATTGTGTGAAGAGTGCGGCATACTGTTGCTGTGGTCCATCTCAGCCCGGCCCAAGCTAAGCTGATGTTTCTCATAGCCAGTTTATAGGTGGCTATAAGGGCATTCCCATCTGTTTTTTTTACAAGGGAGTGATGAGAATCTTACATCGGTCAACCAGCAGGGAATGTGTGCGCCCGCCTGTGTAAGGGTTCCATGCCTATGACAGGAGACTCCGGTGGGGGTACCCACCCAGGCGGTTGTGTCAGATTCCTACTGACTAGACTCACCCACCCTTTTTTGCATGACGTTCAAGTCCAGACCGGTACGAGCTGTTAAGGCATTACTTCAGTCCAGGCGCGGATTTAAAGGGTGGGGGGTCACGGGGGTCATGCCCCCCCCCCCGCCAAAAGCGCTCGCTGTTTAAAAAACAAAATTGACCCAACTAAAAAAACAAAAACAAAAAATAACCAAGCAACCAAAACCGACCGAACTTTTTTGCAAATTAAAAAAACGACCCTTTTTTTATCTGATAGTGTAAGCTCAGGTGTCACCCTTTTGGCCTTATCATGGTTGGCGAGTTGAAAAAATGACAGCGCCGTTTATCGTTCTCATTTTTCGTACCATAATTGGCGAATGCAGCGACATGACAGTTTTCGACAAAACCTTATCATTGTTGTCGCTTGAAAGTTTTTAGACATTTCTGATAATTAAAAAATTTATAAAATTACATTATTTATTCAATCTATTTAAAAAATATTTATTCAATCTAGTCACTTGACAGTCGTGAAAAACGCAGCGTTGTCTCTTCAAACGCCAACTGTGAAACGCCTGAAGGCGTTTTCCCGACAAATGTCTGTTTTTTCGTAAGCTATGATTCCGTTTTACAGTCGCCGCGCCATATCTCACTTCAAGCGCCAACCATGATCAGACCCTTTGTACTACTAGTCCGTCATGTCATGTCGCACACGTCATAGTGCAATGTCTAGTAGTAAGCTTAGCTCGAAGGATAGAGAGATAGGATAGATTAGGGGGAGTCGGGCGCAGTGTCTCCATATATAAATCGAGCGTTACCGTGTTGCAAGAGCAAAAATACGGTGTTTCTAGACACGGTGAATCTGCTAAAAATGTACCGTGTAATTTTTCGTCAATTTTCTTCAAAAATTCCACTTTTTTTTTGATAAAACCAAAAGTTTTTTGTCAATACAAACAAAAAGAGTTTTATCTAAAAAAGTGGAAGTTTTGAAGAAAATTGACGAAAAAATACAAAAATTCATGATTTTCGATTCGATTTTTTCCACTTTTTTCAAGTTTAAACATTTTTTCTTGTTCATCATCATAAAGGGCATAAAAAACCTACACTTAAATTAAAAAGGAATCTCATACGATGCAATGCACAAAAGTTATTGGCCAATGAATTTTCAGATTTGAGGTTAATTTTTGAGACTTGTGGTGGATATTTTGACTTAAAATTTTTACGAGTTATTGTCCACATTATAAAATTTCATCAATTTTTACTTAAAACATCCAAAGTTGTAACCAAAAAACCAAAATTTAGCAGTTTCTTCAGTTTTAAATTTTCTTTGAGGTTATGTGTGCAGATTAAAATTTCATTTTGTAACGGCTGATAGGTAATGTCATAATGAACACCCTTAATTTTTTTCGCTTTCTTTGGACCTACACATACCGAGAAATTCTCATATATATTTAGAAAGAACGATCAAAATGGTAGATTTTTTACAAAACGGCCATAATTTACGTAGCGGTTGCAAGAGAAAAAATCCATTTCGAATAGTATTCGATGTAACTAACATATTGAAGAAAAATTTGAGACTGGAAACAATTCCTTTTTCACTAAAATTTGATGCTTATCTGACTCCACTATTAGTAAAATCCGTAAAAAAGTTTTTTTCGATTTTTTGAAAATTTGTAACCGAAAAGACCCCTTAATCCACCAGAAAATTCGGTTAGTTTTGTTCGTTTTGTTAATTTTGTTTTTGTTTTTTAGGAGTAGACATTTTTTCCGCCACTTTTAATTCCGTGAACCCCCCAAAACAAAATTCTAGATCCGCGCCTGCTTCAGTCTGGCGTCATCAGCATGACCCTTAAAAACAAAGGTATCCCTCAAAGGTGCTCACCAGAGCCCGAACAGTCTAGCCATCTAGCTACCTAGCTGCGACCTCTCCTTGCATTTATTTGCCTTTCTCTGTTTCTTTGGGCTTCGTAATGCGTAAGCTTCTGGCGAATGGCTTTCCGCGCGACTTCCATCTTTCCCACACGACCACCGAACTTATCATATGGTCCAAGATGTTTTCAGGAGTTAGCTGCACTTTAGCAACTGCTTCCAACGCAGTCCTATGCTTATTTTATTTTATGATAACATATGCTTGATTTATTTTATGTTTTTATTTTATTTTATGATATTTTAGTGATTATAATTCCTAAACCAATGTAGTTTTTATTAAGTGAATTTATTATACTTCTCTTTATTATAGGTCTTACAACTATTGAGATACAGTTTTAATGCAAAAGTAAAGCCATCGAAGTTTGATTTATACCAGCTAAACTTAGACACGCAGATAGATTAGGCAAAAGTGGTGCGTGTATGCACCGATTATTACATACAGATGTGAGCGAAAATTTCATTGACTCTCATTGGTCGAGATTTCTGAGCCGTTCTAACTCTTTGAGTGATTTTTATCATGGGGCTCGTGAATAACCGTACGAGGATCCAAATCGCTAATAGCTAGACCTTCTAACTTCTTTGTGCGACCGAGCGCGACATAAGCCTGCCCCTTGGCAAAATTTTTAGAGCCTAGATCTACAATAGCTCTATCTAACGTTGTGCCTTGAAGATGGTGCACTGCTACGGTCCAGCACAAAATTAGTGGCAGCATACGTAGCTCTACGTTTCGTTGTCCACTCAAAGAATCAAATTCGGTAGTGGTTGGCTCAATTTGGACACCCATACCAAAAGTATTCTCATGTATTGTGCTGTCATTAAATTCTACAAACACTACTTGTGGTAGCTCACCGGGCTCAAGTTGGTCACAACGTAGTGCAGGCCACAGATTATTCCGAATGGCACTCAGTTGACCCAACCATGAACAACGTTAATGTTTTTTTTAACATTACCCTTGACCGAATACCAATTTTTATATAATTAGGAAAACCTCCTGTTTTGTTGTGGTCTGAAGGTATAAAATCTGATTTTGGGCGTTGCCCGTACGTTTTGGCTTCTACAGATACATCTACTGCCATCAAATTATATTTTTATTTTAAATTATATCAAAAGTTACAATGCACTTGCAGTCTGCCATCGAATTTATATTTTTTAGTATAATTTAAACCGATTAAACCTAAATTAAGAGAGTAGACGGTGACATTCAAGTAATTTGTCATCTTGGGCTCTTGGTCTAATAGGCGAGTGCCGATAGTTTTTTGGAAAAAAAATTAATAGCAGGGAGGGACCAGCAATTAAATGTCGTTAAGGTTATAACTAAAAGAAAAAAAATTTTAAACTCGAAAAAAGGGAAATGGTAAAATGGGTATGCTATTTAGGGGTTGAAAACGATTTTTTTTGCGATTTGCGGTGAAACATGACCTCCTAGTGGAAAATGTTAAATACAAAAGTCGTAGATAATAAAAAGATACAAAACTTTTGTATTTAACATATTTTAACATAACCTCAAATTTTCCAAGAAAATGGCGGAAAATCGATTTTTCAGTTTTTAATTTTTTTCTCCCGTAAAAATAATTCAATTTACATGAAAATTTGTAAGAGTATACCTTGTGTTGCGTTAAATAAGCATGATTTTTTTTTGTTTGGAAAACGCATAGTTTCCCAGAAATTAACATTTTTCGAAAAAAATACCGTTAACTTGCATAGACAATTGATGTTTTTTTTCGAATTTTGATATTCAATAAGTGTTCATTTAACCATTGAAATGTCTAGTTTCAAATCGTCTATACATTTTGATACTTTATTAACATTAAACCTCTTAAAATTAAGAAAAACCGAACACCTGATTTTTCGTATCACGGACATATTTCTCGATTTTTTCAATTTTTTTCAAATTTTTTAATTTTTTCTGTTTATGAGGGATTAAATTTTAATGACAGAACTTAAATAAATTATTTTATTTATTTCTTATTTATTTAAAATTTTCAGGATGGTTTTTCCACACTTTCTGTAATTAAATTTATTTAATGTAAGTAATAAGTCTGTATGTTTGAAAAAACTTTTTACTTTTAGTAAAAAGTTTTTACTTGACTGATGTTTGTTTTAGATGTCGAGTAAAAACTTTACATTTCCCCTCTTACTATTTTTTACACGAGCTCTTGAGCAGAAGTAAATTCTAGTAAACTCAGATGGCATTGCGTTTTGTTGTGAAATTGTGAAAAATTACTACTGTAAACGTTTCGCCCGGAGCATTTCGAAAGATACACTAAATTTTTACTTGATTTTTACTCGAGAACTGTTTGTTTGAATTCCCCACTTCTTTACTATTTTTTACTTGACAGCAGTTAACGAATTTTTACTGGATTTTTACTTGACTTTCAAACATACAGACCTAATGTTATATGACACTAAGTTCTGACTAAAATTAGTAATGATTAAAATTTAAAAACAATAAGTCTGTCTGTTTACTCCACACGAGATACCGTGGGAATCCGAGTTTTTTTTCTGTAAAATTTTGTGACAGGCATAGGGTATGTAAATGTGGTAAAATCTATTAACGATACTTTTCTGCCTCTACATTCATCAGAATATACATTAATTCGACTAGTTTTCAATCGTTCATATCTCCAGATTTTATACATAAATGACGGAACTTTAAAGTGAAAGTGAAAAAATTTAACAGAAGAAGCGTCTTTGGATTAAGGAATGTATAAGCCAAAGGAATATAGAAGGAGCTTATGCCAAACTCCTTCCAGAAATTAAAAGAAATGATCCAGATGTGTGACTGATCAGAATTAGTGTGACTGATTTCAATTATTTAGTAGAAAAAATCAGCCCAATCATAAAGAAACAAGATACTGTAATGAGGAAAACCATATCACCAGGAGAGCGGCTAGCAATAACCTTGAGATTTTTACCTACTGGTATTTAAACATTAATGATAACAGTAATAATTTTGCTATATCCTTATCAAACTTAACGTTTTTGCAGGCGATAGTTATCAGTCGTGAGTGTTGAGTACCTGTCAACATTCATTGCTAGGATTTATTTTCTTTATTTGTGGTCCGACTAAAATACATACCAGCTTTTACTTTGGCTTCCGATAAATTAGGATGGAAATTCTTCAAATAATATTGAGAAGCTACAGAATCTTGACAGAAGGCTCTAACGAATTGATTCCAGTTGTATATCTATATCGGTTCTGACGTAGTGACACGGTTGTAATCCGGAATATCAAAGCTAGTTGCGATATTTCTAGTCCACCCAAAACTCACAACAAAGGTTGTTGTCCAAGCTTTAAACCAAGAATAAACCAAAACCAGAGCTTCAAGCTCAGCCTAGATTCACACCTGAGACTAAAACCGATAACTTTACTGTGCCAGAACCGACATAGCTATACTAACAGCACTAGTAGATCTCGTCGTTGTAGACTCTCAAATCGTCCTCTCTCATATAAGGAGCTTAACAATACTTAGTTATTTGCTTTGCTCATACAAAAGCTTCAATATGTATTGATCATTGTTAACGGTACAAAAGCAAAGTTTTTCAAGAGTCAACGACGGTTTTAGTTATTTTGTGGTATAAAGGCTTAGAAAATCATCATTAAAATAGACTTAAAAAATTTTTATTTTTGTTGACCTGTGTTATCTGGCAAACTGCCCAATTATTCAAAAAGCTACTAGGCAGATTGACAGATGATTTTCAATAATTGCCAGATAGATGAAATGGCTGATTACACGTGTGCCAGACGCACGCCTGCCAATTGTTGAGTGTCAGATTTTGAGGGCAGATATCTGGCTTCATCTGTCACAGTGATTACATGCATCTTTCTATGAAAATCGGCAGATATCTGACAATTTGCCAGCTCGTGTAAGAGCACCTTGACACTCGAATAGCGTTTAATTATGAAATTTTTAAACACTGAAGATCTAGCTGGCAGCTGGGACTTCATAAAAATTCCCTTGTTGTGTTAATGAACTCGATATCCAGTTCATTAAAAAACACACATGAGCAAGCTCAAGTGGGACCAAAATTTGCCAATTAAAATTTCCCCTACGAATAAAGCTTTCGTCCTAGCGAAGACACGAACCTTATTCTTAGAAGTTGATCAGCTGAAGTTCTGAGATTCCAAAAGTATGGGGAACTGGAAAGCAAATATGAGAAGGGGTGCGAAGAGCCTATACTACTAATTTTCTTTTAGAGCGTTAAATCATGGTAGTATTCTTTAGGGCAGCACACTTCGGTCTAGGAATTCGATTATAACCAGAACAACTCAACTGTGGAACAACCTTGCACAGTTAGTATTCCCACACTCATACAACAAAGGGTGACCCCAGCTCTGATTTCCACAGAAAAAAGAGATCTATCTATCAATCTTAAATATTTAAAACTTTCTCAAAGTACCTCGTTACAAATAGATCGTTACAAATAGACTCCATCCCCGTGGATAACGAACTATAACAATTAAGGTCTCTGATGTAGATGTCAATTGTTTGTAACAAATGCGCTCCTTTCCCCAAATATTTCTCGTTTTATTCACTTGAATCCCAATCAGCATTGTTTATAATATTTCCCCTTTTACTAACTCAACAGCATTAAGGTAATCTGTAAACATTAATTAAAACAATCGAAACAAGCAAGAATTTCTCTAATTTACTGGAAGACAAATTCCCTGTAATCCTTTATTGTGAGAAGCAACTGATACAATTTCCGGCCGGTGATTGCTTCCAAAAATCTTAAGGAAGATGAAGCTGGAAACAGCAGTAATCCCAGTCCCCGAAGCACCGACATCTTGTTTGCGCCCCCGCACCAGAATCAATTAATACCAAATTCCCAAGGACACTACAGGGCCGCCCCCAATTCGATGTACTCTTGCCCGAGCCGCAAATCTTTTATAGCTCGCCCGAAGATTGGGCAACAACAGGGTGTCCTTCTTATATTGTTCCAATTCGCCGAAGGACGTGACGTAAGCAGTCCGCCGCATAAACGCAGATAATTAGTATCTTGGGCGAGGGCTAATAACGGTCTTAAATATTTCCTTTATTGCATGAAAATCAATCAAAGCATTATTTTCCAGAGTGGGGCCGGCCGCCCCTGACCTGTGGCGGAACGCGGTCTTAGGGGGCGCTTGTAATTAACTTCTAAAAAAGGAAGGAGAAGAGAAAAGTGAAATAAACGTTAATAAAGATAAATCACAAGATAAAGAATTTAATTAAAATCGCTCGAGTTTGTCATGGGAATGATTAAGTGATCAGGGAATTATTGAAATGCCGGTCGCCTTCCAGCGGGAAAGCGCCCAATTCGTCCTGTGTAATGGAGGATAACAATCGGAATTACATTCGTAGGTATCGCGATATGGTCGATAAAATATGGATATTGGCTCTTTGGGCGCTTTTTTACTGACTCCATTAGAGTATTTTATGCAAATTGCTCGAAAATCATTTGCTTCGAGGAAATTCAACTTTAATCTTCAAATCTTTTTTAATCTTAAATCTTTTTTAATCTTAAATCGTTTTTTTTAATCTTTCTTCTTTTTTAACGGCGGTCGTTCATAAAAATATTGATTATTTTTAATTTGATTTTTTTGGGGTATGGAATTAAAGCTATTAACTAATAAACCAAATAGACTACGCAAAATTGAATCGTAACGTAAAAAATTTGAGCAATTTTACATACCAAAAGAAGATATCCATCATCCATTATCCAGTGGCGGATCCAGAAATAATTCTTGGAGGGGGAGGGGGGAATTAAATTTTACTCGAAATCTGGAGATGATGTTATCTGAAATAGTATTCGGAGTGCAGTTAAAAATTATTATTATAGTAAAAAATTGACTCCCTAAGAATGAAATAACTCACAAAAAAATCATTGTAAATCGCCAACCACTAAAAAACGAAGAATATTGGGATTTTTCTCAGGCTTTGATCCTACCCCTACAAATCTTCTAAATGAATATAGTCCAGTAAAATGGTGCAAAAAAAGGGCCATCTGAACATTTTATGTAAGCAGCAATTTTTTTTTGAATGTGTAGGAAGGTTGGTTGGGAGTATAATGTATAAAACCGAGTTTTCGGGATCCGGAGGCGTGTCCTTCGGAAGCCATCTTGTTTTGAGTGTGAAAAATGGTTTTGCTTTAATATCATGTAAATAACCATATAGGCTTAGAAGATGAAAATTATTTTGACAGACACTCCAATTATATTTATATAGATGAAAGCATATGCACAACTTTTGTTATAACTTCTCCGTTTGCATTGCTCCAAAATCAACAAAAACAACCCTAATTCAATAAATGACCACATCAAATTATTCGCCTGAAAATGCTCTACAAAAATGCTCAAAGGAATTTTTTATGTAGAATCAATAATAAAAATGTTATAGCGCTTTAAAACTCATCACCCCCAAAATTTGTCATTTTTTGTCATTTTTCGTCCATATCTTTTTTATTATTAATAATACCGCAAAACGTTATGTACGAAAGTTGTAGATAATTTGATTATCTAAAAAAAATATTTCTACAAAAAATCTGTAGGACTCACGGTTTCCGAGCAATAAGCAAAACCATTTTTCACCACTCAAAACAAGATGGCGGCCGAACGTCACCCCTCCGGGTCCCGAAAACTCGGTTTTATACTCCCAACCAACCCTCCTACACATAGAAAAAAAAATTGGTGTTTACATAAAATGTTCAGCGAATGTCCCATTTGACTGGACTAATACTCCACTTCCAAAACTGCCTACATCTATTCTATCTATATTAATAAAATCTATATTAATAAAAGAAAGTTTCTGTATGTGTGTATGTACTTATGTATGTATGTATGTGTGCGCTATAGCGGCCGCACCAGTCATCGCACGAAGGTCCGTGGGGGTCTCTCATGAAACACCTCGAAGCCCGATTTTCAAAATTCAAAATGGCCGCTGAAAAATGACCGAAATTCAAAATGGCTACTCATGGCTAATTGTGTTCCGATTTCAATGAAATTGGGTATCTAGGGTTTTTTAAGATCGTTAATAACGAATTTGTGGTCAAAACTTATAAATTCAAAATGGCCGCGCCAATATGGCCGACGAATTTGTCAATTGTGTTCCGATTCCAATGAAAATCGGTATCTGGGGTTTTTTGAGGTAGTAAATAACGAATGTTTGATCAGAACTTATAAATTCAAAATGGCGGAGGAAATATGACTGAAATTCAAAATGGCCACCCAAATTTGCCAATTGTGTTCCGATTTCCATGAAAATCGGTATCTGGGGGGTTTTAAGGTAGCAAATAACGAATTTATGATCCGAACTTATAAATTCAAAATGGCCGCGTCAATATAGCGGACGAATTTTCCCATGGCGTTCCGATTACAATGAAAATCGGTATCGCGGGTTTTTTTAATGTAGCAAATAACGAATTTATGATCAGAACTTATAAATCCAAAATGGCCGTGGACGAAATTTTCCAATTGTATTCCGATTCCAATAAAAGTGGATATCTAGGGGTTTTTAAGGTTGCAAATAACGAATTTATGATTAAAACTTATAAATTCAAAATGGCCGCACCAATATGGCCGATTAGTTTTCCAATTGTATTCCGATTCCAATGAAATTCGGTATCTGGGTGTTTTTAAGGTAGCAGATAACGAATTTAAACTAATAAATGTAAAATTTCGGGGCAGATATGGCGGACGAATTTTAGCAAATAAGTGTGATTTCCCTGTCAGCTGTATGTAGGTTGTTCAAGAGTTGGGAAATCTGAATCTTCACATCCTAGCTGCAAATGGAAGAACATTGAACATAGTGTATCTTGGTCATTTCCCCTATTGTCATGAAGTTTGCCACGCGATCGAGTGTACCTATAAAATTCTCGACTAATTAAAGGTTAATGGCCAAAATTTCAAAGAAAAGGGAAGGACCCTCCACTGCCATCACGAGATTAAACAATGCCATCTATCGCATGCAAAAAGCCCGATCGGTAAGAACGGGGCGGAAGCTGTATTCGGAACGAACACTAAGTGAGATGGGGGCAGTGTAACGGCTAACCGAAAAGAGAAAAACAAAATGATAACCCGTCCCCCACGCAGGTTGAGTTTTAAATGGAATTTAACATGGGTTTTCATTTTTTTAGGTTCAACCAAGCGTTGGGCACTTGATTTCCATCGGTTGCTAGGTTGAAGCTTGGTATCCTTAGGTGTTCGATACCGCTGAATACGAATATTATATCAAACACCGGTTTTGACTAATGACAGCTGTCAATAGAAATTAACCATATAAAAGGTATCCAAAATCATTTTTTCCAGATTTGTTGTTTCTTTCACTTTTTTCCTACCGTGGACAGTACACACATAAACTTTTTTTATTTAAAGGCGTTGCAACGCACGCGGATTTTTTGCTAGTTCGTAATAAACGATTTTGTAAAAATCGCGAAAAACTAATAACTCCTTTTATTAATGGTGACATTGGTGCATATTGCACTATCCATCACTCGATACTCACATCAAAACGATTTGTCTATGATGCGGGTGCCAGTGGGAAAAAATGGGAGCGCTCCTCAGGGTAGCTTATTTTGAACGCTGGTAAATATGCTGTAAATATGAAAACGGGCGATTATCTTGGTGACCACATGTGATATTAGCATAGCCAATGGACCGGCTCTCGTTCGATACGGAGAACAAGCAGCTTCGGACGTGGTTAGAATTTATTTGGGGGCCTGCTTTGGTAAAACCACACTCGCGCTTGGAAAGGACATAAACGTTCTAGAGTCGTTACAAAACGGTGCGCTCCAGCAGCAGATTTCTGCCTGTCTTCGACTCATGGACGGATTATGTGGCCTCTATGTACCTACTTTTCTACCACCTACGTAGGTATTGGATCGGTTGGGCATGAGAACCAGAATCCAGAACCAGATCACCGGGGCCTGGCACCTAAGAATTAAGGTCAACGTCAGCAATCACCATGAAATTAGGTCAATTGGTTGACCCTCATATCTAGGCCAGATTCATAAATCACTTAATCAGTTCAGTCAGTCATAGTGTCAGTCAAAAAGAATGGACAGGGAAAGAAATTTAAGAAAAACATAATTATAAAAGAAACGTGATCTAATCCTTGCTGGACAACCCATTATTTTATAATTTAACATAAAAACAATTTATTTTCACACATAAATTTCCCTTTATTTAAAAACATGAATGAAGAGTTCTAAAAAGAATATGAGAATGCTAAAGCTTATCCAGATTCCATATGCCTTCAATATTAAAATTAAATGCCCAACAGACAATTTTTGAAATTGATCTTGCTCCTCCCTAAATCTCTGCACCAATCCAGCTTTAACACCTTCATAAAAATTAAAATACTTCCATCGTACATAAAATCCGTGTTCATGTAGTCGTATTATGAACAACGAAAGCAATTCCAAAAATGGTGAATCAAGTTGAACGAATAAAAGCAAATGTATTTCTGTTAAGTCCATATCGACTGCACGATACCTTGGACGTTCCAATAGATCTTGCTGTTGCGAGGCTAACTCCCATGTTTCTCTAAATGTAATAAATCCCAATGAATTGTTCAGCAAGAAAACAGCATTCATATTTTGATAGAGGTTTATGTCGTAAAAATTCTTTTTAAATTTATCCAAATATTTAAATTTTCCACTTAATAAATTCACTGTCCACGTGGCAATGCCCAACTTTTGACCAGCTTCTAGAATTTTTTCTGGGTCATTTTCTTCGTGGAAATAAATAGTTGTTGTGAGGAAAGATGCTAGGTGAGCAAGGTAAAAGTTCGATAGGATAAATCCAAGTATTAATATTTGTATGTACAATATTTTCCATAAAAATCTTTCTTTTGTTGCTAGGAAAGTTACTGGGAAATAGATAATAGCACTGATTGCGTGGAGGAAGAGCACTCCAAAATCTTGTTTGTACTTAGTTTTAATGCTAGTGAAATATCCTGCAGCTGTGAAAAATATAATCGTTAAAATCAGCGCTAACCAAACTTCTTTCCTGAATGGTAACGAAATGTATTCGAATTTTGGAATCGGTTGCGATTTTGGAAAAACCAGCACGAATTTCGAAAATGCCATTGGATATGGTATTGCAAATAATCCTTGCGGAGCTACCATGTAATTAGCCGTCAAAATATGAATGTTTTTTTCTTTCATCATTTCCTGAATTTTTTTTATATCAAAAGTATCATAAACATCACATCCTGATATTTCCTTAAATGTGGCATTGTACGTTTTGATAAACTCAAAATATGTTAGTGCTGCAGATCCAGATACAATTTCATTTCCGTTTTCATCGATGTACCTAAAGACGAAAGGAGGATTTATTGGAAGTGGTGATCCTAGCTGATATCCTTTTAAATCCTTAAATTTATTTGGAAACATTTCTGATATTTCTAATCCTGTTTTATTCTCTAAATTAATTTCCGGGAATGGACTATAACTCACTAGCATTAGTTTATCACTGTAACCTCTTGATACTAGCAACGCGTTGGTGATAAACACCCTCCAACACCACTCGAACAATTTCATTATTTCTTCAGTTTTGTAACTATTCTCATATAAAATAAATAAAACCTTTGCATTTCGCATTCCTTTTAAGGACACATCCAAAGTATTGAAGATTTTATTTTTATTTCTATTGATGACAATCAAAAACAGTGTATTTTTATTAAGTTTGTCATTTAAAGTCAAATTCGACGCCTCCGTTAACCACATAAATGGAATATTCAGTTTAGTCTCCATTGACGAGGCATTGAAGATTGTCGATGTAAAATAAATTGGTGTTAAACAAACAATATTCTGAAACTTGTAAAGTTTTTCCAAATTAAATATAAACTCAGTTACTTTGTTTAAATCGATTTGTGCACCCGTCGCGATAGCCAGAAAATATGCCACAAAAACAATATTTCGTGATGTCTTCTTCATTGCAAAAATCAAAACTACTTTTCTGTAATCAAATTCACTGAAAGGTACTCCAAGTGAAATCTAAGAAAACATGGAAAATAATTGTTCCACTTAGGAAATTCATTAATCAATCTATTCGTCCCACTTTAACGAGGATAATTTATGACTAGACGGAAGTTATTTGACTTGAGAGCATAGTTTGGAGTTTCACATTTAAAAAATATAGTTTAAAAAAACTAAAAAATACGCTTTTATTTAAAAATGAACTAAAAAGTAAAAAATAATTTTGAATGTAAAGTTTTTATTGCTCTAGCCACTATATGGAAACTACCTACCTTTCGAAATGCAAAAAAGCGTGGGGTGTTACGAATATAGGTAAAGAGCCCCACGCTTTTTTACATTTCGAAAGGTAGGTAGTTTCCATATACTGGCTAGAGCAATAAAAACTTTACATTCAAAATTATTTTTTACTTTTTAGTTCATTTTTAAATAAAAGCGTATTTTTTAGTTTTTTAAACTATATTTTTTATTTTCTACTTTTTAGTCTATCAAATGCCTTCCGCCATTTTGTAATGACAGCCATATTAGCACACAGCTTACTGTACTATACTCGTCATTCACTTTCATTTATTACCCATACCGAGGGCGCTGTAAAGAAAAGATAAACCGCCATTTTGTGTTAGCCAAAATTTTGAATTTGAAATGACGCCACACCACTAATAGTATTCTAATTGTCACACCCTTTCATTTGATACCCATACCGCGTGGGTTGTACAGAAAAAGGTAATCCGCCATTTTGTGTTGGCCGCCATTTTGAATTTAGAATGGCGCCACATAGCTAATAGTACTTTACTTGTCATATCCTTTCATTTGGTACCTCTAGCGAGTGGGTTGTAAAGAAAAACGGTAATCCGCCATTTTGTGTTGGCCGCCATTTTGAATGACGCCACATAGCTAATTGTATTGCACTTGTCATACCCTTTCATTTGATACCCATGTTGGAGAACCCAATTGCAAAATTCACCCGAGATCTTGATTTTCTTAGAAAATGGTCAGATGGCATTGTCACGCGAACTATACATATGTGCAAAATTTGAAGTTGATCGGTTATATGGAAGTGGGTCAAAATCAATTTGCAAGATTTGTTTACATACTAGATACAACATTCAGGTGAAGCTAATATAAAGCGTATAAAAAGGTAGTCCGTCATCTTGTGTTGGCCGCCATTCTGAATTTGGAATGAAGCCACAGAGCTAATAGTATTCTACTTGTCACTTTCTTTCATTTCATACCCATATCGAGTGGATTGTAAAGGAAAAGATAGTCGGCCATTTTGTGTAGGCCTCCATTTTGAATTTTGAATGACGCCATATAGGTAATTGTATTCTATTTGTCATACCCTTTCATTTGATACCCATGTCGGGGGTCGGGGAGCACAATTGCAAAATTCGGCCGCCATTTTGGAACCGCCATCTTGATTTTTTTACAAAATGGTCAGATTGCATTGTCACGCGGACTATACATATGTGCAAAATTTCAAGTTGATCCGTTACATGAAAGTGGGTCAAAATCAAGTTGCAAGATTTGTTTACATGAAACATACAATATACAACATACAGCATACAACATACAACATACAGGTCAAGCTAATATAAAGCGTATAAAAATAAGAATCAAAAGTTCAATAAAAATTCAACAACAATTATTTTGAAAATCAATTAATTCTCTTTAGTACGGCAAATTGGCATTTTAAGGAGACAAAATTCCAAAATAGCAGAAAATTGGTCCGCAGCTTCCTTGGGACTTTTAAAGAAAACAATTTCGGAATAACAAAAAAAACATGGCCGCCGGAGATATCACTTTTTGGCAAAAAATCACTCAAAAACTGGTTTTTCTGAGTTTTTTTTTTGATCAGACAGTACGAAACAACAAGGTGCAGACGGCATTGGCTCACAGCTTCCTTGTGACTTTTTAAGAAAACAATTTCGGCATCACAAAAAAACATGGCCGCCGGAGATATCACTTTTTGGCAAAAAAATCACTCAAAAACTGGTTTTTCTGAAATTTTTTTTGATCAGACAGTACGAAACAACAAGGCCTTGGGTGCAGACGGCATTGGCTCACAGCTTCCTTGTGACTTTTTAAGAAAACAATTTCGGCATCACAAAAAAACACGGCCGCCGAAGATATCACTTTTTGACAAAAAATCACTCAAAAACTGGTTTTTCTGATTTTTTTTTGATCAGACAGTACGAAACAACAAGGCCTTGGGTGCAGACGGCATTGGCTCACAGCTTCCTTGTGACTTTTTAAGAAAACAATTTCGGCATCAGAAAAAAAACATGGCCGCCGGAGATATCACTTTTTGGCAAAAAAATCACTCAAAAACTGGTTTTTCTGAAATTTTTTTTGATCAGACAGTACGAAACAACAAGGCCTTGGGTGCAGACGGCATTGGCTCACAGCTTCCTTGGGACTTTTTAAGAAAACAATTTCGGCATCACAAAAAAAAACATGGCCGCCGGAGATATCACTTTTTGGCAAAAAAATCACCCAAAACTGGTTTTTCTGAAAATGTTTTTTGATCAGACAATACGAAATGTTATTGCCTACAAAAAAGCCCTCTTGTCATTTGTCTGACCAAAAAAAATTGCAGAAAAACCAGTTTTTGAGTGATTTTTTTGCCAAAAAGTGATTTCTCCGGCGGCTTTCTTAAAAAGTCCCAAGGAAGCTGTGGACCAATTTTCAACTATTTTGGAATTTTGTTCCTTAAAATGCCAATTTGCCCGTAGAGAATTAATTGATTTTCAAAATAATTGTTGTTGAATTTTTATTGAGCTTTTGATTCTTATTTTTAAATGTGAAACTCCAAACTATTCTCCCAAGTCAAATAACTTCCGTCTAGTCATAAATTATCCTCGTTAAAGTGGGACGAATAGATTGATTAATGAATTTCGTAAGTGTAAGAATTATTTTCCATGTTTTCTTAGATTTCACTTGGAGTACCTTTCAGTGAATTTGATTACAGAAACGTAGTTTTGATTTTTGCAATGAAGACATCACGAAATATTGTTTTTGTGGCAAATTTTCTGGCTATCGTGACGCGTGCACAAATCGATTTGAACAGAGTAACTGAGTTTATAATTAATTTGGAAAAACTTTACAAGTTTCAGAATATTGTTTGTTTAACACCAATTTATTTTACATCGACAATCTTCAATGCCTCGTCAATGGAGACTAAACTGAATATTCCATTTATGTGGTTAACGGAGGCGTCGAATTTGACTTTAAATGACAAACTTAATAAAAATACACTGTTTTTGATTGTCATCAATAGAAATAAAAATAAAATCTTCAATACTTTGGATGTGTCCTTAAAAGGAATGCGAAATGCAAAGGTTTTATTTATTTTATATGAGAATAGTTACAAAACTGAAGAAATAATGAAATTGTTCGAGTGGTGTTGGAGGGTGTTTATCACCAACGCGTTGCTGGTATCAAGAGGTTACAGTGATGAACTAATGCTGGTGAGTTATAGTCCATTCCCGGAAATTAATTTAGAGAATAAAACAGGATTAGAAATATCAGAAATGTTTCCAAATAAATTTAAGGATTTGAAAGGATATCAGCTAGGATCACCACTTCCAATAAATCCTCCTTTCGTCTTTAGGTACATCGATGAAAACGGAAATGAAATTGTATCTGGATCTGCAGCACTAACATATTTTGAGTTTATCAAAACGTACAATGCCAGATTTAAGGAAATATCAGAATGTGATGTTTACAATAGTTTTGATATGAAAAAAATTCAGAAAATGATGATTGAAAAAAACATTCATATTTCGACAGCCAATTACATGGTACCTCCGCAAGGATTATTTTCAATACCATATCCAATGGCATTCTCAAAATTCGTGCTTGTAATTCCAAAATCGCAACCGATTCCAAAATTCGAATACATTTCGTTACCATTCAGGAAAGAAGTTTGGTTAGCGCTGATTTTAAAGATTATATTTTTCACAGTTGCAGGATATTTCACTAGCATTAAAACTAAGTACAAACAAGATTTTGGAGTGCTCTTCCTCCACGCAATCAGTGCTATTATCTATTTCCCAGTAACTTTCCTAGCAACAAAAGAAAGATTTTTATGGAAAATATTGTACATACAAATATTAATACTTGGATTTATCCTATCGAACTTTTACCTTGCTCACCTAGCATCTTTCCTCACAACAACTATTTATTTCCATGAAGAAAATGACCCAGAAAAAATTCTAGAAGCTGGTCAAAAGTTGGGCATTGCCACGTGGACAGTGAATTTATTAAGTGGAAAATTTAAATATTTGGATAAATTTAAAAAGAATTTTTACGACATAAACCTCTATCAAAATATGAATGCTGTTTTCTTGCTGAACAATTCATTGGGATTTATTACATTTAGAGAAACATGGGAGTTAGCCTCGCAACAGCAAGATCTATTGGAACGTCCAAGGTATCGTGCAGTCGATATGGACTTAACAGAAATACCTTTGCTTCTATTCGTTCAACTTGATTCACCATTTTTGGAATTGCTTTCGTTGTTCATAATACGACTACATGAACACGGATTTTATGTACGATGGAAGTATTTTAATTTTTATGAAGGTGTTAAAGCTGGATTGGTGCAGAGATTTAGGGAGGAGCAAGATCCATTTCAAAAATTGTCTGTTGGACATTTAATTATAATATTGAAGGTATATGGAATCGGGATAAGCTTTAGCATTCTAATATTCTTTTTAGAACTCTTCATTCACGTTTTTAAATAAAGGAAAATTTTTGTGTGGAAATAAGTTGTTTTTATGTTAAATTTTAAAATAATGGTTTGTCCAGCAAGGATTAGATCACGTTTCTTTTATAATTATGTTTTTCTTGCATTTGTTTCCAATCACAATTATCTTTTTCAATGACAATGTGATTGACTGAACTGATTAAGTGATTTATGAATCTGACCTAGATATCAGGGTCAACTAATTAGCCTAATTTCATTGTGATTGATAGCCTTGACCTTTATTTTAAAGTGCCAGGGCCCAGTGATCTGGTTCTCATGCCCAACCGATCCAATACCTACTTAGGTGGTAGAAAAGTAGGTATAAAGAGGACACATCTCCGTCCACCAATCTATAACAAACACAATTATGTTGCTGAAATTTAAGTTCTTTGACTTTACATTGCAGTGAGACCAATGAAGTTAATATGATCTGATTTTACTGTAGATGTATAGGGTAAGGTGTTAGTTGCAACACCGCCAGCATATCATCTGTTTTGGTGATTTGCTGCGTCTGGCGTTAGTTGCTTTGATACCTCTGTCATATAGAAGACTTAAGGCTTCTAATTCCCAGGGACTTGTGTGAATAGATATTTTTACAGTCACTAATCAGAATATTTTCCAATTAGATGGTAGTGCACTAATTAGTATTTGGCTTTACTAAATTCACCGAAAATACGTGAAGGTGTCTTTAAACGGGGAGTAGCCACGTCTATCTGGAGAAATAATTCGAGTGGATTACCTACTCAAAATCTAGGAAGGTCCATTTTACTGTTATTGTTTCTACCTTAGCTTAGCTGACGAGATTATAGGGTTAGAACGGATGATAAAGTTCGAGTTCATAATCCATCACTTTAAAAAGCGATTCGGTTTGTCCATTTAAGTGGATGACTATGTCACAAACTGCCGATAACTTCGTCGTCTTGCTGAGAATTAAAATCCAACTGTTCGTACTTTTAATAGACGGCTTTTTTCATGACAAATTATTCCCCAAACCCCAAACTAACTTGGTCGACCAGAATGTAGCCCTCTTTTTAATGCACTCCAGTTTCGTTAATAATAATTGCGATATAATTGCTGTAATTGATTCAGACAAGAAAATCATTTCACTTCAATTACATAACGTCAATTAAATAAAGTCGAAATCGTTGTTCTATGTTAATTAAATTAAAAAGTCCAAAATCATCACTGAAGTGCTTACAACAGTAATAAGCAAATTATAAAAAAATATAAATTAAAAATCAAAATAATTTAACGCAACATTTTCTATCAAAATAAAATTAATTAATTTCCACAGAATCACAACAACTTTTCTTTGCGAGTGAATATTTTGCGACCAAGATGGCATATAACGCTCAAAGTGGAATTAATGAAACTGGAAATTCGTTTCACGGTTTATGGTAAGGCTTAATGAGAATTAAGGACGAAGATGGCAAGAAGACGGTGATTAGCAGGAAAAAGTAAGAAGAATTCTCAAAGTAAGAGTTAAGTAGTCCCGAGGCAAAAGTTAGTCTGATCCCTAATCCAAAAAGTGGTAAGTAATGTAAGCTGATAAAGCTCTTAATTAAAAGTTTAAAACTCCACAACACTGAGTCTGGCTCATATACACGTCGTCCTCATATGCACATGTAATTAACACATTTCTTCGAAGGATCCTACCTGGCACAGTTAAGGTAACTGCGGCAATTATTTCTCAAATTAAGCACTTTCACTGTACACAATGCCATAGAGGAAAATGGTTTCAATATCAGCCTCAGTTCTTGTATACCATTAGCTCCTCGGGGGTTCGCTAGGCACTGAAATCTATGGCCTTCATGATTAATGGGGCTAATAATGAGTGGAGCAAAATTACACTCGCTAGGCTCAAAGTAAACATCCTTAAGGGTCTCCATTTCCCAAACTTGTACCTTGTAACGAAAGACACCTGAAATTGTGGTAGATCAAGAGACGGGGGGGACAGCCTTTTCTCATATGTATACCGAAGTGGTTAACTATATGTGGACGAGAAGTTCTTGTGGAAGCCCGAAGTTTGAAGATGAAGAAGCCTTGCGGCGGGCAAATTTGATTTGAAACGTTAATCAACGGTTCTGCGTTAAGAAATCGGAGACAGATGATCCTGTAGCAATTTTTTTTGCGTTCTTAGTTTGCTTAGTGTGTGTACGATGAGGTGGAGTCGAAGGTGTTGATGGAAAATAGAAAATTCACGTATGATTTCAAATTGCCTCGTTTTATAGCAAATGGTCGGAAAACTTGTTGAGGAAAAAGGGTAGGCAACAATTACAATAAAGGCGAACGATTTGGACGAAATTATAGACCATATTCGGTTTGGTAATAAAATGTAGTTTAGTGGTTAGGCATCAGTCAAATACGCGGAGTGGCATACAGTAAATGAAAATAAGCAAATGTCGAAACTATTTCGGGCTAGTGGTAGTGCGATCATAATAAACTGCGAGTGGTGGCCACTGGTAACTGTCCTTAAAGAGAGAATAAATCCAGTAGGTCGGCACCCACATCTTCCATGACCACGCTGATGACAACCAAACCAAAGGGATGACAGGAATTAAAAAATTAGGCGTTACGAGTACCAGGCTTTCGCGTAAGGATATCCACAAAGTCACCTGGGTTTCTCCTGATAGTATCTCGCAACTCAAGAGACCACATGTTTCTAAATAGCGGCCATTCTTCTCTTCTGATGATGGTACGAACGTACCGAAGGGACAACTTCAACTCGGATCGCTATTTTGTTGCTATGGTGAACTAAAAAACCCATTACAATGCATACAAATTTTGTATCTGAGAATTAGTCTAAAATCATCAAAACTGCGCCACACCATGCCTTAGAATACGCCCTCAGAGAAGGTGGTCCTGCAGATAGTGTTGGGTAGGACACGATTATAAAATGAGTTTGTAAGAGGTGCCACTTTTTTCTTTTGAGCCAGTACAATGTCATACTTCAAATGAGGCGAGGTTCTATTGTAATGCCAAAATGACAAAAACAAGCAGATTAAAAAAAAGAAAGAAAATAAATACCAATGAAGTGCATTTTTACAAGCTTAATTCTAATATTCATTAAACTGCCTTAGAGTAAGTAAGAAATCTATGCCTCCACAATGTACAGCCACGGACAACTAATTCGAAACAATTTCATAAAAATTACATTTATACATTTTTTATTTTTTATGTAGCAATCCTGTTAGGAATTCATTACGATATTGTTATTGATTTCCTTCAATCATTATATATTTAAAAAAAATTAAGAGGAGCTGGTGGGAATTCTTTAATTTGATTCCTACATAAAAACTGTATAAATGCAATTTTTATGAAACTGTTTCTAATTAGTTTTCCGTGGCCATATATTTATATTTTGCAATCCCACCTCGCCTAATTTCAAGCTGGAAATTCTGCTACTGCAAAAAAAGTAAGAAATGTCTCTCCAGCACAAAATTTCACTCCCTCAAAAAATGTAAGAATTGTCTCTTCAGGACAAAACCTCACTCCTAGTCCAGGAGAGATAGGGGAAAAGTATTCAAAAGTTGAAATAAATCTACCCTGCGATTTTTCGACTCTATAATTAAGAGAAAAATCGTAGGAATTCAATGAATGTGTTTTGGAAAAAATCGGTCCAGGAGAACAGGTGGAAAAAAGCTAATAATGGTAGCGAAAACACGTTTTTCAATGTTTTAGGTGCGAAAAAATTTTGTTTTTGGAAAACAAAAAATAGTACGTAATAGCGCTTAAAAAGACGAAAATTATGAGTTTTGGACAATTGAAATCGGTCAACAGGTTTTTGCAAAAAAAAGGAAAAACCGCGAAATATGGCCATTTTTTGACATTTAATTTCAGGGACTATAATTATCGTAGAACCTTGTTTCAGGGCTGAAATTGTGGCTTCTGTTAGTGCCTACCTACAATAAAAATTTCATGCAAAAATAATTATAACTTTTCGCGTAAATCGCAAAAATGTAAAAACAGCCGTTTCAGGAAAAAAGTTTAAACAAGGCCCACGGTGGTGCTAGAGTTATTTTGAAAAGCCCTATTTATTCTCGAAGAGTTACTCTGCCAACCCATTTTCATGAAAAGTTTGTGAGGTTTGATTTAATACCTCATAAACGCGTTTGAAAACAGGCACTTTTCTTCATTTTCAGAAAAAACACCTTTAGGCGAAGGGGAAGTGAAATATTTATGACGTCATGGAGATCGGAATGACTAGTTCGATGATAAATATGAGCTGGTATCAATAACTTAACAGTGCTGTATACCGAGCAATGCAATAGGATACGAACCCGCAACTATTAATATAAACAGCCCAGAAGTGAAGACATACCAGGTCATAACTGGAAAAAGAACTTGGGAGAAGACTCTTTAATGTGAACTAGAACATTACAGAGACCAAAGATCGCGCCAGGAGCGGGAGTCCTGCCGAATGAGCCGCAACCAATAAATATTGCACACACCACAAGGAAAAATGGAATAATCTGATCGCAGATGGCGGTTGCTGCTGTCCTTTTAATTGAAGAGGATGAAGACGAAGAGACATGCTATGCTAATAACAATAAAAGGAGAAGAAAACAGAAATCGCAATGGGTCCTCCAATGTTCTTGGAAACCGGTTTTTACGAGACATTGCGCTTGCAACTCCGGCAAAAGGATCCACAACTCTTCAAACATTTTTTAAGGATGTCCACCGATGACTTCGATTTCCTCCTTGATAGAGTGGCTCCATTGATCGAGAAGCAAACCACAAACATGCGTCAACCAATTTCTTCCGGAGAACGTCTTGCGATCACACTTCGATATGAGATTTGCCTTGTTAAGATAAATAAAAATGATCATAAAGAATATGAACATAAATTGCGGTCGTGTATTGCCGCTACCCAGCGGGAAAACCCGAATTGATTCCATCCGAATGAATTCCGAATTTATTACAAAGTAATTAGTTTGTAATTAAGAGGCAAACAAAAACGTTTTTACCCTATGTTGTCCTTTTCTTTTCAATGCACGTTTGTAATTCTTGGATTCTTGGAAGTTTCCGAAAAGTTTTATGACATACATAATTTGATATGGGAAGACGTGTTGAATGAATTTGGAAAAAATTCGTTGTCTAATTTTTTAGTTGGATCAATTTTTAGTGTAAAGTGACAGTTTTAAAAAGTGAAAGTTATATTTGTGAAGAGCTAATAACTAGAAGTGTTTTATTTTAATAGTTCAAAATGAGCGATAACAAATATAAATAAAAAAGTTAAGTGTTCAAAAATTCTCTATATTTGATTTAAGGGGTCTTTCTGGTTACAAATTTTCAAAAATTGAAAATTTTTTTTTTCGCATTTTGCTAATAAATATATTCAAAAACATGATACAAAAGGTTTTAGAGCGATATCGTAATTCTAAAATTATTTTTGAACGTATACGCTGTGAGAAAGAATTTTCGACGCTCGGCTGTGTTTCGATAATCTCGACTCCCCCCCTTTTTAACATCTGCTTCGATCTGATTCACTCTATACTATGAAGTATTATATTATACCCTGCAAACGTTTCGATTTATGCTGCAAGAGAAGTATGAGCAGGAGGAAGGACTTAGTTACTGCCCGGGCATGGCAGATTAAAAAGGTATATAGTTTTTCTTTAAAATTTTTTTTAACAAAACTTCAAACGCGATTATCTAGAAACTATGTTTTTTAAGGTGGCGGGCACGATTTAAGAAAAACTACTTGACCAATTGTTCTGATTTTTGAATATGTTATTGTACACATTTATGGCTATCGCATGAACCAGAATCGTTTTAATTGGTAAAAAATTGTCCGATTTTCAGCCGATTTTCCACCCTAAAAAATTGGTTTTTTCGAAAAATGGCCGCCATTTTTTTATTTTTTGACAAAAACAAATTATTCTGGTTCATGCCATAGCCACTTCAACACGGAATAATTTGCTTTTTTTTTGTTTTTTTCAGATCATCCATTCGCCCAAAATCATGCCCGCCGTCATTTTTTGATGTTTTTTTAAAAAAATCCGTATGTCAACAAAAAAAATTTTTAAAATCAAAAAAAATCTTTTTTGTAATACTGTTTTGTCAATAAACATACCTACAAATTTTCAAAACGATATCTCTCTTCTTTCTATGAAAAAAAAAAATGTTTAAAAAAAATTTTTTTTTGAAAATGTAACCAGAAAGACCCCTTAATGCATTTTTATGATATTACTAACAAAAAACCCGCGTGGGTTGCAACGCCTTTCAGTGAAAAAAGATTATGTGTGGACAGTAGGTGGGTGCATAAAATAATCAAGCAATCAAAAACGAGTGCTAAATGAAGTCAATGACGTTGTGGCGCGGTGCTATCATTTCGAGTTACACAAATAAAGAACCCCTATTTCGGGTTGAATTTCGAAAAATCCTGAAATACGTGTTTCATTATTTATGGTGTGAAGTATTTATACTAAGTTTGAAGAAAATGTGACTAAAAAAAATTCCGCATACAACCTTTTCAACCCCATTTCACATCCTTAGGGGATGAATTTCGAAAAATCGCTTTTCAGTGGATCCAGCGGTTTGGGCTGTGCATTGTCTGTTAGTCAGTAACGTTACTCTTTTATATATACTGTAGAGATAGTATTTATACCAAGTTCGAAGAAAATCTGATGAAATATAAATAACTTCCGATACAACTTTTTCCACCCTGTTTCACCCCCCTAGGGGTTGAAATTCGAAAAATCTTAAAGGACGTGTTTTATTATTTATGGTGTGGAGTATTTTTACTAAGGCTATAGAAAAAAAAATTCTCAACAACCTATTCAACCCCATTTCACCCCTTAGGGGATGAAAAATTGCTTCATAGTGAATGTCCACGTTATTATAGGAATGCCCTGTCATTTCAGCCCTTGGGCTATGCGTTGTCTGCCGGTTTGGGCTATGCGTTGTCTGTCTAGTCAGTCACTTACTGTTTTATATATAATGTAGAAAGAAGATGAAACAACAATTGACTCCAATGGCAGAGTCCATCACAGCAACGGAAGCAATAGTACGGAAGTTGCTGCGACAACAAGTTGCTACGCAAAGAGAAGTGTTGCAATTTCCACTAGATAGTACAGATAAAGTGCAGGAGTTTGAAGAAGCTCTAAATGAGCCAAATCGCGTTCATCATGTGAAAGATTATTTATGACAAATGCCTAAGAAAATGTTTTAATTTCTCTTGTTTCAGCTTACAATACTTAAGCGAATTCTCCCAGAAGATAAATTTGAAAAAAATTTCCACAAATTTGTAGGAGAGAACATTGTTAATACTTATAATTACGATGGAAGTCTTGGAAAACTCCCGTTTAAAGAAGAAGGTAACAAACATATTTCATAATTTTTAATATAAGTTTTAATATTAGTTTTTACAATTTTCAGAGTTGCTAGTTGGTAAAGATGCAGAAAAAGCCATAAGAAATGGTTTCCGCCTAAGCAAGCAAAAATTTAACAAGCGTGCTTTTAGGCCCATTCAGATCCAGCAGCAGCGGCAGCAAACAGTTCCTATTGGCTAATGGTGGTCATATGACAACAAAAGCAGCAGCGATTGCTAGTAAAATTAAACTTGCTGCCGCTGCTGCTGCTGTATCGGAATGGGCCTTATGACCAGAACTAGTAAATTAAGTTGAACTCCTTATTTTACTATAAATTTCAAAATTAAATGAAGTTATTTTTTTTTATTATTATTTAAAACCCTTAACCACCGTTACCGGTCTCTCAGACCGTCAAGCTTTTTTCAACTTTCTTTGTTTCCGATATTTTGTATATTTGTGGGATTTTTTTTATTTTTGGAAAATAAAATAAATATGTTATTTAACCCCCATTATCCAAAATCATAACATTTATGCGTTTAAAATGTGGAAATACCAATTTTTAAAATTTTTCATTATTAGGGTCACGGTAGTTAAGGGTTAAAAATACATACTATTAAAAATCAATAAAATAAAATATATTAAACTATGCTGAAATATTAAAATAAATGAATTGAAATTTTATAAATGTCAAATTATGTTTTTACCTATTTTATATACAAAGCTATTTTCACAGTAATATTTGTCATGTGTTCACAGTTTACATTATTTAAAGCTTCTCAGAGGGAAAAAGAATTAATTCGACATTAATTTAGAATCAATTCCCATACAAACGAACTAATTCCATTTGTATTCTTTTGTATGAAACGAATGAATTACTTTAACACGGCCATTGCATTGGGCGGAATGAATATATTCGCTCTGCATTACAAAATAATTAATTCTGAATTAGTTACAAAGTGTTGCATTTTGAACTAGTTACAAAGGAATCCATTCTGAACTAGTTACAAAGTATTGTATTCTGAATTTATTACTTCGTAACTAGTTCAGAATACAACGCTTTGTAACTAATTCAGAATTAATTATTTTGTAATGCAGAGCGAATAAATTCATTCCACCCAATGCAATGGCCGTGTTAAAGTAATTCATTCGTTTCATACAAAAGAATACAAATGGAATTAGTTCGTCTGTATGGGAATTGATTCTAAATTAATTTCGAATTAATTTTTTTCCCGCTGGGTATTATAGTCCATTCAAACGCGCGTTTGGGTATACAACATAACACCTTTTTGAGACTCTTTCCGTATATGTATGTTTTTGGGTCCCTGATTATGGGGTCCGCCCTTTTAAACTAGGGGTAGTTTATCCCTTAAGGGTTGAAAATAATTTATTTTTGGCTGATAATATCTATTAAACCGCAAAAGGGGGAAAAAATTGTACAAATTAATGGTTTGCAATTTTTTTGTTTAAAGTTGATTTTGAAAATTGTAAGAGTAGTTTAAACTCCTTACGGCTTGCAAACAATTTACTTGTACCCGACAACACGCATTCAATCGAATTTGAAGCATAAAAGTTGGACAAACAATTTTTTACAAATTTTTGAAGTGAAACTTCCTTGCTCCCGTTCCGGAGATTTTGAAGTGAAAGTTCCCTTCTCACGTTCTGGCGATTCGAGCAGGTACAAGTGAATTGAGAATTGGGAACGAAAACAAGGAAAGTTGTATGAAACGGAAGTTGCCTTCTCACTCGTTTACAGCTGTTATTTTAATTTGCAAGTTTTGTAATACTAGTTTCATAATTGAATAAATGAACAAGTATATTAACAATTTAGTTTCCACTTTATTTGGTTTAACATTTTGGAGTTTAACAACTTAAGCTGATAAACTTCGCGAAGATCGCCGCCAAAAAAGCAATTTTCCACACTGCTTCAACTAAATAGCTGACAGCGACAGCCATGATAGCAATTAAGTGTAAATTCTACCAAACCAGCAGGAAAATATTTACAATTTATTTAAATTTGTTCATAGATGGCACAGGCATCGGTAAAGTAAAAATGAGGTTATTTAAAAAATTAAGATTTTGTATTAAAGATTATTTATTTCGTTAATATTAGGTATATTGACGTCAAGTTTTCATATGTCTATATGTTCTTTATTATTGTACGCGAAGTTTCACTTCTGTCTTGTGTTCTTTAATACACAATTATATTTTTCTTCCAATTTAAATTTCGGCTTTTTCACTTTTTAATTTCCAGTCGATTTAGGGCTGGTTTTAACCCTTTAGGATTATCCGTTATCATAAAATTTGGCTTAATTTGGTACAAATCAACCACCTTCGTAAATAAATATTGAAAAAAGTGTATTTCATTGCATTATTTTTGATTTTTATTGAAATTATTGCGAAAAACAGAACACAACAGGATTTGCATTATGACACTCTGTCATAAAAGAATGACCAACTGCATTCTTTTATGACGACTTGTCATAATTTGTCATTATCGTTTACACGGTCATAATTTGTGTCATTATTTCTGACAACTTTTATGACACGAATTTTTGTCATTTTTTTATGACAGAAATAATGACACAAATTATGACCGTGTACGATAATGACAAAATATGACCGAAAAAATGACAAGTGTGTCATTCGTGTAAACTCACCATTAGTTAAACAAAGGAATTGCACTGGCGGCGGCTTATCTAGATATCGCGGAGCTTTCGTAAACACATTCTTTGGCATTGAAGTACGGACTTTAAAAAGACGAGGTCTTGGTGGCCCTTCTTTGAGTGGAATGACAATACCCTAAGAATTCGTTGATTAATGGGCACTAATTTTGACATGTCTCTGCAGAGAACTATAATATTAGTATGTCCATAGGAAGGACTTATATGCATCTCCTCTCCCGGGCTCCTTGTCGTGGAGGAACGCCTAGAACAACTCGGTCTCAAAATTTCTTCATTCTAGGCCACACAAATGATGTCACCTTGATAACTGATAAAACTAGTGATAGCGCAAAGTGTATGCTTATGCAGCAAGCTCTTGACCTTCGGCTGGATGTGCTAGTAGAGGAGGGCCATTCACCTGGAAACGTAAAGAAATAATTGACTTATCTGGTCCTTGTCGGCAAAGAATTGGGCTTTTCAGAAGAAGCCTAATACTTAGGCATAAGAATGGATGCTTAATTCCATCTTGCAAATCTTGCCTAGCGCAGAGCTTGTGGATACACATATGGGGTTTACAATCCACAACCATAAGTTGTATACATAAATCATCATAAGGCCTATGATAACATATGGAGCATTAGTCTTGTGACACAGAATCAAGCTTAAAATCAAAAAAATTTCATTTACCTCAGCGGACTATTTGTCAATCGCCGACAGCAACGCTGGAGACGCGTATTTATACAATTGGTAGCGTGATCCCTGAAATGAAATTGTATACCCGCAAAAATTTCAAAGTTTAAGCCTCTTTTCGTGATCATACAACAGAGTCTATCTTGGCTTTTTCCTAGGATACAACAGAGTGGAATCGTCTAGAATACGGATCGTTTTAAGGCAGAGACAGTCACAGTAGTCGGCTACTGGAGTGAAAGGCGCAGGTATTGTAGGGCCCTTAGTTTGTGCACGTTAGACACACTCTATTGGCATACACCTATGAAAGTTTAATAAGGCCTACTCTACAAAGCAAATATTGATCCTATCTGACAGCCAAATAGCAATCGGAGTGATAAAGACCTGTAGGTTCAAGTGTAAAATAATTTGGCACTGCCAACGCATCACTGATGAGATGAGCACTCTCAACCAACTTTTGTTCGTTCCGGGCCTGATAGCTTTGTGGATAATGAAAAGGCGGACTCCTTGACCAGACAGAGCTCTGGCAGTGTATTTATCGTTTCTCAACCGGCTATTGGGGCAGCCACCAGTTTGGAGAAAATGGCCCTTACATACCTCATACACTGGTGGCCCACACCTGCAGTGAGATTCCGTAACGATTTAAAGTTTAGAATTTAGAACTTTTCACAGAAGTTCTCTAACTTAAGATGAGTTGGTATTTTGTAAACGATTTAGAGTGATGTTACAGATTTTTAGAAAAGATAGTACGTTTTTGTATGTAGTGTCACGTCCAAAATGTAAGTAATTAATCTTTAAAAGGTGGCCCGACAGAATTTAACTGCTAAAATTTAATCCCTCATTAACAGAAAAAATTAAAAAATTTGGAAAAAATTGAAAAAATCGAGAAATATGTACGTAATTCGAAAAATCAGGTGTTCGGTTTTTCTTAATTTTAAGAGGTTTAATGAAAATAAGTATCAAAATGTATAGACCATTTGAAACTAGACATTTCAATGGTTAAATGAGCACTTATTGAATATCAAAAATTCGAAAAAAAACAATAAAGTTGTCCATTCAAGATAAGGGTATTTTTCTCGAAAAATGTTAATTTCTGGGAAACTATCCGTTTTCCAAACAAAAAAAATCATTTTTTTTTATGTGGAAGACTAGAGCTCAGGGAAAGCCCTATGTACTGTCGACAATATATTTTTTTCGTATAGGGTGCAACGTCAAACAGCAAGCTCTAGCCGATAGATAGTGGAGGGGAAGAGAGACGTAGGAAGGAACTGCCACAACCAGCTAACCCCAACCATTTCTATCGCGACTCTGGCATCGGGGCAATGAGAAACAACTCGCTGGAGTGTTATGCCTCCTGAAACGAGTTGAATCCCATCAACCAACCGATGACATGCGCTGCGTGCGGAGCGGGGCAGTGCTAGCGGATGGCTATGACAGGGGGAATGAGGAATGTAAGGAGGAAGGTGGAAAAGGCGAAGGACCGTGGGGCTCTGCCGGGATTCGAACCCGGGACCTCTGGGGTAGTAGCCAGGCGCCTTACTCCCTAGACTACCGAGGCTTATTTAACGCAACACAAGGTATACTCTTACAAATTTTCATGTAAAATTATTTTTACGGAGAAAAAAATTGAAAACTGAAAAATCGATTTTCCGCCATTTTCTTGGAAAATTTGAGGTTATGTCAAAATATGTTAAATACAAAAGTTTTAGATCTTTTTATTATCTACAACTTTTGTATTTAACATTTTCCACTAGGAGGTCATGTTTCACCGCAAATCGGAAAAAAATCGTTTTCAACCCCTTAATAGCATACCCATTTTACCATTTCCCTTTTTTCGAGTTTAAAATTTTTTTTTCTTTTAGTTATAACCGTAACGACATTTCATTGCTTGTTCCTCCCTGCAATTAATTTTTTTTCCAAAAAACTATCGGCACTAGCCTATTACGAGAAACTTTATGTGTGAATGAACTCGAACTCTAAGTTAGACAAGAAACGTGTTACAGAATTCCTAATTTATTCTAAATTTAGAGAAATCCTGTACAAATGTGAGAACCATCTATTACAAAAATTAATTATCGGATGGTTGAGAATAATAACAGTAGTTTGCTTCGTTTGCACTTCATTGGATATTGCTTCTTCATTGGGCACTACACCTTAAATTACCACCTATGGTAGATCAAAAGTGCAGGGGAATCCATTTGCAGACTCTTCCACGAGTGGCACAAGTCTGCCCTTCTCTTTCTCCGCCATTGTCTCTCTTTGCTTAACCAAATAAGTCTGACTGGCAAATTAGAATGTTCAAACCTTCTACAAATCTGAGATAGTGAGGATGCTCAAGTTTCGTCAGCGGTACTTCTTTGACTCCACACCTCACCAAAAGAAAGTTACGCCCCGGCTTCACCTGCCTGAGTAGAATAATATGTATTCAATTCAATCCACATAAGTGGTATCACCGGCTAAAGTCGAGTTCAGTGCTTGAAATTGTTGTTGCTTTTTCGCCAGAAGTCAGAAATGCAAAAGCTCCCTCGAATATAATTTTATTTATTTATTTATTTCTATTTTTTAACACTATACAATTAAGATCTACGGGTCTTTTAATATGTATAGGCTATACACAAAAAGGTGATATACAAAGTAGAAAAGAAATAATAACATTACAAAATTAATAAAACAAATAAAAAAGAATACATAGTAAACAAATATTGAAACAAATTTACTGTGCAGAAAAATACTTAAATAAAATTGCTTTGAAATTTCTACTACTGCTGCTTCGTCTTACATCTAATGGTAGGGAGTTCCACAACCTAATAGCACGAACAAAGAACTGTTTTTCAGAAATGCTGTACTTAATGACAGGCACAATTAGAGTTAACGCTCTTGTGGAGTTCGCGAAATTAATTCTATCGTACAGGTACTTTGGTTGCTTTAGTAAAATAATTTTATTTAGGAACCAAACAGTTCGGAAATCAAAGTATGAGGATAACGTACATCCAAACACAGATCTGACATATAATGAGACATGGTCGAAACGCCTAATATTGTACACATAACGAACGCAGGAATTAAACGCAACATTAAGTTTATTCAAGACAGTAGAGACAGACTTACAAAACAATTCACATCCATATGTCAGCATTGGTGCGGTAAGTGTTTTCACCAGCAAGAGTTTAGTATTCCGTGGAGTAAAATAAGCAGAAACAGATAGTTTTCGTAGAACAGCATATACCTTACTAACAAGAGAGTTAATGTGATTACACCAAGATAGTGTATTATCAAATATTATACCCAGGTTTTTTACATAGTCTTTATAGGGCAGGACAGCGCCGTTAAGGATTACACTAGGTAATTCACTGCTGTCAACACCAGACCTGGATATAACAATTACATTTGACTTGTTAGCATTGAGCCTGAGCTTATTATATCCCGTCCATTCATATATGGCATGTAGATCTTCGTTAATTCTAGCTACCGCATCCTCGATCAAACCAATGGGTCTAGAAATATATAATTGAGTATCGTCAGCATATAAATGAAATTTGCAGCTCTTAATAATAACCGGAAGGTCATTTATAAATATGGCGAAGAAAAGAGGCCCCAGGATTGAGCCTTGAGGTACGCCACAATTACACTTAGATGGGGCTGAAGAACTATTATTACAAAAGACGGTTTGTTCCCTATCCTCCAAATATGACTGCACAAGTTTAAGAGTGCTACGAGCAAAATTAAAATTGAGGCCAAGTTTTCCTAACAGCAGCTTATGGTTTACCGTGTCAAATGCTTTTGAAAAATCCAGAAGTACTAGTACTGTAACCATGTCACTCACCATTGCTTTACGGATGTCATCTGAGATATTCAGTAATGCCGTAACACAGCTATGTTGAGGGCGGAAACCAGATTGATAATCTGACAAAAGTTTATGGTCATTAATATATTTAAATGTTTGAAGATGAAATAGTTTTTCAAACACTTTACTGAGGAAAGGAAGGATAGAGATTGGACGGTATTCAGCGCAGTTAGAGGGACAAATTTTCGGGATAGGAATAACTTTTGCTCTTTTCCAGCTAGACGGAAATACAGACCTTAATATAATTGTATTCAGAATGTGTGTAATGGGAGAAAGTATAAGCGGGAGGATTAATTTAATAAATTTCGGATGTAAGTTGTCCAAACCTACAGCATTTGATTTTATAGAGAAGATAGCACTACCAACATCTTCTATACTAAAAGAGGATATGGTAAACCCAGTTGAGGGAAAGTGTTCAAGAAAATCATTACTAATTTTCTCGTGGTTATCGGAGAGGAATACTTCAGAGAACTTATCATTCATCTCGTTAGGATCTTCTGCAACAACATGCGATTTGGCTTTTCCGAGGCCTTTGTCGGTAGAGAAGAATTAAATTTAGAGCTATAATATCTTCTTTTGGAGCACCGAATAAGAAAAGAAGTACGATTACGTAATTGGCGATATTCGTCCCACAACTCTGGTGTTCTAAAGCGTTTCCACCTACGGTAGGCATTATTTCGTGTAGATATAAGTGCACGCACACTAGTGGTGAGCCAAGGGCAACTAGAATCAGCTATTCGACGCGTTTTTAGTGGAACATATTTTTCAAAGAGATAGGACACTAGACCTTCAAAGTAAAGTAGTTGTTCGTTAACGGATGTCATGGAGTATATTTGATTCCAAAGTAATAATGATCCTTCTAAGAAGATTTCATCTAGACGAATGTTTTTGAAGTCCCTATATGAAAAGAAGCTCTCTGTGTTATTCACTGCTATATTGTACGAAACGAATACAAGGTCATGTCTAGAGAAGGCAGGTACTGCGATTTGGTTACTAGAGGACACCAAGTTAATATCATCCACTATTAGAAGATCCAAAAGAGTTGAAGATGTATTAGTAAAATGAGTTGGATGACTGTTAACAACAGAGAGACCGTAAGTACTTATAATGTCTAGTAGGCTTTTAGCGCAGCTATTTAGGGCAATCAAGTCTGAATTGAAATCCCCGCAAATCAGAATATGGGCATATGAGTGGCAAAGTCCAGCAAGCAGGATATTAAGAGGAGACCAATCAGAAATATGCGGGGGTTTGTAAATTGTACCTACAAGGCACTTACCAGCAACCATATACATTTCAACAAAAATATATTCAATGCTGTCATTATCACCAGATCTTGCTATAACCTTGCAATTAAGATTTCTTTTAACATAGAGAGCTACTCCACCTCCACTTCGAGAAACTCGGTCATTACGAAAAATCGAATAATTTTGAAGCGATATAATTTCATCTGATATATGCGGCTTCAACCAGGTTTCGGAGATACCAATTATATCAATCAACGAATTTTTAAATAAATCAAGAAACTCATCTATTTTAGGAACCAGACTCTGGGCATTAAGATGACACATCCTCATCCCTTGACTTCTTTTACAAAAAATATCAAGAAGAATCCTATTAAAATTAATGTTCGGGCAATTGGTTGTGGAAAATTCACTAGTATTTAACGCCATAATGAAATTTATAAAAGTAATAATATCAATAAAGACAGAAGCAGCAAAAGCAAGAGTACATATAAATAGTAAAAGCATTAACAGCAAAACTAAAGCTCAAAGTAAAAAATCTGTAAAAATGTACGAAGAAATATACAATAAAAATTAAACAAAAGTAATTAAAATAACATGGAAGAAAAAGAATGTTGTTTACATACGCGGAAATTAATACAATTATTTCTATTAACGTTGTTATTAGCATCGGGTTAAGTGATGGTGTCTGCGCTTGTGTTCATAACCGCTGCAAGCCTAATTTCACTGCTAACCAGAGTGGGAGCTTCATCCAGCCTACGACGAATAAAAACAGAACCATTTCGCGTGAACACTGAGACCAGCTTTTTTGACGTTTCAATTTTAAAGCTTCCCTAAATATTTTATAATTATTGAGCGTGAGATTTTCATGCAGAAATATTTTCTTTTCAGAACCAAAACCAATTTGCTGCAAAGAAAGTTGATTATGCGCCTTCAGATGTGATGAAAGCCATAAGCAAAGCCTTTTTTTCCAGTCTGTTATTTAGCTTTAACATTATTGCAGAGTCTTTCCCTCTTTTAATTCGAAAGGCTCCGTTTAGTTTCGGTGCTGCATGATTTATGCATTTGCAAATATTCTCAAAAATATTAGGAAGATCTTCATTAGGCATTTCCGGGACTCCATCAATAATCAGATCATCTGCACGCGATTTACGTTCGATTCCATCAAGGCGAACTTCAAGATCATTAAGGCTGTTAATTGCATTATAATTGCACTATTCCAGTTGATTACTCTCTTTTGAGCGAGCTTTTACTTTCAAGCTTGATTTCATGTTCTGTTGGACAAAATCAGGCTTTATTTTTCCTAACTTCAAAATGTGAAAATTTATGGGAACTCAGGAAAAAATTAAAGCTCCGTAGACTAATTTGCTCGAACTTGCGCATTTCGGCCGGTGAAGCCGGGGTATTAGAAAAAGTTCCCGAAATAAGTACTGTTCACTGAGTACCAGGTACGTTTCAGATATGGGTCGATTTCATTGCCTTTCAGCATCACATTGCAGGTTTTGATTTGGACTCTCATTTTTTTCGCACTCAAATCATGAGGAACCCAAACATTGAGCTACTTTTTGTATCCCAGCTTTCACATTAAACACCGGAACGCAAGAAAGCGTACTATTTTCCCGAGGAATATTTTGATAAAGTGGCCTTCACAGTACGCAGCAAAAAGTTTTTCACAAGCCTTCTTTCATTTGTCGAAATAATATTGCAAAATATACCACAACTTTTCATTTTTTTCTCCATTTTCAAAGGCAAACAACTTTTGTTTATACACTCAAAGTAGCACCCAAACTACCACTTTTCAAAGGGACATTTAGTGATGCGATCAGTGGTTCATGACTTATTTGCAATTTACACCATCTATCGGGAAAACTTATTTAAATACATCATCGGTTAAGCATATTTTTCTATTTACTCCACTTTAATAGTTAATAAATTATGACTTTTAAGAATATAATATGTAATGAAATTAAACCTACCATTTGCAGCCTCTATTCACGGCAGAAATCCTTTTGAATTCACGGAATCCTATCTTGCGGCATCAAAGTGAATCTTAAATCAAAGGATACGAAGTGGAAGTCGTTAGTTGAGAGGGTTAAGTTGACATGATCCACTTTCATTTTAGTTAGCACAGATTTGCTGCAATGCCGACTACAGAAATTATTCTCTTTCAATTTGTTGAAGTTGCATCAACATACTGCTCTCGTTGGTGTGAAATACTCGACTCGTACTAAAGTGAGTACGTTCTTTTTAAAGTGAATTTAAATCACAAAATTTTTGGATTTGAGTCAGTTTAAATTTGATTTCAGATTTGTATCTTCCCCGCTTTAAGCTTATTGTTGAATTTTCGTTGAAAAAAGCTTTTCGTTAAGTATCCCCTGCCAGACCAATTTAAACTAAGCTCTTTGTTTTTTGTATTTTTAGTTTATGCGCCTTATTTTTTCACCTTATTTTTTATGCTTTAACTACTTGAATTCGGAGTTTTTTTTCACATAATGGCCAGCTTAAGAAATACTGATAAACAAACTATTTCATGACATCGTTTTCTGTTTTGAAGATATAAAAAGAAAAAATGTTTTTGAACCTCGTAGAAAGCAATCTTTCACAAAGCATTGGTCGTTCATTACCATGCAATCCGGAAATATCATGAATGCATCATTTCACCTAGATTCAAAGTAATTCATACCCAGCTACTGAGCACCGTCCTGATTGGAATATGCAACCTCTGAAATTCAATTAATGAATTCAATTTTCAGAAAAATTCTCGTTTATTCGTCGTATTCATCTTGGGTGCCAGTTTCCTGAAAATGCTTCTGGACACATATGCGACAGGAAATGAATTTATTACTTGTATGCATTTTCCGGAAATTGCGATTTTTGATTGTGAATGAATTAATTTATGACTGAAAGCTGGTTCTGTTGAATCGATGCAAGTCATCCTGAAGTTGACGTTATTGTGATTAACTGGTAGAATTTGCATATCAAATATCAGTATTTTTTCAAGTTGACAGTTTTCACTTATTAATGATTTTAATCTTAAATTTTCTGTGTACCATAAAAAACTATTTTAATAAATTACAATTTTTATGTTCTTACTTACAAAAGTAAGAAAATTTTCGCTAATTAGTAGGTAAGTATTCTAGGATTACTTTGGAGTTTTTCAGGTATATAAATGTTTTGCTAAAGAGTCTTAAAAATATTCAATCAATTGACGCAACGGGGAGCATTATACAACCAAATCGAGAATGTATAGAGTAGAGATAGTCGAGAAAATAAAGCAATGAACCTAGGATTTTTTGAACAGTAAGATGGATCTTAATGCGGGTTTTTGTGTTCGATTCGTGAGAGCGTCTACACTATTTTGTGACCGGTAGTGATGAATTCATTTTGAAAAAATGCATTTCCTGCAATAAAAATATGCATTTTAGAAGTGCATCTCAAATAGACACTCTACCACTCGGTAAATATTGATGGAAATGAGTCGAGTTTTGCTACTCGGGGGTTTTTGAACACGAAAATAATGACGGCAACGGTCTCCGGGGTACCTGGTGCCCAGGGTGGACTGTAACACCCCTTTTTAAGGGTTTGTGGCAGCAACAACCGAGGAGTTTCTGATCCATGGATTATCAAGTAAACCATGGATATCACTACCGTGATAAAACACACCGGCATTGATAGTGTGAAAATAGCTGTTATCACAGCTGGAAGAGTTAGCTAAAAGGCTCGCCCGGGATAGTTGTAGAGGGACACTAAACACGATCGGTTGTTGCTGACACATCAGCGCCCTAAACAAGAACCAAATATAGCGTTTCAATTGCCAAGTATCAAGGTCCCTCAAGTAGGAAGCAAATTCCACACTGGTGACCCGCGACTAAAAGTGTCGAAGACATTAAGGGCCGTGTAACAATATTGAGGCTTTGGCTTCGACTTCAACTCCGACTGCAAAGAAAGTCCCCGGAGACTTCGACTTCAAAATTAAATTGTAGCTTTGACTGCAATCAGCTGTTTCCTTTCAAAGCAGAAGCAAAGTAGAAAAGTCAAAATTTTAAAATGTCTGAAAAGGAATTGGAATTTTTTTTAATGTTGTTCGCAGTCTATAAAAAATACTCGGAATTCAAAAGCGCTCCTTTCCCTTTAAAAAAGTTGTTTTCAGTTTTTTCAGATAAAGTGAAGTTGGCTGCAGGCGGACGAAACTTTGAATTTTCTTAAAGCCGGACTGCAGTCGAAATACAGTCGCACACAAAGTTCAGTCGAAGCTTTTATTTAATCTGCTTTAATGACATTACATGTAATCAAAGCCCGAAGTTAAGTCAAAGCCCCAATTGTAACATCGGCCTAATAGTTAGTGTCGTTGCGCATTAATCGCATTTTTTACGATCCAAAACGGTATATTAAGGAAAATCTTGTGCCGTTAGGAGAAAGTACCGCATCGAAATTAGGCGTAGTGCAGTTAAAGATTGCGGAAAAGACTAAACATTTTTTTAAGGAAACGGCTTATTTGGAAATAGAGATCAACAGTAAGTAGACAACAAAGGAACGCAAGTGAAGCAGCGAAAAGGTTGCAAAAGAGGTGCCGTGTTAGGAAGGTAACGACATGGCTGGCAAAGAAATCAGGTGCAAAGCGGCTTAAGGTGGCAGCAGTAGTTACATTGTTCGAGCAGCGGATCAGAAGCAAAAAACCAAATAAGTTAAGTTAGATTAAACCTATATTTTTTACTTTGCATTGTACAAAAAGAACAATAATGTAAGTGATTTCACATGTATATTTTAGGTGAAAAGCCGGATCGTCAGTATCAAGGTCCCTCAAGTAGGAAGCAAATTCCACAGGTTTTTCGCGATAAATTCAATAATAATGAAAACAAAATCCAATGAAATACACTTTTTTCAATATTTATTTGTGAAAGGAGTTGATTTATACTAAATCAAGCCAAACCTTATGATAAGGGGTTAAAACCACCCCTAAATCGACTGAAATAAAAAAAAATTCAAATACAACTTTAGGGGTAGTTTACCCCCCCAATGGTTGATAATAATATATTCCTGGCTAATAATAACTATTCAACAAAATTTCAAGCAAATAGTAAAAAAAAATTTTTTTGAAATTTTTTTTTAAAGTTGATTTTTCAAATTGTAGGGGTAGTTTTAACCCCTTAAGGATTGAAAATAAATTTATTTTTCCCTGACAATACGTATAGAATGGAATTTAAAGCATAAACTTGAAAAAAAAATTTTACAATTTTTTTTATTACAGTCGATTTAAGGGTGCTTTGAACCCCTTATCATAAGGTTTGGCTTGATTTAGTATAAATCAACTACTGTTACAAATAAATATTGAAAAAAGTGTATTTCATTGGATTTTGGATTGGCCAAAAAGGAGAGTTGAGAACTTTTATTATTTAACATCAATTTCACCCTCCTTAGGTCAAGATTGAAAAACATTTTTCCATTCAAACAAAGACCAATTGTTAATTCTATTTTGTTCTATAAAGACAAGTATTAACTATGAAGTAATTGTCAAGATTGTCAATGTTGAGTTTAGTTTGCTCCGAAATCGTTTAGCAGCGTCGCGTGTCAACATTCAATTTCAAGCCAAGTTTAGGACAAACAATCAGCGATCAAGTAATTTTCTCACATGAAACACGCCAGCAAATAATTCACTTCTATCCCAGCCCCAAAGACACTCGGTACAATGGACAAAATAAATTCCCCCCATGCTCCCCCGCAAAAGTGGAGTATTTATATTTTATTACATTTCCTAAATACCAATGAAAACATCCGATTTTTTTTTTGGTGGAACGTAAATGTCAAGAAGGCACGATACCTTCACGACAGGAAATACTCCTGTGAATTCGTAATGAAAGTCACAAGATCCTTAATGAGTCCTTGTCTACTTGCAAAAAAAAAAGAAAGAAGAATACACCGGAAAGTGCTTATTGCTGTCTTAAGAGTCTTCTACGTCTTGTGAGATTTGAAAGATATCAAAACAACTGCGAATTTTTTTTTGCAATGATTCAATTACGACAGGAAGTGGATAAAATCAAGTGGGTGGGGGTGGAATACGAAATTGTGTTGCTTACCCCCGAACCCCCCAAACTCAACACGCCATTTGTATTTTGTTCTCAAAGAAACATTTTGTTACCCCAAGAAGAGAAGTCCGAAATCATCTGGAAAGAATCGAGTCCGATGCTTTTCGCGCCCACAATTAATTAAAATCAAAAAATTCGATAAAAACGCTCGTGAATTCTAAGGATTTAGTAAAGCTTTCAGAGCGCTAATTTCCAGCTAAAAATAGCGTTTTTATCGCATATTTTGGAATCAAGTGTGTTTGGTTTGTTGAAATGAAAACAGTCGAAATTTGTTTTGAAAAAGATTCTATCGAAAAAGTGCGCGTCATAATAGTCATCAGTTGATAAATCAATGGAATTTTTTCCATAGAAATTATGTTGTTAACGCGAGTAAAATGTATTTTTGGATTACAATACAATTGGAAAGAATGCGTAAAGAATATTTTTAGAACAAATTTTTAATGAAGTCCATACGCGTCCATTATAGCCCAATCACCTCTAAAAAATGCCAACTGGAGATTTTCCAGCGGCATTTTCTTTATTTTGGGATCACAAATAATTTCGTAAAAGTCCATAAAGCCAACTGCAAGCCACTTAAAGTACGAAGGGTCAGAGCCAGAGGCCACGACAATTAGTTTTTCTCGAATGTCTCGTAGTCGAGGAAATAAAGCAATGGACTATCGATTTTATGAGCAGTAAGACGGATCTTAATGCGGTTTTTTGCGTTCGATTAGTGAGAGCGTCTTCAAACTTTGTGACCGGTAGTGATGGTGTTTGTGGCCTCGGAATTCCACATGTACTAGGTCGCTTTAGCTTTAACAAAACGGAACTCGTACCAAAGCTTTGTCTATTCTAGTCCGTGAACCATTCTAATCTGCAAAACTACTCCAATGACAATCCTTTCAAAAGGACCTATAAATCTCCACCCTCGAAGTGCAAGGTAAGTACGGAATGATATCAAGAAGGTATGTACAGTATATATATGAGGAGAAATTCTCGCAGGACACAAAGAAGCCGATGGAGTTCTCGTAATGGAATGGAATGGAAGAAAAATTAGGATAGGAAAATGCCAGCAGGAAGATGGAAAGAAAACTAAGATGATGGCTCCAAGACGGAGGACTTACAATAGAAGGATATTGAGGACTTAGAAAAGGCCAATACGTCTTCTTTCTTTCTTTCTTTTGGCGAGGTAAGAAGAACTGACATAATCCTTCCCACAATAAGAATAAAATCTGCAAATAAAACATGCTTCTCACTGCTACCAGTAATGAAATCCAGAAACATCCTTATAGAAAAACCTAAATATAAATCTACAATACGATCATACATACATGCAGTATCTCCCAAAAAATCCGCAAATAAGGTGGAGAGAGGCAAGCTACAGGACAGAGAGACGTCTGGAGGAAGAAACTGATGGAGGCCAAGGCTCGAACTGGGCTGTAGAACCATCGAAGAAGACTGGATCTAAAAGTACCACAACCACTCGCTTCACCTATTGTACTACAACCCTATACCTCATATTTGTAAGCCACACCACTTGAACAGGTTCAACAGTCTGTCGGCGGATAATGTGGGTATGGTGGGTAGCAGTACCTAGGCGGAAAACTTCGGAGTTTTAGAGTAACCGAGCGTGTGACATGAAATTTGCATGCCGGTAATGTGGGGCTCGAACCCACTAAAAACTCCTGTCTTCCATATTTCCCGCTTGACTGGTTTTTTTAGCATAGGCGGCGATGGATCAGCATTTATCTAGCTGCTAATACTTTTAGCGTTTCTTTACCTTTCTGTCTTCTTCTTTCCTTCGGGTTTTTCCATCCGTAACTTCCTGTGTATGGCTTTCAGGGTCGCTTCCACCACTTTCCTCCACGCAACCTCGCTCCTCATCATGTGTCCTAGGATATTTTTCGATGTTTGTGGCGCCTCGGCAATTGCCTCTAGTTTCTCCCTATATTCGCCAAATCTCACGTAACAAAAGACGTGCTCTGGGTTATGGAGGGAGGTATTTCCTATATCCTCCATGTCCACTCAATAACTGCGTTAGGTAGTAACTCACTTCCCCACCCCCGCTCCCTCGTAACCCATCTCTCTACTTTTGGAATAAGCCTGTTGTGTTACGGACCCACAGTGGGTTATTTTCCGCCGCACTATATTTGGCTCCCCTCTAACATATTCTGGATTATAGAGACCCATGCTTTCTTTAGCCAGTATGTCTGTGAGTATCATCCGCGCTATCACGTACGCCACATCGTTGTGTATGGTCCTATATGCAGCATACGCGGAAGGCGCTTAATTTGTATGCGGCCTTCTATTTTCTGCTGTTAGCCGCCTTGTTCAACGCTGCTGCCAATACTGGCGCTGCATATAGCAAGATTGAGCTAACCACCCTCGCCACTAGGAGGCGACGGCTCGGTCTAGGCTCCTCTACGTTGGGCAGCATTCTTGGATGTACGGCCCAAATAGCGTGTTGTTGGCCTCCGCTCGATCATCATTCCAAAGTACCTTAGAGGGGCTGCGAGGGTCTGATCTGTTCCCATAATACGGACACTGGCTTTCACCATTTGCTGATCAGAACAACTTCAGTTTTGGGTCCAGCAAGTGTCAAACCACCGCTTTCAGGCCACGCTTTATTTTCCCAGATCACTTCGTGCGCTCACAATCAAAACTCATCGAGGCGTCGTCATACGACCACTACCACGATTTCATCCACGAAACCGATCGCAATTGCTTCTTGTGGGAGACGTAGCCGCAACACAGCTTATACATTGTGATCGACAGGAGAGTACCCAGGACAGATCGCTGCGGAACTCCGCATGTTGTTCTGTACACCGTCGAACTCACAATGAAGGGACCTACCTTCTTTCCTTTTCTTTTAGGTATAATGTTTGTCTGACTACCCACCCGGGTTCAACACGATCCGCCGACACTGGTTTGGGATGATATCAACGTTTATAATGCAAATTGGCTAGCGAGCCTCTCAGTCAATGGATGGAATTTTCTTCAGGACTCTTAAAACTTAAGTACTTAAAAAAATATGAGTGTGCGTAGGACCACACGTTGTAAGTGAAAACTTCTATGGCCGGCCAGTCTATATTTCCAAATCAATCTTATTTATTATAACTATACTTACATGAGAAGGATTGATGGATACAGACATTTTAACATCAATTTAGGATAACTAATTTAATGCAGTCAAAAGTAGTTACTCACTTCCTATAAATATAATGAACGATGTACATACATTTTTGGTATCCGATCAGTCGCGTGGACGGCTAAACCAAGCTTCGGAAATGCACGATTAAACTTTATACCCACATACTATTTTCAAATGTGTGGATTTCTATGGCCATAGTACATAGTGGATAGTACACATAGTGCATACATTGTAAATAGTACATAGTACATAGTAAATGGTACATAGTATATAATACATAATGCATTATACATAGTACATAGAACATAGTACCTAGTACATAGTACATAGTACATAGTACATAGTACATAGTACATAGTACACAATACATAGTATATAGTACATAGTAAATAAGCATAATATACAGTACATAGTGCATAGTAAATAGTACATAGTATATAATACATAATGCATTGTACATAGTACATAGAACATAATACATAGTACATAGTATATAGTATATAGTTCATAGTAAATAGTGCATAATATACAGTACATAGTAAATACTGTGTAGTACATAGTACATAATACATAGTGCATAGTACATACTACATAATTCATAATACATAGCACATAGAACATAATAATTAATACATAATAATTAGTACATAGCTCATAGTACGTAGTACACTACATAGACCATAATACACAATACTTAATATATAATATTAAATATATAATATTCAATATATAATATTTAATATATAATATTTAATATATAATATTTAATATATAATATATAATTCATACTACATAATTAAAACTAAAACCCCCAAAGGAAACATTTTTCTCTCGTGATGGTACGTGCGCGTGATGGCACACAAAAAGTGGGCGTGACGCGAGTTTTTAGTTTTTTCCCCAGGCCAAAAAGTGCCCAACGTGCCTATAGAAGTTTTCACTTCAAAAATGTGCTTCAACTTTGACTAAACCTTTACGCCAATTTTTTGCCCTACCTTATTTCCCCGGAGTATATTCTGACACTTGAAAACTAGACCATGCTCCAGTAACCCCTCAAAATACCACCCAATGGCAATTTTGAATTTGGTCTGGTCTGTTACTAAACTTCAAGCTATTAGTATATATTTGTAGGTCGTGTCGTGCCTCGTGGAAAATAAAATTAAAATACGAATATCTGAGCGCTTCACCGGCCAGTGTTCCGAATGAGTTGAGTGCAGCCGGCCTTATATATGAGCCCCTAAGGCCCTCCATTCATAACAGGCCGCCGGCAGGCCGTAGTCTTTTAAGCCATGTCAGCAGGTACCGCGCGATGAAGGCCGCACATTACTCAGTGGGACTGAGGGATGAGGACATGAGGCATACGTCTGACAGGGCGTGGACTGCAGGTGACCTGATGATTCGCTTTATACACACAGGCGAAGACGACAGTTTCGCGTAGTAGATTGTTAATTCAAGTGCAAAAATGTTCATGGTCTTAATGAAAATTTTGGACTGAATAGAAGTTCAGATCTTTAGGCACGGACTGAAGATACCCATACAATTAAAGATTTTTGTAAGTTTTATTGGGCTGCAGGCCCAGCAGGCCCCATTCAGTTGACGGTATGGGTGAGTGAGTGTGTGGTTACACTTGGGCTCAAGGCGAGAATCCTTAAGGCCATGGCCTGTTGGCGGCCTGTATAGGAATGAGGGCCTTTAGAAATTGCCTCATGGAAATATAATATTCTTCTATTGAACTTTGACTATTAAATACGAGAAGAAAGAATACCATTACTGTATATAACACTGGTCTATTGTTCTAATATTTTTTCATATCCTATTGTAAGTAATAAAAAAATTAGGCCTTAATTTAATTAAATCACTAATTAGGGCACGTTTTCGTAGGGCACGTTTGTTTTTAATCCACCCGAAAATTCGGTTAGTTTTGTTCGTTTTGTTAATTTTGTTTTTGTTTTTTTAGGAGTAGACATTTTTTTCCGCCACTTTTAATTCCATGACCCCGCCAAAACAAAATTCTAGATCCGCGCCTGTCTGGGAGTTCCGCAAGGTTCAATCCTTGGTCCTCTTCTCTTTTCGCTGTATGCTAATGATCTCCCTTCTGTTATCCACCGTATTTCCTTTCTTCTGTATGCTGATGATCTCCAGCTGTATACTTCATTCTCGTAGTTCAAACTCTGTATTTCTGAGTTTAATAGTAAATTATCTAAATTAATGAATGGAGCTCTTTCAATTTCTCTAAACTAAATCCCAATAAACCCCAAGTACCCTTACCCGTCGCTTTTTGCCCCTTGACAACACTCTATCTCTTTTACTCAATAATATTCCCGGTCCTATTTTTTGACTGTGACAATAATCTTGCCATTGTCATGCTTAACTCTGATCTAATTTACTGACTTATGCCCCAGTTACACGAATGACAAAAAATGACAATTGTCATAATCTCTGGTCATAATTAATGGCATTGTTGTTGTTTATTTTTTATGACAGAAATAATGACACAAATTATGACCGTGTATGATGATAATGACAAATTATGACAGAAAAAATGACAAGTATGTCATTCGTGTAACTGGGGCATTAATTCCAATCTATTGTGTGACATATGATTTCATCACACAGCGTCTAAAAATGGCATTTAATTATTGGGTTATTTTCACATATGAAGATCTGGAGCGCGTTAAAAAGCCCATTAAAACCGCAAAGAGACAAACATAGAGGAAAAATAGCTAATACATTGAGAGCCTGGGCAAATCGGTCAGGCCCAGCAAGATTCTCTCGGAAACGGTACGTTGACATAGTCCTCTGGAGAAGTCTTGTAGCTCCTCCTGAATCCCAACTTCCCAGACTGCAAAGAAGTGGTTCCAGACGCGGAACTCATAGAAATTCTCTTCTATCGCTAGAAGGTATTGACTCAGCTTTCGCTTTTTAACAAACTCCAAGACACACTTTCGCTTTTTTATTTAACAAACATGAGCAAACGCTTTTTATTTCGTTCTGCATTCTTTTTTCATCCAAGCGCAGGGAATCCATCGGATACTGATAGCAGCCAGGCGTCAGCTTCCAGGTCAGGGCTCCTATGCTCATTTAAGTCTTTTTGTTTTGCTCCAATGGCTTGTCGCTTAGACTTGACTGCTTAAGCAGGGTCTCGTCGAATAATGAAAACATGGATAGCAGACTCATCCTTCTCAAGGTAAAGTTAACAGGTGGAGTCCTCCCCTCGGTCTATCCTCCATAAGTGGTAATTCAGGGCACAGTGTCCAAGCTTCCTGGCATCCTTTTTACTGCGTCCCAACAATTCGTTTGCCGAGTTAAGAGAAGGCATAGGAAGTAACCACTTAGAGTTGGCCAGTCCAAGCGCGAACTTCCAGCACGCGGTATTTTTCATCAAAGTCCGATCGCAAGAACCCTCTTCAGCAAGCTGATGCCTGTCCAAAAGCCGGTTCCGGACCGATGAATTCAATGTCAGAAACCTGGTTAGACAGGGCATCCTCCATTTCATTGTCTTTGAAGCCTCTATGACTCGGGACCAGTGGCTTGCACAGGGGCTCCTCTTTGGTATGGCAGAATTTTTTGGGGCGCCACATTATTAATAATAATAACGATAACAATAATATAATAATTAAAACATTAAAAATATACGATGATAGGCATAATCTAATATTTGGCCCTAATTTATGATGTCTTTCTTAGTAAGCTAGAGTTTCATATAAACATTTCCTCGCTTTTTATCGCAGGCACGCATGTGAGTCGATCCTCAATTCATGAACTCAATTTTAAACAGCGGGATTCATATTGCGTAAGCTTGGAAATACACAGATGAGCATAAGATTTTTCATTTTTAGAAACAAATCAAATAATGACAAGTCATCAAGTTAAAATAAATATATGAAATTAATTCAATGTAGTTTTTAAAGTAATACTAACAAATTAAAAAAAAATTGTTGAAAAAATTAAAATAAGGGAGAAAATTTTTTTTTTGAATAATTTTTTTTTGGAGGGAGTTGTTGGGGCGCCGATGATTTGTTTGGTATGGCAGCTGCCATACCTGCCATACCCGTGTGCAAGCCTCGAGACGGAAACAAAGGTAAGTAATTGAGAACGCTTAGCTCCCCAAGTGCGCTTTTGCGGTCCCGAACAATTTAGACTTGGTCTTGCGGGACCTTATCGTTCTGATTTCGGCTTGACTATCAGAGAAAAAAAGACTCATTTGCTTTTTAGGCCCTTCTTAATTTCTCATCAGTGCACGCCAGTGTACTTCACACCTGTCTCTGTTTTGGAGCCATCCGTCCACCCTGCGGTATTTTAATGAAAGTGCAAGTTAGCCAATCTTGTATGCGCACGAAAGGTGGCTCAAATTTTAAGATCTTAAAGGGCATGCAGTCCGATAGCATACCCGCATCCGGAATATCTTCTATAATATTGGTCATTACAGAAAGTCCTAGCCCAAGACCAGCCCAGACAGTTTTCAGCCGTAGCGGCTCGTTTACGGCGGATTTTTCTACCTCAAGGGGCAGTAATACCAGATCCTCAATAATAGTAAATTTATCTTTTAAATTGTTCTTTACGAGAAAGAAAATATCTTTTCTTTGTAAAAAGATGTCTTGCTTCAGAGTTCCTGAAAAATTAAAATTACTTATTATGAATGTGAAGAAAAATTGTATTGTATATTTTTCAGCTAGGTGCAGCTAGTTTCTCTTTTATTTTAAGCAGAAATGTATACTGGACAATATGCGTCCAGTTTCAAGGCGGTACCTTGCGGAAGTTTCGACTTATCACCTATTTTATCAGAGTTATCTGAAGCGCGAGTTAAAAGATTTAATTATATTATTTATAAAAAAAAATTATTAACACGAAAGAATTATTTAAGAACAAATCTATTTAAATTCTAACTACCAACGGTACATCGAGACTGCTTTAAAATGACTTACGATCTAAGATTCTACTTGTGCATTCTGTGTGGAATAATTTCGAGGAATTTAGATATGGGAAATCTCTTTCGATATTTTTCTTAGGAACTTTATCTGGGGTTAGGAAATGGATATGGGGACCTTGGAGTGTAGGTGCAGTATTGCAACATGTGTATAAGATTTAATAATAATAGTAAGTTTATGTTGATGTCCATAACTCGCGCCTACATAAATTTATTGCAACTTACCTTGTTAACAGCTAACGTAATTTGCAATAAAGGTTTCGTTTAGTGACGTTATAAAATTATACTCACTTTCAAGAGAAGAATCCATGTCTTACTGTTACAATACACTAAAAAACAAAAATTCCACAGCGCTCGCTATATTTCCTTCACTTTCCAACATTTTTCATGCTGTTAATTATTTTTTATCATTTATGCCTTTTTAAAAGGTATCTGCACTGGCATATAAGGGCCTAACTACAAATATTTGGCGGGTCAAAAGTCCCTAAAAAATACTTCATTTTGGGACTTTTGACCAGGTTTTCGGGATTCTGAACCACTGTGCGGCGATCGAAAGGCAGCCCATTCTTTGAATTTTGCTTAATATAGATATGAGACTTTAAAGTGACACCACATTAAAGTTCGATAAGTTACCATTGGCCTTATGATGGTGGTGTTGCGACAGGCCTAGTTCGTATATCTGGGATTCAGATATGCCCTCACTACTACCAAGGACTGAACCACGCTCAAGTGGATGTGCTTGTTGTCAGCTCGTCAGAGACTAGCAAGTCAGTTGAGTGGACCGCGTGATGTTTATAACCTCACGTCTCGTAAGGTTGTCGAAGGTAGGATCCGTATGCCGCGTTGAAAGTCAAAGCCAAAATTTGTTCCTATGTAAAAGCCTAAGTTCAGGAGTCACCCCTGATACTACCAGTCCGTCATATCGTTCAGGTCATGGTAAGCTTAACTTGTCGGATAGATGAAGAGTAGGAAAGGCTAATCTGAGGGGTGCATGAAAAGAGTCTGTGTATGTGTTCGGGAATATTGACTGTGAAAGATCGCTCCACTGTCGAATTTTTTTGCTTTTAAAAAAATGTCTATGCCGAAGTGTGTACGAAAATAAAGCCTATACACTGTGCGGTTGAGCCGAGTGGGCTAATCTTGTGTTGCGGGTAAATAATAGAGTATCGTTATTAGTGACTTAGCGAGATGGAGTAAATAGATCATTTATAAAGATTAGAATACTACCCCATTCGTGTGGACCCTGCGTGAATTGCCCTGTAAGGCCCACACCGGGCATCTAACGCCTTGCCTCATTCGCTCCTCGTTATAAGGAATGCCCCATTTGGCCCCCTTGAGGAAAAATCATTGCATTGATCCCAAGTATAAAAAAGAGGCCGAAAAAGTTGAGAATATGTGCGTGAAAGCTTTAAATTTTTAAACGCGAGTGTCCTTTTACCAAAGCGGTCCCCAACCGAGTACTGATCACGCCGAATCCTACTTGACCTCTGTATTCGAACCAGAACTAGTCCATTGAGTAATGCTAAATGACGAAATGAAGCAATGCAACAACAAAAACTAATCTTTGTATGAGTAAAACCAAAGCTAATTGGGTGGGGTTTAAAAATCTTTGGCTATAGAGTTATAAGTTTTTAATAGCTCTAATTTAATTATTTAGGTTTCGTATAAAAAGCCTTGCGCGGGTGCAGCCCTTCCGCCTTCGTGATCCAGCGACCGGGATTATGTTTATGAAATATTTTGGTCGTGGATTTCCCCACCCAACGCGAAAGTGCATGTGCGCTTTTCCTTCCATCCACACGCTCTCCACGGCCCTGGTCAGATCCATATGATCAAATTTAATGAGGAAGTTCAAGTCACAATCCACACAAAAGTGCTTAAGAACCACTCGCATAATAACGAATGTTAGGTACATACAAAGAACAAATTTCAATTTGATCCCAATGTCATCCTAAATTTTGGTATTACATGTACCTTAAGAGGGTATGCACAAAATACAATTTTTTCAAAAAATTTAAAAAACATTATTTTGAGATTATTTCAAAAAAAAAATTATCAAAATGCCTGAAATAGTTTTATTCTTACTAATAATACTATTAGTCTAAGATACGTAGAAGAGCGACCTTCGCCGATCGAGTAACCGAATGAAATTTTTTTTCATGAGAAATAATATCCTAACAAAAATGACGGTGATGGGTTGCCTAACGAAATATGTTCAAGGCTATTTTTAAGAGGCGTTTTTTTCCCATTTTCCTTCCTTTTCTCTATTTTGAGGAGAAATTATGCATTTTGGTGAAAATATCAAAAGAGCAAAGTTGTCGAGCTTTCTTTCTATGTCAAATAGTTTTTGAACTACAGCAATTTAAAGTTTTCAAAATTTGTCAAAATTTTGCGATTTATCTTATCTTACTCTCAGAGTAAGCCCAGATTTTGTTATTTTATAACGTTGCATTATAACGAAAATTTCCATGGCAATGTGCTGTTACAATTTGAAACTGTTGTTATTGTTATCATTTATTTCGTCCAGGAACTAACCACAGGTGTATTTTAATCAATTGAAAACATAATTTATAATCAAAACAGTCCATTTGCAATTAGCGAACTGCTCTATAATTTTGGTCAATTAAAATCCACTTAATAAAATATACGATTGTTTCAATTAACCTATCCAATCAATAAACGCTCCATAATCTGCATGGGACCCAACATCTGCTTACTATTAAATAACCTTGCAAAAGCCACATTTAAAATCATTTACATATTTAATTGCCATAGAAGCATCAAATTCACGTCGAGTTTTGTACATATCCCGAAATAACATTTTCCCCATTTTCACTCACTTATATTAAGCCCACGAACAGCTTTCCAAATTTCACTTCTCACCGAAATTTTCTGTTCTGAAAGTAACTTCCCCCGATGCAATTGATTAGAAAATTGAAATATTTGAGAGCTCGTTCCATGACTGGAGCGTCATTATGAGTGTAGAACATCCGTTGGCTGTGAATAAGCGCAATTTTCATGTCCTAGATGATAATTGAAATTCAGTGTAGGATGGATGCTCCGATAACTAATTTCAAATGCCGTCATGTTGGATTTATTCCAGAAAATTGTCAAATTTGAATTACATGGTTTGTGAGTTCATGCGCTGCACTTACACAGTTTCGAAGAAAGTTATAATGCAAGTCAGATGTAACTGTGAGCATATTATATGCCAGGTATTTCCGGAAAAATTCGTTCTTATAAAGTCATACTTGAAAAATTTGCTCGTTAAGCAACCCAAGCAAAGTTGAAGATCGAACAACTTCGAAACTGTGCAAGTGCAGCAAGAAAATTAAGGAGTCATATTAGGACTCATTCAAACTTAATATTCTGTGAATGACGGAAAAACAACTCAGAAAGGATCTAGTTTATTTCGCCATAATTCAAGTTGGTCCATGTCGCCAGAGTTGGGATGAACCTGTACCTCCAGCGGCTTTTCTACCGCTCATTATATCTTTTGTGCAATTCTATTGACATTGTGCTAGGTGTTATAAAACGGGCTTGGTTCCTCACGCACATACTTCAAATCGTGAATGTGCCACGGCTCATATTTCCCATCCAATGGGTACCACCCCTGCTATCACGGAAACAACTTCATCTTCGCGAGATTTTTCCAAGGCCTTACACGATCGAAGCGCTATTAGCTTATTGTGGGGTGCTACACGGAGACTCAAGACGTACGAAAAACCCGGTTTTATTGGAAAGAAACGAAGGAGAGGAGAGAAAGAAGGACGCACATGACGAAACTTTAACGAAAGAATTTTCACCCAAAAATTTCCGGGGTGAAAACTAACTCATACGCACATTTCTTTCTCTTCTCCCTTCTCAGATGTAAACAATGACCGCGGTAAACACACACAATCAAAGCTTTCATGTAGGATAAAGAATTATTCCAAGCCGAAGGCAGCCTCGGGTAGCATTAAATAACGAGACTCAAATCTGATTTCGGCCGACTTCTTGAGTCTCCGTGTAGCACCACCCATTGGTTGGCCCGAGTAAAAATAAATGATGGCCTTAGAGCGGGCAAATGCCGACTGTGATTGAAACATAGTCCTCGGCCATCTGGCGGTTAACAGAAGGCTCGTTGCAGGACAGTAGGGCCGTAAAGGGGGCGATTGACGGTGAAACAACGGCCTTACAGTTCCACTAACGGCCATACGACGGTGGTACGGCGGCTGTATGGTTGCTATTACGGGTATTCGACGGTGGTACAGTGGCAGCAACGTGGATATTCGCCCTCCTATAAGAAAATATATTTCACTGCAATTAAATGTTTGATTTTTTTCAGTTGTGTTTTTTTTTCAATTTCCCACTAAAATATAAATCAACACGCACCACACACTTCACGTACAACAAACCGACGACTGGCGAGCTCGTTTCTCTTGTGCATCGATATCTTTAAGTAGGATAAATCGAAAGAACCATTGTACATAACGAAGACGATGAAGTTCCCATAAAACACATTCAACAATACATTTGGTGCAGATTCTTTTTTTGGCTCAAATTTCCCGTCGAATGCCCGTTTCTACAGCTCAGTACTTGGCCTTTTAAATCTTTTGGTCAAATTTGGCCGTCGTAAGGCCGTATGTGCTCCCATTAAAAATGGTTAAAAACTCTACGGCCATCATATGCCCCTTAAAAAGCCAAGCGGCCGGTGTTCGCCCTTTATAAGGCCGTTTTTTATTTTTACTCGGGGATCTCCGGTGTGATCTTGTCGACAATCACACCCAGATAATTTAGGGGGCTGTAGAGCATTTCAATTCTCCTCCTACTATGATCTTTATGCATGTCTGTTATGATCTTTGCGCATAGACAACTTCCAACTTCTACAAGGCTACTAAGATATTGATCGTTCAATACTCCCTTATACATTATTATACACAGAGGTCCCACAGGACAGATCAACTCGTCTGTGGAATAACCTCCCACAGTCAGTATTCCCGAACTTATACAACATCCAAGAGTTCAAACCCAAAGTTCATCGCAATCTCCCCTTAACCGTTCTTATTCCTCCGTTATCCTTCGAGCTAAACTTGCTACCAGACATCTGACCATGATGTGAACGACATGACGGACTACAAAGGGTGAAACCTGAGCTTAGACTTCCACATAAAAAAACATTAGTCCATCCTTTCGCGACCAGTGAGCAACCAGACGACCTTTTTCCGGCGATCCATCCATCTAAATGGCACAGGGTCACGCCGAAACCTCACCGTGTGTGGTGCGGAAACTTGGATGAGCTCGTCTGCTAGAGCTATAGGATTTATGTACAATCAGTAACATGTAAAGCTGCAAGCTGCTAATTTTGAAGGCGGGCCAATCGACTGGCGCAATAATGGAGCGCTCCTGCATGGGGCCTTTAGCCCTGTTTTTTTTTATATGAAAAAACCGAGCTTAGGAGTCACCCTTTGTACTACTAGTCCGTCATCTCGTACACGTCATGGTGCAATGTCAAGTAGTAAGCTTGGTTTGAAGGATAGAAAAAAGAATAGGAAAGGTTAGAGGTGGTCTGGGGGATGTTCGAGGAAATGTCGATGAACCTTGCGTTGTGCCTGTATTTACGGCCCTTCGGACCGAGCAGTCGCCTAGTATCGAGCTTACCATCCTGCCAGTAAGCATTTGGTGGATGAGAGACGAGATGGCTAGATCCCCTGTTCTGTCAAGGCCAGGGTAATGGCGTCTGGGAGTACGTTGTTAAACGCTTCCTCTATGTCAAGGAATGTCACTAATGTATACTCCTTGACCTGTGATTTTTCAATGGTTTAAACCAATGAGTGAAGAGCAGTATCAGTAGATTTGCCCTTTGTATAGGCGTGTTGTGCGCCCGAGAGTTCCGAGGTTAGTATGGTCTGCCTCAGATATATTTTGATTAGCCTTTCCAGAGTCTTTAAAAGAAAGGATAATTGGCCTGAAGTCTTTGGGTGTTGCGGGGGAGCGGTTTGTCCGTGGTTGTGCAACTTTTTCCTCGCCTTCTTGTACTCTGTAAGGAGCTCCTCGAAATAAGCTTGATTTCGATTTTGCTAACTATGCCTTCTAATTTTTAGGCAAGCCTATCGTCACTCGTCGATCTCCTAATCGCTTCAGAATATTTTGTTGTATGTGTCCGAGTCCGCCAGTTTTGGGGCATGGAAGCGTCGGATGCTTGCTGTGCCATTTCGCTGATCTCGGCACTACACTATTTTCCGTTTGCCTGTAGGCTGCACTATTTTGAATTGTGGTATTTGGTGTAGAGCATCACGAGATCTCGACAAACTCGAGAGTGTCGTCTTGGTCTCGACTCGAGAATCGAGAGGAGAGTAAAGTTCGGTCTCGACAAAAATATTCTCGTCGAGACGAGAGTAAGTTCGGTCTCGACAACCATATTCTCGCCGAGACGAGATTATTCGCTCGAGATCTCGTCGACAAATTAATAGCAAACAAGTCTGGTAAAAAAGTATCTGATGAAGCGCGCACGCTATTTTCTAAGCTGGGATATGGTTCTCATTCACCTATAAACACATTTTTGCCCCTTGTTTTTTTGGAGGACAGCTATAGCGGAATATTTGGAAGCACCCGTTGGGCAAGGAAATGTGGACATTCTAAAATGGTGGCAGTGTCATCAAGATTCGTACCCTCTCTTATCGAAAATGGCGAGAGATTTGCTTGCTATCATGGCGACATCTATTCCGGTAGAGCAACTATTTTCAGGCGGGGCCGGTCTAATAATGACCGAAAAGAGGTGCTCTTTGAAAGACGCCACGTTCAATGCCATTCTGTGCATTAATTCTTGATCAAAAAGTGTTGTTCGAAAAAATATCTGCGAGATTAATTTTTGACGAATATTGTTCTATGCTCTTTAGCATACAATTAGCTTATATTCGTACTTAGAGGGGTGGAAAGATAAATAGCACATCGATCAGGTTGAAGTTTTCAACAAGTGTGCAATTTGAGCTGTTACCGATACGATGCCGTCAATTTTAATAATAATACCGTTACATACTAGTTGTACTTCCAGCTACTTAAAAGTGCCTAAACTTCAGATTAGTACTGCCACCATGCAAGAAATTTTTAAATATTGTGTAAACTATCATATCTGTGCTATTTATCTTTCCGCCACTGTATATGAAATTATGAATTAAAAAAAATTTTTAAAATATTAAATACGTCTTCTATTCATTTTTATAATAATAAATTAATTTTCAACAACTAAAGTAAACGACTGAATAATTTCAATTAATTATCTCTTCAATTTCCTTTAGAATTTTGGTCGAGACTCTCGACTGGGACGAGACGAGGCGAGACGAGACGAGATTAGGATGGGCGAGATCCGCCGAGAGTCGAGACGAGACTCGAAATGGTCAAGACTTACCGATGTCGAGACGAGAGTCTTAAAAATCTCGTCTCGTCTCGGTCTCGTGATGCTCTAATTCGGTGGCCGTGATGATCTATAAACCAGCTTCTATTTTAACACCCTCCTAACCTGAAATCTTTTCTGTTCTTACAGCTAAGCTTGCTACCAGACATTGTACCTTGACTTGACCAACAGCATGATAGACTTGTTATGCAAGAGGTGATTCTTGAGCATAGAATATTGTTGCATACGAAAAAACGTGTTGAGTTTGCCTGCCTAAACCAGCTGTACTCGTGCTGTAAACAGACTGAGAGACAGGTGGGACTCAAATTAAAATTCCGTGAAAAAAAGTGGTACCTTTAACACAATGTTTGTACTTCGATATTCCGTTGCTCATTACCGATCATTCATTATCTTTGTCTTACATCTAAAATCTAGAAGGTGGGTTTGTTGTTTAGCATCATTCGTCTGCTGTCGATTGGACTGTTCTAATTACTATCATTCATTGTGCTGTGTTTTATATGCAGCCCATCGACCATCATACATCTTCGATAACCCTTGGAGCATTGTTTTTTATTATCCATCAACTATCGTCCTCCATCATTTCCCATTATTATTTAATCTCGTAATCCTTAATATAACTTTAACTTTCAACCATTAATCTCTCTTCCATCGTTTTTGATTTCGCAAAACTTTCCTTCAGTCTCTAAGATTAGTGAAAATATATTAAAAAGCAATTTTTAGTTTCAATAAATCAAGTTTCATAAAAAAAAACGAATAAAGCGCGGAACACAATAGTTACGAGCTAAAAATGAATTACCAAACCAACAAGAGTGGAAAACCCCGTGAAAACCCTTTAAGGGTTCAGCTTCTCACCGCTGCCAACGTACAAAAAAGTTGAAAATAACTTCTTGTAACTTTCGCAATGCTTCGTGATGCCATTGAACTTTAATAATAAATTTCCCCGGCAAACTTTTCCCTCAATGGTGATTCGGAATTCTCGTGGCATTTTATTCTCGTTCAAAGTTGGCGAAATAAAGTACACAATGAGATAATCGCAGGAATGGAGGAGGAGGAGGAGGAGCAGGAGCAACGATGATACCAGGACCCAGTCGAGCCAGTCTCCATCGATATGACAACAGGATCATTAAGGAAGTTCAACGTTTATCTCGATGTTAGCTGTGATGGCAATCAATCCTCCTTGTTTGACCTTCGACCCTCTAACAACAGAATTTAACATTTAACGCTGTTCGACAGTGCACCATTTACGAAACTCTCAAAAGCTTCAATTCACATGACGGTGATTACACTGTTCGTTCCTACGTACGTTCCTCACGAGCTTTTAGATGAACGGGGAAGTGGAGATGACCCCTTTCATCATCTCCACTTCCCCGTTCATCTAAAAAGCTCGTGAGGAACGTACGTAGGAACGAACAGTGTAATCACCGCCCATGGGAATTTCGTGCTCGAAACCTTGACGAAAATTAGGTATTTTTCGGTATGCTGTTTCGACATATGCGTTCGACATCGGCCCACACCCAAACTTCATGTACTGTACATGCATTAAATATGCAATTATTTATGCCTTGATGAATTAGGACCAAGTCCTTCTGCTGATGATGTGTCGGCTGTCAAAATTCCTTTGAACCGTTGAATAACAAATTAAAGGCTCCTGGGGAAGTACATGTTTTCGCATAATCGGAATCCCAAAAGACTTGGTCGTGATTGATGGTGCTAATGTCTTTCCGGATCGGATATCCCAGGCACTAATCTCCGTTGAGGTTTGCTTTCAACACAGCATTTCTTATCTTAACAAGTGTCAATAATATTGGGTTTTGGCTAAGGATGGGGAATTATTTATTGGTTAAAATATTTAATAAAACTTGACCAACAGATCCGAGGGTAGATGGGATGTGGCCGATAAAAATGATTAATAAGAAGGATGACAGTTTTTCGATTTTAATTACCGATGATTTAAATTGAATTCTCGGGTGACAGGAAGCTGTTCATGAAATATGGGTAAGGATTCAATCTTTTCCTAGCCTTTTTTTTTAAAAGAAACAGAAAGAAGCAATTGGATTTTGAGAGATGAAATTCTTTTCTGTTTTGTTCAGGGGGTGATGATCGATGGACCCTACTTGTTGAGTTTTTTAATAATACAAAAACTGATTCAGGGAAATTTTATATTAGATATGTTTCCTTCTATGTAAAGTAGCTTAGAAGTAAGTCCTATCTACAAAGTAATGAAATTTAGTAGAGAGACGAATGAAAGAAACTGCTATCGTGAATACAGAATTTTACCCCAACCGCTCTCTTCCAATACTAACGCGATTGAAGGCTAAATTCAATAATCGAACAGGAAATGACTTCCTCGATTCGTGTGCTTAGACTGGACGGAAGAAAATTGGACAGAGAATTACTGTAAAGAAAGAAGACAATTTAGAAGGAATATTGTCTATAGGAGATATAGGAGGAGATAATGGTAGCACATCCTCCTCATGCCCTCAAGAAATTTGCAACATGTTTGCTGATAGGTTTCGTGAAGTCTTCAGCCCCAAATCTGGTACCACAGACCCGAACTTCACCGAAACGGAAACTGAAACATCAGCTCTTATAAGCAATCTATCCCTGTCTATTGACGACATTATGTCCGGTTTAAACAGCCTTGATGTCACTAAAGGCATAGACAAATAAAAGGAAAGATATTCCATTTCATACAAGAAAAGTGTGCAAGTTCTTGTTGAGAGAGCTTTCCTATTTCCTCCATTTAAGCTTCCTCCAAGCGAAAGCTGCCCCTGCTAAATCTTTATTTTCGGTGGCACTGTCCAGATATTTGAGTAAATCTTATCTGAAGAGAGTAAATGGAAAGAAAAACGTCGGCGATGCATGGGAGCAGGGTTCTTTCAGAGCTATTCGCGTTTGCGCTTCTTTTTTTACAGGTTTTCTCATTTATGAATGGCATATTTACGAATGTGTATATTGTATTCTAGGTAAATTTCATTAAAGGGATTTGTTGGTGGAAATAAATGAAAATAAGAAGGAAGCTGTTTGTTTGATTTTTTGTTTAAATGACAAAATTCAATTACATATTTTTAGAAGTTACGATTTTATTTTTTCAGGTCCGACTTTTCGGTTTCTACTTTGCAAAAGTTAGTAAAATAGTGATTTTTGTGCGAATTTTGATTTCGTTTTGATTTATAACAATCATTTCCGCAATGTGTTTATTTTGCAGATTTGGAAAAGTTTTATTTTGGTCAAAGGTTCACAAGCAAATTATTGCGTTTTACAAGGATTTGAAAATGTAAAATATCAAATCATGAATAAATTTAGAAATATGAAAAGTGGAAATTATTTCTTTATAGCTATTTAAGGACATTCCCACTTAATAGTGCAGCCATAATAAGAATTCTATCTAATGGCCCTATAAAAAAATATCCAAATAACTTGAATTTTTTTTATCTTTATTATGATGTTCTACTGACTTTCTTCTATTGGGGTAAATTTTAACTTGGCGCAATTATATCGAAACCGTTTTATTCGTAAACGGGCGGGAAAGTTTCGGTGTCCCTCTAATACTAGTATTTTGTTAAAAAAAATACTCCTTTCCACACCGCAGGGGTAGAGTAATTGGCGAGTTTTTTTAAAGTGGTGTCCCCAGTAAGCCTAATCCACAAAACAATTTTCGGCGTTACATCCCTTACAGGCATGTATTTAGTCGTCATTGAGTAAGTCCGACATAAAATGTTGGCAGACGTAAAAACGGAGTAAGCTTCGATATAGTTTTGGCAGACAGTTTATTCTATACATTATTACAGAATAGAGTTCAATTATTTCAAGGAAAAAGGATTGTGTGTTTCTTTATATATAATATAAGATAAGGACACAACATAAAATTGCATTTGTTGTTGAATTTGCTATTCACGCTACTACTCCTAAGAATTTGATGAAATTAACAACTTCCCCTTTTAGGATTGTATAATTTTTTGCTTGGAATAGTTTTTTAATGAGCTCTTATCTTTAAATTGATGTGAATGCCACAAACAAAATTTTCGAAGAATAATAAGGATCAAATAATCTAAGATTTGTTTGTGGTGATCGTAAAATTCATTTTCTTTAGCTAACCAGTTGGAAAATTCAGATTTTTTACTTATTGTATCCATACAATGTTCAATTATTTTGCTTTTTAAACCTTTTATTTCAGGAGTACTCTGAACAAATTTAACGAAGATTTTAACAAAGATTTTACAAATATTAAAAAAATAATCTGTAGGATTTTTAAGTGCACCAAAATCGGTACTTTTTGAATAATTTTTAAAATAAATAAAACTTTCCGAAGGTTTTGAATACTTAACAGTTTCGTTTGGGTTTCTCACAACCTTATCGCATAACAAACACTTTTCTTTTTTTGAAAAGCGGTCAATTATGAAACCTCCAAAATACCTTTAAGAAGTTTCTTCGACAGAAATCGAATCTTCATTTACCCCATATTCCAACAAATCAATTGACTCGATTATGTTGCTAACTTCGAGACCCTCATTAGTGACATCACCAATCGTCCGATCCTCAACAGTAAAAATTCCATGATCGTTATTATTATTTATGGTTTTGCCATCACTAAATGAGTCAATAGCTATAAATTGCTGACTATCTTCGTCACAATTCTTCCTATGGGAAGATATAGACAAAATTTTGTTCGAAATAATTTTGCAAATAAAACTATTGAAATTATATATGGATTATTACTGAAGCCCCCTCTTAATCTTTCTAAGGAAAAAAGGTTTTCAATTGGGTCTTGGTTAAATTTCGAAGTCAGAACGAACTCTTTATTGGGAAACTCGTTTAATATTTCATCAGTTAAAAGAATAATGGATTTTAGAGTCAAAATCAATTTCCCAATCCAAAATGTTTTGTTTTTTTTCTCAAATGAAATTGATTGAATGTAACGTAACATTTCAGAAAGATATTTCCTTGGAGTATTTGTTTGAGTTAATCCACACTTATACCAATTTCTACTAAAAGGTTCTTTACTATTGAGACAATCGAACAAGTTTTTGAGTTTTGAAAAGAAATCGGAAGTAGAAAGAGTAACTGATGAAACATTAGGGCTAAGCAAATTTAATTCTAAAGCAGTTTTAAGAGCAGCACAAACTTTGTTACTTAAAACTTGAAGAGCATAAGAAACCTTCATCTTTTCCCAAGTATTTGGCCATACATGTTTTGAAGTTAACTTCGGCACCATTTTAGTAGAACCATTTTTTTCTAAATTATAGAGTTCTTTAACACAGTTCCAACTTACTGTTCCATCTTCACAGTGAATATATTTTACCAATAAAGTATTACGTATTGATTTGAACAAATGCGGAACATCGAACATTGCAAAAATCTTTTGATTATTATAATAAAAAAAATGGTCCTTTTCCGTTACTCCGAGAGAACTAAAGCAACTGCGATTGTTAGAAGCCTGATCTGAGGCTATACTTCGGATTTTAAGACCAAGTTCACAACAGTAGTCTAAATTCAGCTTCATTTTTTCGGCTAATACTTTACTGTTAATTGGTTGATCGGTGGCAAAAAAACTAATAATAAATTTCCAATTAGAAAATAAGCCTCGAACCATAAAAACAGAAACATACTTTGCTGGTTCTTTATTTCTAAAATCACCTGTATCGACAAAACCAACTATTTCATCTGTTACCTGATCATTTATGTTAACTCTCTTCTAATATTAATTTCATCAAATATCAACACAGCTTGTCTCATTTCTAAATCCCAATGTGAAAAAATCTTCTTAAGGTTTTCTGTAACCGTGTTATTAAAACCAGGTTGAATATTTTTAATAAGTTGCCAACGATGCAGAGAGCTCAGAGATGGTAAATTTATGTTTAAATTATCTTTAAAATACCTGTAAGTTGTAGGAGATTTGTAATGGAAATTTAAAGCTAACGATCTTTCGTCATAACTCCATCTTTTTTTATTTTTCTTGTTAGAAAGTATCATAGTGCAAAAAGTTTTTGAATTTTTAGTCACATAGGGCGCGGAGGCAATTAAAGAAGTTAGCGGTGTTTTGACTATTCTACTGAGATAGTTGTTTCGACATATCCTTCTTTCTAGGTTCACTTTCTTAGTTCTATTTTCCTTGCTGCATCTCTTTAACTGTTCTATAAGTTTTTTATATTTACTTAATAAATTTGTATATTTTGAGCGGTAGAAATTTACCGATTTCGCCGATTTTAGACAAAAGGAGCAGGACAATTCCATTTCGACAGAAGCAAATGAGGGATTTGGCTCTAGTTTAGCTAAATCTATGAGAGCTAGATCAGGGTTTGTTATTTTATTTGAGTTTTCATAACACTTACCAGAAAAAATAGCTACATAGAAAAAATAGAACATCGCAATACATAAATGATAAATGGGCCTATGAAACAGTTCCTTTCTTATTTCATAAATTAATTTATAAATCGTACCTAGAATTAATATGTTATAACAAAACCTGTAAAAAAAGCGCATAGGCAAAAATCTCAACCATGCTCGATCCATCGCTATCATTTCTCTTTCCACAGCCTTCGTCTGGAGGAAACTTAAAGGTAGAAACAGAATGGCACGGCGACCGTGGCGGTGGCCGCCGCTCAGAGAGTTTCCCATACATTTAATTTGTCCGCGACGCCTGGGGAGAAATTAAATGTAAGGGAAACTCTCTGAGCGGCGGCCACCGCCACGGTCGCCGTGCCATTCTGCTTCTACCTTAATGGAGGAAATAGGAAACCTCTCTGAAGGGAAAAGTGGACACTTTCCTGAAATGGAACATCTTTCCTTTTATTTGTCTATAGTAAAAGAAAAGAGAAACAAAAATAATAGCTTATTGGGGAAACCACTTTAAAAAAACGCGCCAATTACTCTACCCCTGCGGTGGTGTGGAAAGGAGTATTTTTTTTAACAAAATACTAGTATTAGAGGGACACCGAAACTTTCCCGCCCGTTTACGAATAAAACGGTTTCGATATAATTGCGCCAAGTTAAAATTTACCCCAATAGAAGAAAGTCAGTAGAACATCATAATAAAGATAAAAAAAATTCAAGTTATTTGGATATTTTTTTATAGGGCCATTAGATAGAATTCTTATTATGGCTGCACTATTAAGTGGGAATGTCCTTAAATAGCTATAAAGAAATAATTTCCACTTTTCATATTTCTAAATTTATTCATGATTTGATATTTTACATTTTCAAATCCTTGTAAAACGCAATAATTTGCTTGTGAACCTTTGACCAAAATAAAACTTTTCCAAATCTGCAAAATAAACACATTGCGGAAATGATTGTTATAAATCAAAACGAAATCAAAATTCGCACAAAAATCACTATTTTACTAACTTTTGCAAAGCAGAAACCGAAAAGTCGGACCTGAAAAAATAAAATCGTAACTTCTAAAAATATGTAATTGAATTTTGTCATTTAAACAAAAAATCAAACAAACAGCTTCCTTCTTATTTTCATTTATTTCCACCAACAAATCCCTTTAATGAAATTTACCTAGAATACAATATACACATTCGTAAATATGCCATTCATAAATGAGAAAACCTGTAAAAAAAGAAGCGCAAACGCGAATAGCTCTGAAAGAACCCTGCTCCCATGCATCGCCGACGTTTTTCTTTCCATTTACTCTCTTCAGATAAGATTTACTCAAATATCTGGACAGTGCCACCGAAAATAAAGATTTAGCAGGGGCAGCTTTCGCTTGGAGGAAGCTTAAATGGAGGAAATAGGAAAGCTCTCTCAACAAGAACTTGCACACTTTTCTTGTATGAAATGGAATATCTTTCCTTTTATTTGTCTATGCTAAAGGTCACGGTCCTGACAATCTACCTCCCTGTTTTTTGAAATTGTGCTCACAACATTTATTATTCGCTCTTCACATTATTTTCAATAAATCATTGTCGCAAGGAAAGTTTCCTACAATGTGGAAGAGATCCTATCTCACACCAATCCACAAATCAAGTGATAAGCACTTCGTAGATAATTACAGAGGCATTGCCATCCTATCATCAATTCCTAAACTCTTCGAAAAACTTGTATTTGATAAGATGGTCCCTCTAATTGACCCATGCCTTAACGAGCAGCAGCATGGTTTTAGAAAGGGACGTTCGACCACCACAAACCTTATGATTCTAATCTCCGAACTTCTGTGTGGTATGGAGAACGGTCATCAAATTGATGCTGTTTACACTGATTTCAGCAAGGCCTTTGATCGTGTTGACCACCATATTTTAATTGCAAAGTTATTAAAATTTGGGATATCAGGTCCTGCCCTTGCATGGATTAAATCATATTTGAACGAAAGAATACAGGTTGTGAGATTTCAAGGATGTTTGTCAAAAGAAATCGAAGTAACTTCCGGTGTTCCGCAGGGAAGTCACTTAGGTCCACTTTTATTTAATGTATTCATCTCCGATTTGTCTGTTAAACTACAGAATATCCCACATCTATTTTACGCAGATGACCTCAAAATATATAATGTCATAAGGTCCCAAGTTGACGTAGCCTTCTTGCAGTCGAAACTGAATGCATTACAAGAGTGGTGCATTTTAAATAAATTGCAACTTAACACCAGCAAATGTCACGCAATTACCTTCACCCGCAGTAAAAATGCACAGCCCCAGTGCTATTATCTCGATGAGAAAGCACTGGATCATGTCGATCAAATTAGGGATCTAGGTGTCGTTCTAGACAAAAAGTTGAATTTCAATTTGCACTACGACAATATCACTGCCAAAGCCAATAAGCTTCTAGGCTTTATAAAGAGAAGGGCTAAGGAATTTAACAATATTTGGGTGACAAAGGCCCTTTTCTGCTCACTTGTCCGCCCAATTCTTGAATACGCATGCCCTATCTGGGATCCTATATTCCAAATAAGAAGCAACAGGATTGAATCGGTGCAAAAGAAATTTCTTCTTTTTGCTCTGAGAAACTTATATGACCCGCGTGATTATCAAAACCTACCACCCTAGACGGATAGGCTCAAGTTGTTGGGGCTTATTCCGCTATCTTGTAGAAGAGAGTTGCTTATTTCTTGCTTTACCTTAGACGTCCTAAGCCATAATATTAAAGTGCAGTTTTTGTCGGACAGAATCAGATTCAATGTTGAAGTTCGACACACTAGGCATACGAAACTGCTAAAGGAATATCCACATCGTACCGAATACGCAAAGAACGAACCCGTCAACAAATGTTGTGTGGTTTTTAATAGACACAGTCCATGTTTCTCCCCTACCATCAGTAAACCATCTTATAAAAGAAAAATGATTGCCCTCTTTACATCCTAACCAAAATCCTATCCACTAATAATTAAAATTTAAGTTGACAACATATTAAATTTATATAGTATGTCATAGTAATTGTATATTAGATTTTATTAAAAATCATTGTATCATTTGTTGTTAGCTTTAAGTGTGCCTTGTTTGGCAATAAATAAATAAATTTGATTAAAAATAAAATATGGAAATGACTCTGCATGGAATCGAACCTGGGACCTGCGGGTTGGTAGATGGGCGCATTAACCTATAGGCTACCGAGGCTCTAGAATTTCGTGTGAAAAGAAATGTCGATTTGTGATCTTTTATTTTTCCAATAGTAAAGTTACTTCAAGTTTCATTATACTTAATTTATATGGATCTGGTAATACAAATGACCTTTCTTTGCCTTTCTCTCTTTTCTTCGGTTTCTTCCAACTTCAACTTCCTGTGTATGGGTTTCAGCGTTGTATCCAGTGTCTCCACCCCATCCTCCTCGCCCTAGGATGTTTCTCGATGTTAGTGGCGCCTAGGCTATTGCCTTTAATTCCGCCTTACATTCGGCGAATCTCAAATAAGACGATACCTGGGCATGTCAGGCACAGCGGCGAGTCATCGTGCTCACTTCCCATGCTCGCTTGTAACCCATCTCTCAACGCTTGGGATAAGTCTGCGAGTCTACTTACCATTAACAAACTAGTCCTACTTTCCTTGACATTCCGTTATGGCCTCACAGAGCGTCATCTGCCTGAGGTACCGTTTTAGGCTCCACTTGACATTCCATCAGAATCATAGAGAAGCATGCCTTCTTTCTTCGGTATGTCTAAGCGGATCATTTCCTGTATTACGGACGCCGCATTGTTGGACATGGTCCTATATGCGTAGTACGAGCGGAAGGCGCTTAGCCTGTTTGCGGCCCTGCATTTTTTACTGTTAGCCGTTCTGTTGAACTGAATTTTGGGGCGGCATTTTGGCTGTAAGTGCCAATGGCCAATTAATAGAAAATTTCACTTATATATTAGAAGGAAATTGTCATATGATAGTGATGTAGTTGGGAAGTTGGATTTTTTTGTTTTTTTTCTTTACATATGTTAAGATAAAGCGAAAAAAAAATTTCTGCAAAATCGGTCCTGTGCTGCACGAGAAAAGTGCATAAATGTTCATTTTTGATGCGTTTTGAGTGCATTGCTACACTATTTTTTTAATTTCTCCAGTTCTGTTGGTCGTAGAACAATAAAAAAATTGGAAAATACTCGTAAATGAATAGACTATCGAACTGATTCGGTATAAATACTTTAAAAATGAATCCTAACCTCAAAAAACCAAAATGTATGAAATTTTGTTTAATTTTAGTAAAAATGCAATAAATAACGGGAAAAAGGTTGGATTTTGATAAAAATTGGAGAAAAGATGTACTTTGATGCTATAAATACGTGGTTGAAATTTCAAAAAAAAATTTCGCTTTTTACGGCAACAATTTGCAGTTTTCGAAAAAAATTTAAAATTGGCGCCATTTTATGCCAAATCATCGTACGGTAAAATATTTTTTTTTAAATTGTAGGTTTTTTATGTTCGTTTCGTTGCACATACTGCAAGGACAAAGAAGGGAATCTGATCACCGATCCTCAAGGCATCTTGGAGCGATGGGAAGAGCACTTTCATGAATTGCTAAATGGCGAGCTAACTGAGGATTTGGAGGCTCCACCAATATCTGACGATAATGCTATGCTGTCACCACCAAGCTTAGCAGAAGTTAGCAGTGCCATCACCCAGCTCAAAAACAACAAGGCCTCGGGTGCAGACGGCATCCCTGCGGAGCTGGTTAAATATGGAGGGCCTACATTACACCAAGCGATTCATGAATTAATTGTGCAAGTATGGGAGCAGGAAGCGATGCCAGAAGACTGGAGAAAAGGCATCCTCTGCCCGGTACATAAAAAAGGAGATATCACAACGTGCAGCAATTATCGTGGTATAACGTTGTTGAGTACCGCGTATAAGATATTCTCCGCCATCCTACAAAACAGGATGGCCCCATACGCTAGAAATATCGTAGGGCAATACCAGTGTGGCTTCAGCCCAGGCAAATCAACAACCGATCAGATTTTCACTTTGAGGCAGGCTATGGAAAAATGTCTAGAGTTTCAAAACTCAATCCAACACCTCTTCATAGACTTTAAAGCCGCCTATGATATCATAGCCAGAGTAGAACTCTACAAAGCCATGATAGAATTCGGCATTCCCAATAAGCTGACAAGACTATGTAGGTTGACCATGACCAATGTGACAAGCCAAGTAAAGGTATCCGGAACACTGTCCAGACCAATCAACATCTATAATGGACTCCGACAAGGGGACGGTCTGGCCTGCCTCCTTTTCAACCTGGCGTTGGAGAAAGTGATCCGAGATTCATGCGTGACATCAAGGGGCACAATCCTCCACAAGTCCACCCAATTACTGGCTTACGCAGACGACATCGACATCATTGGAAGAACATCAACAGCTGTACAAGAAGCTTTCATCCAGATTGAGCGGGCGGCAGGAAATCTAGGACTGCACATCAACGAAAGCAAAACAAAGTACATGGTGGCCTCGTCTGCAAGAACACCTAACATTGGTCCCACAATCAAGGTAGAGGAACACGAGTTTGATGTGGTAAAATCATTTACCTACCTTGGGTCAATAGTAGCAGCCGACAATAGCATGGAACCTGAAATACGCGCACGACTGCTAAAAGCCAACAAAGCCTACTATAGCCTGTCAAGGCTCTTCAAATCCAAGCATCTAACCATAACGTCTAAACTTTTACTATATAAGACGATGGTCTTGCCGGTCCTCACATATGCATCCGAAACGTGGGTGCTTAGCAAAAAGCACTCTAACCTCTTGGCGGTGTTCGAGAGGAAAATACTTCGGAGGATTGTTGGCCCCGTATGTGAGGCAGGACGATTCCGGAGACTCTACAATGACGAGATCTACGAGCGCTATCGCGACATAGATGTTGTGAGGAAAATAAAGCTCGGTAGACTCCGGTGGGCAGGACATCTAGCTCGTATGAGTGAAGATGAGCCTGCTCGGAAAGTTCTTTGCGGTAAGACCTATGGGGTGCGACAGCGAGGGAGACCCAACCTCCGCTGGAAGGATGGCGTAGACCAGGACGCTCAGAGCATAGGGATGCCAAACTGGATGACATCGGCTCAGAATCGGGACTGGTGGAGAGAACAGTTGCGAGAGGCCAGGACCGGATCCCGGTTGTAGAGCCGTTAAAGAAGAAGAAGGTTTTTTATGTACTTTCTTGTGAGCATACGCAATACTTCGATACTTTATTTGAAATGCCCATTTTAGGCCTTTGAAAACACTAATGCCCGATTTCTTCACAATAAACTTCGATTAAATGTTGGACGGTTTTCTTCACGCGAATCTAAAGTTACATATTCCACAGATAGTTAACCTACCATTCATATGGCATCTCTGCAAATTGCTGAGATATGTTTGGCTTTTGCGCAAGTCTCGTTAAAAAAACGCAAAATTATAATTTGGGGGTTTTTTTGACGTCAAACATTGAAATAATTTAAAAAAATTTAAATTGTAATTGGGAGACAGGCAAATACTTCCGCCTACTTAATACTTAAATTAAAGTTCTCATTTATGAATGTAAACGTATTTTTTCTAATTTTAATGTAACATTTTCCATTAAATTCTCCTCTTCGCTCTCATCGGTCGAGAAAACATTAACATTCATAAATGTAATATATATATATATTAATATGATAAAATATTTAAAAAAAAGTCAAAAACAAATATTTTGACACTAACCAAGAGATAAACCCTCAAAATTGGCCAGTTAACTTTAACCCCGCGATAAGTCCTAACCCAACGATAGCAAAAGTGAAGAAAACCAATTTCTTTAGATATACTATGGATAAAGCTAGCAGAGGTATAACCCATTGTGAAGAAATCGGGCATAAAAAATTTAAATTTTTTTCGAAAACTGCAAATTGTTGCCGTAAATTTCAACCACGTATTTCTAGCATCAAAGTACATCTTTTCTCCAATTTTTATCAAAATCCAACCTTTTTCCCGTTATTTATTGCATTTTTAATAAAATAAAACAAAATTTCATACATTTTGGTTTTTTGAGGTTAGGATTCATTTTTAAAGTATTTATACCGAATCAGTTCGATAGTCTATTCATTTACGAGTATTTTCCAATTTTTTTTATTGTTCTACGACCAACAGAACTGGAGAAATTAAAAAAATAGTGTAGCAATGCACTCAAAATGCATCAAAAATGGACATTTATGCAATTTTCTCGTGCAGCACAGGACCGATTTTGCAGAAATTTTTTTTTCGCTTTACCTTAACATATCTAAAGAAAAAAAACAAAAATTCCAACTTCCCAACTACATCATAACTTCGCTTTTTTTTGTTTAATTTCCCTCTACTAATAGATTTTTAGTTCGTGAAAAACTGACAATGCGTAGCGTATTTATACTGTTTATGTCTAAGAGCTAAAAATATTTACAATTCTTGATTCACGGTCTTTTGTGAGCCTTAGCCTCCTCAAGATTCTTCTTCCAACGCTTTTGTTTATGTTCCCTCGCAACTTCCGAGAACCTCCTCATCATACCTAGTAAGCCTCCAAGTTTCCGATTCGTATACATGAATACTGGTTTTATTAGGAATTTGAATAGCTTCGCCTGTTGCTTAGTTTATACTAATAGTTTGGTTCCCAAGCTAAACTGCTGCCTTACCTACTTTTTAAACTTCTGCTTATTATTTTTGACTTAACATATTCCAACATACTGTAGTATGTTTGTTCGCTAATACTATTCTTCTCGTTTAGGGTTATCTGCCGATTGTTATATTTTGGCCTGTTCTTACTCTACTATTTCTATTAGGGATTCACATATGTTTCGTCTTACTTTCGATGCCTATGATGACTCTTTCATCTACATAAGCCATCTAGCCGAACATACTTGTTTAGTATTGTGCTTCTGCTTTCAATACATGCCTCTTGGGCCGCTTTTTCTGATAATAATGTTAAATAGTAAACAGGATAGTGTGTTTGCTCTAAATATTCTTCTTACTCTGTTTGTCACTCAACATCAATGAGGTTTTAGGGAGTTGGATTAATTGATGTGGAAAGTTCACTTCGACCATTGCTTCGTAGTAAAATATGTATCTTTACTTAAAAAATATATAACGGGTGATCCATTTAGAGGTACTTTATCAGTATGGATTTTACGACAGTATTTTTCTTCTGTTTTTATACAGTATTTTTTCACTTTTCATAATGGAAAGACAACCTGCCACAGGGTCTAGAAATTATTCAGAAGACGAAGATCCACTGTTTTCGACCAAAATTTTGTTCATCAATGATTTCTGACTTCATGTTTACGTCAAAATTGCCGCTTTAGGGCTGAAGAGTAACCCGAAGATGTTCAGTGGCTGCCATTATATCAAGACAAAACAATGGTTTGGTATAGATTATGGCCTAGTGGAATCATCGTCCTATATTGAAAAATGAAGCCGGTCGGAACGTAACTGCGAATGGCGCCCATTATCAGCAGCAGCCTGAAATTGAATCCTGTGATCTCGACGAAATTAGGTTTCAACAAACCGTCGTTACTTGCCACACATTCCGTGGAAGCTAGGCTTTATTGCGAGAACAATTCTGTGAGCAGTTAATTTCGATATTACGCCTCCTTTGCGCTACAGTCAAAAGTCTAGTTATTGGCCAAATACTACTTGAAATGCTCGAACGCGTCATTGAAAATTGGAATTTCGGAATAGACCATAAAGTAGAAATAATCTTTAAAAATAAATGTAAAGAATGGATCTTTTGTATAATGATAAAGATCAACGAATAAAATTGAGTTTTTTCATATTTTTTTTAATTTTTGAAAAAAGTACCTCTAAAATCACCCAGGGGCGGAAATTTTATTTTTTGTCCGGGGCGACGTAATCACTAGAGCGGGCGCTGAGTTCGTTAACATGGCGTGATAAGGGGCGCCTGTTACAGTTACGCTCCGGCCAGCCTCATTTCTTAAGAAATATGGACAGATAATTCCACCAGCCCATAAAAAACACTAACTCTTGAACTACTTCGGGTTGCTCTTCACCCCAAATACTGCAATTTTGCTTATTGAAATCTTCATCCCAAATACTGCAATTGAGCCAGAAATGGGCCTCATCGCTGAACAAATTTTGGTCGAAAACAGGGGATCTTCTTCAAGCTTTCCAAACCCCCAAACAATGAAACGGTGACGATTCGGAGGATCGGCCGGCTTCAATTCCTGAACGATTTGAATTTTGTATGCGTTTAAACCAAGATCTTTACGTATAATTGGCCAAGTTATTCCATACGACAAGCCAAGCTGTTGAGAACGACGCCGAATCAATACTCTGCTGCTGTGCCGGGCTAAGTTTTTCCTTGATGAAATCTTCAAAAGTTTGTTTGTTCGCAATGGTAACTAATGTATGAGAATTTAATGATCCAATGGTTGGTTAACAATCGCAATATTAACGATTGTCGATTGAGGCTAACAAAATGACAGCAATAGTTAAGCGATGCACAGGGACGTATTCAGATATTTTGTTTGGGAGGAGTTTTTTTTTATAAAATTCTAGGAGACAGTCGGTCTCTTTCTGCGGTGCTTTCTTCGTCTATGTCAATGCTGTCTTGCTGTCGGGGGATCCACGTTATCAGACAGCCCTTCTCACGATGTGCAGATCGAGGAGTAATCGAGGCGTGCCTTCCTGCATCGACAATTGCATTGCCTGCCTTTTTACATTTACAAGAAATGTGCCGGGAGTATCGAGCCCGGTGCTGGATTCAAAGTGCCTGGTACTGGCAGGGGACGACTCCTTGTTTTTTCGGTGTGACCAGAAAACCACTGCTACACCTGAAGGTAACCTCTCAGTGAAGATTGTCTGTCGTGCAGCGGCTTCGATGGGGGTAGTAAGGCAATGTTGGTTTTACTTTTGTACGATGAAGATACGTATTGCCTTTATGTCAAATCGTTCAGGCTAGTCTCATGTCCTCTCCCATACAGAGCCATGAGAAACACGTTCTTGCTTCGGAAATCTTGTCCTGGGTATTTAAAAGCATCAATGCCTGGTTGCAAGTCACTATTATTCTGCAGGACTTTGAGAAATTTCAGTTTCGTCTGATTGAACCAAGCAAAAGTGGTGTCACAAACACCAAATAGGGTTTCGTCAGTGACAAGATGAAGGTTGTAGAGGGTTTGAGACACCTTTATTTATCCTGGTTACAAAAAGAAGATATTATTTTTATCCGGGCTACACAGACCAATCAAAATCACAAAAAGGTCTATAGCCACCCCTACCAATGCCACATACAGTGAGCGTCAAAAGTGAGTCAACCAACACCTATAAAAAATTTCCAAAATAACAACAAAAATTTTGCAAAAGTTTCGTTTTATTTACTTTTGAAATAAAAGATTTCTTTCGAGGAACTCTACCATCGGTCATGGTTCTGTCATGGTTTGGGGGTTCATGGCAGCGTCAGGTGGTGAAATATAAAATTTTTAGGTGTTGACTCACTTTTGACCCTCACTGTATTCATTTGACTGGGCCAACATAAGAGGTGTTCTCGCAAGCTTCACCAGGCTAGCCATCGGAAATTACAACCACATTTCATTTGTAGCTTGACTTGGCATATGATAGATAACTGGTGGGATTTTCCGCAGATGGCTGGCCGTGGTGCCACTTGAACGGGTCCAACAAAAACCCTTCGTCGATGATATATTTTGTATCGTTCAAGTGCAAAAGCCCTGTACAACCTTGATTTTGCTCCTTTCCTCATCCCATGCTCATCGATAATAGAAATAGGGGCACATTCCCTTGGCTATGGTTTCGCTAGGGCTAGATAAAAGATAAAGTTCGTAACATAAAAACTCCGGCAATTCTTCATCTGAATGTTTCACGATGATGACCATTGGAGAAGTGTGGTTGATTGCACTTTTACTAGTCCAAGATAGTAACGGCATGTGCATATTCTCATATACATATTACATGTTAATCCTCCTATGCTGCTGACCTTTGACCAGAGTCTTTTAGGTAAACATTTTCTGATTACAAATGCGGTTATCATCCTTCCTAGTAGTAGAGGAGCTGGCACTTGAAAAAATCGTGTCGTCCCAACCTTCTGCCGTTTGGTATATAAGCTTTTGAAGTAATTTTAAGCTTTTTTTATAATATGACATTTTTGCGGGAAGTGGACCCATTTCGAGTTAGGGGTTTTGCGGGGTAAAAAGGGGATTAAAATTGAAAAAAATTTCTGCCCCTGCGTATGTAGGTTCTACTAGAGCTAAATAACCGTTAAATACTAGTGGCAGAAATTTTTCACTATTTGCTAGGGTGTGGGGAGAAAAATGGCAACTTCAGCTAGGGGTGGCTTGGGGAGGGTCCAAATGGTCAAAAATGTCTGCCACTAGTGTTTAACGGTTATTTAGCCCTAAAAGAACCTACATACGAAGCGGCAGAAACTTTTTTCAATTTTAACCCCCTTTTTACTCCCCAAAACCCCTAACTCGAAATGGGTCCACTTCCCGCAAAAATGTCATATTATAAAAAATGCTTAAAATTACTTCAAAAGCTTATATACCAAACGGCAGAAGGTTGGGGCGACACGATTTTTTCAAGTGCCAGCTCCCCTACTATAGGTAAGCAAATTTAAATTCTTCTATCGCTACAATTATAAGCAACTTTTTTGACGACAAAATTTAATAAGTATTCAAGTGTGGCAGGACTAAATGACATATTTCTGCAAAATTACAAAGAAGACATAAATTCGTAGAAATTATTAATTAGTGTAAAGCCAGACAATTAAATTCGGTTCAACCTTCTTAAAGCTCGTCTTTTACAGCACGTGCCAGAAAAATTAAATATTCCTAAAACTTTGAAGTTATAATTTAGTCTGTTACCATTTAAACTGCTCATAAATTTTAAACCCGTTCACATAATTTGGAAAAGACCAATTTAAGCTGTCAGCACAAATCAAACACCCATACACCCACAAAACGTTTTTATCCATAAAAGTACAGATCATAGAAATATAAAGTAACATGGAACAGCTGTGTCGTGTAAAAACCCTGTACGTGAGCGACCACACTCAAGGTAGCTTGTTTAAAAGGACAGCAATAATGTGTACAAGTGGGACACAAATTGCCGAACTGTCTGGGCTAGCTTCTTGAGTGAATGGTGGCGTGCCAAGTCAACATCCGGGGGGCATAGATTTTGTGCCAGGAGTTTTAATCGCTCCGCTTTTAAAATGTCCCTCTTATTATTACTGCATATTTTGGCCTGCACTTCCTTACCATTACTACCGAGTGAACTCAAACACATCAGGAATTGTGGTACGCTTAATCTGGCTTACAGCCATTCCGTGTTTAGTTTATATTTCTATGGTACAGATAATCCCGAAAATTTCTTCGGCTTCTTCCATTTTATCCAATTTAATGCGCGGAAAAGCCAGCAATTAACTTCAAAGCCTTAACACCAGCTTTACCATTGTAAACGCAATTAATTGTTCCAAGTCAATTAAACAAAATTAGCACGAAGAGTCCTTCCATGAGGATAACCGATATAGATAGATAGAAAGAGATAAAAAAATCAGGTTCAAGTGATGATTTTTACGCTCCTTAAACAGGAACAAGAGCTGGGGAGAAGTTTAATTGGATCTGAGACACGTTTGCGGCTAAATATTTACTTCCGACCCATTAAATTTCCCCCCAGAGCGGAACAAATGAAAGAAAAATAATGAATAAAATATCCCAACAACGTATCCCTGATGTGCCATTGATGTGGTAGGGGGTTTCGCTTCTCTGGGCAAATAAAAACTCCAAGGCCCTTAATGTGGCACAAGGACCTTTGCCACTTTTATGTCCCTTTTCTTGTTGTGGGGCCTATTCAGGGGATTTTGGGGTATGGCGATTGAAGATTGTATTCAAATATTTTTCCGACATTGAATGGCAAACATTTAACCGGGTGTCAACATTTGTAATGCGTCTTTTCGACGGACTAAACATATTTCCTGATGGGGTTTCCCCGGAAACCCAAAAGTTGTGTACTTGCCGGATGACGTTGTGGGGCTATTTTGGGGTTTCCAGTAAGAGTTCTCACTTGATTTTGTGAAAAGGCGAAGTTTGTTTGAACGTGCACTGTTTGGACTCAGTTCTGTAAAATTAAAATAAATAAAAAGGAGATATTTATAAAGTTTAATTTAATTTTTTTATTCTAGATTTCAATATTTAGTGCAGATAACATACGAAAACTGCGCGAGAAAAACCAATGAGGCCGAAGAGAAATGAAAATACCCAACAAATGAAACCTGACCTGGCAACAGTTCAAAAATCAAATAATGCCAATATGTGCGATGCCAACACCATACATACGCTTTGAGGAAGCATCGAGTATAAGATCGGTGAGAGTCATTATTCGATTTTATCATTAATTCAAACCTAGCGTGGTATAGCAACACCCCAATCTTCCTATTCCCAAGCACGGAGGATTTCCAGAGTTGGGATGAAGTCTTGGACCACACACTGTCTACAGATTAGTGATGAGCAAGCGCAAGAACAAGACAAGACTAATATAGTCTTGTTCTTATCTTGTTCTTGCTCAGTCAGTCTTCTTCTTGGTCTTGCGAACATAGCTAATAGCCTTATGACACTGGCTTTATCGTAGGCTGAAAAAGCTGCCTTGGCTAGGCTGAAACCTGAGAGAAAAAATTCAAAGGAGATTTTCCCATATGTAAGAGTGAGAGGAATATACTCAAACTTTTCTTGGCTGGATTTTAAGTGTTATAAAAAGTCTAGAAAACTGTTATAAAAAGCATAGGAAAAGAATGAAATTCATGTTCTTTTTATACGCTTTATTATACGCTTTATATTAGCTTCACCTGTATGTATGTATGTATGTATGTTCTATGTAAACAAATCTTGCAACTTGATTTTGACCCATTTCTATATAACCGATCAACTTCAAATTTTGCACATATGCATAGTTCGCGTGACAATTCAATCTGACCATTTTGTAAGAAAATCAAGATGGCGGTTCCAAGATGGCGGTCGATTTTTGCTATTGTGTTCCCCGACCCCCCGACATGGGTATCAAATGAAACGGCATGACAGGTAGAATACAATTAGCTGTATGGCATCATTCCAAATTCAAAATGGCGGCAAACAAAATGGCGGACTACCTTTTTCTTTACAACCCACTCGATATGGGTATCAAATGAAAGGGTGTGACAATTAGAATACTATTATCTGTGTGGCGTCATTCCAAATTCAAAATGGCGGCCAACACAAAATGGCGGATTATCTTTTTCTTTACAACCCACTTGGTATGAGTATCAAATAAAAGGATGTGATAATAGAATACTTATCGCTGTGGGGCGTCTTTCCAAATTCAAAATGGCGGCCACCACAAAATGGCGGTTTACCTTTTTCTTTACAGCCCACTCGGTATGGGTATCAAATGAAAGTGTATGACGAGTATAGTATAGTAAGTTTTGTGATGTCGTTTTAAATCTAATATGGCGGTCACTACAAAATGGCCGAACACATACATATAATAGACTAAAAAATAGAAAATAAAAAATATAGTTTAAAAAAAAACTAAAAAATACGCTTTTATTTTAAAATGAACTAAAAAGTAAAAAATAATTTTGAATGTAAAGTTTTTATTGCTCCATCCAGTATAAGAAAACAACCTACCTTTCGAAATCTAAAAAAGCGTGGGGCGCTAGCTAAAAGTTCCGGTGTTAATAAAATAAGAATATAGAGAGCCCCACGCTTTTTTACATTTCGAAAGGTAGGTTGTTTTCTTATACTGGATGGAGCAATAAAAACTTTACATTCAAAATTATTTTTTACTTTTTAGTTCATTTTAAAATAAAAGCGTATTTTTTAGTTTTTTTAAACTACATTTTTTCTATGCTTTTTATAACAGTTTGAATTGATTATAAATATAATTTAAGTGATTATAAATATATAAGAAGTGGAAATAAATATAATTGAAGTGACAATATATAATATAATTGAAGTGACAATAGACATATTTGAAGTGAAGGGGTAAATGTTTAGAATTGGGGCTCCGGAGTAAAATCGCTCCAAAAAAATTTTGAGGTGTTTACGGTGATTTTTGAACTTCCCAATAGTAATTTAAAGGCGGCGAAGACATATTTTTCTTATTGCAACGTGAGGGGGTTGTGAATTGAGGGATTCCTTCTGTATTCACTCACAACTATCTGTTATAATAATCAGACAATCGTTCTTACTCTCACATGCTATTTCTGTCACACAGTATAACAGATTTCGTCATTTTCAGCCTAGCCAAGGCAGCATTTTCAGCCTACGAAAAAGCCAGTGTCATAAGGCTATAAGGCTTGGTCTTGGCCTTGGTCTTGCTAAATGTGCAAGACCCAGACAAGACAAGACAAAACTGCAAGACCAAGGCTATTTTTGCTCATCAAGTATGTATTATATGTATTTTTATAAATTGGGTTTTAAAAAAAGAAACGTAGGAGTCTTCATTTTTGTATGGTTTTCTTTTTAAATCCTGAAAGATTTAACAAAAGAAGGACTCATTTCCTAGACACCAGTTCTCCTTTAAATGCAAAATAAAATTTCAATCTTTTCCAAATTCAACTTTAATCTAGGGGTGGTTTTATTCCCTGAAGGGTTGATAATAATTTATTTTTGGCTGATAATATATATTCAACCAAATTTCAAGAAAACCCAGAAAACAACTTTTACAAACTTTTTGCAAAATTTTTTTTATTCAAAGTAGATTTTTAAAATTTTAGGGTAGTTTTAGCCCTTGAACGGTTCAAAATAATTTATTTTTGCCTGACAATAAGCATTCAATCGAATTTGAAGCATCAAGTTGGAAAACCAATTTTTTGCCTTTTTTTTTAATTTCAGTCGGTTTGGTGGTGGTTTTAACCCTTTAGGACTATCCCTTTTAATAAAATTTGGCTTGATTATACCAATCACCTTCGCAAATAAATATTGAAAAAAGTTAATTTCATTGGATTATTTTTGATTTTGATCCCAGAGGATGTTTTTGCATTTTTAAGGTTGACACCGATATTTTAGGGCTGCAGGACCCCGATTTTCGTAATCAGCGACCCAAAAGCATATAGGGAAAGAGCTTCAAAACGGTATTATGTTTCGACACCCAAAAGCGGGTTTTGAATGGACTAATGAATACAATTTACCCCAAAACTGTAATCTTTGACCCGGTATGGCCCCTTTTTTCCTCAGCGGTATGGCTGTTTTATTTTCGTTATTAGGATAGTACGAACTATCATTCCTGAAAATTTGAGCTTTATTCAAATGAGTAAAAATTTTCATCTTTACGCCATTTTCAAAAATTTAAGGGCGCTCACCCCACCACCCCCGTTTAGCCATACCAGTCATTTCTTACTTGGGAGGACCTAAACTAACATTTTGCAAATTTCCAGCTTTATTCACATGGGTATGTTGTCGAGGCCACTAGCTCTTACACTATAATGAAGAATCAGTAAAATAAAACTGAATTTAAAATAATGAAAATTTTTAGGGTTTCGTTTCATTTTTCCCTGTGAAATTTCGGGTGTGCAAATAATTGTGGCAACGACTGTATATATCAGTGGTGGCGAACCTTTTTATGTGCGCGTGCCAGAAAATTACAAATATTACTTATCGTGTTGCTGGCGTGCCGGACAGTTTTTAATTTTAGGGTTTTAGAATTTTATTTACACAATTTCAAAAATTAATTTACAAAAATAATATATTACCAGAATCAAAATTTTTAAAATTAAAGAAAAATTTAATAATACTGGCATTTTCCATCAACGCCTATTTTCATTAAAATAATACTTGTGCTCAACAAGACTTTGAAGCAACTCAATTGAAACAATATTCCGGGAGGCCGCAGTTTGATAATGAGAACGTACGACATTTGGTCAGATTAGCTATTAACAAAAAGTATGAAACATTGGCCCAGTCCAGGAGTTGCGCGGGTGCGTTTCTGCACAATATTTTTATAAATATGTAGGAATTCCGGTTCAAATGCGAAATATGAGCAGATATGAAATCTTGACAGTATGCAGTTTATGGATAACTAATAACGAAAAACTGTTTCTTACACCTGGCGGGGTGCAAAATGGTTCTTACACGGCTGATTATGTAAAATTTCCCAGAAAATTGCGAAATCTGAGCACCAATAAAATCGACAAAAATAATAAGCCATGTAACAGTGGATCTGAAGAAGCACAAAGTTGTACATGGTAACCCGAGTAAAAATAAATGATGGCCTTAGAACGGGCAAATGCCGACTGTGATTGAAACATAGTCCTCGGCCATCTGGCGGTTAACAGAAGGTTCGTTGCAGGACAGTACGGCCGTACAGGGGGCGATTGACCGTGAAACAATGGCCTTACAGTTCCAATAACGGCCATACGACGGTAGTATGGCGGCCGTATGGTTGCTATTACGGGTATACGACGGTGGTACAGTGGCAGCAACGTGGATTTTCGCCCTCCTATAAGAAAATATATTTCACTGCAATTAAATGTTTGATTTTTTTTCGGTTTTTTTTTTCAAGCCGTTAAATAACAAAATTTCCCACTAAAATATAAATCAACACGCACCATACACTTCACGTACAACAAACCGACGACTGGCGAGCTCGTTTCTCTTGTGCATCGATATCTTTAAGTAGGATAAATCGAAAGAACCATTGTACATAACGAAAATGATGAAGTTCCCATAAAACGCATTCAACAATACATTTGGTGCAGTTTTTTTTTGGCTCAAATTTCCCGTCGAATGCCCATTTCTACAGTTCAGTACTTGCCCTTTTAAATCTTTTGGTCAAATTTGGCCGTCGTAAGGCCGTATGTGCTCGCATTAAAAATGGTTAAAAACTCTACGGCCATCATATGCCCCTTAAAAAGCCAAGCGGCCGGTGTTCGCCCTTTATAAGGCCGTTTTTTATTTTTACTCGGGTAAAGCCTCTGTCGAGACTCGCATTTGGAATGACGAAAAGGCAATTACACAAGGTGAACAAAAATATAAAGGTTTTCGACACTGCTACAACTACAACATAAATTGGAGGGTTAGAAAATTTTTTCAACTTTTGTAACTGCTTCAAAAATGCTTCTAAAAAAAGCAGCAGTAAAAGGAGTGCTCCCACGGCGATCATGCAATATTAAAAAAGATATAGAACTGGGATGGGAAGGGGAACGCCCCAAGCTTTTTAAGAGTGTTCTAGCTTCAATTCCCGCTGGGTAAGTTGTCTCTTCTCTAGTGTTTACTATTTAAGTATGATGAGTAGAAGAATCCATATCCATACAAGCATAACATATATTTTAGAGTGCTGCATGCTTGGGGTTCAGGCTCTAGATTAGTGCTTGCTTGACAAGTAGAACGCATGGACAGGGCGGTCTTGACTTTTTGGGTTTCAAGATAGTTTCGAGGCCCCTAGGCGATTAGTATGCAGGGATATGGGTTTTAACTTTTTGGGTTTCAATCTATTTTCGGGGCCCCCTTTAGCCGGGGGCCCGGGGCAATTCGTCCCAGTTGCCCCCCTATGTGGCGGGCCTGTGTATGACCACTAGACTCCCCGCATAAAGGTTTCCACATCCAAAGCCAAAAGCTACTGCTAGTCGGTATCTGGATCCATAAACTTCAGCTGCGGTTGTTCCTCCTTCAATTTGAGATCCATCTGTGTACCACAGTTGCGACCCAGTTTGCGAGTCAAATACCTCAGGGTGCCACTTTTGATTGGCGTTGATCGAGACCATTGCCATTCTACCAGTTCAGCTGTAGCTACTTTGCTACTTATCATAGACACAATCCATTTTATCACAGAGAGTTTTTTCAGCTTTCTGTTGGCCTCCCGTTCCATGAATTCGTAAGAGGTATTGTCAAAGGCACCCCTTATATCTATGAACGTTCACAGAGTCGCCTCATTTCTCTCCAAAGACTTCTTAATTTGACTGGTGGGGTTACGTATGACTGTTTCGGTGTATTTGCCTTTTTGTTTATCATACGACGTGGTTAATGCCATTATGGATAATTGTTAAACAGCTTCTGTAGTGTGTATTCTTTTTTGATAAATAAATTTGGTAACCTCATAGACTATCATGGTGTGTCCTAGCGAAATTATCGACTCTAGTCTGATTCCGGCTATTTACCATCATATGAGTTTATATGCATTTTCACTGAATTAATAACAACTAAAAAAAGTTGTGAAAATATTGTACAAAAATTCATCTCCATATTTTCAATCTCCAACAATGCAAACTTTCAATATTATTGAATTCTACCGGTACCGTATTTTTCATAACTCTTCTATGCAATATGGAGCAGAATACAATAAGCCGAAGCATCACGTAGTTTATCCAGGAAGTACGATGCAGAAATGTTTATACTCACCATCAGCATCCGTTTTCGTGGGGATGGCGAAGAGTTTCCATTCCCAAGGGCGGACAGCTTTGGGGGGTTTAATTTACACCTTCAAGGTGAATCTGTCTAAAACGTATTTGCATAAACCGCTTCAGGAGGAAAAGTTTCGCCCAAGATTAAAGGTGACAACAACAGAATTAAAACTTGAGTCAAACTAACGATAATTTCGAAAGGGATGCAAGCTTGAATATAAAATAGGGAAACAGAAGACAAACTTTAATTGTAGATGAAATTATCTTGGAAACGCGAAAAACTAAGGTGAAAAAAGTTGTTTTGGATTGTTGTGTTTGAAAAGATGAAGAATTAAATTTTTTTTTTTAAAGAAATGTTTTAGTTTTTTTTTATAATTCAATTAATAAGTTTAATTTTTCTTTTATACCTGATGAATTTTAATGCAGCGATTACTCTTCAGAAAGTGTTCGACAAGCAAATTACATTTTCATTTAGCATATAATTTTCTCATATTCTATGTGATTAGCATTGCATTACCCTAGTTAACATTAAGTTCAAAGTTTAAATATGATTCAATGATATTTATGTTTAGTAATTTCGAATATATGTATTTTTTGCGGTAAGTCTTCAGTCAGGTTGGTATATTTGAAGATGATTAAGGCGGATCTGTCTACTGATATAAATGGAGAATATTCGTGAAATTTTCAGGGAGACTTGCAAAAGGGTAATAATAAAAAACTATCCTAATAATATGCAAAAAGGATTTAAAAAAAATTAGCCTAAAAGTATGCAGAAAAAAAGTAACCGGCCCACAGAGAAACATACCACTAAGAAGAAGATAACCGGCTAAAAGTGACGCTACATGGTTATTAGATTAGATCAGGACATACTATGGGCTTATTTTGCGTCTGCAATAAAGTCCAGGATGAACGTCCTTGTTTATTGATCGAGTGTTACATTAGGTTGTGATGGCAAAGAAAAGTTTTGAACCATATTTTGTTTTTGACCTGTGGCTCAGAGCAGCATTACAACTTTGTGAGCTATGGTGCATGCAAACAACACGATAGCTTCATATTCCCGAAACACTTGAGAAATGTTACACTGTTTGCAGATATTCCAAATTAAATTGAGGCGTCTTCACTCTCAAGATTGATCAAAACCTTTTTACAGTTCCACGAGGAAGTTTTTTGTTTTTCGTTTCTCAGTTCTTGTTCAATCAGGATTGCCAACACCTTCATCTCCCTCTCGTAATGCCTCTCATATTCCAGAATGTAGTTCCACTAGGCCATTTTGCTCCAGAAAGCCAACCGGTTGAAATGTCGCCTGGACTATAGAATTTAAAAATAACATGGTATAAAAGTGCAAAGCAACGATAGTACGTTAAAAATAAGGTAACTTTGAACGACTGTGTCTCAGTCAATTTTTATCGAAAATTCTTCAATTGGACACCATTTTAACGAAAATTACGTCAGCTGTCTTTTTTGTTGAGTACTGCCTATATGTACCTTAATCCACCCAGAAAAAAGTAATACACAAAAATGTTAAAAAAACCAAAAAATTAAAATTTTCGGGTTGTTTTTAGAGTTGTTTTATTTATTTTGGTGAAAAAAAAAAGTTGTTTCCTTCAAAACGAGCTTATTCGATAGGAAATTCGATTCTCTACAAAATATATAAAAATGAATAGTTTTTGAGTTATTGTTGAAAAACTAAACAATGGATCAATCTTCCCTGTTCTCAAAAGTCCAAGCCTAGATTTTATAGCACTTTTGGATTTATATTTTTTAATGTATATAATCGAACATAAAAAACAATTAAATACCTTTAACGAATTAGTTCCTTTTACCCCTGTTTTTTCGACATAGACAATAGCCTATAGTAACTATTCACTGTTTTCCAGTTTACCAGTCAATCAATCAGCGAAATTTTGCTGGTTGAATCAGTGAAATTCACGTAAAAAGTAGAAAAAAAAGGTTAACGCGAGTGACGTTTTCCCAAGCAGTCCCCCAACTAAGCACTAACCACGTCCAATGCTGCTTCACCTCCGTGATCAAACGAGAGCCAGTCTATTGAGTATGCTAAATGGAACCTTTTATGGTCATCAAGATAATTGCCTAGAATATGAGTCATATATATTTTTTCCAACTTTTCTTCCATTGTAAGAACTAGGTAACTCCAAATAAGGCGCGGATTTAAGGGATGGTCACGGGGGTCATGACCCCCCCAAAAGCGCTCGCTGTTTAAAAAACAAAATTGATCCAACTAAAAAAACAAAAACAAAAAATAACCAAACGTCCAAAAACGACCCAACTTTTTTGCAAATTAAAGCAACGACCTTAAAAAATTACCTTCAAGGTCAACTACATATTGATCTATACTCTTTCTATATATTTTGATTTGTAAACTCTGAAGTTAGCTGCACTCACAAGAAAGAGCGCGTCTTCATCAAAAACACATTAGGGCACGTTTTCTGCCCTACTCCGCTCAAATTAGGGACAATTAAAGAAATTTTTCCCACAACTATGAGACCGGTGCCAAGTGAAGGATATGGGTTGTCTAAGCATGATTTTCACAACCCGCAGTTCGAAAAGAGGGTTGTTTTTGAGAAATATGTGAATTTTATAGTTTTTTCGCCTTTTCTCTATTTTTAAGAGAAACTATGCATTTTGGTCAAAATATCTAAAGAGCAAAGTTATAAGGCATAAAATTTCCTGCAAATTTTGCCTTCACTGTTTTTTCGAATTCGGCATTGTTTTGCCGGTTGAGCTCGTTTTGCGCCTTTTTCAGACTCTGTTGATAATCAAAGCGTCCAAAGAAAGGCCGTTGAAAAACTACAACCAACTACTACTTTGATCTAATTTAATTTTTCATACAAATGCATAATTTTGTCTCAAAATCTAAAAATGGCGCAAAACGGACTCCATCGGCGAAAATATACGGAGTTGGGAAAAATTGTAAAAGTAAAATTTGTAGGTAATTTTATGCTCTCCAACTTTGATATTTTCACCAAAACGCATAGGCTCTCCACAAAATAGAGACTTCACTTGGCACCGGTCTCATAGTTGTGGGAAATTTTTTTTGACTAATTTGAGCGGACTACGTTTGTTTTTAATCCACGAGAAAATTCGGTTAGTTTTGTTAATTTTGTTAATTTTGTGTTTGTCCCTAAAAAAGCCCGTTTAGACGCTTCGCTCCCAGGAACGTTCCTCACGAACTTTGTGGATGAAGGGAGAGGTGGGGTGGTACCTCTCATCAACCCCACTACAGTGCCGCGGCCACACAATTTGGGGGATTTGGGGAGAGTTCAAAAAAAAAAATTCGTTCGCTTCGCTCGCGCATTTCTCTTCATACAATCCTGTCCCCGCGACAGAATAATGGCCCATATGCTGATTTCTGTGGCCCATACTCATTTGTATGGCCCATTCTCAATGAAGTGAAAATGCAAATAATGAATTTAAATGATTTTTATTCCAAAATAATTTTTCGCTCGCCTCCCTAGCGGGGCCCCAAAATCACGGGGCCCTGTCCAGTTGCACATCCTGCACATATGCCAGCCGCGGCACTGCTCCACTACCTCCTTCATCTGCAAAGTTCGTGAGGAATGCTCCTGGGAGCGAACCGTCTAACTTTTAATTCCGTGATCCCCCCCAAAATAAAATTCTAGATCCGCGCCTGTTCCAAATTTTGTGATTTTGAGTTATCATAGTTTCATGTAGTCAATATCAAGCAGTACTTAATGCAAAGATCCGGAAACTTGTTAAAGCAAACTAGCAACATCTATTAAACAATGTAAAAACTGGCCAAATGAAAATACCGCACTTGTTATCATGTAACTAGAGAAATTTATTTTTTACAGAATTCTGAGTGGCCTAGTTCTTGCACTCAGGCGGCGATATAAACTACATGTGGTAATCCAAAGGGCGATTCCTAAGCTTGGGGACGCCCTATATAATTTGCATCCCTTAGTGGTTGAATTCTCAAAAATTTCTTCGTAGCGGATGTTTATGTCGTAAAATAAACCTAATTTCCAAATTTCACGTTTGTAGGTGTTATAGTTCCGGACGTATCATGAGTAGTCAGTCAGTGAGTGGTAGAGTAAAAACCATAAAAGAAGACAACGAATGTCCCATTCGCTCTGGTTTTTTGAAAGCGCAACTTTTTCACTCAAACAACCAGAGCTAATGGAAAGCTCGTTGTCTTCTTTTATGGTTTTTCCTCTATTTCGCTTTTGTATAAATATAGTAAAATCTGTTTCCTGTCTAATACCCCGTTGTTGGAGCTCATGTTGAGAAGAAATGGCCTCCGACATTGTGGTAAAGTGAATGAGAAATGCACTTTTAAAAAACTATACTCCAACTTTATTAAATGCACTCGCAATATGATGTAAACTATTCATTAACAACAAACTCAAAAATTACTTAAATGATCAAAGGCGCTTCTTGCCTGACTACAAAAATGGACCGGCGAGTGATGTGGTCGGTTCCTTGGACTCTTATCAAAAAACTGTGATCTGTTATCGGAAGTGATATAATAAAGATCGATTCACGATTATTTCGTTTTAACTTGACGCGATCGGTCTTTAAATTTGAGCAACTGCATGTTAGGTAAAGCTACCGCCACACCCGTCTTCACCGGCTGAAATGAGCAAGTTCGAGCAAATAAGTCTTCAATTTGGAGCTTAAATTTTTGCCTGAGTTCCCATAAATTTTCGCATTTTGAAGTCAGGAAATATAAAGCCTGATTTCGCCCAACAGAACATCAAGCTTGAAAGTAAAAGCCCGGTTAAAAGAAAATAATCAACTGGAACAGTGGAATGCCATTCCAGGGAACTTTTGCATTTCTGACTTCTGGCAAAAAAGCAACAACAACTTCAAGCACTGAACTCAACTTTAGCCGGTGAAGCCACTTATGTGGATTGAATTGAATATTATTGAACTCAGGTAGGCGAAGCCGGGGCATAACCGGGATTTTGTAGGAAATTTTTTAGGGGAATTGATATATAAAACCCGAGTAAAAATATTTTAGTTGGATAATACGTATTCGCACGTATTGCGAACAAATACGCATGTAGGGTTGCCACATATTGAGATGGTCAAAGTAGGACAATCACCAAAAAAAATAGTGTTGAAATAAAAAAATTCAGTATATTAGTAAATTAAAGATTTTTATTAATTCTTTTGCACAAATGGTGGTGTGATGGTGATAGTTTATAATGATTTGATAATTAATAATATATACATAGTATTTATTTATTATGTCTGAACTTATATTTGATATCTTTTTTTGCACATTTTAATAATTCAAGATCATTTTGAATAGTCTCAAAAAATTGTACGCAACTGCATTTAGAATTGACGCTAATGAGCAGTTCTGATTTAATAAGCTTAGCGGAACACCTATTTCTTTCATCAGTCCACTTATTGTTCATTATAGATAATACATGCTCTATAAACGATGAGATGATGATGCTGGTATGCTTAAAATATATGATAAAATTTTAAATAAATTATCATTATCTGATGTGCTTTTAAAAATAATATTCCATTTATCGGTGGTACTACATGCTGTTTGCCAATCAGATGATTTGATAACATAGTTAAAATGTTCATTAACAAACACAAGCTCTTCAAAAACCTAGTCCATGTTGATATTACAAATATTTAATAGTTCAACTATTTCAGCAAATATTTCGAAATTTGGCAATTTTGTTATTGAATTATCAATTTTTAATTTTGATAACTTAACCATTACAGAATTTTCATCGAAATCAAATCTTGCTTCTACATAAGATAAAGCTTTTTTATAAATATTTAGAAATTCATTTTCGAACTGTTGTTTTTCATTTAGAGATAAATCCTGCATTTTTCGCATAGTTTCATATCCGAAAAATTTATTCTCAATTTTAGAAGTGAGTTGTTGCTTAAAATCATTTAGAATCGGGTACAAGTCGATAACTGTGGCACTGTTTTTTTCTAGTAGTTTTATTGATTTTCCAAAAGTTGCAAGTATGTGATTGACAAACAAAAAATTTATTTCGATTTTAATTGATATTTCTTCATCTTTAACCCTTTGAATACCGGGGAGCGCGATCGCGCTCCTTCATGCATATGCGAAAAAACCCGGAAGCGCTATCGCGCTCCTCTTAAATTTTTCTCAATAAATTGCGAAAATAAACATTTTTGCGCAGTAAGAATAATTCGGGCTGTGTTCCTAAATAAAATAGAACCAAGTTTACATACTGGCTAGTGCTAATGACGTATTAAATCACACGCGATTATGTATTTTTTCAAGTACTTGAAAATGATTTCAATTTTTGATTTTTGCTTATGAAGAATTATGTGTTATACTAAAGTTACAAGTCCACGGTTGTGGATAGGTTATGGATAGGCGACCGAAAAATCTTATGGGTGGGGGGTGGTGGGTGCAGGGAGGGGTCGTAACGGTTTAGCCGCTAGAGCTTTTTTAAATTTTTTTGGTAGAGTTTTACATATCACCATCCATTTTTGTAGCCCTATAACCTATTTGCATATGCAGATAATTGTAAATTTATAGATTTGTCCATCTTTTCTTTTTTATTATGCGAAAGTCCAAGCTTAGGACTACCAGTCTATCATGTCGTACTCGTCATTTTGCAATGTCTAGTAAAAAGCTTGGTTAGAAGGAAGCAATACAGAAGAGGATATGTTGATAAGAGTCTGGAGGGTACTGAAGGAGGAGGCGTCTCGCTAGCTCGAAATCGATGGTAGTAAGTTCAACAATGTTCTCGCACAAAAATATTCATAAGACGTGACAGTCACCAGACGGGGTAACAAATAATGAAATTGACCATGTCCAAATTGGTAGGAAAGGAACCACGGGTATATTGGAAGTAAGAAAAATGAGGGTAGCGTGCTGTTGCTACTATCTAGTCAAAGTGAAATTTAGAACACGGGTAACGACCAAAAGACACAGAGGGTAAACACATTCAAGTACGAGAAGGAGTCCGCGAACATAAGGGCAGCAGAAGAGGCACTATTGACTGGTTCGAGCAGGACTGAAGGCCTGAAATTGAAGAAAGAAACCAGAGCCACCGCAAGGCTCCCCACAAGAGCTAGGATGGAAGTCTTCATGCTAAAAAGAAGAACCACAGACAAGCTGTACAGAACGAAAAAGAGAGAATATCTAAACAAAGGATCTTACTGATCCAGGAAGACTTCAATGAACGGAGAATCATATATCAGCAATAAATTTCAACCAATAGCGGATATCTGCAGAGACATAAATGCGAACCTATGGGTAAATTCAAAAACTCGGCAACCCTGCATCACTGCAAAATTCAGTAATTGGAAGTTTGTAGCTGAATCCTGCAGTGATGTGGCTATGATGAGTTTTTGAATTTACCCTATTAGTAAACCCTTATAGGATAAAAGAAAGGTGGAGAGAATATTTTCAAAAGTTATTGAATCCAATCCCCATAATAAAAGAGCATACACAGGCGGAGGTGTTTGTTCCTCAAGATAATATTTCAATAGAGCCACCGACACTGACTTCGTGAAGTTGTAGAAAGGCAAAAATTCAACAAATCCCCAGGCGTCGATGGAGTGGCAGCTGAGTTGATAAACGAAGGAGAACCGCAACTCTTAAGAATCTTACACGAACTCATCTGCAACATTTGGGAGGCTCCTAGCCTACAACCAGAACACCCGCAAAGCGTCAAATCGCCTGTGTGGCACCCAAACGGTCACACTTATTCTAGACCAACGAAGAAAACGGGTTACTTGGTTACCATAAAGGCTTCCATGAGCATGATCAGTACATCGATTCTCGTTCGATTGCGAAGGTCAAGCGGCATTGGACGTGGTAGTACTTAGTTGGGGACTGCTTGGTAAAAAGACACTCGCGTTTGGAATGGTCTATTCCGATGCGGGTGCATTCATAGATGTTCATGCCTGTAGCAGGAGCATGCATACCTTTAGCGCCGTGCCTATTTTTAGATTGTCATGCCTGTAGCGGTAGCGTGCATACCCGCTCCCTAGAACTTGCTTTAAAATATGGGTTAAAAAAAATTCAAGGCAAAAAAGTATCTTTTTATGTAAAGGGTGTATACACTAAGTTTACAAAGCGGCCGGCTGTTTATAGGTTTTGGTTAGACGAACAACAAATCGTAAGTGGGGGTGACGTAAAAATTTCGCTAGGGCAATTTTAAATTTTTTTGGTAGCGTTTTACATAGCACCCTGTATTTTTGTAACCCTATCTATAACCTATATTGATGAATAAAGCAGCAGTGTACAAAGAATACTCCTACCTATCCAAAATTGTAAAAGAGACATTTCCACCCTACCTACTCGCAGAATTATGAGTTGTCAACTTTTAGTATTTTTCACCAAAGCTTATGTCGAACAGTACCAAATAAAGCCAACTTTACCATCAAAATTGCTTATAACCTCAAAAGTAAAGGCCGTAGCATAAAAATTATAGGGATATTATTCATAGGCAATTTTCGAAGCCATCTAATTTTGAAATAAAAATTATAAGTTAACTACGTATGGTGAAAAGGTTGTGGAGGTGACTCATAACTCTGTAAATTGGTAGGGTGGAACCGTCCCTTTTACAATTGTAAGTAGGTGGGAGTATTCTGCGTACACTGCTACCATATTCATGTAAATAAGTTATACGGTTTCAAAACTACGATATGATATGTAAAACCCGAACAAAAAAAATTGAAAACGACCTAGCGGCTAAATAGTTGCGACTACGCCCACCCACCCATACGATTTTTTCTTCGTCTAATCAAAGCCTATCAGCAGCCGTCCACTTTGACTTTCACATTAAAAAAAAACTCCGGTATTTTTCGCATATGCATGGAAAAAATCTCCGGTACTCAAAGGGTTAACATGCAAAGCTTTTTTTAAAGCTACAGATAAATCACTAATATTACTATGAAAATATGATAATAATGCCGGCCATTCACGTAATAACCTTTCTACACAGGGCTGTAACGATAACCATCGAGTTACAACATGACGTGAAAAATCAGTAAACCCCAACATTTAAAAACTCACAGAATTCTTGAAATTGATTTCGAAGTTTTGATGACAGACTAAAATGATAGTTGATTTTTAAAACGATATTTTCAATGTCTATGGACAACTCTTCTAATGCATGTCTCAACGAGTTGTGCAAAATATGTGCATGGCAATTAGTTTTGAGGATATTTTGATTTCGATTTTGTAAATTTACGAAAAGGGAATGATTACGACCAAAATTTGCATTGGTATTATCTGCGCTTAAAGCTGTAACCTTTGACATATCTAAACTTAAATTTTGTACAGATTCATGAATGCAAGCAAACATGCCATTCGCAGATTCATCGCAATTTTCATAAAAATCAATTAACTTTTGCTGTAGGCCATTATTTTTTGAAAAATATTGAATCACTAACTAACGAAAAAACTTCCTATTCTTTTTGTTTGAGGCATCTGTCATTATAGAAAAATTTAAATCCTCAGTTTTTACTTCATTAATAACATTTTCTAAAATTTTTTTGGTCAAAACGTTTACTACAATTGCTTGTGCTTTAGTTTTTCCACAAGATATTTTGCATGAGTTATTATCATTCGATAACGTCTTTGGCATAAGTTTCATCAAGCAATCTAAAGAATTATAATATAAATTGTGTTTTCATTGTGTGTTTGTGTATGGTACATATGTGCTAGCTCAATAGCAACAATTTTAAGCTCCTTTGGAGTGTTCTTTTTAATAATAAATTTGTCCATCAATTGAGAACTGGAAGATGCTTCTGATTTCATGTTGTTTTACAGCAGTAATACATTTCAGTTCTATTGAAAATGTATTTAAGCAGTATTTGCATTGTCCTTGAGAGGCATCCACTTTTTTGAGCCATTTATACTCTTGAAACCTCATCTCTTTTGGTTCGGACTCTTCTCTATTAATTTGCTCCCTACTTGTGAGACTGATAGAACCCTCTATAACTCTATACAACACGAAATTTTTGTGAATTTGGCCGATTCGATGTGATCAACGAAAATGTTCCATGAGATTCGTGGGTTGGGTTTTGGGTTGATGGTAGAGCCACAGCCACTTGACTGTTTGCTATGTCCACGCTATGGGAACATACAAATTATGTTTACAACATTAGGTGCATCATTCAGCAATTCTGCAAGTAGAAAGAAAAGAGAGAAATATCGAGTATTTTATCTCTCTCACTCATTTTGATAAGTAGAATAGAGGTGTCAATGTAACTCCTTTGCTATGAAATTTTCTCGTTAATTTTTTTTTAAATTCCTTTAGTTAAAAAAATTTTGATTTGAATTTCTCTGGTTAAAAAATGTTTTGTTTCAAAGTAGGACAATTCAGCTTTAATGTAGGACGTAGCACAAATTTCGTAATTGTAGGACTGTCCTACCGAAAGTAGGATGCGTGGCAAACCTAACGCATGCCACAAGGGCATGCACCCTCACGCCACAGCCACGAAAATCTAAAAATTCGCCTGCCACAGGCATGCATGCTCCCGCCACAGGCACGAAAATTTAAAAATTCACGTGCCAGAGGTGCCCGCTACAAGCATGAACATTAGGTGCGTTTCATTTTCATTGGAGTACCTACGTCGGCATAGTTGGGCGTACATCGGCGTAGATGCTGCTACACCACTGGTGCCCAACTACGCCGGCATACGTACTCCAATGAAAATGAAACACACCTATTTATAAATGAATTCGCATCGGCATCGACTGTTCCAATCATGAGTGTTGTTTTACCAAGCAGTCCCCCAGCTAAGCACTAAACACGTCCAATACTGCTTGACCTACGCAATTGAACGAGAACCGTTCTACTAAGTATGTTATTGGTACCCTTTATGTATGCTATTGGGCCCCTTTATGGTCCCCAAGATAATTGCCAGATTTCTTCGTCATATACAATTTTTTAAAGCCATACAGGCGATTTCGTCTGTTCTAGTTGCGGGCGCCTTGCAGGCTAGTGCTTGCCTGCTGCATGCTAGGTGCGGACGACGCGGGGATGCAATTTGGAAAGAAGAAATGTTGCCAAATTTAACTTCAAAATGACGTTAGATACATTTGTGAAGCCCAATTTATTTTCCAACAAACCCCATTCTTCAAAAAAAAGAGCAAAAAAAACTTGTTTACAATCAAAATTTTAATTTTCTAAAAACTTCACATTTTTTTTATAGTGTTTTCAGTATAAATATTTAAACAAAATGCACGAAAATTGGTGAGATTTTAATCAAACCTGACATCGAGGATTATACTTGAAACCATCATGAAAGGTTAAAATCCTTCTTATTTAATATTTCACAACCACTCCAACAACAAAACATGTTTACAACGTAGAAAGGCCCTTTACCACAGACAAGTTCTACACCTTCCTGTAAATTTGTCCCTATCACCACGTAGTAAATTCTGTATAAGATTTTACACATTTAAGAGATGCCTCTGGTCCTTATTAAATACTGTTTTCCTCGAAATTTAATCCTTTTAGTCCTTCGAAAAATAACTGACAGTGTGGTAAAATCTAAATACACTGTAATCCTCAATACTCTTATAAAAAGGCGACGCTTCAGCAAACTGAAAATATAAGGACTAAGCACATTTTCCCAGGAATATTATCCGTTATGAAGTGGGTTGCGGATTAGCTGATTCTCAACACTGTAAATTGTAACCGAAGGAAACTTAATCCTGATTCTTGAATTTCTCTCATGCTCTCAATAAAAAGGACTCGCAGGAGTGTGAGTGCGGCTGGTATGTTGGTATATGTTGCGAGTCCTTAAAGGGTGTATTATGATCGTGATATTATGCTATTATCGTATTATGAGACAAATTTACGTTGATTATTTCTTTTATTGGTCTTCCTAAATCAACTGTCATAAAACAAGTCCTTTATGTGCTTAGGACTAATTTCTCTATACTTTATTGGCTTTTAGCCCTGTCAATTATTAAACATGTTTCGCAAAAGGTTTTTGGTTAAGATACTTAAAGAAATTAATTTTTATTGAGCCCTTTTCTTGCTCGTTCATCCCTTTTCGGATCATGTGACCGCATGTAAATCCTACATCAAAGGAACTAATGAATTTTCTACACGGGATCAGTCCTTGGAACTTTACCAATACCAGTGCAACTTTTTGAAATAAAATATTTAGGAAAGTTTTTGAAAGATTTTCTCTCGTTTATTGTTTTCAGAGGTTTTTTTTACTCGTTTAGAGTTTTTGTAACCACAAGAAAGTTTAATCGATGCTGTACTTTTCTAGGGAAAATTTTTGACAGTTTAAAAGGCACGGGAAGAGGGCAAACAATAATTCATTTTTAATTGTGCTTTTAGATAATTATTTTGATTAACTGAATTACATGAAAACAAAAAAAATCCTATTAAATCTCTTCATTTATAATATTACTTACATCAAGCACAATCTAGGACCTTTAGTTTGCATTTGGCAATCTTGGTCACGTAATGGCTTGTCTACGAAAGAATTTCTTGTCTGCAATGTTCGTCAAAAGAGGATTTGTTAGCAGAGGAAATGGTCTGAGAAATCGATCAGGGTGTTCCGGACGTAACATTGCCTTGAAGCAGCCACCGGGCGTTTATTTTGGCGGAGTACTAATAAAGTTCTCTCGGGGCTGATTCATTCTTATATTGGTTAAAAGGGTCGATGGCGCAGAGCAAATGACGCCATCCCTATTTTAAAGCGAAGCTTTTTTAGCGTCGTTTTGCGTGAAGTAAACTTAGAAAAATCGTCACTGTGAATTTTTTGATTTTTTTTTAAATAGGTGTTCCAATTTTGACTAGTGATGCCTCCCTGGAAAGATATCGATCTCCTAAATCCAGATCAATTCAGATTTGCGGAAAATTCCAAACGGGTTTGGTAGTTATGAGCCATTTTGTGATATCCCGGGAACGTCCCTGAAATGGCTATTATCTCCGTGTTTCCACTGCTATCCATGTTTCCCGTGTTTTTGTTTTTGTAAGAGTAGTGCAGAGTATCATCATCAGCTGTGAAATGAGTTGTAGGGGATTGAAAGCAGATCCTCTCCTTTCTGACCGTTCAATCAAGGTAGTATTGCATGGCGTCGAATCTAATCCTCACACCATCTCTGCAGGTGTTCCCCAGGGCACAATTCTATCACCAGTTCTCTTCCTAGTTTTTATAAATCACCTGCTCTCAATCTCGCCCAACTCACTTCTCAGCTTTGCTGACGTCAGTACTCTGCGTTACTCGTATAGCTACCATAATGCAAGACAATCACATGCCAAACCTTGTCTGCATGACCGTGAACTTTTGTCAATTTCAATCAACAATAGCTGCGTTCCTTTTTTGCTAATTTTTACTATTTATTGCTCGCGAGTACTCGCAGCTACACTTGCTCTAACATACGAGCAGATAACACTTTTAGTTACGCAATTAAAATCCGCTAGAGGAAAGCTCTCATTTGGAGTCTCTTGTGAATTATTTTAATTACCCTATCACCCCATAGATGGCTTTTAATTGTTTTGAGCTTTTTTCATATAAAAACATCTAGAAATAAAAATAATAAACTTTAAATAAAAGAAATAAAAATAAAATCCTATTAATTTAAATTATGTTGTAAATTATTATTCTAAACTTTTATTTGTATACAATTGAAATAACATAAAAAATGTTAGGTTAGGTTTTACTCAAATCAACAAATTTTGCGTTCTTTTTCTGCTCTGCTCACAAGTACTAAAAAGTAGAAAAGGAACACAGCTAATAGTAGAGGGAAATTGTCATATGATAGTGATGTAGTTGCGAAGTTGGATTTTTTTGTTTTTTTTCTTTACATATGTTAAGATAAAGCGAAAAAAAATTTCTGCAAAATCGGTCCTGTGCTTCACGAGAAAATTGCATAAATGTGCATTTTTGATGTATTTTGAGTGCATTGCTACACAATTTTTTGAATTTCTCCAGTTCTGGTGGTCGTAGAAAAATAAAAAAAATTGAAAAATACTCGTGAATGAATAGACTATCGAACTGATTCGATATAAATACTTTAAAAATGAATCCTACCTTCAAAAATCCAAAATGTAAGAAATTTTGTTTTATTTTACTAAAAATGCAATAAATAACGGGAAAATAGTCGGATTTTGATAAAAATTGGAGAAAAGATGCATTTTGATGCTATAAATACCTGGTTGAAATTTCAGAAAAAACTTTCGATTTTTACGGCAATAATTGGCAGTTTTCGAAAAATTTTAAAATTATCGAAAGCTTTTTCTGAAATTTCAACCACGTATTTATAGCATCAAAATGCATCTTTTCTCCAATTTTTATCAAAATCCGACTATTTTCCCGTTATTTATTGCATTTTTAGTAAAATAAAACAAAATTTCTTACATTTTGGATTTTTGAAGGTAGGATTCATTTTTAAAGTATTTATACCGAATCAATTCGATAGTCTATTCATTCACGAGTATTTTCCAATTTTTTGTATTTTTCTACGACCTCCAGAACTGGAGAAATTAAAAAAATAGTGTAGCAATGCACTCAAAATGCATCAAAAATGGACATTTATGCAATTTTCTCATGCAGCACCGGACCGATTTTGCAGAAAATTTTTTTTTGCTTTATCTTAATATATGTTAAGAAAAAAAACAAAAAAATCCAACTTCCCAACTACATCATAACTACGCTTTTTTTTGTTTAATTTCCCTCTACTACAAGGATATAAAACTGATTCTAGATTGGGGCCTCAAGAATCGTGTTGAATTCAGCGCATTGAAAACGAAGAACGGTCTTTTTCTAACTAAGACTGTACTTTTCTAACAATTCTCGACAATTCCTCCCGCTTCAGTGGACGGTCTAGAACTGACCGCAGAACCATCTCTCAATATCCTAAGCTTAACATTAACCGAAGATCTGCGTTGGAAAAATCAAATATTCCAAATCGCTAAACAAGCATCACAATGCTTGGGATACCTTAAAAGGTGCAATTTCCTCCTTCAGCCGTCGCACTTTTTTCAGCCGTCGGCTTATTTTTTGGACAATCGATAATTCCCAAGCCTGGAATTAATGAAACTTAAAAATTTTTTTTGTAAACTATTCGCCATAAAATTGCCTTTAATTCTATCGAGCCCGAATTTTGAAATTTCAAAATTAAAGATGGCTAATCCAATATGGCGGACATAAATTTTGTAAGTAAAATAAAATTTTATCAAAAGATTCTTTAAAATTATTGAAATTAATTATTATTAATTAATTTTCGGTTTCCCAAAAACCCCCCAAGTAACAATTTTTATAATTTTAAAGAATCTTTTTATAAAATTTTAATTTACTTACAAAATTTATGTCCGCCATATTGGATTAGCCAACTTAATTTTGAAATTTCAAAATTCGGGCTCGATAGAATTAAAGGCAATTTTATGACGAATAGTTTACAAAAATTTTTTTTTAAGGTTCATTAATTCCAGGCTTGGGAATTATCGATTGTCCAAAAAATGAGCTATTTGCCCCACTGTGCGTCGGCCAGTGCTATAATCTACATATCCTACATTCGGTCCTGTCTCGAGTTCTACTCGTATATCTGGGCAGCGGCCCGGAGACTACCTTAGGGTGGCTGGACAAGGTGCAAAACCGCGCTCTCCAACTTATTGGTGATGGCGCCATTTTCTCCTCAATTGATTCATTACACCATCGCAGGAATGTAGCGGCTCTGGTGGAATTCCACCGCATCTACCAAAATTACTGTTCCACCGAAATATAGTATAACCTCCTGCCTCAACGGCAATGTTTTTCCCGCAACACAAGACTAGCCCTTTCGGCTCACTGTCTACAGCCCTTATTATCACGCACACATCAGTCTAGAAATTCGTTCTTTTCAAGAACAACTCGACTGTGGAATAACCTCCCACAGTCAGTATTCCCGAACTCATGCAGCATTCAGGAGTTCAAACCGCAAACCATCTCCTCATGCACCCCCCTGGACTCCCCTTAGCCTGCCTTATCCTTCCTCTATCCTTCGAGCTAAGCTTACTACCAGACATCTGACCATGTCGTGAACGACACGACGGACTGGTAGTATAAAGGATGACACCTGAGCTTAGACTTACACATAGAAAGAAGATCGTATCTAAATATTAGGAAAAGAGCAGATGATAGAATTGAGGGAAACTGGCAAAAGTTGTATTTTTATTTTGTTATGTGAGACAAGCAGGCTTTGGAATGGACCTAGATACTATTAGTACTGCTAGTCCGTCATGTGGTGGTGTCATCACCAGCGGGATATGTGGGCAACACGTAGTGTATTCAAATATTTAAATACGCACGTGCCGAAACTATCTCGGACTGGTGGAAGCGCGATCATAACATCCTCGTGGGAAACACTCGAATCTGTCCTGAAAGGGATGGGCTAATATGATCGGAACTGTCAAGCCTAGATGTAAAGTTATCGTATCGAGGACTGCATGGCAATGGGTAGGTTTTGCACTGTCATTTACCGATCTCCTCTGGGCACCGGGCGCACCTAGTTGTATAAAGCCATATTCTGATATGTAGGCTCAGGATGGACCTTACACTTCTTACCATACTCATGGGACTTTTGTGGACCAATTAAACTGGAGAGGGCCAAGGCAAGGAGGGCCGGAGTTGGATCGGAGAGCCCCACGGAGCACACCCGAGCCCCGCTTTCGTGAACTCCTTTCCTACATAACAAAGGCAGGACGACGGCCTGGAACCCCGGTAGCCAAGAAGCAGGCGTGGACAGCCGCCGCTCTGCCCAAAGTTTTTGGACATGCCAGAAAATTGGCGGCACCAGCTAATATATCGCAAAATCGATGGAAGTTACCAAGAGCCTGACATTTTTACTGTTGCCAGCAAATTCAAAATGCCCCAAAGATTTAATTACAAGAGTGGGAGCTCTATTTGCTTTCATTGGATTCATATATCTTGCCTTAAACCATCTATGCTGCCCTGGCTTTATAGACTTGGTAGAATGAACAGGCGTGACAACAAAACCCTGCTCCCCTCCATCGCGTGACAGTGATAGAGAACCTGAAGGACAGACTCGGCTTCCTCGAGGATCAGCTTGTAAGTGTGGTCCTCTTTCCATTGGATCCCATCATAGGTGGTAATTTGACTGATGCCCCTCAGAAATTCTCTGGCACCCCGCTGCAAGCCAGGCAAAAATATATCGTTTGGAGTTCACCAGACCAGGTTGACCAATGGTTGATGTATTTTCAAAAACTGACCGTTTCAGCCCCTTTTCCCCAAACTGATTGGTTCACCAATAGCCGGTTCCGGACCGTTTCAAAGCTCTATCTGGCCAAGAAGGTGTTGGCGTTCCTAGTTTTCCTTCTTCGATGGCTCTACAGACCAATTCGTGTATTGTCAACTTGTTTTTTCCAATCTGATATAGTAAGATTCCTAGTTTACACTCTTTGTATAAGCCATACAATTCGTGATTGTAGCATATTCTCCATGACTTGCCTTCATTGACTGATTTTTTGTGAGATACTCCATACGTGAGTAGACGAATAGCCCTGGCTAATATATGCTACGAAGACACTTGACGTCTACAAATATATCAAGGAAGACAAAACTGGCACTTTACACAACACTAATAAGGCCTGTCCTACTATATGGTGCGGAAGTGTGGACATTGAAAAACGCAGACGAAGCATTGGTAGGAAGATTTGAAAGGAGAATTTTTCGTTCGATCTACAAAGGAATACAGGTTGATGGCATTTGGAGGAGAAGATACAACTCAGAGTTGTATGAAATCAGTAAGATTCCAAACATTGTCAAAGTGATCAAAATAAACAGACTACGATCGATTGGTCACGTCCAACGAGGTGCGGAACGGAACCCGACAAAGATAGTTCTGGTGAAAGTACCGGCAGGTAAAAGGAGACCAGGTCGGTCTAACAAAAGATATATTGATAAGGTCGAGGAAGACTTGAGACAGTTGGGAATAAGAAACTGGAAAAGTCGGGCCAGAGATCGAGAATCATGGAGGCGAACGTTGGTGGAAGCCAAGGCCAACAATAGGCTGTGGAGCTCCTGATGATGATGACTCCATACGTGACTACTGTGCGTATGATAGTTTTGTAGATTCTTATTTTGGGTTTTCTCCAAAATACCCGTTATTATACCCCGGCTTCACCGGCAGAACTGCCCAAGTTCGAGCAAATTGGTGAACTTAACTTTAAAATAACCTCAGTTCGTATACAATTTCCACATGGTACAATAATTACAAGGTAAGCTCTTAAGAGTCCCGTGACGTCACTCAGATCTTTTCTAATGTAAAAGGCGTGAAAGCTTTTCAAGATGGAAACAGAGCTTTTCCTTATGAGCCTACCTTGGTTGTACCATTAGTACAGGATCCGTAGAACAACGACATTCGCCGATCGAGTAACCGAATGAAATTTTTTTTCATGATAAATAATATGCTAAAAAAAGTAATGGTGATGGGTTGCCTAACGAAATATGTTCAAGGCTATATTTAATAGGCGTTTTTTCCCCATTTTCCGCCCTTTTATCTATTTTGAGGAGAAACTATGCATTTTGGCCAAAATATCAAAAGAGCAAAGTTGTAGAGCAAATTTTTGTCACAAACAAATTTTGTCTTCACTGTTTTTTCGAATTGCGCATAGTTTCGCCGCTAGCGGCCGTTTTGCAGATTCTGTTGAAAATCAAAGCGTCCAAAGAAAAGCCGTTGAAAAACTGCAACTACTACTTTGATCTCATTTACTTTTTTATACAAATGGATAATTTTAGCTCAAAATCTAAAAAAGGCGCAGAAGCCACTTATGTGGATTGAACTGAACATTATTGAACTGAGGTTGGTGGAGCTTTATTCTGCCAGGTGTTGTTGTGGTTTCACCTTCTTCTTTCCATTCTTACTACGGGAACGCAAATCTTACTCGGTTCCTTGGAAGAAGCGAATAACCCCCGCTAGCTAGCTTTCGCACAAGGCCAGGCGGTTCTCTCAGGAGCTATGTCGGTTGCGGGAGAAGATAAATCTGGAAAGGTAGCACTGACCAGGTAGTACTAAAAGCTGTCATCTGTTGAATTTTTACCGACCGTGCTGGACACTCGTCACAATGTGTTTTTGTGTTGTTGTAAAGTTGATAGTTAATTGTAAGAGTTCAATAACCGAAGTTTCTTATTAAAATTTATTATTCATAGGCACGTTATTGGTATTCAAGGCCTTCCGGACCTTTTTCAACTATACATCATGAAGCTTTGCAAAGGTTTTCTTGGAATACATTTCAATGTAAAACAAAGTAATACACATGGTGCCCCGTCTGTGAGACAACCTAATATGGCCCTGACAATCAAGAGGAGAGGAGCTTAAATTCGAAGTAGTATTAATCCTCCACATACGTTAGGTCAATAATAGTACCCGACAACAGCATGGAACCAGATAAAAGCCAATAAAGCACATATCATAGGCTCTTCAAATCTAAGCATCTAAAAATATCACCCAAACTGCTGCTGCATGAGACGACAATGGTTTTATCAGTACTCAGGTATGGATCCCAAACTTGGGTTCTCAGAAAAAGGCATTCTAACTTCTTAATCGAGCTGAAACCCTTTCGGAAAATTGAGAATTGAAATTCATTTCACGTTTAGGTAGAAACCATTTGTGGGTACTACCAACAATTCTATCATAGAATCCTATTTTGAACATAAAGCTCTAGTCGGAAAGGAAAGAAGGAATGCTGAGGGCAACCCGCGATCCTACTCCACCGGTTCCTATCTAATACTAACGCTATTGATTGAGTTCAGAGATGGAACAAGATGTGGGTTTCTCATAAATGCTTACATGTGATGCTAGAATAGAGGATAGGGAATTTCTAAAGATAAAGAGCGAAGACAAGTATGAGGCATTGTTATATAGGCACAAGATTGAAAAGACGAAGAACTATGCTGCTGCGAGTAATCGAACCCCAAACCCTTGCGATGGCAGTCGGAAATTTCTATTCTTTGTGTTACCGAGGCGGAGTCCTATTTACGATATATAAACTAAAATTACTAAAACAAGAATTTCAATTAAATTTAAGTGTTTTGCTCCACTTCAACCTGAGCTCATTTCCTTAAGTATTATTTACGTCAATCCTTTGCTAAAACAACTTTTCCCATTCTCTCTAAGTTCTTCCATTTACTCTTATGTAGCAATCACGTTGTAAATATTTTATAGATTTGATCCTTGCCCCAGAACAAGAACTTAACTAAATCCTAACAATACCCTTCAGGAGGAATGCTGTCAATTAACTACAATTCAATCGGATGCAAAGCAATTATGGTGAAACCTTAAAGGATATCTGAAAAGCCTCAAACCGGAAACCAAAATTACTGCCTGACTTGAATAGCATAACATCTGGCAAGTCGCCCCTCATCTCACCATAGGGAAAAGGGATGGATCCTTTGAACATGGGGAAATTAACTCCTTGGGCAAATCACGTCCAAGATTTTGAAAGGCCTATACACAACCTACCGTAAAAAAAGCACTTTGAGAAGGAATTCACACTTTTTCTGGTCTTTTGATAAGCCCAAGAGAAAGAATAATTAGATGTTGACGTGTATTGATTCTCAAGAAGGGATTCACAAACTAATTTCAAATCAGGATCAATAATAAGGGTCGGGTTCGGTTTTTTTTGTGTCGTGGTGGTGGTGTTCTTGTTGTTGTTATTATTGTATATTTGGGTGTGCGTGTGTGTTTGATAATGCTTTAAGGACCTTTTTGTAACTAGATTCAAGTTAAATTTGCTGGAAACTGGGGAGGATTTCTGCCGGAGGGAAGAGATTGGAAATGCTGAGGGTATGCGAACACGACCAGAGGGCAAAGGTCGTGCTGGTAAATAAGGGAAGATCAATAGGAAACTTTTTAGGTTGTACCTGTGTTTGATATTGGAATGGACATTGTCTTCAATTTTTATTAAACGTAAACAATTGTCCTGCTCTTTCGAAATAATTACAAGTCGTGGTAATGGTTTTGAAACACTTTATTGAGATATTCCTTCTTCCAAAGTACAGATTAGTTTCACATTGTTTTTTAATAGAAAATAGATAAGCGCTTTTTTGGAATTGCAAATATGCCTTCTTGTTCTTTGAGGCGTTATGCGAGTCCTAAACAAATCCCTGTGTTTTAGATGTGAGGTATTCTCAGCAGCAGATAGACATCATAGCAATCAAAGAAGTAATTGAGATGGAGGCGGAGATCTGAGCAAACATAATCACAAGATTTTGAAGTGACAGTACGCACACAATACAGAGAACAATACCCAAAGATGCAAATCAATTAGAAATAAAAGAACACAACCAACACTAGACTTGAATTATCGAAAGCAGATGTGCGAACTTAACGAGAAACTCACAAATTAACGATGAAGCGAGATGCAACTAAAGCCACAAAGCACACATGGAATAACCGAGTCAGCACAAAGTTCTGCAATGATTTATGAGTTTACTGAAAATTGATCTTGACCTAACACAGTGGCGTAGCGTGGGGGTAGAAGGTGGGCCATGGCCCCAGGCGGCGCAGATTTGCGGGGCGGCAACCAAACTGGACCGAGCCAGCAATCCTGTTGGGTTGGCAACATTAGGCCATAACCATGACACGGCGGCGGTATGACTAAACGAGTCCAAAAACGACATGTTAACCAATGATTGTTAAGAAGCAGATTGTTCTAGATGACAGCGTCTTGATTATACGGGGGATGCATCAAAACTTTCCAAACAAACTCTCTTTTTTGACGGGTCATCAAAAAAGTGTGTGGTCGGGCGTTGTTGTGATTGAAGACCGAACCTTTTCTATTATTCAATTCGGGCCATTTTGGTTCAATTGCATGGCGTAATCTCTCTAGTTGTCCACAGTAGAGTTGAGAATGAATCGTCTTATCAACTGGAAATACCTCATAGTGGACGATTCCCTTCCAACGCATATTTAATTTGGTCTATAATGTTTTTCGCGTTCAACCATAACCTTCTATATTACAAGCCATGAACAAGGAAAATAATGAGAGCGAATTTCCGCTCAATCGGACTACAAGTCAGTGAATTCACGTTATGTTGTTAGTGCAATTTGGAGAATTTGGGAGAATTTGGTAGTCCGATTCTCTCAATTGAGATTCTTGTTCATGGCTTGTAAATATAGAAGGTTATGGTTCAACTCATGAAGAACTAATACATGGACCTCCTTTTTGTATCCATGTTTGTGTAAATAGTTCAAAACACTTGTGTAAACAATACCTAGCAAACATATTTTCTTTATGAGATAGAATAGAGCCCACGCCATAAAAGAAGGGAAATGAGCGCGAATGTGAAATGCTGTTCGTTGGTAAGCGCATCTCTTGAGAACGGCTGAACCGATTTGGGTAAATTTTTTTTAGATGTGCTCGTAATAGTCTGAATAAGGTTTTTAGGGAAAGAAAAATTGGAAAAATTTTCCTTAAAATTAGAAAATTTGAGAAAAATTGAAAATGCTTTTTCACGATTCGAACGATTCTCTTCTGGTTTGTTCGTTATGCTCCCCGAATGGAAATAACTCAATTGAATCTTTTCAATTGAAAAAAAAACTGGAAGACCTGCAAATCTGGAAAATCAGCAATTTGCGTTCATTGAGACTTTTTGACGGCTCTTTTCTGCTCTTAATTGCCCTGCTCTGTGTTGTTTGAACCTACTCTGGGTTGAAAATTCTCACTTTTTCTGCTCCACCAAATTTGTACCAGCAAGCAGAGCAAGCAGAATTCTTCTTCTTCTTCTGGCAGTTGTCAAATCGAAAACAGGAAAAATCGGAAAATTGATTTATGAATGAATCATTCGGAAAATATTGGAAATATTAAAAAATAAACATAAATTTTTAAATAAAAACTAACATTACGATACTATTCAAAAGGGTACAGGGGAAAAACAAGGTAAATCCATAAAATCAAATTTCGAGAAAATTGAAATTTTGCGTTTGAAGTCTTGTTGTTTTTCCCTTGTGTGCGAATTCTTTTCAATTGATTTATATGGGCTGGGTTTGATATTCATCAAAATTGAATATTACCAGCTGAATGGTTCTGCATTCCTTCAATAGATAGCAGCACTAACTCGATTTCGAAAAAAATGGACTTACGTTGTTTTTCCCCTGTACCCTTTTTGTTTATTTTTTTTATGTAACTTCTAAAAATAGAATTTAGAGCAAAATTGAGCAGAAAAGCGTTTTTTGAGATTATGTGATTTTGATTTTTTCTGCTCTGACATTAATTTGACAGCTGGTCCAAACCGAGCTGCTCTGCTCTGCTCCGATTTTTTTAAGCAGTTATCGCACACACATATTGACAGAGAAGCTTAAGTTCGTGCGTCTACCATATTTTCTAGCTCAAGACAGATTTCAATAGAGAAATTACTGATTCCAGCTCTCTGGGTTAGTTAGAGTTTATATTTTATACAAACCTTGCAGGAGGGATACCGAAAATTCATTCGTTACATTTTCATTACTTTTACATGATGTCTTGTGTCAAGAACTTGAAGTTGACTTGAAATTCAAGCAGCGTTTTCGATTCATTGACTAAAAATTATTTAAAATCTACAATGTCCAGGTTGCGATTAATCTCGCTCTCGAGATATAATCTAGCTATTTCTTCAATCGAACAAGTGGTACAAATTAACATTGGCCATTGTTTTATAAAGTTCAGTTTCGGTTTGCAAAAAACACGCAGAATAAAGTTTTAATTTAAGAAAGACGTTTTATTTTGAATCCTGTTAAAATATTGACTTTTCGACTTTGCAGACTTTTTAGAAATTTTTGTAGGGGGCGGCAAAAATATATGGTTCGCCCCGGGTGGCAGAAATCCACGCTACGCCACTGACCTAACAAGACCTATTAAGTAACATTGGTATGAACAAAGTGACGTGGAACCAGTTCTAGAAATTAGAACACAGATATGACATGGTGTACAATCTGAAGTAAAAAGGCAAATTAAAGTTTGCTGAAAAAGAGCAAGATTATAAAAGAGACCAAGTAGGGATAATGAAACCTTCCATTGGATGCAGCACTGGAATTAGCACCAGCAGGTACTCACATAGTTGAAGTAGGAAGCTCATTACCGCCCGACACCTGCAGAAGACCGCTGCCGTCACAATACTGGTTCTTGGTACTTTGTGGATCAGGTCGTCCATCTACCATCCCAGAGGTCCGTGGCTCGATTTCGTTTGCACTGTTGACGATTCGGTTGTGATCTCAAGTGGTACGCCGAATCGTGGGACAAATTCAGTGACGAATCTTTTTGCCACTGCTGACGCTGATATATCCCGAATTGGCTATGCTTCAGGCCATCGCGTGAATCTATCGACTATCGTTAAGATATAAGAGTATCCACGAGATAAGGGTAGGGGTCCCACTATATCCATATGGATATGGTCAAATCTATTATTTGGAAGTTTGAAAGCTTCAAATGGAGATTTGGTATGCCGTGGAACTTTGGACTTTTGGCAACCTAGGCATGATCGAGACCACTCATTACAGTCTTTATTGATAGATGACCAGAAGTATTTCTTGGTAACGGCTCGTCTTGTAGCGCGAATACCAGTATGAGAGAGACCATGTTCGGAGTTGAGCGCTAGCTAAGTAAGGAAATGGGTATGTAAGGCCTAGGAATGCCTATACTAGTTTAACACCACACCTGATGGGCGGTAAATGGTATTGGTGTGAGAACCAGTTTTACACGTGAGTCGTTGTTGGGGTGCTCTTGTAGAGACTTCAACTCTGTGTCACCTTGTTGAGCCTGAGCTAGTGTAGGCAGGTCGAAGGTGACTGAGTCGAAGTTGTCGGTTGCCATTTAGCCCGACAAGTAGTCTGCGACAACGTTTTATTTACCCGACACAAGTCTGATGTCTGTGGTTTGCGATCAGTATAGACCACGAAGTTGCGTCCTCAACGAAATAACGGAAGTGTTTGATTGCTGCGTACGTTGCGAAAAGTTCGCGATCGAATGAAGAGTACATCCGTTCTGTTGGTGACAGCTTTTTGGAATAAAAAGCTAGAGGATGCCACCGGTGACCGTTAAATTGTTCCAATACACTTTCGATTATATAATCAGAAGCGTCAGTCGTTAGACTGTATTTTGCATCCTCAAATGGATGGTGTAGCAAAGTTGCTTCTGCCATCGAAGTTTTCACCTTGAGGAAGGCTGCCTGACATTCTGCTGATCAGGTAAATACTTTATTGGCACGCGAGTGGTTGGGAAGGTCTCTCAAATGCTCGTTTATCGGCACCAACTGTTCAGCCAATGTTGGTATAAATCGGTGATAGAAATTCACCATTCCCAAAAACTTCTGGATCGATTTGACAAAATTTGGGGGTGCCTGAACCGCGCATTGTCGGACAAGAGTGAAAAAACTGACAACGCCTACAACCGATTATATTTCACCGACTAGCACCCAATACTACCCCAACAGAACGTTGACTTGGGTAATTTAACACAAGATGGCTTGATCGCTTATTATGCTTACGAGCGATGGCAGCAGAGAAGTGAGGGAATTTTTTGTTAATTGGGAAGACTAGCAAGAAGGAAGGGTGAGTTCAAAAACTAATCACTGCCGCAACACTGCAGAATTCAGCAATTGGAAGTCTGTAGCTGAATATTGCAGTGTTGCGGCATTGATGAGTTTTTGAACTCACCCGAAGTGTGAGAAATGTGTCTACATGGGAGAAATAGAAAGAAGAAGGACCATGCCGCGGAATAGACCTCTAGATTGGTAGTCGGGCGCCCTAACTTCTAGCATAGCGAGCCAATGGGAATCGGTGGAGTAAAACTGGTTATTGACGGCAGATTCTTCAGTCTAATGCTTATGATACACATGAGGTATCGATACTAGGATATGGCGAATACCGTGGTATTAAGGAACCCCTGACACACATGAACGTGGGTATAGTTTGACGTTTGTGGACAGCTAAAAAATTTTCCAAATCTAGTAAGCTAATTATGTTAAATTTAAAGTTTTAAGTGTTAAGTGGCATATTGAATTTGATATGGAAACGGAACATTTAATTGCTTTATTCCTTGCCAAACAAGAGGAAGCAAATCTGGGTTTGAGACAAATTCAAAAAAGATGAGATATCTTGTTATAAAAATATATATTTTCACGTTTTTGCTCGATTTTCGCACACAGGTGGCGCTGTGCCCAGTGAAAAGATCGACCTACTCGATACCCACAAAATTTTCGTGGTATCAATACCCAGTTCATAACCACTAGTTTTCCTGGGTATACAACTGGGTATAAGGTGACAGACATGTGGTATAGGTTGGGTACACGCAATACCGTGGTATCGATACCCCATTTGTGTCATAAGCATAAGCCTCCCTACCATCTTTGCTACCAAGCTTGCTGGTCGACGGCATTGCTTCCTTTTTCCTCCTTTCAGTGAGGTATTAGGTCTAAAGCCTGCACTACATTACTCGTGAAGTTACTTCGGCGAAGTACTTCTCGAAGTTGATCGAAGTCGCGAGGATCTCAGTTGCACGGCGCGCGCCCGCACGCTATGCAACATGGATAACGTTCAAGTGGCAACTGCCGTTGTAATGTGCACTCTCGCGTATTATAACTACGTGCATAAAAAGAAAATTAAAAAAAATGAAGAAAAAGGAGATGGTGGATGATAGCCATGCACCGAAATGCGGCAGTCCCTGTATGTAGCATCTTCATTTCATGCATGGAAATTTTGAGTATTTCATGGTTACACGCCCAAGCATCCTTTACTTTGTTTTTATCCTTATGACGTCTGTCATTTGGGCTCCAAATAACGGGCTCTGTTTGTAGTGTTTCGAGGAACAAAAGATATTATTTCTGTGACCATGATGTACCATTCATCGTTTTTAATAATGTATGCACGCGCACCGTCAAGAAATAAAATCTTCTGTGAACGACGTACGCACAAGCGCATATTGCGGTCCGTCGTGTAGTTGCCCTAAACCTTCCTTATTTTTGCGGGCTTGGGACCTTCAGGATGTCATGGGAGAATTTTCCACCTATTGTTTCCATATTATTTTTATTTTGACTTTTCAAATTTTTTATCCTCGTCACCAATTTTGCATATATTCAAACATACGAGTTGTTGTTCAGACTACTTTATTTAAACTGAACATGACTTACATCACATAATAAAACCATAATTTTACTAGTCAATACTATTCTGGAAAATATCTCCACGTACAATTCTCAAAACTCTGCAGTAACATATATTCATCTTAAAACAGAATATGAAAGAACCATGCTCAAAGCCTTAAATCCTTGTGCAGGTCCTTTGTACTGCACCAGATGTTCAGAGCGCCACCATAGCACATCCTAGTTCTTCTTCCTTGTTGCCATATGCAGGGCACAGTATTTCCACAAAAGTTTTTAATTCTAGTTTAAGGAGTTGGCCCTGTCACACCTCATTCTTCACCTTAAAAATATGGAAAAAGTTTAACGACTGAAATCTAAGTTTGCTTAACTTGAAGGTTGCAAACTCTGCTTCTGAAGGGAATGGTGGTGGGAGAGCCATCAAGATTTTTTATCGTACAAGATTTTCTGCGAAACACATCATATAATATAGAAATACCGACTATTATGGACATTGGAGTAGAGTGGATAACATATCTGTGAATATTGCTGTTGGAAAGAATGTCCAAGTGGCTGCTGGATTCATGAAATGGCCATCTTGAGTTGGTTGTGGAAGGGATTTGCACAGCGTTGTTTGATAAGAGTGTTATAACCAATCTTTGAAAGCGAAGTTGTTGAAAATCGCAAAATGAATACAGTATTATAAGTCCACTTCAATAATATTGTCGTTGGGCCCTATGAAATAGATAACACATATACAGCAAAAGAATTAGGATCAGCGTTTAGAAGGAATAGACTAGTTTAGGTACCAACATTTTTTATTGAACAGTTTTTACACATTTTGTGTAGAAGATGAAAATTTCAATATATGTATGTACTATCGGTTTTGTGTTGTCATGTATAGAATCTCTACAAACGTGGCAGTTGGATATTGCTTTGGCTCCCTGTCAACCTGTCAGGCTTTCCACTTCGTTAAGGAAGAAGGTTTAGTGCAACTGTTAATATATGAATTCCAAGACAATGTCTAAATCTAGTGTCTATAATACCTATGCTCGAGGTGGACATAAATACACACAGAAAAATCGTACCACCTAAAATCAGCAAGATTGCCTTATTGAGCTATTTTAATATGGATCATTATTAAAACCAGCAAATGATACGATTTTTGCATAGAGAAATCTCTATGTCTTTATAAAGAAAATCTCTTTCAAAATGCGAAGAGACTTTCATATTATTCCTGTTTGCAATGCCAAATTAAATGATGAAAACAATGTGATAATCTTATAACCTTGTAGTTTTAAACAGTAGGGATTAGTATTTTTTTAACTTCTTACAGCTCATAAGGGTAACCAGCTGAAATTAAGGAGAAAATGTGTTACAATTTCTCTTTGAAATCATTAGGTTTTCTTATAAAAACCGTTTTCCAAAGAGAAAATAGTAATGTTTACCACTGAATTATTATCGTGAAGTGGGGATTTACGAAATGCATTTCATAACGTAAATGCACATGATGAAAATCGACTATTCGAGTCAGTGTGCACTGTGCAGTAAGTTGAATTTAATTAGTTTAAAGTGAGTTTTAATTAATAATGCTATAGTAACGTTTCTTCCTTTGAAGTTTGAACTAAGGTGAGTCACATTATGTGAAAAAGTTTAATCTATATAAATATAATTGGAGTGTCTGTCTGTGATTTCAAAATAATTGTCATTTTCTAAATTCATATGGTTATTTACACGATATTAACACGAAATCAAGTATTTTTAAAATTTTTGTCTGTCTGTATGTCTGTATGTCTGTATGTCTGTCTGTCTGTTTGTCCGGGCTAATCTCGGAAACGGCTTATCCGATTGCGATGGGACTTTCACTGGAAGATTCAGTATTTTCTTGGGCATGTTTTAGGCTATTTTTTTTACTAGGATCCGACTATCGGATCCGATTATCGGGCCCGATTACCGTGTTCGACTACCAGATTAGACCGAAAACTTGAACCTTGCTACTTGATTTTTACCCACTTCCATATAACCGATCAACTTCAAATTTTGCACATATGTATAGTTCGCGTGACAATGCAATTTAACCATTTTTGGAAAAAAATCAACATGGCGGTTCCAAGATGGCGGCCGAATTTTGCAATTGTGTTCCCGGACCCCCCGACATGGATATCAAATGAAAGGGTAAGACAAGTAGATTACAATAAGCTATGTGGGGTCATTCAAAATTCAAAATGGTGGCCAGCACAAAATGGCGGATTATTCTTCGGTATGGGCATCAAATGAAAGCGAGTATAGTGCAGTAAGCGGTGTGCCGTAATTTTAAATATAATATGACGGTCACTACAAAATGGTGGAAGACATATAATAGACTAAAAAGTAGAAAATAAAAAAATATAGTCTAAAAAAACTAAAAAATACGCTTTTATTTTAAAATAAACTAAAAAGTAAAAAATAATTTTGAATGTAAAGTTTTTATTGCTCCAGCCAGTATATAATAACAACCTAGCTACCTACGTACCAACAACGGCTAATCCGATTGCGATGGGATTTTCACGGGAAGATTCAGTATTTTCTTGGGCATGTTCTAGGCTTCACTCGGTTCCGACTATTGATTCAGGCGGAAAACTTGATGCGATAGTCGCAGAAAAGCCAGTGGAAACTTTTTTTATCATTCCAATTGTAAACCTCAAAGCTCGGAACGGTTAATCCGATTTTAGGACTTTCACGGGATGATTCAGAATCTTCTTAGGCGTTTAGCATACTTTTCACTATTATCCGACTGTCGGGTTAGACCGAAAACATGACTCGATAATCGAAGGAACGCGAATGAAATGCTGTTACGGCGAGATATTGTTCTTTCAATTTGCGGAAATACTGTGAAGATTATGGTTTGCCATCTCCGCAAATGATCGATAGGTCTGATGAAAATTAAAACAGAGAATATGTCGAACTCAATAAACAAATGGGAACAAAATGTTGAGGACGCTATTGGGCAAGTTCCGCACAGGGTGAGGCACGTGTTCTGAATGTGATTGTTGTGCATATAGCACATAATTTTTCCGATAGGTGGCGCTCAACACCGCATTTTAAAAAAGTTCTAACACATTTTTTATAAGTAACTTTAAATTTTTTTATTTGTTTTATGTGGCAGTGCCAAGCTCAGGAATCACCTTTTGTACTACCAGTCCGTTATGTCATTTGCACGTCATAGCGCAATGTCTAGCAGGGAGCTTAGTAAGGGGGGAATAGGTTAAGGGTTATGGGGGTTCGGGGGGTTGTTGAAGAAGGTGCGGATACACCCTGCGTTTGACCTCTTGGATATTGTAGGAGGTCGGAAATACTGACTGTGAGAGATTATTCTATAGTCGAGTTGTGTGCCCTAAATTATGTTTTGCAAATTTGTTATTTTTTTCATTATACCTATTTCCTATCCCGGACTGTGCACACATTAGTTTTTTTATTAAAAGGCGTTGCAACGCACGCGGGTTTTTGCTAGTATAAAATATTTTTGGTGCTTTATATATGATCTGAGCACCATTTGCATAAGCAGCATGCGCAAAGAATCACGTCTAGAGTTAATATTCCTTTAACACTATCTAAGATTTTCATATTGTTTCTTGCTAAATAATTTTTTCAACCACACTTTTTTTATAATGCTCTAGAAGGCATTTAATTTCAAAAAAGGATATGTGGACACAATAACGAAGAATAATATAATGTTTATTTAATGAAATTAAAGATTTTCTAATATTATATGTAGATGGAGAAGTTGAAGTTGTTGTAAAGCAGTGGGTATGTTTAAACTACTCAGAAAATATCCAGTCTTTTTTTATAGGAAATGAAAGTCAAACTTACATTTGTATCGCTCCTTGTAAAAGTGGTGTAGCTCCATATTTTAAAATATTACAGGTTGATTTGCTTTCGGTCACATTTTGTCATATCTTTCGCTATAGAAGTAAAGCAACTCCAGAAGTGCACTATAATTGCACTTATAGTGTACTTATGGTGTATTTTCATAGCGAAAGTATGACAAAATGTGACCCAAAGCAAATCAACCTGTAATATTTTAAAATATGGAGTTACACCACTTTACAATGAGCGACACATTTATTAATATTTTTCATTAGAAAGGCCACTTATTCATATGTTGAATAATGGACTTAAGGTTATTAGCAAAAAAATATTGTAAATTAGATATTTTTGAGAAATTGTTTGTGCTATGAAGATATGTTTATTTGTTATATATTGAAAAGTATATTTTGTGTTTATTAATCATTGTTTTAATAAAAAAGTTATAAAAAATTTGTACTTTTTATGTATGTTATTAAAAAGAGATTCTTTTAATTTCAAAAAGATGGTCTTATGGATTTTGAATAAGTTTTCTCATTAAAACAAAAAGATTTTTACATATGTTCAATAAGATCTCCACATTTTTTAAAGAAGATTTCCACTTTGGTTCAAGAAGATTTCCACATTGGTTCAAGAAGAAATCACATTGAAAGACAATAATAATTCTTCTTAATATTATGTGATTACCTTATAAATGGACTGGCAAACTATTAATAAGATTTTCTCTATGGATCTGATAAGACTTTCTTTTATGTGGTCTATTTTTCTCTGTGTAGTTGTGGACCGGTCTTTCTGGTAGGGGGTCATACGTCAGGTTTGCTGATTCTCCCCGAAAAATTTCTCGCTTCGAAATCGAAATTTAGCATCGGGACAATTAGGATTTACGACAAAGACATCAGAAACGTCCCTGGAATTTCAGTACATTAGAATATATGACCCGGTGCGCCTATGCTGCTCCCAAAAGCCAATACATAGTAGTAATCAGGTGATATGAATTTTAATATATAGTAGGAGAGTTTGAAAAAGGCAATTTTTTGGTATTTTTGATTCCAAATAACAAAATGTGAAACTATTAGAGATCTGACATTTTTATCGAGACAATAAAAACCATCCATTGACATGGCATTTTTCGAAATATGAATTTTCATACATTAACTACCTTAAAAACTCCCATATACCGATTTTAATTGGAATCGGAATAAAATTCGCAAACTCGCCGGCCATATTGGTGCGGCCATTTTAAATTTAAATTCTTATCATAAAGTCGTTATTTGCTACCTTAAAAAACCTCAGATACAGATTTTCATTGGAATCGGAACACAGTTAGCAAATTCGTCGGCCATTTTGAATTTATAAGTTTTGACCACAAATTCGTTATTTGCGACCTTAAAAACTCCTAGATACCCACTTTCATTGAAATCGGAATAAAATTGGCAAATTCAACCATATTTCTGCGGCAATTTTGAATTTCAGTCATATTTCGGCGGCCATTTTGAATTTCGAAAATCGGGCTTCGAGGTGTATCAAAGGAGACCTCCACGGAACTTCATGCAAAAATTCAAAGCTCTGCGATGATTTTCAACGAAGCTCTCCATGACAGCGCCATCTAGGATTGGCTTTAGAAAGTAATAAAATAGCCTATGTTCTAAGTTTGAATGTAAATAGCATATGGTTAAAATTTCATTAAGATCGGTTGCACGGTGTAGGAGCCTATAGCGATCATACATTCACACATTCATTTTTATATATATAGATTATAGACAGGGTTTAATTTGTTGCAATAATTTTAATACTGTTGGCGTTGACTTTGCTTTGCTGCTAAGAAGAACACAGTAATTTACTTTACTTTGCTTTACAGCAATGATATTTTCAAACTTTTTGCTGCATGCTGTGAAAGCTGTTTAGGCCCATTCAGAACCAGCAGCAACAGCGGCGGCAAACAATTCCTATTGGCTAATGATGGTCATATGACAACAAAATCAGCAGCGATTGCTAGTAAAACAAAAATTGCTGCAACTGCTGCTGCTGGTTCCGAATGGGCCTAAACAGCTTTCACAGCAAAGCTTTGAAAAACTGTAAGCCAACATAAAGCATTTCACAGCAAAGTATTTTAAAGCCGAAGCATTTGCAGCCGGACCAGTATGCTCCTGAAAGCTTTTAAGTAATTTGAAAGCAACAGCATTTCCAGCAATAAACAGCTTTCACAGTCTACAGCGAAGTAAGCTTAAAAATATGTGCTTTGCTTTAAGTTTACTTTGCTTTCAAACCCTGCGTGGAGCAATGGTAGAAATGACAGAAAAGCTTAGATGATATAGAAAATGCATCGTTAAACAAAAAGAACTAATGGCACACTCTTGCGATGATTGAAGTGAGTCATGTGGTTTTTCAAAAATATTATTTAAAACAACTACTATCGTAAGAATCGCTGCCAGTTCATAAAAATTAAATAATTAAATTTACTTCTAGTCCAGTCAAATTAGTAAATGAAATTGCATTTTAAGAGGTACGGTATTTTTTTTGGCATTTGCTCGGGTACGTCTGATAATGATAAAACCAAGCTTGGGAAAAGCCGCCATCTTGAAAAAGAGGGAGAGCTTGTTTATATTAAATAGCTCGTTTGCATGCAATGATAGCTGATAATAATCAATAGCAAAGTTATGGAGAATAAAATTATCTAAAAAATGAGCCCTCAACGAGCTCTGTAAGTTGATTTGGCTCAAAGTAATGGCCGGTCAAAGTTCAACCATGATCGTGTGGTGAGGGTTGAATGCAGTTTTTTGCAATTAACTCGCCAAATGTTAATTTTGTTGGCTTAATGCCCATTAACAAATTTAAAGTCCTCGTAATTACCTTTAGAATGAGCCCTTAATCGTCGTTATCGCTTATGTAGTTTGCGAGTAATCCAACGCCAAAGTTGCCACTGGACGTGCCTGAAATAGCTGATCGCCATTTTTTTTTGAATATTTCGTTAACGGTTGATCTTATGAAAAAGTAGTAATTGACAGGAATACGAGGTATTGGTCGAAACTCCATGTTGTTTTATGTCCGCGATACAGCGGGTCAAATGTTAACCGAGAGGTTTACGAATTATTTAGAAAACCACCAGGGAGGGCTAGGTAAGGTCATATAACTTTACCTTCCACCAGGACGGATAGGCTTTCCTACTATATTTGACTGGACACGATACGCTATTTGCCGTGCATTCAGGACACACTCAAGAAAATTTACCATTTTATCAAGCTACAGAGTGGATTTGGTTCAGCCCCTGGGTTCGTGTGAGAGTCTCGCCTTTGAATTTTTTTTTGAACTGTTCGTTCTCTTGGTGTTCTTATAAGTTTCTGGCTTTCCCCCAAAGATTTATGAAGCAGGAAATTATAGTCTGACCAGTATCTTTTGTCTAGAACCCTCCAGTTACTGACAAAAGAAAAGTTGATATTTTGAGTTAGGGTAATATCGATAACTTCTTCCCAACGCCTGAAATTGTCCGTGCTGGGAAAAACAAAGGTGTAAGAGTTACTTTTATTGCAAAAATCTAAGTTAGTGTCAACTATGTATTTAAAAAGCGAGTCACCTCTTATGTGCGCCAGGTAAGCCTGATTCTCCTTGATTCTTCCTCTATCTTCACAACGATTACGTCGTCTTACCCTCAGAACACAACAACGACAACTTCTACGGAAAAAAAAACAACAATTTATGTGAGAATTGTCGTCAGCCTCATTGTGTCCCGGGGGTTAGCTGTAGTTGGGACAACGTTACGTTCAATCTGCGCCTATTCTTCGAGGAATATTCCCATAAAAAAAGGCTTGATTTTCGACTTTATTGACTTTTGAAATACATCGAAAAAACACAAGACGGGATATGTATAACAGACGTATTCATTGTACCAAAGCTTCTTGTTGTCGCCAGGGTTCAAAATATTAAGTTTTTTTTCTAGTTTTATTTGACGGAAGTGTTCTTTCACTTGAGTACCTGAACTATCGATTATTTCTGTTTCCAGTTGTTAACACCTTTAAAAAATTTAAATAACAAATTAAAATTGGGCATGAAGTAAACGCCATTTTCTCTATTAATGTATCCCTCCCTTGAAGTATATTTTAAAATTCCGGCCAAAATTAATCAGTTTCTAAGTAAAGCCTTCTTTCATTATAGATGCTTCCTGACGTGTCTACCTACCGCTGAGATATGTTTACATTTAAGACGGAGATTTTAGTTAGACAAAAATAGGCAAAGAACGCCTTAAGAAGGCATAGAACAAAAATAATCCTAAACTCAATCGACTACGTCCTTTAATATTCATGTTAAAAATACACTTCTATCCCCACCATTAAACAGAGAGAGAGAGAAAGAGAGTGTTAATCTAGCTTTTCCAACTAGGACAAGTCACGAATTTCGTAGAGGCGTAGACTAAGAGCTTTGCATATTGACCGGTATGAATTATTTAAATGTAAATTTTTATGAATAGATTGCATGATAACTAAGTGGCGCCCACCTACATGTCAAAACGAGTAGGGAAAAAAAGAACTTTCAGCTTTATTTATAGAATGAACTTTGAACTCGATTTTTGGCCCAGGAAATGGTAGTTTTCATGCAAATTACATCTGAGGCAGGAACAGTAAATAATTCGACATTCTTGATTCCGGTTCCTTTAAATAAAAGTATCTACAAAATTTCCATTTATTTTAACTTCCTTCATTCCCCTTCTCGGCCTGCAACAATATCCACCATTTGTTCGCTGTCTGTCTTTCAGGAATTGGAGCAGAGTTGATACAATTAAAAGGAATCTGATTTAAATCTAGAGATGGAAAGGCTCAAGAATAGAACCCCAGTGCCCCTTTGTACACTCTCTCTCTCTCAAAGGGGCACTAATAAAACGTATTTGAAACCCCTATTAAAGTATTTTCCATTTATTTAAACACCCGCTCTCCCTTAACACAGTTCCCAAAATTCACCAAAGCGAGATGAAATTCATTCATACAGTTGTCTAATTCTGTACAAGGGTGGGGTGGGGCTCTCCGGCGAGGGGCTTCTCCACAAGGAGTACACTCCTTTGTCTCCAGATGGTGCCGTCTTTGACTAAGATGAATTCAATAAATTTTCCGTAGGAGATATCCTTGAAGCCCTAACAGCCCAGCAGCAGCAGGATGAGCAAGGTGCTGTTGTCTGTCTTAATAAAAATTAAAATTAAACTCGATCCAACATGGGCTTTGGCAATTTAAGAAATTGAAAGTAAGGAAGTCGATTCATGGGTGGAGGCTAAGCCCAATCGATCGCATATTTTCTAACGAAGTACCGCGCAGTTGAGGAGCGGTAAAATATTAATACTTTTTCGGTTTGGGGATAATTTTTTCCAATAAATAAAACAAAGCGAATTTCACTGGGTTGTCCTTGATAGATTGTGTTCAGAATAAGCGAGTCTCAATTAAATTTTTTAAGACCCTAGAAACGCGGTAGCAACAAAATACCTTAAGGGACTCTAAAGTTGCCGAAAAAGCTCTTTACGTTAATACCCTAGGCAAATTTACTTGACAGAAACTTTAGAGATAAATGTGACAAAATTTTATGGCCCCTAGTAACTTTGCACATAATGAAACAAAAAATTTCTAATGACAATAAATGAACAAAGAGCTTCTGGAATGAGGCCTTTCGGGAAATAGTTGGGGGCACCATGTGGTAATAAATGAGCTATAAACTCATAGGAATTTTCATGCAGTTTTTAAAGATTTACAAATATGTATAGCGAGGATCTAGGAATTAAACTGGACTCTGTTTTGTCAACTACATACGTGCTTCCTTATTTTCTAATGGCACTAAAGTCTTCTTTTAGTCGTGTCTACTTTTTCGTATATCTTCCTGATCGCCATCCATCCAGTTAATTTTTTTATCGTCCTACCCTTGATCTAGCATTATTTTTTCGAAAGTTCGTACAATATTTCTAAGCCATGGTAATCTTCCCAGTTTTAGTTCGTCATACATTTCTTCAATTTCTTCTTTCGTTCTAATGCGCCACTCCATTTGGCTAACCCTTCTAGGACAAAGTATGCTTTTTAGGATTTCCCTATCAAAGATTTTGAAGTGATTGTCTGTTTGCTTATGGTTAGTATATATATTTATATTAGTTATATATTTACCCTTTGCCTGGAAATTTCTTTGTTCTTCAGAATTGGTGCGAAATAGGATTTATTTACGGCTACGATGCACATATGTTTATCGCCTTTGCCTTATTCTATCGATCTACTGAAACTCCGTACACTACAGCTGTGTGCCACACCCCTGGAGATAGACGCGGGCACGAAACAGCAAAGGTTTAAAGGCTGATAAGGTTGCCATCCGAGACACTATCTAGGATATGGAACTTAAGAAATACGGCTCAGGACGGGTTCAGGCCCAAAAGATGTACCGGTGGTATTCTCGCATGCCTGACGGAGTATCCCAACCAAAGCATTCATGGCTTTAAGGAGTCTGGTCTGAATCGAAGCGCTGACGACCCTCTTCTGAACATACTAGGCGTAACCTTAACCGAAGATCTGCGATGGAATAATCACTCATTTCAAATCGCCAAACAATCATCTACATGCCTTAGATTCCATTGAAGATCCAAATTCTTTCTTCAGCCTACAACCTACAAGCCCTACATTCGGCCCCACCTCGAATACAACTCGTTTATCTGGGCAAGCGAATAAAAAAGCACTATGGCGTGGCTGGACAAAATCGCGCCATTAAACTTATTGATGAAGGTACTCTTCGCGCCTCCATCGACTTCCGTAATTTCGTTGAAGGACCCAATTTTGTGGTCTATACCGATCAGACGGAGACCTAATAACCCTTTCGTCAGACTAGACATTTGGGTCGGATCTCACAGTTTACTACAGACATCAGACATGTGCCAGGTAAATTGTCGCCGTGGCGGTCCCTGACAACTGACAACGTCGTGTCAGTTACCTTCGACATGCCTGCACCTCAGGCTTAACAAAGTGACACCAAGTTAAAGCCGATTCAAGAGCAACCCACAACGACTCACGGGTAAAAATAGTACGCATCTGGTCTGGTGTGGCATGAAACTATCACAGGCGTCTCTGAGAGTAATATACCCACTTAGTTAGGCCGGCTAGTCTTCAACTCCGACCATAGCCTGTCTTACACTGTTATTGACAAGACGAGCCATTAAATACTTCTGGTTAGCGATAAATAAAGACTGCAATGAATGGTCTAAATTATGCCTTTCTGGCCAAAACTAGAAAGCTCCATTTGAAGCCTGTAAGCTTCCAAACAGTAAAATCTTGGACCCCTACCAACATCTTTCTGAAATCCTTAAGCCGGCTCTAGACAAAGCAGTGAATATTTGATTCGAATGTTGGCTTCCACCGTTGGAGTGATACCCATTACAGCTGGAATATGTCCAAGAACAAACGTTGGACGCTCATCGCTCGAGTATCTACACGATCCTCTTACCATCAAGCGTCCAACGTTGGAGGGTGTTCATAGCATCGTGTAGAGCCGGTTTTACATATCAATGATAGTAGACCGATTCTCGAGATGGTCTAAAGCATACCCAATTTGGGATATCTCAGCTTTAACAGTAGCAAAACGATTCGCCACTGAATTCGTTCCACCCTTCGGCGTACCCATTGAAATCACAACCGATGAAGGTAAACAAATCGAATCGAAACCCTTCAATGTACCGAGTAAAAATAATTTAATTGGTACATTTTCTTAAAAGCATTTAAGCGCCCCCAACGAACACGCATAACGAACAAATGCGCATGCCACAAGGTTATAGGCATGAGCAGCTATAAATACCTCTACATCGGCATAGACTATTCCACACGCGAATGTCGTTTTACCAAGCAGTTCCCCAACTAAGTACTAACCACGTCCAAAGCTGCTTGACTTACGCAATCGAACGAGAACCGGTCTACTGAATATGCTATAATATGCACCCTTTATGTTTGATTTTCTTCGTTCTATACAATTTTTAAATACCCAAGTTTGCTCCCTATAGTCTAGAAAAAGTGTGAGCATGTACCTCATTTGGATGCCATACAGGCGATTTGACGCTGTGCGTGCCTGTTGTAGGCTAAGAGCGGGCGAGTTCAATTTTTACTCGGAAAGCTGCCAAACTACTCAGTATTAAGGGCAACCGCCTACCATCGGTAAGCAAACGAGAACGGTTCCATCAGAAAAACAAAGCCGGCAACGAATATGGAAGGCTCGCCCTTCATCATGTTAGGCATCAAGAGATACATACAATGTTCACGGTCAGAATCTGGGACTCCCCAAATCGATTTCCATCCCCACTGAAGAAAATCCAGTAGAAGACTCAGAATTCCTCACTCGTTTTCCTTCTCATATTCGAACCATGCGGCAACACATCCTCGGCAACCAGTCCAGAAACATGTTTTTGTTTTTTAATCTTTGTACATGTTTTGAAAATAGATAAATAAATATGGATATCACGTCTTGCGAATTTTCAGAAAACATATTCATGTTATAACCAAATATATGCCAATATGTGTAAAGTCCGTCATCCAACACTTGTGGCGTACAGAATTTCGGAGTTTCCAATTTAGTAAAGGTGGTTTAAAGTTCATTTGACTTCTGGAATTGAATGGTAATACTAAACTACTCAAGAACAGCCCAGTTATGCAAGTTCGAAAATTATCTGTTCGTCGATTTTGTCTAAAATTCCAAAGATTGCGTTACATTCACGCCATTTATCAATTCCGAATTCCCCCATAAAAATCAACAAGTTCAAAACGTCCTCAACGGAAAATAAATTAAGCTCCCCTAAAGCTCCTCTGTACTTTACGACCTCGTACCGGCAGTGCATAAACCATGCTCTTGTGCCGTACGGCAATCAACAGGTGGAAAACACCGGCACCAGCACCCATCAATCTCACTTGCCTGTTTTCCCGCCAAAAGTTACAGATTATAGCCCTTTCAAACTTAACGAAGAAAGCTTTCCATTGAGTAAATCACACGAGCGGGAAACTGAGTTCGTGCGGAGTTTTGGGAGCCACTGGGCGACTACTTTCGGAAGCATTTTCTTTCTGGCGGAGCCTGGACGCGAAATCCACCAAAGCAAGATTGGCAGTCGTCAAGTCGGGATTGCTGTGAGTAGATTGCGTTCGAGCGCCAGATTCGAAACCTGAATCCAGTCTGACGGTTACTTTCGCGGCGGTTAGACGCGCAATTGGGAAACCAGAATAGTTTTCGAAATTCGATTCAGTAAAATCGCTAAATTTGTGAGATTGAATTTAATTTAAAAAATGTGCTTAAGTTTAAATTTGATGGTTTGAATTAGAGAAGATTTGTTGTGTTTTTGGTTTTGTGTGTGGAGATTTTGAATATTCCTGAAGAAGAATAGTTTTTCACCAACAAAAACCGTGCATAGTGTTGTGTGGCAGTTAATTGAGTTTAAAGTTAAAAAAAAAATAAGCAAAAATCTTTACAGTGTCATCTTAAAAGTGAAAATTTAAGTTTAAAATTTGAAAATAAAAACAAAAAATTTGCTGAGGATTTTCTTTTTGATCAACATTGAACAACTTAAATCGGTATGTCCCCACCAAACAAATAAATCTAACAAAACATTATTTTTTATGAGTCACCAGTTTAAAACGATACAAAAATCACGTTTCAGTTTGAAAAATATTAGAATGAGAGAGGAAAAGTATAGTATGAAATTTTCTTTGCTAGCTTTTTGCCACATTTGCATGCGGTTTGTTATTTTTTTTATCAATTTTATCGAAAGCTCAATTTTAATGCATTCACACGTTTCTTATCACACTTGACGTGAGAATTTGGTAAGAGATTATGCAAACTGAAGTGCTTACATATGTTTATTATTATGTTTGCTGGTAATGTCACGGAATCAGGCATCTGAGTGGTTTGGCAAAGTCATAATTTACGCCTTCCACCCCCGAAAACAAAATTTGAAACTTTGTTGTTAAGGCTGCAACATTGTTTGTTATTAGGTGTTTGTTGGGAGTTTTTAGAGGGTTTTTGCGTGGTGTAATATATATGTAATAGATAAAAGATAGTGGTTTTGAGAACGTATATGAAGTACTTAGATATTAAATGTCTTCTGCTAAAATAGCTACTAAACACTTTGCGTGATCTTTGCTTGATCAGTTTTAAATAAAGAAGCGTGGTTAGCTATCTGTAACAAGGTTAGTAACACCCTTCTTCATGTCACGACATTATTTGTATACTTACACAATTTTTAAAGGAAAAAGAAAGAGTTTTTTTTGCTGGGAGTTTCAGTCAGTCTCTTGTACTCCCTTAGTAGCCTTATTTCAGCCCAAGATATTTCAAGAAATATTTAGTGTATCCTTTTTAATATGGCGATTCTTAGATCAGGAATCATTCGTTTGTAGCGTTATTTTGCAATGTCTAGGTCAGTTTAGTTGGACGAATAGAAGACATTATGAGGAGTAACGAGGATGTTGATTGGAATGAACTCTTGGATGATGTAAGAGTTCGGAAATACAGACTGTCAAAGATTGTTCCATAGTCGAGTTTTTCTATTTAGAAACGAATGCTTAGCCTGTAGCGTGCGCAAATCTGTGTAATCTTATAAACTGGGCCATTATTATCCTTGTATAACCCTCTTGGCAGCATAGGACTTCCACAAACCTTCTCCTTCGAACTCTCTTTGGAGCTATTCTCTTCGTTTCAATCCAGGTTTTTTCATTATTAACTTCCCAGTTTATAGCGAAGTTATTTTAATCGGTCCGAAAATCGAAATCGTAATTTTCAACGTGTTTTCATTTTTCAAAGTCCCAATTGCATTTTAAGCATAAATTTGTGAAGAAGTATGTGTGTGTGCGAACGTACGTAGTCATTTTTTCCTGCACGATATCGCACAAACGAAAAAAGATATCGACTTCGTTGAGGTGCTGATCGTAGCGTACCTATTACCAAAGTTATAATCTGAAAAGCTGTTTTTGTCATTTAAACTTTGTACTTACATGATATCGCGCAAATTAAAAATGATATCGATTTCGTTGAAGCGCCGATCGAAGCATATTAATGAAAACATGCTCTGAACAAAATTTCTTATCGTTCGGTCGAACCCTTTTTTAGTTTAATTAAAAACACTTCGGCTAAGGTTCACAAGCACATTAAATTGATTAGTTTTTCTAATATCTAATAAACTCGTTGGAATGAAACCCGTTCTAAATGAAGTTACCTTTTCTGGATTTAGCACTGATAGCTTCGCAACAAGATATCACTTGTCAAAATCCGAGCACTCGGATTAAAAATCGTGAAAAAATTATCCTTTAAAAAAAGATCACAAATTTTTTAAAACTTAGATCAGCGCCTTTTGGACGGGGAATTGTTTTCCACATACAGTTTTTGGAAATTACAGTTCATCCAGGAGTTTCATGTAGTTACCGAAAAATTTGGCCTTTTCGGTCAAGTCTGACAATTACTTTTGCTAATATCTCCTGAAGTCGTTCGAATTTCCAAATGAATTCATTTGTTTCCCAGTTGATAGCGGGTGCTTCAATACGCTCAGAACGAATTCGTCCGCGCGCTCTAGTGTAGCGAACGATATACGAAGGAAATGTTCGTTTTGTTGATTTTGTTTTTTGTACATTTATTCTTAGGGTCCTAACTCGTTAGAACGCCATTGATATTAGCTGCGTTCCATTGGGACAAATTTTCACTCCGGAGTACACCGGAGTACATGGCCAATGGAACGCGATTTTTGATATCAGAAGAAAATACGAGTAAAACATAACCTCAAATTAATTTATTGTCCTTAAAAGAAACGTAAAATATTTTTTTTTATAATAAAAGGAAATTTTATATCTTACTGTATACTATATTTACCGTTATTGTAGATTTGCTTTAAAAAACGCTTTAAAATAATTAATCGACAGTTTACTTAACCTTAAAAAACAAAAGGCCATCTATATTTAAGTAGCTAAAGCTTGCAAACCTGGCGGAAATTGTATGCGTTTCTACTAGGAGTAAAATACCCTAAAGCAAGAGCAGGGGTAGTTCAGTGTACTAGGGAGTACTCCGGAGTACCAAATATTGCCCAATGGAACGCAGCTATTGAAATGTATGGCAGCTATCTCACTTGGCAACGGTTTGGCAACGTCGCCAATATGGAAGTGTATGGAGTCACGATACTCTGGCGCGCTGGCGACGTTGCCAGTAAAATGTACACGAGTTGTACTGCACCTCACTCACTCAGCATCCAACTGTCGCCATTGTGGACGCTCGGTTCAATATTTGTGTTAGAAAATGAGTTTCGATACAGAAAGATTTATTGTGGAGATTCAAAATCACCACCAGACAGTAGCCAATGGCTACCCTACTTGGCGACCTTGGGTTGCCTGAGACGTTGCCGGCTACGTCGCCATGGCGTCTTAATTAGTTAGGGCCATTAGACCTACCTCCAATGCACATATTTCTAAGCTGTCTATTTTTCTTTGCGTGCCTTCTCTTGAATGAGGTTCAATCACTATATCATCTGCGTCTTTGAGATCTTCTAGCCGTTCAACCATTTCCCATCAGAAGCCCCTTGCTTCTTTGCTGGCTTTCTTCATTATTTAGTCAAGGACAGTAATGAAGTGTTAATGGTGAAAAGTTGTTATTGAATCACTTAATTGCCTTTTATGAAAGACTCTTAGCTCTGCTTCATCTTATACCATCATGACTATTTGAATTAATTTTGTCTGTACTTTCTTCTTTTATAAAGGCTCCCAAATTGAGATATGAAGTGTGTGAAGTGATTAAAAAAAAATATCTGGTCTTGGAGTCTTAGTTTTGGTCTTGCGTTTTCACAAAGCCCAGACAAATCCAAGATCATACCGTAAATGCACAAGACCAAGACTGCATTTTCTAACTTTTGCCCAAAAATGAGACCCAACTGGGAAAATCTTGCAGATTAAAAAAACCTCCTTTTAAATATTTGTAGTATATTAGGGCCCAACGCCGGCCCTAGCGCTTCTTCAGGGTAGCGCGAGATTGTCTTTCGGCGTCCTTTGGTCGACACTTTCACATTACATAAATTGTATTTCCGATGGTCCAAGATAAACTTTTTTCGACCCCTGCCGAGGCAGCCTTGGCGTGATGGAGGTTTATCTGGACAAGCTTCATATTGGAAGCAGTGTTCATTTCCTTAGGGGATTAGGTCCCACCTTTAGGTACCCTTTTGCGTATCTTTTTGGGCTGGGTATTTCCCCGTTAAGGCTTGAGGTGGTGGTTTTAGGTTTATGGTTGGTTAGTGATGTTGAGATGGTGGAGATGGAGAGAGTCACGTTAGAAGAGGCTCTCCTACCACCAGCCCACAAAATGCAGTGGTCACCATTCTGACATTCGAGCAACTTACGTCTTCCGTTCCCGGAGCCGACTCCTGCGAGGCTTCAGTTGGTATTTCTGCTTCCTGGGTGATCGGAGCGGAGCAGAAATGGTCGTGGTGGCCTATGAGGTGCTGACGGTCGCTGACGGGGCATTGCAATTTTGGTTGGGGCAGCTTTGGTCATGGGCCTTTATGCCGCCCTGATCCTAAGCTGTGCCCAACCAAACTTGTAACCAATTTGCCGTCCGCCTCTTTGCCCGCAGAGAACGCCATCTCTGTGAATGGTGGGCGGTAAACTTTGTGGATTCCCCCAACTCCTACATCCTTAGGCTCCTGTTTTGAACCTTTATCCTTTTCAACATAATGTGAGTGGGGTTTTCCGTCGGGAAGTACCCGGCCACAACATGGCTGCGCGCCAGCTTGTCCTCGTCTACAGCGAAGAGGCTTGCTTCTTCCCAGGGCTCAAGGCGACCCTTCACGCCTCTCAGTCATGTGGCCGTGGCCGAATCCGTGCAAGTGGTGGCTTGCTACCCTGGGCGCGCAGCAGCCTCTAGGAATCTGGCTGTTCTGAGCCCTGTCCCAACTCGGCTATCACCTCCAGAAGACTCCTTTGCACGGCAATTAGTTTTTCCGTGGTCAGGAGAGTCTCTGGTTAGTTCTAGGCTTCACTATGGATGCGTCGGACTTCTTTTCTGAAGGCTTTTCAGTTTTTGGTTTTCTATATTTCCTTTTTTGGAAGGATAAGCCAAGGACTAACGAGACTCAAACTCAAGTTGGTGTGGTGAGAATTGGCTATTTGGTAATTCTCGAACAAGTCATGGTGCAATCTCTAATAGAAAGCTTAATTCGAAATAGGATGCAGGTCGCGAAAAATATTCTGGAGAGACCTGGAGGAGGCGCTGACATATTGAAACATATCCGTAGTGTCTTTGCTACCGATCGTCTAATAAACAATGCTGAGATATTATAAATTTGAAAATTAGACAAAAACTGCGAACAGAAAACATCACAAGCCGAAGTTGCAATCACTGTACTGGGAAATAAAGAAGGAAAAGCAACTGGCCCGGATGAAATTACTACTGAAGTATAGCACTGAATAATGCTTTTGATTCAACAAAATATGTACTTGATTCAAAAAACATACCAAAAGTGCGAGGGAAAGCTATATTATACCATTTTATACGAGAAGAAAGAAGAAAATTTTATACCAACCAAATTAATTTCTCATTCTTTAAAGATAAGAGCTAGTTAAGGGTTGGTTAAAGTATCGGATAACCAACGTGGCCTCGTACCCATAAAAATTACAATTGATGTTAACTAACTGTGAAATATGCAATAAAAGCAAAAGAAAGAACTTGTAATTGGTGTCCATAGAACTTTAGAAGCGTTCGGCAAAGAAAGCAGGAAGTTTTGTTAGATCTCAAGGTTCTACAGTAGGTGCAGGGCGGTTGGGCATGGGAACTAGGTTACGACCTTGGAACTATGTCAAACGCATAAATCGCGGTCATTAAGTCAATCACTTGTAAACCAGGCACGTAAAACTATATAAATAGTGCGCATGCTACTATATAAGAAGCACGTGCCTTCTGTACACCTGTCGAAAGTCAGCAACTAAGACACTATACATGAAATGTGAGCATGAGCAGGCATATGCTATTAAGGCACCCCAGATGGAATGCGAATTGGACAAATCCATTTGGTTTAGTAGAGCACCCTAATGAGCTTCTTAAGATCCAACAAGCTTCCGGGCCGGGCCGCCGTGGAATATACTATTTGCAGATGCCATAGTTCTCGTTAACGAAACGTAGTTCTCAAAAGAACAACTACAGTTAAAATGGAAGTATCTTCGAAAAGATCTGCAAGACAGTGGTCTGATTAAAAGTAATAGAATAGTGTGCAGGTGCAGGTAAGAGAATTAGAATTGTTGAGAGAATTAGAATTGACAGTACAGGTGAGAGAATTAGAATTGAACACTGGGTGACCGCGCAGATATGGTTTTGGGCTAAAAAGGGGATACTCTCCAGCCGATACCAATAGCTAGGAAGTTAGGGTACTATAAAGAGTTAGGGTGCTATACACTCTCATTAGAGATATCTGCAGTAATCAGACCAAAGCTTGCATAATGTGGTTAAGGTGATTTGTTAGACAAACAAGAATGTTGCCACTAGATCTTATCGGAGTTCTACTACTTGGCGTCAAATATATGGTTAGGTTCATTATCTACGATGTTTCTTAGGAGTCAACTAAGTTCGTGAAGCCGCATACACACCGGCCCACGAAGGTCAACGAACGACATTCGGCGTTGGTTACCGCACGTTCGTTGGATGTTTTCGCCATACTATGGGTTGCAAGCGAACACCAACGAACCTTCGTTGGCCTTCGCTAATAGTCCATGGAAATGGTACTTTAACATTGCAAAAATGCAGACAAGGTTTTTTTGTGGGTTGTGTAGGTGTGGGGGGGGGGGGGTCAGTGTAAGTTTAAATTTGAGTTTTCGGGCTCGGGGACCGCCCCATTTGGCCGCCATCTTGGAAAAGTTGTGCAAATGGTTTTTCCAGTATATCTCCGTAACAGTACATCTTACAGAAAATTTGTGCAGACGTACCTTGTAAAACATACCATAACAATCTCGTACCTTGTAAAACATACCATAACAATAATAAAAAAAACCCCAATAAATTGCTAAACAATTTTATAATATTACTCAAACATCGGCATTTCGTAGAACGTAAAGGCATTCATCCATTATTATTACATGCTTACTGTTATTGAGATTTTCTAGGGAGAGGAGGAGGTAAAATCGTAAAAAAAATATTCAGAAAATCTGTCACTTTGATATCTTCGGGGCGCTGTAAAACCCTTTGTAGTGAATGAAATTAAAAAAAGATGAATGAAAATTATTGGTTATGAAACCCTCTAAATAAAACTTGTTATTTTTTTTGTTAAAATTTAAGGTAAAAAAGTTATAGCCCTTAAAAGAAAGTATTGTGACTAATTTTTGTGTTCTAAGGCTTATAACTTCTTAATTATTCAATTTACGACAAAAATGTTTAGGTAATAAATTGTAGATAATTTAATTCTGAACAAAAAAGGTCTTTACAAATTTTCTGTAAGATGTACTGTTACGGAGATATAAGGTAAATGTACCATATTCCGGCCTAGCACATAATTACGGTCTATTTTTTGTAAGCTATAAAATAAGGAAACCGTTGAATATTTTGGAAAATAAAATAACCAGAAATAATCTATAATATTCTGTGTGTAAAATATTTGACGTTAGGCAATGTTCTTTTTAATTTGGAGTACATAAACTCCTTTTGAATCAGTCGGTCAACGCGAAAACGTCATGCGAAGCAATTTTGTTATGTAAAATAACAAAGAGTTGGGATTTCTTCCTAAGATCATAAGTAGCATTAGGAAGTATATTTATGCAGTATTTTAATTTTTCCCATTAAATACGATTATATTTAATTACTCATAGTAATTTAAACCTGTTATTTAGTGTTTTTATAATTAAAAAAGAATATAGTTTGATGGACGGAATTACGTTCACGATTTTAGTAGGCATGTATGTTATTCCGTTCTTAGCACGCAATTGAGGACTAGGTGGGTGATGATGTGAGAGCTAATTCCGTGCTAAGGTACTGAAACAATTTTTAAACAATAATAATATTTTCAAGCACGCTTTGCTCCTGGTATATTACAAAATCTTAATTTTTTTGTGAGAAATTCAACTTAGGAATTACAAATCTGTACCAGGATCACCAATACAACCCTGTCATGTGGTTCAAGCCATGGTGCAATGTTTAGTAGTAAGCTTGGACGCTTATTCCACAATCTAATTATTTATAAACGAACTTATTGACCGTAGTGTGCGCGAATAGGAGGTCTACAGCGTGGGAGGTTGAGCCGAGCAGGCTAGTCTTGTGTTGCGGAAATAATGTTGCCATGCAGGCAGCAAGTTATTAATTTCAGTCGCTATGGTAATAGCTATAAGCTTTGGAAAAGGCTGCTACATTCCTACGGTGCGTGGCTTAATGAGCCCATCGAGGCACAAAAGGGGCCTTCACCAATGAGTTTGATGGCGCGGTTTTGCAGGGCAGCTGGCTGGTGGAGGAACGTGCATTTCTAAAGATATCCATGGCATTGGGAGGCTTGTTTGGAGATTTGAAAAATGTGATCATTCTATCGCAGATCCTCAGTTAAAGTTATGCCTAAGATTTTTAAAAAAGGATCAGCCATTAGATTCACACCGTCCACTAAGGCAGAAGGAAGGTGCAGGTTTAATTTGAGATGAGACAGTATTTTGTTTTGTAGGACCCGGGGAACCCCCGCTAGAAATGGTGTGGGGTTTAGATCTGACGTCATCCAATATCACCTTGGTTTAACGGACAGAGAGGAAATTCGCAGTCCAGTTGCTAAATCGATACTACTAGATTCTGTCGAAAGCCTTGGAGATACCTAGAGCAACCAGACCAAACTCAACAAAGCGATGAATACTCTGGTTGAGATGCTTCGACAGGCACACGAAAAAGGTCGCCAGTAGATCTTGTTCTGAATCCGTTCTGCCTATCGTGTAGAATCTGGTTAGATTCAATATATACCATAAGCTTTTTATTGATTTATTGCCTCCATTACTTTGGAAAGAATAGACGTAATTGCTATTGGGCGGTGGTTGGAAGGGTTGTTAGACTCCCCTTTTTCTGTAAGGGCTGAACATGAGTTAGTTTCCAGGGCTTTGGATCGATTCTCGAGAAATATTACAGGGCAAAAAATTTGGGCAGAGGTTAGGCATATTTCCTTTGATTCATAGGGCCTATATTATCAGGGTCAGTTCATTTACTGACATCAAGTTCGTTGAGACACCTGTTTCCCATGTAAAATTGCCCAAAAAATACATTGAAGAACAGTTTACAAAAGCTTCGGAGTCTTCCACCGTGGAGCTATGACAATCTACAGTACAGGGCCTCTACACTTAAATAAAAATGAAGAGGACCTAACTGGTTAATGGGTGAAGCATTTTACAGAAATTGGGTTTCGAATCACCAAAGATCAGCTGCTCATTCTTTATCAAAATTAGCTCAAAAGTCCTAATAATTTTAAAGAGGGTCTACCCAGCAGGCACTGGTATGAGAGATTTTTAAAAATAAATCCTAGTATTAGTCAGAGGGTATCACAGACTTTGACAATGTCACTTAATTCTCTAAATAAATTAAATAAATAAGCACTTATTCATATTATTTGCAGAGCTGTCGTTTTTATAAATATGCCGGAATTAGGGACCTATTATCACGGAATTATTTACAGAGTGGAATTTTGTAGGACGGAATTAGAGACAAACAAGTGGTTTCAAATTTTATCAATAAAAAACATAATGTGCCATTTAATATACCTGAAATGCATAAATTTCTCAATAAGAACCGTTATGTAATTATGATCATATACTTTCACGTGGCTACCTTCATTCCAACATTTACAAACTAATATATAATTTTCGAAAACCCTTAATAGGCCGGAATATGGTACATTTACCTTAGTGGAAAAACCATTTGCACACATTTTCCAAGATGGCGGCCAAATGAGGCGGTCCCCGAGCCCGAAAACTCAAATTTGAACTTACACTGACCCCCCCCTACACAACCCAAAAAAAAACCTTGTCCTGCATTTTTGCAATATTAAGGTACCATTTCCATGGACTAGAAGCCCTCCATTCAGAACCAACGAATGTCAACGAATCCCATTCCGGTGTGTACGCGGCTTGACAGAAAAGGAGTTATCCAGAAAAGTGTAACTTTTTTAACAAAATTTTATATCGTTTATTTGTTTTACGGAGATTGTAAACAATCATAATAAAAATAAAAAAGGATTTATTTCATACTTGAGTACAGTTTAATTTTTTTTTATCCCAATGCACTTTCTATCTCCTCAATTAGGTGTAAACTCGTGAAATTGAGTAAAAAACTTTTATGATTCTAGACGACAGTCTTATCCACAAAACTTCCGCTGCTGTACAGCCCGAGTGACCATGATTCAAGTAAAAGACTTCAAGAAACTCTGGAGCCAAGATAAATCTCTTGAAGTTCGTTGAAACCCACATCCAACTAAGAGAAACATGGTTACGGACTATAAGTTCGTCAACTTGAAAACTACATCAAAATCCTTATCACAGCTGTCTGTATCGGTTTTTTTTGGGGGGAGGAAAGTGGCAAAGACACCGAAAATTGAATACCATTGAACCCCATGAACTCGATAGTCCCTACCCTGCATAAGTTTTTGTTCCAACTTGACCAGTTGGGGAAGTGTTAGAGGAGAACTACCCTCGATCTCTACCTTCTAATAAGTTTTTTTTGTAATGCACAATGCTCAACTCAATCATTTCTCTTCGCCCATCCTAAAGATTATACTAAACATTATACACAAACAGAATAAAATGATTCCTGCCGCATGCGTCTCAAGTCTCAAGCAATAATGACGAACTAGATTATGGAATTGTTGACTCTATTAACAACTGTCTTGTTTCTCCTCTCCAGAGATGCCACAAATTCGAAATTCAATAAAGTCTGATGCCGGTATTCAATACCTCCTCAAACACATCCTTCGGAGTTATCTTTTGTGCCTTTATGTTATATGCAGAGATAGAGAGATATTGTCCACATAATATGGGTAGATCAGGACTTCCAATGGATCAATGTAATCGCGATAAGCATCCGGTCATTAGACAGACTTTCACCAGCACAGTGTTTGAATTTTAAAAAAATAGAATTTTCTCTCTGATAAGGGTAGTTTACGTGTAATTTTGCATTGATTGTTGGGGATGAGCCAGAGATCAGAATTATGTTCAATTCCCGTGAGTTTTCACCTGAAGAACTTCAGGAAATGTTTGAGGAACACCTGCCACTAGTTGGCCTCAATCAGCGAAGGTACGGATTGTGACATCGTCAGCAGTACTCTTGTTTCATGAGCACAAATGTATTTGCTAAAAACACATCAAGCATGAATTGGTGAAAAGTCATGGGGAATAGTGAAATTTTTATTTCTAGGATTTTTATTGATTTTCAACAATTGAATAAACGACTGGTTTTTGAATAAAGGACTATTGATAGTTGGGGGTAGTGAGTATTTGGAAAATCTACCGGGGAACCTTAACATTAAAATTATATAATGAATTTGTGTCATCATTGGCTTCAACGGATTTAAGTTTTGAATGATTGTATTGAAAACAAAATTGCTTTCAGATCGGGTGATTAAGCAGCTGACTTTTGTGTATTATTCCAGCAGATAAAGGATTTCCTACAAATGTTATTATTTTATTATTTCAACCAGAGACCAAATTTTACAAAGCAGGTTTCCGCAGTGTGCGTGTGCTATGAAGGAACTGAGAATGATGTTCTTTACCTGATGTTCAACTTTCAAAGAGGTATGTCCGACCTTTTCGGCTTATTAAATCCACGCATACCAAGCTTATCTTGTTCGTCTAACTTCGAACTTTCGAGTACCAACAAATTTTCCAATTCCGCAAGACGGGACTTTTAGTGTCACCGGCTCCCCGCCTATACTGTTAGTCCAGTCAAAATAGACGAAAAAAAGCTAAAGAGTGAAGACAATTCGGAAGTTGCTGAAAATTGATACACACCTTAAAAACATCATTATAAATGAAATGTCGAGACTGACACGCGATTGGCCGCCGGGAAAACTTTTTATTCAAGGTCAAAGGGTCAAAATATCAGTTTTTTGCAAATATATTTTAAACGGTAAGTCCTATCATAAAATAGTGTTCACAAAGTTTGTATATTAAGCGATTATCTACAAAAAAAAGTTATTATACATTTTCCCGTACAAATTTCCATTCATAAGATATAAGATTTAAAATACTCATATGCACTCCTTCGCGACTTGCATAAGGTCATCCGACGCTCAATAAATCTTTTGTTGGACTACGTGGCTAATATTTTCAGGAGTGATTCCTGGATGTATTTGGAGAAAAAAATTGTTCTAGAGAGGGAGGCTATCTCCACTATCCAATAAAATACAGGGTGTTTACGAAACAAAAATTTAAGGTTTTTAAAATTTACTTAAACCTCAATTACTCCTAGACTAATTATCGCAAAGCAACAAAATTAGGCTCACCTTTTAGGTAAATGTGTATTCTTTAATTTGGTATAAAGATCAAAAAGTTGAGTGACTCCGTGTAGAATATATGTAGGTTTAAAGTATGGGCAAATGGCTGAAAAACGAAGAAACATTGGGATTTTGCTCACATTTTGTACCTACATATATTCTAAACGGAGTCACTCAACTTTTTGATCTTTATACGAAATTAAAGAATGCACATTTACCTTTAAGATGAGCCTAGTTTTGTTGCTTTACGATAATTAGTCTAGGAGTAATTGGAGTTTAAGTAAATTTAAAAAAAAAATTTTTTTTCTTAAACACCCTGTATTTTAGTGGATAGTGGGGATAGACGCCTTCTCTAGAACAATTTTTTTCTCCAAACACATACAGGAATCAGCCCTGAAAATATTAGCCACGTAGGCCAACAAAGGATTTCTTGAACGTCTGATGACCTTTGCAAGACGCGAATGAGTGCATATGAGTATTTTAAATCTTTAAAACGGCGATATCTCATGAATAGCAATTTGTACGGGAAAATGTATAATAACTTTTTTTTGTAGATAATCGCATAAACTACAAACTTTGTGAACACTATTTTATGATAGGACTTACCGTTTAAGAGATATTTGCAAAAAACTGATATTTTGTCCCTTTGACCTTGAATAAAAAGTTTTTCCGGCTGCCAATCGCGTGTCAGTCTCGACATTTTATTTATAATGATGTTTTTAAGGTGTGTACCAATTTTCATCAACTTCCGAATTGTCTTCACTCAAAAATCTATTTTGACTAAACTATGTATCTACTCGTATAAAACTAAATGTTTGTCTGTCTGTACGCTATAGACTCGGAAACTAACCAACCGATTTTGCTGAAATTTTTACGGTAACTTCTTTTTTGGTTGGAAGTAAAATAGGCATAGTGCGGTTACTCAACAACAGATGGTTTTGGTACCTGCCATACAAAATTTCGTAAGTTCAGGTGAAAATCGGAACATTTTTATGAGAGGTACCACTATTTTTTAGTGGAATGACTTGAAAATTGTTGAGAATTAATTTTTCATGAAAAAAATGATTTGCACAAAATTTCAAGTCATTCCAATAAAAAATAATGATAGCTTTCATACAAAATTTCGCAATATATAAAAGTGAATGAGATCTGTCTGTAAATGTTTCATAGACTCCGAAACTGCTCAACCACAAAAATTTTACCACATGAGTTTGATAATATGGAGAGTGTTTATACACCATAAGATTTGCTCTACCTAACCCTAATGGGGGTGAAAACGGGTGGAATAGGTTGTATGGGAAATTATTTTTTGTTCTGGAGTCAGATATTCTTCAAATTAGTATAAATACTCCACGCCATAAATAATCAAATACGTGTTTCAGGATTTTTCCAAATTCTACCCATAAGGTGGTGAAACAGGGTGGAAAAAGTTGTATCGGAAGTTAAAAACAGACAACGCACAGCCTAAACTGCTGGACCTAAAGGACTGAAATTTTGACAGTCCATCCCTATAATGACGTGGACCTCCACTTACCCGGGACAGACTAGCACCATTAATGACGAATATGACGTCAGAATGACGTAGACCCCTATAAAAGATATGGAAGTAAAATGGAGTCTACGTCATTCTGACGTCATATTCGTCATTAATGGTGCTAGTCTGTCCCGGGTATAAGAAGCGATTTTTCGAAATTCATCCTCTAAGGGTGTGAAATGCGGTTGATAGGATGTATGAGGAATTTTTTCTTCTTTAGTCAGATTTTCTTCAAACTAAGTATAAATATTCCACATCATAAATAATGAAACATGTGCTTTAGGATATTTCGAGATTCAACCCCTAAGGAGGTGAAACAGGGTGGAAAAAGTTGTATGGAAAGTTATTTTTTTTACCCATTTTCTTCGAACTTAGTATAAATCACTGACATATAGAAATGGACTGCTGATTGACAATTTTCAATGGCACCATTTTTCTCCAGAAGTAGAAAACCTTTTTTATGTAAACAAAAAATTTTTCTTCGAATTTAGGAGAGATGTCTGTTATAATTGATAGAAATAAATTGCATCACCAATTGGAAGAAGGGAATAAAGCCTAAAATTTGGAAGGAGATCATTGAGAAAAACTGTTTAGCCTTTAGTTTTTATCACATAGCTTCTTATGAGGATTTGTTTCTTTCTTCCAACTTTGGTCGCATAAAACTATATGGAATGAAAGAGATTTATTCTTGTTTTCGAACTCACAGAGTAACGCTATGTTTTAAGTAAACAAAGAAACAAAGTGTATAAGTGGATTTTGCAAAAAGTGGCGTTTTATTATTATCAAATAAATGTATTTCTTTTAAATATGTGAGGGTTGTTTCCCCCTGTTTAACGAATTTTTAAAAATAACGCAAGAAAGAGAAAGAAGAAAAACTCTATACCTGTCTATTTTTTTCTAATTATGTTGATGAACTGTTTTTTTTATTTTAAAATCGATTAAAGTTCATAGGAATTTAAAGTGCGAGGGAGACAACAGTTTTTGGTGCCATTTTTTTGTATGTGATTTTGCTTACATATTTAGCAGTCCATTTCTATATGTCAGTGGTGTAAATAATATAGTTACAGCATAAATAATGAAACACATGTTTCGGCATTTCTCGAAATTCAATCCCTAAGGAGGTGAAATGGGGGTTCAAAATTTGTGGAACTCGAAATGGTAGCTCCGCGCCATAATGTCATTCATTTACGATTCGTTTTTGAGTTTCACATTGTTTTTTGAAATAAAAAATACGAAAAAATTGCCTTTTTTCTAACTCTCCTACTGTATATTAAAATTTATATCACCTCAGCTGCAAAACTAGTTGGGATGTGGGTTTGACCGTTTCGGTCCACACGATCAACTTCCCAGTATGATGAATGATGAATATTATGAATGGATATTTTAATAATAAATGAACAGTAATAACAACAAATTGTAAGAAAAAATCATACCAAATTCATACACCTGGTTAATAAATTGTCTACTTAGAAAATAGTAATAGTTTTAGTAGTAGTGGGAACACTTGTAATATTGATAGAACCACAACACGTTGTCCTCTGAATATGAATCTGTGTCTGTGTCTGTGGCGAATTCCAGGTCGGTTGTTCCATTTTCGAGGAGTTCCTGCAGAATGTTGGAAAGTTGCTCGTCCTTCCCTATCTCTCTTTGGATCGATTTAAACGTGATTTTTGGTGTGCAAATTCTGCTACAGCTTTGGTTTTCTTCGGTGATTTCGATATTTTGTTGTATTCAACGATGTGCCCTAGAAATTCGATATGTTTCTGAAAAAATAAACATTTACGGCATTTAATGTAAATCATATTTTCTCAGCTGGGCAAGGCAAGTGATCAAGTTTGTTTTACACTCTTCTTTTGTTGATCCATGGACTATTATATCATCGAAATACTCAAGCAGCATTAGACGTGGATAGTACTTAGTTGGGGGACTGTTTGGTAAAACGACACTGGCGTTGCATTTTTAGAAGTTTGTATTTTTCTAGTTTTGTACCCGTTGCAGGAGCCTGTTATAAAAGTACCGAGCGCATTTGCTCACTATTCGTGCTAGTTACGTTCGCATATTATACTTCTAAAAATATAAGTACGTCTGTACTTGGTTTTTACGCGTGAATGTACAAACTATAATTAGTTTTACTCGGGTAGTAAAAACTCAAGCTGTCGTTGCAGAAATAAATTTTTATATGTTCAAAAAATGTCTTTCATCCGAAAATACGTCTTACAAAACTGAGTAAATAATAGCTGACATACTGTCGCACCCAAATTGCAGTCATTGCCTTTATTACCGTCAACTTGAGAGAAAATGTTCAATGTTAAATGGTTTTTATGGTTTTGAAGCAACTCCACTCTTATCTCTTTATTTTTAGCTAATCTGCTTCTATTTTTGCTTTGACATTGTTTTTCAAATTTTTACGACTTTTCCGCATTTTCAGCGAATTGCAATTTTGTCATACATGCGGGTTTTTTTTTAATTAGTCAGCAAACGCGTAAATTTTTGCTGTCCAATTTTGGAAAATGGTTTTAATATGGTTGGTGTGGGTCAACCGCTTAAAATATATCCAGTTGTGATTTGTGATGAAGAATTTAATTTGGATTAAACTAAAAACTATTAAAAAAATTATTAATAAAATGCACCAACCTGTGCAATCGTGAATATGCAATTGCATTATTTTCTAAGCTATTAAACCTTTAACGATTATTTTCATTTTAAAATGGATTTTCATAAACTTAAACTGTTCAGGGGTTTTTGCATTTTATTTGTGTGCAGTGTGGTGGAAAATGCAATAGAGACTGTGCAGCAAAACGACATAATTTTATTATCATTTTTGTATGATTGATTTATGCTTGAGTTCGGTGGATGACTTTAATGAAAATATTCAAAACCGTCGATTTACTTTTATGTGTCAGACTTGAAAAGATTCTCAAGGCGAGCATACAGTGATGAATCTCGTAAAATTTATTGTCTTTGCGCTATCAGCCAGAATTGCCAGCTGAGATTTAGATTTTTCATTTCGTTTCAGAGATAAATAAGAAGATTTTTAGATATTTTGGGATATAAACATTTTATAGTGTGTGCAATTGGAGATGGGGAAATACTAAAGCCGTCTATAAAGTCAGTATGTTTATGTTGTAAAAAATCAGTTGTATGAATGTTGGTCTTTTTATTAAATGAATTTAAATAAGCGCTACAATATCCATTAAGAAAGAAACGATATAAAACGAAAACGAAAAAATACGCTTTAGTGGATATGCAATTTTAACATTCTAGTCTACTGATATGAGTTATATAGAACGGTATTGGGAGTTCAATCAATTGCGGGAATCCCCCTATAAGGCCCACGTCCAAACAGATTGCGGCGGCAGTGGTGGCGGTGGCAGAAAACCTTTTAAAATACACGGACCACCATATGTGATCACACAACCGCAGGCGGGGCGCGGCCGCGGCGTGTAGACCAATTCTCAAAAAATCAGTGACATATCACAAATCACAACAAAGTCATAAAAGCATGGTGAGTCACAGTTGTGACTTTTTCGTATTCTCATGCACCAGTCTCAAGTTACGACAATCGCAGGCTTGTGATGACATATAGAGCTGGTCACAGGGATGACAAAATAATAATAATAGAAGAAATACCTTATTTGTATAACATGCAAACTAACAAAACAAGATTTTTTCCCCACACGTCTTAGTTGTATAAGATTCAAAATAAAATATACTTTCACAGCAAACTAACAAAACATGGTTTTTTCACACGGGGGTCCGGGTTGGCCCTTTAAGGGCATTTAAATTTCCAGCCAAATCAGCCGAGGTTCCCTGATACGACTTTTTTCCTTCTGTAAAGACTTAAAAATAATATAAACAGTCAAATTTCATACTATTTACAGAAAAATTTACCTCTTTCCATTTTGGCGCGCGTTTAATGATTGACATTTCACATAAGAATTTCACAACATTTGACATTTAACATTTCCACCACAATTGTGGTGGAATTCTAGTGATGAATGTTGTTATTTTTCACTGAGAAACGGAAACAGCTGATTTGTCACAAGATTCATCTCAAGATTAATGTTTTCATATTTACTTATGACTTATGACCCGTCACAACTAAGAATTGGCATATAAATATACTTTTAATTCGGCCGTCGCAATGGACATTAAGGAATGTCTCATTCCTTGAGGAAAAATCATTGCTACCCGATCCCGACTGGAAAAAAGAGGCCGAAAAACTTGGGAATTTCGGCGTGGATATGTGAGTAGTAACTGCGAAGATGTCGACGGGTTTATATTTTTAAACGCGAGTGTCGTTTTACGAAAGCTGTCCCCCAACTGAGTACTAATAACGTCCAATGCTGCTTGACCTCTGGAGTCGAACCAGAACCAGTTTATTGAGTATGCTAAATGACGCCCTTGACGGCCACCAACATAATTGCCTGTAATATGAAGCAATGTAACAAACTAAAGTTTTGTATGAGTAAAGCTAAAGCTTAAGGGTATTACTTTAAAGCTTTTTAAAAAGCTTTCCGAATACATAAGGTAGACGTTGCGGGATTTTGCCATATCATCTGTAACGAGGTTTGCCTCATGGGGCCCTTATGACAAATTGATAAGGCATACCTCACTTCAGTATCGCAATGTGGTATTCATGAGGAAACATTGGAGAAAGCCCTATTTCGGAAGGAATCTACCTCCTTTGGCATACCGCTGAGGCAATCCCGTTTTTTAATGCTAGTCGGGTAGGGTTTAAAAAGCTTATACCCCGGCTTCACCGGCCTCAGTTTAATCAAGTTCAGTTCAATCGGCATAAGTGGCTTCAGCGGCATTGTTGAGTTCAGAAAGCTTCCTGTGTGACGTATTACATTTAAAAGCTTCTTTTCTGAGGTGTACTTGTTTCAGTTTCGCATCAGTTTAAAAATGGAGGAACAAGTTTTACTTTCGCCTACTTTTATATTTCCTTCTTTGATCCATGTTTATTTACTGAAAGCTCTTATTCTTACTGTTTTGTAATACAAACGTCAAAACAACTTCCAAAATACATCAGCTGACATTCCAATATTCCAATTTTTTACTCTCTTTTGAGCGAGCTTTTATTTTCAAGTTTGATTTCATGTTCTGTTGGGCGAAATCAGACTTTATTTTTCCTGACTTCGGAATGTGAAAATGTATGGGAAATCAGGCAAAAATTGAAACACAGTAGACTAATTTTCTCGAACTTGGGCAGTTCGGCCGGTGAAGCCGGGGTATTAGGCTTACAGTTATAAGTTCTTAATAGCTCTATAATATATTTAGTTTCTGTATGAAAAGCTTTGCTTGTGTGCGACCTTTCGACCACGTTCTTTCGTCGCCAACGACCGCGACGGCGCACAGTGGGACAAATAGGTCATTTTTTGGACAAACGATAATCCCCAAGTCTGGAATTAATGAAACTTAAAAAAAATTTTTGTAAACTATTCGTCATAAAATTGCCTTTAATTCTATCGAGCCCGAATTTTGAAATTTCAAAATTAAAGACGGCTAATCCATTATGGCGGCCATAAATTTTGTAAGTAAATTAACATTATATAAAAAAATTCTTTAAAATTATAAAAAAATGTTACTTGGCGGTTTTTTTGGAAACCGAAAATTAATTAATAATAATTAATTTCAATGATTTTAAAGAATCTTTTGATAAAATTTTATTTTACTTACAAAATTTATGTCCGCCATATTGGATTAGCCATCTTTAATTTTGAAATTTCAAAATTCGGGCTCGATAAAATTAAAGGCAATTTTATGACGAATAGTTTACAAAAAAAATTTTAAGTTTCATTAATTCCAGGCTTGGGAATTGTCGATTGTCCAAAAAATGAGCTATTTGCCCCACTGTGCGGCGCTCCAAAGCTCTGGGTATATTTTGGGTGTGGATTTTCCCACCCAAAACGAAAGTGCATGCGCACATTTTCTTCCATCCCCACGTTCTCCGCCGACCGTGTCCGACACCATGTCAGCTGCTGCCCACTAGGGCTAAATTCTTAATCTCTAACCCATCGTTTCTAAACCTTTTTAGTGTTGCGACCCCCTGAAAAGCCAAAAAATTATGTAAAAAATCTTGCGACCTTCTCACTATAATATTGGTTTAAAAATAAAAATCCAAGCCTGTGGAACGATTTTCTCGGTAAGAAATCAAAATTTAAGTCTGATGGAGAAAACAGGCAAAACAAACGTGTTTTATCGGGTTCCATCTTCTTCCGTCAAATCTGCTGTGAAATTGAGTTATTAAGGTCGATCCGTGACGGCACGGCACCGATGCTTTCCGTGTAAGTGGTTTCCGTGTTGAATTTTTCACTGACATTCTTTACTTTTTAGTTTTGAAATTTGGCGTGGAATATCTTGCTGCAATTGCATTGCTCTTAGACGAGGGGAAAATAATTCAAAAGAGAGTGCGTTCATCTCATGTGGACTCTGCCGGAAGTGGAAGGAGAGTTCACAACTTTATATAGTGGATTGGTGGGCCACGAAACTAACTTCTACGAGATGAACCAAAACGCATTAGTGATTTGCTAAAAAAAAGTCGAGAAGTTGATCCACACGAGTCTGTACGTATGTATGTAGTAGGGGGATGAAGTACATTTGGGCATTCAAGCAACCTTACATCAAACCAATCTTTACATTTCTTTTTTATACATATACGTACTTTGTGGGGAAATATTGTTATATTCCGATTAAAAGAAATCCTACAAAAAATCGCACAAAAAAGATTGCACAGAACAGGTTTGAGTGTATTTCAAATAAACTTTACCTAAATTTCTGTCGAATTCTTATAAAGTTTTCCATTGAATTTAAAAAAAATTTGGTTCACGTCCGGGATAAATTAAAAAATATCGGTAGCAACGTATTTTGTGCGGTGTTTGCGGACGTCTGAAGGGTACAGAGAACGTCGGTGCCGAACTGCGTCGGATGTGTGGGAACAGGCCGCGTTTTTCCCAATTTGCTTCCATGGAATTACATCGTGCCGATATATTTTTTTCACTGATGCTCCAAGTACTGCACTGAAGTCGCCGTCACGTCACGGATATGTGTGGAACCTTTACCCCGAAAATCGGTTAACTTGATTATAGTTTTAAAATACCTACATTGTTTGTTAAAATAATTTTATGGGCAGATTGCGACCCCCCTTATGTCTAATGGCGACCCCTTTAGGGGTCGCGACCCCCAGGTGGAGAAACCATGCTCCAACCTGAACTTTTTCGAATATTTATAAACCACCTGCTCTTAACCCCTCTAATTCAATTCACTTGTTTCACTGATGACGATACACTTCGTTACTCATATGTATGGCCGATAATTCTAGATTCGCAATTTAAAATCGCAAAAACATTTTCAAATCTCTAATGAAACTTGAACCTCGGTTCCGACGTTACAATGCATGTTCTGGATCTAACGGCTAATCTATCTGTTTACTATACATACCAAGCGCATTTAACTCATCGATGATGACACCTTTTGCCCTCGAAACCATCTCCTCAAATCTGAAAATGTTGTTGTTATAATTTGACAGGAGGGTCCTGACGTCACTTTCGAAATATCTCGGATTTAGAGATTTTACACCTGGCGAATGCGATGTAAAGCCATCAAATTACCTCCAATATTGGATTTTATGCGAAATAAACTATCTTAGTTATCATGATAAACTTATGATTAAGGATTACCTTCTTTGATGTATACCGCTCTTGGCGTGCCAAAGTAAGAAAACCAAAATGTTTTTAACCAATGCACTTTACGATTTTGCTTCCTTGTATGATCTTCTCTCTGCTTTGGGAATAAAGATAAAGCGCAAAACTGCCCTGGAATAAAAAAAAAGGTTTGAAGCGGTGTAACTCTTTATTTTGGATCTTACAGAAAAAATGCTTTGTCAGTTATTTGTAAAGCATTTTCTTGCGAATTCTTGGATGTGTAAATTCTCTGAATTCGGATTCTTTTATGAATTTCACAATGATGCAAACGCAGGATGCAAATATTTTTGTGTACTCGTACTTTCATTTTATAACATAAAATTTTGTGGCATTATTTTGAACTGAGTAATAAGTATCCCACGGCACTCATTACCACACCACCCATGAGGTAGAATTTTTGGCGCATTATTTTAATATGGTATTCCCTTCAAGTCTAATTCGCGAATGTTTTTTTGTAAAATTATTTATATTTGTTTTAAGTCTTATACGATAATCAAGTAAAAACAATTCAATATTTGTGATAAAGTTAGAAGCAAGGTGCCTGGACAGGAAAAATTATTAAGCATTCCTTTTACTATGAAATTCTGTCTTAAAACAGGAACAAAATAGTCTTAATGAGGATAGAGGTAATGTGCAAGGTGAGAAGCCCTTTTCAAATTAGCTTTCAAAGCAAGAAAACTCCTTTATATTTAAAACTTGAAAGGATAAAAGATGTAATTACAGTGGACAAACGGTACATGAAAATAACAAAAGAATATTGTACACGGTTTCGATCCTTTCTGGCGATATTGTATTGGCTGTTGAAAGGTATATAAGCTGCAGCTGCAGTTGAAGTTAATTATAATTGAAATTACTTCTGATTTCTGAACTTTGTATAGTATTTTAATTGAAGTTTTAACAGGTAATTACGTAAAAGATGGCTTCATATTGCCCCATAGTAGTTTTTTTTTCAGCGATGTCGGTAATGACAAAGCACAATGTCCCATTACCGATCAGTTGGATATCGCAGACCTTTTATAAAGATTAGGAAAAGAGCGGTCGATAGAACTGATATCTGGGGAACAGCGGGAAATATGGTGTAACGTTTATAATAATAGACGCCATGTAATACTACCTTGGTTGAAACGGCAAAAAAGGGACCCAGTTGATGCCAATAGCTAACAAAAGCCTTGGAGATATCAAGATCAACTAGATAAACTTCACCAAAGAGATGGATGCTTCGGTTGAGATATTCTGTTACGTGAAATATAGTGTGGCAACTGCGAACAACTTAATTTACAAGTTTCAGCAAGCGACAGCTTCCTTTATTATAAAGTTGTCTTTTATTAAAAACTAATATAATTATAATATTGCTAACTTGATGATAACTTTAATTTACAATATATGAAGCGTTCGCACGTGTACGATAATACTTCGAAGACGAAAATGATGGGGGAATGGCGGAAGTCTCCGATGTCGCTGATCTAGGCGTTATTCGATAGATATCGATCGATGGATTTCGATTGCAGTGGTTTGCTTGAACTTATCGGTTCCATTATACACGGCCACTACACACACTTCCAGGATCAAAGCGCCATCCACTTAGGATCTCCGAATGACAGGCCTTCTACTTGAATTGTTTCTAAGTTATAATCCACTGCTACACTTCATCGAAGCTGATTCACTACTCGGCATCTCGGATCAATACCTAGCCAACGCTAGCATCCAATTTAATCTTTTATTCCTGCCAAACTAGCTAAGAAACTGTCTGACACTATACGAAGACCAACTGGCTGGGGGATATACATCGATGCATCGAAAACAACAATAGTGTATCGGACTGCTTCGTTGTGTCGTTAATGCCTTACATTAATGTTTTACATTCGATACATCGAATAAGCCCTAAACTACAGTAATATTTGACCAATAATGCATTCATTTCGTAAATAGAAACGAAATAGAAAAAAATGTAAAAGACCGCTGGCAAGGGCGCTTTATTAAACTTTTGCATCTATTGTCTCCAGTTATAAACCAGTGCTGGGCAATAGCAGCTTTTTGGAGCCACGCGAGCTTCCCAGGAAGTTCCAGAGCCCTCCTATTCTGCTTCTGAGTTCGAGTGAGAGAGGTATAGAATTTATTAGTTAGTAATAGAGTTTATCCTTCTAGCTCAGAAGGTACACTTCTCAGCTGGGCTAAGAAACGGGCCACGCCTATGTGCAGGGACCGAACCAGCCGAAAGCACCAAAAAAGGTATAAGAAGAGAAAACACCACATAACGAGCATGCGATCGAAAATGCAGGCTCCTTCTCGATCCTCCCCGGCACTCCGGTACCAAGCCGGTCCGGTCCCTGTACACAAACGAGGTCACATTTACCACTGCACAGTGGCTCAGCTAAGACATGCAACAAAAAAAATGTTAGAAACATATAACTTAAAACAGTAAGAAATGCAATACACAAAGAAGCGTGCAAGAAAAGTCAGTCACGTGAGATTGAAAAGACTCCTTTTAAGGACGTCCTTACTAATGCTCACGCTAAAAACATCAATATTTCTATTCACATTAATGAACATGCGATTAACAGGCTCGAATCTGCCGTAATTCGTGTTAGAGGAGTTGGTGTGTAAGAGAGGTGGCCCTCTCAAATTGTAACCACTCTCTCTAAACGACGCACGGCGACTTAGAAAACCTGAGTCGACCTTTCCATTAAGGAGCTGATGAACAAATACAACATCGGCTACCTCACGACGCCTGCAAAGAGTGCTTAAGTTGAGTAACTTAAGCCGAGATTCATATGGTGGAAGAACTAATGGGTTATCCCAAGGAAGATGATTCAGTGCGAATCGAACGAACCTCCTTTGAACTGACTCCTTTGAAGGCGACTCACTGCTAGACGAGTTCGTGTGCTGCATGGTATTAGGGTAGTTATCAACCTTTTTCTTAGAGTTGACGAATTTAAAGAAATTTCTCGGATCGGTAAACACTTTATCGCTCATACAGCTAAGATATTCACGATACAGAGCAGAAGAGAGTGAGCGAAATCGGTTGTAGCAATTTATAAATGAATTGAGACTCGGAGTATCCTTTCTCTTTAAATAGGTTTTCCAGAGTCGGTTCTTCTGATTTTTCAAATGCTTGAGCTCATTATTGAACCAAGGTAGAGATGAACTGGGTAATTTTTGAGGCTCATAAGGTACACAAGAAACCAGGGCTTCGTATAGTACGCCATAAAATCGTGCCACGTCGTCATCCAACTCATTTGCAGAAAGTAAACTGTTGAAATTAATCAAGGCAAGTTTAGATGACAGCTCATTAAAATTAGCCTTTTTGAAGTTAAAGGCATGGGATACCTCCTCCGGACAAGAATTATTCTCAGAATTGAAGCAATAATTGAGCAAGAGAGGAGGATGGTAATTGTCAACAGACAACATGACTATTGGACTGGGTTCAATAGTCATGTTGACCGAGTCCGTAAAAAATACGAGATCCAACTGCCTCCCCAACACATTAGTCACCCCACTCTTTTGGTTCAAGCCGAGTGAGAATAGGGAATTGAGAAAACAGGACTCTTTAAGATTAAGGTTCCCTTCAGGGAGGTAGTTATCGTCATCTTCGACATATACCCACTGAATATTGGGTAAGTTGAAATCGCCTAGAAGCAGTAGTTCATCGCCGGTGTTCATCATACACTGGATATGATCAACACAAGAGATGAGAATATCATAAAGGTTTTTCCCTCTATCGTCAAGTGTGCTTATCATATCTGGTGGGATATAGCAGCACAGCAGGAAGAGATTCGATTTAGAAAAGGAAATTTTGAGATCGACAAGCTCAACGTCAAGGTGGTTGGAGAAACTAGGAAGCGAGATTGGGTTACAAATTAGATGGCTACTGCAAGCAAGAAGTACGCCACCCCCGCGAGCTTCCGAGTCAGTGAAACGATCCCTCCGAAACACTTGGTAGGAGGAATCAAAGAGTTCAGCATTAAGAATGCCTTCATGGAGCCAGGTTTCAGTGAATGCTATGACATCAAACCCGCTAGCCGTCGATGCCTGAAGGATTTCGTTTGTTTTAGACCGTGTCCCCCTTACGTTCTGGTAGTAGAGGGAAAGAGTCTCGAGTTTTTTGGCATCTGTGGAGCGCTCGGAGTAGAAGCGTTTCCATGATAGGCTCGAGTACGGGTACGCGGGACAAAAAGCTTGGTAAGGGCACCAGCGGGCCAGAAACCAGGGTCTAAGAGAGTCTCGGCAATATCAGGTGACGCAGACAAAAGAAAAGAAGCAACAGGTTTGGAAGCCTTGCTGATGCATCTGCAATGAACAGTTCCGGGGTCTATAGATTTATTCCTTAGATAATCGCAGATGGTCTCCGTCTTAGTTTCGGGAGAGAATCTCGAGATGAAGATGTTTAAAGGTGGTACCGTAACCAGAGGGGTGCAAGACTCAAGAGGATCTGCACCATCGCTGGCCGGTGGACCATCAACTATTAATGGCAGAGAGGTTGCTTCCAAGACCGGTAAAGAGGACGATTCAGTGACTGGAACTTCAGTGACCGAGGAACTCATGGTGACACCATTGCCACTGGTGGGGCGGCGATTTCGACCATTCTTACGAGTTTTGCAACGCGCCTCTATTGTTCTTTTTTTTTCTTTTGGGTTTAAAGAAAGAGGTTGCTATACCTCGCTCACTCAATCCTATAAGTAGAATAGTGGGATGAACATTTCTTGGATAATTTGACTGTGATGATGTACTAGGAACATCAGGAATCGATGAAGGCTTAGATACACATTTGCGATATTTAGACATCAAGGATGTAAAAGTGCTGTAACATTGTCTATTTATGGTATCCATCAGCAGCACTTACACAGTCCGGTAACTTCACATTTTTATATTTTAGTTTAAAATTGATACGAGTGTTTAAAACTTCACCACACTTTTTTAGTTTTTCTACATTAAATAATATTATTTTACCTTTTTTACTCGTATCTGAGCAAAAAACACATCTTTCTTTTTCGGCACCCATCACGACTGTTTTATTTTATAAGCTATTAGGGCCCCATACACTACAAGGTTTTATGCGTACAAACATGTCCCGCAGTCTTTGTGACAAACTTGTTTGTACGCTAAGCCTACCCATACACTATAAGGTTTTACAGCAAAACTAAATAAATAAATACAGCTAAATACTAAAAACACCGAAACAAAGTAAACAACACCAGAGCAGACTTTTTTTATGTTATGGAGAGAACTGTCAGATAAAACCACGAAAAAATCAAAACGTTTTGATATTTGGGACAAACTTGTGACAAACATAAAACCAAAAACCAAATTCATCACACACTGTCAATCTTTGTTTGAACGCCTTGTTTGTACGCATAAAGGCCGGGCCACACATATCCGCACCGCGTCCGCACCGCATGACGGCCGTGTGTTGGGCAACACACGGAGAGAAATTAAACAAGTAAAATTTGACGCGGTGCGGACACGGAGACGCGGAAAAGTGGGGACTGACTGGTAAGATTTCACTTGTTTACTTTTTCTCCGTGTGTTGTCCAACACACGGCCGTCATGCGGTGCGGACGCGGTGCGGATATGTGTGGCCCGGCCTTAAAACCTTGTAGTGTATGGGGCCCTATTGACTGCTTAGTCTGAGCGTAATCGAAAAGTATTCTGATATTTTGAAATAAATAGGCTCAGTAATTTTTCTATGCTATAATTGAGGAAAATCGTATGATGTTTTATATAAAATTGGCCCTGAGGAACAGGTGAAAAATTACTGGCTAAAACTAGTACGTAATATCGCTTAAAAGGGCGAAAAAAAAGGTTTTATACAATTAAAATCGGTCAACAACTTTTCGCAACAAACCCGTTCACAAAACCGTGCCTATCAAAAAAATCTCTTTGATCGACTTCAGTCGAGTTGCTTGCTTTTACATTTTTTGTACTTGAGGTACGCTTCAAGTAAGCTTCATGCTGTCATGGAAACGCCCTTATAGGTAATCTACCTAAAAGAAATCTTTAAGAAGTTAAGGGCGCATAAAAATATCTCGCACGGGGTGCCAAAACACCTAAAGCCGGTCCTGCATGTAGGTGCAGCACTGTCACTATCGCTTCTCTCGGCAGCACTGCTATCATGTGCAGGAGTTCGTCTTTGTCTGATTCCTGCGCCATCTCCAAGGTTCAGGGTTCGAAAACAGAAAAAAGAAAAAAAAACAATGAAAAAGTAGAAACTTCTGTTTAAAAAATCCAAATATCAAAAACGACGAAATAAATAATATAGTAAACAATAACAATAATAAACTCAAAACAATAGGAAAAAAATACAGTAATAAAAACAATAATGAAAGATTTAAAAAAAAGGATAAACTACTTATGAAATTTAACTTTTTTTGGTTTAATTTTTTTTATTTTTTTTCGTTTTTATTTTCACTTTTAAAATACTAAATAGTTTTTCAAAATGTAGTATGCCCATTTTTCGTGACAGAATATGAATATTTCTACCAAGTCACTTATCTTGTGACTAAGCCTTTTTGTCTTTGGGTTCAATGATTTAAAATATTAAATCTCTCTTCAAACAATGCAAACCGAAAAAAATATGTATAATGCAAATTTGTCTCATTAATTATACATTATTTCTTGGATGTGCATAAACAATATAAACGTAAAATTGAATTATACTTATTTTCTCTCTTTTTAATTTATACAATTTTAATTTATACAATGGAAATAGGTATTTTATTATTAATAGTCAATTAAATACTTTTATATTTTTTTTATATTTTTTTTCAATTTCAATACAGCACATTTATTATCATTTAATCATTGCCAGAACCATTCGCATTTTAATATTTTAAACTGAAAAATGTGTAAAATAAAGATCACACGAAGAAACAACAGAGATTAAAAACTAGATGTCGATTAACTTTTACATTATGTATTTTATTTTATTTTAATTAATACCTGTGACACACTATACTTTCATTATGATGGATATTAACTTTTATTATGATAGTAAAGGAAATGTTGGGGTGACACATTACACTTCACTTTCATTTGCATCTGGCCTATCAAGTGAAGATATAAACCTGCGCGATTTTTCTTTAATTTGTTTTAATTTGGAATATTAAAAAAAATATTTTTTGAAGTAGTAAAGAGCACATCTTTGCAAATTGTTGTTTAAATTATTTTATTTTAAAACTAGTTGGGACCCGGCGCGCCTATACTGCTCCCATAAGCCAATAGTAGTAATCAGGTGATATGAATTTTAATATACAGTAGGAGAGCTTGAAAAAGGCCATTTTTTGGTATTTTTGATTCCAAATAACAAAATGTGAAACTATTAGGGATCTGGCATTTTGATCGAGACAATAAAAACCATCCATTGACATAGCATTTTTCGAGATATGAATTTTCATACACAGATGAAGTGTCTCAATGAACCGCATATTTTCTGTATTTTGGATAGCTGGGACCCGGTGCGCCTCGCTGCACCAACGCTTAAACATATAAAATCAATCCAAACCTTCAAAATTCAACTCTTCTTAACCATTAACGAAAAACCAACTATTCCTATAAAAGTTGGAGTCATTAGATTCAAAATACATTTATTTGAACTATCCAAAATTGCCTGTGTATTCTGTTAAAACCATGAACGTTAATAGATTTAAAATTAATGCAAATAGCATTAATAGCAATAAATTCGAGAGCCATTTTCTATAGCTTCTTTTAATTTAAATCTGGAAGTCTTCAATAACAAAATTTTTCGAGAACAATAAAACAAAATCGAAAAATGAGACAAATATTTTATAGTTGGAAAAAGCAATGCCAAAAAACCAACTTTTATTTTCTCTTATATTGCGAAATTGTGTTCGTCAAAACATGTGAAATTAATGCAAATATTGAAAATCAAATTATTCGCAATATCTAAGGAAAGAACCAATGCTTATTTCTGTAAAATTTGGAGACATTAGATTCAATATGCTTTCATATTAAGTGTGACCAACATTACCTATGTATGCATTCTTTTACAAAACTTGCTGGTAAACTATGTTTTTGGTTTTGTTTTCCGGCGCGTAAATAAACAAAGATGATGACTTTCCGACTCGCTGCACCCAACCTTAAGACATTTAAAATTAATCCAAATCTTCAAAATTCAACTCTTCAACAAATATTTATAACCATTAACGAAAAACCAATTATTCCTATAAAAGTTCGAGAGTTTGGATATTGGTTTGTTTGTCTAATTCTGCGAAGTATGTCTTCAGTCATGCCGTTCTTGTATTTGTCCCACAAAACCGATGGTTCTGTTGGGTATCATGTCGTCAATATAATTGCGAACAGTTGACGAATGTTATTCGGCGTGGATGCAAATGCTGTATGAGTAAGGGTCAGATCCCAATGATTGTCGTCTTCCAGCAATTGCAACTCGCCACATGCATCTTGAAATGTATTGAATATTTCACCATTGACTGTTCGTAAAAATTCGAAAGACGTTGGTCCTGGAACATTCAGCGACAACAAACGCAAAAAGAAACATTCACGTTGTTTTGGATGTACTGTGTAAAGTCGTCCCAATGTCTTTGCTTTCAATACGCGTGCGATAGTTGGATGTGGTTCGCCTTGTCTACGTGGCTTCCATTTTTTACCTGATTTGTTCCATGTACAATAGCGAGGGACGTCGGTATATAACAATGTTGTTGCGAATTGTCCGAAAATATCAGGTTTTTGGCACAGTGTGAAAAATTCAGTAAGTGTAGTTTTTGGTGGCTTTAAAGCTCGTTAGAGAGCATTTTCTTCAGTGAAATATGCACGTTGACCGTTTTCAAGATGTACCGCAATCTGAGGCATAATGCAAAAACTCGACATTTATATATTTTCTTATTAACACTTTACTTAATCGCACCAATTAAAAGCTTTTACGCATTTTTCGGTGGAAGTATATAAAGAACAATGGATGCTAATATTTTACAGGTTTCCCAATGTTTACAAATACTACAAATGTTCAAGGTAATCCAGATGAGAATGATGGAGAATATAATCTTGCACCTTAAAGATGTTAATAAGATAATGTTTAAGTGTAATTTTCAATCTATTACATATATAAAAATCAATTGCCATGCGTTAGTTTCACAAAAACTCGAAAATGGCTCGCCTCAATACAGGGGTGGTTTAAAAAAAATAAGAAAAACCCAAAGGAACTACTGAAAATTCTAAAAAATTTGTCATTTTGGGAGTTTTCACTGCAGATTAGTTTTAATAGCTTCATGGCCTCCCCATATATTGTTTGATAGCTGCGTAAATGTGAAATTGTCATTAAATTGGGGTTTTTTGAGAAATGACCGATTCAATTTAATGTCAATTTTACATTTACGCAGCTGTCAAAAAATAGGTAGGCCATGAAGCTAGAAATTAATCTCAAGTGAGAAATCCCAAAATTACCAACTTTTTTGATTTTTCAGCTGTTGCTTTTGTTTTTTTGTAATGGTTTTTTTTCTAAAACCACCCCTGTATTGAGGCGAATAAAACAAAATAAAAATTATTGAAATCGGTCGAGCCATTTTCGAGTTTTTGCGGGACTAACGCACGGCATTCATTTTTATATATATGTATAGATGTATAGATGTATAGATGAAATTGTTATTTTTAAACAGATGTCACTTAACCGAAATTACAGTCCAAATGAAGGTAAAATACTTTCATTGTGGACTTTCATTATGATGGGTTTTTGCCAGGATAATGAAGTTTACTTTTATTATGATGGTGTATGTGTCACAGGTATAAATATGTTATAAATGGCGTACACATGGAAAACCGCTAATTTCCAATAGATGGCGCCAGATAGGAAACGTCAAATGTTTAGTTTGGCATCTGTTCTCCCTCGTTATCATTGCATTTTGTTGATTTTTATCGGTGTCATATATTTTGTTATGCGCGTGAAAATGTCGAACTTTCAGCAGGCAATATGCCCTCTATTGTAACATAGACATACGCCTCACCCTTAGCTAAAGATCTGCGCATACTCCTGCAATATAACCAGCTTCATGAATTCGTATCCATATTGACAAAAATATTTGCATGCAAATTTGAGAGTTTCGATATTTTGGAAATATTTTTGGACATAATTTTTGGACAAGCTAAAAACATACAATATAATTACGAAAAATTTTATACAAGATGTGCTTATTGAAAATAAGAAGAAATAAAACGAAAATGATACTGCATCAAAAATATATCATCAAAAAAGATAGACTAGGTACTCCAATAATTATGAAAAAATCTGTTTGAATATTATTTCTTGAATTTAATTTCTCCCCTACTTATTTCTCCAATTAAACGCTTCTGAGTTAAAAATATTTTCCATTTCTCCAATGTGCAAAACCACAATAAGGCACGTGTCACGAATTTCCATATGCTAATTGCCATGGGGCGAGTGCTACCTGTGCTACCGTGCTTTTATCGCTATTTAAGATCTTGTCGTATGTAATGTTGTGGTGGTGCCACACTAATTAAGAAACGTATAAATAAGGCAACCAGTCTGATAAGGAAGAGAACATTTGCCATTGGGTCTTTATTGCTTTTAAAGATTGCATATACATTGTTTTGCAGTTGTAAAATTTTCATTCATAAGCAATCAGTGAAATCCTTTTCTCTGATTTGCTATTCGGCGTTCTGAAAATCATTACTACTTGTATTATTTTTATAAATATGCAAATGATCGGAAATAACAGCAGTTCTAACCAGACCATTGCAATCTGCTTAAAAATTAAATTTAGTATACTGTAGTAATAGATTGTTCTTGTCACCGATCGGCTAATCAGATTTGAATTTTTTTACGTGAAATTTTGAACTCAAGAGTCATCTTAGGCCGGGCAGGTAGTGTGGCAGTGGTGGGGTTTTGGCCTATCATGTGGAAACAAAGTGGTGCGGCAATTGAATGGTGGCGGAATGGTATTAAAATTATTAAGCGCGTACGGAAATGGCAAGCAGCGAAACGCGTAAGTGTTTCAACATCATCTTATTACTAAAGAGAAGTGGCATCCACTGCCACTTACCACCCAAAAATTAAACTTGTCGGAGACTAGTGGAAATCAAGTGACGCCAACGCCAGGCCACTTGCCAGATGCCACACCATCGCTACTCCACTTCAATGTGCGCTACTTCATTTGATTTTACGGGAATACATTTTTCCACTTGCCATTAGACTGTCACGCCACTGACACGTCAGTGCCACACCACTATAGTGGGCGCTCGGCCTTATACTACCAGTCTATCATGTCTTTCACGACAACAACAAACGATGCGCCTTGCGATTGCACCAACTTTTGGATGTTGTATGAGAGCGGGAATACTGGCTGGGGCCATACGTAAATAATTTCTAAAATTACTACCACTTACACAAGCTATAATTCCTTAGTTAAATTTATATGAGAATATATCGCTTTACGGGCTACTTTTTGCACCATACCGATTTTGTTTCTTTCGGCTTTTTTGTTTAATAATAATGCAAGCTGTAATCGCCGGCTTTTTCCAAATAAAATTTTGTCCACGTCTGTTTACAATTGGAATTGAATTAAAAATGTTTTAAAAAATCTATGCCGTCATAAAAAAGCATGAGGGTCATTCCACATCAAATCAACAAATTTTTACTTAATTTTGGACCTCATGGACTTCAAATCACATAATTTTTTTTATATTTATTCTTCTGGTGGAAACTAAGAAAAAACCAAATTTTCAGATTTTTTGGACTTTTAATTTTCTAGTTATAAATTTTCAAAAAATCGAAAATCGCAAAATTTTGACAAATTTTGAATTCTTTAAATTGCTCTAGTTTAAAAACTATTTGACATAGAAAGCTGAAAATTGCACCAAAATCTTCTGCTTTAATAAGGCTTTAATTTGATATACAACATAGTATTATTAACACAAATAAAAATTTTCCGCCATTTTGAAAATTTTCTTTTTGAAATATCTCAAAATAATGTTTATTCAATTTTTTGAAAAAAAATTACATTTTGTCCATACACTCTTAAGGTACAAATGATGCCAAAATTTAGGATATGACGACATTGGGATCATATTGAAATAAAATATTTTGGGTACTTGAAAAACTGAACGTTCAATGAACGCAATATAAAAAAAAATTTAGCTGCGGGGGAGCTGATACGTCCCGCTCATAATATCACGCTTTACTAATTTGGGTATGGCGAATTCAATGAAAATAAAACCAACCTACTAACTTGATCGGAAACTACCCCCAGGACTACTCCCAATATAAGGATCCACCACGCCAATTTTTGAAGAACATATACCTATAAAGGCCCAAACAGAATGGCGCGATGAAGATGGCGGGGCGTCCGCCCGCCAGAAAGTTTCCCATACATTTTATTTCTCCACAGGCGGCGCACACTGGAACGGATTGCCCTTTTACGACGACAAAAATCAAAAAAAAATTTACATTTTAACTGACCAAAACTAACTGGGATGCATTCTTAAATAACCACTCCATAATACTACAAATAAAAAATGGCGAGATAATAACATAATTAGCTGGGAACACGCGCTAAACTTCCCCTTTCTGCCCAAGCCCAAAGCGAGAATCAATTGCGCTCGAAATATCAACGGCTTTTTACGCTTGTTCTGTGTTATTTTTTTGAAGAGTCGTGGCATTTTAAACAGACCCTGTTTTCTAGGTAGTCGTCACGACCATACTACCATACAGACGACATATCATACCTGTGATGAAAGTACATACAAGTTCGGTATTTCTGTTTTGGACGCTTACCTGATGCTATGAATATCTGTTGCATATCACATATAAATTGGACACAAAACAATGGCAGGCCAGAGGCAAGGAAACGCAAGTGAAATTAAAACAAAGAAAAAATAAAATAGCACAGGACTTTTACAACGAAATGGGTCTTGTTGTTGACCACCCAAAACAAGGTGGTGGTAATAGCAATGATGGTAATACAGCACAGCAGTAATAATACCGGTTCATTTTAGAATTATGTTAATCGACATATTATGCGACATATACAGGGTGTTTCAAACCATCCGTGCCACCCAATTCTCTCGGAAAATTTCGAATGAAAAAAAACACGTGTTCAATATTTTTTGAAAATCTATCTGACCATACAGAAATTGACGACAGAATTTGAGATAACTCTAAAATTTCAAATGGCAACCCTGATTTTTTTCACGGATTCTAATTCTCCGAAGAGAAATATGAAAATGAATGATTTTTGGGGATAATTTTGATTTTTGATGATTTTTGGGGGTACAGGGAGGCTTCGGATAAAAAAAATGTTCAAATAATAGTTTCATATTTCTCTTCGGAGAATCAAAATCCGTGAAAAAAATGGGGGTTGCCAGTTGAAATTTTAGAGTTACCCCACATCCCAAAATATTTTTTTTTTCAATCGAAACTTTCCGAGAGAATTGGGTGCTATTATTTTTGTCGTCGTAAATTTGCTATCTGTCCCAGTGTGCGGCGCGGAGAAATAAAATGTATGGGAAACTCTCTGGCGGGGGGACGCCGCCACCTCTGCCGCGCCAATCTGTTGGGCCTTTAGTTATAAGATAATTTATAGAAACCATACCTACCCTCGGGCATCGGAAACCACCCCCACCACTAGGGAGTGAAAACTAAATTATTGGAGACGCAAGGGCGCTGATCAGTCTGCCCCACTGTCGCACAGTGGTGAAAAATCCCAAAAAGCTGGCCAAAAGTCAAAAAGTACCCGGGGGTTTTTGGGGTCGCTGATTACGAATCTGATGTTTAAATTTCAAAAAACAAAATGGCGGATCCAGTATAAAGTATGTATGTAGAAAAAAAAGTGACTCAAGCTAAAACTTTTTATCGTTGTTTTATAACTGTTAACTAAAAATTCCAAATAGAACTGAAAAAAATCAATATTTATCTAATAATGAGACGTTAGTCTGATATTTTAACAAATTTGTTAGTAATATTTTTTATTTACACATTAAAAATAAAACATTTTCAAATTTATTAGAAAAATTTATTTTCTTGCAAAAATACAAAGTAAAAAATAAAAAATAGTAAGTATATATTAAACTGAATATCAGATGAATCTTCCGAATCATAATCAGTTGATTCTGCTGTAGAAGTGTCAGAGTCATCAGTTTTTATCTCAATAGGTGGCGGAATTATAACTGCACTGCTTCTGGAGACAATAATTTTCATTTCTTTTGGGGCAATTTTCTTAAGCTTGAAACAAATGGATCTGATGCTAACAACAGACGTAAAAAAACATCTTCCATGGCATTTGTACGAGAACATTTTCGCGCGAAATCTTCTCGGAATTGTTTAATGTATTTGTTGCAAGACGTCCCAGTAGGATTTTTGGCAACCGCTGAAATTTCAATCAATTATTTCTTTGATGAAAATTGGAAGTTAATACAAAGTAAGGCAAAATGTAATGGCCTGCTAGATTTTATTCCTTGTAAAAAAAAGAAAGGCCTTACCAGGGTGCATTGCAATGTAAATGTAATGCAGTTAGTATTGCGTGCGGTAAGGTCAATTGTGATTACCAAATCGCTTGTCAATTGTGATTACCAAATCGTTTCCATAGCCATCACAAGTCCTACTGGGGTGCCTCTTCAGACATTTGTCGTATGGGTAATAGTGAGGAAGATATTATTTGTGTGCTGTGAATTAAGATTTTGTGCAATGTAATTGGCATATAATACCAGGGATATAACTCTACGAATTTACTAGCTGTTTGTAAGGTAAATTGTTGAAAGTTACTGGAACAAATTTCATTGCCACTCGAAATTGCTTGCAATATAACATGAAATCGTTTGATTAAATTTTCGTCTACTCCTGTAATAGAGGCAGAAACAAAATCACAAAATCGTGCACAAAAATTGTAGGCGCAGCTATGGGCAGCTGATTTTTGTTTATTTCATTGAACAATAGTATAAGCTACAATATGAAAAAGGTTTCGTAGCAGAATACGACGGAATAAATAACTTTTTCTCAATGTTTGAAATTTTAATTTGTAATTTTACGTTTAATTTCATCAAAGTCACTTATATATTACCTTTGACTTTATTGATGATATAGCTTATGTAAAAAATTTTAAATATTCTACTTACTAGCACTAGAAGGCTCCATTTTACAGAATAAAAATTGCTTCACTGTAGAACTTTTGGCGTGCTTCTGAAGTGACCACTACTTTTCTTCTCTTGGGCGCGGCAGATAATACTTGAGGCAAGGTCGACATTAGCACTGAATTGTCGACTCAGGGTGAACGATCGACCTTTTTGGACTATCGTTTGACAAACTTGAAATACCAGCCTAGGCAACTCAATATTTTCAATTCCCGAGATTTAAACTTTATTTTTCGACTTTTGGCCAGCTTTTTGGGATTTTTGACCACTGTGTGTCGCGGCAAGGTTAATCACCCCTTCGAGGGATCCTTTCAAGGGTCACGTTAATGATGCCAGGCCGAAGTAATGTTTCTATTGTCGGTTTGGACCCAAAAGTGGGCCTTACAGGCGGCCGAGCACACATCCTCTGCTGCTCGACTGATGAAAGATTCTCACCAAAGAAAGGGTGCCTAGTCCGAACCTTCTATTGGGTCTGAGGCTTTGGCTCCAAATCGCCGCGCGCCTGCCCCTGTCTTGGAGTCATCCGTGTACCACACGAACACGACCCACCTTGTTGCATCTAGTGTTACCCTTAAGTATTCAGCTTTTTGTAAGAAGCCTTAAACTTTACTAGCAAGGATCCAGTCAGTAAATCCTTTTATTATTCGTTTCCTGGTAAATGGTTCCAGGACTGTTTTGTCAGGATTGACACTGACTTGCGGCTTGGTGTGATGTTCTTTATTTAAAATGCAGCCATAATGGCAACATCATCTGCGTAACCTTGGGAAGACGTTTTAAGCAGCCCGTAGCTCTAGGAGTGCATTCAGAACAAGGCACCATAGGAGAAGAGGTATAACTCTTCCCTCTTGACATAATTTTTCTATGGTGTCCTCCATGGACTTCTAAATGTAGAAACAGAATGGCACGGCGACCGTGGCGGAGTCCGCCACTCAGAGAGTTTCCCATACATTTAATTTGACCGCGCCGGCTGGGGAGAAATTAAATGGATGGGAAACTCTCTGAGCGGCGGACTCCGCCACGGTCGCCGTGCCATTCTGCTTCTACCTTAAGTCTTCTAATCTGCGAGTTCTCATCATAGAGTCATTTCAGTTGCTAAAAGTGGCTCCTAGATCTCGTTTTTTAAATTCTTGCTATAGTACCAAAATATGTTGTTCAACACTGCCCCTTCGAGTTTAAGTACTAGATTGTGGACGACAGTCTCAGTAGGCTTCCCCTCGTGGTTCGCATGCTGATAAGATCAGAGTGGTTTGCGCCCAAGATAAGTACTTCTTCTGTTCTTTTCAACAAAGGCAAAAGACGAGAGGTTTATCGCCCTGAACGGTTTAGCCTGGGTGTAGTTATGGATAGTTCTGCCTGGAAAGTGTGCTTGTAGTAGTACCATGAAGGTTTCCTCCCTTGTTTGTGCGAAAGAGCCGCCGATCTTCTTTTTGGAACCGAGATTTCCGAACGTGTTTTCCACTAGTGTTTTGTGGAGTTTTGATTTTACTTTACACAAGCAGTAACTCTTTTTAATGTTCATAATTTTCTTTCTATAACACTCGAAGCGTTTTCTATGTAGTTTGAGATTGTAGGAATAGTGAAAAATTATAGATGGTAGAAAAAAGAGATTATGGATGGCCTGAAAATTTTAGAGATTTTTCGACAGCAAAATGTTATTAACTTCCCAGTAGTAATCGGGCCGAAAATCGAAATTTTCAATGTATTTTCATGTCTCAAGGTACCAATAGCATTTTAAGCGAAAATTTTAAAAGAAATATGTGTGTGTGTCTGTCCGTACGTATGTGGTCTTTTTTCCTGCACGATTTCGCGCGAACCAAAAAAGATATCGACTTCGTTGAGATGCCGTTCGAAGCGTATTAAAACAAATATGATCTGAAAAGATTTTCATAAAAATCGGTGGAGCCGTTTTTTTGTTTGAACGACTTAAGTGATTTTTCTGCGACTTAAGTGAGTTTTCATAAAATTCGGTCGAGCGGTTTCTTTGTTTAGACGACGTGAGTGATTTTTGTACTTGCACGATTTCGCGCGAAACAAAAAAGATATCGACTTCGTTGAGGTGCCGTTCGAAGCGTGTTAAAGGAAATATGATCTGAAAAGATTTTCATAAAAATCGGTCGAGCGGTTTTTTTGTTTGAACGACTTAGGTGATTTTTGTACCAGCACGGCAGTTTTTTTCTTACAATTTGCTGTTATTATTGTTCATTTATTATTAAAATATCCATTGATAATATTCAACATTCATCATACTGCGAAGTTGATCGTGTGGACCGAAAGGGTCAAACCCACATCCCAACTAGTTTTGAAATTATTTTCTTGAGCACAAATTTGCAAAAATTAAAGGATTTTAAAAATTGATCAATTAATAAATAAGGTTGACATACCAAGAATCAAAAATGAGGATGATAGGTGTAGGTAATCATGTACCAGGATGACAACTACCACCCCAAAACTCCCAACCTTGTCAATCCTTCAGCCTATTTCGCTTCTAGATAGAATATTTTTTTTGGTGAAGATGAATTTTTTAAAGTGTTCATCTTGTGCGGCAACAGTTTCCCCTTGGCGAACAGATAAAAGGCTTTATTTTGGGCTTTGTTATTTTGGTTAGGCATACTCCGCCAACCTGTCACCCAGCCCTGTCGATAATGCCACTTTATCTGGCATATGGAAAGACAACATCGAATGCTTTTAACAGCAAACCTCTTGGGTCACATTAGAGGCCTTATTCTTGACATTGCGATTTGACTTTTGTATTTTATTTGTTCATTGCAGGATTTTGGGAATGCGAATGAATTGCTTTTATTTGATTTTTATTGATACGAAAATGGGTTTTTTGTAAGTATTTATTTCCTCTCGGATGAATTTAGATATTTTGAATTTTCATGGAAAAGTTTCCATTTAAATTTGAATGACGTAGCACATGCCTTGAATGTGGGTGTGGGTTTGTTAAGGTAGTCACAGTTTGCCTAAAATTGGGTCACCCTATCTAGAGACTGCTGCTACTCGTGTGAGGATGTGCAAGATAAAAACAAGCTTTCGTACAATAACATGTTTTGTTGTTTTAATAAGATGGGATAATAAAAATCAATTCTCAACGTTTTCGTGGGGATGATACTTTATCGAGGGAGGGGTGTATAGACTCTTTGCAGTCTATTCTGAGAAGACTAAAGCAATTTTACAGCAGAACAGAACCAATAAAGAAATAACAATTTTTGAACCAACATCAGCTTTAAAAGAAAGTCTTTTTTTACTTTACATTTTCCGGGAAGAATCTTGAGGGCTTGTTGATATTTACAAATAGGTTTGGTGTATGAGTTGCTGGGTACTGACTGGAAACTTAAATGTTGATAAAAAATTTGTTTTAATTGTTTTTTTTTGAAAAGTAGTAGTATACATGGTCGAGACAGTGTATGTTTTTACATAAAAATCTTCGATAGATTGAAAGTTTGTTAAACTGTTTGTTTTGTATCTGAAATTGTTCAACATTTGTAATTGGAAAAGTTCTAGTTGGAGGAGTCAATAACAAGTGATAAATTATGAGTTCAATTCAATTCGAAAGATTCTTGTTGATTTAACACTCTTTATCTTTTATACGTTGTTGAAAAATCTGTGGGAACGCACATATGTATCTATCACCCACAGAAGTGTCATCTACAATCTTTAGAGTAACTCTCATTCCACCTGCCGAACATTTTATTATTTTGATCTCAATGTCTATCAGGAAGCTTTAAGGAGTCACACATATCAGGGCCGTGGCCGGGACGTCACAGGGCTGTGTTCTGTCATGTGTGAACGATCCCGTGCTCGGATACAGACATGTGTGAACAAGTAAAGGAGTATCCACACATATTAGTGTTCCGTCAGGCGTTCAAAAAATATTGGTGCGTATATTTTATATGAACTCGTTCACACATGTCCGTGTCCGGGCCGGAGCAAAAATCTAACGTCCCGGGCACGTCTCTGATGTGTGTAGATATTCCTTTAGTTGGAGAGACAGCAGGAGTAGCGGAACATAATCATTGTGGGTAGGGAGCACGTGAACAGATAAATCGTTCAAATGTAAAAATATAATCGGTCAATTCATTTACCAGTTGTCTGTTGAGTTAGTTATATGGTTTTAAAATTTTTGGTTGAACTAGCATTTTGGGTTCCCTATGAGTCTAGCCCCAATGCCTCATGTGGATACCGTGTGGATTGCCCTATAAGGCCCACACAGGGCATGTAACGCCTTGCCTCATTCGCGCCTCGTCATAACGGATGCCCCATTCGGCCCCTTAAAGAAAATTCATTGCTACCCGATCCCGAGTAGAAAGATTTGAGAATTTCGGCGGGGATATGTGAGTAATAACTGCGCTGGTTTCGAAAGATTTATATTTTTAAACGCTAGTGTCGTTTTACCAATGCGGTCCCCCAACTAATAACGTCCAATGCTGCTTGATCTCTGTAATCGAAACAGAACTGGTCTATTGAGTATGCTAAATGACACCCTTCAAAGTCACCAGCAAAATCGCCTGAAATATGAAGCAATCCAACAACAAAAACTAAAGCTTTGTATGAGTAAAACTAAAGCTTAAAGTTATTATTTTAAAGCTTTGTAAAAAGTAAGGCAGGTGTTAGGATTGCCCTATTTCATTTGTAATGAGGTTTACCTCATAGGGCCCTTATGAGAAACCTCACTTCAGTATCGCTGATTTTTTTTTGTGTGTGTTCTTTGTATGCCCTTTTTTGCCATGCCCCTCATTTGCCACAACGGGCCCACACGGGGTTTAAAAATCGACCGAGCCTTTCTGGGTTATAATGTGCACATGAAATATTTTGGGTGTGGATTTCCCAGGTCTACCAGGGCCGATGCCATCGTATCAAAAACACAGAATCAAACCGTTCATTAGTCAAGTAGTAAATATTGTTTCTATGCATGGATAGAGAATATAATAGATTAAGAGGAGTCGGCAGTACCTACTAAAGGGGGGTGCTGCGACGAGCCCTTTGTTCACAGTCTTGGCTTTTGTAGGAATTCAGAAATACTGACTATAAAAAGTTTCGACGATCGACCTGGACGAAGGTAAGAAGGTCCTAAATTATAGAAGACGGAGTCTCAGGGGGGGGGGGGGTGTCAGAAACTCTCTGATAAACATTCTTCTTATAAGTTAGATCAGAGCAGGACATGCACAGCACAGAGAACATGTGTTGTGTGGAAATCTCGCCGCCTTCTGTGCCGAGTCGGCATTCTGTCAGCTGCTAACAACAACAAGCTGCTAACAGCTTAAGTTCCGCCCTATTTAGAGTGATGAGGCCCATAAAAGCAAAAGTTCTTATAAGCCCATTTAGACCTGTAGTATAAGCCCTTGGCCCGGCCGAGTCCATTTAATGCCACAGAAACTTTCGGGCCTTAGACCAGCAGCATCTCAAACCTTGTAACGGTCGGCTATCTACAGAAAAAATTCTCCTTATGGATTATTCCCCCATCTCGCGGAAATTGCCTGAACGATTAAGCAAGTCACTTAACGAAAATTTTAGTTCCAAATTCTAAAATAAGGTAGGCGAGAAGAAACCAAATTTTTCTTGGGATAGTAAAAAATAGATTTTTTTCGGGAGTCGGTGTTGAGAATGGACCGGAGATAGTCTGTGTTGAGAGTTGGCCGAGAAAAGCTGCCCGAGTTTGGTTGAACATTTTTTCTTGAGAGTCGACTGCCGCCCTCAGGTCGATTGTATTTTTGTGCAGAATTATAAAAAAAAAAAAAATCCGGTATATTTTAAAGTAAAAGTGATACCACGCTGATTGCGTTGAAAAAAAGAAAAGAAAAAAAACAAAGAAAAATTAGTAAACCACAATATTGCATGCTGTGAGCTGAATTTTTTTGGTCCGAAGAAAGAAAAATGGTTTTTGCGAAAAGGCGAGAACCAGCGGAATCCCCAATCGTGTACAAGAGACACCATCTCTAAGGAAATCAGGTGCGGAGAGGAGTAAGGAAGAGTTAAGGTGCGGTATCGCCACCTTTGTGGGTTGGTAATTTTTCCTTTTCATTGTTTTTGCTGTCTGTTGAGACGCAGTTTAAGTGGGTATAAGAGGATTTTCTTTGATATTTGAATAATTTTGGGAATAACTGGATAAAGATAACAGTCAGTCAAACGCATAGAAATTAATTGACGCTCTACTTTCATCCATTGGAGTGTTGGTTTCGTGTTATCCAACGAACATAGGACGTTTTCTGAAGGAGTGCAGTTTTGTTCTAACATTGGACCCGAAGTTTTGGCCGCTTGGCTTTAGTGGTGCCGAACGGGTGAATAACCCGGTATTAAGTGTTGATACCCGTCAACTATCGAAGAAGGATAGAATACCTAGAAGAATAACGCGTTTGTTGGACGACATTGTATATTTGGTTTTGTTTGCTTTATCCTAAATATAGTTATATAGTATTAAGGATTATTAACAATTTGAAACATATAAACTCTTAACAGATTTATTTCACCTTGCTTGTGGTAATTAACTTGTTTTGGTATAAACATTTGGTTTATTCTTGACCGCTTTAACGAGGTCAAAGGTACTATTGCTATATATACAATTTTTAATTATATTGATGCACTTAAATATATTTACATATATATATATACAATTTTTCATTATATTGATACACTTAACTATATTTACACCTTATCAACTAGCGTATTTAACAAAAAAAAAATAAAATTAAATTAACAAATTTTAAAATAAAAGAAAAAAAAACCTTTTACACTGTCCATTTTGGGGTGCAAACAGGCACTCGATTTTTGAAATTGCGTGGAACATTTTTAGTTGTTGTCATAGGGCGATTGTCTGGAGCGTCCAGGAGTCGTGCCGTGTTGGGAATCTGCCCAATAAAAAAACAAGGGTAAACGAGTAACCTAATTTAACACCGAGTTGGCCAATTCGACGTTGTCGTTCCCTTTCGTAGTTGTGGTTTTTTTTGTTCAAGCAATATCGTTGTCGAGTTTTTTTTTTGTGCCCACTTGTACACCAGGACACATAATACACGTACTCCTTTTCATAAACTGTTATTTCTACTAATGTTGGATTTTTAAGTGCGCTTGTAAGATTCTGTTACAATAAAATATGTATTTTGAAGGTTATATAAATTGTTTACGCCTATATTAACCATGCAGTACTAGGGTTACTTTGAGTATACAGGATGGTTGGGGAGGGAGTTGTTATTTCTCTAGGGTCCCCCGTCGATCATGCGACGTGGGTACGGGTCCCACGATTCAGTGGTGCCAGTCAGGGATCTCTGATGGGATGGACCTGTGAACGATGAGGACATGAAGAACTTCCGCACAGATAATTAGGTAAGTGGTGAACCCAATATGTATCGATCCGGTCACACACCCCACGACCTCTTCTGGCGAGCTAGCGTGAACCGTGTGACCGGCTTAGCATCCCCTAGGAATATTTAGGAAACTAGGGAGGATGTGTGTTTCAAAATTTTTATGTCTACCCAAGCACGATGGTAGTAGTCTTACTGTCACCAGCAAGGAGCTCCATTGTGCCGGTACAACCTCTCTCTAACGAGCTTTTCCGAGGCATCATTGACCTTGATACCCCAGTATCCGGGGACCCAGTAGAGCGAGACTCCATTTTTAATCGCTAGGCTCTAGAGTACTACAAAGCACTATGCCACTACTTTGGAGGAACACTGCAACGTGAGAATGCCTTGATGGCAGCTTGTTCCAAACGATTTTAATGCTGGCACCTATCAAAACTTTCTCAACGTAGGGCTTAGCGCAATGACTGGGATTTCTCAAAGCTGGAAACATACAAGCATGTGCGCGGTGCGTGACATGTTTCCACAGTATGCGTCGAGTTTTCACTGACAGTTAATTGCACATCACTAAAAAATTTAAGCGACGAGGACATGTGTTTTTTGAGGCTATTTAGTTTTGGATATTTGAGGCTATGTCGGACGCGGCAATGCGGAAACGGTTGAAAGTATAACAACTTTTGTGTTTTGTACGATGCATTCAGGCAAAAATTTGTAAAGTCATATTTGAATACACATACATCTATACTTTCTGCCACTGCTCGCATCGCACGCACGCATGTATCTGTTTCAAGCTTAAGAGATGCAAATTTCTCCTTCAGCCATTGGCTCTGGCTGTAAATTACAAATCCTATATTGCCTCTTCTCGAATACAACTTTTTTATTTATGTTGGGCCTTTGAAACATATCATAGCTTGTAAAGAAAAAGGTCAAAAGAGGACCGGAAGCTCATCGTTAACGACACCATTTCTTCAAAAATCGGCCCATTGAGCCACCACAGGAATGTAGTAGCTGTACCAACATTTTATTGCAACGAAAGGAAAGGTTTTCTTGCCTCCACGTCAATCTTATACACGCAACACCTGATTAGTCTGTTCGGTTAATTCCCTCTGCCTCGACCGCGTTATTTCCTTTTTGGAACTCATAGAGTATACAATGTCTTAGGTGCACTTTTTCATGTTAACGTCACTAGAAACGCACGTGATCAATATACACCTAACACAAACTCCGGAATAAGCAATTTTAAAAGAAACACTTTCGTTTTTCCAAAAATAGAAATATGTTTTTATTCTGGAGTGAAGAACTTGTAATTCAGGCATTTCTACATTCTTCTACAAGTTTATGCACCAAGAATTGTTTTTGTTACAGGAACGATTTCACCTAGGGAACATAAAAATGTTTTTATCTTCAGAAATTCATCAGCAAATGAGAATTCATTCAGTCCGAAACCCTAGTAAAAAAACATTGGAGATTCTCTATTTTTTAGTGTTGTTGTTATAAGAAAAATATTGAAAAATCTTTCACAGGCAATCCAAGTGTGATAAGAATGCCTAAAAGGTAGAAAAATAGCAGAAAAATGCCTACTGTTGTCTAGGCTATTCTCGATATAACTGGAAGACGTTAAGCTGACATTAACGACCGTTTCGTTATACTTTCAAATGTAACGCAATCTCGCTAATGTAATCTCGCAAATGATAGCATCTCTTCTTACAAAATTCGGTCACGTGCAATAGCGTTAATTGGCCGCTTCTGGTCTTATTGTAGCCAGATACAAGATTACCTTCTCAATGAGGAGAAAAACATCCTCGAATTTGCATTATTGACCTTAAGAAAAGAAGTTATTTAACTTGATTATGGCCGCAGCATATCCTTGGTGAAATAACGAGAAAATTCCCTTTTACCTGAAGGAAATCCGTTTTTTTTCGTCCTGTTGCATGCTTAGGTTTCATTCCCAGGGAAAATCCAAATGAGCTTCAATAGATTCATTTTCTGGAAAGCGAGTATCATTTATTTTTTTTGGTACGTTGGAAATTAGAATTGCTTAATGGAAATATGGTAATGGCAGTTCATTTTAATGGAAATACACAGGCGGTTTCTTTTCACAGTAAATGTATACTCTTATTTCTGCAAAATGAAAATGTTTTTTTTGCTTTTGTAATAAAATATTAAAAAGAAAGAAAACATAATTTACATCGTTACATTTAAAGCTGCTTAACTTAAGGAGTTTATTGAATTACAATATTTTTTATGTTGAATTATTCAAGCTAAATCCGATAGTCCCTGGGAGCAGTTTTTGGGTGGGTGCTTTGGAACTCGGCTTTTCGTGAGCATATCTGCATTGTATACCAAGGAGGTTTTAAGGAAAAAATTCCCGAAAGTTTTATGTAAGAAAAACTTTAGGCATTTTCCTTCTCCTAAGAAATATCTTAGAAAAAATTGTTTTTCCAAAGGTTTTACAGCTGTTTAAGGTTTTGTTTAGGTTTAAACCAAGGATTCTTTGTACATACTACCAATCCGTGATGTCATTTAGATAATGCTGCAATATCTAGTACTAAGCTGGTTAGGAAAAATAAACGAGATGGTCTGCAGAGTTTTAAATCAGATAGCGACTTTTGGTGACAATGCAGTATTTAAGCAATTGTTGTAAAAAACACCTTAAATAGAAGTGGTAGGGTCAATTTCGAATACCTAATTTCAATTACTTTTTCAAGGTGAGCGCACACTAGTCACTTTTAAAGTCACGAAAATCACTATTAGGGGGATTTAAGCTCACTCATCAAGGAAATGTCTAAACGTGTTTCGGTGCATGGATTGGGCTATATAAACAATCGATATTTACTAAAATAATTTCGCAAGTTGTGCAATACCAGTAAACTAAACAAAAAAAGTCAGAATAAAGGTAAATGACGAAATAAAGCAAGAATTTATCAAAAAGCTTAATAAAAACTGCCTCTTTTTTCTTTTGAGCTAGTACAATGTCATACTTCAAATGAGGCGAGGCGCTATTGTAATGCCAAAATGACAAAAACAAGCAAATTAGAAAGAAAGACAACAAATACCAAATGTAAGAAATGTCCCTCCAGTACAAAATTTCACTTCCTCAAAAAATGTAAGAAATGTCTCACCAGTTCGTATTTACTATCACGCAATCATTTATCTAGATACACGCTCATATACCAATAGGACATGAAATGAGGGCTCTGTACAATTTACCATGGTGTTTGGGACAAATTTACTGCCTCGTGTAATTCAGGCTCAACTCTAATAAAAACACTAACCTAAGAGCTGGGGGCGTCCGGGGGATTTTAACTGACTTAACAACGACATGTCACAAAGTGTTTCGGTGCTTTCGAGATTTTCATAAACAATTTTACAAGCTGTGAAATACCAAGGAAATGTTAAAACGCTTTCACCCTAGCGAAGGTACGAACCTTATCAAAATTTCCCCTACAAAAAGCTTTCATCCTAGCGAAGACATGAGCCTTATTCTTAAAAGCTGATGCGGTGAAATTCCGCACTCCGGAATGGTAGATGTATGTGCATATACACACATACACACTGATACCACCAGAACTGATACATATACGTATGTATACTACTACCCAGAACGAATTCATGAAATTGGAATGCAGTAAATCTTTGTAGAAATTGGAAGCAATGTGAATCGATGGCTATTGGAAGAAATGGTAATGTAAAGTGTCATGCATAAGGAATTGTAATGCAAAAAATAGCCGTTATGCCTTTATATTGGAATGTATGGTAATGCAAAAAGTAGCTCTTATGCCTTCATATTGTAATGTGTGGAAATGCCAAAAGTAGCTCTTATATCTTCATATTGGAATGAATTGTATTGCAAAAGGTGGCCGTTATGCCTTCGACCCTAGGTCATCGCAATGTTAATGGAAGCGATGTTTTGATCTAGAAAGTAGACATTATGCATTCGAAGGAACATGTACAGAATCGACTCTGGAAGATTTCCATTCCCTACTGGGTACTAGCTCCACAAATGGATGCTTTTTTAATACTAGCGCCACAAATGCATTATTATACTACTACTAACGCCCCTAGCGCAACAAGATAAAACTTATATTACTACTAGCGGACAAAAGTGGAATCTTTTTTGGAATCCTGACGTCATATTTTGTGTGAAGAAGGTGGCTCAGATCCGCTCTTGCTTATGTACGACAATACAGTGACTTTACCTATAAACTCTAGACTTGAGGCTTACTTTGGTAAGACAGTTGCAAATGCTGAAATTAATGTTTCAGCTTACCTCAATGATTTCCAGCTTTAGAACCTAACACGTGATCGTAGGTAGCCTCTGCCCTATCAATCCTGCTGCCATTATTCCGAGGCAACTATACGCTGGCCCATATTCTGAAATGCTGGAGCTAGGGTGGTTTTTGTTCCCAAAACGGGGAGAAGTTCATACAAGGAAGCAAAGTTCTATCGATCCATCGGCCTCTCTTTCTTTCTCCCTAAAGCGATGGAGAGGGTTTTAGACAAGCATATTAGGGAAGGTCTTACCGCGAACCCACCTCACTGCTCGGAATTTGCCTATCGACCGGGCAGATCTACAGAGACTGTTATGCACTTGCTAATGAAAGATATGGAGAGGTCCCTCCGGGCCAAGGAAAAGGACGAATCGGTTACGATGTTCTCAAGGAGTCATCCTATCCCCACAAGCATTTAAAGGAAGCATGCCTCATGCAACGTGTTGGCCCCATGTGGCAAATGAAGGGCTTGCTGAAAGAGGGATTTCCCCATAGGTTCCCTATGAGGAACCCTTGAGGTTTTTCCTTGTAGATTCCTCAAGAGGACCACACAAAGAAAAATCGGCGATACTGAATTGAGGTATGCCCTATTAGTCTCTCAAAAGGGACCTATGAGGCAAACCTCATTACAACTGAAATGGGGCAATCCAGGCAGATGCCTTACGTAGTTTGAAAGCTTTTTTAAAAAAGGTTTAAGCTTAAGCTTTAGTTTTACTCATAAAGCTTTAGTTTTTGTTGGTCATATTTCAGGCAATTGAGTTGATTCATGGCTGTCATTTAGGGTATTCAATATACCGGTTCTCGCTCGATTACGGAGGTCAAGTAGCGTTGGGAAACCGACACTCGCTTTTTAAAATAAAAATATTTCGAAACCGCCGCAGTTATTACTCGCAATGTCCATGCCTCAATTCTCATGGGAGCTCCCCCCTCCCACGAAAGCTCCTCAAAGAAAAAAGCTATCCCGACCGGTTATAAAATAAGCTTGTCCATCATTTTGAAGGCAGTTCTTTACCGGACACGATCCCGAGAAGTCCTAGTAAACCGTCTCTAGATGTAGACCAGACAAAATTTCCCGAACATGTCGAATTGTACACCCGACAGTATTTCCGACAATATTCCTGAGTCGTGTCGAGGGAACTACCTGACAATATTTCCCACCGTTGATATAAACAAAGAGATAAGTAACTTACCATCAGTAGAATTAAAAACCATGTAAAGTCCTCATGGAGGTAATGAATACGTATTTGTATAGAATTAAGAAAATATAACAATGTTAGTAAGTAAGACACTCAAGTAAATAAAAAAAATATTATTTTGTAAGAATGTGTTTCTTCTCAAAATCCCTAGGCTACTCCAGAGCGCAGCCAACCCTACCTTAAAAAAGAAGGAGTATATAACTACATTACAAGTTTTTGATGATCACCTAGTACATGAAAGTGAGTCAAACGAAAGGAGATTAGGAAAATAGCAAAAACCAGGGGACATTGAATGAAGGATTGGGAAGGTTTGCTTCCAGCATCAAAGAGTGGTTTATGTAAACATCAAAAAGTGGCAGTATGATCAAGCAAGTCACGTTTAGTAGCTGTAACCTTAGGCCGCGTTCCCATGGGCTACATGCCGCACGGCAAAAGCTCTTAATATTCTCTGATTGGCCAGGAAAAAATATCTGTATAGACACATGTTTTCCCTCTTACACAGCATTGCTGCAACAGAGGAAATTTCTTATCCATGCGGAAAAATCACGGAACTGTCAAATTCGAGCTTTACAGAACTATTCAAGTTGGCGATTCTAGCGATGCCATCTGCTTACTATTTCGCTTTGTACTTGCCGCTTATTTGGTGAACTTTCCCAAAAATATGATTTATTACCTTAATCTTTTTATTTTGGTAGTAATCCATTTAAGTTAGCACTTGTCACTCACAAAAATTATCAGAAAACAGCTGATTTCTGACAACACGGAGATGCATCAATGGGAACGAGGAGATGCAGCTATGCGGCAAGCTTTTTGCAGCCTCTTATGAAAATTTCCGAATACAGGAAGCCGAAATCGAGCTTTTGTCGTGCTGCATGCAGCTCATGAGAACGCGGCCTTAATATCGGTGATGCTGCAAAGCTCCTTGTTCCCACTAAGAAAACTGACAACCCTAGTTCATGAACTCACCTTAAATTATTAAATCGCGAATTCACGAGTAAGCCAAGGACAGGGTGAAGATGGACTGTGTCTGCTTGTGACTAAGGGGATGCATTGATCATAAAGAGATTAAATGATTGATATCAGGTGATCAACTTTAATGTAAGTTGCATTATAGATATCACCTTAGTCGGTAGAAATTAATATCAGATACTATGGCAAAGAATATTGTTAAAAAAACACTAGGCTGTTCATGTGTTGAAAAACAATAAATTTGCTTGTTTTTATAGATATTAAATAAAATTCCAAATGTACATGAAAGCACAAAGAGCACATCAATTCCCTTAATTCTACCTGTACAATATTAATATTACCTACAAATTAGCAATAAAAAATTGTTTTCAATAATTCCCAACAACGTGTATCTTTTAACTACCCCAAAAATGAAGCCTCAAACGATGAAATTTTTATAAACTCAAATTTTAATTAAAGGTAATTTCAAAATACTGAAAATATTTACTACCTTTTTTGCCCCATTTTCGCACCTCTACAGACTCCCATTTATGCTAATTAAAACCGTCTACGGTGAACTATTCCGGGCTGATTTATGAGACGAGGAACGGGGCACAATTCTGACAAAAATAAATCAACACGAAATTTATCGAAAGTGTATCAAAAATAATTTATGGTGCGAAGTGATGAGCTCTTGTCGCTTTTAAGTGATGGAGGAGATGTGGGTGCCACAATTATGTAAACTTATCAAATGTAAGGGAATCATAAAAGCGATTTTGTTTACAATTAAAATTTTCATGGCTGGAGTCAAGTTTTTATGGTTTTTTTTGGTGTGGAAATGCTAGTGGTGATGTAGGATCAGTTTTATGATGTTGGTTGCATACGAACAGGAAAGATTGCAATGCAGACTGCAAGGTTACACCGCAAGGGAGATGGTATCCCAGAACTTTGAGTAATTAATTACCAATTTCAAAGGTGTTTTAGTAGCATCACAATAGATTTATGAGCAATAAACGTAAAAAAATCAGTTATTACTCATAATCTTCTTCAAGGTGAAAAGTACACCAAAGTTACCTTACGAATTTTTATAGGGAGAGTTACTGTACAAGAGAATAGAGGAATTTAAATCAGTTTTAGTAGTTGTATTTAGGAATTTGCAAAAAAAAATTACCAATAAATTACACAGGCACACAAAAACAAAAAAATGTCAAGACTCAGAGGGTACATCCCCTTACACCCCCGTTTTTGGGAACGCTGAAACCGAATATGACCATAAAAAAAATTTTAACTAGCCATTTTCCCGTAACCACCCCCATACACCTCCTTCTGGGAGTTGAAATGTCAATTCTCATACAAAGTCGAGTAGTAGTCCGGGGAAATAAGCAAAAAAAGCGCGCGAAAGGAGACAAAATTCCAAAATGGCTGAAAATTGGACGACAGCTTCCTTGGGACTTTTTAAGAAAACAATTTCGGAATCACAAAAAAAAACATGGCCGCCGGAGATATCACTTTTTGGCAAAAATATCACTCAAAAACTGGTTTTTTCGAAATTTTTTTTTATCAGTCAATACAAAACATGATTGCCTAAAAAATACCCCTCTTGAATTTTTTTCGAAAACCTTGACCTTTCCGAATTATTCTAAGTATTTTTTAGCCGAAATGCGATTTTTGGAAACTTTGACCTTGAATAACTTCGAAAGGGTTAGGTTTTCGCAAAAATGATAAGGGGCCTTTTTTGTAAGCAATAACGTTTCGTATTGACTGATCAAAAAAAAATTCGAAAAAACCAGTTTTTGAGTGTTTTTTTTTGGGAAAAAGTGATATCTCCGGCGGCCATGTTGTTGTTTTTGTTATTCCGAAATTGTTTTCTTAAAAAGTCCCAAGGAACCTGTGGTCCAATTTTCAGCCATTTTGGAATTTTGTCTCCTTAAAATGCTAATTTCCCCGGACTATAGGGTGTGTATTACTATGTTTTCTGGGCTGCTGTAAACAGAGAAGACTACAAAAAATCAACCCAAATCCCTCGTCAACCCTCAGCACGCTTTGCCACCCACATACACGCCCTTATGAGGGTTGGAATAGAGTTTCCTCCAACAGATGCTTCTAAAAAACTGAGAAGCGAGATTTGAAGATGAGTACTCGATAGATGGTCCATGGTCAACCCCCATAAAGGGGTGTAAGGAGGTGGTAAAGGGTGCTGAAGGTTGACGAGGGGGTTGGATTCATTTTTGGTAGTCTTCTTTGTTTACAGCAGCCTAGAAAACGTAGAAATACACACCCAACTCGACTTTGTATGAGAAATGACATTTCAACCCCCATAAAGGAGTGTATAGGGGTGGTAAAGTGACGTTAGGGGCAAACGTGGGGTCTAATTCATTTTTGCTAATATTCTTCGTTCTTAGAGGCCCAGAAAACATAGAAATACACACCTTACTCGACGCTGTACGAAAATTGACATTTCAACTCCCAGAAGGGGGTATATGGGGGTGGTAAAGTGACGTTAGGGGGTAACCAGGGGTCTAGTTCATTTTTGCTAATCTTCTTCGTTCTTAGAGGCCCAGAAAACATAGTAATACACACCCTACTCGACTTTGTACGAGAATTGACATTTCAACTCCCAGAAGGGGGTGTATGGGGGTGGTTACGGGAAAATGGCTAGTTAAAATATTTTTTATTAGTCGAATATAAATAGGTACTTTTTCTTTGCGAAAAATACCGCACGCAATTTTTTTTTACCAAATGATTTTATAAATTTTTATAAGCTTAAATTCAAATGGCTAAACTTACAGTGAAGGGAAACGCGTTTAATTCTATATCTCAGAAACTATGCATTTTACGAAAAAAATTTATATTATCTTTTTTGTAGATAAATAAGTGATTTAACTTTCTTGTTTATAAATTTTTTCTGTAAAGTCAATATCTACGGAGAAATAGTGCTTCAAACTTCATATATCACTTTCTTTCCACTATATTTTGTTAATGGTTAATTCTACATGAAAAAGTCTTTCGTAAGACTTATAGAACATACAATTATCTATAATTTTTGTTATTATCGTTTTTTCCGTTTGGCTAATATTGCACGAGTTATGGCGCTTTAAGTGTCGAAAAACGTAAATTCAAAAGTAGCTTTTCGCCAATATCTTTTTAATTACACGTTTTATTGCAAAACCGATTTCGGAGAGAGGGAGACATCCAGTGGAGTATTTACCCTAGGGCCATAGGGGCCATGACCCGACCCGGGTAGGTTACGGGGGGCGGCTTGCGTGATCAGCTTTCGAACCTTTTAATAAATCGTTGCTTAATACACTAAATAACTTTTGGGGCTGCTGCAAAATTTATACGTCTTTTTTTCAGCATTAACGTCCGTACAAATTTATTGCAATTCTTTTGAGCTAAGCCTGAAGATGCAACTGTAGAAAATTTGTGATATACGCAATGGACAGCTAAGCACGATGCCTGTGCCATGCTTAACAAAAATTGGAATCAAATATTAGCGCCTCTTGAAGCTATAAAAAGTGAGGCGGGCCACCAGAAAGCTGATATAGTTTCCAAAATTCTTAAAGGTTTTGACACAGAAGTAAGAGTTAGTTTCCTGATTCTACGAGTCACTTATCACTTTCTTAGAGAACAAACCGGAATCTTTTGATGCTTTTGAGGAGGCTGGTTAGAAAAAATGCATAGAACTATTCCGAAGCCATCACGAGAAAGAAGAAGAAAAGAAACTATACCAAGAATGTCGTGAGTGACTATTGGCGACCTTTTATGACCAAAAGAATAATACCTTTTTCCAAATACGCGACCAATTGTGGGACAAGTGGCTACAAAAATTCTAGCCGATTGAACTTGCGGATGGTCTACACTGCAAAAAGAATGTGTTATTTTAAAACAATTCTTGGCCTCACATTAAAAAAGCACAAGGATTTGAAGCAAGCATTTGCATATACAGAAATAGCATTACATATCTCAGTAGGTATTGGGTTACTTGAGCCTGGGAAAATTTCTTGTCCGAGTGTAGAAATTTCGTTTTTCGTACTAAAAAGGATAAAAAATTACTTACGTTCACAGATAAGCGAAGAACATTTGACGTTTAAAAACTAAGCATTTAATAAATGGTGATTATACTTTTGTATGACCTTATTTATGGTGGGTTTTTTCTTGTGTATTATTTTATTATTCTTAAGAAGTCCATTTTTTACTATAATTTTTTACTGTACATCGAATACTATTTCAGTTAACATTATCTCCGTATTTTCAGTAAAATTTATAATCATATGTATCAATTGACATCTCTAATAAAATTTGGAAAACTAACTGCTCATGATTGTAACGTAAAATCCTTGTTGTGATAATTATAATCTTTATAATTATAGATGACTCGATGTGGGTTGAAATAATAACAATAGAAAGCTTCCACCTACGTCACAAAAGGCAAACACCAACGCATAATCCGTTCTCACTGAACAGGCAATATGCCCTAAAATATTTAGAAGCCAGCATTATCTCCTTCTCTTTCAGCTTAAAATTTTAATAAAGTCTTGTTTAGGCACTTAAGACATGAATCTTTGGATTTTTTCTAGTGATAAAGGAAATGTTCTACAATTCAAGTCCTAAGTGCCTGAGCGAGTGTTTACCGGGGAATAGATGAACAAAAACACAATTTACCTCTATCTTCCCAGCTGAATTCATTAACATAAATTTTGAACAGAAGGGTTAAAGAAAGGCGAATCCCGGTATAAAAATAAAAATCCAAAATAAATTCCGAGTCCTTAGTAAGTTACACCGGAGAAGAGCACTATCTGGGGATGTATATAGAACGTCGTTCACCCAGGTACACGAAATAACATTGAATAATAATTGCGCTGGTAAAAGTCACCAGAAGTCTGCTTTCCTTTCGTTTCTATTTATTCGAACGAAACTTTCTTTTTTATCGCGAATTTTTTGTTTATTTTACATTTTTTAAATTTTGTTTACTTAAGGACCCTTTAAGGATATATACAATAATAAAAAAACAACGAAACAGGTTCGCTCCTAATGAAATTTAATAGACAAGTAAACAGCTCCAGGACGGGCTTGAGGCAGTCATCCTCACAAAATACAATAAATCCATAACATAAACGAACCTTAGACGCTTACGTTGCCATAGTGATGAAAGAAGGGTTGATTTGGTTTATTTAAAAAAGAACACCCTTTTTATATAGACGTATAACATTTTCATTTCGAACAAGATTCATGCAAGGATTCCCTTCGGTTTGTGATTTTCGCGATATGTTTTTTTTTCGACTTTCTCTCCACTTTCTTTCTACAAAATGAATTCAAATATTTACACAAAAGCTAAAAAAAATAAAATCGAAAGATATCCTCGCACCAAGAAATTGAATATTTTACAGACTGAATCGCAAAAGTTTTCTCCAACAACGACAAGAAAAAGGATACTATTTGCGGGGGAGGGTGCTATGAATTTATTTATTTGGATTTTGTTAAGTAAATTTTATTCGAAATTTTGTGGTGGTGGAAACTAAGCGTGGAAATTTATGTGCGTTTCCTGGTGATTAACTGCAGTTTCGTGGAGAGTTTATCGCGATGTTAATTTATTGAAAGGACTAAACTTTACCAATTTTTGCAATTGCCAAATTTACGCACGTCCTTTTCTGTTTATTTATTGAAATAACATAAGTATGCCATGAAAAATTAGAGAAATTAGCTGAAATTTATTCTGACCTTTCGTTAGTAACAATTATGGACCCAGTTATCCAAATGTATGTAATGTACGTTATGTAATTTACTTTAAGACATTATTTAAGCACACACGCAAGGCATAACGCAAATGACACAAAAAATTCAGTCCAATGCCCTGTCCTTAATAATTTCAGAGAGGATAAAGGCAGATATTATTACTTAATTATTCCGAAAGGATATCCTGCAGGTCCTAAGCATGAAAAAAGAGGTAAGATAAGAACAAGCGTTAATATACCAACATTAGTAACTAGATCGCTCATGTCTCGCAACTTCATAAATATTATTCGAGGACTGGTCCTCCTGGCAGGGGATTAGGGGACCACGTCTCCTTGGAAAACAATTCTTGTCATGGAATCGAGTAGTCAGTCATGAAAGAATCAGGATTTACGTCAAAGACCACAGCAACGTCCTAGGAAAAATGATTTAATAAACTATGTACTATTTAACATTACCACATGGAAGGTCAGGAAATTTCATACATCTGAAGCAATGGTAGAAATGGTAGATGAGATTAGCGATAGCTGAACTACAAGAACTAAGATAGACTAGGTAAAGGAGTCCTAGAATGAGAAGACGCTACCATATTCTGCACCGGCAATAATGAGTCCAAAAGGAACTTTGGCTTGGTTGTTTTTTTTTGTTCAAATAAAATTGAATAAATCACATTGTTTGCCGGTCGAGGTATTTGTCTCAAATGCGCTTGTACCGTGAATTTGAATTATTTTACGATTTTACAGTCATCTGCTTCGGATATTAAGTGCCATATGCACTCATACTGCCCCTGCCACACTACTTGCATTATTATTCCCAAGCAGACGAGCTTCTTTATTGCCCAGCCCCTGAGCATTCCTGGTTCTAGTCACGTTCAATTATTCCCTTTTCTGTAATTCTCTACTATCCCACGTCAAGCAGCTCGGCCTCGTTAGTCACGTGTGCCGCTGCCGACCTAATTATTGACAAGGTGTTGAAAGGTCAGGTCTTCAATTGGTTGGCAGGTTGACAAACCTATAAATCAAACGATTGACAGGTCTAATGTTCCTCAATTGATTGTTACATTGGCTCACCTGCAGACCAAATTGGTTAACAACTTCACAGGTATCACGTATACAATTTGCAAAATCTGGTTCCCAGGCTAAATCACCCCAATACCTACTTATCCAGTGGTGGTGGGGCTTGTATGCCTCAAGGTAGAATTAAGCCGGAATTACACTTTTGTGTTGTGGTGTGTCGTGCCGCTCTGTATCGTGGATCTAATTCATATATTTTATATAGGGCTGATTACATTATTATGGTGTGTTGTGGTGTGGCGCGTCCCGATTTGGCGTTTCTGATTGGGCACAGAGCGCAACGACACACTACAACACAAAAGTGTAATTCCGGCTTTAGGCTATGTCGGCGGTGGTAAGCTGGAGAGCTAGCAAGCCACTAGTACCTACCTACCCCCTATTCCTTTTTCCCTTTCCCCACTTTACTACTTTCCAAAGACTCCTTCAACGGAGTAGGCCTTCTCAAAAGGGAGGATGGCTCCTACACCTCTAGCTATGAAGAAACTTTGAGGTACCTGCTCAGCGACCATTTTCTAGGGTCAATCCTCCAGACCGCTTATTCCTTGGATGCTGGGTGAAATCGTAGGATCATCCCAGAATGTTATTCCCGGAGTATTTCTGGGAACATCTTCGACCGTGACAAGGTCAAAAGGATAGTGGCCTCTTTTCAACCCTATCAATCCTCGGGAGGGAATGGAATCTTTCCGGCACTACTTCAGAAGTACCTCGATATAATTCTCGACAACCTGGACTGCCTTTTTAGAGCCAGGGGATTCATTCTGGAGGATATTCGTGGTGGTTTTAATCCCCAATAGGGGCAATAGGCCATGCTTGTAGTTCGTGATATTTCTTCTACCCTAGGTGTATCCACCATTAGTGTTAAAGCTATTAAGGGCTGCCCTCAAGATAGAGTCTTATCTCCGTTACTCTGGTCAGTTGTAGATTAATTTTTAACCAAACTATCCGAATCTGGTTTAGATGTTGTCGGCTATGCAGATGATCTTGCCATCATCGTCTCTGGGAAGTTTGACTTATCCATTGCAGAGGTCATGAGAACAGCACCCCGAGAAATTCAAAGATGGTGTACCACAGAGGGTCTGTCAATCAACCCAAATAAGGCTGTCCTGGTACCTTTCTACAAACGCTACAAAGTGGAGCTAGGTCTTATTTGCTTCCAGGGTACCACAGTTGAGTACTCAGACTCAGTCAAATATTTGGGAATAAAGTTAAACAAGTGACTGAACTGGAACTCTCAACTGGACTACGCCATCAGTAAAGCCACTAGGGCCATATGGGCCTGCACATGGGGTCTTACACCACAAATGATGTACTGGATGTACAATATGATCGTTAAACTTATCTATGCCATTTATGCCGCTATAGTTTGATGGCCCAAGACCAAACAGGTTACGGCGATCGTCAAGCTCCGCAAACTGCAACGGCTTGCTTACCTCTCCATTACCGGAGCTATGCGGACTTGTCCCACAGTGGCGATGGAGGCAATCATTGGATTGACTCCATTTCATATCTTTATATGGAAATCCGCCTCCATAAGTGCTTTGAGACTTCAGCTCTCATCTAACTGGCCGGCCCTATGCAGTCAACAGACACATGGATATCATTAAAAATATCCCAAACATTTCCATTTGCCGCGTATCCGACCATATGGTTGGTGAACTGCGGTTCAAGGCACTCTCAACGTAAAGGTTTTCTTTCAAAATAGTTGCAGGGTGTTTTGACGTACTCCAAAGCCTGACCAGAAGAAATAAGATCTGGCTCTACTGGGTCCCCGGACACTGCCGTATTGAGGCAATGAGGAGTACGACAATGAGGCGTACGACAATGAGGCGTTCGACAATGATACGTTGGTCTAGGGCCCAGAACCCTTCTATGGCACCTCATGGTCCACCTCCAAATTCCTGATAGAGGAGTAGATTTAAGGGACTAAACCTAGGCTATTGGGAATCAGTCCCAGGTCTTAGACAGGCCAAAGATCTTATAAGACCATTTGCCTTAAGGGGCATTATCACTTTAAACAGAGCGGACCTAAGGCTGTTGGTGGGTTATCTGACTGGCCATGTAGGGCTGCGGTATCAACCTAGGACTATCTCAAGAGACAGAATGCCGACTCTACATGGAAGGCGAAAGAGATTTTCACACATATTCTCTGTGCATGTCCTGCTCTGGACTGGCTTAGAAGAAGAACGTTTATCAGAGACCTTATGAGCCTCGCCCATGTCTGGTTTTCTTCAACAAAAGACTTTCTAGCCTTCGTCCGGAAGGCTGATAGTCTGCTCCATTAGTGGGGTACGTATACAGTAGGCCTAACTTGGCCGCAGTGCTCACCGTATGGGTTGCCCCTCATTCTTTATTAATAATAAATAATTCCCCACTTCTAAGCCAAGGTGTCTATCGTTCCGATGGCTGCGTGGCCACTCGAGTAAAAATAATTTAGTTGGTTAATTTGCTTACTAGCACGCACGCGACTGCTGCTAGCGCGCATAGCGAACAAATAGGGACGCCACAAAAGTATGCACGCACCCGCCGCAGGGATGCACGCTCCGGCCACAGGTACGAAATCCTAAAAATTTGTTTGTTCGCTAGAGGCACCCACTCTCCCGCCACAGGGATGCACGCTCCCAACACAAGCACGAAAATCTAAAAATTTGTTCGCTAGAGGCATCCACTGGCACGAAAATTCAGGCATGAACATTTATAAATACATCCGCATCGTCACAAACCATTCCAAACGCGAGTGTTGTTTTACCAAGCAGTCCCCCGGCTAAACACTAACCACTTCCAATGCTGCTTGACCTACGTAATCGAACGAGATCCTTTTTACTGAGTACGCTATTGGCACCCTTTATGGTCACCAAGTTACTTGCCCCTTTTCTTCGTCCTCCACAATTTTTTAAAGAAATACAGGCGATTTCGTGCATCCCTGTGGCGGAAGCGTGGATCCCTGTGGCCGGAGTGTGCGTGCTAGTTTTGTTCCCGAGTGAAAATAAAACTCCACAGGGATGCACGCGCCCGCCACAGGAGGACAAATACTGCCTTCAACCTCGTCAGAGAAAAAGCTACTCGCCTCTAACAGTTCATTGTCCTGGCACCTTCCGGTGTAGTTTAGTATTTTTCAAGCGGAAGTGCTGGCGATCCTGAAGGTCTGCCAGACAATGAACTCAGAACCTACACAGGGATTTAGCATTGGAATATTCATAGATAGACAAACTTCTATAAAAGCTAGCGGAGGGATATAGGGTTAAGTTATATAGGCCTGGTAGAAAGTACAACGTTACTCTCGTCTGGGTTTTCGGTCATGGGAATAGGATGGCTTCAGGCATTCCTCACAACCGACCAAATAACCACTGAACACGAGGTACACGAGTTGTGGTAACAAAACGGCGCGGCGCGCCAAAGCGCTAATTGTGGCTCCGGTCGCAAGGAAGACAGCGCTACACTTACCTACCATATTATCACTGTTAATGTCTGCTCCTCTGTACGTCCTCACATCGAAAGGTTTATTTGATTTCCGCAGAGTCCGTTTGGAGAAATCCACGTATTGAATGTTGGTGCAATGTGAAAAGAGTATTCTTCGCGTAGTTCTACCAGTATTTTTCCATTATAATTTGTTGCCGTTGTGCTTAGACCATGACGATTACCTGCCTGTGCTACTTTTGGGTTGAAATTGTGCCTCATTAGTACTAAATCTCGCCCATACTTAACCCACTTTCAAAAATTAGTTCAAGTTCCCAATGTATATACATTTTTTAGTAGTAATTGTTATTACCAACAATCTGAGGGTATCAAATCCTTAATTTATTATTATTTTTCACGTGAATTTTCTCCTTTATCTGCTCCTTAAAAAATCGGCACGAGGCAGCTCAAAGTATAGTTCCAGTCGATTACATCCGCAGCCAGGAAACGAAGGAAAGTTTGAAACACTTTCCACTTCGTTTTCATCCACCATAAATCAATTTTTAATTTTCCATCGTACACCCTTAATGGGGGGAAAATGAAAAATTTAACCTATCGATAATTCCTACAGAAATTACTTCTGCTGCCGTGTTGTGGGTGTTGAGTGGTTGAACGGGAGGCAAGAACGGGGCGAGATAACACCGAAGATAAATTAAATCTGGAGTTCGCAATAAAAAAAAAACTCTTGTTTGGAGGTTTATTTGCATTTTGCTCCGCTGAAGGTGGACGGTGGTGGGTGAGTTGAAGGTAAGTTAAGGGAAAAAATGCTTCGTGTGACCAATGGATGTTCTAAAAGGAACAAATATTTGTTTAGTTATTGCATGGCTTTCAGAAATGCATATTCAAATTAGTGTTTAATTACTGTAACTGAAGTTGGTGCCGGAATATGGACGAGTTAAGAACGTGATAGTGGTGGAATGCATACACTACACAAGAATGCATGCTTATGGATTTTATTAATCCAATTAGGTGATTCCTACAATTCCTTTTACCAATTGCTTCCATTGGGTATAATTAATAAAAATTTAAATTTTATCTAGAACCCAACGATATATTAGAAGATAAGCATTTTATGTACGTATAAGAAAGGTGTATCTATCAAAAGTATGGATGGCTTCGGCGAATATGGTCTGATTACTCTAGATATCTCCAAAAATTTTGATGGAGTATGACACCCACGTCTCGGATGCCTATATGTGAGTACCGATAAGATTATCGTGTTATATAGCAGCAGTATGGGGTTAGATGTTTGGACAGGGTTACCAACTCGTAAAAATTGTTTACCCCTAAAGACAGGTTGAAATACCCCTAAAATCCCCTAAAATCATTAGTAAAGAAAAAAATGTATATGTAATGTAGCATGGGTAGTCTAACTTTACCTGGCGGGATTGCAGCTATTTTGGTAATGATAACTGTTTATAAATTATTTTACTGTGATAAATTATTTTAGCACGAAATAACAAAAGTTTCTTTTGCATATTTTCATTTTTCGCCATCTTGATTTAAAAAATTGCTGAACTCATTACCTAGGCCAGGGGTGGCGAACCTTTCCCAGTATGCGTTCCAAAAAAATTCAATCTATTTTTATAAAATTGCTTAATATTTAATAAGAGTGTGTGTGTGCGTGTTTTGTGAATGAGACGAGATTTAAAGTGAGGTTATGAGGGCGACGGCTTGTTTGTTTATTTTCAGTCCGCGTTTAAGCTCCCCACTTCTCCTCCTGAAGGAATAACATAGTGCGTTTCCATGACAGCTTGAGTAGGTACTCGAAAGCTTGAAAATCTCAAGGTCTCGAGCGCGTATATGCTCTGCCTACTTGAAGCGACATATTGGGTTGAAATGAGCTTAAGTTCTTGAGCAATTGATAGGACAGCCACTGAACCCATTTCGATCACTCAAGCTTTCAAGCCCGGTTGACATGACAAGCACTCGATCAGAAAAACTTTTTGGTCGACTCCGGTCGAGCTGCTTGCGTTTACATTTGTACTTGAAGTACGCTTCAAGTAAGCTTCAATATGTCATGGAAGCGCATTAACAGTCGCATTTTCATATTAGGCGTATTACGCGTGAAATAGGTTCATCATCCCTGGCCTAGGTAATCGTTGCCTATTTCATGGGAATATTGCCCAAAATGGTGCGGCGTTTCCACCGGCAATAATTTCCATTTCTATGGCCGGAACAGTTGGTCGTGGAAACCGGGGTCATGCTCGAACCACGTAGGTCTCTTTTTGGTTCATGCTATTCAAATTACCGCCAAAGAATTCAACAACCAATCAGAATTCGAATAAAAAGCTAAGAGAAATGACGTATTTAAATTACCGTGTAATTGCTTCAAATATTTCGGAGTATTGTTACAATCCCCAAAAATTACCCCTAACAATTTAAAGCCCCTAAAAAAACCCAGTCAGCCTTTTCCCCCTAAATTTGGGGGGAAAACCCCCCAAGTTGGCATCCCTGCGTTTGCATTTGAAGAGCCTTGATAGACTATAGTAGGCTTTGTTGGCTTTTAGCAGCCGTGCGTGTATTTCTGGCATGTTGTCGGCTGATACTACCCAGTTGTAACTCGAATTGATTCAAGATTAATTCAGAATTAATTCTATCGTTTCTTAATCGATTCCACTTCGGATTACCATACACGTAAAGAATGAATTACTTTTACACGGGCATGTCATAGGCGGTTATAAATTTATTACACCCTGCGATTACATGTCGTGTTTTTACGTTGCATTTTAATCTTTCTGAAACACAAGAAATGATATTTGCTTCTTTTCTGCATTTCCAGTAGTTAATAAAGGAATCAATTGCTTACTTAGCTATTAATTCTGAACTGATTCTTCTGAAATCAGTTCAGTTTTCACAACTGGGTATTGACCCAAGGTAGGGTAATGTGTAGTGGATATAGTAGGTGTACTATCAGAAACACTGTAGAAACCTACTATGAGAAACACTTTGACATAAATTAATTGTAACTTGATTTGACATTTATTATTAGCTACTGTGTTGCAAGTAGATTTGTAAATAGAATAATTATGTAATGAATAGTTTGTAAACGTAGTAGGATTAATTAGTAGTATAAATAGTCGTAAGATTCCTGTATATTCAACAGTATTCCCTGAGACCCAGTCCGGGTCAGAATAGCAGTAAATTGCTTGCGGACCACCTGAATAAATATATAAAAATAAATATAAAAATAATATTTTATTTTACACTAAATAAGGCAGTCAATAGACGCCACGAGCAAAGGCTGGTACGCTAGCCTGGAGAGTACAACACAAACACAATACATGGCGACCCTGCCCCACGATTTGGAGAAAGAAGCGGGCCCTAAACCGATTTCCATCGAGGAATATAGAGAGAGAAACAGGAAGAAGGAAGAAAAGAAAAACGAAGAGTATAAAGAGCAGCCAAAAAAGAAGAAGAGAGCTGGAAAGGCGGCAAGGCTCAACAAAGAATTGGCAGAATTATATCGTCTGGTAGCCGTTGCCACCGATAAAAAAGAAAAAAAATCATTTTTGCTAATGGCAAAAAACCTAAAAAATAAATACTTTGCAGCTAAAAGGCAGCTCAAAAATAAAAATAAATAAAATTTTTTTTAAAAAAAAAAAAAAAAAAAACTAAGTTAGATAAAATTTTAAAATATACAAATAAATAAATAAATAAATAAAAAAAAAAAAAAAAAAAAAAATGGAAGATTAGATGTAAAATTTTCTTTCTTTTCTTGATATTTTAATTTACGTTGAGCTTGTTAGAAGGTAGATGAATCTGTTAGAACAAACAGTAAAAGAAATAAGTAAAATTTTAGAGTCATTGAAAAAGAATACAGGCAGAATACTCACGTCAGAGTACCTGTTGAAAAAGAAGTTTGATTTAGAGGAAAATAAAAGTAAATATCAAAATATAATAGACAATTTAGAAGAAAATGAGAGTATAAGAGATATAAATCAGAGGTTCATAGAAATATATGAGGAAGTAAATAATATTATAAAGGAAAGGTGCGCTAATATAATAACAGTTCTAAGAACGATAGAAGGGGAAACAGAGACAGAGCTAGTACAACTAACAGAAATAAATAGCAGAATGGCATTCAATATGACGGTAGCGATAAAACTGATTCCAGAATTCGATGGAGAGGGTAAAAAATTGAATAACTTTTTAAATTTAATAGAATGTGTAAGAGACACATTAGAAACAGAGGAAGATAAGGAAAAACTGATAAAGTTCGTGATAAAGACACGAATAAATGATAAAGTAAGAAACAGGTTGTGTAATGAAACATCACCAACAAACTATGAAGATCTTAAAGAAACATTCGTAAGACTATTTAAACCAACAGTGAACCCATTGAAAATACAAGCCAGCTTAGCCAAAGCAAACCAACATAATACGTCGGTAGAAGAGTTTGCAGATGAAATTGAAGCGCTAACAGCAGAACTAAATGCAGCGCAAATAGCTGAGCAAGGAGAAGAAAGTAGGAAAGTAATAGTTAAATTGAATGATCAATTAGCTATGAATGCTTTTAAAGCAGGTTTGCGATATAATATAAAAAGCACGTTATTTGCAGCACAACCTAAGACGATGAATGAAGCTGTACAATTAGCATCAGTCGTAGATGCAAATGATGGACAAACAAAACAAGTAATGTTAGCAAACAGATCAAGAAAATTTAAGTGGTCTGGATGGCAGCCGAAACAATTTGATAGAATGAATGGCTACAGGGAGAGAAGTAATGATACGTATGAGAAATGGCGAAACAATGCACATAACTATAATCGAAAGAATACTTGGGGATATCAACAGTATAGGCATCCGAATGAAAGAAGGTATGAAAATCAAGAAGAAAGGAAGCAGTACTTGAATCGTCAAGAGCAAGGAAGACGAGTCTTCAATAATAAACAAAAAGAAAGACAGGACAAACCGATGCACAGAATTAATAGAGTAAAGTTGGGAAACTCCTTAGCCGTCCCCACAGAAAGAAAGGTGAGGGACGAAGAAGAAACCTATACAATAAAAAATATTTAAAGATATACTACATAAGCAACGCAAAACTAGCAAACTATGTAAAAATAAGAACTAATGCGAACAAAAATGAGAATACAACATGGTTAATAGACAGTGGAGCTGATATATCAATAATAAAAATAAATAAATTATCGCAGGACAAAAAGATAGACGAGGAAATAAGCATAATAACAGGTGTCACGAACGAAGAAGTAGAAACTATAGGGACTATAGAGTTAAAATTTAGAGTAGAGGACGAAGACATAGTACATAAAATACATGTGGTTGCGGAGAACTTTCCCATAGCAACAGATGGTTTGTTAGGGAAGGACTTCTTCATTAAGCATGGATGCAAGTTAGACTATGAAAACTTCATACTGGTAGTACAGACAAACCTAGATGAGATAGAAATACCAATAGATACGATAATTCCAGAGGACGAGTATGTAACAATTCCTGGTAGAACACAGATATTACAAACTGTTAAAATAGAGTTAGAAGAAGACAGCATAATATTTAATGAAGAGATAGCTGAAGGAGTACATATAGCAAACATGATACTACCAGCAAAAGGGGTAAAGCATATAAAGATGGTAAACGTTAATGAGGAAGAAGTAAAATTGAAAATACCAAAATTAAGGCACTACCCGCTAAGAAACTTTTACTATATGAAAAGGACGTATAATGAAAAATCCATGGAAGAAAGATTTGAGCAATTGAAGAAGGAGTTGAATACAGTAAATTTAGATGAAGAAGCAAAAGAGAAACTACTCAAAATTTGTAAGAACTATGTAGACATATTTTACTTGGAAAAAGATAAGTTAACTGTAAACAATTTCTATAAACAAAAAGTATTGCTAGAAGAAAAGACGCCAATATATATAAAAAACTACAGACTACCAAGAAGTCAATTGGAAGAAATTAACAAGCAGGTAGATCAGTTGCTGGAAGATGGGATTATAGAAAATTCTAAAAGCCCATACAACTCACCATTGCTTGTAGTACCCAAGAAAAGTATAAATGTAGAAACTAAGTGGAGGATGGTAGTAGACTTCAGACAACTGAATAAAAAAAATAAGTGACGATAAGTTTCCTTTAACAAGGTTAGAAGACATTCTGGATAATCTTGGAAGAGCAAAATATTTTTCAACATTAGATTTAACGAGCTCATTCCATCAAATTGAGTTAGAAGAACAATCGAGGCACTTGACAGCATTCTCGACAAATAAAGGACATTATCAATTTAAAAGATTACCATTTGGACTAAAAATTTCGACGAACAGTTTTCAACGAATGCTATCTATAGCACTAGCGGGATTGGATGCGGAAAGTTTCCTGTATGTAGATGACATAATAATCTTTGGATGTAGCTTACAGCATCACAATAAGAGTCTATTAAGAACATTTGACAGACTAAGAGAATATAACTTGAAACTCAATCCACAAAAATGCAGTTTCCTGCAAACGGAAGTAGTTTACCTTGGGCATTTAATAACGAAGGATGGTGTACGATGAAACAGAAGATTTACAGCATTTTGTAACTATTATAGAAGATTTATAAAAAATTTTGCGCAAATAGCAAAGCCACTGAATGCGCTGATGAAAAAAAATACTCCATTTGTTTGGACACAAGACTGTCAGCAGGCATTTGAAACATTGAAAGAGAAATTAATGTCACCACCTGTATTACAATACCCAGATTTCGATAGAAAATTTATTTTAACTACAGACGCTTCTAACACTGCCTTAGGCGCGGTACTCTCGCAGGGAGAGATTGGCAAAGATCTACCAATATCCTACGCGAGCAGAACATTAAATAAAGCTGAGATGAATAAGCCGGTAATAGAGAAGGAATTGTTAGGAATTTACTGGGCAATAAATTATTTCCGACCGTATTTATATGGACGAAAATTCACAGTGGTCACGGATCACAGACCGTTAGTGAGTCTTTTCACACACAAAAACCCATCATCGAAGATGACGCGAATAAGACTAGAATTAACGGAATATGAATTCGATATAATATTCAAGAAAGGTACTTTAAATACGAATGCTGATGCATTATCAAGGATAAAATTAGATTCAGACATGTTGAAGGAAATGATTCCGACACAGATAATGAGGATAGAAACTAGAAGTACAACACGAAATTTACCTGAAAACAATAGTAACAGAGATGAAGCGTATGGCCAACAATTCATCTACACATGTACATCAATAGCAGAAATCAGGAACGTGAAGGTATTAAAGTTTACAAATAAGGATATGCAGAGAAGAAGAAACGAAAGAGAAAAATATATATTAATAGGAAAAAACGAAGTAAGGATAGAGTATGGTGATAATCTAAGATTGAACTTAGGTTCAGTATTGGAGAAGCTATCACTCGCGATGATAGAGAAAGGGATCCGGAAGCTAGCACTATCATCAGAAGAGAAGATATTAGAGGAAATAGAAATAGAAGAGTTCAAGAAAATTTTCAACGAGATACAAAGAAAGATAGAGAAAGAAAGAGGAAAATTTATACAAATAATAATATTCGCACCACCAGAACGAATCGAAGGTGAAGAAAAACAAAGGAGAATAATAAAAGAGCATCATGATACAACACATATAGGAGGTCATACAGGAGTGAAGCGAACAATAAATAAGATAAAACAAAGATACTGTTGGAGAAACATGAGTAAGATGGTCAAGGAATATATAAATAAATGTGAAAAATGTAAGAAAAATAAAATAGTAAAGCATACAAGAGAGCAATTAGTGATTACTGAAACACCGAGTACGAGCTTTGAGATAATAGAAATGGACACAGTGGGACCTCTAAAGCAGAGTAAGTTTTACAGATATATACTCACATGTCAATGCCAGTTAACGAAATATGTTGAGACGTTCGCAATGGAGAACAAAGAAGCGAAAACAATAGCCAAAATACTAGCTGAGAGAATGATATTAAGATATGGAGCTTTCAAAATTATAAGAACAGATATGGGAACAGAGTTTATGAATGAGACATTCAGAGAGATCTGCAAGATTTTCAAAATTAAACATAACACATCAACTCCATTTCATCATGAAACATTAGGCGCGATAGAAAGGAATCATAGAGTATTGAATGAATACTTATTAACCACAGCAGAAAATGAAGAATGGGATGAATGGCTCTCATACTTTACCTTTTGTTACAATGTGACTCCACAATCGGAGACAGGATTTACACCATTTGAACTGGTATACGGAAAATTAGCAACATTTCCGAACTACGAGAAAGTGAAAAGAAAGATATTATATAATGTTGATGACTATTCGAAAGAACTAAAATTTAGACTGCAACAAGCTCAAATGTTAGCAAAAGAGATAATAAAGAAAGCAAAAGTGAAAAGAAAGGAAAATTACGATAAAAAAATAAACAGTTTGAATATAGAAGTAGGTGACATGGTAAAAATTAAAGTAGGAAGTAGAAAAAAAACCAAGCACCATATAAAGGACCATATGTAGTGGTAGAAACAAATAATGTTAATTCTAAGATTAGACTAGAAAATAATAAAATAAAAGAAATACACAACAATAGATTACTTAAATATTAGCATAAAAATTTTCTTTGCTTCAATAAAAAGAAAATTTTTTCCCCAAAGGGAAGGGATGTAGTGGATATAGTAGGTGTACTATCAGAAACACTGTAGAAACCTACTATGAGAAACACTTTGACATAAATTAATTGTAACTTGATTTGACATTTATTATTAGCTACTGTGTTGCAAGTAGATTTGTAAATAGAATAATTATGTAATGAATAGTTTGTAAACGTAGTAGGATTAATTAGTAGTATAAATAGTCGTAAGATTCCTGTATATTCAACAGTATTCCCTGAGACCCAGTCCGGGTCAGAATAGCAGTAAATTGCTTGCGGGACCACCTGAATAAATATATAAAAATAAATATAAAAATAATATTTTATTTTACACTAAATAAGGCAGTCAATAGACGCCACGAGCAAAGGCTGGTACGCTAGCCTGGAGAGTACAACACAAACACAATACAAATGATTTTACTACTTCAAAATCGCGCTTTTCTAACTTGTGGGACCATTGGACTTGGACTTGTGGAAGATTTTGTCCCACCAGTGTGGGTATGGGCCTAAGTTGTTTCTAGCGTATGGGGTCATCCTGTTTTGTAAAAGAGAGGAGTGCGGTACTCAACAACGTTATACTACGATAATTTAGTGAACGCTGTGATATCTCCATTTTTATGTACGGGCACAAGGGCGCCTTTCGTTTTCTGGCATCGCTTCCCAGTGGGAAAAATTGGGAGCGCTGTTCAGAGGAGCTTACTTTGAGCCCTGTTAAATATGCTCCCGAGGGAGCATTACCGGAGCTTTCATATATTTTATAGAACGAAGAAAATGAGCGATTATCTTGATGGCCATAAAGGGTGGCATTAGAATTCTCAATGGACCGGCTCTCGTTCGATACGAAGGAGAAGCAGCTTTAAAAGTGGTTAGAATTTAGTTGGGGGACTGCTTTGATAAAACCACACTCGCGCTTGGAAAGGAAAAGGCAATAGCAAAAGATAAACAAAATAAAAGCTTCTCGATACCCGGATCACATATCCACAGGCGTCCATGAAAATTCTTTATTAAAAAGCTTTTTTATAATGCTCCTAGAACGCTTTTGAAGGAGCATAAAAACGTATGCTCCCCTGCAATGACATGCAATGTTAAAAAGTATATGGAACTGGAGCGGAACGAGAGCGCTGTAAGCTTTTTAAGGAGGGCTCAAACAGCGCTATTGGAGCCCTCCATTTCCCGCTGGGATCCTGCTGCAATACTTGCACAATTAATTCATGAATCGCCTGGCATGCCATTCATATTTAATCAGCTCCATGGGGATGACGTCTGCACCCGAGGCTCTGCTAACTCCTTCTAAGCTTTGTGGCATGGGTTAGTGTTGCTATTCTCTTGTGTTTCATGTATATGTAGCTCGGCTGGCCAAGATGGTTATTCCGGTGTGTTTTTTAATTTCCCAGCGGGAAAAACTCCTCAGGGGAACTAATTTTGAGCCCAGCGAGAAAGATTGGGAGTGCTCCCCACGGGGGCTAATTTTGAGCGCTACCAAATATGCTCCTGATGGAGCATTACTGGAGTTTTTAGAAATATTATAGAACGAAGAAAAGGGCGATTATCTTGTTGACCATAAAGGGCAACATTAGCGTACCCAATAGACCGGTTCTTGTTCGATACGGAGGGCAAGCAGTATTGGACGTGGTTAGTACTTAGTTGGGGGACCGCTTTGGTAAAACCTCATTCGCGCTTGGAAGGGAAAAGACAATTTATTGCAAAAGGGGCACAAAAATAAAGCTTTTCAACACCGGAGCTGATTCACATATCCAGAGGCCTCCATGAATATAATGTAGATATTTAAAAAAAACTCTACAATGCTCCTTTATGTCTCCAACTAAATCGTGGCAGGAGTGCTCCTATGGGAGCTCAAATGGAGTGCTAGCCTAGGCGGACATCTAATGTTAAAAAATATATGAAGAGGGGCGGAAAGGGAGCACTCCATGCTTCCTTGGGAGTGCTCTTTCATTGTCATTACAGCACTCAATTTCCCGCTGGGTGTGTCGCCGTTGCTCTTAGTGTGTGTACTGGGCCATTCGCCGTAGCCGAGGAAAATAGTTTCGCCGTCGCTCTTAGCATGTTTACAGCATAAAGCTCGTCCAACTTTCGTCGACGCTCGGCATATCGGTTTCCAAGGCTTACCAATCGCTCACGGAGCGCGAGTTCTAACGCATGACCCTAGCTGTTTCTGGGCATTTCATTGCGTAGTTCAGCTTGGTAGATTCTAGGCTGATTCGCGCATACAAAGCCTCTCAACGTTGTAATTCGTTCTTAGAGCAGCTACTAATAAGATAGTGATCCGAGTCAAAGTTGGTACGTACGGTGCGTTCTCAGGCCCGAAAGGTGGCGGCGGTCTATCAACACATGGTCTATTTGGTTGGGAGTTACTCCATCAGGAAATAGACAGGTGGTTTTATGGATATCTTTATACGCAAATCTAGTACTTCCAACGGCCAAGTTCTTACTTGCTGCCATCTCTAAAACTCGTTATCTATTGTCATTAGTGTTCTCAGGTAAGCTATGGGTGCCGACATCTTGCCTGTATACGGGCTCCCGACCTACCTTGGCATTCAATTCTCCCAAGATGATTTTTACATGATACATGGGGCAAGTATTTAGTTCTCGTTCAACTTCTTCGAAGAACTCCTCTTTTTCATCGTCCGGGGTCTCTCCTGCAGGTGCGTGAAAGTTTATGAGGCTCATGAGGAAGGGTACATAGCCTACCATTTATTGTTTTAAAGCCGATATCTTTCTGGGCACCGGGCGCACCCATTTTATAATGCCTTATGCTGATATGGAGACTCTGTCACGATGGGCCTATCCTTTCCCACCATACTCATGGGTCCACTATTGGGCACCCATCTTTTGGTGAGGGTCGAACGGAAATTGATGAAATACATCGAACGCTAACAACCAACTATAAGCGGTTCCTCTCTGTGCTGACTCTTAACCCGGCTTAGGAATTGTTTGGCGCATAGGAACGATGTTGTAGAAGAGGAAACTGTCCGTTAGTTTTTCAAACTGCATCATTCATTTACGACTAAGACGTATTGCAAAGGAATAGATTGATAGATAGTCGTTTGTTCTTGGAGCAAATCGCAAACCTAATTAAATAGTCAATAATTTCCAATCTGCAAAAACTATACAGGATTCCACAAAAAGATTGCAAATCCCATATACCTGAGAATCTTCTATTTTATCAGATTACCAGATTTTTATTGGCAATTATTTATCTTTTAAAATCGCACATTTGAATTTATTATTTATCGGAAAATATTGCTTCTGCTCAACTAGTAAAATTTTATTGTTGTTTTTACGTGACCAAACAACTACAAAAAAAATTAAAAAAAATATTTTTAAATCCGAATGGAATAAATTTGGTACTATGAAACCAGCATGAAATTATATCGAAAATTAAGTTAACAAATTCCGATTTTTCATCCCTAAAAAACTGATTAAATTGTGAAAAAGTGTAATATTGGTTTTAATGCCGTGTAAATATGTGTGTGCAAGAAGGTGTGGAAAATGTGTTCGAAGCCAGACATAATTGTAATGTAATACTCGAACAATGGCGGTGTTTTTGGTTGTACTAATGGTGTACGTTGTCGCTTTCCCTCAGGATTAAGACTTATCAAAACAATGAAAATTCCAATTTAATTTGTTTTTAAAAGACCGAAAAGTAACATGAATATCGAGTGTAATTTTGTGTAATAGAGAATATACGAGTATGTGGGAATGTAGAGGAATATTGAGTTGTCTGGGGAGGAATATTAACTGGGAGAAATGCCCTACTGCAATTTAGGCATTGGTTTCCATGGCATTAATTAGTTCATAGAGCTATCGTCGACTTTGATTTCCGGATTGTACTATTTTCCACATTATTGTTGTTCATATTGTTATCAGCTACGACCAATTCCGACGATCAAAGCAGAAAAGCTAAAAACACTAAAGATCCAAAACTAAAGAAATTAACTAAACTTAAATAAAAATAGAAAAACTAATTAATTTACAACACCAGCATGACCCATAAACGAAAAACATTTAAACCTGGAAAGAAAATAAAAAAAAAACAAATTAATGCGACAGGTGAAAACAAACCCCGGCGATCAATTAACCCATAAAAACCGCGATGTCAGCTTAAAGGAAATAATTTACCAACTGACCCAGAAATGACAACATGATCGTGCTAACTCGTGAAAATATAGAACTTGGGTCAACTTCACTTGATCAGATTGGTATGTACGTAGATTTCGTGAACAGGTAATAAAAATAGAGAATTCATTGGGAAATATTAGGTCTGGGAAAAACAATGATTTAGTCAAGGTGTAATCAGAGCACCCTGGCTTGGGTTTAAATGTGATGTGACTTTCGTCCAGACAGATATACCCATGTGAGAAGGGAGTCATGAATATTTTGCCTAGAAAGGAAGTGATCAGGTTGATCTTTGGGTGAAAGATGGGGTTTCAAGCGAAATATAGTCCTACGGATGTACATAGTCGGGGTAAAGTTCAAGCCTCACGTACGGCCCGCTAATTTGGAGGCCAGCGCTGCAAATGACCTATATAATGCCAAAAAGTTAGGCAGAATTCAGAGGATGGATACAATAAGGATAACAGAGACTACGAAAACATGTCCCATGAACCTTCCTTATGTGGTCTTCCACGTAATCCTTCCCAATATTCACATAAAACACCTGGTCTCGTGCAGTGCTCTTGGGGGAATCTACGACCATTGCAGGATCTTGAACTTGCTATCCGAGGAGATGATTATTACAACGATTCCCCTACATTACCCTTCAGAAAAAAACTCACCATCGAAGTACCCTCAAGATGAGAAGTGTCAAACGAGGAGGGTCTAGATGCAGGGTCTATCTAGAGACCACCAACAGTTCATTGTCCTGGTAGCTTCCGGCGCACACCAGTATTTTTCATACTGGCGATGCTGAAGGCCTGCATTACAATTTTCATAGGTAGCAAAGCCTTTATAAGAGCTTTAGATTCAGTGATGATGCGCTTCAAGTTTGTGGTGGGCTCCCTGCTTATTTTTGCTCGTGAGTACTTGCAGCTACTCCTGCTCTAAGAAATGAGCAAAAGCAGTTACGCAACTAACATCCGCCAGAGGAAAAGTCAATTTTTTGAGTGAATTATTTTGCGCCTATAGATAGGTTTTTGATTATTTTGAGCTTTTTTCTATAAATAAAAATAAAAATAATAAATTAATAAATAAAATGAATAAAAATATAAATAATAAATTTACCTCAATAATTTAAATTATGTTGTAAATTATTCTAAACTTTTATTTGTATACAAATAATATAATATCAAAAATTTGAGGTTATGTTTTATTCAAAGGCACAAATTTTGCGGTCCTTTTCTGCTTTACTCATGAGTACTCAAAAGCAGAGATGAAACGCCGCTATAGATGCAAACAAGAAACCCAACCACCTAGCCAAGCAGGGAGCCGCTCTCCCGGGTTTGGAGGTTGGCTTAGCAGCCAGCAAGCGTGGATCAAAAAAGGTACGCTGCTGCTAGTCAGTGAAAGGTTTCGCGGACAGGAGATCTGCAATATCTTTAGAAAGATTTGGCCTATTTACAACAAAGTAAGAACCACAGAGCTCCAAAGAGTCTTATTTACTAGAGTTACAACGTAGCTGACTGTGGATAGGTTTTGGATAGACGAACAAAAATCGTATGGGTGTGGGGGCATCGTAACGGTTTAGCCGGTAGAGCGTTTGAAATTTTTTATTAGAGTTTTACATATTACCCTGTATTTTCATGAATAAGGATAAATACTTTTCGACAAAGCTTACGTGACTAGAAAGCACTTCTACGCGTTCTTCACATTAATACTGACGGACCTCCTCATAAACCAACATTATGTCTAGTAAACAACGGATTACTTGTCTCGTTCACTAGTAACCGAAAACGTCGGCTCTCAGATAAAAGCGAATTCTTGATTCTTTTTCATTGAAAATTTGTCATCATCATTTTCGCTGGCTTTACAGCCCTCAGCGAGCCTTGGCCTGCTCAAGAATCTTCTTCCAACGTTCGCGGTCTTCCGTCTTGCTCTTCAAATTGGTAATCCAAATTGTTCGTAACTCCATTTCTATGTCGTCTTTATAGGTCTTTCTTGTGGCCTTCTTCCCTCTGGCGTTTGGAGGATTTCTCATTACATATTAATCATGCAATAGAGTTAACCCTTCTAATTCAGAAGGTACACTTCTTAGCTGAGCCAAGAAAAATTTACCAGCTCAGCACAAGTAGCACTGAGATAGGCTCAACTAAAGCATGCAACATATAAATTGAATATGCCATCCCGAAGAGGTCACACCTCGCACATTTTTATATGCGAGATGTGACCACCCAGAAACTGCGCATTCAATTAAAACAGAAAGAAATGCAATACACAAAGAAGCGTGCAAGAAAAGTCAGCCAAGTGAGATTGAAAAGACTTCTTTTATGGACGTCCTTACTAATGCTCACGCTAAAAGCATCAATATTTCTATTCACATTAATGAACATGCGATTAACAGGCTCGAATCTGCCGTAATTCGTGTTAGAGGAGTTGGTGTGTAAGAGAGGTGGCCCTCTCAAATTGTAACCACTCTCTCTAAACGACGCACGGCGACTTAGAAAACCTGAGTCGACCTTTCCATTAAGGAGCTGATGAACAAATACAACATCGGCCACCTCACGACGCCTGCAAAGACAGCTTAAGTTGAGTAACTTAAGCCGGGATTCATATGGTGGAAGAACTAATGGGTTATCCCAAGGAAGATGATTCAGTGCGAATCGAACGAACCTCCTTTGAACCGACTTAATTCTTCCAGCGTGCGAAGAGTAGTGAGGAGACCAAACCTGGGACCCATACTCGAGTAATGGTCTGACAAGAGAGATATAAAGGTGTTTAGTAATCAAGGGGTTATTGAATTCTTTAGACCACCTTTTTATAAAACCCAGGACTAAACTACCTTTGGAAGCAATATAGTTAATGTGAGCAGAAAAATACTATCAAATCTAATCCCGAAATCTTTTACAAAATTAACACGACGGACACTCTCGTCAGAAAAGGTGTAGTTAAAAATTATAGGACTACGACCTCTCCCAACAGTCATGGTTTCACATTTACTAATATTGAGAACCAGGTTGTTGTTCACACACCAATAGTAAAAGGTGACAAGGTCAGCTTGCAAAAGTTTGGAATCCTCGATACTCTTTATGTGACGATACAATTTGATGTCATCAGCGTAAATCAGGATTCTACAGTGTCTTAGCGAAGGAACAATGTCATCAATTGATAGAATAAAGAGCAGGGGACCAAGATGACTTCCTTGAGGAACACCGGATGACGCTTCAATGGTTACTGATTTTGATCCACGAAAAAGAACCTTGTAGGTCCTGTCAGATAAGTAAGACTGGAACCATGCTAGAAGGGCTCGTGGAAAGCCTAACATCCTTAATTTAATAAGTATAATGGAGTGGGAGAGCTTGTCAAATGCCTTACTAAAATCAGTGTAAACACAATCAGTCTGGCAACCGGAAACGAAGCCCTCGACAGTATGAGAAGTGAACTCAAGAAGATTGGTGGTAGTGGAACGCGCTGCAAGAAAGCCATGTTGGTTCGTTGATACCAACCTCCTGCAGATAGGCGCGATTGCAGAATAGATAATCGATTCAAAGAGTTTCGGAATGACAGACAGCTTCGCAACTGGTCTATAATTCGATATTTCATTCTTGCTACCACTCTTGTGAATAGGGATTATGAACGAATTCTTCCAGAGAGTAGGGAAGTACCCTTTGTCAAGGGATTTTTGAAACAGGGTTTTCAGAGGAGACTGGAGAACCCCTGCACAGGACTTAAGGACAGCAGGAGGAATACCATCCGGGCCAGAGGTGAAATCGTATGGGAGTTCATCAATATGTTTCGCGATATCGTCATTGGAAATTGAAAGGGATACACTATAAGCCTCTCGGTTAGGAATTATATGACGAAAATTATTGTCATTAGGCTGAAAGTCAGAAGGTGAGAAAGATTGACGAAAGAATGAGGCAAACATGTTGCAAATCGCAGGCGACTCACTACTAGACAAGTCCGTGTGCTGCATGGTGTTAGGGTAGTTATCAACCTTTTTCTTAGAGTTGACGAATTTAAAGAAATCATCCGTGAGTAATGTCAAACTATCATGATGTTTTTATTCAGTATTGTTTGACATTTCATAATAGAAAAGCAGCCTGGAACAACGTCTACAAATTATTCAGAAGAACAAGAAGAAGATCCACTGTTTTCGACCAACATTTTGTTCATCGATGAGGCCCAAGCAAAATTGCCATTTTTGGAAAGATTGAAAAGATTTAATTGCTGCCATTACATCCAGACAAAACAATGGTTTGGTGTGATTTATGGGTTAGTGGAATCATTGATCCATATCTTTTGAAACATAAAGCCAGCCCAATGTAAATGGTGCCCGTTATCCCAACAGAAGCCTGAATTTAAAGCCCGTGATCTCTATGACAGAGAGGTTCCAACAAGACCACGCTACTTGCCATACAGTCCGTGAAGCTATGGCTTTATTGCGAGAAATATTAGGTGAGCAGTTAATTACTCGCTTCCGACCGGTGAGTTGGCCACCTTAGATCATGTGGTATTACGCCTCCTTTGGGTTACAGTCGAAGGTGTAGTCATTGGCCAAATACCACTCGAAATTCCCAAACGCGTCATTGAAAATTGGAACTTCAGAATGGACCATATTGGCCGAAGTTGCGGTCAACATTTGAAAGAAATAATAAATAAATGTAAAGAATCGTTCTTTTGTAAAATAATAATGATTACTCGATAAAATTTAATTTTTTTTATATTTTTTTATTTTTGAAAAAGTACCTCTAATTGGATCACCCAATATACATATATTCTTAAGGGACGACAGTTTTCCTTTTTGTCCGGAGCGCCGTAACCGCTAGAGCGGGCGCTGGGGACCCCGCTACCCATTAGACGGAAGACTTGTCCCTTGTCCAACTAGGCTTTCAATCATTTGCACAGCAGTCGAAACCGATGTACAATGCCCACCAGCAGGGTATGCTTATGGCCGCATTCCGAGACTATCAAATTTGATTTCGATCTCATCAGATTAATCGAATGGTGCACTTAGAACTGCTCACGGTTCTACCCTTCAATGTCCAGAACCTCGAGACAACGCACCCTCACCAAGAAGCAAAAAAAGATTGGTACTTGCCCAGGGCGCTCGACAACGCCGATTACTTTTTCGTACATTGCATTCGAAAAATCTTCGAACGTTCGTACAAAGACCCATACTAGGTTATAAATATCTTGAGAAAACAATTCATCATTAATATCAATGGTACACATTAAGTAAGTATCAACTGAAAAAAGGCTTAAGCCAAACTTTACTCTTCTTTATGTGGCAGTTCTAAGCTTAGGAGTCCCATGCCATGTCGTTGGTTACGTCATGGTGCAATGTTTAGTAGTAACTTCGAGATTGTTTGAGGAGATGGCGATGAGCCTTGCGTTAGTACTCTTGGATGTTGTAAGAGTTCGGAAATCTTGACCACTTATGACCGTGCTGACGAACCACAGCCCAAACGAACAGTAACCTTAACACAGTATCGATCAGTGGATTGCAATGAAAAAGACGACATGTTTCAGTTCAAATTTTTTTTGCAACGCCCCTTCGCTCTAGGGACAAAGAATAGTATGCGATAAGTGAATCTACTTTTATAGGCTTGATACACGGGCACGAACAAATGAACATTGAAAGAGGAATGATCATTCATCTTCGTGTATCACATGAAATGAAGTTCTAATAACCATTAATATCTTCATTCGTTTCTTTCCTGAATGAAGCTAAAAGAACTTGGGTGGTTCTACACGAGCGTATAGCGGACGAATAATTCGAAAACACAAACGTGAGTTTATGGGGAAGAAGGTGAGAGAGGAGGTGGAATTCCATCATCCTCTCACCCTCTTCTCCACAAACGACGTTTCAAAAACTCAAAAATGTGTTCGTTGTACGCTCGTGTAGAACCAACCCTTCATTCGTCTTCAATGAAGCTGGAAGCTGGAAGTTTTCCACTATTTAAAGTCTTTAGAAGTCAAAAAATGTGTCTGTAGTTTATACCCTTGTTATAAAAAGAGGAGGAGGAACAATATTTTGACGTTTTTGTAGTTACCATTGTTGAAATATTCCGGTTTCTTCTTTCGTTTCAAAAATATATTTTTCTTTTTTTTCATCGCTAATCTTTTCAATTTCCTTGATTTATTGTGCTTAAAAAAATAGTTTAATAAACCTACATTTGGGAGCTACTGTCGCTCAATTGTAACTTCATTATAGACCAAGAGCCAGGTACCAAATTATGTGAGTATCTGGTCTGCTCTCTGAATTTAGGTTTAATAGGTTTAAGTTATACTAAAAAATATAAATTCGATGGCAGACTGGAAGATTTGCGCTAAATGGTATTTTTTACACCCTTTTTATTAGCTTCACCTGTAACTAACTATGTAAAAAAATCTTGGAAGTTAAATTTTACCCACTTCCCGGTTTCCGATTGAGCTGAAATTTTGCTCATATGTATAGTTCGCGTGACAATGCAATCTTTTGTAAAAAAATCAAGATGGCGGTTCCAATATGGCGGCCGAATTTTGCAATTGTGCTCCCCGACCCCCGACATGGGTATCAAATGAAAGGGCATGATAGATAGAATACAATTGGCGGTGTACCGTCATTCGAAATGGCGGCCAACACAAAATGGCGGCAGACATGTAATAGACTGAAAAGTAGATATTTAAGTATTCGATTAGGTTAATTGAATATTAATTTGAAATGAATTAATTTATTAATGTTTAATTTAAAGCTAAAATATCAACCAATTGATGTACTGGTATATAGTCAAAATTGTAAAAATAATTTGTTTATATTAAATTATTCGTCAACTAATTCTATTTTTTGCAAAAAAAATCATACATAGTACATATTATCATTAATTCAACAATTATAGATTAAGTTTCGACGCCTACACCTATGTACGTATTGTCCAAAACTAAAGCACCCCGCTTCAATATTTCCTACATTATTCTTTATTTTGATAAAAACGTTGTAAAGAAAAAGGTAAGCCACCATTTTGTGTTGGCCGCCATTTTGAATTGGAATAACGCCTCAAAATCATGAAAGAAGGCAAGGAGCTTTCCATTCCCTCTGGTTGTTTAAGTGAAAAAGCTGCGCTGTCAAACAACCAGAGCGAATTGGACACTCGTTGCCTTCTTTTATGGTTTTTACTCTACTTGTCAAACCCTTTCATTTGATACCCATGGCGGGGGTCGGGGAGCACAATTGCAAAATTCGGCCGCCATCTTGGAACCGCCATCTTGATTTTTTTACAAAATATTGCTTTGTCACGCGAACTATACATATAAGAAAAATTTCAGCTCAATTTAGCTTCCAAGATTTTTTTACATACATAGTTAGTTACAGGTGAAGCTAATAAAATAGGTGTAAAAAATACCAATAAGCGCAAATCTTCCAGTCTGACATCGAATTTATATTTTTAGTATAACTTAAACCTATTAAACCTAAATTCAGAGAGTAGACCAGATACTCAGATAATATTTGCCATTATGGGCTCTCGGTCTATTACTTCTTCCCCGTGTATCAACGTGTAAAACGAATTTTCTTTCAAACGAAAGACACTGGAAGAATGATAATTCGTTGGTGCTCGTGTATCAACCCCATTAGAGTCACTAAAAGGCGCTGTAGGATAATAAGGAACGTGGTGGGTTTTGGACACGATTCCTTTTTGTTTAAGGTTCTCCAATGATTCAGTTGGCATAAATTTCGATAAAAATGTCGAACGTAGATCGACTGTAACAACTGCTTAAAAAAATGCGGAGTTTCTCCTAATTGGAAATATTTCATTGCAACGTGTCGACATGAACCAATTCCAATCGTGCTACATGGAATTGTAAATTAGCCATTCCCAATTATTCACCTACCATTGTTCACCTTTCAGAATCCTATGAAACTTTTACGACCAATTCTCAAGGGAATTTTTTGTCCTTTGAAGGGAATGGCGGCAACCACTGAACGGCATGGCAACCTGCCCAAATAGACTAACTACATCTCCTTCAACTCTGTTATCTAAGCTATAGCTTAATTCTGCACACCGAATGAATGGAGATAGTGGGAGACTCTTTGTCCATTTACTAATGGCTATGATACACACGATCCCCGGCAGGCAACATCCTAATGGGTGCAGGATTTTATGGACGCCATTAATTTAATTGTTAAAATGGATCCAGGAATTTGAGAGCCTGAAAATTGCATTTGGCGGTAGAGTGCTGCTGAATTTCCATTCCCGAAAATTTTTGGCAATCCTTCAAAGCAGAAAAGGGAGAGGTAACGACTTTTGAGACAGAAATTTCGGGACGATAAATATCCTTAATTGTAATTGTACTATACTCCTTGAATGTAGTGCGTTCGTAAATGTGGAAGGAAATGAGAATTTCTTATTTAATGGAAGCCGGAAAATTTTAGTTTTTTTTTGCAAGAGGATGCGAAAAGGGGTTTTGTTGGTGAAAATGATGGAGGTCCTTGGAATTCCTAGAAAGGAAAACAAGAAAAAATGGTAATTGGTATCCGTTTTAAGATTATGAGTATTTAGAAATTGACTTTCAGCGGTAATGGAATGGATCCATTTTCTTATCCCAAAGTTTTAAAATTGTAATTAAGCTGGAAATTGCAGGAAAGCATTATTAATATTAATTTGAAACTGAAAATTACTTAACCGTTAGCTTCGATTATGATGATTATGATGATGATGATGATGACGACGGTGTGATGGCTTAAATTTTAAACTGTGTTAAAAATCCGCAGCTCAATTTCCTCTTCGAGACCACAGCCGGATATTGCCGCATCCTGGATTGACATTATAACTGAAAGTTCTAATCGTTTCCATGATGGCGGAAGGACTCCAAACAGACGTTGCTTTATTGTTCCTGGATCGTGAAACTGTCTGGTTGATTAAACCATAGAGAGTTTTCCACCAGTTGGACTTCCATCAATTGAATCACTCTCGGTTAAGCAGCACTGCTCAAAAGCGTTCCCTTACCACCAGGACACCAATTTTGCGGATTGTGCAGAAATAGAAGAGAAATTTTTATTGGGGCCTAACAGCTGAGAGCCCTTTTTTGTTTTTAGTTAATCTATTATGAACGACGGGCAATCGAGGATGAAAGTAGTGGAAATGAATGGCTTTTGTTAGGGATTCACTGTCCAGATGAATAGAGACGAACTATTGTCCTGGAAGCTGGAAGGAAGTCGTGATGCCACCATAATAAAAATATTTTTTTTTGTTTAAAACAAAGAAAGGAAAATTTGAAAGAATTTTTTGATGACCATTTCTATAGCAACTAACAATCCTCAAATATTATTCAATGTCCGGAGTTTTCACAAGTGTAGTAGCAGCCGTAGTTGGTTAAGGATTGTGAGGACTATGCATTCGACAGAATATGGCATGAGGGATTTTACATGAGAAAACTGGAGTTAAGGGCTGAGTCTGCCGCTTGAATTTATGTTGTTTTAAGCAGAAAACCCAGCCCTCGTGGGAGATATTCAAATGTGGAACGTTTGCTTAAAAACAAAAGAGTTTTACCAGTGGGTCGAGTTTGTAAAGTTAGTTTTTAGTAGAAGAGTGTGGTTAGCAGAAAGAATGAATACTTTCAGTAAATTGTGGATATGTCCTTTAATTTTAATAAAGAGAAGACCATAAACACACTGCACAAATATGCTGACTGTTGCTGCTTTTAGCCATAATCCATATTTTATTGTGACTTTATGATGATAGGTTAGGTTAAGCTAGATGTTGGGCTGCTTTTAGTGCGAGCAGAGCCCCAATTAGCTCTTTGCGCCCCGTTTTGATGCAACATACTAGTGTACCAAAGTTTTTGTGGTTGCTTAACCGATTGTGGTGAATGCTTCAAGCCATCCTGTAGAGTTAAGAAAACCTATCAGTGCTACGACCGTTGATCTAGAGGTCTCTTTTAAGTTTTCCAGAACTTAACTTTCTAATGTACGCTGCCTGGCCTTGGCTAGCCACGACCCGTTTTAAACCAATTACTTCAAATTTTTTGACGAAAAGTTGATATTTGACTCATAAGAAATGTGCCCTTATTTTTTTTCAAATCATTACTCGAGCTTCTTCCGAAATTTTGAAATTTAAAAAAAAAGCGTGATTTTTAGGGGAAAAATCCGTTTTTGACTAATACCTCTTAAACGGTAAGTGTTATCATAAAATAGTATTTGCAGAGTTTGTAGATTATGCGATTATCTACAAACAAAGTTATTATACATTTTCCCGTACGAATTGCCATTCATGAGATATCGCCGTTTTAAAGATTGAAAATACTCATTTGCGACTTGTATATAGGTCATCAGACGTTCAATAAATCCTTTGTTGGACTACGTGGCTAATTTTTTCAGGGGTGATTCCTGGATGTGTTTGGAGAAAAAAATTGTTCTAGAGAGGGGCTTATCCAAACTATCCCCTAAAATACAGCGTGTTTATGAAAAAAAAAAATTTTTTGTTTAAGTAAAAACTTCAATTACTCCTAGACTAATTATCGTAAAGCAACAAAATTAGGCTCATCTTTTAGGTGAGTGTGTATTCTTTAATTTGGAATAAAGATCAAAAAGTTGAGTGACTACGATTAGAAGATACTATGTAGGTTTAAATTATGAGCAAAATCCCAATATTCTTCGTTTTTCAGCATTTCGCCCATACTTTAAACCTAGCGAATTTGATTATATGAAATTCAAATCGAGCTATCCCATTCACGACTTTGCGGCCTCAGCGGCGTCAAGCGACGGCAAATGTTGACCAACTTTCAGCTTTTCGCGCGTTGGCAGGCGTTGAAAATTGTCAAACTGTCGAATTATCAAGATTGAGATTTGAAAGTTTGCATTTTAAATTAATTTCAGTGCATACATAAATTTCAATCAAAGCAACATTTTTGAAGTCCTGACGCTATGAATGAACCTTCAACGCGCGTTAACGCGCATGAAGCGCCTGCCGCGTATAACGCGCCGTCGGCATTGGCCCTTCGCCTTTACATTGTAGATATTTTTTAAACACTTTTAAGTGTTTTAAATTGTCGACAATCCCCGTGTTCTTTTAATGAACTGGGTTTTGAGAGCTTTTGAGTTCCCATACAAAATCGAAAACCCAGGTTTTATCTGGGTCTTCTGGTTCTTCGATTTTGTATGGGAACTCAAAAGCTCCTCAAAATCTCTCAAAACCCAGTTCATTAAAAGAACACGGGGAATGTTAATCAAATGGGTTACGTCAAAATAAAACGTTTTAAGCTTTTTGAAATAAAACACTTTTAAAAGCTCAGATTTGCAGTGGATGCACTACTTTCAAAGGGACAAATAAAACAGGAAAAGTAAATCACGTATTTGAATGTATGTGTCATGAAATGTTGGCTGGAGAATGTCTGCTGGAAACGGGGATATTTGTGGAAAGATAGATTTTGCACCGCTATAATGCACCGTTGGACAAAGTCATATTTGTACAAGAATTTTTGGGCAAATGACCAGTATGACATCTTTGTGTTTCGAGTCAATTAAGATCATTTAAAAAAAAAGTTCGTTGAAAGACCTGAACGCCATATCAGCCTACCTAAAATGTTTGGGAGGATTATGTCTCGTACTGGCATCTGGGATGGCACGTAAAAAACTCAGCCATGTAATCTACATTTCCTTTACGTAAATTACATGACGTAAATTACACGAAAAAATTGGAGTTCTCTACATGGATTTTGTAAAAAATGTAAAAGACAAAAGTCAAAGGCAAAGTAAAATAAATGCCGACGAGCCTTTGATGTTTCCACCGGAAGTTTGTTTGGATGTCATTCAGAACCTGAACGCATCCCCGTATTGGAAAAAGCCGCTCGAGGTGCGCTGTTGATGCCGGAATTTTCAAAAACTTTATCGCAAATTTAGACAGCTCCTCGTGACCTTGTTCAGCAGCAAAACGGGCCTGATTGTTGAATCCGGCGGATTTGAGATTCCCGCCGCTAAAGAGTTTCACTTTCACTTGTCGCTGCGATTGTTTAATCCGACGGGTGGAATTGCCATATGAAGTGACATATTTCATTTTTGAAATTCAAATGGCAATCGAATGACAGTTCGCAATGGATACACAACTCCAAACAAGTGGTTTTTATACGCTTTATATTAGCTTCACTTGTAACTATGTCAAAAAATCTTGGAAGTTAAATTTGACTCGCTTCCCGGTTTCCGATTGGGCTGAAATTTTGCATACACGTTTAGTTGGATGACAATGCAATCTAATAATTTTGTAAAAAAATCAAGATGACGGTTCCAAGATGGCGGACAATTTTTGCAATTGGGTTCTACGACCCCCCGAGATGGGTATCAAGTGAAAGGGTATAACAGCTAAAATACAATTAGCTGTGTGGCGTCATTCCAAATGCAAAATGCCGGCCACACGAAATGCGGAAGACATATAATAGACTAAAAATTAGAAAATATACTTATCAACTTTTTTGCAGATATGCATAGTTCGCGTGACAATGCAATCTGACTTTTTTATAAAAAAATCAAGATGGCAGTTCCAAGATGGCGGGAGAATTTTGCAATTGTGTTCCCCGACCGCGCGACATGGTTATCAAATGAAAGGGTATGACGAGTAGATTACAGTAGCCTGTGTGACGACTTTTTAATTCTAATAGGGCAGCCGTCGCACAATAGACATATAATAGACTAAAAAGTAGAAAATAACAATAAATAGTTTAAAAAATCTAAAAAATACGCTTTTATTTTAAAATAAACTAAAAATTAAAAAATAATTTTGCATTTAAAAACTTTACTGCTTCAGCCAGTATATGGGAACAGCCTACCTTTAGAAATCAAACTCAGAATAAAATTAATGAGGTTATTGGTAAAAATATAAATATGTATAACTTACTTAAATGTAAAAAAGCGTGGGGCGTTAACTAGAAGTTCCAGTATTAATACAATAAGAATATAGGCAAAGTGCGCCCTCGCTTTTTTACATTTAAGTAAGTTATATTTATAATTTTTACCAATAACCTCATTAATTTTATTCTGAGCTTGATTTCTAAAGGTAGGCTGTTCCCATATACTGGCTGAAGCATTAAAGATTTTAAATTCAAAATTATTTTTTAATTTTTAGCTCTTTTTAAAATAAAAGCGTATTTTTTAGATTTTTAAAACTATTTATTTTTTAGTTTATCTTCCACTTTCGAAAATCGTAAATTGTCATATTCACATTTACTTTCCTACACTTCCCACTTTCAACAATTAGACCCTGTCAAATTCGCATTCACTTTCCCGCTGCGCGCAGGCGGATTCAACAATAAGGCCCAATGTATGGATGGCAATCATTATGGTACGGAGAGGGACAGATAACATGTTACATGAACCGCTAGCATGCAAAACGCTCTTACGGTCATTTTTACTTCTATATTCTTTGCTTTACACAGTTCGTCTGTGCACTAACAATGTAAATTGACCATAGAACGTGATCAGTACCATAAATACACTGTTTAGCACAGTCACACATGTATTTTTGGTGGTTTGGGAGTTTTTTACAAAAACATAGTTATTTACATGGAAATTACGTAATTTACAGTTTTTTACGTAAATTACATCCAAAACTCGAAAATCATGTAAATTTGCCATCCCAGACTGGCATAGTTGTACTACACTCTTTTACCTAGGAACACCATTTACTATCAAATTTGGCATATTATACTTCATAATCTAAATCCCTACGAAACATCCAAAAAACCAAATTGATTAATATTATTTTCTCAAATTGATTAATTTTCTTTATTTCGAAATTTTGCTTGACTGTGCTGTGATGAGTCGATAATCCAACAAAATTGGCTCGGACACCCTTGTCCAGAAAAGTCAAATATTCTCTTTCTTTCAATCCGAAGTCAAATCAATTGAATCCCGTGGATTGAGACCGGTCGAAAAGGCTTTAAAATGGATTCCCAATAACCTTAACTTTGAATAAGGTAATTTTCAAAGGGTGCCAAGCCTTTTTGGACATACCAAAGCCGGAAGCAACAGGCCATATCTGATACCCGATAGGCTGATAATGACGTGGCTAAACAAGGCCGGAAGGTCGACCTGTTTTATGTTTTCTATCTCTGGGGCCTCCGCCTTCACAAAAGATAAATGGGCATGAAAACAATTTCGCTTTTTTCACTTTCAACAAATAAACAAGAAAAAAAAAGAAGACGCATGAATAACCCTTTTAGCCTTGACTGAGGGTTTTTTTACCCATAAACCAGAATGACGGGATATATCCTTTCCTGATGGAGGCCCCAAATTCACTCATCAACATCATCGTCGGTTGACATTGTAAAGCATTTTTGAAACGATTTCGAATGACACTTTTACTACAGAGCGACGAGGACCCCTTAGCAGAATTATAAATGTCTTCTCGCCCTAATGATACCCAATCCCCACAGGTAAAAGGTCGATCCATTTAGACACCGCTCAGGTATGTCTTTGCATTGGCCTGACATTATTGTCGAATTTCGAACACTCAATTGAGGACAAATATTTCCCCCCATTATGACGAGGGCTATGACTCCCACGGATTTGTCAATCAGCATCAAACTTCGAATCTTGGAAAAAGGGATTTTTAGGACATTATGATTTCTTTCATTTCCTCAACAAGGAAACACACGCTCGAAGGACGACAATCATACCTGAATACAGGTGATCGACATTTACGTCAGATTTTTGTTTCGTTTTTGTTCGATGATTTGATTTTATTATTATTTAAGAACTCGCAACAATATTTATCTAGTTCGGGGCATTCACTGTTAAGGACCTTCATGTCTGCAAGGACAATGTTAAGGACAGCGTTTTGCGCATTGTGAAAATGTTAATAATAAATTTATTGGAAATATTGAAATTACAATTTACCTGTAGCATTTACCTTTTTCTCTCTCTCGTAAAAGCCCCTTATGTCGAGTACGTTTTGGCCAAATGAACCAGAATAATTTGGTTTTAAAATACGATTCGGAAATATAAGTGCCTGAACGAGGGTAAGAAATGAAAATTATGGTCTATTCGTGCCTAGAGAATGTAATGTGAATGTTTTGTGAAACAGGAATCGAGTCCTGTGGGGTGAGAATTAATGATATAAAAAGCTACTGCCTACGAAGAATATTTATGTTGTTTTGAAGGAGTTCAGTGTTGTGAAAATTTTAAATTGAAAAGTTCTTTTTTTTTGGTAAAGGAATGACGTAAAGGTTATTATTAATGTGATGAAACATTTTGAGATGATGTAGATTCAATCAATTCAGGTGAAAATGTTTGAAAGAATAAAAAAAATATTAATTCTTTATTATTCAAAAAAACACGCTTTTAATTAAAAATGAACTAAAAAGTAAAAAAATAATTTTGAATGTATGTAGTTGCTTTGCTCTAGCCAGTATATGAGAACAACCTACCTTTCGAAAAGTTAAAGTTCAATTAATGAAGTTATTGGTAAAAATTATACATATAACTTACTTAAATGTAAAAAAGCGTGGGGCTAACGAAGGGTTCCAGTATTAATTAAATAAGAATATAGGTAAAGTGCGCCCCACGCTTTTTTACATTTAAGTAAGTTATATGTATAATTTTTACCAATAACTTCATTAATTGAACTTTAACTTTTCGAAAGGTAGGTTGTTCCCATATACTGGCTAGAGCAAAGCAACTACATTCAAAATTATTTTTTTACTTTTTAGTTCATTTTTAATTAAAAGCGTATTTTTTAGTTTTTTAAACTAAGTACCAGGAAGCCGATCTATAATCGGTCACACTCTTATCGGGTCGGCTGCGCTTGGGTTAAGTCACTTTTTGTTACATTTAGTACAATAATTATTGAAAGGAAATCTTGGGACATCTTTTTTAAAACTAATTTTTTTTTGTAATCTATTACATAATAAAAAATATAGTTTAAAAAAACTAAAAAATACGCTCTTATTTTAAAATGAACTAAAAAGTAAAAAATAATTTTGAATGTAAAGTTTTTATTGCTCCAGCCAGTATATGGAAACAGCCTACCTTTCCAAATGTAAAAAAGCGTGGAATTCTTGACCTATATTCTTAATTTATAAATTAACACCGGAACTTTTCTCTAGCGCCCCACGTTTTTTTACATGGTTGTTTCCATAAACTGGCTGGAGCAATAAAAACTTTACATTCAAAATTATTTTTTACTTCTTAGTTCATTTTAAAATACTATACAACGTACTATACTCGTCTTACACTTTCATTTGATACCCATACCCATACCGAGTTGGTTGTAAAGAAAAAGGTTATCCGCCATTTTGTGTTGGCCACCATTTTGAATTTGGAATGACGCCGTACAGCTTATAGTATTCCAATTGTTACACCTAAGCCCAATGGACTCATTGGGTGAAAACACCTTTAAATACCAATTTTGGTGAAAATCGTTAGAGCAGTTTTCGAGAAAATATTTACAAATATACAAGAATTGCTCACTTAATAGTATAAGATGTTTTATTTTCTACTTTTTAGTCTAATATACATTTTGTCTTTTCTACTTTTTAGAGTATTATTATGTCTTCCGCCATTTTGTGATCACCACCATATTAGATTTAAAATGACGTCACAGAGCTTACTGTACTATACTTGTCATACACTTTCATTTCATTCCCATTAAAGAAAAACATGGTTTGGCCGCCATTTTGAATTTTGAATGACGGCACAAAGCTAATAGCATTCTACTTTCATTTGATACCCATATCGACTTTTCAGTTTTAAAATAACTTTGACATATTTACTTACTACTGATTCTGAATACATTTAAAGTTGGCTTAGTTAGCATTTTTAACAGTTTTATAATAATTAAGTATATAACAATATTTACATATTTACAAAAAGATACACATAATATGTCTCAACGTGATTATTCACACGAGTAGAAAGTAGTTGTTTCATTGTTCCCTTGTGTTACTTTCACGGTCTTGCACATTGAAATTTAATCCTTGAGTGCGCATTCTTTCTATTTCCGCCAATGCGTCATTGTTGCAAGGAGTCTTGCCCATGAGCTTTGAGCGGTCCAGTTCCTCAATCTGAAGTCCATTTAGCGATTTTACGCGACTTAAAGCAACGTAAGCTTGCCCAGAAGCAAAGGTACGAGGTCCCAAATAGCTTACTGCATGATCCACCGTACAACCTTGCATCTTATGTACTGTCGACGCCCAACTCAGAATTACTGGCAATATGCGCCTTTCAACAGTGCCATAACTGTACTTGGCGGGGTATTGTTTTGCTATGGGTTTAATTTCATGTTCGCCATCCTTTCCAAAGTTTACTCTAATTGACGGAATGTCGGTGTCATACATTTGATCACGTCGGAAATGAAGCCAGATGATTTCCGAGATGAAACCAATGTTTCCATTGACGAGGCCTTTCTCCACATCAGTGTTAGATCGCAACAATATTTTGGCACTCAAGAACATTTCTAGATTGCTTGGGAATCCACCAGTTATATTAATGTCCCTAGGTATCAGGTATGACAGATTCTAAACTATTGTTCCCCAGGTTTCAAGTTGCATCAATAATTTGATCCTGGGCCGTGATGTCATACATTCGAGTACCTTTCAGTTCGAAATATTTAAGTACTTTATCGGTGTCCTTGTCCACTTGGTCATTTGTAGGATATATTCGTAGTGCTTTATGTATCGCGAACTCACCAATAATATTCGTCGATATTTTACCAAGAAGATCTGCAAGATGTTCGCTTGTTATATTTCCCACTCTCAAACGATTTAAAATGTCAGCAAATGTAGTGTCTCTCTTTGTCGCATGTTTTTTTGAGTTCTACTAATGTGAATAGTCGCCATAAATGAGTAGCTGGCCTCATGTGTTCTAATTGTTGGAACACTTGTTTTCCTCTCACTGGAGGCAGCTGCATCAGATCACCAAAAAGTGTGACGTTTATGCCTCCGAACGGTTCGTTAAAGTTCTTCAACTGACGCAAACGGGCATCAATCATGCACAACATCTCATAAGGAACCATTGAAATTTCATCAACAAAAAAGAACTCCACGTGTTGCCATTCCTGACGCATGACTCTTAAGTAATTACCTGTGAGGAGAGGCATGTTTACAATGTTGCCGTCTTTCTGCACCCGCAACTTTAGTAAGCTATGTAACGTAGAACCACCTACTAAACGTGCTGCAACTCCGGTTAGGGCACCCACCTTCACAACCTGCTTTCCGTAGCATCGATTAACTTGGTTCTTAAGCAAGTTAAATAGGAAGGTTTTGCCTGCACCTGCACCACCGGTTACGAAGAGGTGCTCTCGCCGTTGGTCTCCATTTTGTTGAGCTTGTATGATCATCGTGATGTAATTGAACAATTGTCTTTCGTCCATATTTATAGCCTGACGTACTGACTCGAACTGTTCGTTTGGCATGGCTTGTTCCGGCATTAATTACATCGTCGCTTCTCTTAAACTACAACAGACTCTCTGTCTCTTAAACAGACATTTTTTTACTATCCTCATACCATTCAGCCCTCATCACGTTTCTTGGCTTGGCTTGGGTAGAATCTCATAGTCCACAGAAATAAATGAATTCTAGCACTATCTGCTTCTTGGCTCCATCATCAGAACCCTTCATACACTTCATTCAAGAGAAAGGTTCTCCGCCATTTTGTGTTGGCCGCCATTTTGAATTTGGAGTGACGCCACACAGCTAAGTGTATTCTATGTCGGGAGTCGGGGAACACAATTGCAAAATTCGGCCGCCATCTTGGAGCCGTCACCTTGATTTTTTACAAAATGGCCAGATTGCATTGTCATCTAAACTAAACGTGTATCCTCAATCGGAAAGCGGGAAGTGGGTCAAATTTAACTTCTAAGATTTGCTTACATAGTTACAAGTGAAGTTAATAAAAGCGTATTAAAAAGTGAGCCTAGAATAAATTACACTTTATGCGGCGTAGTTATAATTTCATGTTGTTGATGGACACGGTTTTAGGCTTTTGTGATTATAATGTATGCGAAAGGGCTGTCTAAGGAAACACTTTCAACTCATTCTCAAGGCCACAAGAACGGTGTCGATTCCAAAACAAAGTACTGTCTTATTTCCAATGAAGTCTGTAACACCTACCCATGCCTGTGGACGGTGTAAAACTGATTGCTGACCCATTCCTTTACATCCCAGGCGTGAAATTAACCTGGACCTCTTTCTCCTCCTCTATAGCCTGGTCTATCTGGTCTGTCTGGTAAATTGCATATTGTGTAATACTATTTTCTAACTAAATTTTGTCCAACCTAAGCATATTTTTATTTGTACAAACCTGTCCGGTTGTGGTGATGATAAGAAAAATTCGTAAGATTTCACAAAATTGAAATGGTAGGATCGCCGTGAAATGGATTTATTTTGTAATGGGTTTTTATTTTTGTGTCCAGGCCAGCAAAATAATCCTAATTCGTTTTTTAATCATAAATTTCAAACTAGATGGTCCCGATAAAAATCTTGGCTTGGATATGAAAGAATGATTTACACCGAATTCGTCACGTGTCAAATATCGAAATCGGCGATTTTAAATGTCCAATCTGAGAGCTTTTCGATAACACTAGTTTACAAATTTTTGCTTAATTGCGTGTACCTAATAAGAGAAATGTTTTTTAGTCTAATTTGAGGTCGCTGAAAACGAAAATGACACTTATTTGACACTATTTTTCCAAAGAACCGTTATCGAGAAATTAGCAAAACGGCTTTTTTCCATTTTTTTTCATGTATTGCCAGATTCTCGAGAACCAAGAACCAAACTTGGCTTAAAAAATGCACTCTTTTACACAGAATACTCCCACCTATCTAAAACTGTAAAAGTTAATGTCCTACCCTGCCAACTTCCAGAGTAATGAGCCATCAAAGTCAAAATTTTGATTTTTTTTAACAAAAATATCAACTAAAACCACCTTTTTCTCCAAAAAATACGTAGTTAACCAATATGTTTTTTTCCAAAATTAGAAAGCTTGGACAATTTCCTATGAATAATGCACGACAATTTTTGTGTTACGGCATTTGCTGTTGAAGATATTAGCAAATTTTGATGTTAGAAGTCGGTTAAAAATTGACTTTATTTGGTACTTTCCGAAAACTTAGGTGAAAAAAAATAGTAAAAAAGCACAAAATAAGGCCAATTTTAACATCGAAATTGCTTATAACTTCAAAAGTAAAGGCCGTAGCATAAAAATTGTTTGGTTTGGTTTGGTTGATTAAAAACGAAGTTAAAGGGTATGCTTCATCCGCAACATAAACAAAAGGCTCCACCTGCTAGCGGTAATGGCAATGACGTCGAATAACTTTTTAACTTATTTGCTTCATATGCATACATAGTCGTAGTAGTGTGCATTTAGTTTATGTCGATGAAGCACTAATAGTCAGATCTGAATTTTGGAACCCAACTTTTATGTGAGAAAGTTTTGACTTTAAGTCCAAATCGGTGGTGTTTCGGCCCTCATTGTACAAGCAAAAACGCAATTTTGTACGAATCTTCCACATCACATTCTTTTATCTTCTATATTTTTAAGGTATCAACCAAATACTGAATTTTTTAACGTGCAAGCCACGTTTGTTTTCATGGCCCTTGCTTTTATTACCGCTTTATTACCTCTGGTAATATCGCCATGTTTTTAAAAAAGAAAATTTAATATTTTGCAAGAATAATGCTAAAGAAAATCCATAGATTGTTTTTTTTTTGTTTATTACCCTTTTATTACCTCTGACGATAGCTCCAAGTTTTTTTTTTAAAAAAAATGAAATTTTATAAGAATAATGCTTAAGGAAAGAAAAACCATAGATTTAAAATTAAAATTATCAAACATGTAAGGCAATAGATTTTTATTGCGCCTTGTTTTATTACCTTTTTATTACGTCTGGCAATAATGCCACGTTTTTATGAAAAAAATTCGAAATTTACAATTTTTGCAAGAATAGTGCAAAAGTAAAGAAAAACAATGATTTGAAAATAAAATAATAATATAATTATTAAATTTGTTCACCAGGAGGCAGTCTGGATTCGTTTACGTAATTATTGCTAATGACTTCATCCATCATCACCCGAACTTAATTGTTATATAAGAGAATGTAAGCTGCTGGGTACCTTTTGTAACACCAGTCTATCAAGTTTTTGGTTATATCATGTTACAATCCTTGTAGTAAGTTTTTAATTAAAGTGGTCGGAAAGGGGGTGGAGTAGTTTTAAAGAGAACTGCTGGTTCAATGTTGTGAATAATTGAACAGGGCCTTGATGCTATTGACACTAAACTGCAGTGAAAAATCCCAAAATTACTAATTTTTCAGATTTTTCAGTATTAATTAATAAAAATTGTCAGCCAGACAAGATTTAATAGATAGAAGAGATGTTAAACCTTATTTAAAAAAAATCAAGGAGGTGTTATATAGTGCTCTTTTAAAAAAAAATAATTTTTAACAAATGGTCTGTCAGACATTAATTAACAAAAAATGGCAGCCAGACAAGTTGTAATAGATAGAAGAGATCTTAAACTTTATTTAAAAATCAAAATCAAGGAGGTGTTATATAGTGCACTTTTTTAAAAAAAATATTTTATAACAAAAGGTCTGTCAGAAGTTTGTTAACAAAAATTGTCAGCCAGACAAATTTTTTCAAAAATGGTTCATTATTTACTAGAAATTGTATAAATTTCAAGCAGGTGTTTTGGAAAAAAACTCATTTTTTTAGCTAATTTCAAAAATTCATAAAAAATAACAATTAACAAATTTTTACTAGTCTGGCGGGCGAAACATGTTTTTTACATGTTTTTCAGCCATTCTCACTTTATAATTTTGAGGTGTTCGATGGGGTACCTTTTTTGTCATGGGAGCTTAGACTATTAGTTTTTAAATTACATAATCATATTAAAGGCAATCAGTTCAATCCTTTGAAACAGTTCAAACCTGGCAATCCTTTGAAAGAGTGGATGTGCAACTGAGTATTACTAAATGTCCTTACTGACACAGTAACTGGACGAGGCAATATTTTTTAGTTTATCTTCTAGTTGTATAAGAGATTTTATTAATTGTTTAGTATTCAGTTAAAGAATTATAGAACAATAAAAGTGCATTGATAAAAGATTATTTTGACAAAAGGTTAAGATTAAACGAAAACTTTAAAAGGTTCTTTTGCATAAGAAAAATCCATGTAAAACCTTTCTTTTTGTAAATAAACAATCACTCCATCTTTTCTTTTATTTCAAAATCATTTGCTTTTGTTTTAGGGATACACGAAAACAAAAGGTGTTGGGCCTTCAGTTTGCGATATGTTGCATATGTACAAAACAAAGCTCTTGGAGTAGCTTCAGGTATTTCTGAAAATGCTTTGATGTAAAAATATAAAGAAAATCCACTCCGTTAATAGCACTTTTCTTCATTCATTTTGCAAGAAAGTATGTTTTTGGTAAAAAATTTAAGTGTATCCTAATTAAAATGAGCTTAAAAAATCCTCGTGGGAAGCAGCATCCACAAGACAATAGCCCAAAGAGTATCCCCCTGTAACAATTCCATCCACTTTATGAAAGTGCCTCTCTAAACATAATTGGATCGAAATTGGCTATTGCTTCTTCCAGGAAACGGGAGTCATTAATAAGGGCCCAAATCCGATTATCAAATCGGATCGGAAAATCTAATTATTATCTGTGGAGTCAATAAAGCGGATGGGGGCGTATTTGCTATTGACATGGACTTGATCGTAACGAACTATCGACCAAAGTATGCTTATTTTGTGTGGAGTACTTAGGACCAAACGATAATTGATTATGGCCATCCTTACTACTTGCACAGAGAGTAAACAGTTAGGACATTCATATTGTCCTTTACTACCTTGCGACAAATTAGGCTGCCTGTGGGTAGGTTCCAGGGTCCATCCCAGTAGGCACAGATTATATTGAAGACAAATGTGCTTCTGGTTTCTGGCACTTGCCTACTGGGTTCTGTAACCTATAAATCAGATTATTTTTGATGGGCTTAGAGAGAGATGAAAACATGCTGAGCCAAAGACCTAGTAAAGTGCCCGAAAATCTCGCTACCATCATCAACCACCAGATGCGAATTGACTGTGACCTCATGGTCTTTACTAAAGATATAAATCACGTCTTTATTTGATAGATATGAGAACGGCTGGGCAATAAACAGTCTCTTCTCCTGCAGGGAGCATCTTAATTTACTGAAGGTCCAACATATAATAAGATAAACACAGTCAACCAACGATAAGTGTGGGCGCCTCCCTTTACGACGAGATTCCAACAATAAGCACCCCGGCATTAAATTGTTGAAGTCGACAGAATCTCCCATCCCCAAGCACGTTCTACAACATCATCCCCCCGAAATACCCTGTGTCTTGTGCTGTATATGAAAGTGGAACAAACCGTCGGATATAATTTTTCTTATACTTGGCTGTCGCTTGTCCTGAGGATGGATTACATAGATTGATGGAAAAATTAGTTTTTAAATCCAGACACGATGAGGTCATTACTTCATTATTACAAAGAAGCGGGAGTAGTCGGATCAATCTTGTTAATGCCGAACATATTTCATAAGGCCACTCTCTCTTTCTCGATAGACAAAAAAGTGACAGTCTCGTGTTATTTAATAAAAAAATCGCCTCAAAAATTGCTTTTTAAGCTTAATGGATATCATCGCTAGAGGATAATTGATTTTGCTCTCTCTCACTCTCAAGGATGATATCAATCTGAAAGTTTAAGATTTTGAGTCCGTATACTTTGATTGAACTAGAGGAAGAACTTCGCTTTCACAAAAAAGAACATTAAAGTATTGCACTGAAGTGCTCGTTTTGAAACTTCCATCTAAGAACTTCTCCGCTGGAGCAGAAAACATCATTTGGAGGTGTACTGAAGCGTACTGATTCTCAAACTGGATATTTAAGACTTAGTATAACTTCACGAAGTCTGTTTAAAAAAAATATACAAAGTCGTACTATGGCACAATCTCTGTGAAAAAGAGGATGATATGACAGTAAGACGATTTAAGGATGATTGGAGGTCGAGGCGCCTGAACGATAACAGGACGAAAAAAATCGGACACGACCAACAATGGTGACACAAAGCGATATAGATATCATAGCAATAAAATTGTGAGATAAGCGCCACATAGTTATAAAAGACAAAAAATTAATTTGCTCATTTGGGAAGATTATGAACATTGATAACATAATGATGATGACGGCGACGTGCAGTTTTGGTAAACAGAAAAAGTGCTTTGGGAAGACTTTTGTAAAAAATTTCGCGATATCATGACTTAGTAATCATCATTGTAACTTTAATACTCCTTCAATGTTAGGTGTGATTTATTTGGCTTGAAAAAACTTGTTGGATGGTTGTTCTATTGTTTGGTATTATTGTTCGGTCATCAATATATTTTAATTCCAACTACTGCCGAATAGTAATTACTTCTATTCTGTCGACAAAACATGAAGGTGATGATAATAATAATCAACAAACAGCTTATGGCATAATCTAGAATCCAATCCTTAACCTAAATGACAAACAGAACGGCGTTAGACAAAAAAGTTCCATCGACGACATTTTAGTATACTTATATAGATTTGTTTTGCTTGATGAAGATATCTCCAATACCTTCAAGGTTAGGTGCCATCTACCTTACTTTGTTGCTAAACTTTAAGCTATTGGTGTTGACTCAGGCTTAAAAAATTGGATCGAGAGTTTAACTATTAAACCACGAGTAGCATTTTGAGGGGATACAGTTGAGGCCCTTATAAGGCTAGCCCCACTGCCTCATGTGCGCCCCATGTAGATTGCCTTATAGGACCCATAAGTGGCATCTAACGCCTTGCCCATATGGCCCCCGTGAGGAAAAATGATTGTTAGCCGATCTCGAATGGAAAAAAAGAGGATGATACATTTGAGAATTTCGGTGTGGATATGTGAGTAATAACTGCGACTGTGTTAAAAGCTTTATTTTTAAACTCGAACGTCGTTTTACCAAGCGGTCACCCAACTGAGTACTAATCACGTCCAATGTTGCTTGACCTCCGCAATTGAACGAGAACCGGTCTATATGCTAATGGATCTACTCTAGAATAATTCTTTTCTCCAAATATATCTAGGACACACACCTGAAAATATTAGAAACATAGCCCAACAAAGGATTTTATTGAACTTTTGAGTCGCGAATGATTGCATATGAGTATTTAAAATCTTTAAAACGGCGCGGCGATATCTCATGAATAGAAAATCGCACAGGAAAATGTTTAGTATCTGTTTTGTAGATAATGGCATAACCTACAAATTTTGTGGAAACTATTTTAGGATAAGAGAAATTTGCAAAAAACACTGATTTTTTGCCTTTGACATTGAACAAAAAATTTGCTTCCCACCTATCGTTGGGTAAATTCGACATTTCATTTATAAAAGACTAGTCGGGCCCCTGCACAATTGTGCAGAGTATATATTATTTTAATTTTCCCAAAGCCCACTGTGGTAATTCCTCAAACCGTAAAAGAAATTCTACTGGAAAGTTTACTTGTGTTTGGTTAAAAAAACTATCGTCATCTATTACCATGGAATCCATTGAATAGTATGACACTTCTTCCGCGTTCATTCTAGCAAGAACAGATTCATTTATTACACGGACGTGATCATTTTTGGGGCATAAAACTGCTCTTTTAGAAATACTAAGGACATCTTGCGTTGTGAAAGTTTCACCAAACGCACCAGTAACAATATTTTTCGAGATAAATTTAGAAGGAATTAAAATACTATGATGAGTATTTTTAATTCCTTCTGGACATTCAACAGTAGAATTGCCAACATTGAGAACCCAACTTGAAAAATCTTAATCAACTAAAGCTCTCATAACCCATAACTTAAAAAACCTGAACAATACGTACATTTCTTGCACAAATCATCTAAGCTGAATTTTTTCGGTATAAAATTATTACAATAATCTTGAATGGCAGCCTTGAAAAATGCTTTAGGTTGCCTACGAACACAACCGGTAAAATTTGTAGCATTGTCTTTCATTTCCATTCATCACTTGCAATTCATTAGTTTGTCTCTTTTTAGCGATTTCTTTGCGAAGTTGTTCGTAATCATTTCTATTTTGTGTGCTTTTATTCATTTTAAAAATTCAAATAACCACAATAAGTCACTTTTGCACAAATTTTTTGCACTTTTTTTGATTATCCCTTATGACGTATCGAAAGGATTCGACGATTTTCATATATTTCATTCAAGAGCAAGTAAAAAAACTCTTTCAAGCTTTTCGAAAGGCAAAACCCATGGTTGTACAAATACTTCATGTAAAATGCAAAGAATTATTTTTTTCGAGGCTGCATTTACTTATTAGAATAAAAATTTAAATGTTCTTGCAAATAAACAAAACCATTGTAAAACCAAATTAAAGAAAATTGTACTTAATATCAGAAACTCTACTTTTGAGTTATCCCATTTCATTAAACACCATTATATCCGTTGAATACATTGAAAAAGTAAAATTATTGGTAGCATATATTCTTACCTGGTGTAGCATCGTATACCATGCAAAATTGCAATGAAATCGGTGCAGTAGTTTTCACTTGAAAATTTAAAAACAATTTATTTCCTAATAAAATTTCATAAATCGGTTACCAGTGACTTCACAACATAAAAGCTCTCCGTAAGAGCATACCTTGGGCAAAAACTTACGTTGAGAGAATAAGAGAAAAAAAAAATAGGTAAAAAAACTTTTAAGTTAAATGGTTTTATTTGAAATCATAAGCTGTACCAAAAACTAGAAAATAATTAGAACACAAACATGGACCTTCTTGAGATTCCGACGTCTGGTAAGAAATCATGCAATAGTAGCCGTGCTGTTTTCTTATGTCGTATGCCAAGGTACCCTTTGTGTCGCTGCGTCAACGGATTAAGTAATATTCTGGGACTTTTAACAGACTAAAATAAAAACATGGGGCCCATTTGAAATATATTGGTGGGCTTGGAAACACATTCTTCTAGACAAGTCGTTCTTATTTAATTATACAGTGGTTATACAGGTTTTTATGCGCCCCATGTTTTTATTTTAGTCTGTTAAAAGTCCCACAATATTACTTAATCCGTTGACGCAGCGACACAAAGGGTACCTTGGCATACGACATAAGAAAACAGCACGGCTACTATTGCATGATTTCTTACCAGACGTCGGAATCTCAAGAAGGTCCATGTTTGTGTTCTAATTATTTTCTAGTTTTTGGTAGAGCTTATGATTTCAAATAAAACCATTTAACTTAAAAGTTTTTTTACCTATTTTTTTTTCAAGCCTCATAACACTAAACCTATTCTATCTCCTGTACTGAGCTTACTACTAGATATTGCACATGACGTAACAAACGACATAGCGGACTGGTAGTACAAAGGGTGATTGCTGAGCTTAAAACTGCTACATAAAATACAAAAAAAAATTCTGCGGGGGCCCTTAAGGATAAATTTTATCACCCGTTATCTTCCTAATATTTATAAATGGACAACTCTCGTTCCACTTGAAGTCTTGCTTCTCTGATGACGTTATTCTTTTGCCTTTGGTAATTCCAGACAAGAACGTGCCGCTTCCCACATTACATCATCACGGAACTATGTCTGATTCCATGTACACTCCTTTCTCGATTGTGACCTTAAGAATCGCGCCGAATACAATGCATCCTAGAACAACGTGGAGGAGAACCCTATTAGCAGAGTCCGGAACAACTGGGAGTACCTAGTCAGAGCTGAGAGCTGTCGCGCAAAACAGAGTCCGCTGGAGGGCAACTATTTCCGCCCTAGGGGAAGTAAGTAAGAGGTGAACACATATTCGAAATAACAAAATTAACGTGCAGCAGCGCTTGGAGTTTCTTTTTGCAACACCTGATTTGACCAATAAGCTTATTCCCTCTACCTACGTCATCACATTTGGCGCATACCACAGGCAAAGAATATGTTCACGAAGGGACAAACTCCACTATGGAACAATCTTACGCACTCTATATTTCCGAACTCCTACAACTCGGAAGAGTTCCAACGCAAGGTTTATCACCATTTCTTTTAACACCCTCCTAACACCTCATAGCTCAAAATTCTTCCGGAAGTAACCGACCCAAATTTTTTGCAAATAAAAAAAACGACCTTAAAAAAATGACCTTCAAGGTCAACAACAGATTGATCTATACTACTACTATAGGTTTTGATTTGCAAACTCTGAAGTTAGCTGCACTCACAAGAAAATACGCGTCTTCATCAAAAACACATAAAGGCACGTTTTCGTAGGGTACGTTTGTTTATAATCCACCAGAAAATTCGATTAATTTTGTTCGTTTTGTTAATTTAGTTTTTGTTAGCTTCCCAGTTTATAGGGAAGTTATTGTAATCGGTCCGAAAATCGAAATCGTAATTTTCAACGTATTTTAATTTTTCAAGGTCTCAATAGGCAAAAATTTGAGAAGAAGATGTGTGTGTGCGCGAACCAAAAAAGATATCGGCTTTGTTAAGGTGTGCCGATCGAAGCGTATTAACCGAAATATGATCTGAAAAAATTTTCATAAAATTCGGTCGAGCGGTTTCTTTGTTTTGACGACGTAAGTGATTTTTTTACTTGTGCGATATCCCGCTTTTGATTTCATTGATCTGCCGATCGACGCGTATTACCGAAATTATAATCTGAAAAGATTTTCATAAAAATCGGTCAAGCCGTTTTTTTGTTTGAACGAATTTTGTGATATTTGTACCTGCCCAATATCGCGCGAACCAAATATGATACCGACTTCGTTGAGGTGCCGATCGACGCGTATTAACGAAAACATGCTCTGAAAAAAATTTCATAACATTCGGTCAAGCCCGTTTTTGTTTAAATGAAAAGACTTTCGCTAAGGGTCACAAGCACCTTAAATTGATTAGTTTTTCTTATATCTAATAAACTCGTTGGAACGAAACCCGTTATAAATGAAGTTACCTTTTCTGGATTTAGCAGAGCGGAAGATTCCCAACAAGACGTCACCTGTCAAAATCCGAGCACTCTTTAAAAACTGTGCAAAAATTACGTTACCCAAACGCCACAAAAACCACGAATTTTTCACAACATAGATCAGCACCTTTTGGACGGTCAAGTGTTTTCCGCGTCCCACAGTTTCTGGAAATTGAAGTTCATCACCGAATTTCCAGTAGTTACCGAAAAATTTGGCCTTTTTGGTCAAGTCTGCCAAGCCCTCGAATTTCCAACTTACGTAATTTGCTTCCAAGTTTATCAGCGGAAGCTTCACCACACTCAATACGAATTCGGCCACGCGCTCAAAGTACGAAGGGTTCGCTAATGTTCGAGAAAAACATTCTCTAGAAAAATCTTGTGCATTTACCATCTATTATCGTTATTTGAACTAGCTTCTCTCAGGATTACTGTGGCACCAGTTCTGGTACTAGTCAATCTCCCACTAGTACTGAAACTATTACTATTTTCGAAGTAGTCAGTTTAAATATTAAGGGTATTCATTTCACTTCGTAAATTCTTCGTACTTGTCGTACCTGTTGTACTTCGTAGTTTTTCGTAGTTTTTCGTAGCTCATTTCCATATATTTTTTAAATACGACATCTTGTGTGAAGTACTAAGCTGCAGAGTTTCTAAAACGGGTTCGTAATTTTAAATTGTCGTACTTGATGTTGACAGTTGTCAGCTGTTTTGAATTATTTAATTAAATTTAATTCCTGTGAAGATGGCTAGCGAAACCAATAATTTTTGTTTTTCACTTTTTCTGGGCATTTTATCAAAAAACAACCACTTTAAAATATGACAACTCAAAACTGACACTTGCAATAATACGAAAAATGGAAAAAATGAACTACGAAAAATATTCAATCTAATCGTTCATGCCAATCGAGCTACGAAACTACAAAACTACCAATATCGGAAAAGTTCCGGGAAAGCTGAATTTTGGTATGGACATTGATATTATTGCTCTAAGGAAAATGTCACGAGTCCCCATCGATTTGACACTCCGACACGATTTCTCGCGGGGTCAAAGGTCACCAAAAGCGATTTTTCGAAAATATCTCAGTAATGCTCACTTTTATAGAAAAATTATGTGAATAAAGTTTGTAGCTTAGGTAATTTCCTACAAAAAATATTTTATAACTTTTTCTTGTAAGAGTAATCGTTTTTGAGATATTTTGATTTACAGAGTTTGTTTGTTTGATGTTTCTCATGAATCGTGGCCTCCTTTCCATGCCTTTTTTTTGTTTAATATCCGTGGACTAAAATCGATACATTTCGAATATAAAATCTGGGAGTTATTTAACCATAAAATTACGACAACAAAGCCAGAGATGTAAAATTAATGTAAGAGGATGGTTTCATGCGTGTCTTTGAAAGCTCTACCCAGCAGGAAAAACAGAATAGGTTCATTTTTCCATCGATGTATTCATGCAATGAAACAGAATTTATGAAACTTGGAAACCAAAATGTAATGCAGAATTGGTATTCCTCTTTCATACATTCCACGGTAAGTGGCAGTAGAAGTGAAAAAGTGTAAAAATGAAATCTAGTCTCGTGCGCTGCGAAGTTAAAATTACAATTTAAGGCTGGGGTGGCATTACAGAAGTTGTTTCAAGTCATCTGTTTCGAGGTTTCCTTTGGATATTTCCATTTAAAACTCGTAACAAATGAGCTGAAACGACTTCTGTAATCCCACCCCAGCATTCGAAAATTCAGCCAGCTTCGCAGAATTGGCTGCAGTTTTCGGTGATATAGCAAGTGAGTTTAGAATGCATTACTTTTCAATGACATCCCCGTGTTAATTTTCATCGATGTTTGGAATCGAAGAAGTAGTGTAGCTATCACTTACTGCATCGATTCCGTAATGTGTAAATTTCCTGCTGGGTAACTTTACGTGCAACCAAGCGTCTACAATGTTGGAGTGATTTTTACACAGAGATGAAAATTGGGCCTATTCACACAGTGCATATCCATGGCGCCTAAAACCGGTTTTATAGATGAGAGAGAGAAGGGAGCGGAAGAGCTTAACGAAACATTTTTCACGCAAAACCAAACGCGTGAAAACACATATAAAAAGTTACTTCTATCTCTTGCATTCTTTAGCTCTGTTTTTCTCTAACAAGTAAATTTCATCTGCAATACATTTAAATGTTCCTGTATAGCATTCAAATTTACGATCCATAATTTACGCCCCGTGTGAGTTGCTAGGAGTTTAATAAAACCGGTTTTACTCACCACACTTATGGCAACGTGTGAATATGCCCATTTACATTGAAATAGAAGAAGAATCGAGAGATCTACATGCGAAAAAGGTGGTAAGGTGGAAATCGCGTTATCTCTATAAAATCTCGTAGTTTACCCTGGTTGTTGCTTAAGCTTTTTAAAAATATATAGTACGGTAAAAATCTTAAAAATTTCCATTCATAATTATGGGCTTGAGTATTACGTGTTACAAGTCTCAGATTTTTTTTACCATTCAAAATTTGCTAAAAAAAAGAGGAATCACCACTTATTTGATGAGCATGTACAGAAATTACGCGTAAACAATCTAAAATTTGAAATGATATTAAAATGTGAAAATTAATCAGTATTTATTAACCTCATACCGGCCGTTCCCGTTGGCAAACAACACCTTAAGCGAACAATTAACTTCCAAGGAACACACATCATAAAATTGAATATTTTATCGCAGATTAAAGCGAAAATCAACAAATCTCCGCAATTAGTCCGATGCACCAGCGATTATTGCAGCAGCGAATTGCCCATTGCCTGTGTTTCATTGATATCATAAAGCGAAGCAAAAATTTTACTGCTGCACTTGGCATCAGTCGATTACCCCATAAAGTGCAGCTAATGCCAATTCGCCGCAATAAATGTCCGAAATGCACATCCACCAGAAATAGATAAAAACGCGAGTTCATTTCACGGCGAACATATGCAACTTGCAATCGCGGCCCAATTTTGCACCGAAAGTGGAATTTCCGTCAGCAAATATCTTGGCGGCCGGCGCGGCGTCCGTCGTTTTTAGTTCGCGCGGCAAATTTAGCTGCAGTTGTAGCGGATTCGAGGTGCATCCGAGAGGGTGGCAACGCCAAACAGAAATTGGAGGTCAGGAATCGAAAAAATTGCAGGCGGACGATGTTTTCACTTTGGGGCACGTTCCGCGCGAATTACACGTCCAAATTGCTGAGAGCGCGGAATTTCGCCGATTCTGATAAAATTTACGACCTTTGAAGTGCGGTTTTTGGGGCTTTTTTCTCTGTTAGTATTTTTTATTGCACGTCTGCCAGAATTGTTTCATTGTATATATTTGAGGTGCAATTTCTTAAATCGTGCCACTTTCAGTGCTACAGTAACATAGACTGAATCACCAGGTGTTAAAAATAACTTTTCTATCTTGGCTCTTTAGGTGGAAATGGAAGGTCTACCTGAAACGACGCAAGGTTGATGTGGATTTGAGTAATTTGCGTTTTGGGCGGGCAGGAAATATTTTTGTTGTATGTATTTCGGAAAGGTTGTTTAAAACATCCGGATTAGAAAAATTTAAAACAAAATTCTCTTGAGTTACGGGTAAATTTAGCATTAAGTTGAATTCGTTTTAATTAAGTCCTAAAGATAGAACTTATGTTTGGAAATATTTTCTCGATTTTATATTTTACCATTTAGTAAATTGTTTATTTTCTATCTGACTAATGCTGTGATTTTAGGCGAAAAAACTTGGAGATTTCAAAAAAATACGAACCGATTTTTTTTCCATATCTTCTCCTTCTGACTTCCTAAACAACGTGAAGAAAGTCCATTTCAAAATTCTTTAGTTTCTTGCGAATATCTCGTTTTTCGTTGGTGGTGCGCTATTTCAGTTAATATAAAAATTGTTTACATACTCGAAAAAAAACTTTAAACGCCCATCACCACCGTTCTTAATACACACCTACTTAACCCATCCCAAGTATCCAGCAGCATTATCTTAAGCGGTGCCCTAAATAAATTACAATCAGTAAATTATAACGAAGTGGAGATATTGTAAAAATCCGAGATGATTCATACGTTCTCTTCCAAATTTAAGATGCGTAATATTGCGAAATAATTTAGTTGACTGATCATACATCATAGGTAGGTAGATATTCGCTAAAAACGAATCCGTAACTATTCGCCGGTTTCCAGTGAGAATTCAATGGTTGAACCATTGCTCAGTCAACCAATGGGAAAACAGTGAAATTTCACTGGTTGAACCAGTGAAATTCACGAAATAAAAAGAGAAAAGCTTTTAACGCGTCTGTCGTTTTCCCAAGCGTGCCGCCATCAAAGCACTGAAATGCTGCTAGCCCTCCGTGATCAAACGAGAGCCGGTTTATTATTGAGTATACTAAATGAAACGCTTTAGAGTCATGAAGATAATTGCTTAGAATATGAGTGTCATATATATTTTTCACTGGTTGAACTGGTGAAATTTATAATTCACTGGATGAACCAGAGAAATTTTCACTCGTTCGTTTTTAGAGAGTAAGACACTAGCGCAGGTAGTAACGGTCTGATGAACTTAAAAACTTATGATGCAACAGCTTGGTTAGTCCTAAAAAAATCTAAAACCGATACGAGCGGTATTTAGTAGACCGGAAAAAAGCAGCACGATACTCATCTTTATCATCGTCATCAATGGCTGAAGTACTCAATTTGGGTCTGTGACTGCGCCAGTTTCTGCCTTCATTCGTTATCCTCACTTCATTGGAATTTTGTTCTAGACCATTAAGCCATCGTAGTTTCTTTCGTATTTCTTTCGCGTTTTGAATCACATTTTGGCGTGTTGATTGATTTTATTTTGCTCTTATTAAGTGACGGCCCTTCTCAAACGTCCAATCGTAATACGAGTTACAGCTTTTGCTTATTGATATAACTGATGGAGCTGGTGTTTGAAGTGCAACCGATCTTGCTATTCTATTTCTATTCTATTTGTTTTCTGCAACTGATCTTGCTAAAATGTTTACGTCATCTGTATACATTAATATTTGTCTAGATTCATAGAAACGATATTTTCAGAGTCTGCGGATTTACATGAGATCTAAAGCCAAAGACAATGTATTGGATACCACAAACCATCGTAAGGCCTTTAATATCATGCAGGGTTTTAGGGTGTTAGCATAGAACTAACCTTTGCTATAAAATTAACCAATAATTAAGGAATAGCCTGCGATTTCATCATCGAGACTATTCGCATTTCATCATCTACCGCGTTGGGGACTCTTCTCATCTTGGTACCGCTCCATCTAGTAGTAGAAAAATCCGGTAAAGGCCCTGCTGAGTCTGAGTACGAAAGCTGGGCACCCATCTGGCATTTAACAGATGATGATTTACGCTCCCAAGCCAAATCGTCGCAATACCTAGTGAACCCTTAAGAAGATTCTCCGCTAATAAAAGGATTCTTAGACCTTTTGATAACTACCCTGTAATCAGAACGATATACCACGTCCCAATCAGTTTGGGATTGCCAACATACTCTTGATGAGCTGCTTATTATCAATCGGGTCACCTTTGTTTGGATCTAGCGGTGTGGTGTCTTTGAATGTTTGAACATTTGGAGAGTTTCATTTTCATTGGAGTACGTACTCCGGAGTAGTTGGGCGCATATCGGTGTAGTTGCAGCTACCCAAGCCTATATTGTGGTGTAGCAGTAGTTAAACGTAAATATCAATGAAGTCGCTTTAAATTTTATTCAAAAAAATGAAAAAAAATGTTTAGACAATAAATGGAGCGTTTCATTTTCATTGGAGTACGTACGCCGGCGTAGTTGGGCGCACATCAGCGTAGATGCTGCTACAACAGTCCATTCTGTGTCATCGATAAGGAGGAGCAGGGTCTCGTTGTTAGGCTTGAACAGATAAATAAAAGCAACAAATCTCGAGAAATATGGCTGAGTCCGTTCAAGAGGTTGGTCCAAAAATTTGTGTAAAGTACAATAGATCGGCTAAACTAAGACTGATTTTTCGGTATTACTATTGCATTGGAGATAGAAAGCCAACGTCTTTTTGCATTCTCGCTATAGATTGGCTATTCATTTACAAATTTATCAATCAGAATTTGAAATTTATCATAGTCAGAAATTTCGATAGTGAAATTTAAACCCCTATCGTTTAGCACCGTCCGAACTGGACATTCCCTATAATTTTTCGTCGAACTAAGCTTGCGCAAACTGCACCGTGACATGTGTAACGGCATGTCGGAATGATAGTTTTGAACTACTTTCATCCCTGAGCTGGGATCTGCCATAAAAAAATAACGATCTAACATGTGCTAAGGTTTCATTATAGTTCGGAAGAGTAGTACAGGCACAGGGTACTATAAAGTACCTACATAAGATGGCACTAAGCAGTCACTTATAAATATTTGTAAAGAAATAGAATCGCCGACCAGGATAAACTTGATTGAACTACCGTCACCCTGAAAGACCCCCCTTTGACCTGTATATACGCTTAGTATTTGTTAAGTAGTATTTGTTGTCATTTGGGACTAGACAAGATATTTCTTAAAGATCGAATTTGACTGTGACCGGCACAAGAGACTCTATGACAACGTAGACATCGTGCTTGAGTTCTCCTTTCTATCTGTAGTTCCCCGTTCTGTACTGAACGCCAAAGAACATATTTCAAGTACATGTCAATTTGAGAAGTTTTGGAGCACACTGATTTTTTGATCTTCGACAGTTTATTTGGTTTTTTTCTATAATCACATTAAGATCAATATTTTTCGCCGACTCTAATTTCAAAAGATTCGCAACGACAGCTCTCCAAATTTTTAGAATAAACGTTGAGCTTGTATAAAAATCGATTTATTTTGGGAAGCTATAACATAACTCCAACATACCTCACAAACATACTTCTAATCAGCTTTTTGTTTTTGTTTCAGATGTCTGAAAAAGTACTTAAGAAATAAAATCGTCAATAGATACTGTATTCATCTTAAAAATTATTTTGCTTCATTAGTATCATATTTTCACAAGAGCTTAATTACAGAACTTGAACTTTTTCAGAACGAATAACAAACACTTATCGACGATAATGATGAACATTTTATAATTGATTGAAAAATGAAATTGTTGACTTTTGAGTACCATTAACACTTGAATGCCCTATTGTTGACCTGGTTTGTTAGGGATCATTATTTCCAAAAAATCATTGACTTAAAAATGAATTTACAGCCCTTCACTAGAAATCTGGACGTTGTCAACAAGAATTTGTGTGGAAACCAACTAAAATCTGTTGGTTGTAATATTTTCCCTTGGAGAGAGACCTGTCACCCTCAATCAAATTTGTCTCAAACAAAATTTTTTTGTTTGCTGAATCTCAGACAATCCATTGTGTATTGTCCGTTGAAAAGATAAGGGTTCAGACGTATCATTCGTAATATTATGAAAGGCAATGACCGTAAGAATGAGAACTAGTAGACAATCCGCTATTATAAATTATATTGAGCTTTTTAAATCATGACTGTTATTAAGATTCTACGATGAGAATCAATAAAGTAGAAGAAAATGTCTCGATCATTTTTCAAAGAACAATTTTAATGAGAATATACAATCCTATAAGGCATGGGTGGCCAACCCAAATGTTATTGCGGGCCACTTTGAAGATGCAATATGATCCCGCGGGCCGGGGTGACATATATGGTGATTCAAAGTTTAATTTAATATAATTTTTTGGGTGCGAAAATTTAAAGCAAAAAAATCATTATAATTATTTATATTGGTATTCATCAGGGGCGCAACAACGAGGGAGTCTAGGGGGTCCGGACCCCCTTTTCCCATTATATTTGGGGGTACGGATCCCTCCGGTAGACCCGATATTGAATTAAATTTTTTTAAAACCATGTGTCTCTAAGACGCCGACTAGCGAATAAAAAATTATTAGAGTTTATAATAATCGAAAATTAGTTTAAATTAATTTTCTTAACATACATTGTACACAAAGGAGAATGGGCGTTTTGTCCCCAGGCTGTAACAAATTGTGATATATATCATTGGAAAGGTTATAACAATAGCTTTATTTTATTATATGACACCAACAACGATTCTTGTGCAGGGGAAGAGCTATGAATATTATAAGGTGTGTTCGATGACTGCTCCATCTCAAGCTGGAGCAGGAAAAATCAGCAATTTGCGCAGGCAGAGCAGCAAAATTCTTCTTCTTCTTTTTCTTTTGACAATTGTAAAATCGAAAACATGAAAAATCGGAAAATTGATTTGTGAATGATTTATTCGGAAAATACTTGGAAATATTAAAACTTAAACATTAATATTTATAAAAATAACATTTCGATATTGTTCAGTTGTTTTTATTGGCATATATTTCTTCTTCTAAAATTGTCATTCGTATCTAACCTCTAAAAACGGAATTTAGAGCAAAGTTGAGCAGAAAAGTGTTCTTTGAGATTGTTGCTATTTTCTGATTTTTCTGCTCTGACATCAATTTGGCAGCTGCTCCAAACTGGGTTGCTCTGCTCTGCTCTGAACTTTTTAAGCAGTCATCGATCACACTTATATTTTATCTTCAAACAAATCTAATTTTTACTCAATTTACTTTTTATTTATTTTACTTCACTTTATTACAAACCGTTCGTGTACGGCGATCGGTCCTTCGTAATGTACTCCATGGGTCCCCCACTGAACTGCCACCTACGCAATTTCTGACTCACACAGTCGACTGCGAATAGGCTTGCGATACGTTCATCATTTGCACTTTTGAATTGGAATTTTTATTTACGTTAAACGTACCGGACTTTTCGGTTAGGATTAGTTTTAAAATGGAGCATAATATGAACCATTGTGCTACATGTGGCCGTTCTTTAGCACGCCAGCGGACACGCCATCGGCTTGTAGGAGGAGATTTAAAAGCAAGACTTGGATTTGCAGAATCTATATTTTTTTACTTCATTTCACATTATTAATAGATTAAGTAATTTATTTTTCACCTAGCGTTACACAGTACAGACCTTTATACTGCATTGTTTATAATAAAACATTGCGAGGACCACACGTTTAACTGCTAACACTACCGTTTATACGTATTTAGTTGATAAAATGAAGCCAAATAAATATTACGTTTTATTTGAAAATAAAACATTTTTGTTAATCATAGCTCCTCCCCTGCACAAGTGTCATTGTTGGTGTCATATACTAAAATAAAGCCATTGTGATAACCTTTCAAATGATATATATCACAACTTGTTACAGCCTGGGGACGGGGCCCATACAAAGTTGCCCATTCTCTTTTATAATTATAATTTTAGTTTATTTATAGTTTACTAATTCATTTTGTTGAGATTGTAAATATATGCGAAATGTTTCATTTTATGTCGTACAAGCAAATGTTGTAAAATCTGTAGACTCTTTGAACCTCAATCTATAAATAAAAGCGGAAACACCACTCACTTGAAATTTGGCAGGTAGGGTCCTTATTCGACAGAAGTAGTCCATTTTACATTTCAGGCGTCGTTCAGAGCACTTGGCTTGATGGAGCACGATGCATACTGGTATCGCACTCTGGAAGAAGCCTTCTTCTCTGACTCCCTCTGACTCTGAATACTGAGACAGTCTTGCGGAAGATGTTAGATGGCAAATGAAGAGAGAGCGGGGGAATGTCCAATTGGTCGAAAAGAACGATTCGCAAATGTAAGTTGAACCAACCCGACTAAAAATAATTTAGTTGTTTAATTTTTCCTGCCACACGGATATGCACGCTGCCACTACAATGCGTCCACTACAGCGGTATGCCCGCCCCTGTCACAGATATAATCGACCATTTTAAACGCGAGTGTCGTTTTATCAAGCGGTCCCCAACTAAGTACTAACCACGTCCAAAGCTGCTTGAACTTCGCTATCGAACGAGAACCAGTATACTGAGTATGCTAATGGCCACAAAGGTAATTACCCGTTTTCTTCGACCTATAATACAATATCTTACAGCTCCAATTTTTACTCCCTTTAGTCTAGAAAAAGGGTGAGAGTACTGTGCTTCGTTTGGACTACTCCGTAGGTCTTTTATTGGTAGCGGGCTGCATTTGGAAAAGCAGAATTTTTACTCAGGCGTACTGTGCCTGTTTTGAGTACCATAAAAGCGTTTTAACGCCTTGCGTGCCTGTCTTATTTTTACTCGCGAAAAGAGCTCAAAACTTTGTGTGCCAGACATCTAAAATTACAAAACTTTGTAACATATATAAAAATGAATGTGTGTATGTATGTATGTTCGCTATAGGCTCCTACACCGTGCAACCGGTCTTAATGAAATTTTAACCAGGTGCTATTTACATTAAAACTTAGAACATAGGCTATTTTATTACTTTCTAAAGCCACTCCTAGATGGCGCTGTCATGGAGAGCTTCGATGAAAATCATCACAGAGCTTTGAATTTTTGCATGAACGTCCGTGGAGGTCTCCCATGACGCACCTCGAACCAAAATGGCCGCCGAAATATGACCGAAATTCAAAATTGCCGCAGAAATATGGTTGAATTTGCCAATTTTATTCCGATTCCAATGGAAGGGGGTATCTAGGGGTTTTTAAGGTCGCAAATAACGAATTTGTGGCCAACACTTATAAATTCAAAATGGCCGACGAATTTGCAAATTTTGTTTTGTTTCTGTTATTTTAAATGTTTTAACGTTCGTGGTTTTAACAAAACACATATAGGTAATTTTGGTCACACTTCAAATAAATGGATTTTGAATCTAATGCCTTGAACGTTTATAGGAATACTTCGTTTTTCGTTATTGATTATGAAGAACTTAATTTTGGAGATCATATAATTAAACGGCAAGCACTTATTTTGTGGCACCATTTTACAAAGTTTAAACTCTCCAACAATATTGAAAACTGTTTCACCGTGTAGCCCTGAGCTCAAAGAAGTGCAGAATCGCAATTTTATTTATACACTGCACAAAAGAAGGCTAAACATTAGAAAATAATTGTACAATTAATTCCCCTATGAAACGTATGGCATCTGTTACATTTAAATCGAATATATGAAAGCAATTTTGCAATATGTGATATTTAGAGATAATAAAAGTTGGTTTTTTGGCATTGCTTTTCCAACTATAAAAAATTTGTTTCATTTTTCAATTTAGTTTTATTGTTCTCGAAAAATTTTGTTATTGCAGACTTCTAGATTTAAATTAAAAAAAGCTATAGAAAACAGCCCTCGAATTTCGAGTGCTGGATGCTGCTATTTGCATTAATTTTAAATCTTTTAACGTTCAAGGTTTTAACAGAATACACAGGCAATTTTGGTCATTGTTGTGGAAATTCGTCTAACAAGATCCACGGATAGATTATCTTCAAGACTGGATTAAATTTTCTTCAAAAACATTCTCCGTTTCTCACTAGAAAAAACAATTTTATTTCATGAACCACAAATACAACCGTTCTCCCAGCAAAAAGCAATAAAAAAACAATAAACCCTTTGTCAAATGAAAAACCCTACTTTTTTACAAAATCTCACAAAACTCACAAGTGTACAAAGTGCAGAAAGTGTTTTAACATAGGTACAAATAACAAATTATTTCTAACAGTCATAGTTCAAATAAATGTATTTTGAATCTAATAACTCCAACTTTTATAGGAATAGTTGGTTTTTCGTTAATGGTTAATAAGAGTTGAATTTTGACGGTTTGGATTTGGATTGATTTTAAATGTTTTAACGTTGGGTGCAGCGAGGCGCACCGGGTCCCACCTATCCAAAATACAGAAAATAAGCGGTTCAATGAGACACTTTATCTGTGTATGAAAATTCATATCTCGAAAAATGCCATGTCAGTGGATGGTTTTTATTGTCTCGATCAAAATGTCAGATCCCTAATGGTTTCACATTTTGTTATTTGGAATCAAAAATACCAAAAAATTACCTTTTTCAAGCTCTCCTACTATATATTAAAATTCATATCACCTGATTACTACTATTGGCTTATGGGAGCAGCATAGGCGCACCGGGTCCCAGCTAGTTTCTTATAAAAATCAATTTTTAAATATGACGCCTGAAAATGGTTTTTAATTCATTATTGCACTGTAAATCAGGTAGTATTTCCATTTGCAGATTTTCTGGAACATTCTCAATAGCAACGTTAAAGGGAGCTGGCTACATTTTTTTCTACTTCATGTATTGGAACCTGCTAGTACAAAATATTTTGTTAAATCGTGTTGTCTCGCGGGCCGCAAAATTTCAGGCGAAAGGCCGCGGGTTGGCCACCCCTGCTATAAGGGATGACAATGTATGAAGTCACAGATGTACCCAGTAGGAATTCTAGGTAGCACTTGCCGATGGAGCATTGATATATGTGGTCATCTCGTAAGGGGTACTCATATTTTCTTAGGTGTTAGAAGAGCCCTTATATAACGCATTACAAGAGAAGGCAGATGGTAAGGGGTAATCCAGAATTCGAGACAAAGAAGTTAGAAATTTGCCCGATGACTCAAATACCATTACAAAAATACGAAAACAAATGAGTCATCGGGCAAATTTCTAACTTCGTTGGGTCTAATTCTGGATTACCCCTTACCATCTGCCTTCTCTTGTAATGCGTTATATAAGGGCTCATCGATGAGCAGTTCTGTACGTACTCAAAGGTAATTATCCTAAAGAAAGTAAAAAGTAAGGCCTACCCCTTACTAGTAAGGGGCCATCCATAAATTACGTCACACGAATTTCATGATTTGTTGACCCCCCCCCCGTCCTTGTCGCAGGTGGCCCCTTTTGTGAGACTCCCCCTACCTAGTGTGACGTCACATATTTTGCAATTTTACATCTAGTAATTATTAAATTAAAACAGCAGTTCCGAAATTAGTTTTATTTAAATCATCTTGACGCCATGGACTTTGAACCCACTCCTTTAAATTATTTATAACTGGCATAACAGTCACTTCGATCTCGTTTGGATTGTTAACATGTTAGATTTTGAAATGTGACGTCACAAAATTTAGGACCGCTCCCACCCCTTGTCACACAATGTCACACTTCGTCGACCCCCTCCCTCCCCCTAACGTGTGATGTAATTTATGGATGGCCCCTAAGGGCACATTTCAGTACTTCTATAAGCTTACAACTCCTACTATCCCAGTTGTCAGAGACTTTGACCTCGCACCAAATGTGATCTCGCTGAAAATTGGAACTTAGGTACTCTTTTGGGTGTAGAAAACGATAAAAAAAACTTTGCGGCTCTAAAGTGTATGCTAAGTTCACTATTTCGAAAATAAATTCGAAAATTTGGTTTTTGCTTTATATATCGAAAAATAAAAAAAATTCAGAAAAACTAATAGCGCCTCTTGAAACAGCGGACAATTTCACTAAAATTTATATTATAACTTATTTTGAAAAAAAATGTTTTATTATTAAAAAAAATTATTAAAAATAAGAAGAAAATTCGAAAAATCTAAGCGCGCCAAAAAGCTGAATTAAAAAATTCTAGCGAAGCGTTCGGGGAAAAACTAAAGTATCCTTGCCTAAAATGTACGCAAAAATAAAAATAAAAAAAGCATTTTCAAGAAGACACTCTAAGCTTTCTAAGAAAGCCATTGGTTTATAATTTTTTGTTTTTTTTTCTTATAGAAAACTTGACCGGAAATTATAATTTGTAAAATTCTCACTGATGTTTATACAATTGAAGATATATATTAATAGAGGCGTACGAAAAAAAAATCCTTGTACGTTTATCATCATTAGACATTTACTTTTGATGTAAAAATAATTAAAATGATAAAAATTGTCTCTGTTTAATAAAATTTATGTTTTAAAATATTCAGTTTTTCTTACAGCATTCATTCGACGCCATTTTTAGTTTCAAAAACTGCCGGCGCCAGACGAGAGAAGTGAAAGACTGACGGCGGCTCGGGCGCATCTTTCTTCTTCATCATATTTTGTGTGCCGGCTGTTTTTGAAGTTAAAAATGGCGTCGAATGTATGCTGCAAGAAAAACTGAATATTTTAAAACATAAATTTTATTTTATCAGTAAATAAACATGGATCAAAGAAGGCGACTTTTAATAAGCGAAAGTAAAACTTGTTCCTCCATTTTTAAACTGATGCGAAATTGAAACAAGTACACCTCAGAAAAGAAGCTTTCAAATGTAACACGTCACACAGGAAGCTTTCTGAACTCAACAATGCCGGTGAAGCCACTTATGCCGATTGAACTGAACTTGATTAAACTGAGGCCGGTGAAGCCGGGGTATAACATAGAAGCAAATAATCTATTTTCATTTTTCAATACCATATCATTTTCAGTTAAGCCATATACATATTTCCCAGCGATGATCTTTAACTGATCCTTGAGTCGCAGTTGATCTATATCCTTCAAGCCAAACTTTATGCTTATAAAACAGAAAAAAGTAAAATCTGGCAAATACGGTGAGTGGTCAACCAATTGGTCGAGGTGAGTCGTCATTGAAACTGTTTTTGCCTTTTTAAGCAGCCCTTTTGCAGTTCATTGTTTTGCCTGTTGTTCGTCTCAATAGTGTGGTGATGGATCCAAGTTTAATCTACAATTATGAAAGGACACAAAAATCTGACTAGTTTCGTTTAACTCATCATTCGAATATATTTTTGGTCCAAAATGATCATGCAGGGCATCCAATGTGCACATAGCTACACATGTTCAATTCTTCAGTCCATATAAGACAAACATGTTCTTTTGATATGTCTCTAATTTTAATTCGACTGTCGTTTGGTACCATTTATTGAACGTTTTCCATCTGATGGTCTCATTTCTTTGAAACCCGAACACTTATCCAAATTGATTCTGGGCCAGCGTGAAGTGCGGCCGTGTATTGTCTTAACCCGATTTCCATATAATATAAAAAGAAGAATAAAAAGACCAAAATAACTCAAACTAAAATCGATCCATAAAAAATCAATAATAATCACAAAATCAAGTTAATGTTACCACAACTTATAAATTTACTGATGGAAAAGGACAAGAAAGACTCCTCCACCCCCTTCCTGAACTTAAAGCCTGGTGGCGCTGGCGCGGCAGCTAATATTGGTCAGTTGATGGGAATTGCCTTGTTTAAGGAGACATACCACTCCAACAAGGGTGCTTTGCGATAACCCAGATGGTACTACAGTCTGATATAAATGAGTTCATGAAAATTTCGCAAAAGAGTCCCGATATAAAAAATTTGTTTTGATTTTTGTAATATTCAGGTCTTCAAGCGAATTTTCTATCCGTTGTGTGTCATCTAGTACAACATGCCAGGGCTATTCTTGCTCCTTGATATATTTCTTACTTCTCATCTGACACTCCGTCGAAGTAGAATCTCTTTCCCAAAAGAGCTGTCTGCTAAAGACTCCGATCTGGTTTATTTTCTTCATTCATACCTTCATTTATATCTTCGTCTTTCCCTTCATTTCACAGTTTCAGGAATCGTGCTCTGCGGATATACGAAGGACTTTCTCCTCAAACAGTACAGGGGACTTGGAGTGAAAGGTGGGAGGCGTAATATCCTAGGATCCGCCATCATATTTGTTCATCATTCCCATACGAACCCAAACCTTAGTCTGGAGATCTCTTTTAAGTTTTTCCGAATGTACTTGCCTAGTTTGCCTGTCTTTCTTTGGTTAGAGCTGGGTGTTTACACAGGATCCTGTAAACATGCTAAGGGCGACAGCGAAACTATTTTCCTGGGCCACGGCGAATGGCCTATGAATTTCTCCGATACTGGCTTTCTCGGACCATTCTCCGAAAACTGCTTGCGAAAGGTACGAGAAAAGATTTAAAACGCACCATAAAAGCTTTCCTAGTACATTGGTTTCGATATATTGCTTCGCTTTTATAGTCCAGTCAAAATAGACGAAAAACAGCAGAAATTTTACCATAAATGGTAAGTTGCTGAAAATTGGTACACACCTTAAAAACATCATTATACATAAAATGTCGAGACTGTCACGCGATCGGTCAGGAGGAAATTTTTTTATTCAAGGTCAAAAGGTCAAAATGTAATTTTTTTGCAAATCTCTCTTAAACGGTAAGTCTTATCATAAAACAGTGTTCACAAAGTTTGTAGATTAAGCGATTATCTACAAAAAAATATATTATACATTTTCCCGTACGAATTGCCATTCATGAGATATCGCCGTTTTAAAGATTTAAAATACTCATATGCACTCATTCGCGACTTGCAAAGGTTATCAGACGTTCAATAAATCCTTTGTTGGCCTACGCGGCTAATATTTTCAGGGGTGATTCCTGGATGTGTTTGGAGAAAAAAATTGTTCTAGAGAGGGCGTCTATCCCCACTATCCACTAAAATACAGGGTGTTTAAGAAAAAAAAGTTTATTTTTTTTAAATTTACTTAAACTTCACTTACTCCTAGACTAATTATCGTAAAGCAACAAAACTAGGTTCATCTTAAAGGTAAATGTGTATTCTTTAATTTGGTATAAAGATCAAAAAGTTGAGTGACTCCGTTTAGAATATATGTAGGTTTAAAATATGGGCAAAATGCTGAAAAACGAAGAAACATTGGGATTTTGCTCACATTTTGTACCTACATATATTCTAAACGGAGTCACTCAACTTTTTGATCTTTATACCAAATTAAAGAATACACATTTACCTTTAAGATGAGCCTAGTTTTGTCGCTTTACGATAATTAGTCTAGGAGTAATTGAAGTTTAAGTAAATTTAAAAAAAATAAAAATTTTTTTCTTAACCACCCTGTATTTTAGTGGATAGTGGGGATAGATGCCCTCTCTAGAACAATTTTTTTCTCCAAACACATCCAGGAATCACCCCTGAAAATATTAGCAGCGTAGGCCAACAAAGGATTTATTGAACGTCTGTTGACCTTTGCAAGTCGCGAATGAGTGCATATGAGTATTTTAAATCTTTAAAACGGCGATATCTCATGAATGGCAATTCGTACGGGAAAATCTATAATATATTTTTTTGTAGATAATCGCTTAATCTACAAACTTTGTGAACACTGTTTTGTGATAAGACTTACCATTTAAGAGAGATTTGCAAAAAACTGACATTTTGACCTTTTGACCTTGAATAAAAAAATGTCCTCCTGACCGATCGCGTGTCAGTCTCGACATTTTATGTATAATGATGTTTTTAAGGTGTGTACCAATTTTCAGCAACTTACCATTTATATATGTTTCAAATGTCTATTTTGACTGGACTATTATTGCCTTCGAACTCGTTTACGAGTTCAACGTCGAAGCAAGCTTTCGTTTTTGGCAAGTCGTTCTCGAATAGTTTCCGAATCTAAATGTTTGCAGGAATATACGCTACATACGCACACAGGAACACACGAGAACAGCAACACAAAACCATCCCAATAGGGAAAAGAAGAACCCATTCGAGAAGAATTGATTCAGAATGCATTCCGAAGGAACTAATTGATTCCTTTTCTGATTCTGGAGAATGCAGAAGGGAATCGCATGTATTCCCAATCCAACGCTAAGCGTAAAACAATTTCCAAATAATTCTAAGGAATCAATTCCGAACCGATTCTAGGGAATGCAGAGAGGAATGAATTCGTTCCGTCCTATGACATCCCAATGCAAAAAGAATCGGTTCTCTACATGTCTTTGAATCTGAAGTGGAATCACTTCCAATGTACTGGAACCAATTCTGAATCCATTCTGAATGTATTCTGTTCTCAACTGGGATGCCACAGCCCCATGCAACTTTGACAGGCGGTGGCTACGAAATAGAAATTAGATTGATTCGGTAGCCACACTAGGCGACGTCGCCATCGCAGTCGTCTGCTGAATGTGCGCCTTCATATATGTATAAGCGGTCTATTCTATTCGTTTTTGACAGTTGCTCTTAGCATGTTTACACCAGGAAGTGAACGAGTCTTTTTCGCTCGTTTGTCTCCCCATAGCTACGCCAACAAACATTATGCCGGTTACCCTTTGCGAGCTACTGTTTCATGATGATTGCCGTTATTTTGGCAATATATCTTTTGGGTCTGGGCAATAAATCCACTGTACTGTTTTTTTACTGTAAGCTATTACCGTAGGGTTTTGAGGTCCAGGCCTTGGACTCTCTTAAGTTTAAAGTCTCCGCACGTGGTCAGGCGTCTGATGTGAAGGTTGGGAGCGGAAAGAACACATCAGACATGCTCTCAAGGCCCCTGTTGACTAATTCGATGAACACCTATTGTGCAGATTACGAGAAAAATCCTTAAATCGTGTCGCCTTTTTCATAGTCGAAGTAGTCGACGCTTAATGGCAGGACACACATACCCGCACCATGTCTGCACCGCATCTGTGTCGGCGTAAAAACTAAATTCAACTAATTTGACGCGGTGCGGGCACGGAGGCGCGGAAAGGTGGTGACTGACTGGTAAAATTTTACTTGTTTACTATGCCTCAGTGTGTCGTCCGACACACGGCCGTCATGCGGTGCGGACACGTGCCCCGGCCTTAAGTCGATCTCCGCCTGTAGTTGGAACTATTGTAGTATGTGACCGAAGGGTGGAATGGTGGATTGGTGTATTACTGGTAATGCTATTAGCTAACTTTACTTAAAATGGATTATTTCTATGTAAAATTTTATTGACTGTATGTTCTTCTGTCCTATCATCGTCTGAAAGATAAACAAAACTACTTTCCTTCACCAAAGGACTAATATTAACTTTTATATTAAAGAAATAATAAACAATATTGTAAAAAGCAGTCTATTTTCCTTTTTAATTAAAATCCTTTATTCTCTTTATATTTTCAGGTCTGTGTCAGCAGCCATCAAAGAAACTTAAAATGACGTCTGCACAGGACCAAACGAATCATGTCCTCTCGAGGCATTCGTAAAGTCCAGAATTAAATTAAACATTTTCAATTAAGAACTTTTTGGAATAAACATCAACTAAACAACTAAGTGCACCCGGAAGGATGCTGTTGGTCGAAAATAAAGTGAAACTTTGAAGGGAAAGTTTTTCTTCATTGGCCTAAGTATAGCTGAAGTAGTAGTAATTAGTAAGAAAGCGCATCAAAAGATGAGATTTACTGCTGCTAATCGCGAAGCTATCGGACTTTTGGCGCTAATTCTCATCACAAGCCAAAATCTACTTGGCACGAGTGGGGCTCAGTACCTTAACAAGCGGCGTTGGAGCTTGGGAACAAACGATGTGGATAAGTGGAGCTCATCAATTTCAATCAACGAACAACAATATCTCAAGCATTCCCCAGCATCAGCATGGCCAGAGATGGTGTATAATGGAATGAAAGACTTATGGTCAAGTGGCAGGGTCAAGAGGGATGATGTTAATATCTTGGACAAACATCGCTCGATTAAGGTGGATTATAATGCAACAGCATCAACAGCTGAATCAAGATCAGAAATCGCCGCCAGGCCGTCTGCTAACACCAGTGTGGAGTACGATGCCCTGGGAGAATTGATGCCCGAGAATATTGATAGCATAGATGTGACCACAGCAGCTGATAACGTAGGTGAGAACGTCGTCGATTGCGACCCGGAGGAGGACGAGAACTGCAATGTTAATCATAATATCACGTGCGTTGGAGAGCCTATGTACTGCAACTACACCTATGAGGACTATGTTACTTTGCTCTATGACTACATCTATCCCACTGTGCCCGAGTGGATATTGATTTTCTCGCATTCTGTTGTCTTCGTCATGGGACTGGTGAGTACATTGTATATAGATAGTATAATCACACACGTTGTTTCTATTTCGAAATTCAAATTCTGCCACATTTGCATTTGTTTTCGGCCCTTTTTTTGTTAAGGGATTAACAACCGACAAAAAATTCTCCAGTTGAGATGTGATGTCCTGTGCCTTCTGCTAAATCCCTAATATCCTTTCAAAACAAATCAATGGGAATACATAATGAACTGGCCCCAACTGAATAAGACCTGCTCATGTACATTTTGTCCAACAAAAAAAATAAATAAATGTTCGTCTCCATTGGAAATTCTTGTAATAAATAAATCCGAAACAAAACGAAATGAAAATGGTGTTGCTTCATTCCGGTTGTTTTTCGTTGAAATAATCAAACTGAGAGAAATACAAAGTGGAAATTGCAAAAACAAATTCAATTTCAACAAAAAAAAACACATTTTTTAATTTTTATGTAATTACCTTTCAGGATATTAACCTGTTGGTATTCGCGAAAGTAAGAGTGATATTCTGGGAAATTTATGAATAATTCAACGAAAATTTGTATAAATAAATTTAAATATTTGTGTACACTGAATAACATAAAAATATATTTGATTTTAAAACGGCTTCTTAAATTTTGATAAGAGAGGAATTGATTAGACAGAACTTAGACATTCAAATAAAAAACAACCTCTGAACGGAGGCTTAAGGTTTAGTCTTCCACATTAAAAAAATAAATATGAAATTTTCAGAAGAAGACACCAACTAAGTTGCCGAGAGGAAGGTAAGACCTGCTTGTTATATTTGTATACTAGCTCCAAATTTTCTAGTGTCGTTTCATTCCCTGAAGAATTGGCGGATTTGGGGTAACAATGATCAAATATTTCCTGCTCAATGTATCTATCCACTAGGTCAGCGGCTCCCTAGGGGTACGCGTTTGATAGCTTAGGGGTACGCCACTGACATATAGATATGGACTGCTAAATAAGCAAAATCCCATACAAAAAAGTGGCACCAAAAACTATTGTTGTCTCGTTCCCCCGTTAAAATCCTATGAACTTTAATCGGTTTTAAAATAAAAACACAGTTCAGTGCGTCTCCGCGATATAAACATAATTAGAAAAAACTAGACAGGTATAGAGTTTTTTCTTCTTTCTCTCACTTTCGTTATTTTTAAAAGTTCGTTAAACAGAGGGAAAGAACCCTCACATATTTAAAAAAAATACATTTATTTAACGAAAAAACTGCTACTAATTAAAATATAATGATGGAAAATTATTTCTATCAATTATAACATATATCTTATTACTTATTTTCCTCTAAATTCGGAAAAAAATTGTTGTTTACATAGAAAAGGTCTTCTTCTTCTGGAGAAAAATGGTGCCATTGAAAGTTGTCAATTAGCAGTCCATATATATATGTCAGTGGGGTACGCGAAAACAATTTAGTTATGGCGGATGTAAAAATGTTCTATTCTCCTCTCGTCTCGATCCAGTTTCAGAGCGGTAGCAAACAGTCGACAAAAATTATCCAAAACCTATCCACAGCTGGCCGCTTTGTAACTTTAGTAAATACACCCTGTTTGAATTAAAAAGTAGTAACGCTTTCGCTATACAAGTTGATGAAAGCACAGATGTCTCAAATTTTGCTATTTTGCTTGCTATTGCAAGGTATTTAAAAGACCATGAAGCCGAAGAAATCCTTTTACTTTGTCATGCTGATGAGTCGTCAAAGTCAAAAATTTGTTTTTTTTTTCACTAAAATTTCAACTAAAACCACCTTTTTATCCAAAAAATACGTAGTTACCTGATTTTTTTTTTTTGCAAAATTGGAAAGCTTGGATAATTTCCTATGAATAATGTCCAGACAATTTTTATGCTACGACCTTAAGGCGGGGTTTACATCTGCAATTTATTCGCCGAATTTATCACTTGAATAAATCTTTCTAAGTTCAAAAGCGTTTACATCTCGACACAAAATTACGTACATTTATTCCTAGAACAAGAGCTCAAAAATATTGGTGAATAAATTTACTGAATGTAATTCAGAATAGTTTACATTATAAATAAAATTCTATTTAAAAATTGCAGAAGCGTTTACATATAGCGAAAACGTTCTTGTGAATTTTGCAAGGAATAAAATTCAACGTGAATTTATAAATACTGCTGTGCAGTCAGTTTACACCAATTTTCAACTTTTTCGATTTTTTCAAAGCGCCCAATATTCGAATGGATGAAAAACGCTCACTCGCGGTCAAAATTTCGAAAAATGTAATGTTTTTGCATTTTTTCCCTTTTACCCACCCCCGAAATATATTACCCATCCCTGACCGTCCAAATATCAATACTTATTTTATAGACCTTTCCACCAAGCCAAATTTAAAAAAAATGGTTGACAAACAAGGAAGTTATGGCTATTTATATAATATAATTTATGAAACCATCCAAAAAAAATTTCCGAGAAGAACGAAATTTTTAATAAGTAACCAAAATGTGTCTGGATGAAAAATTAGATATTAAAAAGGAATACGTATGGAGTATTCCACCAATCGCCCATAAAAAAGATACCCATTTCCGAAAGGCAATTTCTGTGCAGGATGGGCCCTTTAAGATACTTTGCAGGAAACCTTAAGAATATCATTACTAGAGTGCGGATTATATGCAACTTTTATATTTTTAATGTTAATTTTTTTTAATTTGGTAAGTACTAATACTTTTGTTTACAGAATCCATTTTTTATAACATATCAAAATATGCAAAATTTTATGCAAAAATATGCAATTGCATATGCAGTAAATATGCAAATATATGCAAAAACAGTGCAAAATAAGCAATACAAAATACAAATTAAAACAAAGTTTTGAGAAATGTATTTTCTTTTTAAGTTACATAATTTAAGGTACAATACACAATCATGATCTTTTCAATATGTATTTGTGGATGTAAGGTTATTACGTTTGTCAGTCAATATCATTTTATATGCAGAAAAAGATCTTTCTACATCACATGATGAAATAGGAGCAAATTTGTGCTTGCTTTATAAATTGGTATTAATCTTAATTGTTTGAAAACTGTTTGGCAACCCTTCAGTTATGTTGTCATTTCGTAGCACCATACTGACTTGATGCATAGCTTTATATTCAAGATAGATTTTTATCTAAAACTTGTTGAAGTTTATCTGTAATGCCGGGTTTCCATTAGTAGAATTACTGGTAGAGTAACTTGCGTATTTTTAAGCCGAGCAAACTCTACGAGGTAACTAACTGGTAGAGTACCCGTTTTCATTTAAATTGAAAATAGTATGGTACAGAAGGTAATAGTAAACGTTCTTGGTTATAAGCACTTCTAATGGTGGATCCACACTACGCGGATTTCACTCATACGCGCTTTTGCCTTTTTTTCGTATAAAGTTTTTAATGGCAAAGGCAGTACGGCCGAACTGCGCAAACAAAAGCCTGTGCTTAAAAGGTACATCGAACTTTCACACAATACGGATTTTTTAAATGAAAATTGATTGTTTTCTCAATGTAGATTACTCAATATTCAATAAATAATTATTTTCATTCAGATTAGCTCTTAAAAAACTCATCATTCCGAAAATTTAAAGGCCTTTCCGCCAAAAGCGCGTGGGATCTAATTCCGCGTAGTGAGGACGGGACTATAGATTTTTTATTTTTTGTTTTAATTCAGCCCATTTCAGCTACTATTGCTTTACACGCAGATGTCCGTTTACTTTTATTTTTATAATCAATGCTTGTTATATTCCATAGGCATTTATATTCACTGTATAATTCTACTAATTTAGTAGTTTCTGTCTCAAACCACTAGACACAAACACGCTAAATACTTCAACCACACGAGGCTTTTTCTATGTTAGACTATGAGTGAATTCCAAAATGCATCACTGCGGTATCACTGCAGAATTCAGCAATTGGGAGTCTGTAGCTGCATTCTGCAGTGATACCGCAGGTAAGTCACCCTATCTCAACACTGTTTTTATTAGCATAGTGGTGGTAGAGTAGAGTGGAAACCAATGGAGGGGGACGGCAAGTGGTAGATTAACTTTACCACGGTGCTATCCCACTCTACTCTACTATAATTAAGTACTCTACTCTACCACTTACGTTTTCATTAGGCGAGTACTCGCCCAGTATACTCTACCACTAATTCTACTAATGAAAACCCGGCATAACCGTTTTGCCAAAACTCCCAGGAATTATTTTAATGTGTTTACTAGCATCTTCGACGTATCTAATTGATTCGTATTATATTCTGATGAAAATAAATAAAATATGCAGGGGTGGCAAAGCCAAAGTCGTTTCAACTCATTCGTTACAAGTTTTAAATGGAAAAATTCAATGGAAAACTCGAAACAGATGACTTGAAACGACTTGTGTGCTGCCAGCGCAGCATTTGAGATACAATACACACGAAAATTTGAATGATTCTAAGTTTTGAACTAATAATATGATGGCATAAAACTGTCAAAATAAACAAATATGCAAAACATATGCAAATATGCAAAAAAATGCAAATATGCAAATTGTATGCAAATATGCAAAGTATGCAAAAAAAAAATTAATATATTTAAGTTGTAAATATCATAAAACAACCTTCTTAATAGTTTTAACATAAAGAACACTATAAATAAGAAATATGCATTTGCATATAATCCGCTCTCTAATCATTACCAAATAAATACTGGAAGTTTCTATCAATCACTTTGGCGCTAAAATTAGGGCTCTAGTCGAGGTCAAAGGGCCAAACTTACTATTTAAGAGATATATTCGAGAAACCGTCTTATTATTTTTTCACAATCTGAACCCAATTAGTTTCTAACTTAAAATTTTGAAATTTAGTAGAGATGCGACGAATATGGGCTCAACCGAATACGAATATTCGGCCGAATATTCGGTCAAAAATGTGCCGAACCGAACATTCGGCCGAATTATTCGGTTCATTTTTGAGCTCTGTAGAAATGTAGTTTGATAGCGATGAGGGAAGAGGAATTTAAGGCTTCTAGTAAAAAAAACCATTAACAATAAGAGATAAATCAAATCCTGCTGCTCGGTTTGACGTAACCGAACATTTAAATTTTTCTTAATAATTTAATAGATTTATTTCTCGTCAGATTTAGACAATATTTCCGGAACAAGGCAATGTTTGTATTTCTTCTTGAATATTTTTGAGGGAGAACTTTGTCCCTTGGTAATAAAATTTCCTTCGACGTCTGAAGAGATGGTGGACTTAACTCACAGAGCATCAGTGAACATACCGTCAATTTTCTAGTAAACTCTGCTTTACTTTGGCTATATTTTACGCATTTCGATATCTCCTGGTTTTTCTCCATAAAGGCAACATGACAATCAAAGTGTCTCCTCCTTGTTATTTTAACTCGAGAATATAAGAATAATTTTAAATCACCAAAAATTTAAACAATAAAAAATTTTCCTACCCTTCGTCTCTTTTTATTTTAAAAAAAGGTCGCGTTACTTAAAAATTTTCCGTGACAATAATGCAACTTTCAATGACTTCGGGAATGCCACACTCTCATTTTTGTGACAATTGTCACTAAGGTGCTTATGAGAATACGAATACACCAAGAGTAAAAGGTGTCAAGGTCAGCTTGCAAAAGATTGCAATCCTCGATACTCTTTATGTGACGGTACAATTTGATGTCATCAGCGTAAATCAAGATTCTACAGTGTCTTAGCAAGGGAACAATATCATCAATTGATATAATAAAGAGCAAGGGACCAAGATGACTTCCTTGAGGAACACCGGATGACGCTTCAATGGTTACTGATTTGGATCCATGAAAAAGAACTTGGTAGGTCCTGTCAGCTAAGTAAGACTGGAACCATACTAGAAGGGCTCGCGGAAAGCCTAACATCCTTAATTTGAGAAGTATAATGGAGTGAGAGAGCTTGTCAAATGCCTTACTAAAATCAGTGTAAACACAATCAGTCTGGCAACCGGAAACGAAGCCCTCGACAGTATGAGAAGTGAACTCAAGAAGATTGGTGGTAGTGGAACGCGCTGCAAGAAAGCCATGTTGGTTCGTTGATACCAACCTCCTGCAGATAGGCGCGATTGCAGAATAGATAATCGATTCAAAGAGTTTCGGAATGACAGACAGCTTCGCAACTGGTCTATAATTCGATATTTCATTCTTGCTACCACTCTTGTGAATAGGGATTATGAACGAATTCTTCCAGAGAGTAGGGAAGTACCCTTTGTCAAGGGATTTTTGAAACAGGGTTTTCAGAGGAGACTGGAGAACCCCTGCACAGGACTTAAGGACAGCAGGAGGAATACCATCGGGGCCAGAGGTGAAATCGTATGGGAGTTCATCAATATGTTTCGCGATATCGTCATTGGAAATTGAAAGGGATACACTATAAGCCTCTCGGTTAGGAATTATATGACGAAAATTATTGTCATTAGGCTGAAAGTCAGAAGGTGAGAAAGATTGACGAAAGAATGAGGCAAACATGTTGCAAATCGCAGGCGACTCACTACTAGACAAGTCCGTGTGCTGCATGGTGTTAGGGTAGTCATCAACCTTTTTCTTAGAGTTGACGAATTTAAAGCAATTTCTAGGGTCAGTGAACACTTTATCGCTCATACAGCTAAGATATTCACGATACAGAGCAGAAGAGAGAGAGCGAAATCGGTTGTAGCAATTTATAAATAAATTAAGACTCGGAGTATCCTTTCTCTTTAAATAGGTTTTCCAGAGTCTGTTCTTCTGATTTTTCAAATGCTTGAGCTCATTATTGAACCAAGGTAGAGATGAACTGGGTAATTTTTGAGGCTCATAAGGTACACAAGAAACCAGGGCTTAGTATAGTACGCCATAAAATCGTGCCACGTCGTCATCCAACTCATTTGCAGAAAGTAAACTGTTGAAATTAATCCAGTGTTGCCAACTCCTAAAAATATTTACCCCTAAAGCTAAGTCAAAAACCCCTAAAATCGCCACAATTACTTGGAAATCCCCCTAAAAAAGCAACAATTTACGTTTTATTCTTTATTTATAAGCTATTTAATATTTCAAATACTTCGTTTTCTTCTGGTTCTAACTTTTTAGCATCATACATTTAGATATTAAATAAGCTTAACATTTTATTGGATGGATTAAATGTTTTGCAAGATCCACCATTTCGTTGCAATGTCAAATTTTGTAGCACTTCTATAGATAATCTTTTCCGCAACTTATTTTTGACAATATTGTAGATAGAGAATGCGCGCCTGACGCTTGCGTTCGAAATTGGAACCGTGACGAAGTAACCACAGACTACAGTTACCACGGAGGAGTTGTGGTAATATATCTAAAAAATCCGTTGACAGGAAAAAAGAAAATACCAGTGTAACCATATACTGGTGACATTTGTTTTTTTTATTTAACTCCGCATTCATAAGTCGCTAGGTCAACAAATAAATATGATTGGATAGACTGGGTGGTAAATAAAAAAGCCCCTAAAAAAAACCCTAAAAATATAAAGCCCCTAGAAAAATCCCATCCCATTTATTTACCCCCTAAATCTGGGGGGAAACCCCCTAAGTTGGTAACCCTGAATTAATCAAGGCAAGCTTAGATGACAGCTCATTAAAATTAGCCTTTTTGAAGTTAAAGGCATGGGATACCACCTCCGGACAAGGATTATTCTCAGAATTGAAGCAATAATTGAGCGAGATAGGAGGATGGTAATTGTCAACAGACGACATGACTATTGGACTGGGTTCAACAGTCATGTTGACTGAGTCCGTAAAAAATACAAGATCCAACTGCCTCCTCAACACATTAGTCACTCCACTCATTTGGTTCAAGCCGAGTGAGAATAGGGAATTGAGAAAACAGGACTCTTTAAGATTTAGGTTCCCTTCAGGGAGGTAGTTATCGTCATCTTCGACATATACCCACTGAATATTGGGTAAGTTGAAATCGCCTAGAAGCAGTAGTTCATCGCCGGTGTTCATCATACACTGGATATGATCAACACAAGAGATGAGAATATCATAAAGGTTTTTCCCTCCATCGTCAAGTGTGCTTATCATATCTGGTGGGATATAGCAGCACAGCAGGAAGAGGTAAGATTTAGGAAAGGAAATTTTGAGAGCGACAAGCTCAACGTCAAGGTGGTTGGAGAAACTAGGAAGCGAAATTGGGTTACAATTAAGATGGCTCCTACAAGCCAGAAGTACGCCACCTCCACGAGCTTCCGAGTCAGTGAAACGATCCCTCCGATATACTTGGTAGGAGGAATCAAAGAGTTCAGCATTAAGAATGCCTTCATGGAGCCAGGTTTCAGTGAATGCTATCATTTGGGTAATTCGCTCTGTGTGTTTTAGTTCTTGGAAATTTGTCTGCATTAAGTGCATAGGAAGCGGATTACACGAATGATAATCTTTCTTCTTAGAATAATGAGCACAGAGAGCGAATTATACAGATGATTATTATTTCTTAGAATCTTATGTGACAATATAAAAGAGTCGGTATTTTTTTTAATTTTGGATTTTTTAAATAAATAATGGTTACACAATGTAGTGTCTGTTTTATTTACAAATACTACCTATGTACATTTCGAGAATCAAGCCTTTTTAACATATGTAAATCCTAAATTAATACTATTTAAATATTCGGTAATTATTCGGCAAACTAACCGAATATTCGGCCGAATACGAACATAAAAAAATACGCCGAACATGCCGAATACGAATATTCGGCCGAACATTCGGCGCATCTCTAAAATTTAATACAATGAAAATTTTAGAAGAAACTGGGAGGTATACTATCCAGAATATTGAAGGATGAAGGATAAAAGTGTTATTCTTGATATACTTTTTCATTGATATTTTAAGGTATTTTTTTTTAAAAAAATTTGGTCTTTTCTTCCCTGTACTAGCCTGCGAAGGGACATATTTAAGAATTACACAGGCCTACAAATTTTTAACCCAGAGACTAGACCTATCGTACCCGAAGGATTTTGAGGCACTGAATCCGAATCCGTGTTCAGAATGGCTCCTACCCGTCTGGTTTTCGAGATATCTTAACCTAAAAGTGCAAAAAACGCGTTTTTTGCAGTTTTTGAGGTTACGTGACGTAAGGAAAAAGATTATAATCAAAAAATGTTGAATGGCAATTGAAAGTACCACCCTGTTCCCTTTAAACCTATTTGGATTTTTTGAAATATCTTTTTTTTTCACCAAAATATCGCTATTTGAAATTTTACACTTTAGCGTATTAACCCAACTACAAAAAAAATCGAAAAAATGATGTTCTTTATCGCTCGTATGCAAAATTATAAGAGTCATTTTCTTGAACATAGAATCGAAAGCAAAAAAAAGTTGAACAGAAATTTCTATTGAACTTTTGATCTTGCCTTCAACTTTTTTATTAACGTGGGTATATGCGTAGGATGAGTATAGGTATAAATGCATTGCTGTGGCAGCCAAACAATATCTTCTTCTTCACATCAATCACATTTGATATAAATTTGACTTAAATGCATACCACACTTTATATAAATTTGAAATTAGTGTAGACACAACTTAGCTTCAACTCAAGTGTCTACTACACCAGCTGTTCAATTCAAGACCAAATTTCTAGCTAAAAAAAAGTATTGAACATCGCAAAATTGAACAGAAAATTGAACGTGTAGAACCGGTCGTAGGATAAAAATTGTCTGACATTATTCATAGAAAAATTGTCTAATTTTGTAAAAAAAAAATTAGTTAACTAGGTATTTTTTGAAGAAAAAGGTGGTTTTAGTTGAAATTATAGTTAAAAAAACGAAATTTGACTTTGATGACTCATTGCTCTGAAAGTTTTTAAGGTCGAGCCTTGATTTTAACAGTTTTAGATAGGTGGGGGTATTGTGTGTACACTGATATCTTATTCACAAAAACAGCTCAGCCTCAGAGGGTTACAAAAATACAGGGTGATTTGTAAAACTCTAAACAAAAAACTTCATAACGCCCTAGCGGGTAAACCGCTACGATTTCACCCCCCCTCCGATACGATTTTTTGTTCGTCTATTCAAAACCTATCCACAGCCGGCCGTTTTGTAACTTTATGCAATACACCCTGTATAATTGCATCATGATCTGAATGACCTGAAGTAAAAAGAGTGATTCCTAAGGTTAGTTTATCCCGAATAGAAAAAAAGTTTAAACTCATAGTTATAATTACATATCGACTAAACTAGTCTTCTGTTCTTTTTTGTTGATATCATGAGTAGACAGCTCTGGGTAAATATGCCAGCCATAGAATAACTGAAATTGTTTTCTACCTGGCGTACTAATCTGTCTAGGGCTGTCCGTTTGAATTTAGTGAAAGCCTTACTCCTACCTCTTCTAATGCATGGCTTTTCTATTTTCCCCTCTCTCGATTCTTCTTGCACCCGAAAGGTCGAAGTAGCCTTTAACGACTGTGTTCGTTTTGTTTATAAGTTACGCCGCTTTGATCATATTTCACCCTATTTGAATTCTGTTTTGGGCTGCTCCCTTATTGATTATCGCAAGTTTAGGCTTTTGCGTCTATTTCATGATATTCTGCACCAGCGCAAACCTGCATACCTTAATGAGTTCGTTCAGTTCTCGCAATCGCTTAGAAATAATAATTTGATTATTCCGCATTTCCGCACTTTAATTGGACAGCGTTCTTTCTTCGTCTTCGCAGCTCTGTTATGGAACTCACTGCCTGTCGATTTACAACGTATTGATTCAGTAAGCATCTTCAAGAAGCGTCGTTTCGAGTTAATTTCTGATAGAACAGTTTAAGCATGAATATATAACTTTCTTTTTTTTATTTTTTTATATAACTTTCTTTCTTATATAACTTTCTTTTTTTTATTGTTTCTTTTTTATTTTTTTATATTGTACAATTTTATTTTAATTCTTTTCTCTCTCTTCCTTTTTTTCTTGTATATATCTCACTTGTCTTTTTAGTTTTTCTTATATTTCTATTTTCATTTTTTTATTTTTATAATTTTGTCACCGTTTCTTGATGTTTCATAATTTTTAATGAATGTACTAAAATAAGATACTATCTTTGTACATGCTTTCAAAATAAATAATAATAATAATAATAATAATCACATTGAATATCCTGTTATAACTTTTGTCCCAAAAATTTTGGGACACTTATTCTAAGTGTATCAATTAATATTGTTGGACCTACTTAAATACAATTCCATTTTCAAATAATATTTCTACATTATGAAGAGTTTACTGAGCAATAATAAATATAATCACTTTAATAAATCAAATCGACGTTAACTTATAATAAGGATGTTATACTCGAATATCAAATTTCGCAGTTCCCTGTCACGGTCAATCTAAAAACCCCTTCAATTTGCGTTTATATTCTCTCTCTCTACCAATACAAACCAAATAACGATTACAGAAAATGATGCGTAACTCGATCCCAAATGGATCATCATCAATCATTGTCTATGTCCAGTGGAAGTATATAATAACAGAGTAAAACATATACTCAGAAATACCACATATGAATATTATTTGCGCTTTCAGGGGGGCAATGGGAATACTTTTTTGCTGAAACGATATTGACTTCGTTCGCTCCATTCTCTGCTTGTAACATATGCGTGTGTGTGGGAAGGCCAGGAAGAAAAGGATATTGGGAAAAAATGAAAGAGGAACTGGAACGCATGCATGAGACTGTACATAATCAAAATATCAATGAGGAGACGACGGCAGGAGAAGAAAGATTCAGTTGTTTGGTGGTTTTTATTTATTCATAAAATATTGACATTTCTCCTTGAGAAACTGAAATTAATCTACAGAAGATAAATAACAAACATCTCAACGGATCCTGGCCATCTTGTGGGAATCGCAACATTATGATATTCGGGCATGATTACCACAAGTATATAGACTCATTGTTATATAACATCATGATAAATTGATACGGAAAATGTGTCCCAAAGTGTCCTAAAAATAGACTACCGTAATTATTTTCGCATATATAAAAATTGCATTATACAAGGACCCTTTTTTATTATTTATAGCAAAGACAAAACGAGAAGCAAGAAATACGAAAACTTGCCGAATATTCCTGAAATATCTTCCAATAAGTTAGATGAAGTATTTTGTATGGATTTGCATACTTAAGTTTGCTAATGATAAAAATAACGTTTTTTTAAATAAATAATCACGTTTAATTTGGACCAAGTTATTTTAGTAACGTACCAAAGTTTGTTATATGTTTGCCAATCATTTCAGAGTGTAGTGTTGTCTTGACTGCAGTAAGTTTGAACAAAACCAAAAAAGAACCCTTTCTACAACCGATGCAAGCTCTTGTTTTAAAGATTCTGACGTAATTCAGTAGGTTTATCTGGTCTATCTGGACAGCCTTATCTATCTGGTCTGATCTGCCTATCTATCTGTATAGTTGTATCAATTTGTATATGAAACATTATAAGTCAAATTAAAATCCTCAGGCGGACAGCTATACAGGCAGGCCAGATAGACTAGGCAAATTAGATAGACCAAGAAGACCTCCTCCTCCTATTCATACTCCTTCTCAATGAATACTTTGATGCATGGTTTCTCAACCTGGGGTCGCCATTAGACATAAGGGGGGTCGTCCGCAAAAACCGCAAAAAAACGTAACTATCGATATTTTTTAATTTATCACGGACGTGAAACAAATATTTTTTAAATTCAATGGAATGGAATTCAACACAAATTTTGGTAAAGTTTATTTGAAATACACTCAAACCTGTTCTCTGCAATCTTTTGGTGCGATTTTTTTGTAGGATTTCTTTTATTCGGATATAACAATATTTCCCCACAAAGTACATATGTATTAAAGTAATAAAAGTTAAGATTGGTTTGATGTAAGGTTGCTTGAATGCCCAAATGTACTTCATCCTCCTACTACTCGTGTGGATCAACTTCTCGACTTTTTTTTAGCAAATCACTAAATACGTTTTGGCTCATCTCGTGGAAGTTAGTTTCGTGGCCGACCAATCCACTATATAAAGTTGCGAACTCTCCTTCCACTTCCGGTAGAGTCCACGAGTCTAAGAGCAATGCAATTGCAGCAAGATATTCCACGCTAAATCCCATGATCACTGTCCAAATTTCAAAACTAAAAAGTAAAGAATGTCAGTGAACAATTCATCACGGAAGCCACTGACACGGAAAGCATCGGTGCCGTGCCGGATGCATAGACCTTAATAAATTAATTTTACGACTGATTTAACGGAAGAAGATAAAACACGTTTGTTTTCCCTGTGGTCTCCATCAGACTCCATTTTTGATTTCTTACTGAGAAAATCGCTCCAAATGCTGGATTTTTATCTTTCAACCAATATTCATGGGGTCGCAAAATTTTTTATTTCATTTTTTTGGCTTTTCGGGGGGGTCGCAACACCAAATGTTGAGAAACGATGCTCTAATGTATTGTTGGATGAGAATAAGGAATATTCAGAAGTAACGTTTGCTTGAATCCTTATAATTGCTCATCACCGCAAACTGAAGCAAAGTAGCCTTACGATTCACTTTTCCGGGTATATATATGATTTTTAGGTTAAAAGTGTGAAAATATCAGTTTAGAACCCACTAAAGACTCCCCCCGCATGAAAGCCCATCCAAGACACACTAACCTTAAAGCCCCACCAGATCCCACTCAAAGCCGTCGGTTCCCACTCAAGTCTACCCCAGCATGAAAGCCCACACGAGGCACACTTACCTCAAAACCCTCCACAAGTCAACCCAAAGACACCCAAACCCAAGACGCACTAAACCACCACTGTGAAATTCAACTTGTTTCATACAGATGGGGCTCACACCCAAAGCTCACCACAAAAAAGCTCACCAAATAGGTTCTTATCCCGGATAAAGCTCACACCCGAGCCCACAACAGATAATGCCACTGTGCTCGTATGCCCATAGCCGTACTACTAATCTCCTTCAAAACCCGCCTGGCCCCCCCATTAACCACAACCCTATTCTATCCCTAGTACTAACCTTACTACTAGACATTGCACCATGACGTCACTGGTAATAAGGGTGATTCCTGAGCTTCGCACTGCCACATAAAAATAATAAATAAACATTAACTACTATATACTCATCTATGTAGTTTATAAAGACATTCCCTAAAAAATTCCGAAAATGATACCCACTAATTTGTAACGAGCGGATGTGTGTGAAAGGAAAACATTTTGAAATATAAAAAATAAAAATCTTCAGTTCTGTAAAAATGGATTCGTTCCAGGTTGTCAGACATCATTTAAGAAATTTCTAATGCATGGAGTATTAGAAAAATCTCAACATTCTGGTTACCAATAGCCACAATCGCTTCAGGACTAATATGATTTATTTAAGCAGCAAAAAAGTAGAATTTTTGTTTTGATTAGTGCACGTGTATATATCATTAAAAATAAATTGGCATTTTTCGTTCTTAACAATTTTCTACGATGTTTTCGTATTATATTTCTGGATTTATTTCAGCTTAGAAATCTATTCTCGTCGCTACGAGATCTATCCTCAGCATTTCAGTATTTGTTTTGTCAGAAACGGTTCTCTGGTTTAAAGTTTGTTGCAGATTTCCAGGAAATCCTCGCCTTTAATTAATGTCCTGCAGAGGGTATACGTTAAACCGTCTCCGTATTATGGTATCGCGTTGGATGTTTCTAATTGCGCCGATTTTGAGGCGAATAATTTGCTGAGCTGTCAAACGGTGATCACTTTCAATGTCTGCTATCCTAAAGATCCTGACATCCTAAACAATAGTTCTCCATCTAACGGCTAACGGCCACGTAATCTATCTGATTTCTCGTTCTATCATCATTCTACACTCGAAGATCGAGGGGGGAAAACAAAAGGGGCGAGAATTTTTCACTGTATCAAATTTGTCGCTGTACAGAACCTGGCTGGCCTGGCGAGGACATGGGAAATCATTTGAATCAGACGATAATTCTAATCAAGAAAACATTCTTGCTTTATTAAAACTACTGGCAATCTTTAAAAATCCAGTTTCGGAAGCACACCTCACTTATGTAGAAAATCATCCAGGATCAACGTCTTATCTTTCGCCACGTACTCAGAATGAGTTTATTCATCTCACGGCGTCTACTGTTCGTCAAAATGGTCACGTTTTTCGGAGTAATTAGATCATTATATGCGTAAGCTTTAAAAGCTTTTTGTGTGACCTTTAAAAGATTTTATTTAAGCTTGAAAAACTATTGTTTAAGCTTTAAAAGCTTATATTTCTCGCTCGCTCTCTTGAATCCAGATTTCCAATCAGATCTTCAATTATTCGGGATATTTCCCGGAGTTCAGTAGTTATTAGCCATTTTCTGCATTCCTCGAGTAGGGCCCTAAAATGCCCATTATCTCCACGGAAATACTGGAAATTCCAACGTGAAATTTAAAATACAGGCTTCCTGGAAGGTACCTAAAAATTTCCCATCCAAAAAAAGAGCGAGTTCGAAACTTTCTGAAAATCCTAAAAAACGCAAAGGGAACAAAAGCTTTTAAAGCATAAACAAAAGCTTTGACAGCTTAAACAAAAGCTTTAACAGCTTAAAAACTTACAAACCTTAAACAAAGCTTTTAAATCTTAAACTAAAGCTTTAAAAACTTAAAAAGAAGCTTTTAAAGCTTAAACTAAAGCATTTAAAGCTTAAACAAAAGCTTTTAAAGTTTAAAGAAAAGCTTTTGGAGGTTAAACAAACGTTTAAAAAAACCTTTGTTTAATCTTTAAAAGTTTTAATTTCAATGTTTGCCAAGGGCGCTACTTTGGCTGGGTACGCCTAGGTCTCCGCGTATCTTCTTATGACAAAAGTAACTTAGTTACCTACCTTGAGTTGGTGGGATCTAAAGAGGGCAACGAAAAGCTCACCATTGTTGTTTATAACTTGGCTTATGCCTTGATTTCCAATTGTGTGTTCAAGGCCGATGTTGTTGGGCCGATTTGGCGCTTAAGTCACCCATCTTCCCGACTTCTCCCTTCATCGCCAAAGGTTCGTGAGGCACATGCGCTGGGGCGCACCGTCTAAACCGGCTCTTAGTTTCGCACAGTAATAATCCTCTCAGAAACTGGTTTCTGCCAAATATAAGAAGGACTCACCGTTTGGGCATATGCTCCCCACATCGTACCATCTAGTCTCGCCAAGTCCCATGATCTCTATTTTATTTCGGTTCATCTCGTTGAGGACTTCATGCAGCCGTCCATCAGCAAGCAGTGTTCTCACATTCCATGTTCCGATTCGAAAAGCAAAAGTCGTCGTTGTGTTGTCCATCAGGTTCCGAGGCACTGTTTGCCGATTCCCTCAGTCCAACCGACTTAAAACTCTGTTTTATGGCGCAGAGGACTCGCCATTCGATCGTCTCCCGTCAACTTCTTCCAAAGAAGTACCCCCGCGGTCACCGCGTGGGGGTGGGATTAGAACTCGCAACCAGAGCTGCTAGGTATTCGTCTGCCGTAACTCTTCTTGAGTTTTGGTAGATGTGACAAATTGTGTTCCACCACTAATCTTCCGAGGCCTTTGTAAGAAGTACTAGACATTACTTAACGACGTGAATAACATGAAGGACTGGCAGTGCAGACGGTAGCTCCAAAGCTTGTTTTATCACATTTTATGAGAATATAAAAGATATTAAATTTGGGATAGCTTTAATTTCTGTCAATAGATCCGTCAATGTCATTGTTAAGGCTTTGTACAATAAACAAAAAATATTGACATAAATCCATTCAAAACTCTGAAGGAGCTCCAAGCTAAATTTATATTTATAACCTCATAAAAAAAGAAGTTAACACAAATAAAAATATGCTTTTCAAAACAACACTTCAAAAATCATTATCCTTCCACATACAGCAACAATCTGGAACATGTGAATCTGAAAACGAAAACGACAGGACTCCAGGATGAAAACAACATAAGATCCTCTCATTTTCGGGGCATTTGATTTATTTGACAAGGAATTGCCAACGTCACTTTTCCACTTCCCATAATGGGAATCGTGTGCCCTGTAGGCGCGATTATGTTGATTTATATCCGAGAATATCAACTGTCTCCTTCTTATTTTGTCACCGGCGATTTATTGACGCAATGGCCCCCACCAACAAATACAATAATAAATAAATTCAGATAAGAATCCTTAACAGCGATTTATAATATAATAGCATGAATAGAACGCGTATTTTTGCGTTGTAAAACAGTGAATAAAAATGCCCTCACCCAAAACCTGAATGCCAACAATATTTCGCGGTTTATGGCATGAATGGCAGTAGGGAAACTTTATTAGAATCAAAAGGAAGGAAGAACGACAACAAAATTTAATATCAACCACACAATGGCCACCGATGGGGATTCCATATTATATATATATGAAAAAAGGTGCCATAAACACTAGATTGGAACAGCGACGATGATTAGATATTATCAGAAGAGAGGAACTACGTCAGAAATTTGATATATGTGTTTGCCACTGCCGGGGCTTATGATAGCAGAACTTTAGGTCATTTAGGAATGTCCTTTGAAGCCGATCCTTTATGCCAACTGCTGGGGAAAAAACAGAACATTGGTCGGGTTTCCCTTTTCACTACTGGCTGATGGAAGCTATTCACTTTATTACAGCGAATGGACACATTAGAAGTCATTAGGGAGAATATCAAAGCAAATATCATATCAAAGTTTCTTTCACAATAACACAGAATAAAGCATTTCCCTACTCAATTTCTGTCTCTGTGGCTTTGTGGAAGCATATATTATCCTGTGACGCACAAGGTACAAATACAATATTGAATTATTCTGGATCTGATGAATGCTTTTCGTTTATCGTAAGGATATTATTAAAGGTTTTTAGTTCACGGATTTACTGAGCAGTAAGTTCAGAAAGACATTCCGATATGACACGATGGACGGGTAGTATTAAGGGTTGTCTCTTCAGCTTAGAAGTTCAAAAACACTACCACATCGTTACGACAAGTACTTCGACGTCTCGTGTCTCAAACTAGCAATAAACTTTTCTTTCTTGGAATTTTATGAAAGAACTTTGAAAGAAAAAGTCTCAAAATAATTTTCGTGTACCAAAGTTATTACTGACAACACCAAAGTTACTGCAGTACCCATGAGGTCGAATGGTCTTCAGCGGATACTCATACTAGCCCAGAAGTCAAAGTTTGTTTTGAAATAAATTTACCCTGTGATTTGTTAACACTATAATTAAAAGAAAAATTGTAGAATGAATTTGGAAAAAATCGGTCGAAACTAGTCGGGTTGTGTGTTTGACCCTTTCGGTCCACACGATCCCAGTATAATGAATGTTGAATATTATGAATGGATATTTTAATAATAAATGAACAATGATAACAGCAAATTGTAAGAAAATTCATACACGGTTCTTGAAACTAACACAACTTCTATACCCAATAGCAAAAATTTCGTAATATTAAATAATAGTAATATTTAAACTGACTACTTCGAAAATAGTAGTAGTTTTAGTACTAATGAGAAATTGACTAGTACCAAAACTGGTGCCAAAGTAATCCTGAGAGAAGTTAGTTCAAATAACGATAATTCATTTTTCTAGAATTATACGTATAGCGTACTTCGTTCGCTACACAGAGGCGCGTGTCGAAATCGCCCTGAGGCCTGAGCGTATTGAAGCGCCACGCATAAACTGGAAAGCAAATGACTTAATTTGGAAATTCTATCGATTTCAGGATATAAACAAAACTAATCAATGTAAAGGGCTTGGCAGACTTGACCAAAAAAAGCCAAAGTACCTCGCAGTTTTTTATCCGGAAACGGCTTTCGGTCGATCTCTCCCAAACCTACTAGAACCAATCCGTCCGAACTCGATATACGACTATGCGCGCTTATTGGCATGTTGGATGTAGACCGCTGTTTGTTTAGATATATTATACATGATATCCCAGTAGGAAAATGAACTAGTTCTAGACTGGTAGAATAACTACATTCTAAGGAGGGAGTAGTAGTTCCCACTTGGATTCCTTTTATATGAAAACAACCCACTACTTTTGTACAGCGTTGTCCTACGATGGAGTCAATTGTCCCTTCCTGCATTACTTCGAAATACTTCTAGAACTAATTCAGCTTGAACTAATTGGAGAACTAGTTCATTTTGAAGTATTTCAAGAACTAATTTTTTTGAACTATTTGGAGAACTACTTCATTTTGGAATACTTCGAAAACTAATTCATTTTGAACTACTAGTTCGGTTAAAGTACTACAATAGCAATAAAAGGCATTTATTTGAATTAGAGTATTATGTATTTTATAAAACTAAAAGTTTCTTCATTTAAAATAATAAATTAATAATAATAATATAAATAATATAAAAAAAGGCACTTCAATGATACATAAAAAAAGTTTTTAATTTTAGTTGGTATTGTTTTCTTGTTTTAAATGAAAAACACCAAAATCTGTTTATTGTTGCACAGAGAAAGCACGCCCGTTCAACTAATCGCACAATAACTGAACGAATTCGCCACGTGCCAGAATACGAACGAAATGTTCGTTTTATTACCGTTCCGAAGAAAAAAAATCCCTAGAAAAATCTTGGGCAATACCACTGACCTCGTTATTTGAACTAGCTCCTCTTAGGATTACTTGGACACCAGTTCTAGAACTAGTCAATTTCCCACTAGTGTTAAAACTAGTTCTATTTTCTAAGTAGTCAGTTTATTCCGACTGGGATATATGATGGATGGGTACTTTATCGCGGTAACCACCTACTGGAAATTCCGTAATGAACTTTAAAATAAAAACCGTTCAAAAAGTGCTGATCTATGGTGTGAAAAATTCGTGGTCTTTGTGGAGTTTGGGTAACGTAATTTTTGCACGATTTTTTAAGAGTGCTCGGATTTTGATAAGTGATGTCTTGTTGGGAAGCTATCGCTCTGTTGCATCCAGAAAAGGTAACTTCAGTTTCATTCCAACGAGTTTATTAGATATTAGAAAAACTAATCAATTTAAAGTGAATGTAACTTTGTTTTCGTTAATACGCGTCAATCGGCACCTCAGCGAAGTCGGTATCATATTTGGTTCGCGCGATATTGGGCAAGTACAAAAATCACGTTCAAACAAAAAAACGGCTCGACCGATTTTAAAGAAAATCTTTTTCGATTATAACTTCGGTAGTACGCGTCGATCGGCAGATCAATGAAGTCAATATCATTTTTGGTTCGCGCGATTTCGTGCAGGTACAAAAATTACTTACGGCGTTTAAACAAAAAACGACTGGACCAAATTTTATAAAAATCATTTCAGATCATATTTCGGTTAATACGCTTCGATCGGCACCCCAACGAAGTCGATATCTTTTTTGGTTCGCGCGATATCGTGCAGGAAAAAATGACCACATACGTACGCACGGACAAACACACACACACACACACGTACTTCTTCTCAAATTTTTACTTAAAATACTATTGGGACCTTGAAAAATAAAAATACGTTGAAAATGACGATTTCGATTTTCGGACCGATTAGAATAACTTCCCTATAAAGTGGCAAGTTGAAAAGTTAATAATAATAGCGAAAACACGTTTTTCACGTTTTAGGTGCGAAAATTTTTTTTGTAAGACAAAAATAGTATGTAATAGCGTTTAAAAAGGCGAAAAATATGAATTTTGGACAATTGAAATCGGTCAGGAGTTATTTTGAAACGCCTTATTTATTTGCAAAGATATGCTCTACAAACCCATTTTCATGAAATGTATGTAAAGTTTGATTTGGTACCTTAAAAACTCGTTTCAAAACCACCCCTTTTTCCAGGTGCAATGTTTTTTTGCTTGAAAACCTTATCTTTTGAGTTTTTTTTCTTGAACATTTTCAGCTTTTTCTTAAAAACAAAAAAAAATCGATTTTTCAACGCTATAATTAAAAGAAAAAACCTAGGAATTGTATATGAATATATTTTGGATAAAATCGGACCGGTAAAACAGTGGAAAAACAAATAATACCCTCGACACACTTGCGTTGTTACGACGAGAAATCGTTGTTAACACGCATATTTGCTTTGTAACGAAGAAACGTAATAAAGCGATTTTTGCTTTGTTAACAACGATAACTCAAAAAGCTCTGAGAAAGAGCCACCTATCGGTTGGTAGATTAATTAAAAAAATCCATTTTGTTGTGCTTATTTTAAATTTATTTCACATTATTTCGTTGCTTTAAAATGGAAAGCGGTAAAAACTTTTTTGTTGTAATATACCTCTTTAATAAATTGCAGTCATTTATTATCACGAAAGAAATAGATTCCTTTTTATTTTTATTCATAATATATTTTTTATGAGCTTTTTCACAACACTTTCTCAGTTTTGACAGTTCAAAATGTAACAAAGCAATTTATAGTGTGTCTTCCCATTTTTGGGCTTTCGTCGTAACAAGGATTTTTCGTCGTAAAGCGCTGTCGTGTGTCGAGGGTATTAATAAAACTGTCGACAACCGGATTTCAAGAAAAATCTCAAAAACAAAAAGCTTTTCATGCAAAAAACAATCGCGCCTGGGAAAAAGGGTGGTTTTCAAACGAGCTTTTGAGGTATTAATTCAAAACTCACATACATTTTATAAAAATGGGTTTATAGAACAGATCTTTAAAAAACAACGTGGTAGACAGCACCTGTATGACATTTAGGACATTGTTATTAACATATGTTTTTTGACAGTGCCAACTTTGACAGTTTAAGAAAAAATTAATACGGAGTGTGCGTGGTGCGCCATCTGTGAGAAAATTAAAAAACTAAGATAACCGTTGTAACGAACGCGTTTAACTTGCTAATCATCAAAATATTTTGAAGATTAAGGATTGATGTTAATCATCAAAAAATTGGTTATTAACTAACAATTAGGGGCGACACAGCCCAGTTAACGTTGATTAGCGGTAATTGAGAGTTAAAGAGCGTTGTCTGTCCAGGCAGGGTATATTCACTGGAAGAGCTGATGAAATTCTGGAAAAACCTCGGCAAGATATGGCTAAACCTAAATGGGAAGTGAAGTGAAGTTAGGTACCATTGCATATGAATGTTTTAGATTGACCAAAATGGAAGTGAAAATGTAGTTACACCTACTTCAGTGGAAGTAAATCTACTTCACTTCTACTGCACTTCTGCGTTACTTTTCATTCGTTTTGGCCTCTAGGCATGTCAGCAGTGACGGTATTGGGGAAACCTAGGCATTTTCCGCAAAACTGTTTTGAACGACTTACACAAAAGCTGGATACAAAAAGATGCTCGATGAGCTTAGGGTGAAAAATATGATAGAAATCAATGAAAGCGCTGCTGAAATCAATGAAATCGCCCCATTTTCTAAAACGCCACTTAACCTAACCGATGGGGAAAATTGGTCAGGCAGGACAAAAGGATGTGGTCGATGGGAGAAAGATGGAATATGGATAGTGCCGCAGGATCCAACTCCAAGGTCTCGATAGCAAGGTGGCCTTCTGCGCTAGACTCAACCTTGAGATAGGTTTGAAGTGCGCCAACATAAAAATATTTTGGGACTATCAAGCTGTCATCAAAAGGCACTCTCGTCCGGGAAGTTTTCCTCCAAAATAGTTGCAGAGTGCTTTGACGTACTCCAGGGCCTGGCCATGAGAAATAGGGTCTCGCTCTACTTGGTCCCCGGATAGTGGGGTATGGAGGGCAATAATATTGCGGAGAAGCTCGAAAGGTATTTTCCGTTGGTGGGGTATGTGCACAATAGCCCTAAATTGATCACGGTGTCAGCACTATTGGTTGGCCCCATATTTATAAAAAAAACACCGAAGCTCGTCACCGATTGTATCATGACTACCGACAAATGACGAAACATTCTCGATAATAATGAAGCATTTTTTTTTAATTAATTAATTTTCACACTGTAAGAAAACTAACTGAATTTGACTAAAAGATCACGGTGAACTTCTCCCTTGTGAACCTTTGATGCATTTGCATACTGGGATATTCACTGGAACTCCTCTATCACAGTTTTCACTCACCCATAGCACCTCAACTGATCAACATTTTTCTTTCATGTAAAAGCATACCGTATTTGTGCAAAACTTTCGCCTGAATTTAATCCTATTAAATCCTTTAGTATACTTCTCAAAGGACAATAACTCCGTAATTAAAAATACCACGAATTTCAGTAGACTACTCCGGGGAAACTAGGGATCGCATTAAGGAGTGCGTATTATCTCCAGACAGAACCACAGAATAAAGAATGTAATAAAATTATGGCGAGAACCAGAACACCTTTACTTTCATCAAAACGAGTCCTGAAAACATAATTTTAAGGAATTTCATAAAAATGCTTACGAAAGGGGCGAAATTATGTTTTATGTTTGTGAATTATTTTTAATAGATACAATAGAATAAACTTTTAGCTATTCAAAAAAAACTCTGGTTTTATAAGAGATAATTAAAAATTTTACATTTCTTTCTTTCAGGTTGGCAACGCCCTAGTCTGTATTGCTGTCTACACAAACTATTCTATGCGGACAGTGACGAATATTTTCATTGTAAATTTGGCTGTGGCAGACTTCTTTGTCATCCTGTTTTGCTTGCCACCAACTGTGGTTTGGGATGTCACCGAGACATGGTTCATGGGGAAAATGATGTGCAAAATCGTCCTTTATTTTCAGGTATGTTAGATCCTCTTTGATATAAAAAAATTAAATCTCTCTTTCTCAGCAAAATATTCTTAATTAAAAAAAAGAAAATTAAAGTATAGTAAAAAATAGATTCTTTTTAATAACCTCCGAGACGGGTAGATACAATTGAAAGACAATTTTCAATGCCTTCAGGGAAATCATCGCTTACCTAATTAACTTTAACAGAGGCACTTCAATGTTGTCATCTTTAATTAAGATAAACCACAGCACGATAAATCCCATAATGAAAAAAAGTCGATGCCACGATGATAAAAAGAGATTTGGCAGAATTGAAAATTTCCATGTCATAACACTGGAAAAGATATCGCAAAGTTCTCCCAATAGGCCCCAGAGCATCGAGAGCCGATTTTTATGGCATCAGACCTGGGATATAATAAATCCGCTGTTGATAGGGGCTTCCGTGAACGTTGGTAGTCAATTGAAGCAATTTATTTTCATTTTCCAATTAACGAACAAAAAGGATGTTTTTTTTCTCGATAACAATCGGTATTTATCCGCCTTTATTGTCTTATGGAAAAGAATAGTGAACAATCGAAAAGTGTAGCATAGCCATATAGTGACGACCATTTAGTTTTGTGGATACGATTTAAGATATTGAAGCGATTATCTCAGATAATCTTTCTGGATTTTCAATATATCGATATAACAGATTCCCCAATTCGAAATTGTTAAAGCTAAATCACCCGAAAAAGGACTCACAAAGATTTAACATTTGTCTCTCAGTACATACGAAGTACACGATATCCTCTGTGCACCAGACGTATCTACATAGTTGTATAATGCCTACGGTAAGTCATATTAGGTTCAGGCTTTATCCTGATATAAAGGGTTTGTTAGGGTGAACCTTCCCTTTCCTACCATGCTCATGGGAATTTTATGGATCAATGACATTCTATTTATCGGTATGGAACCCGCTATTGAGGAACCCACCAGTTTGGTGAAGAGTGTCCTTGCCGATCGGACTTGGAAGAGACCCACCGATCCGGTGCCGTCTTTTAAGGGGAGTTTACATCCCAGCATCAAAGTGCAAATGTAAATCTGAGCTCCTTTATAGTCCAATAAATAGGTACTTTTTCTTTGCGAAAAATACCGCACGCGATTTTTTTTACCAAATGATTTTATGTATTTTTATAAGCTTAAATCCAAATTGGCGTCATCCCCACACTCTTGCTAAACTTACAGTGAAGGAAAACGCGTTTAATTCTATATCTCAAAAACTATGCATTCTACGACAAAAATGTATATTGCATCTTTTTTGTAGATAAATAAGTGATTTAACTTTTTTGTTTGGAACTTTTTTGTGTAAAGTCAATATCTACGGAGAAATAGTGCTTCAAACTTCATATATCACTTTCTTTGCACTATATTTTGTTAATGGTTAATTCTACATGAAAAAATTCTTCGTAAGACTTATAGAACATACGATTATCTATAATTCTTGTTATAATCATTTTTTACGTCGGGCTAATATTGTACGAGCTATGGCGCTTTAAGTGTCGAAAAACGTAGATTCAAAAGTAGTTTTTTCCCAATATAAAGGGTGTACCGCTAAGTTTACAAAGCGGCCGGCTGTGGATAGGTTTTGGATAGACGAACAAAAAACCATTTGGAAGGGGGGCAATAAATCGTAATGGTTTAGCACCTAGGGCGTTTTGAATTTTTTTTGGTAGAGGTGTACATATCACCCTGTATTTTTGTAACCCTATGAGCTATTTTCATGAATAAGGTATCAGTGTACGCAGGATACTCCCACCTATCTAAAACTGTAAAATTCAATGCTCTACCCTATCAAATTCCAAAGCAATGAGTCAACATCAAAATTTCGTTTTTTTAACTAAAATTTCAACTAAAACCACCTTTTTCTTCAAAAAATACGTAGTTAACTAATTTTTTTTTTGCAAAATTGGAAAGCTTGGACAATTTTCATTTATTAGGTTTTCGAAGCCCCACCAAAAATAAGACACTTGTATTCGAAGAGAGCAGGGCCGTCCTAAGATATTCGGCGTCCGTGGGCTATTCAAAATATTGCGCCCCTCTTGGTAAGAAAATACACGGGATGTCTGAGGGGAGCGGGGTGGCCGGTTAAGTGGCCGGCAAGTTAGAGAAAAGTGTCAGAAATAGAAAAAGTCAATTTACACTAAAAAACAAAAAATTCATACAAAATTAAAAAAAACAACATATAGTCCGGGGAAACTAGCAAAAAAACTGCACGAAAGGAGACAAAATTCCAAAATGTCTGGTCCACAGCTCCTTTGGAACTTTTTAAGAAAACAATTTCGGAATCACAAAAAAACATGGCCGCCGGAGATATCGCGTTTTCCTTGTATCTCAGTTTCTATAGGTCGTACAACCCCGTGCGTGGACCCAAAATGTTGGCAATGAAATTGTCTACAACTTTAATCCTTACAAAAATGTTGACCCGATTAACCCTTTTAAAGTTATTCAAGGTCAAAGTTATCAAAAATCACTTTTTGGCCAAAAAATCGACCAAAACGAAACGCTATTGCCTAAAAGAAACTCCTCTTGTCATTTTTTCGAAAACCTTTCGAGATTTTGCAGTAAATAGTAAAAAATCTATTAAATTTTGCAGAAACTAGTAAATACATTTTAAAATAAAATAATTTGATTTGACGTTAGTTGTTGTTAAAAATAATATTTAAAATATTACAAATTAAAACAACTTAAAAATACATAAAGCAAAAAAACACGCAGAATATAATATCTCAGTTGACATGTTAAATGCAAATGAAAGTAAAGTGTAATGTGTCATACCGTCATTTCCTTTACTATCGTAATGAAAGTAACCATCATAATGAAGGTATAGTGTGTCAAAAGTATTATATGTATTCATGCGGAATTCGTTATTGGAATCAAATTTAACTTCTTTCGACGTATTTTCGTCCTAATTTTTTTTCCTTTGCGTATTCGTTTGTACTCATCACATCCGGACAATTTTATACCTTCAGATTTGTAAACGTTAAATTATTTTGAATATCGTTTCGGGTGTACAGATTTTTTTAAAGAAGCGGATAATTCAATAGTGCTTTCAGTTACAGTCAGGCCCGCTACATAGCCTTTCGGGGCCTGGAACTAAAATATGATTGGGGCCCCTTTAAGGGGAGTGAAATTTCAAAAAATCTTTTACTGAAAAAACGGTCGCTTCTTGATTTCCGAATAGGTCTTAAGTTACTAAGTGCAGCTAGGTCCACATTTTGGCTTGCAATCTATTTGTGGGGCCTATGACCTGGGGCTTCCGCCCTATGTCCCATGAGGGATTAAAGGAGCAATTAAGTAAGTAATGACCTGGGGCCCGGGCAATTCGCCCCATGGTGGCGGGCCTGGTTGTAGTAGCAACTTTTTGAAGTGATATATTAGTTTTATCTATGATTTCAAATATTTAGCTCCAAAATGCTACCATAATAGCAGTTTCCAGGGATTTGAACTCATTTTACAACCCCTCAGCTTCAACTTTTGTTACAGGCTTTTGAAAGTTATATTCGTAAATTCTATCCAAAGCTTCTTTAAAATTTTCATAACCAATTCCCATAACGAATAACCATTGTTATTTAATTATTTCTGTAATGAAAAGATTTTAAATAAAAATAACATAACTACTATAAAAATAACAAAAAAAAAATAACAAAAAAAATAAAACCAACAAAAATTGCCGCCCCGAAAAGCCTTGCGCCCCGGGGCTACAGCCCATTTAGCCCTGTTGTTAGGGTGGCCCTGGAAGAGAGGCTAAATCTAGGAATAATATTACAGCACGTGACAATGAGTGGAGGTGGAATTGCACCTTTTACGAAATCCCAGGCACTGGAATACTTGTTTGACGATTCGGAATAAGTGTTTATATCAGCGCAGGTCTTTGCGTAGTGTCATCCCTAGGATGTTTAGGGATGGGTTTTGAAGAGTAGGCCTGTCTTCTGTTCTCGTAGCTGGTTTTGTGCTATGTTATCGTGGCCTTAAATGGAAATGTATATCTAATCCGTGGTTTTTGGCTGTAGGCTCCATGTGCATCTGTAGACTCTATAGCAGGCTCATTGACAGCTACGTTTCCTGCTCATCAGATTATGCATATCATGGTTCCAATCGAGTTTTGAATTTACCATCCCATAATAATGTTACATGGGCCCATTGACATATGTCAAATTTTAGTCCGCCATGTTGAATATGTCACAAACGGCGCCAAATTTAAATTTTATGCCTTTTTAGGACACTTGGGAATAATAGAAAGCGTGTCTTTTCAATGGATTGTAAAAAAAAGTTTGCTACAGAGAAAAATCAGACATTTAAACTATTCTATAGCATTTAACTTACCCCAACTCACCTTGGGTGCTTCATAAAAGGTATTTAGCTCTAGAACCCTTCAGTTGAAGCACTTCTCTCCTTCTCACAATGTACTTGAGCACGTCCATCTCATGCTACATAGTTTGTAATGAATGAGTTGAACTTCCATAAAAACTACAATGAATTAAATTTGGTTGCAATGTACAAGATAAAAAATTCCTTTTTAGGTACTGCGTCCATTCATCACTTGGAAATACAATTAAAGGACTAAAAATCAGTTTGCTCCTGGGTATATCCAAGAAAAGGATTCTTTCATGTTGTTGTTGCAAAAAGTCACTCTCAAAGGAACTGTATGTATCAAAGGACATCCACGTGCTCACCCTTGTCATGCTCTAAAGACAGTAGCTGCCTGTCAAAGACCACGTTTAATTAGCATCCCTCTTTCATAATCACTATTCCATTCACATCAAACGAAAGATTTGACAGACACTAACGAGTCCTCTTCCAAATTTCAACTCGATATCTGTCATAGAGCGATCCTTAAGCTGTGTGCGAGGACTCGAGCGTTTTGCATGAATTAAGATTGCAAATTGAGTGATATTGAAAGTTCATTAAATCTCCACTTTTCAATCACTTTTTTTTTGCAGACAGTGTCGGTGACGGTATCCGTGCTAACACTAACGTTCATATCAGTGGATCGATGGTATGCAATTTGCTTCCCGTTGCGGTACAGGACGAAAATAAGTCGAGCGATTCTATCAGTGGCAATCATTTGGATTGCGGCTCTTCTATCTGGTAAGTCCTTATTCACTTTGTAAGGACATTAATGCATGTCCTTGTGTTGCCTTTCCTCTTACCACTTTGCATTTTTTTCTAATAAATTTCTTTTATATTTTTTTTTCATGCTGCTATAGATATTCCGGAATTCTTGGTGCTAACAACAAAACGGAGACCTGTTCGCTTTGATATCGATTTATTTACACAATGCGAGACAACGTGGGACGAGGAGACTGAGAAGAATTTTTACATAGCACGGTTCATAATGTTGTATACGTAAGTTATAAACTTTATACATTTTTTATCCTTCTTTCTGCAATGTTAAAAGGTCCTTTATGCATAGTTAAGCAGGGAAATGGAAAAATGCGGTCGACATAGTTGTAACTGGCATCATATATACTAGAATATACAATACAACACACATTCTCGCATTTGCTCTGCTATTCTGGCGACGACGTGGCAATGGTTATGGTTATATTGCGCACCGAAGGCCTGTCATTGCCATCGTCCTTTTCGTCCTTTTAATTTGAAGTTATATGTAAAAACTTTGTATTTGACTATTCACTAACTTCTGCTTAAGTGCACTTCAGTTTTCTTGTTACGAAATGATAATTGTGATTTTAGTATGTGAGGCATTTGTGAATAGGATATACAAGACGCAGTAAATGGACCGTAGCAAGGTTTGAGCCTAAAACTTGATATAATTGGAACGGTTAAAGTGGATATCAAGTTAATTGTAAGCGGAAATTGCGTATGATTAATTTTATTTGGAATTAAGACCATTTCTAGAGAGTTCATGAAATTTGCTTGACCTTTTGATAAGACTCACGTGTCCGTTTGCTTGTAATTGGGTCTTTGTAAAATTTTAGATAAAAACAAATAAGAGGTGCTATGGTACCTCCCGACCCCGAGTGCACTACCCATTCAATGGAATCAATGGAGTTATCGTCAGCACTCGCGAACTCACGAGACAATAATCAATAAGAAGCTTTTGGTATACCTTGAATCCAGCAAAATTCTGCACGAACTTGTTTAGCAGTTAACCTCAACCAAAGCATACATCGCCATAAGTATACAACAGCACCAGAGAGCAGTATTCATTCTTGTCAAGATCGCCATGAATGAAGTCCGGTCGTGTGCATGAGCAGGACCAGTCCGATAAAATAAAGTTACAGACGATTCGCGGGAGGGAAAGAAAAGACATCGATCCTCTACTAGAGAGAAGATCAAGCGAGACGCAAAAAAACAACCAAAAATTCCCGGGGTTGCCCAAGAAAAAGCCAGCCGATCACAGAAAATTTTCTTAGCGAGGTAGTCAGAGATCACCTGCAAGTGGCCTTAATATAGCCGAGCGCTTTGAGGGAAGAATTAGCCCCGAGGCCTGGGTGGAGGCGAAAGCCAAACTATCGGAGAAGGTTTTGGAACACATCCTCTCATCCAAAGACGGGCCAACGCCCTGTTATGACTCATGTGGTAGTCTACGGGTTTAGGGTGATTAAATGCGATGACCAGGTCTCAAAGGACTTTCTAGGCGAATGCATCACGACTGATTGTTAACGCATGGGAAAGCAAGCACCTCAAGCTAATGCCATGTGCGGATATCGCGAGGAGACTCAGAGCCAGAATCCGCAGAAGAATACCACTTCATTTTTTATCCTTATAAACGAGGAGTCCCTCGAAATATTGGAGAGGTATGAAACCCGCCTAAGGTTTGGCATATGGTATGCCAAACTAAACATTTTCAAATAGGCCAGTCCAAGAGGAGGAGTCTTCCAACCTAGACGAACTGGTGAAGGGATTAAAGTTGAAGAAGGATTGAAGGGAAGGACTGCACCCAGGGAGCATATGCGGATGCTTGAGATCCAAGATACAGTGGCGTAGCGTGGGTGTAAGCCGCCCGGGGCGGAAGAAAATTTTGCCGCCCTTTTATTAACTTCCCAGTTTATAGGGAAATTATTGTAATCGGTCCGAAAATCGAAATCGTAATTTTCAACTTATATTTTCATTTTTCAAGGTGCCAATAGCATTTTAAGAAAAAATTAGAGAAGTATGCGTGTGTGTGTGTCATTTTTTCCTGCACGATCTTGGGCGAACCAAAAAAGATATCGACTTCGTTCAGGCGCCGATCGAAGCGTATTAACTGAAATATATATGATCTGAAAAAATTTTCATGAAATTCGTCGAGTCGTTTTTTTTGTTTAGACGACGTAAGTGATTTTTGTACCTGCACGATTTTGCGCAAACGAACAATGATACCGACTTCGTTGAGGTGCCGGTCGTAGCGTATTACCGAAGTTGCAATCTGAAAAGATTTTCATAATATTCGGTCGAGCGTGAAATGATATTGACTTCATTGAGCTGCCGATCGACGCGTAGTAGTGTCGACGAAGTTATAATCTGAAAAGATTTTCATAAAAATCGGTCCAGCCGTTTTTTTGTTTGAACGAAGTTCGCGATTTTTGTACCGCCCAATATTGCGAGTACCAAATATTATACCGACTTCGTTGAGGTGCCGATCGGCGCGTATTAATGAAAACATGCTCTGAAAAAAATTTCATAACATTCGGTCAAGCCCTTTTTTTGTTATGAAATATTTTCTGGATTCAGCAGAGCGATAGGACGGTTTTTTTTATCAATTTCCTCTCCTTTTGTTTTGGAGCGCCTTTCCTAGTTGTGGCAACACCCCACAAAAACGTGCAGCTGTGATCGTGGGCCAAAGGGCAAGAACGTTTGCCATTTTCCGGATTCCATAACTTTCGCTTTATTTGGTGTTTTGGCAGTAGGAGCGAGTGGAGTCTCTATAGTGGCTGAAGCCTGACTGTCGGATCGATCGACGTACGCGCATAGAAATTTTACAGTGCTGCCACTACACCCAGACGCAAATTCCCTGAGAAGACTCCCAGACTTTTCCCGCGAACGACACGGATTTAAAAATATAGTGGAACTTAATTTTGAGACGACCCTCGTACAATATTGAACACTATTCTTTATATAATAGAAGTCATTCTCATTGCAAGCACAATCCAAGCACAAAAAAGGGAAACCCCTACAAGTCAGTACAGACAACTACAATGAGCAAGATATACATTCAATTAATGAAAGGGGATTCCCCAATTTCGTCACAGTATAAGTAATAAAAAATTCCGTGCCTCTTTTCGATCCGTCCGAATCGTAGGTGCGACAAAAATAATTTTTACAAGATATTATTATTATTTATTGTGAAATTTTGCCGCCCCCTAAAGGTGCCGCCCGGGGCGGGCCGCCCCTGCCGCCCCTACTACGCTACGCCACTGCCAAGATAGCCACAGATGTCACCTTAATACAAGAGCCTAAGACGGGCTCTTCGACAAACAATACACCCCCTTTTACTACTACTAGCCTTCATGGTCTACATGGCTCATGATATCTGACTGCACACCCGGAGAAGCTCACGCAGATATCAACAGTCGTATAATCGAACAAAGCCCAAAAACTGAACGGAGCAAGATCGACTATGGTTTTTACACATAACAAAATGAGATGGTACTCGACACTACGTTACTTTATTATTTGGCTCTATAACCCAGGGTTTCCGGGGTTGGCCTATCGCCATTGCTCCCTCTAGTGGTCCCGATTTTGAGGTGATCTACGATTTCCTTCCAGCAACAGTCTGGTCTCCCCGCCGACGCATGCTATAAACCCTACTGAAAAGAACTTTTCAGCCATGTTCCTCTTCACTCATAAAAGTTAGATTATTTGCCTCGTGGACTCAACCGAGCTTTATCCTAGGCCAACCCTGGTCATACCAGCCCAACTATTCTCGGATAGAATTTCTTCTTCGTCCAGCCAGGTCTTCTTCGTTCTTTTGGGGGTACGTTTTTCAATATGTCGTTTTCCTTTATAGGTCGCTACGGAATTTCTAGTTCTGTATCTTTGCAGCATATTAGCATATGCTTCATTCTTACCTTTCGTTACTCTAGCGCACTCTTCATCGAACCAGTTTCGAGGTTTTGCCCGTGTTTCAGGTTATAACTTTCTCGCTGCGGCTTCTTTTTTTATAGTCCTTAGCAGGGACGGCGGAGCGCGTGGAGATGGAAGGAAAAATGCACACGCACTTTCGCTTTGGGTGGGGAAATCCAAACCCAAAATATTTTGTGTACACCTAATAACTTTGGAGGTCACCAGCAAGAATTTTCATACGAAAACTAAATATATTTTATTAAGAACTTTGTATAACCTAAGCTTTTTAAACTCCACTCGACTAGCATTTAAAAAAGGGATTGCTTCACGGGCATGCCGAAAGAGGAATTTCCCCTTAGATTCCTCATGAGTACCATACAAAGACAAATCAGCAATACTGAAGTGAGGTATGCCCTCTCAGTTTCTCATAAAGGCCCTATGAAGCATACATCATTACAAGTGATGAGCATTGCTTCATATTTCAGTCAATTGTGTTGGTGACCGTGAACGATGTCATTTTTCATACTAAATAGAGCGATTCTAGCTCGATATAAGAAGTCAAGTAGCATTGGACGTGATTAGTACTCAGTTGGGGACCGCATGACGACAATCCCGTTTAAAAATATAAAGCTTTCGACACCGACGCAGTTATTATTAACATATCCACGCCGAATTTATCAAATTTTTCGGATTCGTTTTTCCACTCGGGATCGTGTAGCAATGATTTCTCCTCAAGGGGGCCAAATGGGGCATTCCTTATGACGAGGCGCGAATGAGGCAAGGTGTTAGATGCCCTGTGTGGGCCTTATAGGGAATTTCACACGCCTTATAGGGCATATGAGGCAGGAGGGCTGGCCTCATAGGGGCCCTATCTGCATCCTCCCCCAAAATGATGGACGGAAAAAAAAACCCATAACTAAAGAATTTAAAACCATATAACTCAACAGGCAGCTGGTAAATAAATTGGCCGATTAATTTTTTACATTTTAACGGTTATCTGTTCACGTGCTCCCCACCCACAATGATTATGCCCCGCCGCCCCTGGTCCTTAGTTTAGGCCACTCCTCATCAGTATTGGTATTGATATTTGCAGCTTAGTTATCCGACGCATCGAACCTTCTATTTAGCTCTGCTACATATTCTTTCGTTATTTGTTCTTCTTTGAGGGCCGTGGTATTATATTTTTGCTCGCTATCTTCTCTCCTTCCTGTTTCCCATCTTAGCACCCGCCAGAAAATGGTCTGAGTCCACGTTTGCTCCACGGTACGTTCTAACTTTTATTACGCTGGAGCTGCACCTTGTACTAATCAGTATCAGTATAGCATTGACCATCTCCTCATTATGAGATTCCCAGGTTACTCTGTGTATTCTTCCATGTTAGCTCCAGCAGCAAAGTCTACCAGTCTACGGCCATTATTATTGCACTCAGAATGTATACTGTGCTTTCCGACGGATGGGTAGTATATTCGTTTTCGGCCCTACTTTTGGGTTAGCGTCTCCTGCAATTACTTTTACATCGTACCTGGGACATTTTCTAAGGTTTCTCTCAAGGGTTTCGTGGAACGCCTCCGTTTCTTCATCAGACTTACATATCTTTGGTTGGAGCATGTATAGTATATTAATGAGGGAGTAATAATTGTGGAACTTGCCTTCAATTCGTATCTTGCACTTTCTTTTGCTTCTTGCTTTAAGCTTTTTCTTACGATAAATGCCGTACCTAGGGTGTGCTCTTTTTCTCTGCAGATGTAATATATTGTGTAATTCCTTTTCTCCATTATGCCTTTCCCCAACCATCTAACTTCCTGAATCGCCGTTATATCTTGTATTTTTCAAGCTGGTCCAATAGTAGATTCTCTTAGCTTACCAGGTTGGTATAGAGCTCGCACGTTCCATGTAAAAATTCCCTTTTTTCGTTTGGCAGTTCGTCGTTGAGTTATCCGTCCGGTCCGAGGCTCTGCTGTCGGGTTCATAGCAATTGGTATTGCCAGGGAGGATTACTATCCCTTGGTTGGTTAGCGGGATTATAGCATCCCACACTCACTACTACCAGTTGTTTATCCAGTGGACACCTCGTGGAGGTGACGTCGCACAGTGGTTCAGAATCCCGAAAACCTGGTCAAAAGTCTTTTTAGGATCTAAAAGTAGGTAGTTTTTTTATATGAAATTTCGTACTTGGGCACTGATTAAGGATCCGCTATCAATTCTCCAAAAAACAAAATGGCGGACGGTTTTGCTTAATAATCAGCCAAATTTCATGAAACTCATTATAGGGGGGCTTTTGAGGGCGATGATTAAGAATCCGCTATCAATTTTCCAAAAAACAAAATGGCAGATCCAAAATGACGGAAGGTTTTGCTTACATCAGCCAAATTTTATGAAACTCGTTATATGGGGGTTTTCGAGGGCGCTTATCCTCAATAATACTAAATTTATCTTTTAAATTATTCTTTATGAGAAAGAAAATATATTTTCTTTGTAAAAAGATGTCTGGCTTCAGAGTTCCTGAAAAATAAAATTACTTATTATGAGGCAGAAGAAATGACTCAGAGCCTACGGCTGAAAAAATCCAACGGTTTTCTTTTTTGATATTGAAACTTGACACTACTCTACTAATTTTGCAACTTCACACAGGACGGGATCTCGTGGGATCACAACTATTTTCATATGGGGGCATCCATAAAATACGTGAGGTGATTTTGGCGATTTTTCGACGCTCCCTCCCTCCTTGGTGAGATGTCGTGAGATTTGGCTCGACCCCCTCCCCCCCTCAACCTCACGTGAGATTTTGAAAATTTTAAAAAAATTGTAGGATTTACACTCTTATGCGTATTTTTAGTGTAAATACCTTAATCTGTGCTTGATTGCGTTGGATTTATTTAAAAAAACATAATTTGTGTTGAAGAACAGTACCACAAAATCATAACAGTTCCAGCTCGGCATGAACCCAATATAAACTACAATACCTGTGGATTACCATTTAGCAGGTGATTCTGCCTATCCTTTGGAAACCAACCTCAGGGTGCCTTACAGGGATAATGATTTCTTAACAAGAGAACAGAAAACTCCTGTATTTGTAGAACAAGCATATGGAATATAAAAAAAATTTAGAATTTTACAATATATTGACATACGAAGGTTGGCTTTGGCATCCACTGATTCATTTTTAGAGAGTAACGACTTGACTGTTTGAATAGTAATGGTAGAGCCATTTATGACTCTGGAGATATACAAACTTCGGAGCATTCTTCTATATATGTCATCGTTAGGTAAAAAACCTGTGACTGAAAGACCCCGGGGGGTTATCCTGGAATCCGATTCGAAAGTCATGAAATTCGGAAATAAGAAAATGGTATCCTCTACCAATGCGAATTCGAATTAAATTTGTCCGCCTGTTATCGGATTTCAGTCCGCGAGTAAAGCCATTGCCGCATGCGCTGCATTTATTTGTTTGTTTTGAAATATTCTAAAAACTCTTTAAATATTCTTGAAACAATTTATTGTTCGCATCAAAATGTCAAATTAAGTTAATAAATGAAGTTGGCTGGCTGAAAATAATTTCTTTTCGAAGATTGATCAGGCTTCCGTTTGCTTCCTACTTTCGTATCGCCTTAGAAAAGCGGAGTCTGAAGTCACAGCCAGCTTCTCAAATTGACGTTTGAGCCGCCTGTACATCAGGATACAGATTCAAGAAGTGCGGATCTGTTAGACTTCCATTCTTCACAACTTTCGACAATGATAACAAAAGGTTTTTAAAAATCTATCTTGGCCTCTAGTAAGTATGTCAGAGGAGATGGTCGTCGATTCAAAATTCGAGTCCTGTAAGATGCTTAGATAACTAATTATGTCGCCTGGTGCAACTGTCTGCTTTTTGTAGTGACAATGCACCGCAGATAGCATGTGTTCTGACTGATGTGAAAAGAGCCGATTCTTAATATAATCTCTATGATTGCAGTAGGATTGGGTACATTGTGCACTTGAGATTCTTAGGAGCGCATTAGGTTCCAGGTTTTTCAATTGGGCTTCTAGGCCTTTTTGTTTTGTTTAAGCTTAGACCACCACACTAGTTCATCGTAGGGTCGCAATCTGTCCAAAAATGGTGGTATAAGTCAATGCATACATTACTTTCGCAGTTTTTCCTAGACCATTGTATAAAATGATAAGAATTTTTCATCACGTCATACACTCTTCATTCCCAGATATTTAAATTATTTTCTTTACTTTTTTTTTGATGTTCTAGTTGGATGGTATGTATTTAGAACAGTGAACAAATGCAGTGTAAACGGCAGTGCAGGGGCGGTTTCAAAGGGGGTAATTGGGTAATTACGCCCCCTAAGAATTTTCGTTCGCTTATTTATTTTTATTCTTAAAAATTACCAATATTTCAAACAAACAAGTTAAGTTATGGTGAGTCTAGTCGGCGATCTATGAATTTTTCCAAAACTGCTGGAAGGGACCGACCCGAGCCGATTTTTGATCGAACACTTTGACAGCTCTTGCATTGTTGTTGTTTTTTCTAAAATTCAACAACAACAAATACAGTATGATTTGTTGCCTGCAAGTTGTTCCCTAATGTAGAAGCTCATACGATTTTTCACCGAAGACAAAAGAGAATTGACGATTGCAGACGACTCTGTCTGTCGTGTGTACGCTCGTGTGGAAATAGCATATGTAAACAAAATGAAGTTAACTGCTCAAGCGCCGCACAGTGAGGCAAATAGCTCATTTTTTGGACAAGCGACAATTGCCAAGCCTGGAATTAATGAAACTTAAAAAAAATTTTTTTTAACTATTTGTGATAAAAATGCCTTTAATTCTATCGAGCCAGAATTTTGAAATTTGAAAATTAAAGATGGCTAATCCATTATGGCGGACATAAATTTGGTAATAAAATTAAATTTTTTTCGTAAGATTCTTTAAAATTATTGAAATTAATTATTATTAATTAATTTTTGGTTTCCAAAAAAATCCCCAAAGTAACAATTTTTTAAAATATTAAAGAATCTTTTGACAAAAATTTAATTTTCTTACAAAATTTATGTCCACCATATTGGATTAGCCATCTTTAATTTTCAAATTTCAAAATTCTGGCTCGATAGAATTAAAGGCAATTTTATCACGAATAGTTTAAAAAAACAATTTTTAAGTTTCATTAATTCAAGGCTTGGGAATTGTCGCTTGTCCAAAAAATGAGCTATTTGTCCCACTGTGCGCCGTAAGAGAAGTTATGACTTTTTTCCTTTTAGTAGGCACTTGAAAAAATCGTGTCGTCCCAACCACGGTATGGCCTGTTTCACACGGGACGACGACCAGCCAACAGAAATCGTACGATATTCATTTTTTTAGAGAAGAGGGGTGAGAAAGTTGGATGGGAAAATCTTCCCTCACCATCGTCCTCTCTTACCCTATTCTCTAAAAAAAAATGAATATCGTACGATTTCTGTTGGTTGGTCGTCGTCGCGTGTGAAACAGGCCTATACAGAAACAAGGTAATGGGCTGTTTCACACGAGACGACAGCCAACCAACAAAATCTGCTGTCATCGTCCATTACCTTTTGAAATTTGACAAAAAGTCGTACGGGTTTCCACACGGGCCAATTTTTCCAACCAACTGTACGTCAAAACGCTTTAGCTTATTGTTGTTGCTTTTATTTTAATTCTCTTTTGAGTACTTTCCGAGTGAAACAAAAGTCATTTCTCTCTCTTTTATTCTCCCAGCAAAAGGAACAAAAAACAACAACAACTACACCGCTGTCAAAAAGTCGTATCGAAAATCGTGTGAGAAAGTTGGATGGGAAAATCTTCCCTCCCCATCGTCCTCTCTCACCCTCTTCTCTAAAAAAATGAATATCGTACGATTTCTGTTGGTTGGCCGTCGCACAGTGGGGCCAAATCCAAAAAAGCTGGCCAAAAGTCGAAAAAAAAATGTTTTAGCTTGACTTTTTTCTATATTGGGTTGGCAACAGTAATACCCTAAGTGTCAGAAAATACATACAGAAGAATCGTAAACCTATTATCTGCTCTGAAATTTCAGTTGCAATACACCTCTGCTTAAGGTGCATTTCTTTGTTCGGTTAGTTGAAAAAAAGGTATATTGCAAAAAAAGGCGTGGAAGTCTGAAAACATCACCGATTTAGATCAGACAAAATGGAATCAACTCCTGGACGTGAGTGCAATACAACCATGGTTATCAAAGATAAATTTCATGAATGAATTGTTGTTAAAAAATCATGGATTGTTCCTGATTTTTAAAAATTAAATAACAAAAAAAAGAGGGTTTATAATAAAAAAGTTATGGTGTTCTGTCGTGTTCGATGATTTAACGCATATCAGGTGTTAGGTAAACATGTAAGCTATAAAATGAATAAAAAAATAGCTGCCCATAGCTGCCCCTAGCCTTTTTTTACTAATTTTTTTAAATAAAATTGGTTTGATCGTTATAAGAGACCAGAACCCAATGAAATAAAAACAAGGTATTTTGTCAACTCGTTTGCTTATATTGAACTGTGAAGGCACGTATACTTTAGCTAGCTATATATACGCATACATTGAAGATCAATATATGTATGGATATGTGTGTATGTACTGACATATTTAACATTGAAAAAAATTATATTTCTAGAAAGTCGAATCCTAACGACTGACTTAAACTTTTTTTGTGAGGATTAAATTTGTTCGTATTTTATGTACATACATTATTTCGATGATTTTTATGCCGGATCCACACGTTTGTCAAGGCTTGGCAAGCATTCGCAAATTCAAACGTGTGGAGAAGGCGTTTGGCTTGGCTTGTGTAAGCTTGGCGACGCTTGTGGCCGATCCGGTCGAGTGTGGATGCGCCCCAAACCAAAGCAAACGTTTTCAATTTGCGAATACTTGCAAAGGAAGTTTGTGGCAAGCGTTTGTGATGCGTCCACACGTTTGTTTTAAGCAAGCGTTTTTAATTTGCGAACGCTTGCCAAGCCTTGACAAACGTGTGGATCCGGCATTAGAGGTTTAACGTATCTTATACTATCTTCAACTGGTTCATTTAAATTTGTATTATTTCCATGATAGTTTTCTTTTGTATCTGTGGCCATTTTCTTCATTTAGAAAGAAATGTAGATATTATCATTAAATCTTTACATTACTCTTTTAATTTACGTTTCAAATAATATTAATAACATTTTAGATACAAAACAATGACAACATTATAAGAAAAACATATTTTAGTCCTTTTTGAAGCCTTCCAAACTTCTCATGTAGCCATATTAACTCCGCAATTGAAATTCTGATAACCAATCGTAATCAGCGGCCAAGATTTTGACTTTTTGGGGAGGTAATGTTCACCATGATGAGTCCGCCATTTTGAAAATCTCAATTCCGATATCGGATTCGTAATCAGCGACCCGGAATACCCCCCATTAATATGTTTGGGTATTATTTACTAAAGTTTTCGACTTCTTGGGGAGGTTATGTCCACCATATTGAGTCCGCCATTTTGAAAATGTCTATTCTGATGACGGATTCGTAATCAGCGACCCCGAAAACCCCCGAGTAAACAATTTGAGATAATTTAGAACACTTTTCGACTTTTGGCCAGCTTTTTTGGATTTGGCCCCACTGTGCGTCGTCCCGTGTGAAACAGGCCAATGTAAAAGACTGTATATCGTAAGACGGCAACGTCACTCGGCGACCTCTTCCCATATAAAATCGAAGTTATTGTTGTTGTTTCTGCATTAGTGCTGACGTCACTCGGAGACCTTTTTCTACGATATTCGAAGCTGTCAGTCTCTTTTACATTACCTTGTTTCTGTATACCGTGATCCCAACCTTCTGCCGTTTGGTATATAAGCTTTTCAAGTAATTTCAAGCATTTTTTATAATATGACATTTTGTGAAATGGCAACTTCAGCTCGCGGTGGCTTGGCGAGGGTGCAAATGGAATTAATGGAATAAAAAAAATATTTATTTTTTTCTTTTTTTAAAATTACCCCCCCTAAGCCAGTTGGCTGGAAACGCCCCTGCGGCAGTGCAAAATTTTTATACCCAATTGCTATTGAGTCGAAATATAGTAATAGTATCACGTATACTTTTTATGTAATGGATTCATTATTTCTTCTCTAGTTGCAATATGTATTGATAAAACCTTTCACCAGGTTCATCTTGTTGTATATTTATTCTATGCCCTGCTTCAAAGGTTATAATTTTGTATTACCACCAATTACCTTTTTTTCCTTGGCTTATTTATTTTCGGCCACAATTAAAACATTATCCGGTCATAACCTTATTTATTCCGGCCACAAATCCTTAAGCAAATTAAATTAACGTGACGGCCTCACTTTTTAACTTATTTACTTCGGCCTCAATTAAAACATTATTCAGTTAATACCATATTTATTTCGGTCACAATTAATACATTGTTCAGTTAATCTTATTTATTTCGGCCACAAATCCTTAAGTAACGTAACGGCCTCACTTTTTAACTATTAAATTTCTTAATACAACTTTATTTATTTCGACCACAGTTAAACCATTTTTCAGTTAACCTTATTTATTTCGGTCACAATTAATACATTGTTCAGTTAATCTTATTTATTTCGGCCACAAATCCTTAAGTAACGTAACGGCCTCACTTTTTAACTATTAAATTTCTTAATACAACTTTATTTATTTCGACCACAGTTAAACCATTTTTCAGTTAACCTTATTTATTTCGGTCACAATTAATACATTGTTCAGTTAATCTTATTTATTTCGGCCACAAATCCTTAAGTAACGTAACGGCCTCACTTTTTAACTATTAAATTTCTTAATACAACTTTATTTATTTCGACCACAGTTAAACCATTTTTCAGTTAACCTTATTTATTTCGGTCACAATTAATACATTGTTCAGTTAATCTTATTTATTTCGGCCACAAATCCTTAAGTAACGTAACGGCCTCACTATTTAACTATTAAATTTCTTAATACAACTTTATTTATTTCGACCACAGTTAAACCATTTTTCAGTTAACCTTATTTATTTCGGTCACAATTAATACATTGTTCAGTTAATCTTATTTATTTCGGCCACAAATCCTTAAGTAACGTAACGGCCTCACTATTTAACTATTAAATTTCTTAATACAACTTTATTTATTTCGACCACAGTTAAACCATTTTTCAGTTAACCTTATTTATTTCGGCCATAGTTTTCGTCTATTTTAAAATTCAACCGGCGCGGCGGCGGTGGCGACGATTAGGACAACACTCTATATTCCCCAAAAATCCGACAGTTCGCGATCGAAAGTTAAACTCACACCTTTTAAACCGACCGCCGGTTTTCGCAGGTAGAACTGCACCTCTTGAGTACTTAAAAAATTCACCGCCCGTGCTAAGAAACAACCACCCGGCGGTGGTGACAGTTTTTTACCAAAACTTTTTTAAGAAAACGACCGCCTCGATAATAATCCACCCGTTGGTGGCGACGATTCGAACCAAAACTCTCGACTTCAAAATTAACCGCCTCGATAACAATGTGGTGACGGTTCAACCAACACTTTTTATTTTATTTTAAAATAAACCCCCCGGCCGTGGTCACGGTTAAAGCCACACTCTAAGATTATTTCCACCGTGGTTCGAAAACAAAACCCAAAAACAACATCCATGAAAAAGTCACCGCCTGTACAGCCAAAAAATGTTCGATCAGCAATTATCCATCTACTCAGGAAATATCCCAGACGAGAATCATACACTTTGCGCCTGATAAGACAGGCCTTGAACATTTTTCGCGTTATTTGCCTTGCCTTGGAGTCGGGAGTCGTAATACCGCAAAATGCAAGTGTGCATTTTGGCTGGGAAAATGCATGGGCGGGTTTCGGACGAAACCTGATACCCGTTGGTAAGATTTTTTTTTTAAAGCTTTTGCACGGAGTTGCTTGTGGCGGTTTTATTTCCTTTTTCAAAAATATTTCCCTCTTTTTTCTTTCTTAATTTGTTCGTATTTTATTTGAATTTTAGGGTTTTTAAGGGAATTTAGGTTTATGTCCGGCAAAGTTATTGAAAGGGGATTTGTTTCTGCAACAACTCCTTGGGGGCGGCGGGAAGAACAATGCTGCGGCGCGAAGCGAGCGGGCATTGTTCTTAGAGATTAGTGGCTCAGTTGTGTTGTGCCGAATTGGCGATTTCTTATCGGGGCCGGCGTCCCTTTGCTGGCCAGTAGCTGTGGGGGACTTCATTCCATTTCGTGGACTGTGCTAAGGTAGGTGTTGTGTCCGTTTGCTGGATTAAACCCCAGCAGGATTTATTCCTTTAATCTTTTTGATTTCTCTCTCCCCTTTTTTTTGTTTTTTATTTTAGATGAATCCTCTTGACGAAATTGAACTGCGACGGAGGTGGTTGGCCCAAGAGGGGGCATACCTGGACCAACTCGAAATTCTGGTGTCCAGGGAGGAGGCTGTCTCTCGCCGGGAGGCGCTTATGGCGGCGGCAGAGCAGGGTGTGGCGACGGAAGGCTGCGGTGAGGCCCGCTCAAGTGCTTCGGGTCTGCCACGGAGGACTGGAGACTGGAGGTGTGCAGAGTGCGATTATGTCAACTTTGCCCACCGAGTGAGGTGCAACTGTTGCGGGGGTGCAGTTCCCAGCGGTACACCAGCAGCAGGAGGGGGTGGAAGAGGTGCTGGTATCTGGAGCCCCCCCACGTTATTTTGTCCTTTATGCCGAGGGGCGCATTATTCTCCCGACTGTCCCCAGCGGCCTGACGATCGCCGCCAACAGTCAGCTGCTTACCGGCGGACCTGCGACGCGGCTCGAGGGCGCTATAGGGAGGGTCGCTGGCTCCGGTGAGGCCTTCTTTTTATTTGTTTTCTTTCTTTTCCCTTCCACAATAATTCTTACTTACTAATCTTTCTTTGTCCTTCCACAATAATTCTTACTTACTAATCTTTGTTTTTCCTTCCACAATAATTCTTACTTACTAATCTTTGTTTTTCCTTTCCACAATAATTCTTACTTACTAATCTTTCTTTGTCCTTCCACTATAATTCTTACTTACTAATCTTTCTTTTTCATTCCACAATAATTCTTACTTACTAATCTTTCAAGGGATATTATTTTGGGAGGTTTTTGTTTGTGGACCTTGTATATCTTTCTAAGAGCTTTCGCCCACTAACTGGATAGTTCTAGGTAACGTCAGGGAACGAGCCCTTGGCCTTCTGGGGGTTCGAGGATGAGTGGCCTGCGAGGGAGTTAGTGTCCGTATTTCCGTTAGCTGGACCGAATCGTGTTCCTCGGTTTCTGGGCGCCGGCCAGGAAGGATTTGTCTTGGGCTTACAGCCTTTAGTAGTACGTATACTATTATAATCACTACTGCGATGCTACTCAGTGATAGGGAAGTCATAGACCAGGTATGGCGCTTGGTTGCCAGCCCGTCCTTTTGCAGTTGATTTAATTCTTCTTGGATACTGTCTAGCGGTTTGGCGCTCTTTTGAATGCGATCATAGGCGTCTCGCCCGAGTATTACTTGAGTTGTGTTAACGGCCCCGCCAGTGGATTTAGCGTGAACGTGTGCTAGGAGAGTATCCGTAATATTGGGGTTCTTGAGGGGGAAATAAGGAGGTTGTAATATTTGCAGGGGTTGTCCTACTGCTCCCTGGTGGTATAGCGTTTGGTCCTGTATTGACAACTTACAGGGCTTGTTTATGGTTAGGATACCAGGTCCCTCTGTTTTGACGACTGCAAATTGATCCTCACAAGATATTTGGATAGCTTGGGGGCTCGTAAGCGCAATTAGCCATGTATTAGGCCGATCCATCTTGATGATGGTGTTCTGCGGGGGAACTTGCATCCTTAATGGACATTCTACGTCTTCACCTAAGGGGTTTAACAACAATTTGGGGGCGCACTCTCGGGTGTGGATCACCTGTGCTATAGGGGTGTTCAACTGTCCTACGTAAGTGGTGGAGTTTAGGTTATTAGTTATTTTAATGATCTGCAGAGTGTTTGGGTAGTTTAGGAGGGTAAAGACTTGGGTCTCGAACTGGACGGCCAAATGAGAGTATTCTATCTCAGGAATAACGGAGTGCCCTTCTCGGGCATGAATGGGGTAGCACCAGATTTTGAAGTATCTCATTCTGGGAAGGCTAAAGATGGGTAGGCTCACTTTGACCACTAACTTATTTCGCATGAGGTAGGTGTTAATGGTACTAGTTTGGTACACTATCGGCAGACAGTTTGAGCACGCACTGGTTATACTGGATTGTATATTGGCCAGTTTGCTGGGGGAAATAAGAAGGGGATGTACCTTATGATTTTTCGCGAACATGACTACTTCTATCAGGGTGTTTTGCCGAGATTCTATTTCAATTACTTGTAGGAGGATGTTGGTTATTATGTCGACCCTCGTTTGGAGTCGGGTTACCTTTTCCGTTATGTTTTGTAGCTCATTTATCTGATACGCTATCTGTTGTTGTCTGTCCATTAGGGCGACCAGAGGTTTTTGTATTTCCTGGAGAGTGTTGTTTACTACACTTATTTGTTGTTTTTCCAGTTCCAGTAGGGTCGCTTGGTTTTTCCCTAATTCGTTCTACTTGCTGTAAACCTCCTGTTCGTTTTCGCTATCCATGGTACCGAATAAATAGTGTAAACCCATTCCCACGCCGTCAAAGATGGAGCGTTTGCTTCGCGCTGGGGTTATTAACTCCCGGATTATGTTAGTCCTTCTCCGGATGTTTTCGATCACCGAGTGGATGTGTTTTTGCTGGTCCTGGCAGAGTCCTTGTTGGGGATTGTCCTCTTGGCATATCCTTAGCGCCAGGTGTTCCGCATGGTCGGCCAGCTGGGTTTGATTGTCCAATTCGCTGAGGTCCAATTCAGTGAATACGTTCCAATGGTTGTGATATAACCATATTTCGCCAAGTTCTTCGAACACTACGCCCGTTTTGTTCAGCGGGGTAAGGGTATAAGGCGCTTGGCCTGAGTTAACTGCAGCGGCCGTTAAGGCCAGGGCAAGTAGAATTGTTTCCATGACGGCGGCCTGGAAGAGAGGTGCAATTAGCGACGAGTGTTTTTGTGTAGATGTTGTGTGTTTTGTGAGATACTGCACCAAGATTTTCGTAAATGCTAAGTGCGGTTCAAAAAAACGATTTTAAAGATTTTCTCATTTACAGATATTGTACTTAAAATTGAAAAAAACAAAAAGATATTAAGAAATATTGCAAAAAAATTACAGAAAAATCGAAAAATACCCATTTTGAGGGCTGAGCCCCCCTAAAAAGTGCGCTTCTCGGCGTAGAAAATCGGTAGACTTTATAACCCTTATTAAGAAGCCTAAAAAGAAGCTCTCTGCCAATTTTCAGCCTGTACCTAATTATTTCCGCTATATCGCTTTTTTCGGCTTAATTTACCTGTACTATTAATTTAACCCAGTTTTCTCGCGATTTTACACTGTTTCTTACGTGATATTTGCGGAGACCCTCCCCCTCCCCCACGTGAGATTTGGTGATATTCGACTCGACCCCCTCCCTCCCCCCTAAACACCTCACGTAATTTATGGACGCCCCCCCAATGTATGATTGATGTGATTAGAAATCAATAAAAATTACAGGGGGTTTTTGTTTCCACGTTAAAAACATGCAACTATTGAAAAATAAGTTGGTTGATGAGTAATTATATTCAACGTACCTCCAGAAGCACCCTGCTCCATATTGCACACAACGATTTGTACTTTTGTAAAAATTTGCACGCACTTTTAATACAGTGTTCTTTTAGCGGTCTGTGGCAGATGCCATAAACTACTGTGTGTGACATGGCATACTTTCGACTGCAGGTGTAGTCGATACATGTTAGCCAGCTCTTTGCCCCTTTCTAAAACTACGCAGTGACTCCCCCCGAAGGTTATTCCGTAGTATCAACTTATTCCGACGTCTTTGAAATTTATACTTGTGTTCAGCTTTTTTTGAATTCCGACCACTGTGCGGCCGGCGGTTCGACTTTGCCCACCTTGTAAACATGTAAGAAATATTATAAAAATAAATTTTTAAAAACCGACTTCAGCAAAACCAAAAATAATGCACAAAAAACCAAAAATAATGCACAAAAAAGGATAAAATAATTGTTTGAAATTCTTTACAACATTAATCCAATCAGAATGGATTTAATAAGAAGAATCACTTTTGAAGACGGTGCCAGGTAGTAGTTGACTTTCATTGCATTTAACTATTGCTGCGAAAATTGTATTCATTTCTTTGTTAGCCTTATGCCCTTAATACATCACCCCGAAAACAGGTGTTGGAACCGTCTTCAAAAGTGATTCTTCTTATTAAATCCATTCTGATTGGATTAATATTGTAAAGAATTTCAAACAATTATTTTATCCTTTTTTGTGCATTGAGTTTCTCATCTGATCATTACAATCATATAACTTCTTCCGCCCTATGTCCCATGAGGGATTAAAGGAGCAATTAGTTTTTTGTGCATTATTTTTGGTTTTTTGTGCATTATTTTTGGTTTTGCTGAAGTCGGTTTTTAAAAATTTATTTTATTTCGTACTTTTTAGTCCGTTAATTTTTTTCGGGGGCCATATAAAAAAAAATTATTTATTACGAGAAGTATGACACTAAGCGGCGCGCCGTCGAAAAGAATTGAGGCAGTAGCTAAATAGTTTTTGCAGTAATCTATTTGCGTATTTTCGGAGCAATTTAAAAAAAAAACTTATTTAATATGAAACAAAATCCCCCAAAGGAAATTAAAAAGAAATATTTATTGTGTCGATTGAAAAAAAATTGCTCCAGATCAAAGAATCGAACTCGCAACCTCCAGACGAGAGGCAAGCCTCTCAGTCGTTGTGCTACGGGAGATTGTTACAACAAGATGGCTAAATACGTAAATAAAGCTTTTCAAAACTGCTTTAAATAGAATTTCATTCCAAAGGAATACTCTCTTACAGTCTGCATGAGTAGAGTATGCATGAAATTTCTCACCGAAGAGTTTGTAATTCTTTACAACATTAATCCAATCAGAATGGATTTTAGAAAGAGAAAAAAAGAAAAAAAGTCCAACTACCCTCCGGGGTTTGAACCCGCAATTTTTATTTGCAAGTCAACGCCTTTGCCGATTCACCCACCGGCCTCTTCTCGAGCACGCGACAATAAAGTAATTTGTTCGCTGCCTTTGAAAATACTTCTATCCGTTCAAGGTGTACTAATTTTACCAGTTTTTTACGCCTACCTTCGAACTCCTTTATCAGAATTTAAAAAAAATTGTACGGGACCACCGTGGGAAACTACCCTTTCAAACAAAAAAGAAAAAAAAGCAAAAAAGTCATTGCGTTACAAAGTTATGCGTGAACAGGACCAAAAAATACCTACGGGTCGAATTGATAACCTCCTCCTTTTTTGAAGTCGGTTAAAAATACAAAAGCGATTGAATCGATTGGCTAAACAGATTTAATGACTAAAATCTTGTAAATCCAATGTGTAAATCTAACGAGTGAATAATTTCGACATGAATACAATCCCCCCATATTCAATCTGCTGAAAGTAAGTTTTCTTAAACTCTTACAAGAAAAGTCTTTGTATAAATTGTGTTACAATAGAAACACTTTACCCAACTCAACTCACTATGACACATCCTCCCGTAATAATCAACTAAAAAAAACATCTTTCACTCAGTCATATCCCCAAAAAGTGGCTTTATACATCAACCACAAATTTATACAATGTAATCCTTAATACGCAATTTCAGTCCTGCCTTTAGTGGCCATTGTTAAATTTAAATTGCAAAATTTGTTAAATGTTAACAACAATCGCAACTTATGCCTCTATATCCCAAAAACCCTTGTCAGGAGTAACCTTCCTCATTCGCAATCATGTCAGAGATTGAATCGAGCAATAGCAGCTGGAAATCCAAGAATTTCTGTCCCATCCCTACCTTAGGGATTGAGTGGCACAATTAAATTTGAAATTAGTGTAATTAAACGCTTTCATATTCTGACTTTCATTGATTCGCTTGCGACACCTTAAATTAGTAATTAACAGTGCCATTAAGAAATTGAAATTTGGACTGCGTAGATGAGAAGTTACACATGATGAGACCCCCATAGAAGGGTTTTAGAGTAGCTGTGTGCCCTGGGGATGTGTTAATTCTTGAAATTAGCTAAGATGAGGCTTTCATATTTCCAAATTAAACCAGTATGGATTTTGATAAGGGCAACTATGTCGTGCTGTCATAATGTACAAAAACGTGGATGGTTGGTTTGTTGTATTTCTAGCTTTATATTGTCTTTACAATAGAGCATAAAATTTTTTCAGTGTTTTCCGTGAAATACAATAAAAAGTATAGGACCTAGACCACGCCCTCGAGCTACACCATACGAAATGCTTGTAAAATCAGTCAAATATATTCGGAATTCAATTGCTTTTGCTCTATTTTAAAAACCCCTTTTTCAATTTTTCTAAAAAAAAATTCTACCACAGGTTTTAAAACCGGCAAAAGTCTAACTATTTCTATAAAATCCTTAAAATCTCATTGAAAATTCACTTAACCCTTGCTAATTCCCTAGTCTCCCCTTACTTGACTAAAAGAACACGAATCTTAAAAACCCCATGACACTTTTAAATTAAATCAGACCTTTTCTCCCCAATGACTTTTTTGACAATGACTGAACCCTCAAAGTCAATATCCTACAACGTGGCCTTTATTTTTCTTAATTTTTTTAATGGGAGTCACGTCACCACTAAATTTAACAGGTGTAAAAAAACTAAGTGAGGTGCAGACAGAACTGGAGACGGGAAGGCCATCAAACGAGAATAAATTGGAGACGGCGGCAGGCCTCTGGAGTGAGCTTAAATAGCTTCATTAGACTGTCAGAGACTTCAAAAATGCTCCTTTCATGTTGCTTCATTGATATCTGATAATAAAACACCTAACGATAAGATCACCCTTTTTGATGGTATTCACCTCACGTTCAGGGTTTAAATCAAGATTATCGAAATTTTTTTTTATTGTTTTTCAAGTAGGTGTCAACTTTTCTATTAAAGTCTGTGATTTTGATTATGGGTTAACGTTCTAGACACGAAAAGAGTACTCTGGAAAAAAATTCATAAATCGAACCCTTTCTGCAGTTTTAGATGGAAAATTTAAATAAAACAATATAAAAAAATTAAAGAGACTGTGCGCGTCAATATGTACGCATGAGAAAAACTTCAAAAAAAAATAAATAAATACGAGTGGTACGAATTTAAATTTATTTACGTCCGGTATGACTGAGTTGAGTTTAACAAGTGAAGTTACAATAAATTATAATTATTTTAATTCAGCGCAATTTTGCTGATTATCTACCTTTTATTTTAAAAATTTATTTCATAAATAGGCCAGAAGTTATTAAACTCGACGTTAATAACCTCTGGCTAAGTAATTAATTTATGCAAGCAATTCGTAAATTATTTAGAGCACTTGCTCAATAATTATGTTGCTTAAACATTCTGCGCCCCTTTGAAATCGCCTAGATTTCAACTGCTGCTTGATGATCTGAAAGTAAGCATTTATTTTTCGACTGTAGTAACTATAGAGGGATATAGAGAGGTTCTTTCTGTTAATGCGGTTAGATGTTGGATGTTTTCATTTTCACGGTGTGTTGATTCAGCTGTACGGGTTGATACATCATGTATGACTACGGATGTAAGTTCAGGCATTGTTTCCTTATTTTGTGATCTTACTTGTTGGTGTTTTTGGATGACGTGATTAGTTAACGTATTCCATGCCGCTGCTGAGACTCTCCAATTCCATCCGAATATTGCGTGTAATCGGGTTCCATTTAAGGTGTAGTGTATTCCTATGCATTTTCCGCTTTCTTCTAAATCACCTGCTACTACCTCAGAATATGATGATGATGAATTTGGTTTAATCCCTGCAATTATTCTTCCATTTGCTACTTTATATGTCCCTTCATTATGTAAAAGCATACATTCTTCATATGTTAGTTCCACAATAAATGTGGATAACCCTCCCGGCACCACAGAGATATGGCTAAACATGCCGCATGTGTATACGGATTGTATGATGTTAATTTTGCATTGATACGTATGTGTGTAGGTAAGTTCGCTCAACTGGAGTAATTGTATCTCTTCTAAGTCAATTTTTGTTTTCGGTTTTTCTATGTGACATTCCTCAATCTCTATCAATGAAACAGCTGACATATTTATGTTATTATGTCCGCAATCGTATGCAATGATGGCAGAAACAATTACGAAATGCAATGCTAAGCATATCGGGAAGCGCAGGTGATATGAGTTCATTATGCTGGAATGAAAGGCTGTTATTATTATGATTATTTTTGTGGTATGTACTCTTGTAATTAGGTTATTTGTTTTCTTATATATTTTTGCTTATTTTAGTTTTTTTTTTTTTTTGTTGATATTTTAATTAACTGTTTTTACTTGCTACTTGGCACGTTAGTGTTATGGGAGATTTTGTGGTTTTGTTTTATTGATTTTCTTCAATCGGTAATAGGCATATTTTGGTTATTGGTCTTTTAAGGGTGGATTCTTTTGATTTTACAGTCACAACTCTTACTAATCCGTCAGGTCCAGGGTGTACCTCTATTACTCTTCCTAACAACCATCGAGTAGGTGGTAATCTTTCGTCTTTTATTAAAACAAGATTTCCGGTTTTTATGTTGGGTACGTGTTTATTCCACTTAGGTCGTTGCTGCAATCTGTGGAGATATTCTTTCTGCCATTCTTTCCAAAAGGTTTGATGCATTTGCTGCATATATTTCCATCGATTTAAGTTGCTTATTTTGGTATTTATTAAATTTTCCTCTGGTGGAGCAATAATTGCATTTCCAGTAAGGAAATGCCCTGGAGTTAAAACTGCCGTATCCTCTGGGTCATTTGTAAGTGGACATAGCGGTCTTGAGTTTAAGCAGGCTTCAATCTGTGTTAATAAAGTCGTTATTTCTTCAAAGGTAAGTAAGGCGTTTCCTGTTACACGTTTCATATGGTATTTGGTAGATTTTACACCACTCTCCCATAATCCTCCAAAATGCGGAGCAGCTGGTGGTATGAAATGCCACTTTATTTCCATTTGTTCAACAATTCCGTAGACTTCATCGTCCAATCCCCATTCTTGCTGTAGTTGGATAGCGGTTAGTTTTCGGTTTGCGCCAACAAAGTTGGTGCCACAGTCACTGTATATGTGATTACTTAGCCCACGTCGTGCTACAAATCTCTTAAGGGCTGCTAGAAATGCATCACTAGATAATTCACTTACTGCTTCTAAGTGGATGGCTTTGGTTGCCAGACATACAAATATGCATACATATCCCTTTGACGTTTTTATTCTCCCTCTACACCGAGATTCTCTGATTGTAATAGGTCCACAGAAATCAATGCCAACATGTTGAAAAGGTCTACTTCTAGTAATTCTAGCTTCAGGCAGATCACCCATTAATTGTTGTTGTGTTGTTGCCTTCTGTTTCCAACATATGACGCATTTATGAATTCTTTGTTTTACAGCGGTCCTAGCCCTAAGAATCCAAAATTCCCTTCTAATAGTGGCTAGTGTTAATTGCGTTCCTCCGTGTAGGGTGGTTTTGTGCACTTCATCTATTATTGATGATGTTATTGGATTGTTTGGTTCAAGAATGATGGGGAATTTTTCGTTGTATGGTAAATTGGAATGTTTTAAACGTCCTCCTACTCTTATAATTTGATCTGTATCAATAAATGGGTTTAGGTTAAAAATAGAGCTTTTTTTGTTCAAGGGAAGATGGTTGCGCAGGTCATGAATCTCTTCTTGGAAGGAATAAAATTGTGCTTTTCTTAGAATTGCCTTTTTTGCACGTGCTAATTCTTCGCATGTTATGTATCTCGTATTCCGTTTATCTGGTGACCTACAGTTGCTAGTGAATCTGAAACAAAGTGCGGTAATTCGTATGAGTTTGCTCCATGATGAGAATTTAGTTAGCAGATCGATATCTATGTTGGTGGTTTCCTTTGCTATATGCACTGGTATTCGTCGTATTTCTATCTGAGTGGTTGTTACAATATTTTCTGGCCACTGATGTGCTGCTTCAGTAAGCCAATGTGGCCCATTCTACCAACTTTTATGGTTTAATAATTCTTTGGGTGTTAATCCTCTGCTTGCGCAATCAGCAGGATTGTCTTTTGTGGGTACATATCTCCACAGGCATCCATCGGTTTCTTTATGAATGTCGCTGACACGATTAGCAACGAACGTTTTCCATTTTGATGGATGTCCCTGTAACCATGACAGCACTATACTAGAATCACTCCATAAAAAGATTTTTGATGCCTTATCTGGTAGTGCACTTTTAACTTGTGTAAGTAGTTTTGCGACAAGTGATGCAGCACACAATTCTAATCTTGGAAGACTTAATTGTTTTATGGGAGCCACTCTTGTTTTCGATGTTAACAGTGTGCTAGTGTATTCACTATTGTTCGTTACACGAAGGTAAATCACTGCTGCATACGCTTGTATAGATGCGTCGCAAAATCCGTGTAGCTCAAATTTAACATTTGAAGTTGTTTTTAACCACCTAGGGATGCTGATTGTTTCAATGATATTCAACTCAGAGCGGAATGTTTGCCATTTATCAATAATAGGTTTTGGTAATTCATCATCCCAGTTTGCTTTTAATAACCATAATTGTTGCATTAATATCTTTGTTGTTATGACAATAGGTGCCATCCATCCTAAAGGGTCAAATAATTTTGCGATTTCTGACAGTAATTCTCTTTTCGTTTTGGGTATAGTGGATGATGCTTTTATTTTGAATTTAAAGCTATCACTAATAGGGTTCCAGTGTATCCCTAATGTTTTTATAGTGGTATTGACGCTAATTTCCATAGTAGACTTTAATTCGCGATCTTCATCCGGAATATGTTCTAAAATTTTTAAAGAGTTGCTACTACATTTACGAAGGTTAAATGCTCCTTTATTCATTACTTGACGTAAATTATGCAGTAGGCTTTCTGCTTCTGCCTCGGTATTAGCTCCTGACATAATATCATCTACATAGAAATCTCGAAGAATTGTTTTGCTGGCTAGCTCATGTTCATCCTTTTCATCATGTGCCAATTGATGTAGAGTACGAATCGCTAAGAACGGTGCAGCTGAAGTTCCATAAGTGACAGTTAATAGTCGGTATTCTTTAAGTGGGTGTGTAGGATCTTCTCTCCACAGGATTCTTTGGAAGTCAGTGTCTTCTGGGGCAATTCTAATTTGCCTATACATTTTCTCTACATCTGCTGTAAACGCGAATCGATGTATTCTCCAGCGTAGTAAAATGAAATGTAAATCTTCTTGAACAGTTGGTCCAGCGATAAGGCTGTCATTTAGAGAAGTATGGTTTGTGGTTTTTGCTGAGGCATCGAATACTACTCTTACCTTTGTGGTGGTACTATCCTCCTTGATGACGCTATGGTGAGGTATGTAGTTTGTTGGCTTATTTAGGTTGGTATGGTCATTTTCAATTACTTCCATATGTCCTAATGATATGTATTCCCTCATAAATTTAATATATTCGGTTTTAAGGTTGGGATTATTTTCTAATTTCTTTTCCAAGCTAATGAATCGTTTTAATGCTAGTCCACGAGAATTGCCCAAGTTGGGAGTACGAGGATATGCTTTGAACGGTAATCTTACTTCATATCTTCCATCAGGTAAACGTTTATGTGTTTTTTGGTATATTTCTTCGCACAAGGCTTCTTCTTCGGTGAAATGTTTTTTATTTGCGGGGTCGACGGTTTCTTCAACTTCCCAAAATTTTTTGATTAAATCTGCAATTGGTGTAGCTTCACAGACTAAGCTCATAGTAGCAGTTGTTATAGGTTGGTGCTGGGTTGGTCCACAAAGGATCCAGCCTAGAGTGGTGCGTTGAGCTGAAAGACGATTAATAGAACCTTTAATTACGCCTTCCTCTATTATTTGTGCATAAATCTCAACTCCTAAAAGTATATCAATGTCTCCAGAGTTAAAGAAATACGGATCCGCTAATTGTAATCCTTTAATATGACTCCAGTTCTGAGGAATGATTGAATCGATTGGAGTTCTTCCTGTTATTTTCTTTATAACATGTGCTCGCACTCCAATCTCCTCTGTATTTGTAAAATGTGGACCCAATTTAAATTCAACAACGCTTCTTGCAGGTCCTGTTAGTGTACTGCCTATACCATTGATTATCATAAAGGTTGGTTTTTTGTTTAATTGAAGTAATTGTGCGCTTCTTTCGGTAATAAAGGACATTTGTGATCCTTGATCAATCAATGCTCTTAAGACAACAATGCCTGATTTTTCGGTGTACACCTTGACGAGTGCGGTAGCTAATAAGGCAGTTGTATTGGTTGGTCTTTCTACAAGATGTGTATATGCTTGGTTGGTATCGTATGCCGTATTGTGGTTTACATTTTCTACTTGTTGAGTGGGTGGGTGATGAATTAGGTTTTCTTGGTGTGAGGTCGTACTTAAGTGGCTGGAACTTGGTAGTGGTGTAAATGTATTATTTCTATTTGGATTTGCATCAATATGGAGCATAGTGTTATGTCTTTTTTTACATTTTTGGCATGAAAATTGCTTAGGACAAGATGTTGTGTTATGTGTTTTTCCAAAACAGTTGCAACAACGACTGTTTCCTTGAATAAACTTTAGTCGTGCATGGGGTGACATTTGGATGAATTGATGGCATTCACGCAATCGATGATTTTTATTACAGAGTGGACAGTCATTATACATTTGATAAGGTTGCTTACGCTGTAGGTTTTGCTGTTGGGATACGTGTACCTTGGTATGTTCTTGTTTATATTCTGTTTTTGGTTGAATGTTTTTATTTCCTCCAATGGATTCTAACGTGCGGAATCGGTTTTCAAGAAATGACTTGAATTCATTGATAGTTGGAAGGGCATTAGGGTCATTGCGACTACTTAAGCTAGTTTCCCAGTGTGTAATCGTTTCTTTATTGAGCTTTTGAGAGAGAATGTGGATGATCAATGGGTCCCAACTGGTGGTATTTATTTTTAATCCTTTAAGTGCCTCCAGGACTTCATTCAATTTGTCCAACATTTTTTTTAGATTGTGGGAACCCTCATATGCATGATTAGGCATAGATGTGAGAACATTTAATTGGCACGTCACAAGAATTCTATTATTTTGATAACGCCTTTTGAGAATTTCCCATGCAGCTAGGTAGTTCGAATCACTTAATTGTAAATGTTTTATTAAATTTTCTGCCTCACCACTCACGCTACTACGTAGATAGTGTAACTTTTGTACATTCTTTAATTGATTATTTTGATCAATTAATGATTCGAAAAGAGCATGAAAGGATGGCCAATTAATGTAATTTCCGGAAAACCTTGGAATTTCAATTCGGGGTAGTTTAATATCGGTGTGCTCCGGTGTTTTAATTGTTGGTACGGACGCTATAGATCGGGATGCTGATGATTTAACTTCAGTGGGGGTATTTAATTCTTGTAGTTGTTCATTCATTTTTCCACTAGTAACACAATATGTCTCCTCAAGATTACTAATCACCTCTTCTGCAAAATAATGCCGATCCTTGTCCGCACTAGAATACAGTTTTAATAATTTTCGGTGGGTTGTATCAATAAGTTGCCATTGTTTTTGTAGCAATAGCTTTTTTTCCTTGATATAACCTTCTTTCAATCTATCTTTTGGTGTCTTCCTATAATTTTTGACAAGGCGTTCAAGTTCAGCTTGATTAATAACTTGTTCTTGTATTAATTCTTCTACCACGGAGCTTCTGGCTGTGGAAGATGTAGAAGCTGTGTTTTCTTTCGACTTACTTGTCGATGGTGGATTATTGTCACTATTATTTTCAACTGTAAAATCACTATCCTTTGAGGTCATGCTTACAGAGATTCACGTATATCACTATTAGAAATTTTATGTCACTATGTATTATAATTTTATAGATTCGTGTTGGTGTATGGTGAATTGTGCACTGGTGTACCGAGGTTGTAATTATTGATTTGTGTATTATTATGGTATATCACGGTGGTGACTAATATAGTATACTTATTTAAATGTGAATAAGGACAAATTAAATTCTGGGTATGGTAGGATTAGGTACTAAAGTCGATCAAAATGCTTACTAACCTGTTGACTTCGGTGGTGCTGATTATGATGGTGTAGATTATGGTGATTTCGGCTAGCGTTGGTGTTGATCGCTGGGTAACTGGTTGGTGATAATTAGTTGTGGGATCGGCTCGTATGAATGCTGTGGTTGATCAGTGTTGTCTTCACTTTCACTATTTTACACTTCACGAACAAACTGGTAGATGGTGATTGATTTCCCGACAAAAATTTTTGTTTGAAAAGTTATAGTTTTATTACTTTTATATTAAAACGTTTACACACGAGAGCGCGATCCGGCTCGAAGGACCATTAAATGTGCGCGTCAATATGTACGCATGAGAAAAACTTCAAAAAAAAAATAAATAAATACGAGTGGTACGAATTTAAATTTATTTACGTCCGGTATGACTGAGTTGAGTTTAACAAGTGAAGTTACAATAAATTATAATTATTTTAATTCAGCGCAATTTTGCTGATTATCTACCTTTTATTTTAAAAATTTATTTCATAAATAGGCCAGAAGTTATTAAACTCGACGTTAATAACCTCTGGCTAAGTAATTAATTTATGCAAGCAATTCGTAAATTATTTAGAGCACTTGCTCAATAATTATGTTGCTTAAACAGAGACATAAGTATGTTTGATGAAGCCGCGTCATCTTACTCCTGGGCTCAATTTGGTAACACGTTCTCCATTTTAAAGTATTTTTCTTTCTTTCAGTCAGGTATTGAGTAAAAGACGTACCGCTGCCAAGACGTGGGTATATTCTACTATGGCCAGCCTCCCTACCAACTTGAACAGGTTCAGCAGTCTGCTTAAATGATTTGTCACTTAGCCTTGTTTGGTCAAGCAAAGTCACGCCGAGCAACGAAAACCGGCTCTCCTCTTTATAGTGGGACAGCGACAGAAAGCATCAAGTTCAGACTCGTCTTCCTTGCGAGGTCTTTAGCCCCTCCAAACCTTCATTTAAAGTCATGCACCAAACTGACGGATAGAGTTTCCTTCTGGACTTGCAAAGTGTACAGATGTCTTCAAAGGGTTTGATTTCAATAAACGCAATGGCCCTGATTATATACCTCTTAAAGGTTTAGGTGTAACGCTGCCTCCAGTGCGACGGTTAGCCCAATTGGCGCTTTAGTGTGACATTTGGATGCCATAAACTCATGTACTTAAAGATTGATGGTTGTTTGATCGACTGTGACTTATGCGCCCTGAGGAGTTAGGTTAGGTTAAGTCGAAATGGCTGCTCCCCCGCTAGGGAGCCCACTTAGGCACACCATTAGGCCCATTGTGATGCCATTCTAGTGTTGGGACGAAATTTCAGGCCATTTCAAGCCATTCGAGCTAAGCTGATTTTTCTCACTAAGCATGGCTAAGGGCATTACCATCTGGGTTAAGTGGGGTGCTCTTCCATTAAGGTAGATCCACAAGCTCTGCATCAAAACCACAGAAATTTGCGGTACCTGTTCATTAAGTTATCTATATGCTGGTATAAATCGAGTTTGATACCTTGTATCACCGCTCAATAGTTGGTCTGCTGCCAAAAACCTAAAACTTTGTCCGCAAAGACCACATTTTGTCGTTATACGTTTTGTCAAGATTGAATTGAAACAAAGTCCTACGCTACCGCACATGCTTGAGACTAATTCAAGTGAATGGTACATGCGCCTTCACGTGGCGGACTATTATGATGACAGCATAATTTTCGTAACCTTCGCTGCAGATAATATAACCACCTTGTAGCTCTAGGAGTTCAGTCAGAACAAGGCATCACATGAAAGGAGATGTAACTCACTCGGAATGGCAATTAGCCTCCTACTGGGACAACAAGCAGGCTCAGACCGCCGTCGTTTTGCCCTGAGGTTCTGGTCTGACTAAAAGAGGGAGGGAGGGCCGGAGTGGAATTGGGGAGCCCACGGAGCATACCCGAGCCCGCTTTCGAGAACTCCTTCCAAGAACAGACCCAAGGCAGGATTGCGACGGGAAGCTTGAACAGTCAAGTGGAAACGACAAGCCACTAGGCAGACTGCTGAACTAGTTCCAGCGGTCTGGCTCGCAAATATGAGGCATAGGGGTGTAGTACAATAGGTCAACTGAATGGTAGCGGTACTTTTGGACCCAATACTCCAAAAAAAATCCTCCCTGCAGCTATGGTGCTTTCCAGAGACTTGACAGAGTGAGCGACCGTTAATGTGCGAGTTTTCAACATAGAGTCACAAAAACGATGCCTACACATTGTCTTCTCAGAATTCTAACAATAATATTAAATGGTGTACTGTTGGTGTTCCATCGATATAATGAAAGATGGCTGCCGTAATTCCCTAATTCAGCGCTGTTCTTTCCGGTTTAAGGGCCAGGTTGTAAATGCCGTCTAAGTAAACTTCCGTTCCTGGTATGAGTGCTGGGAGGAGCAGCGCTGTTGGAGCCGAAGATAGAAACCTTCTATTTTCTATCACAGTCCTCCTGTTGCAGTTTGAGATGAATGCCATCTGCTCCAAGGGGTTTTGTATAGTACAAGGTGTGTTTTATGTTCCAGTCCGATGTATACAATTTGCATCGTAACACGATCTGTGTGTAATGTGGTACCGTCCTATTGGAACCGCATGTGCTGTTGGCCTGATTCGAATACAAGAAAGTTTTTCATCATCTCACGGTAGTGATCACCAAGTAACGGTGAAAAACGCTGGCCGAACGTGTGGCTTCGACCCACGCCCTGCAATTAAGAGTCAATGCGTTGCGCCGTCTATCATCACGCCATACTGTTTGTAGGGGTTGCCAACATGTAAAGGTTGCCGAACAATCAATAATCAATAATCTTTCGTTAAAGCCCATATGGGTGATTGTAACGAAATGGTAGTTTTTCGAATGTATTGAGGTATGGATAAAAAACTATTTAAAGAGCAATGTTTCTCACGTTTTAAATATCATTCAAGCATCTATATAATATATGGTTACCACAATCTACACCGGGAGTCGCCAGTAAATATGTTTATTTGAAAATTTCAAAATTACAGAGCTTCGGAGGTGACAGGAAAATCCGAGTTTTTTTCTTCATTTTATAGCCGGTCTCACTCTTGAAATCAAATTGAATAGAGAACATTATACGATCTGAAAGTCGAAAAAATCAAAACCCGCGTGTTGCAAGGTTAATAAAAAACTTTAATCCAAATACAAAATTACTGGAACAAAAAAAATCGAATTGAAGCCACTTGAAATTTATCTTAGCCATTGCTGTGACGCCGGGCAGGAGGTCAACTTTTTTGCCGACGAAACACTTGTGCATGAGGAATTCTTTGCCCTGAAAATGAAACGGAATATTGTAACGGAAACGGAAAATCGAGAGGTAATGAATAATTCTCCTACGTGCCTAAGGCTTCTTCGAGTTTGTTGTTTCGGTTGTTTACTCTTTTCGGGCATCGGAGTATCTTCAGATAGCGGATTAATTTTTTTCCCGTCCTCTTTTCTTCGGACAAGCTGCATATGAAAGACTATTGAGAAAATAGTGTTGACAATTTTCTTTATTACTGCTCAGGACATTAAAACAGGAAGCACATGAACGAAAACGTGCTTTGGAAAAAATTTCATAACATTCGGTCAAGCCCTTTTTTGAAAAGACTTCGGCCAAGAGCCACAAGCACCATCTAATAAACCCGATGGAATGAAACCGGTTCTAAATGAAATTAACTTTTCTGGATTCAGCTTCCGATAGCTTCCCCATAAAACATCACTTGTCAACAAAATCCGAGCATTCTTTAAAACCCGTGCAAGAATTACGTTACCCTTTTCCAACATCACTATTTTTTTCAAACCTTAGATCACCACTTTTTGGACGGGGAATTGTATTCCACTTCCTACATTTACTGAAAAAGAAATTGGCTTTTTCGGTCAAGTCTGACGAGTCCTTTATCGTTATTTGAACTACCATCTCTTAGGATTACTTAAGCACCAGATTTGGTACTACCAACCCTACCAACTTCCAGAGTTATGAGTCGTCAAAGTCAAAATTTTGGGTTTTTTAACTACAATTTCAACTTTACTACCTTTTTCGCCAAAAATTACGTATTTAACCTATACCTTTCTTTCCAAAATTAGAAAGCTTGGAATATTTCCTGTGAATAATGTCCGTACAATTTTTATACTACGCATTTAAAAGTTCTTGTTTTTTAATTTTTTGTGTCTCCCACCCTCTTCGTCGTTTCGTTGACATTTTGAATTTTTTAGACTTTTTTTGAATTCCACACAATCCTTATTAAATAACAGTCTTCAACAAACTAATTGGCAATTTCGTAAGAGGGCGCGAGATTTGTGTTCTTTAAAGGAATTCTGATACGCTTGAAATTTGAATTTCTTTATTTTTTTGTGGGAAAATTTTATTTTTTTCAAAAAAAAATTATTTAGAGGAAACATTTTTGATTTAACATTCGGCACGGCCCACCGGGAAACTCCCTCTCTGAGTACATGTAAATTGAAAGACAGCTGTTACGGAGGCGACGATTACGGAGGCGACATTGGATAGCAAAACAGGTTTCTTAGTCCACCATTAGAGGTAAACATTTTTTCCGAAAATTTGCTCACTACTCAAAAGCGAAGAAACTCAGTGAATGAAGTCCGAGAATGATTCAATTGGCTTTCTTAACAAACACACGCGTTATGGAGGCGACTGTTTTTGGTTGTTTCGGTACTTTTCCGAATGTTAATGTTTATTGAATACAATGATCGCTGCTCGCACCTTCGACCGACAAACACTGTGATTCTATAACGTGTGAATTTTCATTTCCATTATGTGGCACCCCCTTCACAACTAATATCTGTTTTCTTAACTCCAGATTTGAAAATTCTATAATAATTATTAAAAAACAATCGACAAAATGTCAGCCAGGAACTTTCAACCTGGCGCACTTTGGAGGGAACTCAAAATTGCTGTGATCGGTGGGGAATGACCTCAGGAACAATTTGACATACCCCGCGAGCACCAATGGCGTATTATGTTACGGTCATGACAGGTCCGTGACGTAAAACCGGGAAAAGGACAGGTTACGGAGGCGACACTGTTGGTGGTTTTAGGGCTACCGTTTTCTTTCACGACTATGTAAGAAAGAAATTCAGGATGAGGGAATTGTATGATTTCTATAAAAAAGTTATAAGGGCCCGAAAAATTCCATTCCGCAATCGTAGCAGAAGAAAAACCTATACGAACGTAAAGTTAGCAAAACAACTTTCAGAAATTAAAAAAATTGTTAATGGATAATTTACCGCTTTTTAACCGCTATTTAATGGTGGAAAAACGAAATTTACCGCTCTTCATTTAATATGAAATTTGGGATGTTTTGCTAACTTTACGTAAAGTTGGCAAAACAACTGTCCAAAAAATGCAAAATTCTTATTTCTCTCGTGCTGAGAATTTACGCTTTTTAACCGCTATTTAATCGTAGAAAAACGAAATTTACCGCTCTTCATTTAGCTGTATGGATTGCTGTTACAATAAACTAAAAAGAGGCAAAACTGAAGGTCAATTGTACCTATACGATATTGATCCAGTCCCATTCAGAAGACTACACCTTGATCACCTCGGTCCATTTTTGAGAAGTAAATCAGGAAATGTTTATATCCTAGTTGTTACGGATGCTTTCAGTAAATATAATGTCATAAAAGCGGTAAGAAACACTAAGACTACTGGAGTCATTAAAGTTATAAATGAACTAGTTAGCTATTTTGGACTTCCAAAGGTAATTGTCACCGATAGAGGCACAGCTTTCACTTCTAGACCATTTGAGCAATATTGTGGAAGATATGAAATCGGACATATTAAAGTAGCTGTTAGAACACCGCGTGCAAATGGACAGGTGGAAAGAGTTCATCAAAGCATTCTGACTTTCCTCCGTACGTCAGCTGGAGAAAATCGAGTATGGGATGAGAAACTTCATGAGCTGCAATGGATTCTGAATTCGCAAAAGAATCAAACGACGAAATTTTCACCGAATGAAATAGTTTTTCATTTTAATCTTCGAGATGTTGTATCAAATAAATTGACTGCTGATATCCATGATGCTGAAATAGGAAATGAAACCCTGGAAATCGATAAATCTAACGCCGCTGCTGAAAATATAAGACACGAACAGGAAAAATGGAAAAAACGATTTGATGAAAAGCATAAGAAGCCTAAAGTTTATCAACTCGGTGATTTAGTAGTAATCGAAGCAGAAGCACCAGCCACTGGTGAGAGTCGGAAACTACATCCAAAATTCAAGGGACCGTATGTTATCAAAAAAACCTTAGATTTTGACCGCTATGTGATAGAAGACCTGGAAGGACTAATGGTTACGGGAAGGAAGTTTTCATCAGTGTATTCATCAGAAAAATTAAAACCTTGGTGCCAGTCTGCTCCAATTTTAGATGACGGTCGTGAAGACGAGAAAATCGAGGACGATTCCGATAGTCAGGAAAGGCCGAGCTGTCAAACGAATAATTAGAGAAAAACACCTAACGTTGCTCGGTTGAGTGTTTTATGTAAAAAGAAGAAGAATTTTTATATCGTGTGGCCTTGATTTGGTTTTGGAATTCATTCTCCGAATCGAAGATACCGCAGACGGGACGTTCTGGATTTTACTGCACATACATATTTAACAAGATTAATTAATGTTTTATTAGATTATATAATTCCAAATGTTTTAAATAAAGATTTGTTCCCGCCGTTATTTATTTGCCGTAATTCCTGAACTGCCCGCGACAGGGATGTTTTGCTAACTTTACGTAAAGTTGGCAAAACAACTGTCCAAAAAATGCAAAATTCTTATTTCTCTCGCGCTGAGAATTTACCGCTTTTTAACCGCTATTTAATCGTGGAAAAACGAAATTTACCGCTCTTCATTTAATATGAAATTTGGGATGTTCTGCTAACTTTACGCAAAGTTGGCAAAACAACTGTCCAAAAAATGCAAAATTCTTATTTCTCTCGAGCTGAGAATTTACCGTTAATTAACCGCGGTCGAAATATGCAGTTGGAAATTTCGCCGTTGTTTTTATTTTTTTAATATCGGTGTTTTGCTAACTTTACGTAAAGTTTGCATTGAGATTCAATAACTACAAACAATAATTAAAATGTATGGTGATTAAATGAACACTTCATCATCATGTACATTTTAATAGCGTATTTACATCGTATATTTCACCAATAATATAAATGCTAGAACTCTCAGTCAGATAAATTTATAAAAATAAAAAAGATATTCTTAAACATTTGCAACAAAATTGCGTTTACTCCGTGTTCCTAATATTTCCCATAAAAATATAATTAAAAAAAAATTTTCACGTAAAAACGTATGTTTCCAAGGTCCAAAAAATTGCCCGTGTCCCGTGCAATGAGCGCCATTTTAACATTTACAAGAAAGTTTTGCATTTTGACAGTAACTTTTTATTGGATGGCAGGAGACGATCATGACGATCTTCGGAAACTTGCCGAATCCCTACGAACGCTTCGAGAAAAGGAAAAACTCCCTGAGTACCTGGATGCACATACCATCCATCACTATAGCTTAGGGTATCTTTTATAATGTATCGTGATCGCTCTCGTTGGCTACAAAGCCATCAAGACGTGGGTAGCTCGTAAAAATTTAACGTCCCCAAGAAAACCCCAAAATGACGATATAGAAATAGAGGAAATCGAAGAGCAACAAGAACAAGGTATAAGGCTGAAGCTCAAAAGAAAGAATAAAATTGTCGAACTCTAAAAATTCCAGAGGCGGGAATGAAAGGAAATAATAACAAAATTACTAATGTTGAATAGAAATGATTAGACCTGTTTCCGAATTTGACTATGCACTTGCAATTACTTCTAATTTTTATATATAATAAATCATTGAAAAGAAACGGAAGTTTCGACAAGAGCACAAGAATTATAGGTATAAAAATGAAAGAAAAAACTAACACAAAAAAATATATTAATTTTAACTAGGGTTGCCAGTTGTACTGATTTAATCAGTACTGTACTTATTTTCGTACTTAGAAATTTGCGAGTACTGATTTCGTATAATTTTAATTTCAGTACGTAAATGTACTGATTTTGAAAACTTATATCGATAATTGGAAGAGCTAGTGAATTGACAATTTAGTACGTGTTTTTTCTTGCTTCTGCTACATTATTTTAGTAAAATCTCACCAACACATTCGTGTAAAGCAGGCAGGCAACTGTTAGAAATAAAACTGAAAAATATCATTTGTCAGTATCAGTTAGATTTGAGATTTAATTGGGCCCTGAAGCGGTTAAACTAAGTTGCGGCATAAGTCAATAACTTATATGAACATTGTAAAAATTTCAGGCTATGTTTTTATCTAGACTAGTGAGTATAATAAGTAAACGGAAAATAGTTCAACTATAATGGCATGAAGACCACTTAGATGAGTTTATAATTTGTGAAACTCATCTAACTTGTCTTCAAATTTCTAAAACTTTTAATTTTATTTTTCTAATTTGAACATTTATTTTTACTAGTAGGGACGCCCGTTACCGAAATTCGGTCACCAAAAAATTACTAAATAAAATTCACCCTTTGTTCGAATTTAAATTCGGCTATGTCCACGCCACGCCGTTGACTTGGCATTTCGAAAATAAAACGCAAAAAAAATACAAACAAATTATTAATAAGCAATAAAAACAAAAACTACAAAATAAAATTAAAAGAAAATCACTTAAAGCATCAAAATTAAAATATTGAAAAAAATAACGTCGCAACTTGCCTCTTTAAATTCAATTCAAATAATAAATGTATTCTATCACTTTGCACTTGTTTTCACTCGCCAAAAAACGAACGGCAGCACCTTACAAAAATACTATACACAAAAGAGTATAAAAAAATGCACGCACAAAGTGACCGAGTTTTTTATGTCAGTTATGCCGCCAAAAATCCACACAAATGCTTGTTTTCTCTGTTTCTCATTCGCTTCACTGAAACGGCATTTGTGTCAATCGTAGGATACTCAGCTCTACGTTGATCCTCACAAAAAAATCCAAATTTTCCAACGGCTTTTTAAAATTCGAAAAATTAAAATCGCTATAACTTTTTTATTCGTGAATCGATTTCGTTGAAATTCCTTATTACAAAACTATGCCATAAAAAGAACATTTTCTGAAAATTTAAACGAAATCGGTCCACGAACAAAAAAGCCTTAGCGTGTACAAACTTTTTGTTTGCCTATTAATATATAAGATTTTTAAGTTAGTTCTAATTATTTTTTTTGCTCGAAAGATTTTATGCTAGAAATTACAACTGACAATGAACGAAAATTTTTGAACCCAATGTACTGATTTCTGTTAATGCCAGATCTGGTAACCATATTTTCTTTTCACTTTGTTGCATTTTTCCTGCTTTACTTTCATGACAGAAAACCAACGGGCTTGCTTAGCAGAAGTGTTTCGTCCCCCAGAGTGCTCTTGAAATATCCCTAGCTTGTTTATCTGATCAGAATGATCTCGGCCAAAGGGAAATTGGCAGGAGCTAAAAAAATACAAAGGGGAATCGTTCCAAATGTCCAAAACTCATATTGTCTCGCCTGGTTGATGCTCTAGGTAAATGTAGCAGTTTTTTGAGTGTGACAAATTAGGATTTTTTTTGGGAAGGGGGCCCGCACCACAGGATCCGCCTAGGGGCCACCAGATCCTTAATCCGGCTCTGTGGAGTTTATAACACCATCCCCTAAGAAAAAGAATATTCATAACCTTGAAGAGGTTTGTATTTTCTGGGAAGAGATCGCGTCACGTCGGCGCTTGATCCTTATATTTGATTTTTTCTTTTTCCTTTGTAATTCGTTTCCCTTCTTGTAAATCTTCTTTCTAGCTGTCAAATGATTACATTCAACTTGTTCCCTTTTTACTAAGTTAGATCTAATCGTATGCTTGCTTTAAACTTGTGGTTTAAATTTCTCATCCAAATTCGTGGTTCAAATCTCTTATTTAAATTTGTGGTTTAATTATCTTATTCTTCCTTCTCTTGTTTATAATAATCAAGTTTCTTATCTTTTCTTACGTTTATACTTATAATTCAAAAAAAAATTTCTTTTTTTTTGTTTATAATTTTTCGTTATTTAGGGCCTGTGCGAATAGTGACTAAATTGATGACTAAACTAAATTTTGCAGTTTTTGTGGATAACGTAGGGAATTGCTGTGTGAATTCTTTTGATGACTAAATTCTGTCAGTCATTCAAATATTTAAACTGTAACCATAACAACAATTTAGTCAACTGTCGAAAAATTTAGTCTACTCGCCAAAAGACTAAATACTGTATTATCGACACTAAATTTTAGTCATAGAATTCACACAGGCCCTTAGAGCTACCTTATTAGTAATATGTTCTTATAATAGCGGATATATGAAAATAGATTAATTCAAAAAAATTTTATTATTATTAGGGGGCGTCCATAAATTACGTGAGGTGTTTAGGGGGGGAGGGGGTCGAGCCGAATCTCACCAAATCTCACGTGGGGAGGGGGAGGGTCTCGGCAAATCTCACGTAATTTTTTTCCGCAAGAAACAGTGTAAAATCGCGAGAAAACTGGGTTAAATTAATAGTACAGGTAAATTAAGCCGAAAAAAGCGATATAGCGGAAATAATTAGGTACAGGCTGAAAATTGGCAGAGCGCTTCTTTTTAGGCTTCTTAATAAGGGGTTATAAAGTCTACCGATTTTCTACCACGAGAAGCCTACTTTTTAGGGGGTTTTAGCCCTCAAAATGGGTATTTTTCGATTTTTTTGTAATTTTTTTGGCATATTTCTTAATATCTTTTTGTTTTTTTCAATTTTAAGTACAATATCTGTAAATGAGAAAATCTTTAAAATCGTCTTTTCGGACCCGCACTTAGATTTCATTCACGAAAATCTTGGTGCAGTATCAGATGAACATGGTGAAAGGTTTTATAAAAACATATTGCAAATAGAGAAGGAATAATGAATCAAAAGTATACGTGATACTATTACTATATTTCGACTCAATAGCAATTGGGTATAAAATTTTTGCACTGCCGTTTACACTGTATTTGTTCACTGTTTCAAATACCATCCAACTGGAACATCCAAAAAAAGTAAAGAAAATAATTTAAATATCTGAGAATGAAGACGTGATGAAAAATTCTTATCTTTTTATACAATGGTCTGGGAAAAACTGCGAAAGTAATGTATGCATTGACTTATACCACCATTTTTGGACAGATTGCGACCCTACGATGAACTAGTGTGGGGGTCTAAGCTTAAACAAAACAAAAAGGCCTAGAAGCCCAATTGAAAAACCTGGAACCTAATGCGCTCCTAAGAATATTCAAGTTATAATGTACCTAATCCTACTGCAATCATAGAGATTATATTAAGAATCGGCTCTTTTCACATCAGTCAGAACACATGCTATCTGCGGTGCATTGTCACTACAAAAAGCAGACATTTGCACCAGGCGACATAATTAGTTATCTAAGCATCTTACAGGACTCGAATTTTGAATCGACGACCATCTGCTCTGACATACCTACTAGAGGCCAAGATAGATTTTGAAAACCTTTTGTTATCATTATCACGAGTTGTGAAGAATGGAAGTCTAACAGATCCGCACTTCTTGAATCTGTACCATGGTGTACAGGCGGCTCAAACGTCAATTTGAGAAGCTGGCTGTGACTTCAGACTCCGCTTTTCTAAGGCGATACGAAAGTAGGAAGCAAACGGAAGCTTGTAGCGATGCCTGATAAATCTTCGAAAAGAAATTATTTTCAGCCAACCAACTTCATTTATTAACTTAATTTGACATTTTGATGCGAACAATAAATTGTTTCAAGAATATTTAAAGAGTTTTTAGAATATTTTAAAACAAACAAATAAAAGCAGCGCATGCGGCAATGGCTTTATTCACGGACTGAAATCCTATAACAGGAGGACAAATTTATTTCGAATTCGCGTTGGTTGAAGATACCATTTTCTTATTTCCGAATTTCATGAATTTCGAATCTGATTCCAGGATAACCCCCCTGGGTCTTTCAGTCACAGGTTTTTTTACCTAACGATGACATATATAGAAGAATGCTCCGAAGTTTGTATATCTCCAGAGTCATAAATGGCTCTACCATTACTATTCAAACAGTCAAGTCGTTACTCTCTAAAAACGAATCAGTGGATGCCAAAGCCAACCTTCGTATGTCAATATATTGTAAAATTCTAAATTTTTTTTATATTCCATATGCTCTACAAATACACGAGTTTTCTGTTCTCTTGTTAAGAAATCATTATCCCTGTAAGGCACCCTGAGGTTGGTTTCCAAAGGGTAGGCAGAATCACCTGCTAAATGGTAATCCACAGGTATTGTAGTTTATATTGGGTGCATGCAGAGATGGTGCTGTTATGATTTTGTGGTACTGTTCTTCAACACAAATTATGATTTCTAAATATAATCAAGCACAGATTAAGGTATTTACACTAAAAATACGCATAATAGTGTAAATCCTACAATTTTTTTAAAATTTTAAAAATCTCATGTGAGATTGAGGGGGGGGAGGGGGTCGGGCCAAATCTCACGACATCTCACCAAGGGGGAGGGGTCGAAAAATCGCCAAAATCACCTCACGTAATTTATGGATGTCCCCATTAATTTTTGGAAAAGAAACTGATTAAAATTCTTATTATACAAAAAATTGATGAAACCAAAAATGGATTATATATCTTATTATATATCTTTTTTTTTGTTTTTTTTGTTTTAGTAATTCTACATTTATTTATGTAACACATTGATTAATTTCTTATTAAATTTTTGATTAAAAAATTTCTGGGTATACATAAAATAGATTAAATTTCTTATTTGTATGTTTCTAGAATAATTCAATTTTAAAGTTTTATAAAGTTGGTTAAAATTAGGGTTACCAGATCTGGCACTAACAGAAATCAGTACATTGGGTTCAAAAATTTTCGTTCATTGCCAGTTGTAATTTCTAGCATAAAATCTTTCGAGCAAAAAAAATAATTAGAACTAACTTAAAAATCTTATATATTAATAGGCAAACAAAAAGTTTGTACACGCTAAGGCTTTTTTGTTCGTGGACCGATTTCGTTTAAATTTTCAGAAAATGTTCTTTTTATGGCATAGTTTTGTAATAAGGAATTTCAACGAAATCGATTCACGAATAAAAAAGTTATAGCGATTTTAATTTTTCGAATTTTAAAAAGCCGTTGGAAAATTTGGATTTTTTTGTGAGGATCAACGTAGAGCTGAGTATCCTACGATTGACACAAATGCCGTTTCAGTGAAGCGAATGAGAAACAGAGAAAACAAGCATTTGTGTGGATTTTTGGCGGCATAACTGACATAAAAAACTCGGTCACTTTGTGCGTGCATTTTTTTATACTCTTTTGTGTATAGTATTTTTGTAAGGTGCTGCCGTTCGTTTTTTGGCGAGTGAAAACAAGTGCAAAGTGATAGAATACATTTATTATTTGAATTGAATTTAAAGAGGCAAGTTGCGACGTTATTTTTTTCAATATTTTAATTTTGATGCTTTAAGTGATTTTCTTTTAATTTTATTTTGTAGTTTTTGTTTTTATTGCTTATTAATAATTTGTTTGTATTTTTTTTGCGTTTTATTTTCGAAATGCCAAGTCAACGGCGTGGCGTGGACATAGCCGAATTTAAATTCGAACAAAGGGTGAATTTTATTTAGTAATTTTTTGGTGACCGAATTTCGGTAACGGGCGTCCCTACTAGTAAAAATAAATGTTCAAATTAGAAAAATAAAATTAAAAGTTTTAGAAATTTGAAGACAAGTTAGATGAGTTTCACAAATTATAAACTCATCTAAGTGGTCTTCATGCCATTATAGTTGAACTATTTTCCGTTTACTTATTATACTCACTAGTCTAGATAAAAACATAGCCTGAAATTTTTACAATGTTCATATAAGTTATTGACTTATGCCGCAACTTAGTTTAACCGCTTCAGGGCCCAATTAAATCTCAAATCTAACTGATACTGACAAATGATATTTTTCAGTTTTATTTCTAACAGTTGCCTGCCTGCTTTACACGAATGTGTTGGTGAGATTTTACTAAAATAATGTAGCAGAAGCAAGAAAAAACACGTACTAAATTGTCAATTCACTAGCTCTTCCAATTATCGATATAAGTTTTCAAAATCAGTACATTTACGTACTGAAATTAAAATTATACGAAATCAGTACTCGCAAATTTCTAAGTACGAAAATAAGTACAGTACTGATTAAATCAGTACAACTGGCAACCCTAAAAGAAAATGATGATCTGAAACTCTGAACCTATTAATTTTTGCTTCACCGTTGGTCAAGATTACAAAAATATAATTGAAAATTGAAGAATTCTGCTACCAGGACAAAGCATTTTTATGGTATAGTACTCTGGCAATGGAACTAGTACATGAGTTTTCCAAAGATATTCTCTTGGATACGCACTCTACTCGCACGACAAAAGGAAGGAAACTATATAAAAAAAAGCTCGTGCATCTGTAATCTGGCAGTCATCAACGACATTCTATATATTTTGACGTTAGTCTAAACCACTGTTACTATGGGGCTAGAACAAGCAACCACAATGGCCTTAAGACAATCTTTCGTTCTCTTTCGCAAACTTTCGTCAAGTCTTAAGGCTACGCTCAGAACCGTAGAATCTTAAAGAATCTTCAAGAAAGTGGCGTTTGCGATTGATATTTAATTTGGCGTTTTACAAAAATTAAAGTATCAGCGGAAATATAAGAAAAAAAATTATATCAAATAAGGTGCTCTGTGGAAAAGATATTTAATAATGGAATATTTGGATTTATTAAAGGATTTAACAACATTAACTAAATTAGTGAGCGAAGTGATGCGAAAAAAAAGAAACCGCGGTCGTATAGTGTTCGAAAATTATATACAGACCGTTCTAAAAATGGTTATTATAAAACCACTTTTTTAAAAATGAAAGGGACCGATCCTGGACAATTTTACATCCAGTATAGCTTTATTAAACTAGACGTCTTTATTTACTCCAGACTCGATTTATTGTGATTACCTTTTACAAATGTCAAAGCGTCTTAAGGCTATTATAGCTGAGCTTAAGATTCGTTAAGATTTGACAGAAAATTAGCCAGTCTTAAAAGAATTTGACGAGAAATCTTAAGACGTCTTAAGGCCATTGTAGTTAGCCCTATATGTACTGCATCGGTAATCAGCCCGGAGCGCCGAATTAAAATGGGGGCAGGAATACATGAAGGGCTCAACGGCTCATATACGCTTTTTCGCTTCGATTGTTACAAAACATCTTTGTCCGGTCGTCAAATAACGAAAAGTTCGTTGTTTAACAAACTTTTCATTATTATATGATTGAATCGTACCGTGCACTATGTGAAAACGAAACTATGCTTCTTTTATAAATTTGAAATTTTTTTCGCCAATTGGCCGAAATCGCAACTTCTTGCCAAGCTTCTCGCATAGCTCGAGTTGTAAAATATATTTGGAAGTAACAATTTCTATGATCATTCTTATGATCAAATATGCGACTCTGCCTCCGCCTGGCGGCAAATTCGGTGTCTTATGTGGTGGACTGCATAAAATATTTTTGTGTGTGGTGCGGGCCCCTTTGTGGTGCGGGCCCCTTTGTGGTGCGGGCCCCTAGGCGAGCGCCTATGTTGCCTATGCTTAGATTCGGCCCTGAAACTCCATAACGATATCCGATATAGTCCTTGAGAATGGACTTCATTTCTACATATTCTAAATATTTTCCTCGAAATATCTCAAGTTGCAAGACTCATGAAATCCTATATCTCAAGCGCTACGTGCATTTGATTAAATAGCGGTTAAAAAGCGTAAATTCTCAGCACGAGAGAAATAAGAATTTTGCATTTTTTGGACAGTTGTTTTGCCAACTTTACGTAAAGTTAGCAAAACATCCCAAATTTCAATTAAATTAAGAGCGGTAAATTTCGTTTTTCCACGATTAAATAGCGGTTAAAAAGCGGTAAATTATCCATTAACAATTTTTTTAATTTCTGAAAGTTGTTTTGCTAACTTTACGTTCGTAAAACCTATAGCCATCGAAAACTACCATTTCGTGGCAATCACCCATATATTTCGTAAAACTAAAGCTCAGTATTATATAAATAAACAAATATATTTTATATAAAAGGTTAATCTCAACATGATTCGCAACTGACTTTAAATTATAAAAATAAGAAATTCATGAATGTTTTATCAGAAAATTGCCTCAAGAAAATTGTCCATCCTTCACACCACCATCCAACACCATATTTTAAAAATTCATTCTACAGCAACACAGCTATGTAAGTGTCCTTCGTCATCGCATGTCCTTGAGGTTGTCTGTGGAAAATTGCGCACCAAAACAAATGTTTGCTCAAGCATTACCCCTTTTAAGAGTTGAAAATTAATTTCAAAGTCTGGTGTCATTATGATGAAAAAAGCAATGAAAATGGTCGCCTACACATCTGTGCAAATATAATATTGCGGATTTTGAAAAGGCATGTCCTTTATCCTCTCTAAGTCCTCGATGATATCATCATTTATTTCACAGTTGACCGCCATCGCTGCGAATCGCCCGGCATTTCATGAAACTAAACCACTTAATAAGGATCTCGAGTGGAGATTAATGTTCGTCCTTGTGCTGATGGTATTTTTTTTCCTTTTTTTATTCCTCAGATTACCACTAATTTTGATGACGATTGCGTACTTCAAAATTGTCAGAGTCCTGTGGAAATCGGAGACCATACCCGGACACAGGGAGTCGAGGAATCACCAGTATCAGTGCGGATGTAGGTGGAGAGTTTTCTTTATCTGTGGTTTTTGTTGTTGTTATTTTTTTTATCATTTATTGGTTAATAAAGTTTTATTATCCTGATTACAGATTTGCGAGGTTCGTGTGTTCCTTCCGCCAACACAAGCACAATGGGTCAATTAAGAGCTAGACGAAAAGCTGCTAAGATGCTTGTCGCCGTTGTTGTCATGTTCGCCGGATGCTATTTTCCGGTTCATGTCTTAAATATTTTAAGGTAAGTGCTCTTCAGTTGTTCCTTCTCAATTTATCGCTTGTTAAACATTGTTCCGCTCGTTTTTCGGGAGATGGGAGATAAGAAATTTGACTCTGATTTGGCAGAATTATTTTTGGGGAGTTTATATTGAAGATATTCTAGAAAGGACGTTAGATGTATTTTGATACTCTTGCACGAGATTAAGTAATAATTCTTGAGAAAAATGTATTACAGCCAATATTTTTTTAGAAAACAGTTAATTTGAAATATTGAAAAATGGGCGTTGGGGATTTTTTCTTAGCAACTCATTATTGGTAGATATCAAATAAAACACTAAGTGGAATCAGGTTCAACAAAATGTTGAAATAAGTTGCAAATTCTGAAAATATCAAGTGTGACAGATCTACAAGTAATTCGTAAAATTAAAAATGACACTGAAAGCAACTTTCAATTGACGTGTCAGTTTTAGTTCATATAAAGCTTGTCGTTGGTACTTACACTTCATGGTACACTTCGAACAAAACACTTTCTTAAAGAATTTTCATTACTAGGTATTGCGGCGATTGGGCATGGCAATCGTACTCCATGGAATTAGCAGGGCGAGGCGGCACGAGTGCACCTGCGCACATGTTTTCGGCAACATTCGACGAATAATTAAACAGTTTCGCATATCAATTTGCATGGATAATGCCAGTGATTAACGATAGGGGTCATGAGGCCGGGTGCCCTGGCTTGGATCAGTAGAGAATGAAAGAAATCCTCGCCTGTTTGGGAATAGTTTCCCGTGAATAGAAACCAGGGTATATACCAGAAATGTGCTTAGGTTTGTTTTTTCGTGAATGCTCTGGAGCTGTGTTCTGGGAACAGGAGCAAAACAAAAAGAGTTAAATGAGCATAGGAGCCCTGACCTGGAAGCTATCAGTATCCGATGGATTCCCTGCGCTTGGATGAAAAAAGAATGCAGACCGAAATAAAAAGCGTTTGCTCATGTTTGATAAATAAAAAAAAATATAGCGCGTGTAACCAGTGCACGTGAAAGATGTGAAACATCTTTGGCGATCTTTATATTTCTTTAAATTGAATAATTAGTAAGAATAAAGGCCATTCTACATCCCAAACGCAAAGGGGAAACGCAGCTCTGGAGCTCTTTTATCGCACAACAATTTTGCGTTTGGGATGTAAAAAAGCCGTAAGTTTTATACACAACCGATTTGTGTTGAAAATGTACCATTGCCGTTGATGACCTTCGACCATGATGTCTGACCGCATTTGAAATATATTTTTGGTGGGCTTGGTAACACATTTTTCTAGACAAGTCGATTTTATTTAATTATACAGTCGTTATACAAATTTTTATGCTCCCCATGTTTTTATTTTAGTCTGTTAAAAGTCTCAGACTATTACTTAATCCGCTGACACGACGCAGCGACTTAAAGTGCCCCTTGGCGTACGACATGAGAAAACAGCACGGCTACTATTACACGATTTCTTACCAGACGTCAGAATCCCAAGAAGGCCATGTTTGTGTTCTAATTATTTTCTAGTTTTTGGTACAGCTTATGATTTCAAATAAAACCATTTAACTTAAAAGTTTTTTTTGTTTGGGTTTTGGCTCGTATCATCATGCAAACTTCTCCTCCATTCCAACTCTTTCATTGCATCTTTGTTGCACGGTTTCTTACCTGTTAATTTCTCACCATCAAGCCCCTCAATACATAACCCTTCCGAAGTTCTTATGCGCCTCAATGCTACATACCATATTGCCAGCGGCATTTTGAATTTTCTAATTTTGACAACAAATACATTATTTCCGACCTTAAACGCACCCAAATAGCGATTTTAAGTGAAATCGAATTGTTATTACCAAAATCGTACCGCCATTTTGAATTTTCAAATTTTGACCACACATTCGTCATCTGTCACCTAAAAAACCCTCCCATACCGATTTTCAATGGATTCAGAACACATCTGCAAAATTCATCCGCCATATTGCCGCCGCCATTTTGAATTTTTGAATTTTTAAAACAGATTCGTCATTTGTGATCTTAAAAACTCCCCGATACGGATTTTCAACAATTTCAATTTTTTCATTTGCAAAATGCATCGGCCATTTTTAATTTTCAAATTTTGAGCACAGAATCGTCATTTATGGCCCTAAAAACCCCCGGATACCGATTTTCACTGGATTCAGAACATATTTGCAAAATTCATCCGCCATATTGGCGCGGCCATTTTGAATTTTAAAAATGTTGACAACAGAATCGTCATTTGTGGCCCTAAAAACAACCCGATACCGATTTTCAATGGATTCAGAACACATTCGCAAAATTCATCCGCCATGTTGGCGCGGCCATTTTGAATTTTCAATTTTTGACCACAGAATAGTCACTTGTGGCCCTAAACACCCCCCCATACTGATTTTCAATGGAATCGGAACACAATTGGAAAATCCGTCCGCCATCTTGGAACCGCCATCTTGATTTTTTTACAAAAATGTCAGATTGCATTGTCACGGGAACTCAATATGTGTGCAAAGTGTCATAAGAATCGGTTAAGTAGAAGTAGTTGAAAAAGCTGTCGCAAGATTTGAACCGAACAAACAAACAAACAAATAAAACCATTAAATATAAATAATAAAATTCAAATGCCGAATTGAACCCGCAACTATTTGGAATATCAACGTCGTAAGGCAACCACTCAACCATTTGTTCCATTCTGCCTATGTCTGGCTCGTCATGTCTGGCTCGCGGCATATAAACACTTTTCTTTGGTGCTACTAGTTTTTTTTAAAATCCCGTCTTATTCTGTCTTCCTCAATACAGATCTTCCGTTTCCCGGAATAAAAATTGGATTGGACGAAGCGTTCCCTATAAAGCGTTCCCTATAAAGCGTTCCCTAAAAAGCGTTCCCACAAAATGTTCCCGACCTTGAAGAATTACTCTCAACGCGCGCAAAGATGTTTCACATCAAAAAGCGAAGGTGTGTCTTGGAGTTTGTTAAAAAGCGAAAGCTGAGTCAATACCTTCTAGCGATAGAAGAGAATTTCTTTGAGTTCCGTGTCTGGAACCACTTATTTGCAGTCTGGGAAGTTGGGATTCAGGAGGACCTACAAGGCTTCTCCAGAGGACTATGTCAACGTACCGTTTCCGAGAGAATCTTGCTAGGCCTGGCCGATTTGCCCAGGCTCTCAATGTATTGGCTATTTTTCCTCCAAGTTTGTCTCTTTGCGGTCTTAATGGGCTTTTTAACGCGCTCCAGATCTTCATATGTGAAAATAACCCAATAATTAAATGCCATTTTTAGACGCTGTGTGATGAAATCATATGTCACACAATAGATTGGAATTAAGTAAGTAAATTAGATCAGAGTTAAACATGACAATGGCAAGATTATTGTCACGGTCAAAAAATAGGAACGGGAATATTATTGAGTAAAAGAGATAGAGTGTTGTCAAGGGACAAAAAGCGACGGGTAGAGTACTTGGGGTTTATTGGGATTTAGTTTAGAGAAATTGAAAGAGCTCCATTCATTAATTTAGATAATTTACTATTAAACTCAGAAATACAGAGTTTGAACTACGAGAATGAAGTATACAGCTGGAGATCATCAGCATACAGAAGAAAGGGAATACGGTGGATTACAGAAGGGAGATCATTAGCATACAGCGAAAAGAGAAGAGGACCGACAAGAGGACTTACAATAGGATATGAAAAAATATTAGAACAATAGACCAATATTAGAACAATAGACCAGTGTTATATATAGTAATGGTATTATTTCTTCTCGTATTTAATAGTCAAATTTAATAGAGGAATATTATATTTCCATGAGGCAATTTCTAAAGGCCCTCATTCCTATACAGGCCGCCGGCGGGCCATGGCCTGAAGGATTCTCGCCTTGAGCCCAAGTGTAACCACACACTCACTCACCCATACCGTCAACTGAATGGGGCCTGCTGGGCCTGCAGCCCAATAAAACTTACAAAAATCTTTAATTGTATGGGTATCTTCAGTCCGTGCCTGAAGATCTGAACTTCTATTCAGTCCAAAATTTTCATTGAGACCATGAACATTTTTGCACTTGAATTAACAATCTACTACGCGAAACTGTCGTCTTCGCCTGTGTGTATAAAGCGAATCATCAGGTCACCTGCAGTCTACGGCCTGTCAGACGTATGCCTCATGTCCTCATCCCTGAGTCCCACTGAGTAATGTGCGGCCTTCATCGCGCGGTACCTGCTGACATGGCTTAAAAGACTACGGCCTGCCGGCGGCCTGTTGTGAATGGAGGGCCTTAGGGGCTCATATATAAGGCCGGCTGCACTCAACTCATTCGGAACACTGGCCGGTGAAGCGCTCAGATATTCGTATTTTAATTTTATTTTCCACGAGGCACGACACGACCTACAAATATATACTAATAGTTTGAAGTTTAGTAACAGACCAGACCAAATTCAAAATTGCCATTAACTGGTATTTTGAGGGGTTACTGGAGCATGGTCTAGTTTTCAAGTGTCAGAATATACTCCGGGGAAATAAGGTAGGGCAAAAAATTGGCGTAGAGGTTTAGCCAAAGTTGAAGCACATTTTTTAAGTAGGTACTTAAGTTTTAAGAGTCCTGAAGAAAATTCCATCCATTGACTGAGAGGCTCGCTAGCCAATTTGCATTATAAACGTTGATATCATCCCAAGCCAGTGTCGGCGGATCGTGTTGAACCCGGGTGGGTAGTCAGACAAACATTATACCTAAAATAAAAGGAAAGAAGGCAGGTCCCTTCATTGTGAGTTCGACGGTGTACAGAACAACATGCGGAGTTCTGCAGGGATCCGTCCTGGGTATTCTCCTGTGGATCAGAAAGTATAATGATGTGTTGCGGTCACATCTCCCAAAAGAAGCAATTGCGATCGGTTTCGCGGATGAGAACGTGGTAGTGGTCGTATGACGACGCCTTGATGAGATTTAATTGTGAGCGCACGAAGTGATCTGGGAGAATAAAGCGTGGCATGAAAGCGGTGGTCTGATACTTGCTGGACCCAAAACTAAAGTTGTTCTAATCAGCAAAAGCCCGCGCTAAGGTACTTTGGAGTGATCATCGACCGGAGGCTCACAATCACTATTTGTGCCATACATCCAAGAATGCTACCCAACGTAGGGGAGCCTAGACTGAGCCGCCCCCTCCTAGAGGCGAGGGTGGTTCACTCAATCTTGATATATGCAGGGCCAGAGGATTATACCCACAGACATACTGGCTGGAGAAGGCATGCAATCCAGAATATGTTAGAGAGAAGCCAAATCCAGTGCGGCGGCAGATAACGCACTGCGGTCCATATCGTAACAGACTTATCCCAAACGTGGAGAGATGCGTTAAGAGGGAGCGTGGGGAAGTGAGTTACAATCTTACGCCGTTCTTGAGTGGACATGGAAGATATAGGAATTACCTCTATCGTTTCGAGCAGGACGACTCACCGCTGTGGTCGGAATCCGGGATAACGCAGACGACGTCTTCTGTTGTGTGAGATTCGGTGAATATAGGGAGAAATTAGAGGCAATTTCCGAGGTGCCACAAACACCAAAAAATATCCTAGGACACATGATGAGGGACGAGGTTGGATTGATAAAAGTGGAAGCGACGCTGATGGCCACACACAGGAAGCTACGGCTGGGAAAAACCGGAGGAAAGAAGAAGAGAGAAAGGTAAAGCAACACCAAAAGTCTTAGCAGCTAGATAAAAGCTGATCCATCGTCGCCGCGCTATACTAAAAAAGCCAGTCACACGGGAAAAGTAGAAGACAGGAGTTTTTGCTGGGTTTGAGTCCCACATAACCGGCATGCAAAGATGATGTCACACGCTCGGTTACTCTAAAACTCTGCAATTTTCCGCCTAGGTACTGCTACCCACCATACCCACATTATCCGCCGGCTATACCCTCAACAATGATTTCACACTCCGCCGGGTGGGAGGACCTTCAGAAATATCATCGAAAGCTGAAGTGGAGTCTTCACTACTAATATTTAGACTCCTCGCTACGAAGGTTTATTTCAGTCCAAAACTGGTTGATGTCATATAATGTACTCACTACAAATTCAAGTGTTTAGTTTCTAAACACTTAAAATGTATAAACCGTTGTAAACGGTTAGAGGCGTTTAATGAAAGTAAACACTTAAAGTGTTTCACTAGTAAACCTTTGTAGCGTTTTTTATGTAGATAAAAGCTTTATAAATCCTGCAATTTATAGCTGCGGTGTCAAAAAGCTTTTTATTTTTGTTCAACTTTTCGTACTCCAAACTCCGAGCGTCGTTTTTCCAATCGGTCCCCCCACGTTGTACCAACCCCGTCCAATGTTGCTTGACATCCGTGATCGAACGAGAACCGGTTTGTTCAGTATGCTAAATAGCACCTTTCTGCAGCCGGAAACATAATTGCCTGTTTATTTCTCCATGTTTAATGGATGAAAAAGTGTTTTAGTTAGGCTAACATTATTATTGGTAAATACCTTAAGTATTAAATTTCTGTTAAATACTTTAGAGATTAGATTTTGTGCATTAATAATTTCTTCTCTTTTTAAACAAATACTTCCTATCCTATCATTAAACCCTTTACTGTTTAGAAGAAAAAACACTGGAGTATTTTATTTCTAAACACCTATCAAACACTTGGATTTGCAGTGCTATAGTGCACCCTCTGAAGGGCCACGTCATTTCTAGTTTGCATAGCTATTCTCTTATGTTTGTTCATTGCTGTTATTATGAAATACAAATGTCAAGAAAAATGTCAATCATCCTTTAACCACATCGCCTACAGAAAGGAGAACAGAAGTAAACCATATCAGGTTTGGTCAACCCTGATGCATTTTTAATGTCGCGATAATAGCTTTACAGTCTTTAAAATGCACTTCAAGAATTTCAATTGAAGCACTTCCTTGTCCTTTCCCAGCCCCTTTTGAAAGAAACACGAGAATTTAAAAGGATTCTAGGACACGACATGACAAAAAGAAAAACTCCCAGTCCTTTCTTCCTTTCTTACTTTTAATGGCCGTGACAAGCTACCAACAGTTTAAACAGGACAAGAAAAATTCCACTCCAGTGCATTTCTGAGGAAAAACTGTTCCCTCCTGGAGTGTGTCCTTTTTCATGCCATCATTCCTCAACAATTAAATATCGATTCCGATACCAAAGGATTCTTGAAATTCCTTTAAATTTCAACACAATATAAATTCTTGAAGATTATATTCAAATTTCTAACCAAGTTTTCTTGTTCAAATTAAAAAAAAAGGATGTAAACCGCAAAATCATAGCGCAACCAGCAAGCACACAACAACTATTACCCGGAATTCCATGAAGGATTAACAGGATGTTTTCATTGTAGTTTAGTCTGCAACCTCGACTTAAGGGGTAACACCACTGTAGGATTTTGAAAAAATGGAATTTTTGTTTTTTGGCTTGAAATATACTTCAGGATAACAAAAACAATGTGCAGTTGGTCGTATAACAGAAAAATAATTTTGAAGGATTTAATTTTCGATTTTCCCCGGCGCCTCGGAGCGCGCGTTTGTCCGACTTATTGCTTGTATATTGCGTTTACCAGTCGAAATAATAAGTGCTGCTATAGCAAAAAGGTTATTTGGGTTCCCCAGGTGTCCACCAGGGTGCGCTACAAAATAATAAACGTATTTTACAGTACATCGCACAGTGAAGGTAAAATACAATTTTCAAAGATTAGAGTACTTTCAAAACTTTAAGCGCGATTATCTGGAAACCATGTTTTTCGAACTGGGTGGACGGATTACTCGGAGACTATTGCATGGATCGGTTTGAAATTTTGACATTAGCTTCACAATTGCATTCTTTACAAAAGTACGTAGCCGTTTTTTGATTCGTTGTAAAAAAAATTTTTTATAAACAATTTACTGCTCATTTTTTTTGCCGAAAATCAATTTTTTTTTCATAAGTGCGCCATTTTTACAAAAATCAGTTTAAAAAAAAAATCCTACGTACTTTTATGGGCAAGGTCAAATAGATTAGGAAACTATTTGGATTTTGTTCCAGGTCTTCACCTTTCGGAGAAATCCGTCCACCCGTGGAGGCCCTTAACAAAAAGGCGATTTCGAAAAACGACTGTGGCGCCACCATTTTGTAACAAAAAGTCAATAAAAAAAATTTTTTTTTACACTTTAATACATGTTTGATCAATCGCCTGAAAAGAATTTCGATCCCCTTTTCCATACTTTTTAAATTAATTCCCAAAATTTGGCCTTTTTTCGCACCTCTACAGTGGTGTTACCCCTTAATTACAGTTTCCTCCGAAGGCACATGCTTCCTTTTTGAATGCCATATCAGAATGCTAGGAACACCGATAATAGCTTCCCATATCAAAGGATTAACTTTAATGACATGGCGCTGCTGTTGATGTATGTGTGTGTGGGTGCCGTGCCAGTGGAGCAGCGGGGGGTGGTGGCAGGTAGCTAATATGACATAAGAGCGAATAATACGACCACATTGCGGCTTAAAATTAGAATGGAATACGCTCGGGGAAATCCTAGAATTTTCAAGTTTTATGCAAATGTCATCAAAATTAAACCCGTTTTGTGTTTGTGTTTTGACTTAATATTGAATCTAATTTGCCCTGACGTCACAGGCCACATACTACAGCCGCACACTTACGAGTTGAAGGATATTAATTTTTGGAAGGGATTCCTTTATGGTTTTTTGTGCGTGTGTGTGTATTTGTTTTATGAGACAAATTTTGGGAAATTAATTCAAACTTTCTTTAAAAAAAAAGTTGCGGTAGAAGAAATAATCATAAATTTCGTGGTTTGTTATGTTGAAACACAGATGAAATTTGGTATTTGACACTTTCAAGTTATATTTCACTTGAGTGTTGATAATTGTAACGGAAGTTTTTTAGATTGTTCTGAGTTTCCTGTCATAATTCAAAGAGAAACACTTTTGTCAATATATCATGCTTCAAAGATTCTCTCCTTCTAAAATTTCTTCGACTTTTGAGCCAAATATTTTTAAGGTGACCTTCACCATCAAACTTAAGATTCAAAGTCCTTGAGATTATTTTGATAATAAAGAGAATTCAGATCAAAATCTTGGCCAAGGTAGGCAGACGAGACGAACAAGGCAGTCCTACTGATTCTGAAAGTATTCCCTGTATTAGTATTCTTCATATCTCCTGGTACGAGTGAAACTCGTCTAAATATCACTGTTTAGTCAGCGAATATCCAGATCTTTTTCACTTATAGATGCCAAATGTATGTTGGATTCCTGCATTAAGTATATCTAGTAAGCTTTGATCGAAAGATAAACAAAGTATAGGATATGTTAATAGGAGTCTGGTGGTTGCATAAGGAGGAGACGAAAGGGAGACAGGGAAAACCTAGCCGTGGAGGCGGAAGGTTATTTATTTCATAGAAAGACTCATTGTGAAAAATGCAGTAAAATTTAGTCAGAGCTGCTAAGTAGTAGAACTATGAAGTCCCTGCAACACTCCCTTGCCTGCCCCACTCCGTAACCTACAAACTTGGGGGGTTTGAATCCGGATGCGGCCTTAAAATATGCAAAAGGATTTATGTCCGTGGTGTGGTGAGCTTTTGATGCCTGGAGGTATGCAATGATCTTTTCGGGGAGCAGCCTGGAGATATGCAATGGGGTTTATGTCCGTGGTGCACAGTGGTTCAAAAAACCAAAAATACGGCCAAATTAAGTTTCTCTTATAGGGATTTTTTGTCTTTATAACGTTAGAGTGGTATCCCTGGCATGTTATAAGGGTTATAAAGTGGTAGGGAAAGTGCGCATTCTCTCTTAAAACCGCTAAAGAACTGACCGTGTTCCAAGACGCTGGGAGCTGTAGCTTCCAACGGAAATTGAACGTGTCAACAGACGTGTATAAAAAGTTATCTATTGGTCCAATTTAAATTCTGCAAAAGGGATTCATCTCCTGAATGTAAGTGCAAAAGATATATAATTTTGTATGCCTACTCATAGTAGTATAATAAAAAAATTAGTTCATTTTTTGCTAATTTGGAATTGTTTTTATAAAAAGGGCAACAAAAAAGTCCCGCTGGATGCCGGTTTCCTTTCTTTTCTTTTTAATGTGTTTATGCACTTCTCATGTGAAAAAAAAACCCAAATCCAGCTGCCCCCAACTGCCCCATTTTTTTCGAGGGCACTTTTTATATACTATTCTTCGTTGAACATGCACAGTGCTGAAGTTCAAAGGGCGAAAACACGTTCAAAACTATAAAGAAATTGAGATAATTCTTTGAAATTTGGTGCCCGGGGGTTTTCGAGGTCGCTGATTACGAATCCGTTATCAGTATGTCGAAAAACAAAATGGCGACCATCTATGTTAAAAAATCATAATTTTTTAATGAAAATGGATGTATTTTCGTTTTTAGCATTTTTCTCATACAAAATGCATTATTAACAATACTTTTTTTCTTAAGTTTCTGATGTACCAAACCATTCTCTAAAATAGTTCCATACACAAGAATGGTCTAGGTCGTATACTTTCGCTGGTAGTGAGATTAACAGGAACAGGCAAAATAAAAAAAACTTAAAAAACGCACATTATGCAAACGATCCATCTAATTACTTAATACCTGGTAAATTGCTTCAGAACAGAAAATAGATATGGCACAATGCTTATGCCTTAGCACGCCACTTTTTGAAGTGAAAACGTTAGGCACGTTGGGCATTTTTTTTGGTTCATCACTGTAACAGCTTCAAACTACAACCAAATTAAAGTTTGAATATTTTTCTACTAGAGAAAAAACATATGTCTGCCATGCATTTAGCACCGGCACAGACCTGTGTTTTCTAGTATAAAAATATTCAAGCTTTAATTTGGTTATAGTTTGAAACTATTACTCGATGATAGGTCACGTTGCGGTCCCAAAAATTTTCCGGAAAACGCACATACCAAACTTGGGAACCACCTCCGCCCAGGCAGACCACGACTTTTCTTATCGTCACTATGAATACTAACCTTTCAAAAACATTTCATCCTGTTACTCGATTGGCCATGTTTTTTGCAGCCAGCTCTCGCTCTATTTGGAACGTAGCCGGAGCTCCCAGAGCGAGAGCTGGCCGCAAAAAACGTGACCTATCGAGTAAGAGGATGAAATGTTTTTGAAATGTTGGTACGCACAGCGACCATAAGAAAAATCTTGGTCTGGCTGGGCGGAAGTGGTGCCCAACTTTGGAATGTGCGTTTTCCGGAAAATGTTTGTGACCACAACGTGACCTATCGAGTAAGGCGGCGTTCATACTGAGGCGATATACGATAAGCGACATATCGCGAGCGATATGCTAGGAGGGTTCATACCAACGGGCGATAAATCGGCGCGACCTGGGCGATAAAAAAGTGAGGAAGACGTTGTAATGGCTTATTGGTTTTGGCGTAGAATGAGAAGGAAAAGAAAATACTGGGTCCATCCCTACAATCTTACCAACGTGCACCATAGCTCGGCTGTTGTTTCTCGAGAGCTGTCTCAACATGAATCAAGATTCAGAGAGTTTTATCGAATGAATCCTGAAAACTTTCATTTTCTGAAAAGCCAAGTGTCACGAGCCCTTGAAAAAAATACTGTAGAATAGAAACATTGTAGTAACATTACTAGCGATGGGAAATAAATTATTATTCTTTCATTATTAACATGAAATATGTTTAAAAACAAAAGGTAATTCAACAATTTTTGCGTGTTGATTCCTGCGCATATCTATTTGAAATGGCGCAATTTGGTGAGAAATTAATTTAAAATCAGAGAACAGTTAACTTTTATACAGGGTGTACTACGAAGAGTGACAAAGCGGTCGGCTGTGGACAGGTTGTGGATAGACGACCAAAAAATCGTTTAGGGGGAGAGGGAGGGGAGGTAGTTTATTTTCACACCTTCTTTTGCCTTTTTATTTTCTTTTATATATAATGTGTAAAATTAGATACACGTATTCATGAATACCCTTATTATAAAGTGTATTAATAAATTTTTATACGTAGATTAGCCCAGTCGTCAGAGACAAATTTAGACCGAAAGCTCGCACAAAATGTGATCTCGCTGAAAATTGGGACTTAGGTACTTTTTTGGATGTAGAAAACGATAAGAAAATCGTTGCTGCGCTAAAGTGTATGCTAAGTTCACAATATCGAAAACAAATTCGAAAATTTGGTTGTTGAGTTATACATCGAAAAATAAAAAAAATTGTTTTATTATTATAAAAAATTATTAAAAATAAGACGAAAATTCGAAAAATCTAAGCACGCCAAAAAGCTGAATTCAAATACTCTAGCGAGGCATTCGGGGAAAAACTAAAAACTTTGACCGGAAGTTATAATTTGTAAAATTCTCACTGATGCTTATAAAATTGAAGATATATATTAATAGAGGCGTACGAAAAAAAACCTTGTACATTTATCATCATTAGACATTCACTTTTGATGTAAAAATAATTGAAATGATAAACATTGTCTGTGTTTAATAAAATTTATGCTTTAAAATATTCATTTTTTCTTGCAACATACATTCGACGCCATTTTTAACTTCAAAAACAGCCGGCACACAAAATATCATGAAGAAGAAAGACGCGCCCTGGCCGCCGTCAGTCTTTCACTTCTATCGTCTGGCGCCGGCTGTTTTTGAAAATAAAAAGGGCGTCGAATGAATGCTGCAAGAAAAATGAATATTTTAAAGCATAAATTTTATTAAACACATTATTTTTGCGTACATTTTAGGCAAAAATTCTTTAGTTTTTCCCCGAATGCCTCGCTAGAATATTTAAATTCAGCCACAGATAAGTAATATACAGATGCCCAGTCGAATAGGCGAAACGTGTTCCATGTTGCAGAAAGTTGTTAATCCAAGCAAAATATTTAAATGTTGCAGCCATTTAGCTGGCTAGAGGTTTGCAACTTTTGGTTGAGCTCCAGCCAGAGACACCGGCGTACAAGGCTACGGTTGCGAAGCAAAATACCTACGTGGAGCGGGAGTGGGTGGTACACACAGAAGGAAATTAATGTTGATAGTGACGTCAATTCCTCACACTCTTCGTAGCTTATTTGCTTTTCACACCGCTGCTCTGTGTTGCTGGAATTCAACCAAAAGTTGCCACGCTCTAGCCAGCTACATTTAAGACACTTGGCTGCAACATTTCTTTGCTACACACAATTTAGTTGGCTAGAGGAGGGAAAAGCTGGCTAGCGAAATGTTGATAATGGGACACGATTTTATACAGCGACTGGGCATCTGTATATTACTTATCTGTGATTCAGCTTTTTGGCGCGCTTAGATTTTTAGAATTTGCTTCTTATTTTTAATAATTTTTTTATAATAATAAAACAATTTTTTTTAAAATAAGTTATAACATAAATTTTAATAAAATTTTCCGCTCTTTCACGTGGCGCTATTAGTTTTTCGAAATTTTTTTTATTTTTCGATGTATAACGCAACAACCAAATTTTCGAATTTGTTTTTGATATTGTGAACTTAGCATACACTTTAGCGCAGCAACGATTTTCTTATCGTTTTCTACATCCAAAAAAGTACCTAAGTCCCAATTTTCAGCGAGATCACATATTGTGCAAGGTCAAAGTCTCTGACAACTGGGCTAGATATACTAATATCTGAGTTGTATTTTTTTAAAATAAACTCTTGTAATAATACAAAATACCGCGCCAGCAATGAATCGCAGTAGCAAAGAATCATTTTTATCGCTGAGGCGACCAGCAAGTCGCACTTCAAGGGATATGTCGCCTACGATATGTTGCTCTATCGCGCGACTGTGAACCTTTTTTATCGCCTCCCTTTAGATTTCAAGTATTTGTTTGTGCGTGTCGCGTATCGTATGTATATCGCTTATCGCATATCGCCTCAGTATGAACGGGGCCTAGAGTTTCAATCTATAACCAAATTAAAGTTTGAACATTTTTATACTAGAAAACACAGGTCTGCCGAGTCTGTGCCGGGGCCAAGTGCCTGGCAGACCACCTTTTATTTTAGTGTTTAATTACTACTTAAACCTTAATTACTCCTATACCGATTATCGTAGAGGAACCTAATTAGGCTTGTTTTTTAGGTAATTGTGTATTCTTTTTTTTTTGGTATAAGGAACAGAAACTTGAGTGACTCGGCGAGTGCGGAAGTACAACCAAAACTATTGATTGTGAGCCAGCCGGCCAATCAAAGCTCGGTGCGCGCATCGGCTTTAATGAAAATGGTTGTACAGCATGGATATAACATCCAATTTGACCGTGTATGGGGGCCTTTAGGCTTACCCAAATCGATGACGAGTCCCAAATTTTTCTCACCGTCGCGTCAGCGCCTGCCTTCTTGGGAACTAGTAGGAGAGGGGAGTGCCACGGGCACAGAAACAGGCGCAAACGCGGTGCGGACATTGGCTTCACGGTATGTGGCGACTTTTCACTGACATGATGTTGCGGTGTCGGCGGCACGCTCCGACTTTGCACACAACAATGAAATCAAAGTGACAAGTGGACGTGATAGGGAAAAAATTGAAAAACCTGAATGATTTACATATAATTTTTCTAGCCTACAGGGTTTGTCTTTTTTTAGGTGCTAATTTAATTACCCCAATTTGGAAAAATTAAGATTTTCATTAAAAAATATAAAAAATCAACAAATTTGCTATCACAGCCAACACCAACACACGACTCCAAACATATGCCCACCAAAACACGACTCGAAACACAAACATCTCTTGATACTACGCGGCGGCAACGCGCAAAAAGTAGAAAGTAAAGCAACTTGCGCGGTGTGTGCGTAGCGTAAAACAGCATTTCGTTAGTGCGCATTTGAATACACTACTTCTATTCTCTCAGCAGCTTTAAGCTGGTGACATATCCAAGCGTACATGCGTTGCATTCGTTGACAGATAATATAGAAGTGTGTGTATTCAAATGCGACCTGACGAAATATTCCGTGAATGTTCCGCATGCCACGCAAATGTCGGGCTACTTTCAACTTTTTCTGCATTGCCGCATTCGACATAGGACACAAAAGCATACACAACAAACACATGCGACTCGTTACTCAGATTTTTGGGCTATCTGTGAGAGCCGGGACGGAACGCCCCGTGTCAGTGGAAAATCTCCGCATATCAGGGAGCCGCAGAATGCAATGCATGTACGCTTGTATATGTCACCAGCTTTACTAGGCTGTACGATATCATTTTCCAGCATCTCTTGCAGTTGCTCATTTATTATTTTCCTCTGACTCTCAGGCAATCGGTACATCATTGGTTTATCGGTGCTTGGTTGAAAATTGTGTTAAGACGACTGACGAACTCAAGACCACCGCGTCGTTGTCAGCTAAATCAATTAATTCTCTCCTAATAGAATGCGTCGTTTTGATTGAGAAGCATAATTCCCAAAACGAATGTAGAAACTAGTGTTAACCTGCTCCAAAAAACGAATTCTTAAATTATTTGATTGGTTTATTCCTGCAACGATAATATCAGAGGAGCTGACAAAACAAGCATTTACCTGGGCGATATTTTTTTAATGTACAAACACAGAAATGTCAATAACACAAGAAAATAGTCCCCGGCCTTAACATTTCCAAAGATTTAGCAATTTCACAGCTGTTTTTATCTTAAAGCACTGGCGGAAATCATTAATTTATGGGCGGCACATAAAGAGCATGTGTCGTCTTTATTGCTTTATGAACGAATTAGCTGCAATAACCGAAAATCTCTTTTGTAATTTATCTTTCAGATACACCATAGGCCTGGGTCAGACCGATATCATTGCGGTGTTGTCGCTCTTCTCCCACTGGCTGTGCTACGCCAACAGCGCAGTTAATCCGGTTATCTACAACTTTATGAGCGGTAAGTATTGACATTTTATTTATTTATTTATTTTTTCATTCAATTTCCGAGTCGTGTAAAATAAAGCAAATTTTCCGGAAAAATACCAGAGACAAGAAAAATTATTGTGGGGGTGGATGTTGTGGCGGGGGGGGGGGGGTGGTTGTGTCTGTCACATACTCCGCCCGTAAAATTACAAAAAAAATAGCAAACTTGAAATTAATTTTTTATGATCGCAATCGCTTTTTTCGCAAGAGAGTGACGTGATATCCAATATCAGGTATAGCAGAAAAAGCCCACTCGATTGGGCAATAAATTTCTTCTACAGGTGGAATTCCGTGTGACAACTTTCTGGCTTAATGGGAACAAAGAGTTTTTTTTATAGTAGTTGTAGAGATGAGAGCAGGTATTTATGCTGGAAACAGTTGAGCCATGCCTGAGGCAATTTTTGTCCCCAATGGGACTCTAGTTACGACCACTCGGCTGTCCCCACAAAAATAGACCAAACTAATTAAACCATCCACCCACCATGACTACGTGGTATATATATATATGAGTGTGCAGAAATCTTTTCCGCAGATCCTGTTTGCTACTAGGGGATATCCTTTTTTCAATTTATTTTTTTTTTCCAATTCCAATCGCTGCTTTTATGGAGAAATAAAAGGGATAAAACTAAATAGGACAAAAAATAAACATTTCCTTCTAAAGGCGTTGTAGTTGTGGCAAATGAAGTTTTCTGTCCTAGCAACGAGCCGTGAATTGAAAGTGATTGCAAATATTTTTGCTTGAAAAGAGACAATTTTGTAGTCGGAATTTTTTTTTGTGGAATTGAATTTATTTAATTATTATTTAGTATATTGAGTTAGTAGTATAAATTATATTAGAATGATATCGAACAATGTAAAGAAATTGAATGATTATTTTTTATTAAGGCACGTGTGCTCCAATTGTGTTAAGGGAATGATGCCATTCAACAGAAGAAACCAATCGACAATGCCAGCTTATGTTGCTCAATATCATCAAAGCCGCTCTATCTAAGAAATTAAATGATAATTCCCTTAGGAATCTCCTTCTTCTCTGGTCCGCACACTATCGAGCTAAATGAATAGCCCTATCTTGACAATGAGAAAAACTTGTAAAAATACCTAAAGAAATTTATCAGGAACAGACTTACTAATTTTTTGTTAGACGACTAAACGACCACCTTCTTCACATTGGGCGGTTTCGTGTTTTTATCATGTTGGCCTTGGTAGTATAGAGATTAACTCACCCGGCTACCATCCCAGAGGTTCGCGGTTCTAATCCACTCCACTCCTGGCCCTTCACCTTTCCATTTCTTCGACCGAAATAGCTTTCCTTTTTTCTTGTCTTCCCTCTTTAAAAAAAAATGTCTGCTCTTCTCCTGGGATCGCCTATTTCATCGCTGGTGTTCTGTCGTGGCAGGTTTGAATGGGAGGCGCAAATCCGGACTCACAATGTAATCAGTCAATGGATCGTACACAAGCTGGAAACTATAATCTACAGCAGCTGGTGCAATAGCAGAATAATAACGTCGACTTTCCGCGGCACGCATCAGAGAGGAGTCCTTTCGCCTCCGGTTTATGGCGATGGACAATATCATAAAGACACTAGGGAACCACAGAATAAAGTGACATTATGGAGATGACCCTTGGAAAGGTTAGCGCATGGTCCAACGGCTGCAGGCTATCCGTAAAGCCAAAAAAGACAGAACTGATTCTTATCCCTAATAGGACTAAAATACCCACGTTTAGTCCACCCGTTAGCCCTCATAATGCATCTCCCTGACTTAACTGGTTAATAATAGAGTACCCAAATTCCGCTTAGGCCAGGTCTTCACCTAGCGGACGGTACTCCTTCCTGAGGATATCGACTTTAAGAAATCGAAACCCTGTTACAAAAATATTTTGTGTTGATTTTTGCTACAGTGGGCTTCATGCAAATTTCGTTTCTTTTGGTGAATTGCTACAATATCCAGAGCTTCAAACGCAAGGTCTATCGGCTCCTCCGACGAGTACGACACGACGGACTGGTAGTACAAAATGTTCCTATGATTGGACTTTCACAAAAAAACAGTGATGTTGTGAAGAAAACAATTAAGATGGGCTTCAATGTCAATTTGGACAACCAAGTTGTAAGCCGTAAACAAGGGCCAGCTTTTGAAATGGTTTGGGTTGCTGTAACTGCAAATGTTCGCCATCTGCCCGACTTAAGGTCATTGAGTTGAATCAGAAATTTTATCAATATAAAGCGTTTTATCAATAGTACGCTGATTCCTTGGACATGCACACAATTCGATGCACACCGCTGGACGCAATTCGAAGTCAACCAACTACCAAGGCCCAGCACAGACCCATAACATAACATAACAAATTTTGCAAAATCGCCATCGGTGATTTCAGTTTTTTTCTTCTTTGGATCCGTTATATGTCTCATGTAGTCCATTTTGGATGGTGTCAACAAAATTATATGAAAGAGTGGAAACCCTTCGTCGGGAATGGCAACGACTTCCATAGGCGCACATTTATGCAGTGTTCAGTGCGTTCATCATAATTGACAAAACTATAGAACTTTCAATTAGCAACACTTCGAGCCGTGCTGTGAGCTCCTGGGGCCTTATCCTCTATTACAATATTGTTATATTTTTTTAACGAAACTGACGATTTTACATGAAAATGTATCAATATTGTCAAATTTTTACTTGAAAGTTGTTTCGTTTTCGAATCGGATTTAACCATATTGTAATAGAGAATAAGGATCCTGGTTCGAATCAAATTTCTTGTACGGTCCTTTCATTGAAAGGTTCCAATATCTGAAACTTACGAGTTCCTCTCTTTATTCATTACATTAAAAAAAAACTAACAAAGCGTTTCAGTTGTGTTCCTATTCAGAACCACTGAATTACGATTTCAAACGTCAGGCCTATTATTTTACACAGCTTGGCTCTTATTTGTCATCGTAGACCGTTTTAACATATTGGGTTTACTATTCAGCGAATTCTCCAAATTTGGTAAAAGGCGGGTCTCTTGAAAATATTCTACCCATTTTAATATCTGCCCTTATTTTTTCGTAATTAATAACCTTTTTCGTCATAAATTAGCGTCTCGGTACGTGATTTAACCCTACCAGTAAAATTTACAGGAAGCCACCTTGAACATCTCTCAGCGAGTTCTTTAATATTAGCTGAATTCTGTTCAATAAAACTTGCGCTAGAGTTTTATATAAAAAAAAGTATCATATAGTAGTGGTGGTACAAGACCATTTGTAGGTTTTTGTCTTGGAGAAAGCCTTTTTGGTATGTGGTGGTGGCCTCGGGTACAGTTTCATTCAGGACACCAACCGTGTGGTGAGCTTAAAAGCTTTGGGTGAGCTTTAATATTGTACCGTGGACCTTAGGTTGGTTGCCCGAAGAAGCCAACTTCAGACCCACATAGAAAAATAAAAAAATTTAAGACACAAAAAAAAATGTTCAGACAAAAGAATTCCATCGAACCATCAAGGCGATACCCCGGGCCTCAAGAGTATGGCTGGCTCGTCGGGAGGGTCGTTGAGTGTTGAGAGCCCCGACGTACCACCTATCTAGGTGCATCACCACTTACCTGTGAGCGCCCCATCAGGGCCGACGCGGAATATCTATGGGAGAATGGAAGGTGCCTGGAAAAGAAATTGGAGGGTCGGATACGCCCGCCGCTGCGCCATCCTATTGGCTTCTAGCCGGTCATCCTAAAAATAATTACACCCCACAATACTATCCCCCCACAATTTTTAACCTTCAGGATTTGATTTTTATATAATTTATTTTCAATATTCACAGTTGTGGTACATAACTACCAACCAATAAACAATGTAACGCTAATTCGAGCCTTTTAATTGGTGAAAACAATTCTTATATCTTTAAGTAATCTCCTGAAGGGATCAACAATAGAGATGCCGCGAATAGTTGTTATAGCGAATAGTCGAATACCGATTAATCGCCATTCTATATGGCGAATAGTCGAATAACTCGCCATTATTATTCGACATAAAAAGGGAATATAAAAAATAATTGGTTTGTTATCAAATAATAATATCACGCTTATAGTAGTACCTGGAGCGTCTTCATGAACAAAAAAGAGCAATTTCAGTGTATATTTCAGAATCAAGGAGCGTGAATTTTGAAAATTTGACCAGCGACCCGTGGGAGATTATAGAACAACTGTTAAAGCTCTTAAAACCATTCCAAGAGATAACAAAAATAACGATAAAAATAACAGTTTCATTAACCAGACACCTAATGAAAGATGCGCTGATTCAACAAACTGAACACGTTGATTATTTTAGAAAGACGTTAATAGAAAATATTCAAGCACGTTTTAACTTTGAAGATCTGTGCTTTAACAAGACATATTACTTGCCGAGATTTTTAGATCCCTGCTACAAGAACTTTTGACGCTTCCCAAGCTGAACAAGTCCGTAGAGTTGCGCTCAGAGAAGGCGGATACACACGTACTAACTGCATGCTTGACAAGTACGCATGTTAAATCATTTTGTGCAAGCGTGCTTGAGCGTGTGTATGAGACGTTTTGCGCAAACACTATGATTGAACACGAATTCGAATTTTTATCCGAACACGACATTATGTAAGGATAAACTGCGGCTATTCAAGCATGATTGAGTCGTGTGGAGGCTACAGAGAAGTTGTGCCAGCTTGCGCAAAAATATTGAACATGCGTGCTTGTCAAGCATGCAATTACGTGTGAAGCCGCCTTTAGGCTTTCTTTAAACGACGAAAATGATGATTAGGATCCAGAAATGGCGTCCAAAAGACCTCATTTAGACAATGAAAGTGGGAATGTCGATTCAGAAACTCATAAACTATTTTGGGCATGTTCTCAAGAATCTACGAACGTGCAGCCTTCTGAAGAGCAACCCAAGAATGCCACCGCTGAAGAAATCGCATACTACATAGCGTTAGCAAAGGCTGACAGAAGTGTAAACCCATATGAATGGTGGGCTTTGAGTACCAATAAGAATGGATTCCCCATTTTAAGTAAGCTTGCTAAATGATACTTAATCCCACCACCAAGCTCTGTTTATTCAGATAGACTATTTTCTGAGGTAGGTTTGTTTTATGAAGAAAAGCGCAACTGACTTGATCCCAATCTTGCAGAAAAGCTAGTTTTTTTGCACCATTATCTGCCCCTTTTGGACTTATATTAATTAAAAAGCCTAACTAATTAACTCCAACATGAGATGACTGATTTTTGGCTAACTTATTATATTAATGATAATAATTAATACTAAGTGTGTTTTGTTTTTTAAGAAAAATCAAAGTTTGATTTTTTTATTTCTATAGTCTTTTTGTTCATAGTTTTTTTTAGCAAACTATTCGCCGAATGTCGAATAATACTAGGTATTATTCGGTATTCGACGAATAACAAAAAAATGTCGAGTAATGCCGAATACCGAATAATAGCGAGTATTCGCGGCATCTCTAATCAACAAACAACCCGCCCTGGTACCAGTACGCATTATTTTTACAGTTCAACGAAAACCTCAGTACGAACAGTATTGTAATTGTACAAAAAACACAAAACTCATCTCTATGATTATAAAATGCAAACACCAAAACTCGGTCGATCAGAACATTATGGAACAAAAATTGACGAATTAAATATCACAAAAACATCAAATTAGTGTAAACAAGTTGTAATCTAAGCAACTAAAAAAAATGTGTTATTAATTGTCACAATTGTGCACCAAATCAAAATTGATATAATGTGTTGCAGAAAAAAACAGTTAATGTCACTATTCCTAAAAGAAAATGTAAAAGAACTTAATGTAATACCTAAAAAACACAATTAGTTTCAATTAACCATCAAATAGTTGTAACTTCCTACACAAAACATTAAACCAACATTGAATATCCGAGTGTGAGTTCACTTCTGCTTGACCCTTCACACCAAAGATGGGTGACTCGTATTAATCACCTATAGGTTGTTCCCGTTTTTTTTCTTTCTTGTAAAAAGCAGTTTCTATTTCTTCCAGTTATATTTTTCGTTTCAAAGATCCTCGTATAGTTTTCCAAAATTTTATTTGAATAAAGGAAAACTACCACCTCCGGGCCTCATCGGCTCCAACACTGGCACCAGTTCAATAAATGTGAAAACACAATGGTACTTACAGTTTTGTTGTTCGTTGGAACAAATTTGCCGGTGATTTCTCTTGTAAATATGTACGTATGTACTACCTCTATTGCCCCTCTATTGCGTCACATCAACAGCAGTCCCTGATCCACCAGACAGTATTCTATCCACAGATTTCACCGAAATCTTCATTACAACAGCCTTCCCAAATTCTCCCAACGTCTTTTGCGATTGGGCCTATATATGAACCATGCGTATGGCTACTACTTTTGTAGAGCCTGCATCGATTGAACTCCGGGTAATTTTTTTTTCGTTACTTTTCTCTTAGATCTTGACTTAATTGCATATCATACTTTGTTTTGAAAATTCCCGAAGAATTTAAATGTTCAAAAAAACATTGATTTCCACCTTCCGCAATATACTTTTTTTTTCTCCCAGAAAAAATCTCGATTCTCCTCTTTACTGATCTCGCCCTGACTCCCCTTTTTTTCCAATTTTTTCCCAACGTTTTTTTTTTTTCAAAAACTGCCTACCTTTTTTTCAAAATTTTCAGCTCGCCAAAAAAAATCTCGGTGTTTTTCTAAATACTTACTCCCCGTATACATGTCACGTGTTTTTCTCCTTTCTTTCTCTCTTTTTCCGATTTTTAAAATTTTTAAATTAGATTTTAAGTATGGGAATAAGCCCGCCGTTACAATATTCAGGAACTTGAAATTCAGGGCTACAACCAGATGTCGTGGGTGAACTTTTGGGAACTTCGATCTAAACTTTTGGGGTGTTTAGTTATTGAGGTGGGTAAGTTTTACGAAAAAATTATTAGATTTCATAGGAAATATCATGAGCTTTAATATTGATTACGACCACTACGAAAATCCGCAGCTTCCGAGATAATAGCAAAAAAATGATTTTTTTATCCTTTCAGCCAAAAAAGCGTACCTTGCAGTTAATATTTAGTGCTGCTGAATTTTCCTCATTTTGTAAATGGTGTGCTCTTTGAATATATTCCACCAATTTTAGGATCTGATCATCTTCTTCCCTTATCAAATTGCCTTTTTCGCCGCAGATTGGTGTCTTGGTGCGTAATTTAGTTATCAGTAAAATTCTTGATAATTTTGAGCAGTTGTCTACTATATATAACAAGTTTCAGACGCTTGTCCAGCGTCTGGTATACAGTCTTGTTTTGTTCCCCCCAGTAATTCTTTTAATTTTTTTGGCTGCAGCTCCGTAATATTATACTTACTTCTTCTAGATTTGTGATATAATCACACTTTTTTAATACTTTTGTATTTAAGATGTTGAGCCAAGTCTTATTCAAAATGCATTCTCTTCTGACGTTTGTCTCTAAACCTTAAGTGGAGTTACGACGTCCTGCCTGGACAGAGAAGAATTACTTGGGCAAAATAATAGACTCAGAAGGGAGCGATCTGGTTGATCATCAAACATAAATCACAAATAATGTTCAATCCAAATCATACTCGAACATGTTATGTCAATTCCGTATTCCTTTGCCAAATTTCCTTTTATAAGACTGAAAACTGTTCCGAGTACTAAAATGAGTTAAAAGTATTTTGTCGTAAAAAAACTTTTACACCTTTTCCCGTCAATACTGATTGAAGGTTCATAATGAAGATAGATGTGCCCAAATGCTCACCTTGGTTTCAACTCACAAAACCTACCTAAGTACGAAACAAAAAAAAAGGTTTTTTTTCACACATTACACAATTTTCGAAACTTCCTTTCTAGGTTCAAATTCTGAGATAATATCCTTTGTTTCTCCGTTCTTTCATGGCCCATAAACATCAATCATTATTATTTTTTTTTATAAAACTGCTAAACCGACAATGTAAACTGCTTTACCCAACTGCGCCCTGTATACAGGGTTAAGTGTTTAACAGCGTGTGTATAATGGGGTGGAGGTTTCCCCGTTCCTTTAATAGTTACTAAACAGTCGAATCGATTTTCATGACACAAGCGTCAAATTTGTTCTTTTTCTTCTTTTTTTGGGGGTGGTATTGAAAATGGGAAAAGTTTGCAAAAAAGACAGCAAACTTTAAACATCCGATAGTTATTGGGTGATTGTTTTTCCTTGAATAAAACAATGGGAACTTTTTTTTGGAATCAGTTGCAACTAGGTTGAGAAACTAGACGGCATGTATATGTTAGTATTGAGAAACGAATACGAAATTTATGATTGATGTGTTCTCCTACTAGATGACAGCAATGCATTCCTATAACTAAGAAGCTGTAATACCCGGGACAGACTAGCATCATTAATGACGAATATGACGTCAGAATGACGTAGACTCCATTTTACTTCCATATCTTTTATATGGGTCTACGTCATTCTGACGTCATATTCGTCATTAATGATGCTAGTCTGTCCCGGGTATAAGACACTGATCTAACTGAAATTCACACTGATTTTTTCGTTCTTACACAAAATCTCATCTTGTAGATTGGCGATATAATGATTGGTTTAAATAAGCTTGACACTAAAAAAGTTACTGTGTCCTGACAATCTACTTCTTAATTTTGTACATATCTGTAAGTAAAAATAAAATTGTTCTGAAGTAAAAATAAAATCGGTCCAGGGGAACGGGTGGAAAAATGTTAATAATAGTAGCGATAACAGCTTTTTTCACGTTTTAGGTGCGTAACAATTTTTTTTAATAACAAAAAATAGTACGTAATAACGCTCAAAAACCAAAAAGCTTTTCATGCAAAAAACTATCGCACCTAGAAAAAAAGGGTGGATTTCAAACGAGTTTTTAAGGTATTAAATCAAACCTCACATACATTTTATGAATAAGGCTTTTCAAAATAACTCCAGGACCAACGTGGGCATTGTTCAAACTTTTTTCCGGAAACAGCTGTTTTTGCATTTTCGCGATTAACGCGAAAAGTTATTATTATTTTTTCATGAAATTTTTATTGTTGGTAGAAGTTTCTACGATAATTACAGACTCTGTAATTAAATGTCAAAAAATTGCCATATTTTGCGGTTTTTATTTTTTTTTGAAAAAAACCTGATGACCGATTTCAATTGTCCAAAACTCATATTTTTCTCATTTTAAACGCGATTGCGTATTTTTTTTTGCGGAAAATAGAACCATTCGCTGATGCATGAAGAAGCTATCCTTGTGCTTCTTAGAAGCCCTATCCCTATCCATATCTTTTTTACCATTGCATGTCATTAGCAAGAAGCAATTTGATCGATTTTCTTCTAATTAGCTTCCTGCGAAGCTATTTTGAAGATTTAAGTTTTGCAAGCAACAAAGCTTTCATTTTTGCTTTTTTGGGAGCAGAGAAAAAGGTTTTGCTCTTCGTTTTTGAATAATAAGGATACAAATAGATTTCAAAAACAAATATTTTTATTTCAATAACAAAAAGGGAAAATAAAATTGCATTCACACACAAAAAAAAATTAAAAATTCAATACTTTTCACTGGACTAATCAAACACACAATTATGAAATCACAATAACCCAGCGGGAAAAATATGAAGACCTTCCTCAAGAAGCTTTTAGGAAGGAGTTCGTATTCGTAGTTCCACAAAAGTAGGATGGAAGGGTCAAATATGGATATGTAATTAATGTACAGTTTTTATTCAGTTAATACAATTTACCATTAAATTGTGTTTAAAAATGTGTATCTAAAAGATTATTATAAAAGGATTAAAGAAGATATTGAAATTCAATATATTTAGAAGGTGTAAGAAATTGTACTTCCTTGGAAGAAATAAAATATAACGTATCACAAACACCTTACCGGGAATGCGTGGTGAAGGTGAATGAGCTTTTAGAGCTTTTCGACTCATTCCTTCTAATGACATGGCTGCACAAAAAAGATATGGAGCGGAATGCAAAAAGGAAGGAATTCTCGCCTTCCAAAAAAGGCTACCGTCATGCTTCTTGGTATGATTCCATTTCGCGCTGGGAAATTATAAACCGCGCGACTTCTTTTACTGAGCGCACAGCTCTAAATGGCCATTTTTCAAAAGAGAGTCACAATAAAGGAGAACGTTACGAATCGAAATTCAGAGAATCTCTCAAAACAGAAAATTTTCCAACTTGACTTATTTGTAGCCACATGCACAGGAAAATCTACCAAAATGCTCCTGAAGCGCAACCAGGAAGCACTTCCAATTTGATTCCAGAGGAACCTGCTCAATGATGATTCCGCAGGAAGCTGCTGAATTTCGTTTTGAGTTTGATTTTTTTGCTATTTTACGTTTTGTGTTTAAACAGGGGCCCCACTAGTTCCTAATAATATACATATATTGGCTGGATTTACACGACCGGACACCGAACAGACAAAACTTAGCTGTCATCGTTAATTCTCTTTTGAAGTCCGATGGAATGTCGCATGAGCGTTTTCACGGGCAAAACTCCAACGAACGAACAAACGAAGGAACTAGTAAAAGCAATTGGCTTTTTGTTGTTGCTTTTTGAAATTTTCCATGTCTATAGCCCGTCTATGGAGACCGTACTTTGTCTCGTCTAGTGTCCACACTATGATATGAATTTAGTCTCCGTCGATCCATAATGGAGGACGTTGTTTGACCACATTTTAAAAAAAATTTAAACACTGTAAATGAAAACGGCGGAAGCAGAAACTCGGTAGGTGGAGAAAGAGAGGGACTTGTCTCGGGTCTCGTCGTGAGGTCCACACTGTCGAAATGTTGCGCGATGTTTCTACCGTTGCACGTGGTCTCCCATTCCGATGCGATTTTTGGTCTCGCAACAGACTCGTAAGCGGCAATTGGTCTATAGACATGTCTATGTAGACAACTCTAGACACGTCTCAGAGACCAAAATCGCTCAATATGTCTACAAGTGTGTACTAGCCTTAAGAGCTTGCCTATGATTAAAAGGAAGGCCGTTTTCGAGATAGGGCGTTTTGAATGTTTTTTTCTTCATTCAATTCGATGATTGTTCGATTCTCAGATTTCCAAATTTCGATTTCATTGGGTAGTATTTTTGGTTGGTTGGTATTCTCAAGGTCAAAATTCGTATACCGAATAAATTCTCTGATAGTAGGCCCCCACAAAATGCACCTTCTCCTGGAGGTCCTCTATACAATAATTATTATCCTCTGCACGACTGTTTTCTTCTATGTTCGCAGACCTGACCTCACATCTTCCTGAGTAATTTAGCCAAAGTCCTAGGGTTGCCTCACTTGTCCAACCGGTAATGTGTTTTACTCCTAACCAATTTAAGAGTTACCATCACCGGACACTGTCTATAGTGATACTGACAGTGGAGGGCTTTCAGTCTTGCCAGTACTCGGCCCCTATTCCCATTCTCATCTCATTTTTTTTCCCACCTCACATTTTTTGTCACGTTACTTTTAAAGTGGTATTCTCATAGTCGAATGAAAGAAAAAAAGTGAGTGAGAGAAATTGTGACAAAACTACTTGAAAGTTGGCAACTCAGTTCAACAGAAAGTAACTTAGAAAGAATATTAGATACTGGCGTGCTTGGAGTATTTCATTTTTTCTTAATAATTTAATAGATTTATTTCTCATCAGATTTAGCCAATTTTTCAGAATCTCCAAGGGACTCCGTCACCGCCGCCGCGCCAATCTGTTTGTGCCTTCAGTGAACATTCTGTCATTTTTCTTGTAAACTCTGCTTTACTTATGGCTAATTTTTTCGCCCTTGGATATCTCCTAATTGTCTCCTGCTTGTTATTTTAACTCGAGAATATAAGAATAGTTAAGCACTAACAATTTTAAAAAAAAAATTTCCCACCCTTCGTTGCTTTTTATTTTAAAAAATTGGTCGCGTCACTTAAAAATTTTCCGTGACAAAAAGTGACAATTATCCGTAAGAACTGCAACTATAAATAGGTTCGCGAATGCCACACTCTCACTTTTGTGACAATTGTCACTGCGAAAATACAAAAACTGGTTTTCTCACATTTTCCAATGGCCAGTAAAATGGTGCTAAAAAAAGGGCAATCTGAACATTTTCTGAAAACAGCAATTTTTTTTGTAATGTATAGGGGGGTTGGTTGAGAGTAGAAAACCGAGTTTTCGGGATCCGGAGGGGTGACGTTCGGCCGCCATCTTGTTTTGAGTGGTGAAAATGGTTTTCCTTATTTATCGGAAACCGTGAGTCTTAAAGAGTTTTTGTAAAAATATTTTTTTTAGATAATCAAATTATCTACAATCTATAAGTGTTCGTCTATCCAAAACCTATCCACAGCCGGCCGCTTTGTAAGCTTAACGGTATAACCTGTATAGATGGAAGCATATGCAGAACTTTTGTTATAACTTCTCCGTTTGCATTGCTCTAAAATCTACAAAACCAACCCTAATTCAATAGCTGACCACATCAAATTATTCGCAAGAAAATTCTCTACAAAAAAGCTTTAAAGCATTTTTTATGTAAAATCAATAATAAAAAAGTTATAGTGCTTTAAAACTCATCACCCCCAAAATTTTTGTCATTTTTCGTCCATATCTTTTTTATTATTAATATTACGGCAAAACATTATTTACGAAAGTTGTAGATAATTTGATTATCTAAAAAAAATATTTTTACAAAAATTTTGTAGGACTCACGATTTCCGAGAAATAAGAAAAACCATTATTCACCACTCAAAACAAGATGGCGGCCGAACGTCACCCCTCCGGATCCCGAAAACTCGGTTTTATACTCCCAACCAACCCCCTACACATTACAAAAAAGAATTGCTGTTTTCAGAAAATGTTCAGCGAATGTACCATTTGATTGGACTATATGGGAATAGCAGCCCACGACTTTTGGGTTTTTGTAGTGCGTCGATCTTGTTACAGTCTCTACGGTTCTTTTTCTGTGTCCTCGAAATAGTCTTACTCAATAAGGTTGTTCATATAAGAAGTTCCATGGAATCGTCTGGAGCTTGTATTGTTATCTTAACTCATTGATGATCACTGTCGTACGGCACTGTCATTAAAGAGTTTATCTAGTTCATATTCAGATCTGGTAGACCCATCCGAGACTCTAAGAAGCATAAATCCAAAAAAAACACGACGCCGAATTAAAAAATGAACTAAAAAGTCAAAAACAAGTTTTAAGTACTAATGTAAGACAGAAACAAGGTAGAAGATATTTTATTTATTTTGTTAAGTATCACACAACTATCGTATATGTATAATCTGTATTTTTTCAGTCGGGTACAGTTTTAATTGTACTTATTCTCGTAACATTTTGTACCCCGGCTGCAAAAATACAGATTATACATATACGATAGTTGTGTGATACTTAACAAAATAAATAAAATATCTTCTACCTTGTTTCTGTCTTACATTAGTACTTAAAACTTGTTTTTGACTTTTTAGTTCATTTTTTAATTCGGCGTCGTGTTTTTTAATTTTTTAATTATTTTGTTTTTTATTTTATGATATTTTAGTGATTATAATCCAAAGTAGTTTTTATTAAGTGATTTTATTTTACTTCTTATTATTATAGCACTTACAACTATTGAGATACAGTTTTAATGCAAAAATAAAGTTATCGAAGTTTGATTTATTCTATCTAAATTTAGACACGCTGATAGATTAGGCAGAAATCGTCTCAATGAGACCTTTCATTTGATACCCATATTGACCCGATCAGAAGAAGAAAAAAATAAATCGGGTGTGACGTAAATTGGGTCTGACGGCCGCCATACTGTTTTTTTTTAAAAAATTAAAGCCTATGTTACTCGGGCTCACTAAACGATTCTAACGGTACTCCAGCGATCTAAATCCGTTCAGGCGTTTAGAAGTTATGGTGGAACAAAGAAACATACAAACATACATACATGAATCCTGAAAACATTACACTCCTTTTTGGGGCAGTCGTGTTACATAGCGTTTGTTTAGGGAATTTTAATTTCGCCTCAACAGCATACTAGGCTTAACTATTAAGTGTTCATTCATGGTGATGGGTTAATAAAAGACGTTTTGAGTAATTTAATTTTATTTAAGCTTAAAATTCGCGATCATTTAACACATATCTATTAAGTGTTATATATATTTGAAATCGTCTCAATTTTACCTTTCGGTTGATACCCACATTGACCCAATCAGAAAAAAAAAATTTAATTGGGCGTTATGTAAATTGCGTCTGACGGCAGCCATATTGTATTTTTAAAAATTAACCTAGCCTATGTTACTCAGACTCATTAAACGATTCTAACGGTACCCCAGTCATCTAAATCCGTTCAGGGGTTTAGAAGTTATGGTGGTAGAAAACAACGTACATACACACAACAAACCTAAACACATTACACTCCTTTTTTTGGGGCAGTCGTGTAAAAAGGACCCATGGCTTGGCTATGATGGTATATCCGCAGAGAGGAGATTAACTTTCTGCTGAATTCTGTTCTACAGCAACCAGCCATTCAGTTGTTTGCCCCTGGTGTTAGCCGTTTGTTTCCCCCTCTCACGTCCAATAGAATTGTTATTTCTTATATGAGCATCATTGCCATTGGCGTTAAAATCACTTATTAATATTTCAATATCGTTACAAGCTCCTACGAATGTGTTAAGTAATCAGACACAAGAGCCAATTTTGTATTCAGAAGGGGTTTTTGTCTGTCGGTCCTGTCGATGCTACTATTATCATCGGTCCGACATCTCTGAGCTTGCTTCTCTGAAGGTTTTAATTCAAGGACTCACTGTGGTCATTGAACTTCAAGGTTTGTATTGTTAAAGCGAAATGGTTCAATTCGTTTGATCTGGCATTTCTCTTACTCAAAAGCCAGATTTTTCTAATTAATTAATTCCATTTAAGCTTTACCGACATAGCCACACCAGCCTTAGTGGCTGTGAAATCTTTACTACAAACTAAAGCCGCTATAATTGCCTTTCATCCCTTACACACAGCTGTAACTGACGACCCTACAAAGGGAAATAAAGATTCCATGGAATGCCCCAAAAATGGAGTAATTTTTTGTTGAATATCCTTTTTCCTTCTGTTTCCTATTCAAAGGAATGTTTGTCCATTTCCACAATTCTATCTGAAAGGGTTTTTGGTAACTTTTTTTTTATTTTCATTTTTATTTTTTCTATTTATTTATTTATATTTTTTTTTTGTAATTTCAATCGGAGATTTTATAGAGAAAATTCCCATACCCACAATCGTCGTTGAGGAAAACTTTTCCACCCTAAAGGATCTATTTAATTGGGGTTTGATTACAGGATCTTTGTTAAACCTCAAGGGAATTCAAAAATCAATTCAAACATAAAAGAGTCCTTTATCATGCGGTTGATCCTCATTAAGGAATTTCTGTGTTGTTTGGTTCTTGCGTGTGTTTGTGGGTGTTGGATTTTCGTGAGTTTTCATTTTTATTGTTATAAATTTATGTAATTTTCTTTGCGAGATTTTGAGGAGATTTCTCAAGTTGAGAGCTTATTTAAATATTTTCAATGAAGCTTGTACGTGGTTTTGTATCAGCGGCACAAGCTGGTACAATTCTTTAGATTTGAATAAAATAGGCTTGTGAATGAATTCATTCGCATGCAACACATTAGAGTTTGGAAGTTTTTAATGAGGTTTTTTGAGTTGCCTTTTTTGATAAAAAGAGAAGTTTTTATATGGGATGAAATTGACGTCATCACCCGCTAAAAATTAAGCCGGCTCTTCACAATGCTATGAACACCCTCCAACATTGGACGCTTGATGGTAGGGCGCACTACGAGTGTCCAATGTTCGAACTACGAGTGTCCAATGTCAAGCGTCTAAAGCCGGCTCTACACGATGAGGTGAACGTTTTACGTTCAATTTTAATGTTGGCTTCAAACGTTGGAGTGATACCCATCACAGCTGGAACGTCATTGACTTGCGTTGGACACTAGTAGTTCGGGCATCGGCCGAACGATCCGTCCTACTATCAAATGTCCAACGTTGGAGGGTGTTCATAACATCGTGTAGAGCCGGCTTAAGAGTGTCAGGATTGGCAACTCTTTGACTAGGATCAGAATTGGCGAAAAAGTTGTATTTGGATTGGATGAATTTATTAACGTTTTTGCCTCACCCAAGCAAGATTTTCTTAAAACGTAATTATTGATGTCAATAAATACTACCAACAGTCTAACAATTTGGTTCAATTTCACTTGTACAACTTTGGCAACTTATGTCGCCATGCGGATTTATTCTGCCGGCTTCCATCCAATTCGGTGATCGAGCAGGAGACGGACCGTGAATTGCTGCACAGAGGGAACACAATAAATATAGAATGTTGCCTATATGTGAGAAATGGAAAGACGAAGAACCATGGCCTTGCGTGGAATCGAACCACAGACCTCTGGATTGGTACTTAGGTGGCTTAACTCCTAGGCTATCAATTTCTTTCAAAAATTTCTCCAAAAAGCTAATACGAATACGAGTGACGAACCTCATTTTCATCTGTTTATTTATGCCAATATACTATCGAGTTTTGGTATGACGTAAGTCTTTGACAAGTTCATTTGCAAACTCGCCATTTTACAAAAGCTACTGTATGAACTGTATTCACGGAGATCATAGGGGATTGGTGATCATTAGGCTTTATTTTACTTTTCTACTTTTTGGTAGAGTAGGTATGTCCCTCCATACTCGTATTTTTTTAATTAACTTAGTATGATCCCTAGCCAACTGCTTTGGGCTATCCCAAGGGATAACTGATTTTCACCAATAGAACAGAAATTCTCGATTACAGTCGGGCACGCATTCCATCTCAGTCAGTTAGGTACTTTTGGACTCAAAGCTGGATTAGACGTTCAATAACGAAGAGGTTGCAAGGCAGACTTGCATAGCTTTCTTTGGCAAGAACCACATCTTCGGCAAGAGATGAGGCTTCAAGCATATATGGTACGTTTCGCTTTACACGTCAGTGATTATACAAGTGCGATGTAAGGCGATTTGGAATATCGATCATCCCATCGGAATTTCTCTGTTAGTGTCATGCCTTGAATGTTAAGAGATGGGCTAGCCGTTAGATTCACGCCGTTCAGAGAGATAGCAGCAAGGCTATTGCAGGAGATTATACAGTACCGTGTTTTGGAGGCATTGAATTCGAAATGAGCCGAAGTAGAGAAAGAAGTGTAGTAAAGAATGAATTCGAAGCTGATGGAATTGGTGACACGTGGTTGTTTCATATTGTCGAAAACATAAGAGAACTATAGAGTATCTTGCGTAATCAGCGAAGCTGTGAAATAGTTTGAAATGGATTGAGAGCAGACCTCTTGGAACACCGACAGAGATGGTGCAGGGTTTAGATTTAAAGGGTGTTATACCTACTTTGTTAAAAGTCGTGGAGTTCTGTATATGTAGCAGCCAAACCAGACTCACCATGCTTTGGTTGAGGTGCTTAAGACTGAATCAATCAATGTATAAATTTTAATTTTTTAGGGTTCCAAGTCAAAAACGAAAAAAATCCCCTTTCAAAGGTAGTTCGTCAATAGAAATTTTATTCGCTCTCTCCAGTAGTTGGTTGCTAGCAGTTAATAATTAATTCTTGACTAGAGCAACCACAAGCCGAGAAAGAGGGCACTTTCGAGAATTCACCAGTGGTAGCTACCTTTTTGGTGGCGCTACCATATTGGTAAGGTGATCAGGGTTAGTGTGGTTAGTTTTTACCGAGTGGTAGATGTGGTTAAGTGGTGGATATTCGAACAAAATTTTAACATTTGTATTTTTTCAAGTACAACCGTTTATTTTTAATTCTTAAAACTCCAAATTTTTTATAAATATCTACATACATACATATTTACTGAATGCACTTTTACATTTAAAACGCAGTTTACTACAAATTCTATATATTTGCAGAAAAACTTAATTACTCCATATCACAGATCTTTCCCACTCTGAAAAACGCAGAACTCGAAAAAAAACAATTCGCCGTAAACGTAAAAATTTTCTAATCTACCACTTCAACCATCAAAAGAATATGGTTCCTATGGTGAGACTGTGGTTACCTTACCGGTGAATATTCGAACATGGTGACTGGTGACTAGGGAATCCAATCCCGCATCAAAATCTCAATCCCGCAAGCCCGCGGGATCGAGGTCATCAATCCCGCGGATCCGCGGGATTTGCGGGACTACAAAAAAAATCATAGATTTTGTTCAAGTAATTATGTTAATGAATTTATGAAGTATTATATGAAATAAGAGTGTGTTGTATGTCAAACAAACTATATTTTAGTCAGTCAAACAAAATATTCAGGCTAATTCTGAACTATGCTGGAATTGATTCCGCTGGAATTTTATTACATAGTAGCATAAATTGTAATTTCGAAATTACTCTCCGTTATCGGGGCCGTATTTGGTTTCTCGAGTCTATTCATAAAATAAAAAGCTTGTGGATTTTCTCTAAGGCCCGTATTCACCGACCTGGATAATAAATATCGTGGATATTTCGTATTCACCGACCGCGATTTTCGGGGCTTGGATAAAGTTAATACCAGTTCGACCTGGTAATAAGTTTATCCGCCGATATCTAACCTCTGAAGTTTCGAAATTTCAAAATTGAACAAAGCTGTGAGTGAAAATTAAAAAAATGAAATAAAGTATCAAGCCGTTTTCTTTGAAAGTGGTGTAAGTCTATTTTTGACAAAAAGTTAGTTAACAACATAACATTCAATGCTATCTGCTATGTACTTTTTATCTATAAATAGTTCCCAAAAAATTCCTTCAAAATTTTCATCATTTTGTCAATATATATTTAGCTAGTTAATGAAATTACAAATATAATTACTTTGAAAGTGGTGTAAGGCCACTTTCCGCAAAGACATAAATTTCTGGACATTCTCAACTTTCAAAATATGCCGATTTTGGAACTATCGAGACGTCAATAAGAAAAAAATTACTGTTTATTCCTGCAGATTATTATACCATCACACCGAAAACGTAAAAAGTTTATTTTACATGAAATGAAACGATATGATTTTGTTTCGACGAAACTACTAGTTTAGTAGTTAGTTCTAAAAAGACGGAAAAAATAGTTATGGTGAAGAGGTAACTTGGCTGAAGATATGTTGGATAAGGTTTTTAAAAAACAAACCATATACAATGCTGTATAAAACTTCATTTGATGAAAATGGGGAGTTTAAAACATTAGATTTATCTCCCGCGCTTGGAAGACCACGAAAATTTTAAAATATAATACTACCACCTTTATATTCCATCCATCGCATCCCAAAAATTCAAAATTTAATAAAAATTTCATAAAAAAAATTGCTTTTATTCAATTGAAATCCCATATTTAATATTTCATCAATGTATGATTTTCATATTTTGTTTACTTTGAAAGTTGTATAAGTCCATTTGAGATCATCAAAAGTATAAATTTCTTTTAATTAATACTTTAAAAACGATCTCATTATAAAATTAACTCAATTTAATATTTAAAAAACATAAAATGAGTGTATTAACATATACCAATATTTTTCAATCAATTCAAACGCAAACCTGTAAATATCTCCATATCATATAAAGTGAACTTACACCACTTTCAAAGAAAACGGCTCAAATATTAAACCAATATGAATGAATTTGTAATTCTGTAAAAATTTTAAAGTAGTATATTTGCTTTCCGTGAATAGCAAAAAATATCCGTAGAATTGTACGGGATAAGAAATAACCGAGAATATATCCAGGTCGATGAAATCGGGCCTTAATAAACGTCAAACGACTTGATCCACACATATAGACACGATAAGGTTGTCGATATCGTCTTGCCAAATGCCAATTTTTATTTATCGACAGAAATCGATATCGACTCGAAACCAAATATGGCCCCAACAGAGTTTATGCTACCGATGTAAGAAAATTCCAGCCTAATCAATTCCAGCGTAGTTCAGAATTGGCCGGAATGCTTTGTTTGACAAACAATACAATTAACCGCAAAGGTAATCCCCGTACCCTCAATTTACGTGGAGAATCCCCTGTCGTAGCGTAGTGTAACTTCACATTGATCACGTTCATATACACGCACAGCACATAAATCGTTAATAGGTACTTTGCAATATTGTTATTATTCCTCTTAGTCCCGGGTCTTTTAACAGGTCATTCTACTGCTCAAATCCCGCAGATCCCGCGGATCGCGCATGTCTAGTCCCGCATTTCTGATCCCGCAAAAATGGTGCGGGATCCCGCATTTGCGGGATCCCGCGTTCGCGGGATTGGATTCCCTACTGGTGACTTATGGTAAATGATCAATTTTCGAACATGGTAAATTAACTTCTGGTTCGACCGGTAGCTACCATGGTGAATTTTCGAAAGTGCCCAGACTTGCTTAACCTGCATCCCATAACTTACAGCTGCTGTTTTTGAACACAGTTGGAACTCTCCCTAAGTAATGAACCACAGGACAGAATTAATTTCGGTGATAGTCGGTATTTAAAGAGGACATAAAGAAGAATTTACCAAAACCCCAGAGCTATATAAATTATCCCTTTTTAAACTTGTTTTAATCGATTGTAAGTTAATGCACTGCGAGTCCAAATTTTAGCAAAACCGCATCACTAACAAATGTTTTTCCTGGCGTAGGTACACACCAGCTTTTGTGATGTGACAAGCTAAAATCAGTGAAATACAAAATCATCAAAACCATCAAAGTGGGCCCACCACATATGGAATCATCCTAATATAAAATACTGTCCTATCGCATTGTGGTGCATCAAGTAGTTGCGGCTTACCATAATGCAGGACTCTCTAAACAGGACGAACTAGTTAAATTAATCCCCGGGCTGCGAGCTGGAGCTGGGCTGGGCAACAATGCATTTCACGCGAAACAAGCAAATCATTCCTGTGAAATACTGTTGTTATCCTCGCAGGATACGTGAAGCAATTACGGAAAAAACAAAAACTAATACCATAGCATGGACGTTGGTGTGGGGTGGTTGTAATGCTGCCCAAGGACGTGGGATTCTGTGCTAAAATTAATCAATTCCGTAATGGATCGGAACAACCACTAAGGAGATAACGTTCTGGGAAGGGGGAAGGAGGGGTTTAGTAGGTGGGAGATAGAATGAATGTGGTAGATACAAACATGGCGGGAAGATGTATATGTCTGGCGGTTGTAAATCTTGGCTTAGGTATAAGGATTGGGGATGGTTCTGTTGTAATATTAAAAAGGATGAAATTAAAATTTTCTTAACTATTCTGGCACACAGGACCAGCTTAATTGCATTTATTTTTGGAAGGATTTCAGTTTTAAAAATTAACCTGATCTCATTGAACTGCGGTGGCAGCATAGAACTCGTTTCAATTCATCTGTTTCGAGTTTATTAAATTTTTCCATTTAAAACTCGTAACAAATGAGTTGAAACGACTTCTGTGCTGCCACCGCTGCACAGTGGTCGGAAATCGAAAAAAGCTGGCCAAAAGTCAAAAAAATAACACAAGAAAGCGAAATTCTGCATACTAATGTTTTTCGGGTCGCTGATCACGAATTTGATGTCTAAAAATAGTTTTGAATTTTGACAGCTGTCAAAAGCGCTGTCATCAATGAAATAATAAACCCAAGTTTCTGTCAATAATAAAAAATAGAGTTTTAAAGGATTTTTTGGGTTGCTGATCACGAATTTGATAGAATTAGAGGATTTTTTTTTAATTTTTCAAAATAAGATTACAACGATAGGGGCAGACAGTGCACTGAAAACCCAAGGGTGTGATATTAAAACGCATTTCGCGTGTAAAATCATGTAGTCACTTTTTACGCGTTTAAAATGTCTTATTTTTAATACGCGAAAAGTGTGTAAATTTAACACATAAAGCGCGTGTTTAAAACACACCAAATATGTATTGATTTGAAGCTTTTGAGTGAAGCTTTTTCTGAGTCGCTTTGCGGAGAGTAAACTTAGAAAAATCGTCACAGTAAACTTAAAATTTTTGATGTAAGCTGCAACGACTTGTCTCGATGCCCTTCTGTTAAGCTACTGACAGAATCAGGCGCAAACGCCGTGCGGACATTGGCTTCGCGGTATGTGGCGACTTTTCACTGACATGATGTTGCGGTGTCGGCGGCGCGCTCCGACTTTGAACACAACAACGAAATCAAAGTGACAAGTGGACGTGATAGGAAAAAAATTGAAAAACCTGAATGATTTACATAAAATTTTTCTATCCTACAGGACTTGTCTTTGTTTTAGGTGCTAATTTAATTACCATAATTTGGAAAAATAAAGATTTTCATTAAATATAAAATCCAACACATTTGCTATCCCACCCTACACCAACACACGACTCCAAACATATGCCCACCACCATCAAAACACGACTCAAAACACAAACATCTCTTGACACTACGCGGCGGCAACGCGCAAAGAGTAGAAAGTAAAGCAACTTGCGCGGTGTGTGCGTAGCGTAAATCAGCATTTCGTTAGTGCGCATTTGAATACACTACTTCTATTCTCTCTGTCATTGCCCGCACGGCGTTTGCGCCTGTTTCTGTCAGCAGCTTTACCGACTGACTGTAAAGAGAGGTCGTGGAGCTCTTTGGTCATTGAGTATTTAAATAAAGAATTACAACTGTCTAAATTTCCTTTAATTTATCCTCTCATGTGTGTTAATTTAGTGAAGTGTGTGAAATGACACATAATGTGTGATTTTCACACGTTTAAGACGTAAAACGATAAAACGTTACAATTTCTTTAGCGTGTAAAAAATATTATACGCTGAACGTGTGTGATTTTTACACGTATGTCGGTTTATTCCTAAAATGCTTTATTTTAACACGATCTGCTGAATTTTCACGCTTATGAAGTGTGTAATGTGTTAAATTCACACGGAAAAAATATTCTGGGGTTTGCAGTGTGGCAGCTGACTCTTGTATGCCTTGAAAGAATAGACATTTACGAACATTTTGCACAAAAATTCAAAGTGGGATGTCGTGGGATAAAAAAGTTCTCTATAATTGAAATTTTTGTCTACGTTGAAATTGAGGTTAAGTTCAAAATGCCACTGTACAAACTTAAGTTATCGAAAATCAACTAACAACGCATAAAACAGTTTCTACTAACCTCCAGAATTGTCACCCATATTCGGTAGCTCGATGTCACTCGACGATGACACAACAAACACAATTTATTAAATCGTTAAAATGCGTTAACAATAGCTTTGTTTCTTTACGCAAGTTTGGGATCCTTCGGGATCAAGAATTCGCACGAACGTACAGTTTTTTGTTTCTTTACTTTCGTGAAATGCCAAAATGAGGGGAAATTACGTCATAACATCGCTTCCCCTATTGCAATAATTTTCACGAAGTATTTTGCTTGTGTACGTAGGCCATTTTTTCTTGGATGTTTTACCGAATGTCAAATGTGGCTGGCATTTCAGTTGTGAATTTGAAAAACGTAAAACTACGCATGCTACCTTCCTTTTTCTTTCACTAATGTTCATTTTTTAGCTTTTATCTCTGAATAATTAAATCTTTTATTTTTAGTTTATATCACTGAATTAAATCTTTTCTAATGATATAAACAAAAAATAAAATGACATTTTATTCTTCTTCATTTTATAAAGAATTTGCACGAATGTGTTTCTTTACTTTTTCTTTCTTGCTTGAAATTTCTCCCACCACACGAGCAAGTTTTTTCACGAACATTTTTTGCATGAAAAGTAAAGAAACAGAGCTAATAGCTTTGCTTCTTTACGCAAGTTTGGGATCCTCCGGGATCAAGAATTCGCACGAACGTACAGTTTTTTGTTTCTTTACTTTCGTGAAATGCCAAATGAGGGGAAATTACGTGACAACATCGCTTCCCCTATTGCAATAATTTTCACGAAGTATTTTGCTTGGGTACGTAGGCCATTTTTTCTTGGATGTTTTACCGAATGTCAAATGTGACTGGCATTTCAGTTGTGAATTTGAAAAACGTAAAACTACGCATGCTACCTTCCTTTTTTTCACTAATGTTCATATTTTAGCTTTTATGACTGAATAATTAAATCTTTTCTTTTTAGTTTATATCACTGAATTAAATCTTTTCTAATGACATATAAAAAAAATAAAATGACATTTTATTTTTCTTCTTTTTATAAAGAATTTGCACGAATGTGTTTCTTTACTTTTTCTTTCTTGCTTGAACTTTCTCCCACCACACGAGCAAGTTTTTTCACGAACATTTTTGCATGAATAGTAAAGAAACAGAGCTAATAATAAACAAAAAAAATGTCACTTTGTTTGCTCCCCCACATTCCACAGCGTGAAGATATCCATTTCTCTGTTTTTTTTGTCATTCAGTGGTGCCCCCGGATGTTATTTCAGTGGTTCTTTTTTTTTAAATCACACATCCTATATTTAGACTTTTGGCCAGCTTTTTTGAAATTCCAGGGCACAGTGAAACGACATATGGATATGGCATATTAATTTGCTTTGTATTTGAACATTGGATGCTAGACTGCGGTTCCAAAGGAAATTCATTGCGATTATTTCGGATTGCTCTCAATGGAAGAAACTCATCCTTCCTGTGGTCCAAGAAACCTCTACCGATGAGTCAAGGAAGGAACCTGGTACAGCGGCTGGTATCGTAAGACCCAACTCATCTGTTTTTCAGACTGAAATACATGCCAGTGAGACCTGCGATAGGCTTAACCTTGAGAAACATTTGAACATATTTTGACCAGTGTCTTGGTGTCAGGCACAACGTGTAGCTTTACTTCCAAAATAGTTGCAGGATGCTGCGACGTACTCTAGAGCACGGGTTCCCAACCGGTGGTCTATGGACCCCATAGGGGTACGTGGAGCACTCCTCGGGGGTACGGGGTAAGAAATTTTTTGTTCGAATTATTATTGATAATATTTCATTGTTTTAAAATTTAGTAACAAACAAAAATCTCAATTTTTTTGAACACAGTTCGGTTTTCTTAAAGTAAATTTCCTAAAACTAAATACAATAACAAATATGTACATACTTATGTAAGTATGTATTTCTTATTTTTGAAATAAGAAATAAGCCGTTATATGAAAAAGCATTAGTAGTCTTTGAAATTTTGGTTGTCATAGATTCATTATAAAAACTACTTGTAAGGATTTGGTTGATTTTTAAAAGTTCCTGAGTTTTTAATTTTTTTCGGTTCTCTGTGCACTATTGAAGTAATTTAATTATCAAATTGTTATTGTTTTTTATTGTTTTTACTACTAAAACGTGTACAAAAAATAAATATATATAACGGTTTTCGATTTATTTTGGTAAGTACAATAAATAAACCAGGGCATCTGGAAAATCTTCAAGTTACTTTCGATGGCATTATTCCTCGCACATTTGTATTTGATAACTGGATAAGAAACCCTTTCACCGTTTCATTGGATCAAATTAGTGATGCTGATGACGCAAAAGATGAGCTCATTGAATTGCGGAATAACAAAAAACTAAGTAGTGACTTTGAAACAATGGCGTTGGATGTATTCTGGTGTAAACAAAGCGAGGCATATCCTGTTTTGGTCAAACGGGCGTTGAAAGCTCTTATTCCGTTTGTCACTACTTACCTTTGCGAATCTGGATTTTCAGTGCTTGTGTCCATAAAAACAAAATTAAGGAACAAACTAAAGGCTGAACATGACATGCGGTTGGCTCTTTCAAACACTCTACCACGAATACAACATTTGGTTGACGGTAAGCAGCAACAACGTTCCCACTAAATTTAATTTTTTTTGTAATTTTTAATTAATTACTTTTAAATATAATGTGAATAAATGTTTTTTCTTTATATAATATTGTTTTTTTGCTGTATATAAATAACAATAAAAGTTAGGGGTACGTAAGATTCCAAATTGTTACCAAAGGGTACGATTACCCCAAAAGGTTGGGAACCATTGCTCTAGAGCCTGACCAGGAAAAATGAACTCTCGCTGTGCTGGGTCACCGGATACCGGGATGTTGAGGGCAATGAAGGTGGCAAAAACCTAGGACCGTCTCAGGATACAAAATGTCGACTGTGCCTGGAAGGCGACGAGATTTCCACACAAGTTCTCTGTGAAGGTCCCGCTTTCATCTATCTTATAAGAAGAACGTTTATTAGATACTTTCAACCTAGCAAGCTCTCTGGGGCTGCCAAGACGGAAAAAAGGGACAGGGACAGTCCTAAGGACCCCGAATAGCACCAAGTAGTAGGTCCGACATGGTTTCTTAACCTGCCATTGCTACGTGTTTGGTAGCAGGAGCTATCAGGAAACCCTCTCCATACACCTCACACCACAGCATTGTTTGGCGTTATTTGTTGGAAAAAAACCTCTCACAGATTTGAAATTTCCAAATATCTCGGATTTCGACATTGTGAATGATGTGCAAAATCATTATATTATCCCCGTCATGGATTTTATCCGGGGATAATCTAGATTGATGTTTTGAAGTCTGAAGCTCAGATTTGAAATAAGCTCACCCTTTGTACTGCCAGTCTAACATGTCATTAATTTTATGGTTCGATGCGTTTTTTACGAGGGAGTGGTGCAGAATCTTACATCGGTCTAGCAACAGGGAATCTCCCGAATAAAAATAATTTAGTTGGTTAATTTCCTTACAAGTACGCACGCGTCCGCACCTAGCACGCATAGCGACTAAATAGGCGTGCCAACAAAGTATGCACGCTCCCGCCACAGACATCCACGCTCCGGCCACAGGCATGCACGCTCCCGCCACAGGCACAAAGATCTAAAAATTTGTTCGATAGAGGCATGCACGCTCGCGCCACAGGCACGAATAAATGCATTCTCATCGGCATAGACCATTCCAAACGCGAGTGTTGTTTTACAAAGCAGTCCCTCAGCTAAGCACTAACCACGTCCAATGCTGCTTAACCTACGCAATCGAACAAGACCCATTCTACTGAGTATGCTATTCGCACCCTTTATGGTCACCAAGATAATTGCCCGTTTTCTTCATCCTATATAATTTTGTAAAGCCATACAGGCGACTTCGTACATGCTAATTGCGGGGCCGCAAAGTGGTTCCAAATGCCGAAAAGGTGGCCAAAAGTCCCTAAAATCAATCTTTGACTTGGGGACTTTTTGGGTCTAGTTATGTAGGTTGATACCTTAGGTATTAGAAACAGCGTTTTATAATGGTCAAACATGCAGGGGGGGCTATGTGAGCGTCTGGTACACGAGGGCCTCGGCGCGGGACCTAGTGAAATGGGTTTTTTGTGTTAACAGTTACCTAAAACGTTATTTTCATATTGACAATCAACTTTTTTAATTATTGTAGTAATGTACCATTCAAAACAAGTTTTTACAACTTCCCGTTGTAAACGTCAATGTTTAAAATTACATTACTTAAAAGTCCCACGACATCCCACTCTCTAACAAGTTTTGTCGCATTCTTGAGATCTGTCTCTATAATTTGGAAGTTTCAAAAGTTGCCCCAGTTTGCCCCGATTTGTTTAATTTAAATAAAATTTCGTAAATTTCTGGGCATTTTATAAGAACTTTGTCCGCCATATTGGATCCGCCATTTTGTTTTTTAAATTTTGAGTAGCAATTCGCAATCAACAGACTCGAAATACTCTTCATACCAAATTTCATAAAAATCTGACCACTTTATAGAAAATTTTTCCGCCATACTGGATCCGCCATTTTGTTTTTTTATTTTGAGTGAAGATTCGTAATCAGCGACCTCAAAATACTATTTTTACGTAATTTCATACAATTTGAATAACGTCTACATATTTCGGTCACCTTTTCGGGATTTGGAACCTTTGTGCGCCGTGCAGACTAGTGCAGCGAGTTTCATTCTTACTCGGGGTGTGTGACCGCTTGTCTAATGGGTCTCGACTTAACGTTCAAGCATTTCTCAACCATAGTGTGTGGTCATAATTAAAATGTCTCACATGGACTCACACAAAATCGATTTAGATTTCCCTAAACGAAACGGACCACGCATCCTTCAAGCTTCAACGCTATCCCCGAATTTGGCTTACAATCCTCTTAACAGCATACATATGTTAACTGACTTCACTAGCACGATGATCAATCAGCCCCAACCGGGCAACGGCTCGGTACTGTATTAACAAAAAAGGACCTTTCATCATCACATTAATAATCTTCCTTCGCTCACAAAAACATTTTTGAGGTTGCTTCTCCATTTTATTTAATAAATCATTCTAATATTCTTGTTGATCTTTCATTCGCAAAAAAAAACAAATTCTTGCTAAAAGAATGAGAAGGTGTGAAGGATATCTCCTAATAGGATTACGTGAGGAAAATAACCATCCTCTGTGGGCAAGAAAAAAAAATTAGAAGGAGACGTGTAACTTAAGGCATAATGTTCGCATCTGGCGCTTTAGTCTGGCTCAATTATTACATTATATTCCAGGACGAAAATCCTTCTTTATCATGGCTATAACAAAAAAATTAATTCCCCGCTAGATTAAATTTCTCTCAAAGCAGTTCTCGTCGTAAACACTTGAACACCATGTGGGCATATCCTTGATCCTTGATGATGTTGATTGTTGTTTCCATTTTTGGTTTTGTTTTGATAGAAACGCTTCGAAATTTCCATAACGCCAGGTACGTTGCTACTAGACCTTTGTTTTTGCACCAAACAACGCGCGTCAAAGAAGCAACAAAAAAAAATTAGGACGAAGCTGAATAAGGATATTATTTTTTAAAAAATTTCCGAGAAGGATAACTACGCCTGATGCTATAATCCATCGCTGAAAAGGGATTTTCCTTTGTTCCTTTTGTTTGGTATTTTATTGAAGCCTCCTTCACGCCTCACTTCAGACGCGTTTTTACACTTATGAATCCTTACTAAGCCGGCGAATTTTTTTTGATGAAGAAGACATCGACCCCCCTTCGGCTAAGCCTTAAGGTTATTGTTACACGCCGTCAGGACATGCCATTCCAATCCCCATCACATAAATATCCTGGCTCCTTTTCAAGCAGGTACAAGAAGTCAAGATTTATTGGGTCCTCTGGTGACAGCTTAGCAACTAAAAAAACGACTCAAGGTGTGAGGCCTCCTCGCCACAATGGGGCTCTCGCTCTTTTGACGAGATTTCCTCAACCGCGGCTGGAGCCTAATACCAAGACGGGGGATGCTGGCTTTTATGATCGTTAATAGGGGCGCAATTAAATTTTTTTTTATAAAAACCACCATAAGTCACATGGGTGAAGTTAATTTAGAAAAAGTTACGGCCTCATTTTACGCTTTTGAATCTTTCAAGTTGGTGACTTTATGGTGGCTTTTAAATTTACGACCTACTTTAGTGGGGAAATGGATTTAGAGCTTACTTGTTTTTTTTTCTTAGTATGCACGCCTTGTTTTCACCCATAAACCGAAGACGTGAATTGAGGAAATTAAATTTAATACTTCTTCTTCCAGGCGGAGGGAAACCGTCAGCCACGTTTTTCTTTCTTTTTAAATAGAGCGGTTACCACGGATCTACTTTTGAATATAATCCATTTATAAAAGGTGAGAAACGTCTGATAACTTGGATTATAAAAGTATAAAGATAAATTTTTTTCTCTTCCGAGAAGATGCGTGGATTTTTACATGGTGTAAAATTAAATTGGGGCTGTATGCTTGAAAATTTGATTATGGAATATACTACTATAATATATAATATGTATAATAAAAAAACGTTATATGAGAAAAACGCCCCACGAACAGCAAAATTTTTTGTATATACAAAAGCACTTACATTAGAAAATTATAGATGATAAGAAAGAAGATTTTATAACAGAATCCTAAAAATTTTAACAGTATAAAGTGGTAAAATTAAATTTTTTAAAATTAAGTCAAATAATCTAGGGGGCATTCCACACAAAATTAGCCACCAAAATTTTTTTTTCCATTAAACATTTTTTTTTGGTTTAGTACTCAAAATGCCCAAACGCTTTTTTCATTCTTGGTAAAATTTGAGAGTGGAAGGATGAATACTTTTGGAGCAGTAACTTTTTCAATTGCGGCGCGCACACGCGGAGCGTACCGTGGCACGACTCGCTCGGACACGGGCTTAACTTGTCGAAACTTGTCGCGCTACCGATCTTATCCTGAGTTTAATAGTTTATTGTCTGCAACGTTTTAGTGATGATCGCGGTGTAAAAATGTCGAAATCGTCAAATTCAAAATTTAAAGATCGCTGTTGCAATCCATTTAACGTTAAGAATCACGTTAGCAAAAATCAAAAACATAATTTGCGTCGAGTTTCTGCTTCTCTTCTTGAAAAATTTGATTTTTTGCGAGCAAATGATGTTTTGTGTGCACCGTGTAGGCAGAAAGCAAGTAAAATGGAGACAACGGATTTACGTGAGTATTAAAATAGTGATAACATACAGTTTTGAAACAGTTACGAAAATGATGAAATTTTTACTATTCAGCTGTGAAGGAAAATTCTGCTGATGAAATAGTGATCTCAGATTCTGAATCCTCTGAGGCTGATGACGATGATTGTTTGTCTATATTAAGCGACTATTCAGAAGTAATTCCAAAATGTTGTTTTGTAACATTGACGGTTATATATCTTAAATTTCAAAATATCGATTGGTTTTTTAGGATGAACAAGATTTTCCTTCCGGTTATATTACCAAATTGAAACAAAAATTTCATGACAAAGATGCAACTAAATCTGATAGAATGAGAATTTTAACTCTTTTGCCAAAAAACTGGAGTATTCGCAAGACAGCGCATACGATGAACACATCAAGATTTCTTGTTGCGAAAGCAAGGAATCTCGTAAAGAAAAAAGGGATTTTAGCGATTCCAGGAACAAAAAGTAATGTCTCAATTTTTTATCAAACTATTGATGTCTTTCACTTGAAAATTAATGAATTTTCATTTTTCACAGAAAAACCATTTTCCCCTGAAATAATGATTAAAGTCAAACAATTTTACGAACGTGATGATGTGAGTGTAATGATGCCAGGTCAAAAAGACACGAAATCGGTAAAAATAGATGGGAAAAAAAGCATTATTCAGAAAAGATTAATTTTTGGGAATCTTCAAGACGTTTATCAACGATTCATACGTGAAAATGAAGGGACCAAAACAAGTTTTTCAAAATTTTGCTCACTCCGACCAGAGCACTGTATTTTTGCTGGTACTGGTGGGACGCACAATGTTTGCCTGTGTCCCATTCACGAAAATATGAGACTGATGACTTCAGGTAATAAACATTCGAGTTTTTTTTCTGTAACGTTAAAATTCCCCTTGTTTTCAGGCAGTCAATTGGTTAAATTAATGGAAAGCAACGACTATCGTGTTTCTCATTATGAAGATGTTTTGCTACATTTTTTATGTGAGAATCCTAGAGAAGAATGTTTTTTTGGACAATGCAAAAATTGTCCAACTAACGATCAAATGTCAAAAAAAATTTCCGCAGTTTTCCAAAAGAATGGAGTGAAAAATATCACGCACAAACAATGGGTTACGAAACCAAAAACACGTTTGGAAAAAATAAAAATAACTACAGATAAGTTTGTCCAAAGCTTTTGCAAAGCTGCAAGAATATTTCTTAAGCATTCTTTTATCGCTCGGAAACAAACTTCACATTTTCAAAATGTAAAAAAAAATCTCAAGAGTGATGAAAGTTTAATAATTTGCGATTTTGCGGAAAATTACGCCTTCGTTATTCAAAACGCCATAACTGGCTTTCATTGGAACAATGACCAAGCGACAATATTTCCAATTGTTTTCTATTATCAAATGAATAGCAAAATCGAACACGAAACATTAGTAATTATTTCTGATTACAAGAAACATGATGCGCGATTGCTGTGTATGTTTTTCTCAAAGCCCTGAATCGATACTTCTCAGAATACTATCCACATATACGCAAATGCATTTATTTTTCTGATGGTGCTCCTCAGCAATTCAAAATGTGAAACATTTTGCGAATATTTTTCAACACGGAAAAGGGCCTTGCGACGGTGCTGGAGGTACTGTCAAAAGGATGGCCCGTCGAGCAAGTTTGCAAATGATCACTGATTGCCAAATTTCGACCGCAAAAGAATTGTACGAGTGGGCTAGGAAAGCATCTTCTCTGCCCAATATTTCAGTTATATACAAATGTTCGGAAGACTATTTAAAAGCCGAAAAATTTCTTCAGAATCGTTTCGAAAAATGTAAAACCATTTCAGGAACCCAATCGCTTCACTATGTTGAGCCATACGGAGACAACGAATTGAAGATGAAAGTTTTCTTTTCCAATAACACTTTTGAAATATTAAGTTTTTGTAAACCAGAAGTCAAACGTGGATCCAAATCTAAGAAATAGTGAAGTTACTTTTTCGAAAATTTGATGAAAAAGTAGAAATTACATTCAAAAAATCATAACAATTTATAGTGCGATTTCAAGGAAAATAAAAAACTTACCACGATTTATAATTTGAGTCTTAACGTCATTTAACATTTTCCACCTAGTATTTTAAATCGTATGAAGTCCCATCATTTATAATATTACAGCTTTGCGAGTTTACGATTGAATTGAATTCAGCGATTGAAAAATTCCCTGCTCCAAAAGTATTCATCTTTCCACTCTCAAATTTTACCAAGAATGAAAAAAGCGTTTGGGCTACCTTTTTCATTAAAAAAAAGAAAAAAAAATTGGTCCAAGTTTGAAAAATTGTTATTTGTTTATTAATTTTTAACTTTTTTCATTAAATAAATAATAAAGTTGTTTTTTGGTATAGCTTATTTGAAAGCGGAGGAAAAGACGGACGTTTCATGTCTTGGATGAATTTTCCTATCTTAATTAGATTTTTCAGTATAATATGTTGAAAAAAGGCTTTTTTTAGTGAACGCGGAACTTTAAAAAATTATTTCTCGAAAATTCCACGTATCATATTGAAATAAAAAAATTCGTATCGAATATTTTTGAGTACTAAACCGAAAAAAAATGTTTAATGGGGAAAAAAAAATTTTGGTGGCTAATTTTGTGTGGAATGCCGCAGATATTATTTAATAATAAAAACCAGTGGTAATAATAACAAAATTGACGCTATCTACACGGACTTTAGCAAAGTGTTGACTTCATTTTATTTACAAAGTTTTAAAAATTTACCACGTAATTGTGGCTCCAATATCAAAGTTCTTCTCAAAGCGAATGGCAACCCGAGTAAAAATAATTTATTTGTTTAATTTTCTTACTAGCACGCACGCACCCGCAGCTAGCGCGCATAGCAAACAAATAGGCACGCCACAAAATAACGCATGCTTCCGCCACAGGTATCCACGCTCCAGCCACAAGCACGAAAATCTAAAAATTTGTTCGCTAGAGGCATCCACTGGCACCAAAATCTAAAAATTCAGGCATGAACATTTATAAATGCATCCGCATCGGCATAAAGCATTCCAAACGCAAGTGTAGTTTTATCAAGCAGTCCCCCAGCTAAACACTATCCACTTCCAATGCTGCTTGACTTACGCAATCGAACGCAGGATCGCCGCTAACCGCTTCAGCGCCGGCGCACAGTGGGGCCAAATCTAAAAAAGCTGGCCAAAAGTCTAAAAGTGTTCTAAATGATCTCAAATTGCTTACTTGGGGGTTTTCGCGGTCGCAGATGACGAATCCGTTATCAGAATTGAGATTTTCAAAATGGCGGACTCAATATGGTGGACATAACCTCCCCAAGAAGTCAAAAACTTTAGTAAATAATTCCCAGACATATTCATCGGGTGTTTTCGGGGCCGCTGATTACGAATTCGTTATCAGAATTTCAATTTTATAAATTGCGGAGTTAAAGTGGCTACATGAGAAGTTTGGAAGGCTTCAAAAAAGACTAAAATATGTTTTCATTATAATGTTGTCATTGTTTTGTATCTAAAAAGTTATTAATATGTAAATTAAAAAAGTAATGTAAAGATTTAATGCTAATACATTTCTTTCTAAATGAAGAAAATTGCCACAGATACATAAAAAACTATCATGGCAATAATACAAATTTAAATGAGCCAGTTGAAGAAAGTATAAATTACGTTAAACCTCTAAAAATCATCGATATAATGTATGTATACATCAAATTTGAACAAATCTGATTTTCACAAAAAAAGTTTAAGTCAGTCGTTAGGATTCGATTTTCTAGAAATATAAATTTGTTCAATATAAAATAAGTCAGTACATACACACATATCCATACATATATTGATCTTCAATGTATGCGTATATAGTACTAGCTAAAGTATACGGGCCTTCACAGTTCAATATAAGCAAAAAAGTTGACAAAATACCTTGTTTTTATTTCATTGGGTTCTGGTTTCTTATAACGATCAAACCAATTTTATTTAAAAAAATTAGTAAAAAACGGCTAGGGGCAGCTATGGGCAGCTATATTTTTATTCATTTTATAGCTTACATGTTTACCTAACACCTGATATGCGTTAAATCATCGAACACGACAGAACACCATAACTTTTTTCTTATTAACCCTCTTTTTGTTTGTTATTTAATTTTTAAAAATCTGGAACAATCCATGATTTTTTAACAATAATTCATTCATGAAATTTATCTTTAATCTTTAATAACCATGGTTGTATTGCACTCACCTCCAGGAGTTGATTCCATTTTGTCTTATCTCAATCGGTGATGTTTGACTTCCACGCCTTTTTTTGCACTATACTTTTTTTCAGCTAAGTGAACAAAGAAAGGCACCTTAAGCAGAGGTGTATTGCAACTGAAATTTCAGAGCAGATAATAGGTTTACGATTCTTCTATAGGTATTTTCTGACACTTAGGGTATTGCTGTTGCCAACCAAATAAAGAAAAAAGCCAAGCTAAAACATTTTTTTTTCGACTTTTGGCCACCTTTTTTGAATTTGGCCCCACTGTGCGGCGTGCAAAACAGACAATGCCGCCCCCTCCCTTAACTTGTTTTTTCCAAACAGAGCTTGTTGAAAGGTGTTTTAGTTTGGTTACTTATAGGAGTGTATAAAAAAACAACTTTTATAGTATTCTTTGTTGGTTTCTCCTCTGCATGGAACAACGGGGAATTCTCTTAAGGAAGATCGATTGTAGGAACATATTCCAAATTAAAAATCTGAAATTTCAATACGTTATTTATTGATAACTCATACATTCAATAAAATTATTTAAAAAACATTGGACGTCTTGCATTCGAGTAATTAATATTCAAAATTCAAGTAAAGGTCGAATAAAAATGATATTATACGTGGGAATTTATTGCACATAAAAATGCTTTAAAATTTTGTGAATAATCAGACTAGAATGTAAATTTTGACTTCTATCTTAGTCCGGGGAACAGCATTTTAAGGAGACAAAATTCCAAAATGGCTGAAAATAGGACCACAGCTTCCTTGGGACTTTTTAAGAAAACAATTTCGGAAACACAAAAAAAACATGGCCGCCGGAGATATCACTTTTTGGCAAAAATATCACTCAAAAACAGGTTTTTTCGACAAAAAAAATTTTGCCTACAAAAAAGCCCTCTTGCATTTTTGCGAAAACCTAACCCTTTCGAAGTTATTCAAGGTTAAAGTCTCCAAAAATCATATTTCGGCCAAAAAATACTTTGAATAATTCGGAAAGGTTAAGGTTTCAAGGATTCAAGAGGGGTATTTTGTAGGCAATAATGTTTTGTATTGACTGATCAAAATTTTTTTTCGAAAAAAACAGGTTTTGAGTGATTTTTTTGCCAAAAAGTGATATCTCCGGCGGCCATGTTGTTTTTTTGTGATTCCGAAATGGTTTTCTTAAAAAGTCCCAAGGAACCTGTGGTCCTATTTCCAGCCATTTTGGAATTTTGTCTCCTTTCGTGCGTTTTTTTTTGCTAATTTCCCCGGACTATCTTGGGAATTTCATTTTACATTCCCTGTCCTTATACTATACTATTTTCAGAGATCGATCCTACGTGTATTGAACCTTTTTCGGTTTATCGGTGTATTTTTTAAGGAGATCAATACATAGAATTGTTATGGCATTATAAAAAGAAGAGTTCGATGACGAGATTGTTGTGTTTGCCGCCCCTGAAAGTGCCGCCCGGGTGCGGTGCACACTCTGCACGCCCGCTCCCAGCGGGCCTGATCGAACGAGAACCTTTCCACTGAGTATGCTATTGGCACCCTTTATGGTCACCAAGATAATTGCCCCTTTTCTTCGTCCTCTACAATTTTTTAAAGCAATACAGTCGAATTCGTGTATCCCTGTGGCGGGAGCGTGCATGCCTGTGGCGGGAGTGTTCATGTCTGTGGCGGGAGTGAGCATGATAATTCTCTGATTAAATATGCAAAAATTTGTTTTTTTAATGAAGATATTTGAAAAAAAAATTAATGGAAAAGTTCGATTTGATGACGACTATTATATATAATACTCTTATCTATCTGTTTTAAGCAGCGTAGGAGGCTTTATTCTACGAAAATATTTTTTTGCTTTCGTTTTGAATTTGAGCTTAGAAAAAGACCCTTTGACACTGTTCGTGCGTGTCAGTTGCAAGCTAGCTGCGGGGGAGTTTCATTTTTACTCGGGAACATCTGACTGTAGTCCAGATTGACAGGAGCTTTATAAAAATAGTTAAAGATTCCAGCTCCCTAACTCTCCGCATAGTTTTGCTTAATGCTTAGAGATCCAACTCCCATAGAGCTTAATTTAATTCTTAGTGCCGCCTCCACCGACTTCCACAGATTCAATTCTTCGAACCTGGATCAAATTCCCCACAAAATCCTTAAAGCTTCAAGCCAAGACCTTCAGCTTCAGCTTCACAAGATACCATCCAAGGGACAAACCCACCACAGCGCAAATCAACAATTCCATACAGGCGGCGGTTCACTCACACCCCAGACCGCATCCACATCCGAGACCACAACCGAAGACATCACTGTGCTAGAACCCTTATAGCCCTTCCACTGACAAATTCATTGTGCGCAATGGACACTATTTTGAAAATGATAAAATTTTGTGAATGTTCTGTGAAATAGATGAAGAAGTACTTATATTTCGTGTTTCATTATCTATAGGTATATGATTCAGCTTCTAATGTAAACCAGAATTTACTTGACAATTCGACTGAATTGCAGTTCAATTCAAGGCCACTTTCAATGAAGCAAACGTTAATTTCCTGATTCGAGTTAGCCACGAACGTATGATTTCCAAACAAGGTCCAATCGTAAAAATGTTTTCATTGTAAACCTCATATTGCTGCAGGGCAAATCAATCGAGAACACTTCAAAGCCAATTGAATAATATTGGCTCATTTAGAAAAAGCTACATCGCCTTTAGTGTGCATTCCTGTACGAGGATGTACAATACGGAAGTTTGTGTGCTTCATCAATTCAAAAGAAATGTCACTCGTTGCAAATGCGGGATTCATTATTTTCCATTCAAAATCCCTGCTCATTTCAGTTGCAAATCGACGGATGTATGCACTTCACACACGACAATCTGGATTGTGGAACTCAACTCTACATGAGGTCTGCGCTCCAGGATCGATAGACTACTATAAAAATGCCAGCAGTGGTGAGACTAAAGGGCATCCTGGGGCTTATGTTGTTCCTGTTGACCTCACACAATACGGGTCATGTCATTTATGTAGTTGAGGTTGTTTGTATGTTGTCTCTGGGTATGTTAAATTGTACTTTCAAAATAATTACAATACCTTAAACAGACTGTTGTTACCTTCAGTGGCTTAGTACATGAATTATTACAGCAAAACAGCATTCATTATAAAATTATCCCCTTCACAACCCATGTGAATATCTGTGATAATAGAAAATCAAGCCATAATATCCCAAATCCTTTCGACGTAGATAACAATAAAATACTATTGAAAACTGTCTACCGAGCCAAACCTGTCACGATCATGAACATTGTGCCCTACAAGTATATTAAAGGATACCTATATTCAACATGCTTTCCGTTGTGTAGTGTCGGTTCTTGTTAATCCTGCTCCTGATGTTCAAGTACAAAGGATCCCTTAAACATCCTTCATACACATCCTTGGCACATACAGGACCCACTCACCGCGCGTATATGACATCAGGAACCGTACTTAGCATTAATTTATAAGACTACGTAGGATCCTGAATAGCATTCGCTAAAAAAAATTTTTGGTCCTTTGCCAAAAATCAACATTGTCCTTGGTTTCGTAAATTTAAAATAATAATTTTTTTATATCATAATTCCAAGTTGTTAAGGATTCTTTTGGCGAATTGCGTAAGGACGATGGATACAATTAATTTTCTTATTTTTGTTGTTTAGCAAAATAAATTGTTAAAAGAAAACAAATTAGGAAATTTCCTTTGCAAATTATTCACAAAATCAAGAGAAGCGCTTCGTTGTGCCACGCACACACACTTATACAAAAGCACTTTCAGACACAAATTGACGCAAGAAAAATCCTTTTCAAGTTTTGTTCATTTCACAAAAGTTTATTTTATGGATTTATGCAAATCAAATCGCCAAAGAGTGTAATAATCTCGAGGAGTGTAAGAGTTGATGTTGATTTAAATTCAGAGGTATGTAAAAGTTCGTGTAAACATGATTATTTAGGTCTGTATGCAACGTTGATGTCCTTCCTTGCAGCCAAGTATCGGTTATGAATAAATTTGAATTTCTCCATTGCTCTAATAGCGTTTAAATTGAAAATCTTGTCTAATAGTTCCGGTGGGGATTTTAATGGTTGAATTATTTAAGGTTGGTACTAGGAAAGGAAAGTTTTTTTTTGGGGGGGATTAAATTCTTAAGGATTGAGGATTTTAGAATATGAAATATGGTTGAATGAGAAAACACGAGCCTTAAATTCTGTTTTAGGTGAATTTAGTTCGTGGTTTCTGGGTGTAGATTTTGAGTGTTTCCCTTCAAGCTGCAAACTTTCTTAAACTAGTGGTTACCAGTGAATATAGAAAATTTGTTGCATTAGAACTTGTTGAAGAAACTTTTGCATAACAAACCTTACTATTTTGAAATAAAATGGTCGCTTTTCGTGAGAAATAAATGATTCATGAGAGGTAGAAGAGATATTGTATAATATTTACCAGCGACATTGCCTCCAAACAAGGTGAGTGTTTCTTTGGACAAAAATGGCCCAAATGTTAATGTTCGAGGGATCTGAGAGCCGGAAACATTATTATCACAACGTGTAAATACCTAGCTTCGGTCGCAATTAAAAATGCCTCATAAGACCGCATACTTGAGTACCAGTTTTTTTATATAACCTCAATTTTACTAGACAGGTGCAAATATCATTTTCCAGTGGCGGCTCGTCTTTAGGGGCTAGTGGGGCTTAGCCCCACCAGAAATTATCGAGCAAATCATATCCATACATTTTTTAATTAATTTCATTTTTACAAAAAAGAAACGCAAATTTTCTTTGCAATTTATTACAATTTCTAAAAAAAAATTCAAAATAATACCCCACAAAAAAATTCGAAGTAGAACTTCATAAGGAAAGTATAAAAAAATAGCAAATAAAAAATAAGAAAAACTCTCAACTCTCTCATCAAAATAATCTGGCGAAATCAAAATTCCATGCACATTTATATGTAATTCTCTCCTCAGGGGCTATCATTGAGTCAGCCCCGAACATGAACCATTTTGTATGCAAAATTTCTTGACTAAGGCGATTGATTCAAGCAACATTTGTTCTACCAAGCGGGGCTAAAACTTGTTAGCCCTAGGATTCATTGGGATTCTCTTCACTGTACTACATGTCAGTGGATTCTCTTGCTCTGTTGGGTTTACTTTACTCACGCACATAGACTGCCAGTGTTGTCGGTTCGTTATTTTAGTTCTGTTTATTATATTTCTGAAGTAATTTTGCCTGCATTTGCTACTAATTGGCGGAACATTTTGATACTTCTTTTACACTTATGGATTTTATATACCTGTGGGGATGATTTTATTTAGCCCGTAGCAAAATTTTGGACTGAAATATAGTAAAATGTAGTAAAAAGAGACATTTTTATTGGAAAAAGAGCTAATTGGAGATTGAATTTTAACTGACAGTTACATGTTGATTTTTAAGTGAAAATTGTGTGTTTACAGAAATTGCGGTAGATATATATTGAATTATTCGCCAATAAATATTATTAAATTATTATTTATTAAATTATATGTAATAAATATTAATGTACCATTGTTTAATATATAATTTTATTAAATTATATTTATATTTGTTTAATTTTTGTTTTTGGTTAAAATGAATCACATAGATAATTTATTGAAGAAAAGTGTTTCTTTGTTGTAATTAGAAGAAATATTAGAAATTAAACGTTTAGGGCCGCATCAACCATTTGATTTTAAATTAATTTGTACTGAAAAATCTCAAAGTAGAAAATTTTTGTTGGATTGGTTTTCTAAAAAGAAATAGATTACGGTTAGTATAGAAAAAATGCATTGTTTTGCATTTATTGCGTTTTGTTTAGAGGAGAATCGGCTTGGACCAGAAATCGGTATCCGGGATTCAATACATTTATCGGAAGGAATTAAAAAACATGAAACGAGCGCTCGCATTTAAAAAATACTTTTAATTACCAAACCTTCGGGACGGTTAATATTCTCTCACAGATCGATTCATTATACCCGAGTTCCATAGCAAAATATAATCAAAATGTTAAAAAGAATCATCAAGTATTAAGTCGAATTTTAGACATCTTAAAGTTTTGCGGTGGTCACAATTTTAGCTCTTCGTGGGCACGACGAACCTGAATCAAGTAATAATCGAGAAATATTTCTTGATATGGTTACATATACCAGATCAATAGATATCGCATTCAACGACTACTTGAAGAGTAATCAAATCGCAAAAAACGAAAGCTGTACAAAATGAGTTACTTGAATGCTGTTTACAGCAACAAATTTTGTATCTGCTCAAGCTGTGAAACAAATTACAAATGGCTTTAATTTTAAGTTAAAAATAATAATCTGTTGAACGTTTTTTATCATAAAAGGTGTTGATGTGATTCAGAATGCGCTGAAATGCTACAATTTAGAAAAAAAATTTATTGCTCAAAACATATGATAGTGCCGCTGTAATGAGTGGGAGTAGAGCCGGGATTCAAACATTAGTAAAAAAAATTTTATCCATTTGCACACTTTGTGCATTTTTATGCCCATCAACTAAATTTAGTCTTAAAGCAGGCATGCTCAATAATTAAAGAAACACGAATATTTTTCGCAAATACATACTTATATATCTGCTTTTACGTCATTTTTTTCATGCTCTCCCAAACGAAAAGATTTATTAATCGAAGTTTGCAACAAATTTGGTCTCCCGCGAACTGTTGAAATTTTCGTGCACCGCGATCTATACTCGAAAATAAAGAAAATCTCTTTCATTGTTTTGAATTAATCCGGTTCGTACTTCTAATTTCCATTTAACTATTTTATGCAAAGAAATTTGCGATATTATAACTACACAAGCAACTAGCCGGTTTGAAAATTATGAACATATTTTTGCATTCAATATTATCAGTCCAACAGAATTTTAAAAACTAAAAGACAATAAATTTCAATTTTAGTTTAATATTTCTCATTTCTAGATAAAGAAGTTTTGAAAAATGAGTTAGAAATTATATATGAAAATTCAATGTCTCAAAAAATGATTTCTATTTAGTAGTTATATTCATTTTTCAAAGAAAATAATCTAGATGGGGCTTTCAAGCAAACTTCTTTTTTATTAGAATTAATAATAACCACACCCGTTTCAACACCTGAATCTGAACGGCTATTTAGTACTTAAAAGATTCATTAGCGGCATTATCAATATTATGTAATAAATATATTTCCGAGTTTCCAAATGTTAATGAAAAAGTTTTTAAATTTTTCGCGCAGCAAAAAGAACGCCGGGCAGATTATTTATATAAAACAGTTTAATTTCTCTTTTTCTTTTATTGATTTGTTGAATTTTTGTTTTGATTTGTTAAAGATTTTATTATTCGTTTTTCAAGAAGTTGAGTTTATAATTTTAGAACTAGTGGGATAGGCCTAAATTTGATAGCAACGAATAGAGTTAAGTTCCTTTTCATAAAATCATTTCTCCTATTTTCTTTTTTTAAATAAACGGCGCTATTAATTTTGGGGAAACCGACCACATATTTTCGGTTAATGCTACGAATGCAGTACCTCTAATCCGAACGCTATTCTTCTTGAATGCTTCACTTTAGTAAACACGAGTGATTCAGTTTATTTTCATCTTACACAGTTATAATAATTTCAGATAAGAAATAGATTACGCAATTTTAAACAGCCAAATTCAAGCGAAATTTAGAATAAAAATATATCAATTTAAAAAATTTTAAAATTAAAAGACGCGTAGTATTTTTAATGTAAACAAATACATGTAAAATACACTGATAATCCAATTGTATAAAATATATTGCTGGGGAATATTTAGTGCAGTCGGATGGAATGGTGGAGTGGAAACCTGCATTAAAAAAATTATATTAATAATTAATATTTTTTTCAAGCCCCACCAAATTTTAGAGGCAGGAGCCGCTACTGTCATTTTCTTTCAATAGTATGCCTGGATAACACCAGGCGATGAAAATTCTCGCTCGCATTGCTTTTTGATGAAAAATGCGGCTATTGAGTTCAGCGCAAAAAGGGCGGCAAACTGATTTTGATATGCGTTTGAACCATATTGCATTTTTCGTTCTTTTTGCTTCTAGACCAGTGATTCCTAATCTCATTTCGGTCATGGACCCCTTACTATGACAAAAATTTAATCATGCAGCTCAAAACCCAAGTAAATAAAATTTTATGATATACTAGCAAAAAACCCGCGTACGTTGCAACGCCTTTAAATAAAAAAAGTTTATGTGTGCACTCTCCGCGGTAGGAAAACAGTATAATGAAAACAACAAAAAATCTGGAAAAAATGATTTTGGATACGATACAGCGTTCTCGGATTCGTTTTAAATTTAAAAACAAAACTGTGTTCTTCCTTCCTCTTCTTGGCGGTTCAGTTAGAACAACCGTACTAAATTGATATGTGACACTGCGTTATGTATGTATTCAAGTAGGTGCCTCTGAACTTCTCGGTGAATTGGAATTTCCCCCCTTCTTACTTAGTGTTCGTCCCGAACACAGCTTCCTACAGGTCCCGTTCTTACCGATCGAACCTTTTTGGATGCGATAGATGACATCGTTTAAGCTCGTGATGACCGTGGAGCGTTCAATTTCCTTTGTAGTTTTGGCGATTTACCTTTTATTCGTAGAGGATTTTATAGCTAAACTTGATCGCCTTCCTTAAATCTAGATCCTTTCGCCCTTAGGTCGTAGTGGGTGTTCATCCTGTTGGGCCATTCCCAAATTTAAATCACTTGAAAACCTATTTCTACCGTTTCTACCGTTTTTACTGTTTTTATACTGGTCAGGGGAAATTTAAGAAATTTCCTACATTTAAGAGTGTAGCAAACTTCACGACAATAGAGGAAATTCCCAGGATACACTATGGTCAATGATCTGTCATTTGGAGCTGGGATGTGAAGATTTTTCGATTTCCCCACTCTTGAGCAACCTACATTCAGCTGACCGGGAAATGACACTAATTTGGCAAAATTCGTCCCCCGGATTGGCCCCTAAATTTAAAATTAGTTTTGATCATAAATTCTTTATTTGTTACCTTAAAATCCCCCAGATACCGATTTTCATTGGAATCGAAATACAATTGGCAAACTCATCGGCCATATTAGTGCAGCCATTTTTAAATTATAAGTTTTGATTAAAAATTCGTTATATGCTACCTCAAAAAACCCCAGATACCGATTTTCATTTGAATCGGAACATAATTTGCAAATTCGTCAGTCATATTGGCGCGGCCATTTTGAATTTATAAGTTTTGACCACAAACTCATAGCCTATATGTTGTTCTGATGTATGAGGTATATTATTGTAAAGTTTCATTAAAATCCATTCAGTAGTTTTTGCGTGAAAGAGTAACAAACATCCATGCAAACTTTCGCCTTTATAATATTAGTAGGATAGACTGGCGGACACCGAACAGACAAAACGAACGAACGTACTGGGTGTATAGGGAAGAGTGTGAGAGAGGACGGTGAGGAGGGCAGACAATTTTCATGGACAGTCTCAGCAAACTGTGAACGGACATTTTGACAGTTTCTGCGTTGTTGTTGTTGTTGTTAGGACAAGAAAGCAAAATAGAATTTTAAAAAGCACGAACAGCAAACCATGAAGTTTTGACATTGGTGTTATGAAACCCGTTGTTGGGTGTTATGGCAACAACAAAACACCATAAATTTTCACATTTTTCATTCGTTTGTTCGTTCGTTGGTGTCCGTCCGTGTAAATGCCCAGCCGACACTCCGCCGTGCTTCAAAAGAGAATTAACGATTACAGTTAAGTTTTGTCTGTTCGGTGTCCGCTCGTCTAAAAGTGCCCATGAAAAAGCTTACTAAAAACATTAGACAATCGCACTGTTTAAAAACATGCCTAGCATGATCTCGCAATCGTTCACTAAATCGGTACAATAACCATATAACCGATCAACTTCAAATTTTGCACGTGGGTTTAGTTTGCATGACAATCCAATCTGACCATTTTGTAAGAAAATCAAGATGGCGGTTTTTTAA